>JAUGSI010000006.1:2975335-4463003 GCA_030770045.1 Colletotrichum brevisporum | reverse complement strand
TCCCTAACCCTAACCCTAACCCTAACCCTAACCCTAACCCTAACCCTAACCCTAACCCTAACCCTAACCCTAACCCTAACCCTAACCCTAACCCTAACCCTAACCCTAACCCTAACCCTAACCCTAACCCTAACCCTGAGTAACCCTAAGTAACCCTAACCCTAAGAAACGACTTTATAACTATATAAGTAGCCTTTAAATTTAAAGTACTTATCTATTATTTAACTACTTAGTAAGTTTTACTAATACTACTACATACTTGAAGTATAATAAAATATTAACTTACTAAATAAAAATATTAATATATATAGAGTTTTAAAGTTTATAACTTTTATAAAAAAATAAAAAGCGTTAACTAGGCTTAAATCTTCTAATTTTAATTCTAATAAATAAAAAGGAATATTTTGTATTAATTTCCTAAATAATTTTTATTACTAAGTATAAACTATAGTTTTTATAACTATTTAAAGTTTATAACTTTTATTAAAAAACAAAAAACGTTAACTTAACTTAAATCTTTTAATTTTAATTCTAATAAATAAAAAGAAATACTCTACATTAATTTTTTAAATAATTTATATTACTAAGTATAAACTATAACTTTTATAACTATTTAAAGTTTATAACTTTTATTAAGGGATAAAAGACGTTAGCTTAACTTAAATCTTTTAATTTTAATTCTAATAAATAAAAGGGAATACTCTATATTAATTTCTTAAATAATTTATATTACTAAGTATAAACTATAACTTTTATAACTATTTAAAGTTTATAACTTTTATTAAGGGACAAAAGACGTTAGCTTAACTTAGATTTTTTAATTTTAATTCTAATAAATAAAAAGGAATACTCTATAGTATTAATTTTTTAAATACTATTACTAAGTATAAACTATAGCTTTTATAACTATTTAAAGTTTATAACTTTTATTAAGGATAAAGACGTTAGCTTGACTTAGATTTTCTAATTTTAATTCTAATAAATAAAAGGGAATACTCTATATTAATTTTTTAAATAATTTATATTACTAAGTATAAACTATAGTTTCTATAACTATTTAAAGTTTATAACTTTTATTAAAGGATAAAAGACGTTAGTTTAGCTTAAATCTTTTAATTTTAATTTAATAAATAAAAAGGAATACTCTGGTACGTTAATTTCCTAAATAATTTCTTATTACTAAGTATATAAACTACAGCTTTTATAACTATTTAAAGTTTATAACTTTTATTAAAAACAAAAAACGTCGACTGGCTTAAATCTTTTAATTTTAATTCTAATAAATAAAAAGGAATACTCCGCATCAATTTCCTAAATAATTTCTATTACTAAGTATAAACTACAGTTTTTATAACTATTTAAAGTTTATAACTTTTATTAAAGAACAAAAAACGTTAACTTAGCTTAAATCTTCTAATTTTAATTCCAATAAATAAAAGGAAATACTCTATATTAATTACTTAAATAATTTTTATTACTAAGTATAAACTACAGCTTTTATAACTATTTAAAGTTTGTGACTTTTATTAAAGAACAAAAAACATTAGCTTAGCTTAAATCTTTTAATTTTAATTCTGATAAATAAAAAGGAATACTCCGCGTTAATTTTTTAAATAATTTATATTACTAAGTATAAACTATAATTTTTATAACTATTTAAAGTTTATAACTTTTATTAAGGGATAAAAAATATTAGCTCGGCTTAGATCTTCTAATTTTAATTTTAATAAATAAAAGGGAATACTCTGTATTAATTTCCTAAATAATTTATATTACTAAGTATAAACTACGGCTTTTATAACTATTTAAAGTTTATAACTTTTATTAAAGGATAAAAAACGTTAACTTAGTTTAAATTTTTTAATTTTAATTTTAATAAATAAAAGGAAAGATTCTACATTAATATAGTAAAGAAGTTCTGTTACTAAGTATAAGTTATTTTTATTACTTTTACTAAAAAGTTATAACTATTATAGGGCTTAGTTTAAATCCCGGGATTTTAAGTGTATTAGTTTATTTTTTATAAACTTAATTAAATATTAAAAAACACTTTAGTTTTTAATAATAAAGTAAATAATAAAATAAACCTTAACTTTATATAACTCTACTTATAAAAGCTAGGGTAGTAAGTACTTATAGATATAAGTAGGCTTAATACTATATATATAGTAGTCTATTAAATTTATACTCTATATAGTATTACTTAGTTTATTCCTAAGTAAGTATATATACTAAGTTACTTACTTAAGTAAGTATAGGTTTAACTAAACTTTATCTTTGTATTTTAACTCTAAATAGTTTTAAAAATAGTATTTTAGTAATTCCTTTTAACTTAACTATATATTTAACTACTAGGTGTATAAAAGTTTTATATTAAATTAAATTCCTAGTACCTTTAGTATCTACTTATCCTTTTCTACTTAAGTAGGCCCGGATAAGTTCCCTAACTACTCTTAGTATCTTTACTACTTCTTTTAAAACTTAAGTATTTTATTACTAATAGAACTTATTTTAAAATTATAAGTAATTAAGTATTTAATATATAATACTTTTAGATAGACTTATGCTTCTTTAACTTAGACTTAGTAGGTATCTTCTAGAACTTAAGCGCGTTACTACTAGTAGAACTTATTTTAAAAACATAAACTATATATTTTATACTTAAAGGTTTAAAAAAGACTTATACTTAGTAGACGCGCACTTAGTAGGCGTAGTACTAAGTAGGTAGTAGATAAGTTTAAGTATCTCCGGCTTGGATTTTATAACCGTCTTTTTATAACTAATTAACACACCCAAGGCGCGGAGCTTAGTATAAAGGAGATTGTAAACCTCTTTAGTGATTTTCTTATTAACTTTATAAATATTATCTTTATTACTAAAAACTAAAATAACTTAAAAGAGTTTATTATTTTTAAACTTATTAAAGCTTTTATTTAATACTAGTACTACTATTAGTAGTAACTAGAATAGCCTATTACTGGGCGTTACTTACCCTTTTATATAATAGTAAGGATTCTATTATAAGAGACACCTTCTTTAAATATTTTACTATAAATCTCTTTAAAATAATTCTAATAAATAGTTAGAACGATTTTAAGTAGGTACTATTTAAAAAAAGAAAGTTAATTTACTATATAGTAACTATTAGTTAGGGACTCCTTAGTATTTATTATATTTTACTTTATTAGTATACTTAGTAATAAAAAGGATATAGGCTTTAGTTTTTCTAAAGGGTGTAATAGGTATAGTTATAAAAAGGGAGTGTAGTTAAAAAGGATAATTTTTAAGTAGGGGTTGCTTAATTTAAACTTATATATATAGGGGCTTTAGTTACTAAAAAAGCTTAAGTTATAAATTCCTTTATAGAAGTACTATTCTAAACTAAGAAATAATTATATATTTTAAATTAAACTATTTAAAAGTTATACAGCCTTTAAATTATATTAGAGTAAGTAGGGTCTTACTTTAGCTAGTCCTTTTAGTTTTATATACTAAAGCTAAGTACCTAATACTACTTTATTTAATACGTCTAAGTAGTTACTAATTAAGTAGTAATATTTACTTAAGGTTATTACCTCTTTATAGTCTAGCTTTTTTTTTTATTTCTCTCTTACCCTTAACTAGTCCTATTTAATACTAACTTACTTAATATATTTAAGTAGTTACTAGTTAAAAGTAAATATTTACTTAGAGTTATTATTTTCTTTTTTTTTTATTTCTTTCTTACCCTTAACCTATCCTACTTAATATTAACTTATAGTTAGTACATCCTACCTATTAAATAGTATATATTTACCTATAGTTATTATTTCGTTACAAACCTTTTTTCCTTATTCCTCCCTTACCTTTAATCTATCCTACCCAGCATTAACCCACTATTAATATATCCCATCCCATACACTATTAACTAAAGCTATTAAACGTATTATCCTCTAACAAAACAAGTACTAGTAAGTATAAAGGGCAACTCCACTAATTATAAATATATTGTATACAACAGCGCTAATAGCCTAAAAAATAAAACTATTTATAAAAATATACTAAAAGTAAGTTACTAACCCCTTGTCCCCTAAAGAAAAGAAATAATGTATTAATTAATATTACTTTTTAGGTATTAAAACTTAGTATAAAAAAGAGCGGTATAATTATTTTAAGTGTTTTTAAAGCGGATTTTAAGCCTAACCTTATTCCTAAAGTATATAACTATTTAATTAAGATTCTTTAAAAAGTAAAGTTAAAGAGTAAGTATAATAACCTAAACGTTATTACTCTTCCTAATCTTAAAAATACTAATAATATTAAAAGTACTAATACTTAATTCGCTTTATTTTTTTAGTTATTAGAAGTTATACAAAAAGCTAAATAATAGAAAATATAAAAAGTTATTACTTAAAGTATTAATAATAGTAACACTACCTCTATTCTATTACTTAAATCTTTTACTCTTAGGGCTTTTTTAAAAAACAACTTAGCTAATAACTTCTAATTTAACGTTTTTATTAGTCCTAGTTATAGCCTTAATAAACTAGTAACTCTTACTACTCAGTTCCGTTGCGCACTAGAGATAAAAAGTATTACTATTATTAGTAAAAGGTAAACTAAGTCTATCACACTTAGTAATACTATATAGAGTATCGCTAAGTTTATTTTTATTAGTTTCTTATAAACTACTTGGTCTCGTTATAGCTATTTTAGTAGGCTAATAACTACAACATTACCGTTTATAAAAATAAAGTTATATAATACATAAGTAAAGAGATACTAGCCCTTATTAAAACACTAACTGGACTTATCTCCTATATTAATACAGTGGATTTATAGTCTAACCTTAATATTATTTAACTAAATATTAACTACTACTATATCTACTAGAACTATATAAGTCTTATTGCTAAGTTATAAAAGAAATTTAATATTAGCTGCTATACCCTATAGTACTTTATATATATTAACTTAAAGCCGCGTAAGTAAGGCTAGTATATCAATACTATTACTAAAAAGGTTCTCTTTAATATCCTCTAAACTAACTTAAATACTATTTTAAAAGTTTTTAAAGGCACTAAGTTAGTATAGTTACTTTACTATTACTAGAGTATAGGAGCCCTTATGTTTATACTAGTAAATAGGTCTAGGTATATAATCTATACCCCCTCCTTTATTAGTATCTATACAGCCTAATATATATTATACTAATTATATTATATAGTTCTAGTTATTTATCGTTAGTTTACTATATTTTTATATTAAATTAGGTTCTTAATAAAGTTAAAAATTATAACTAGAGTATCTTTACTTAGCTCTCTTAAATACTTAAAGTCATAGTCGTTACCCGCCTTATAAACAACTATCTACTCTATATTTATAAAAAGGCTATAGTTAACTTAGGCCCGTTCTTTAATAAAGACGTAATAATTACTTAACTCTTAAAAGTACTTAACAATCCTAGTACTAAAGTAGAGTATTAAAAGCTAGGCAGTAGGTATAAGCATTGCGCAAAAGGTAGACGGAGCTAGGGTAGAAAGATACAGCTTAGGGACTTAATAAACAAACTATTACTTATAACTAGTAAAGGGTAGATACTAACTTTTGTTCTTAAGGGACCTTAGCTTTTATATAAACCGGTTTTATAGAGGTAAAAATAAATTAAAGGTTAATTAATTTTATAAATAATTTAGTCTATTAGTATTTAATATTCCTAGTATATAAATAAAGGGTATAATACTATTAATAGTAATAACTACCCTTAGTAACTTATTAAGTATATTTTATTTTAAAGTTATTTAATTTTAAAAGTTAGTTTAGTAAGTTACGTTATCTATATACTAAGAATATAAATAAAAAAGCCCCGCGGGCTATAAATAAAATTACTATAATACACATACTAAGTAATAAATATAAAAATAATACTAATAAGAAATAATAAGTAATACTACCCCCTATAAATCAATTACAAAACACATTTAGCTATCTTACTATTTTACTATACACTAAGAGTATAGCCTATAGTATAGTACCACTACGCGTACCCAAAACTTATATCTAACCATCTCTATTTATATACGCCTTTAGTATTTTCGCTCCCTAACCGCCCTTCTTTTTTCTACTACTATTAATCTTCTTTTTCTTTTTTCCTAAGCTACTAGTATCCTATAACTTAGCCTTGTACTTTTAAAACTTTACTATAGGTATAATATCTTTAACCTTATTATTTAATATCTCTATAGTATTTAAACTTAGTAAGTCTACTAGGAGCCTAGTAGTGTTTCTATAAGTAAGAGTTAGTAAAAGTTTGTTCCTTAGTACCGGTATAGATAAATATAATAATGGTTATAAAGGGTTGAAAGATATACGTAACAGAGTTGTATATATATTTATTAGGGGTATATTTAAATAGGGCCTAGCTAGTGTTTAAATAAGTATAAATTAGTCTGCTAATACTGTTGTATTATAATTTTTACTGTATAGATATAGTGTATTAAGCTTAGGGAGTTACTACTCCGTTAATTATATACCTAGAATGTTATAGCGTAGTATTAAAGTTAATACGGATTTGTCTAGTAATACTGTTATATACGTATTTATTAGTAAATTAGTACTTTTTAGTATCTACTTATAAGTTTCCTTAAGCTAATTAAAACCTTGTGCCTATGTTACTAACTGTGTAGGTGTATTACTGTTTAAGTTGTTTTATTAATTAAAGACTAGTTAATACGGCTATTACTCCCTTAAGGTATTTGCTGTATTTAAAAGATTATTGTGTTTTAGCTGCTTTTGTGCTAGTAAAGCTGTGTCTTTATTTTATTAATTAGGGACTAGTAGCTAGTTTTACTAACTTAGAACTACTAACTACTATTTTAGTAATGTAGTTGTATTTTTATTTTAACTATTACAAACTAGCGACTTTAGTAGCAGCTTCTGTAACTATCCTAGCTAACTATACTAAGCTTATTCTCCCTTGTAGATTCTAGTAAGAATCTACTAGATTCCTTCTAGTACTAAGGTTAAATCTCTTACTTTAAAGGTCTAAGATATCCCCTTTAAATACTACTATATATTGTTTATACTTATTTTAAATTTTTAATAAAACTCTTTAACCTCTTAAAGTACCTAGTTTAAGAGTTTAAGTACCTATTCTAGTCTATTATATAGTACTAGTAGTTTTTTGTTACTTAACCTATTTAAACTATTAAAAAAGCTTAAACTACTTAAACTACCTAGATTGCTTAGTAGAAAAAGATTATCTACGTTAGGTATTTTCTCGTTATCTTTATTATTTTTGTTATCTTTATTATTTTTATTATTATTGTCTTCTTTAAGAACTAAAATATCTAGTAATAGTGATAATATATTTAAGTATTTTAGTAAAGAAGTATTATTAGTGTTATCTGTTTCTTTATCCTTTATAGATTCTTTACTAGCCGTAGTGCCTAGTACTAATAACGATGTATTAAAGTTAAGTAGTTTAAGTTAAAAATAGGAGTGCTAAAATAAAGTATTGTAAAACGTAATAGAATTAATTATACTCTTAATATATTTAAACTCTTTATATACTAGTTAAATTATATAAGTATTAATTACTTAGTTAAGGGCGTTCTGTTTTAATACTTTACTTTATATACCTAGATAGTAAAATATTTATTATAAATTAGTAGTTTAAAATATATTAGTATTGTTATTAATTAAGAGTAATTATAGAAGGCTATTTTTGGCTAGGGACGTAAAATAGTATATTAGAGTATTTTAAATACTATTAGGCCATAAATAGTACTACTTTTTTACTATAGTATAGTAGGAATAGTGACTTTTATTTCTTTACTCTATCCCTAAAACTAAAGTTATTTTACTACTTAAATACCTATAATTTTACTTATATTTTCCTAACTAAGAAGTAAGTTAAAGTACTAAGTATTATTAGTGACTCTATTAAAGAGGAAGAACCCTTAGTAAATTTTATTAATATTAACGTTCTATCTAAGTAGTTTAGTTACTTGGATTAAAGGAAGGGTATAGGACTTAGTATTTTTTATTACTATTGTAACTTTGCCGTTTTTAACCTCTATAGAGTACAGCGTAATCTAAAGCTGCTAGTTTAACTTTTTTGAAAGTAGTATTTAAAGTACTTATAGGTTATTAAACTTTATTATTTTGGGTTAAATAAGTCTACGTTCTATCTAAAATAGATTCTAGATAACCTCTTCTTTAAAGGGTTTTCCTTTTTATAGTACTTAAGGGCCAGCCTACTAGAGTTTAAAACTAAAGAATATTTCTTTAATTTTAGTATAGCTGCTTATACTTTCTACCCGCTATAGTAAAATTAAGTTTCTAAATAGCTTATAAGTATTGTTTACTTTTATAAAAGTAATAAATAGTTTATCTTTTTATAGTAGTTATCCGTTATTAGTATTAGTTTAAGTAAATACTAGGTTAATATTTTATTTATAGTTTTTACTAAGGAGTTTTTTCTGGCCCTTATCTTCGGTAGTAATCCTTAAGACTTTTAAAGGGAGAATTTTGTACTAGCTAAAAGCCTGCTTGTACAAACGTTATTCTTCCGCGTCGTCTATAGTTAGTTATACTAAAAAGTTATATTTAATAGAGTAAGATTAATTACTATTAACTTGGCTGGACTTAATGTTTTTTAATATAGAGACTTGCTTATAAGATTATAAAGGAAACTATAATAATATAGGGAAGTATAAGATTAAAAAATAGAAAAAATTTAATAGTAGGATTTACTTTATTTATATTAAATAAACTTATTTTATTATTTAAAGGTTCTTTTTTTTATTTTATAAAGGATTATTAAAATAAGTTTTTCTTCTTTCCTTTAGCTATATCTTTAAAGTAGTCTAAAGCTGGAAGGAGTAGCTGTCTTTATAATACCTATAGTAATTAACTTGTACCTTTTTCTTTAAGTTAATTTATAGTTTATATACATTATTAGCTTTATACTAATATAGAGACGTAGCTTAGTTATTAAAAACGGGCTTTTTTATTATATATAACGACGTTTTTTATTATAATACATATATAGAGTACTATTTACAGTTCTCTTAAGTAGGTGGCCTAGTTAGTATATATCTAGTAGTAGGGATACGTATGGGGGCTAGTAAATAGTAATAAAATAGTTTTAGTATAGAATAATAGTTTTTTTTAACTACTAAAATCCCTACAAAACCTAACTATAAATAATAGTCTTACCTAAACTATATATAACTAGCTCGTAAGTCGCCCCTGC
This sequence comes from Colletotrichum brevisporum, assembly GCA_030770045.1. Lineage (NCBI taxonomy): Eukaryota > Fungi > Ascomycota > Sordariomycetes > Glomerellales > Glomerellaceae > Colletotrichum > Colletotrichum brevisporum. Next base: position 4,453,765 of record JAUGSI010000006.1, on the reverse strand, counting down.
GTAGGGCCGCGGAACTATATAACTAACGGCCTTTTTAAAAGTATAACTTCTATACTCTACGTCTTATGTATAGTTAGTAGTAATATTAGTACCTTAGCCTTTGGGGCTAGCGTCTAGCGCGGTACATTAGCTACTCTTTAGTAGGAGCTTAGTATTAAAGTCTATAATTGTATCTTTATTAAATTCAGTATTATCTAAGTTAACTGTCACGTCTACTCTATTAATCACTTTGTACTTAAGTTAATTAAAGTTAAAATTATAGTAGATATACTAACTTTTAAAAGTTTTTGTAATACACTTATTCTTTATTTAGTAGAGATTAACTATATAGTTAATAAATATTTATTATAGTATAGTTTAAAAGGAATCCTAGTTAGGTAGTTAGAATAGCACGCCTTGTGGCTATAGGGCTTATACTTCGCTGTACTATACGTATTTTTATAGATAATATATACTGCTCGTTTAGATGCCGGATTTAATAGAAGAAGCCTTTGTTAATATAGTAAGAGTATAATTTTTAAAGATATGTTTTTTTATACTGTTCTGGGTTTTAGTTTTATTTAGTATATAAAATAAGTAGAATGGTAGTTTAGATATTACTAGTACGGGAGTATAATATAGGAGTGCGATGTAGAGGGAGTGTAAAGTCGGGGGTTGTATTTAGATTTAAAAACTATATAGGCTTTATTTTAAATACTACTCTAGGAGTCTATTAAACTAGTACTACTTTTATTATCTAGTTATATAAGTTTTAAACACTGTGACCTACTATAAGCACTTATTAATACCTTATATCCTAATATATTTTTATAACTATACTCTACGTATTTAACTAACCAAAGCCGGAACTTACCTACTACTATATCCTTTATTTTATACTTTTAAAAGTATTTAAATCTTAATAGTTATTTACCCTAGACTACTACCGTATATTCTTAAAGTCACTTACTCTCTAAATAATAAATAATAAAGTCTAGTTAAATTAAGAATTAAATATAAATCCTATTTTAAAACTATTTAACTTTAAAATATAGGGGTAGCTAATAGGAGTATAGCTAACTACCATACTACGAGCTAAAGGCAGGTACTATAGTCTATAGAGCTCTAGTCTAACTACTTACCTAAAAAAAAAGTAACTAAATAAATAAAAGAACTTAAAAAATCGTAACTTTCGTAAAGTAATTATACTTAAACGCTAGCTTAACTTAGATTTTTAAATTTTAAACTAAATAAATAAAAAAAAAGATTCTACATTAATATATTAAAAAAATCCTAATACTAAGTATAAGTTATAACTTTTATAGTTAATTAAAGATCGTAACTTTTATAGGGCAACTATAAACGCTAGCTTAGTTTAGATCTTTAGATTTTAAACTAAATAAATAGAGAGAAAGATTCTATATTAATATACTACGGAAATCCTATTACTAAGTACAAGTTACGGCTTTTATAACTAATTAAAGATCGCGACTTTTATAAAGTAACTATAAATACTAACTTAGTTTAAATTTTTAGATTTTAAACTAAATAGAGAAGAAAAAATTTATATTAATACACTTTATAGAAATCCCGTTACTAAGTATAAGGTTACTACGGCTTTTATAGCTATTTAAAAATCGCGACTTTTATAGAGTAGTTATAAACACTAGCTAGGTTTAAATCTTCGGATTTCTATCTACTAAGGCTCGCTATTATAGACCTAAGTACTAAGCTATATACACAATAGTACTTATATTAAACGTTTTACTAAAGTTATTAACTATCTATCCTTTCTCTATTTAAGCTATATTACTCTAGACTACTAAAATTATTAATATAACCTTATTCTAGTATATAATACAAACCTCTATCTCTCTACTATGCAACAGAGCCACACAACCCAATCTAAAATACTAATAACCACTCTAATCTATATTTTAGCTTCTATATTAATTTACTTTTAAGTACCTATACTATACCCGTATTAATATCCTAGTCTTTTATATATATATATATATATATAGTACAATATACAAATTATAGCCCTTTTTTTAAGAAGCATTATAACTTTAAGGGCCTCTAAGGCCCTTTATTTAATACTACTTATAACTAGTACGTTAGTAGTATTAGCTGTGCCGTCCTTACTATCTAAGTTATTACTTATAATACTCTTAAAACTAAGTAATATTAAGTCGCCCTTAGTATTATTATTAGAGTCTAGGAAAAGATTAATTAAGTTAATTACTTTATAAACTTTTATTTATTTAAAAGTAATATAAAAAGCTACTAACTAATTATTAGTATTACTATAGTAGTATAGTTAAATTCTTATATAGCTATTAATAGTTAGAGTAACGTTATCCGTAGTAGTTACGTTAATAATTAACTTTTTATTATTTTCTATTTTTTTAAAGTACTTAGTAAGTACTTTAGTAAAAAATTTTTATAGTTATTAGTATATACTTTTATATAGAAGTAAAAGTACTTTATAGTAAGTATAGTGCCTTGCTAGGTATTAATCTTAACTTTTTTTTTAGTAGTAAAAACTAGCTTTGTTTTTAACTCTTTTAATTTTTACTATAAAGTTCTAGGATTTATAGATTAACTTAGGGGCCTTTATTATAGTAGTAGTTTTAGTAGTAGTGTTATAGTTTTATAAATATTTATAAAAAATAAAAGTAATATTTTTAAGTTTAGTATAAAGGATAGGATATTAGGGTTAAGTATTATAAAAAGGAAAAAGTTATAGTTATTATAGAGGGAAGGGGATTAGACCTATTAGTAAGTAAGCTAAAGTAATAGCAGAGAAAGTAAATAGACTATAATAAAAGGTAGGTATAGAAGTTAGTATCTAGAAACGGGTATAACTATATCTATAGTAGGTTGTATTTAATAGTTGCTTAGCCTTTAAATACTTAATAAGTATAGCCTTTTTTAGTTCCTACTAAAATTATAATAAATATCCCCTAAAAAAGTAAATACTAACTTCTTTACTTACCTACCTACCTAACTTAGTCTAATTTACTTACTTACTTTCTATTTAATTTTTTTTTTTTTTTACTAGACCTAAGTCTTTCCCCCGTTCTAGAAAGTTAGTATCTTTTTTACCTTTCCCTCTTTTATACCAAACACTTATACATCCATAAGCCTTATTATAATATTTACTATTATTTATATTAGTAATTAAAAGTAGAGTACTTAGATAGTTGTTTATAGTCTAGGCTAAACCGTACGTTACTTATATATAGCTATAGTAGTACTTAATTAATATTACTATTTATCTAAGTCGTTCTTAATACTATTTTTAAAAGTATATAAAAAAAGGGTATCTCTAATAATAAGGCTGCTACTTTTATATAGAATTATAAATATAATTACCTATAAATATTTAACCTCCTAAAACTAATATTTACCTAAGTATACTTTATACCTACAATACTACTAATATAACTATAACTAACCTCTTAATAGTAAGTATAAATAAAGTAACTATAGCCCCTAAGGGCAAGGCGACTACGGCTCTTAAGAGTAAAGTGACTATGGCCCCTAAAGGGTAAGGTAACTACAGTCCTCCTAAGGATAAGGCGGACTGTGGCCCTTATGCAAAGCGCAACTATAATACTTAAGAATAAAGTAGCCTAGTACCCTACCGTTATATATAAGTCGTCCAATAACAACTCTAAAAAGAATAACCATAAGGCCATAGCTACGCCTACAAAGGGCAGTACTATACTACTTATTAGTAGAGTCCATATTATTACCCCAACTAAAGTCTTTAGCACTAAAAGCCCTAGCTCTAAAAAGAACATACTAAAAAAAAAAAGTACATATCCTACTTATAAGCAACCTAGAATCTAGTATATAGAGCTAATAGATAAGTAAAGGTTAAGGCGGTTTTTACTAACCCCAGGGCCAAAAAAGCTCAGGGCAGCATCTAAACTAAACTAAAAATAAGTTAAAGAATAGTAGTTAGTAAAGGGAATACTTTAAAGTTTTTAAGAATATTACGGGCTATAAAGGGAAGCTAGACTAGTAGTAAGTAAAGAATAATAATTTTACTAAGTACTTAACTAGATTAAAGCCTATATAGTCTTAAAACTCTTTACTAGTTTATACGTACTTATATTTTTACTTACTTTTAAGTAAGTTCCTGTAGTAGGGTAGTATATACTAACCCGCGTAATACGTTAATATTACGTTAATATTATACTAATACTCTATTAATATTATACCCGTGTAACGTTAATAGGGTATTAAAGTCGTATTAAAGTAAGTATTTAGTAGGTTATTTTAGTAAGATCTAGTAAATTAATAGTAACACTACTTACTACACTATACTAAACAGTAGGAATAATAAATAGAGTGTAGGGGATATAAATAACTAATATTGTTTTAAATAAAGTAAGCGCTAATCTAACTTACCCCCCCCCCCTCTAAAAAAAAAAAAAAAAAATTTTAACTTTAAACCTCTTTATAGTAACTATTTCCTTTTCCCTTATTTATAAAAGGATTATTAATAAACCTAAAAATATCTTTTTTATTTATACCTTTCCTATATTTAACACGCGCCAAACAACCTATACACTTACTAAACTATGTTACTTATTATTCTTAACTTTTTTTATAAAATAGTAAACGTAGTAAATAATAACCTAAAGGCCAGAGTAAGCCCATAGTACAGCGTTATACTAAACTATTATTATATACTAGTTTTAAATTTAACTTTTCTATAAATTAAAGTAATTCTAACCGCTCTCTCTTTTAAACAACAGTAGTGCGTACTTACTAATATTAATAGATTATAGAGATAGAGATATCGACTCCAGCTTCCGGGGGCAATAACTAGAACTAAGAGTTAGGATTGTTAACCCTAGTATATTACATTTAATTCTATAAGTATAATGCCTAAATTAGCTTAGTAATACTGAACCTTAATGCTACTTATGTTGTGGTAATAATAGGGCGTTTATAGTATATAATTATATTTAGGGAATTTAGTATATATAACACTTAAAAAAGCTAATTATATAAATACTTTTACTTATAGAAGCTTAGTTAATTACTAGTCTACTATTAATATAGTTTAATAACTTTAGAACTAATATTTATTTTATTACTTAACTTACTTCTATATATATAGTATTAAAAAGAGTATATATCTATACTACTAAATAACTATAAGTATAAACAACCCTCTAGCTAGTGTAACTATATTACTAGTGACTTTAAAAGTAAATAAATTAAAGTAAAGTATAAATAGTAATGTTAAGGCTAGACTTAAGATTAAGAGAATTAGAGATATATAGTTTAAGTTAAAAGAAGTGCTAGTGGGTAATAATACTAATATATTTAAAAAAGATTTAGGAGAGTAGATTAGTAATAGTAGTACGTAGATAATAAAGAGGATTCGGATTATAGTAGTTCTAAAAAGTAATAAGAGTTGAAGCTCTAGAACTATATTGCCTACCGTTACGAGCTAAAGTTAAAAAAGCTATACTAACTTATTTAGGATTTAAAGATCCTAAAGTTTATAATATAAAATTAGGGTATAGGTACTTATTTACTCTTTACTAAATATAAGGGCTTATAAGTTACGTTTTTGCTTACTTCTATAAATAAGTTAAAGGATCTAATTAGTATTTTCTTTTTATATTTAACTACTTAATTAATTATTAAGTATATTTTAACTTTAAACTAGTTTTAAAAGTTATTAATTATATAAATAATAGTCTGTTTCGTTACTTCTATAAAATAGTGTTTAAAATTGTTTATAGTATTATTATCCCTTTATAAAAGCTAGTAGTTAAGATTTAGTAGGCCTATGAGGTTATATTAAATATAGTACTTAAAGATGTAGTTATTTTAAATATATTTAGTATACTATAGGAACTATTTAAGCTAGTACGGGAGATTACTAAAGTTTAATGTATAGGAAGGGGACTAAATATAGGAGGGAGTATTAGTTGGGTAGGTCTATTATACTTTAGGTTACTAGATGGATGATTCGCGTTAGGGTATGAAGTGGATAGAGGTAAATGTACTGGGGAGAAGGACGTGGTGCGATAGTGTAGTGTTTAGTAGACTGGGGTAATAATGAGAAGCTTATTTTGAGACTAGCTATTCTTAAAATAATTATATATAATATAAACTCGTATGCCTTTTGTGAATTATATATTTATAAAGTAGAAATAATACTTTTTATATTTATAACTTTTAATTATTATTACTTTAATTTAACCTTTATAGCTTTTAATTAGTTTTATAGTTTTTATTTACTTTTATAGTACTATATACTTTTTATTAATATAGGGGGATTTTATTAAGGTAGTTAAAAATAAAAGTAGAAACTATTTAGATCACTAGTTAGTACTACTTAGACTTTAATACTTAATAAAGAAGGTAGTTTTAATAACTATATTAAAACTTTTAAAATCTCTGTTCTTTTCTTTTTTATCCCTAGTTTGTTTACTTTTAAGTATATTAGTATAGAAATATTAATATAGTATTGTATAGGGTTTAATATTTTATTTAGGTTATTTTTTTATTTTATACTAATTAAACTAGTAACTCTTACGATATAGAACGTAGTTTTATTGTACTCTAGTAAGCTAAGTTAGTACTTAGGAAAAGTAGTACTTAGGGTTTTTAGTAGTATAAGTAAAGAGGTGCTTATTTTAGTAATAGGATATTTAATTTTCGGAGGGGCGCTGCGGTACTAAGTACTACTATATTAGCTGTTAAAAGTATAGATAGTGTATTTACCTATACCTAGGGGTAAATATAGTATATAAGTTTTAATTATAGACTTTAGAGGGGTGCTGTTATTGTTTATTGTTATATTTATAGTACTTATAAGGCTTGCTTTTAGGGTTTAAGGACTGGTATAGAAGAGCTATTATAGAACTAGAAAGTTAGTATAGCTTTATTAGATTAATTAGTTCTTTTTTATAGTTAGTAAAAAACGTTTTAGTGTCTTTTTTGTTTTTCCTATACCCCTTAATAAGGATAAAGGCTCTTTTTTTAATTTATACTTACTACTACTTATTAGTTATTTTAGTATCATCACGTTATAAAATATAAACGTACTATAAACTTTTATTTATTTTTTAGAATACCTTTTTAGAATACTATAGTAAATAGGGTTAGTTAATAAATATATTGTACTAAGTATAATAAGTAGCTAAGTAAGTATATATATATAGTATTACTAAGCTAGATAGGGGTAATAAAATTAAAAAATACTTTAGCTTTTTATAAAGATAAGTAAAAGTAACAAACCGTTATTAAATATCCTTCTTTTATTATTTTATTATATTTATATTATTACTAATTTATTATTAAAAGGCGGGCGTTAGTATACTATACTAGTAGTTTAGTCTAGGCTGTATATAGATGCGTTAAAGGATTTAAAGTACAGTAGGGCTAACTAACCTTTTAATACTAAATAGACTTAAAATAGGAGTAGGTTAATTAACCTTTTAATACTAAATAGGCTTAAAATAGAAGTAGGCCTATATATATTTTAAAACCTAGATTATTAAACCTAAGTAATTAAATTATCCTTTATTTAAAAGTAAGTATTTTAATTTAAAGTTAAAAACATAGAATATAAAGCCTTTTATCTTTAATACTTTTTATAAAAAGTTACTATTCTATAATTATACTATATAATATATTAATTTTATATAACTAATTAACTACACTTTTGTACTTTATAGGTAAGTAGGTGTGTTACGTTATACGTATAGTAACTACTTTACTAGAATCTAGCGGGTTTACTACCCTTTATAGTAGGTTACGTCTGCTTTATAATTACCTTTTAAACTGTGTACTCTTAAGTTTATTAATAGTTTATACTAGTATAAGGATAAGCTATATTTTAGTTAAGTCCTATAGTTTAAATATAGTTATTTATAGTAGGCTTTTTATAGTATAAATAAAACTTAATTTACTTTTAGTTTTAGGAGTATACTTACTAAATATAATAGACTTTAAGGCTTTTTTTAAGGGTTCTTAAGTAGTACTACCCTAGTATAAATAGGCTAGTTATAAAGGGGTTTATAATAATTAGTATAATAGTATTAATAAGTTAGTTGTTAGTATAATAGGTTAGGTAAAAGGCTAGAGGTGCTTAGGGATTAGGGCAAATAAGGCTTATAAGTATAGCCTACTAATTCCTTATAAAGTAGTAGATCTCCCCGTTAAGTTCGTTCCTTAAAATATAAGGAAGGTAGGTGCGCTAGTTAGGGAGCTTAATATAGCTCCCCTTTTTAAACATTATACTAACTATATTCTAGCTATAGTAGTCACACTATTATATTAATAAGTACGTAAAGTATTATATACTATATACGTTACTACTTTTACTAAAATAGAGGGTAAAGAATAGCTACTCTTTAAGGCCTTAGCGTTTTTATTATAATATAGTATAGTAGTTCTTATACTTATAGGTATTAAGCTAGTTAAGAAGATAGTAAAAAAAGATTACTATAGTACTCGGCTTTATTAGTACTAAATTAAGAAACTAATAGAAAGCTTTACTTTTTGATATAAAGTTAATACTTAAAGTCTAGGCTTTTAATACTATAATAAATATTGTTTATAATACAGTCTTAGTAATATTCTGTATTTTTAAGGGTCCTTTTAAAATAAAGTATATACTTAAGTCTTTGTTTAGTGTGTTATAGCTTTTAGGGAAGAACTTAATACTAGTAGGCTTTGTGCTGGATTTTTTAAGTATATAGTATAGTATATTAATAATATTTAGGATACTTTTAAAATATAGTAGATTGTAGTTAATTATATTGAATTTCTTTAGGGCTAGGAAGGCACTAAGTACTACTTCTAAAACGCTAGTATTAAGTATTAATATATTATAGAACTAGACTGTGCGGAGGATATGACTACTTTAGTATAAAGAGGAGACTATAGAAATATTAGACGTGTTAAGGTAGAGTAGTATAGTCTATATACTTATTTAGAATTGGGATATGTAAAGGACTTATGTATCTTAATTACTCTATGTATTTTAGTTCTAAAGTTATTTTAAACTATAGTTCTGTAAAAAATTATAATATTATATAGTAATAGTATCTCTTAGGCGTCTTAGCTTTTCTTAGTTTTACTATTGTAAAATATAAAGTCTAGGTATAACTACTTATATAGTTAGTATATAATATAAAAATAAATTAAAGTAAGTAAGAGAACTTATAAAGTAAATTGTTAAAGTGTAAAAGTAGGCCTTTAATGTATACGCTAGTGTGCTAACTAATCCTAGGGCTATATACTAAAGAAAATTGATAATTTATTAGTTAATTAAATAAATAAAAAAAGTAAATAGTAGTTCCTTTAACTCTTTATTTAGTTTAAGGATTCTATTATTGTAAGTAGAATCTAGGTAGGGTTGCTGAGATATAACGCTAATAGTAGTGGTTTTTTACTAATAGTAGTTTTACTACTAATAAGGTAAAGGAAAGATATTAAGGGATAGTATAAAAAGCCGCCCCCTAGGGTAGATAATAAAATCGGTAATAGTTCTTAACTATAACTTATAAGTTTCTTAGTATAAGGACCTAATAATCTAGTAGTAGGGTTTATTGTTGGGGATTCTAAGCTTATTATAAAGCTTTAATAGGAAAGATATACTAAATAGGCTTTGTGTGTGAGTAAGTTAGATGTTACGATAGGAATAAAGTAAGGTATAATTTTAATAATAGGTTAGGTAAGAAGTATTAAAAGTAGAAAAAAATAAGTTAGTAAGAAAAAAGAGAAAGGTTAGTAAGTATTATAAGTTATTTATTTACTGTTTTGTTGTTATAAATGTGTATAGGGGTAGGGTGCGGTGGATGTGTACTTGGAATATTTAAAAACTATATAGCTTTAAAATTAATACAGTATATAGACTAGGCTTTAAAGAACACCTTTTTTATAAAGATAAATCTAGCTAAGTTTAATTACTATTATTTTATTTTAGCTTTAGTAGTATAGTTTCCCTATTGTATAACTTAACTTATATTTAATAAAGGCGTAGGGTTATTTATTAATAGGATACTATTTTTTTATATTTATTATATATCCTAATACCGTTCTTAATATATTACTTTTTAATATATTCTATAATACTGTCTTACCCTTATTTACTTATATATAGTACTTATAATAGTATCTTCTCTGTTATTATCCTTATTCCTATTATTCTTATTATTATTATTATTTTTATTATTGTCCTTATTCTTATCCTTACCCTTATTTATTAAATTAAAGGACGTTAGTAAAAATAATAATAAGGGTAAACCCTTGTCCTTATTCCTATCCTTAACTTTATCCTTATTCCTACCCTTACCCTTGTTTATTAAGTTAAAGGACGTTAGTAAAAATAATAATAAGGGTAAACCCTCGTCCTCGTTCTTATCCTTAACTTTATCCTTGTTCCTACCCTTACTCTTATCTTTATTCCTATTCTTAACTTTATCCTTATTTTTATTCTTAATTTTATTAAAGTACTACTTTAGTTAGATATACTTAATAATGTTAAAAAGAGGTTAATTATATAAAATTCCCTTGTTATTATAAAGTATATAGTTATTGTTAAACTATAGAATAGTATTATATATATAATAAGTAATATTACTAAATATTCTTTTAGTAGTAGTTAAGTGCTCTAGTGCGTGTATTAGGTTAGGAGTATAGATAGTACTAGGATTAAATCCTATAATTATATAATAGAATAGTTAGTTTAATAAATTTAGTTTACTTAAAGATTAAGGAGGGTACTTTTATTTATACTTAGTTCTTATTATTAGTAGGAGTAGATATACTCTATTACTCTAGGTAAATATTAATATTTAAAGAATAAAAGTATTTTTAAGTATTTTACTTAGCTTTCTAGGGGTCCGTTCTAACGCCTAAGTAAGTACTTTTCTAATAATAGTTGTATTGCCTTTTCTCTAACGTTAGTCTAGTTTTTGTTTATAAATATACTCTTTAATAAAGTTAGTACCCTCTTAGAATATCTACTCCTTAATATACTAGTAGCTATTATATAAAAAAACGTTATTTTTATTACGCCTAAGTATAGTAACTATAGGGTCTAAGCTGTCTTAATTAATAAGTACTATAATATAAGCAACTTTAATAATACTACTAGGTACGTAGGATAGTTTGTATACTATAAGTCTATCGGCGCACTTAGTACTATAGTAAGACTTTAATTTTTTAATAAGTTGTTTAAAATTATCTTTAGTATTTTATAGTAAGTGCTTAAAAAAAAAAGCATATATATCTAAGTAAGCTTATTTACTAAAAAAGAGTATTGTTTATTTTTGATTTTTAGTTATTTTAAGCTTATAGCCGTTTAACCTTTTAAAAAAGTTACGGGCTATAGTTTTAAGTTAGTAAGTGTTAATTTTGTTAGAAATAACTATTTGGGTGACTGCGTTTGTGAAGGAAATAGGTCTAGAGGTAGTCTAAGTAGCCTACTTAAATTATTTAATCAATTCTACTGTGTATTTTAAGACTCTTTAGGTAAAGGCCTTAAGTTTATTAGTATCTAATAAGTTAGTAGTAATAAACTAAGTAATTACGTTTAATACTTATAAAAGTATTAAGAAATATATTAAACACTACTAAAGGAAGTAGTATACCGCGTTAAACATAGCGCCCTTATTTTTATAAATATAAAATAGTAGTTTTAGTATTAGTTTTATTAACTTTACTATTGGTATTATTAGTATTATTAGTATTATTAGTATTATAGTAAGCTGTATACTTAAAACTAGTAAATAAAGAACTAAAAAAGCTTAATAGTTTATAAGTAAATTAAGTTAAGTTAGGGGGAGGAGGGGCTTCTTAGTATATCTACTTAGTAATATTTTATATAAAATTATACGGGAAAGGCGGGAAAGAGGAAGAATAAATACTCTACTACGCGTAACGCATCTATATTTACTTATATTAGTATAAACGTAGACTATACTAGTACTAAGGAAAACTTAAAATAAACTCGTTTAAAGTCTAAACGGTCTTTAAACCTAGCAACCTAGAATAAACAGTTTCTTTCCAACTTATATACTACGTTTATTAGTAGTTTAAAAAAAAGAAGTTAAGTAATAAACTAAGAAGGCGACCCCTAAGTAAATAAAATAATTAAACATTATTTTTATATAAATGCAATAGGGTTTAAAGGTTATATAGCTTTTAAATAGTTTTTATAATACGTATTGGCTTTTTAAAGTAAAAAGTACACAGGTAAGTATAATCTTAACTATTGAGTTACATTAAGGCCTACTTATTATTCTTTATAATTAAGACTACTTATTACTAATAGCGTTATAAAACTCACAAGCTATTTCTCTAAAGCGGTCTACATTAACATTCGCATAAACTTTAATACTAGCAACAGCGCCCGCGATAGAATCGCATTCAAGTTCAACATTAGTTCCCTTAAATCTTTAAATTAAATCATTAATATACCTATAAATTCCTTCACAAAAGGCCTTAAACTTCTTAGTACTAAATTTATTCGCAGCAACAAATTCAGCAATTATCTTTAATACAACTAAGTCTAATTACTATCCCTTCAACCCAACTCTAGTAGTATAGTTTTACTATCACATAACCTAGTTTATAGATAACAAGAGTATAGACTTATCTATCAATAAAATAATCTTTACTTATTTCTACTATATATACTAAAACTATTCTTAATATACAACTTCTAAATAGATTTAATTATACTATCTTACCCTTCTTAATATATTTAGTCTATATTAACTATAGTAGTATTGTCCCCGTTCTTATCCTCATCCTTATCCCTATTCTCACCCTTTTCTTTATTTTCGTTCTTATCCTTATTATTATTCTTACTTTTATTATTATCTTTATTATTATCCTTTATTTTAATATCAACACTATATTAATTAAATAGCTAAATATAATTAATTATATTAAAAAGAAGGAGGCCCTTTGTAAATTCTTTACTCCAAACAAGCGCATAGCCGTTATTATACAAATTCAGAAGGGTCTAAGTATGCGAAAAGTAATTTTAGTAGAATATACTTTTAGTAGTAGTTAAGCGTTTAAATACCTTAATAATCTTAGAGAGTAATAAGAGTACTAGAATAAAACTCCTGTGACTATACAGTAAAATAGTTAGTTTAGCAAACTTAGTTTAAAAAAAGGGGAAGATATTTATACTTAGTTCTTATTATTAGTAGGAGTATAATACTCTGTCCCTCTAAATAAATATTAAAAACTAAAGAATATAGGCGTTTTTTAGTATTTTATCTAGTGTTTTAGTAAACTATCCCAATATCTAAATAAAAACCTCTCTAATAATAGTTATATTTTTCTAGCTCCACTATTAAACTAAGTTATACTTATATATGTAAAGTCTTTAGTAGAGTTACTCTTTTTTAGTCATAACATCTACTCTTTAATATATAAGTAGGTTCTATAGAAGTACATATTATACTTGTTACGCTAAAGGGTAGTAACTATTAGGTTCGAATTATCGTTATTAATTAGTAATACTTTACAAACAGCCAAAATAATTATACTAAGTATATACAATAGTCTATAAGTTACTATACTATTAGTGTATATACTATTATAGTAGGACTTGCTTTAAATAAGCTTTTTAAGGTTAGTTTCTGCGTTCAGAGTAAGTATTTAAAAAAAAAGTATATATATTTAACTAGCCCCTTTATTAAAAATAAGTATTACTAGCTTTTTATTTTTAGTAATTACGAACTTATGTCTACTTAGGTTTTATAAAAACTTATAAGTTATAATTCTAAAATTACTCTAAATAATTTTTTTAAAAATAGTTAAGTTAGTAACTATGTTATTAATAGAAAAAAGCTTAGGGGTAGCTTAAGTGCCGCGTCTAGATTTTTTAATCGCGTTTATTATATACTTTAAAACTCTTTAAAAAAAGGCCTTAAACTTTTTAATATTAGACCTATTTACCGTAATAAATTAGTTAATTATTTTTAATACCTATAAACCCGTTAAGAAAAATACTAAAAGTAATTAAGAAAAATAGTAGTATACTATATTAAATACAGTACTCTTGTTCTATAGACTATCTTCTAGTATTGTTATAAACTATAAGCTCTACCCGTCTTTAGTAGAATTAAGTTATAGGGGTAGGATTATTTTATTTATAGTATATTTTAAAGTAAATAGTAGAACTCTGTATAAGAAGTATAGGGGAGACTAAGGAAAGAAGTTAGTAAAAAAAAATAAAGTAACGATACGCTGGGTAAATTCTAGGACTATATTATTTTAAGACTAGGTAGTTTTTAAATTAAGTAAGTACGTATAGATTAACTGCCTACTGCGTTTTAAAAAAAATAGTAGGACTCTATAAGAAAAGTATATAAAAAAAAAAGGGAAAAAGTTAGTAAAAAAAGATAATATAATAATGTACTAAGTGAATTTTAGGACTAGATTATTTAAAGACTAGGTGGTCTTTAAATTGGGTAGGTACGCGTAGATTAACCGCCTGCTATACGTACTCTACTACGCATAACGCGTCTGCGTATATTTATTGTAATATAAATACAGAAGAAATCTAATAATAGATAAATTTCAAGGTAAGCTATTTAGAAACTAACTAGTCTTTAAACCTATATAGTTACAGCTTATATACTACGTCTATAGCTACTAGTTATATCTCGTTAAAATTACTATAAAGGGAGAAATAAGTTTATTTTCTATATATAGTTAGTAATATAATATATTAGAGTAAATTCTTAGTATAAAAAGCACTAGCTTTTTTAGTAGTAAACTAATTTTACTGCGTAATAACTTACGGGACGCTTTAGATAGGTGGCGTTACTAAGGCGTGGCCGGCTTTTTAGCTAATGAGAAAGGGCCGTTAGTAGCTATATACGTATTAGTAATATCCTTAAAACTACTAACGCTATACTACTTAGTACTTTTATAAAACTAGTATATATATTTAAACTACTTAGTAACGTTTAATATAGTATAAAGCTATAGTATATTAGGTGTAAGATTAATTTAAGCTATAGTTAAGTTAGGGATACTAAAGTCTGTATAGGTGCCGTTTATTACAGTAGCTGTGTAGTTAATGTAGAGTATAAATTAGTTAAATAATATAGTAAAGATATTACTATTATAGTTAAGGGTTTAGTTAAGGATATTTAGAGTTTAAAACTATTTAAAAATAGCTGTTAACTTTAAGTAATTACTAGTTTATATTAGTATAGGGTAATAGATACGTTTATATAGCTGTAAGGCTATTTATTATTTACTTAAAAATGCTTTTTAGGTAGAAGAGTAGTATACCCTTCTTTTACTTACTATAAAGGACCTGTAGTATTTTAGCCTTTTAGAGTATATAGTTAAACTCGTTTTTGTTAATCTAGAAGTAGTAGATAATAATATTCTTAGCTTTAAAGACCTAGGTTACTCTTTTTTTTATTCTAAAGCTATCTGCCCCTAGTTAGAATACTAGTTTAGAATACTAGCTAGTAATTTATACTTTAGTAGGACTTTTTTTTAGTGAGATGATGGTTTTTTTGATAACTTCTTAGTTTTTTTTTATGCTTATTAGGTGGAGTTTGTAAAGAATAGATTAATAATAAAGGAAATTAGTTTTTACTTATAGCTTTATAACTAACCTTATTAGCTTTTGGATTTTAACTAGCACTTTACTAAGTTTAATTTATTGTATAGTAACTATCCTTTTTTTAAGTCCTTTTGACTTTATAGTAAGGTAGAAGAGGTTTTCTTTTATATTAATAAGAAAGTTATAGAAAAATATTTTAGTTATATTTATTATATTAATTAAACTAAGTTAAATTTATTCTAGGTGTTAACTTTTAGTAACTATGATTAGTGTGTTTATTAGTTTAATAATTATTGTATATATAGGTATTAAGGTTGTGCTTTGATATATTATTACTAAAGGATATAGGGAAATAGACTATTATAATATTACTACTCTTTAAGTTGGTATTATTAGATGGCTTTTTTATGCTGTATTTGAATTATAAAATAGGTTGTAATTTGTAGTTAAAGACTGGAATAATAGTTTTAGAGGCTATGTTACTAGCTATTGGCTTGCCCTTTTTTGTGAGACTTTTTTTTTTTTTATAGCCTTGTTATAGAGTAATATTTTTAATAAATTATTAGGTACGTTTTTAGTACTCTTTTTTTCTTCCTCTTTTATGTTAGATGTGGTACTATTAGATGCTTTTCTGTTTTTTTTAGTACCCTTTTTTTTTATAGTTTTGTTTTTTTGTAGTATACTAGACTTGTTAGTGCTATTTAGAGGGGTTAATTGTTTGTTTTTTTTATTAGACTTTAATGGCCGGTTATTAAGCTACTTTTAACTGTTAGTATTGTTTAAATTATTAGGGCTAGTTTAGTTTTTATTTTATAAAATAGTATTAGTAGATAAGTAGTGTGTTATTAGGTTATTATTTTTAATTAGGTGTTTTTTTTTTTTTAGTGTTGAGGATAATTTTTTTGTTTGTAAGGCTATAGTAATTATTGAGGTTATACTACGTAGTTTGAGGCTATTTTGGAAAGGTGTATTAGTTATAGTATTAGTACTATTTAGTTAGTAGAGAATATAAAGTTAATAGGAGAGTATGCTTTTGAATTTATATATAGTAAAAGTGACTATTTTTTGTTTATACTTAGACTTTATTATAAAAACCCTAGAAACTTGTATTTTAATTTATTTAGTTAAAACCTATTAGTACTAAATTTAAATATAATACTAGAACTATAAATTTATATTAGTTAAAAGTTTAGTGATTTAGTTATAGTTATATTTATAATAAAGGTTATATTTAGGGACGGGTATTTGGTATGGTTCCTAGGGCTGTTTGTAGTATTTATTATTTAGAAGTATATTAGTAAGTAGTATATAAGTAAGTAAAAGTAGTTTGTTTTATAGATGTAGACTTTTAAGGGTATTTAACTTTAAAATTAAAAGGGTGGAAGTAGGGTAAAAGTAGCTAGGACTTAAGGACTGGGTATAGAATAGAGTAGAGCTATTTATAGGGGACTTATAATTAGCTTTACTCCGGGCGTTTAACTTCTTAAAGTAGCTTTAGTACTTGTGTACTATATACAGGGCTTTAGTTTATACTATAAATAAACTAAATATAGTAAAGTACTTAGTATATTAACTTTTTTCTACTATATTAGTTAATTACTACTTGTTATATATAGTACGTCCTACTACTTATAACTATAATAAACCAAATCCTTAGATAGCACTTTATAGTAAAGACTTTAAATAGAAAATTATAGACTTAGTAACGTTAAAATATTTAGTTAGTTACTTAGTACTATAATAATACTAGTACAAAGTAAACTAAGCCTTACTACTAGGATACGTATAACTAAAGTAGGATTAATAGTAATATTAATATTTATAAATAAGTTAATAGAGAGTTAATAGGATTTATTTATTAGTATATTTAAATACATTATTTAAGAGTTTAAGTTTTATTTAATATACTATAAGGATTTAGAGTTAGTAGTTGTGGAGCTTATAGGTATACTTAAGGCTACTAGAGGCCTGGATAGGTAGAAATAGGTAAAGTTAAGTAAGTACTTATGTTTTTTTTTACTTTAGGGCTTAGTTAATATAATCTCTTTAAATTAAAAGGCCTTATTATATATCCTACTAACTATAGATAAACTAATACTGGTTATAGATATATTAAGCCTCCTTTATAACAAAAGTCCAGCTAGTTTTTAAAGGAAGTATTACTGCTGTAACTATAAAGTAAATACCTAGAAATATAAACTAAAGCCCGAGTTAAAGGGTATTATAAAGGAGATTTTTTATTATAAAAGTACTAGAGATATAAACCCTTTATTTAAAAGTAATAACGGGTCTAAACGTAAGTACACTATAGGTAACTAATAAAATAGTAATTAAGTAACTAGAAGATAATAATAATACTATATAGATTTAGAGTAATTTATAAAGATATAAACGAATTAATAAGTAAAAGATATATTAGAATGTTAAAATATTAGTATAACTCTAGAGAACTAGTTAAAATAGACTAATAGGTTAAAGTAATAAATATTACTTATAGAAGTTAGGGTATTAACTACTTTAATATAATAGATAGCTTATAAATAGAGGTAAAGGGACGGTCCAACGTTATTTTTAATAACTAGGACTACTACTTAATTAGGGACCTTATATTTTACTAAGTATTTAGGGACAATATATAGGACTATTTATACTGTTTTATTAAGGAGTATAACCTAGAGGGTAACTAGAAGTTTAATAGTATAATATACTGTATAAATAGGTTAGCTTAGGAAACTAGAGGACTGCTAATTTTATAGGGCTTATTAAGAGCTAGGGGCTTATTATAAATAATACCTAGTGGGTCGGGATATCCTAGAGCTACTTATAAACCTATTAAAAGTAGTATAATTTATAGAAGTATTAGTTAAAGGTAAAGGAGTTTAGTTAATAGGAAAGCTTTAAATAAATAAAGCTACTAAAGTTCTTAAAGT
This sequence comes from Colletotrichum brevisporum, assembly GCA_030770045.1. NCBI lineage: Eukaryota > Fungi > Ascomycota > Sordariomycetes > Glomerellales > Glomerellaceae > Colletotrichum > Colletotrichum brevisporum. Next base: position 4,435,258 of record JAUGSI010000006.1, on the reverse strand, counting down.
TATAAAATATTAAACTAAAATATAGTAAAATACTAAATAGCTGTTTAGTAGACTACTTTACTTATAAGCTTAACTTAAGTAATATTAATTTTAGTAATAGTATTTACTACTTTACTATAGTTAGTATACTAGTTAATACTTTTAAGTAAAGTATTTTTACTTTCTTATTAAAGTACTTAGACTTATAGTATAAGTAATTTAAAAGTAGTAGAAAGTTAAGTTTAAAAAAGTATAAACTTAAGGTTACTTACTGGTTTTTTACTAGTTAGGTGCCTATACTTATGGGCCTCTATAAGGCCACTAATGCAAGTATTATAGGGTCGATAATTAAAGGCTAGTTACTAGAAATAACTAAAGTAGTTAACTTTATATAAGGTAGAGTAGGAAGGGAGTAGGTAATAAGGTTGCCCTTAATAGACTTTGTTTGTTTAGAGGAGAGGAGGGGTAAATATAAAGAAGTAATATTGAATAGTAAAACTAATTAATAATAGGGGGATATAAATATTACTATAGGTTTATAAAAGCTAGGTAATAGTGATAAATGAGTTAAAGAATAGGAGTAATTTCCTCTAAAGAGGTTAATATTTAAGACCGCTTTTTTTTCTTTTTAGTTTTAATACTAAAGTAGCTTATAACTAATTAGTATATAAAGTATTATTTTGTAATTAGAATTACTTAAGTAGTAAGAGTTATAAGGTAGGACGTGACTAAACTAGGGTTAAAATGCTAAGTAGAGTGTTAAACGGGCGATAGTTCTTAGTTTAGCTAACTTAGTTAGATAAGGGACTTTTTACTTATATAAGTTTTAATTTAAGTTAATTTTTAAAACCTATAAGTTATTTATAAAAACTCTACTTTATTTTCTAATTATACCTATAAATAGAAGGAGCTAACTTTATTATATATAGACTGTTTTAGCTTTACTTACTGTCTTTTTACTATGTATTATCTATAGGTACTAAGTGTCTAGTTAATGTAGTGTCTTTGTATTCTAAACTCTACTATAGTTATTAGTATTTTAAGCCTATATAGCCTTAAATCTAGTTTACTATTTAGTTTAAACTAAAAAGTAGAACTATAGTTATAGGTTAGAGTTAGACTTTAATATCCCCTAATCCCTTTTAGAAGTACTAAGTAATATAAGTATATATTAATATTACTTAGATATAAATAACGCTTTATTAAATTATTAACTTTAAAGTACCTTATATTAAACAATACCTTTTATACTTACTTACTTACTCCCTATAGCTAATTAAATATACCTACCTCTATTAAAAGTAATTCCTACCTTAGTAGGAGCAACTCCTACCTTAATAATAATAACTTCTATTTTAATAATAATAACCTTAGTTAAAATGAGGGTGACTCTAACTGAAATAAAAGCAACTCTAATTAAAATAAAGGCGACTTTAGTTAAAATAAAAGCGAATATATAAATACTAAGTAGTAAAGTTAAAGTAAAAAGAACTTTATAAACCGGGATTTTAATAAACTTACTAACTTTAAAAGTATATATAATGAGTTTATTAAGGATAATAAGGGTAATTTTAGCTCTTATAACGTTAAGGATAATACTATTTGTAGTTATATAAATAGTAGTATTAATAGATAGAAAGATAATAACTCCTAGTTCTCCTCTATAAATAAGGATTTTAAAGAATTAAATAATAATAATAATAACATAAGCTTAAGAAACTCTATAGCCCTAACTTCTAAACTTATGTTTACTTTTAATTAATAGAAAGTTTATACTTAAGTTAAAAGTCTAGCTAATAACCGGAATAAGCTTGCTAAACGTATTGTAGTTATTGTAAGGCTCGACTTAATTATATACCTTAAGTATAGTAAGTAGTAGTCTTTAAGCTATATAACAATAGCTACTAAGAGTATTAAGGATTTTACTATAGAAGTAAAAGCTAAAATATAAACGAAATTTCCTACTTATAACTAACTCAGACTTAATAAGTCTTCTTTAATACTTAAAATTTTAGTAGAAATAAATAAAGTATATTCTTAAAGCTTTAGTATTAGTTTAATAAAAGGCTTATACTTTTAGGGGTTTTATTAAACTTAGAGCTACTTTAAATTAGGCTAGGGTTAAAATAAAAGCTACTAATACTTATAGCCTTAGCCACTTTTAATATTAATAGCTTCCTAAACGTCACAACCTTACTTAGTAACTTCAAATCTTTAATAAATTTAATACTATTACTCATACAATATCTAGTACTTAGCACTAGTATTTATTTTAACTACGAGATTATAGTTAATAGTAAAACACTATAAGTTAAACTCTATAGAATCTCTTATATACACTTTGTATTAATAACTAAAGAGTTAATTTATATATTCTTCCTAAACCTATATAAGGCTTTAATAAAAGTTAAGAAAAAGTTAGTTTATAAAACGTAACTAAAAAATAAGTAATATAAGTCTTTTTATAATAATATAGTATAATTAAGTTTAAAAGCTATATATAAAGAACTATTAATATAAAAGTATATACTTTTATTATTTAAAAACGTATTATAGTAAGTACATAATACTAAATAAAAAGTTAGTAAGGGGGGTAGTATATTTACTTTTAGTACTAGTATTAAGAAATATATATAGTTAACTTGTAAAATAAGTATAAAAGTAAATACTATAGTTAAGAATAAAAACAACTTTTACAATTTCTTTTTTTTACTAAATTAGAAAAATACTAAGGGGCGCTATAGTAGAGTATAGACTATTAAAAAGTACTTAACTAGGTTTTAAAAAAATTAGAAAATAAAGGTAGTAGAGGTTTTATTTAACTTTATATACCTTAACTTACTAGGCTCTGGAGTAGTAATAAACGGCTTATTATCCCCTTAACTCTTTAACTTAGTTGTAAAATAGAGCTTATTACAAAAGGATCCCGTGCTTTAGATTTAATTTACTTAGTACTACTATTAGTTAAATACTATTTAGTTTTTTTATAAGTAGGATATTGAGTATATTTTTTTATTACTCTTTAGTCTTAACAAGGATATTTTAACGGACCCTTTAACCCTAATAGTTAAAAACAATACTTATACTTTATATTACATTAACTACCTTTAAAACTCTTATAGTATCACCTCTAAGCCTAAACTAAACTATAAAATCTTTAATTATAGTTTATACTACTATTAAAGTTATACTATTAATTAAAAGTACTTAAGTTTAGTTAATAAAAAACTATATAGTTATATTTAATTAGTAAATAAAGGATATAATAATAATATACTAAAGGGGATTATAAAGTAAGTAACTTTAGCTAAGGCCTGTAAGAAGTTAGATACTATGTTATTTAAATTTAACGATTCCTTAAGATACTGCTTAGAGAAAAAGGACTAGTATATGTGCTAGTGAGTAGAGTAGCGGTGTACCTTGTAGTTAGTATAAAAGATTAAAAAAGTAGATAAGGAGTAGCTTAAGGATAATAGTTTTATAAGGTTAGTTACTAAGGGCTATTTCTATAATAACTATAATAAAAAGGTACTACTTTGTTTTTATAAAAAGGTATTTTTTTATATAAACTTTTATATATATTAAAAATTTATTAAGATAATTATTAGTCTATACTTTTTTTTATAAATACTATTTAAATCTTTATACTTTTATTACTAAGTACTATTATAAAGATAATAGTACTTTTCTATAGTATTTTAGTTACTATTCTATAATTATTCCTTAACCCTATTAATCCCTAACTCTAATATATTTTAATAAATAATTACTAAATTCTATTAGTATCTTTTTAAAAAGAGACGTTAGTAAAGAAGGGTCTTAGCCTTATAGAAACAATTAAGACCTATAGCTTTAGCTTCCTACTAGAAATTATAATGATTAGAATAAGTACTTAGTATATAATAACCTTAAGTTAAACTTTAGTTTACTTAATTTCTAAACTAGTACGGAAAGTAGAAGTTTTAGTAGCTAGGGGTAGTAAAAAAAGACTTATTTTATATGTCTTAAGTAACTAAAGAGTTACTAGTTAAGTTTAAAATAAAGTGTGATATAAGCCTGTGACTTAGCCTTATATCTCTTACTTTAATCCTTCTATTGAGAGGTACTACTTTATATTACACTTAAATAAAACTAAGACTAGGAATTTATAGAAAAGGTTAATTAGGATATAGTTAAGTTTATTTAGTATTAAATCAAGAAAATTACTAATACAGTTAGTATAATAGTTTTCTAGGGCAGTAGTAACACTATAAACTCACTAAGTACATACTTTTAAAAGGTATAGGGGTAAAACAACCGTACTAAACAAGGGTATATATTACATTACTAGTACTAGTTATACTAGGCTATTCTTAACAAAATTAACTACTTTAGAAGGTTATTAAAGCCTACTACTACTAGGAATATAAACAAATATACTTTTAAATAGCTTCACATAAAGAACTTCTTTATATTCTACTTAGTACTCCTATAGATTAGGGACTATAAAAAGCTCTATAAGCGCTACTTTAAGAGTAGGATAAAGGAAAATAAAAAAACAGTATTATATATAAAAAAGTATATATATAGCTTGTAGGTACTACGGGCGCTTTTGGCTAAAAGAGTATTTACTATTAATAGTACTAATGCTAAGTATATAGTGCTATACTATATAGATAAACTTTCTAGGGACTGCGTTAATTTGCTAGTAAAATTAAAGGATATATAAACTACAAAAGCCGTCTAGAATACAGTTCACTCTTAAGTAGTTAAACTAGTAATAACTACTTAGGGGTTTAAATTTTAAACTTATATAAGCTTAAAATATAAATTATTTATAAACTTAGATAGATTATTATTTTAGATATTAAAATTAATCTTTTATTACTTATATTGTTTATTAAAGTATTTACTTGTATTAGGATTAAGTTAAATTTAAGTATACACCCTTACTTTTAGAGAGACTAACTTAATATAGAGTAAGTAAACTAAGTAACCCTAGTAGTTTAGGGGGTATAGAGTTAAGAAGTAGTAAGGGTATATATATAAGAATTAAAAGAACAAAGTAGCTTATTTATAAAAAGGGCACTATAATACAGGACTCTTATTAAATACTATTTATTCTAGTTTTTATTTTGTTTAAACTTTTACTTTTTACACAAAAATCATTACCTAAATAATTATTCTAGCTAGAATTACACCTAGCTATTACTATTAATTAATATCCTAGATAAAATACGCTAAATACTATAAATACTATATCTAATCAATTTACTCTTCTAAGTATACAAAACTACAACCTAAATAAAACGTTATTATAGTAGTTAACTAAGTAACCCTACAGTAATAAAACACACAAAGATACAAGTACTCCTCTAACTACTCAAAACTATACTAAGGGCAAGATATTATTATAGTATTTATTTAAGCGACCCCGTATTAAAGAGATATAGGATAATACGCATAGCTAGACTACACATCAAGAAAGGTACAATACTTTAACTAAGGAAAGTAAATAGTTATTAATTAACTTAAAGTTTAAATCCTAAAAAGAACTAAAAGAGTATTAAGATTATTTAATTTATTATATTAAAGACTTAGTAAAAAAAACTAAAGTAAAGGAAGTTAAAGAAATATATTTCTAAGTAATATTCTACTTTATAAAACTTTTAAAAAGTATATAAATATTGACCTTTATAAAACTTAGTAAGTTATATAAATAGTAATATATTAAACTAGCTAATATAAATTATAGCTTAAGAGTATTAGTATTAGACTAATGAAAAAAAGAAAAAGAGAAAAAGTAAGTATTACTTTTAAATAAACTTACGTTAATAATTAATTATTAGTGTTTTTAAAGAATTAACCTATACTAAGTTTATTTAAGAATATAGAAAGCTTGAATATACAATAGCTAGTAGGTAGTATAAATACTAAATAGCTAGTAAGTAGTACGAATACTAAATAGCTAGCCAGTAGTATAAATACCGAGCCGCTAGTAGGTAGTATAAATACCGAATATCTAGTGGGTAGCACAAACACACAATAGCTAGTGGGTAGTATAAATATACAATAGTTAGTAGGTAGTATAAATACTAAATATTTAGTAGATAGTACAAATACATAATAGCTAGTAGGCAGTATAAATACATAATAACTAGTAGATAGCACAAATACTAAACATCTAGCAGGCAGTACAAACACACAACAACTAGCGGGCAGCATAAATATACAATAACTAGTAGGTAGTATAAATACTAAATATTTAGTAAGTAGTATAAATACTAAATAGCTAATAAATAAATAAAATAAAGAAAAAAATAAGGGAATATAAGAGAAATATAACTAATAGCTAAGTAGTAGAATAAGGCTATTATCCGCTTATAAGAAGTTTAATACAATTAAAAAACAAGTTAAAAACTAAAACCACAATATACTAACTATAAAAATTAATACTTTTCTACTAAGTTAGTTAAAAATATTTATAACTACTAAGAAAGAGCTAGTTAGTTAATTTATAAGTATATTAGATATAGAAAATATAAATTATATAGGAGAGTTATTATTTATTTATATATTTAAATTTAGTATAAAGAAGTAACTATATACCCTACTTAAAAAGTATATTTTTAAAAGTAGTACTATATAGTTGAGTTAAAAGGAGAAGTATGTTTAAGATCTAATATCGAGTAGAGCTTAAGAACTAGTGAAGTTTATTAAGGTCTAGGATACTATAAATAGGATCTTAATTGGACTAGGGGAGGTAGTAGTAAACTTATGTTTTTTTGTAGCCCAGTACAAAGTCTAGAGTTAGTAGGGGAAGTTAAAAAAAGCTTATAATATAATAGAAAAGGTTAGTAAATTAAGAGAGATAATAGGTAATACGGTAAAAAAAAAACTAAAAAAAAAGTTAAATATAGTTGTAGTAAAGTATTTATTTAGTAAAATAGATTTAAAAGAGGAGAAAAAAAAGAAGAAAAGAGGGAATTTTAAAGTGGCTATTTTAGAGTATTTAGTTATTAATATACTAGTAAAACATTTTAGGTATAGAGTTCTAATTTTTATTTTTAAAAGTATAAAAAGCTAGTAAAAGCACTTCCCTAGTATAGAAAAAGGGTAAAAAAAGGGTATAATAAAAAGGAATAAGTTAAAGTTGATTTTATAAAGTATAGCGATAAAGATACTAGAACTACGGAAAATATATAATACTATAAATAAGAGTATTATAAAGGGGTTTTTAAGAAATAGAACTATTAAAGTTACGTATACAATAACTTTAGTATAAAAAGGAGGACTAAAAAGGAAGAATATTATAGAACTCCTACTAATAAATTTCTTTAAATAATAGTAAAGTAGGATTTATTATTTTTAAAAACTATTTAGTCTTTAAAGTAAAATATTTTAATAACTACTTACTTTAAAGTAACTATCTTCTTTTTAATTTATTTTAAATATAAAGTTAAAAAGCTCTTTAAATATATTTTACTATAGCTATAATAACTTAGCTATAGTAGCTATAACTTAATAAGAGTTATATAAGTTTTAGTAACTTACTTTTTAAGTTAACCCCCTTCTTTTTAACTATAGTAGTATATAACCTTTACTTTTATATTTATAAATTTAAAGAATATTAGAGTTGTTATAAAAACAATATTTTTATTAGTATATAGAGCGTTGTAGAGCTAGATAGCTAACTAGCTATTTAGCTTGTGTGAGTTTTTTTTACTAAAAGGCTTTTAGTGAGTAGAGTGTTGTAGAGCTGGATAGCTAGTTAGCTATTTAGTTTGTATAAACTTTTTTTATTAAAAGGTTTTTAGTAAGTAGGGTGTTGTAAAATTAAATAATTAGTTAGTTATTTAGTTTGCGCGAACTTTTTTTACTAAAAGGTTTTTAATAAGTAGGGTATTATAAAGCTAGATAGTTAATTAGCTATTTAGCTTATGTAAGCTTTTTTTATTAAAAGGCTTTTAGTAAATAGGGCGTTATAGAGTTAAATAACTAATTAGTTATTTAGCTTATACGAGCTTTTTTTACTAAAAGGCTTTTGGTGGGTAAAGTGTTGTAGAGTTAAATAGCTAACTAGCTATTTAGCTTATGCGAGCTTTTTTTACTAAAAGGCTTTTAGTAGGTAGGGCGTTGTAGAGCTAAATAGTTAGTTATTTAGCTTGTATAAGCTTTTTTTATTAAAAGGCTTTTAGTAAGTAGGGTATTATAAAGTTAGATAGTTAGTTAGTTATTTAGTTTGTGCGAGCTTTTTTTGCTAAAAGGCTTTTGGTGGGTGGGGTATTGTAGAGCTAGATAGTTAATTAGTTATTTAGCTTGCGCGAGCTTTTTTTATTAAAAGGTTTTTAGCGGGTAGGGCGTTGTAGAGTTAGATAGCTAGTTAGCTATTTAGCTTATGTAAGCTTTTTTTGTTAGAAGGCTTTTAGTAAATAGAATAGTAAAAAGTTAAATAATTAATTAAAAATCTTTTTAAAAAAGTATTTTTTTTAAAAATAAGTTTATTTTTAGTATTAATACTTATTTTAATTAATATACTTTATTTACTTAACTTAATTTTTTAATTTTTAAAGTATTATATAAATATTACTAAAATATTATAATAGTAAGTTTTATAAATATAATAATTAATATTATTATATTTAAAAAACTAACTATTATAATAATAATAGAAATAATTATACTTAACTTAAAAAATAAAAACTTTAGTTAAATAAAAGAATTAAAATATAGTTTTATTAATTATATTATAAAAGATATATTAAGAAAAATTCTAAATTTTTAAAACCTTAACCCGAAATGACTTAAGTAATATGGAGTTGGTTGGTATATAGATAATATTAAAAGAGCTTTTAGTGTACTTCTACTTAAGCTATATACTATAAATATCTATATATCTAAGGCGGGTTAAGATACGTTCTTTCTTAGCTACTATAAGCCTTATTGTTTACTAGTTATTACAGTTAATTCTCTAGATATCCCTAAGCTTAAGGGAGATATCTTTAAAGAACCTCTTAATAGTTATAGTTTTTTTAGTAGTCTTTAAAAGGTTTAAGAGTCTAGCTTTTATGGTTAATATTGTGATAGTTACCTGTCTTTTAGCCTTTTATATAACTAGTCTACTAAATAAAGAAATTATTATACTTTATAATAACTGTTTTATAACTTTATTGTTTATAAAAGAAGCGTTTTTAGCTATAGGTAGAGCCTGACTTCTACCCCTTACGTTACTATAGTAGGGACTAAGGTATTTAGTGCTGTAGAGGTAATGTATCGCCTAGTCTATGGCCTTTAAGTGATCCCGTAAGGGGTTTATAAGGAATTAAAAAAGGATAAATACTACTATAGCTACTTCTAGTTAAATAGTGATAGTAGAGTATATAATTGAGCTAACCTTTTCTTAAAACTCCTTAATTTCGTATTTTTTAGCTTAGCCTTTATTCTTTATAAGCCCCTTAGAGATTAAACTAACTAGTACTAGTTCTATTATTAAGTTAAATTATTTAGTAACCCTTTTAATATACGTATTATATACTAAAAAGATCTTTCAGGCCTCTCGGTTTTGAATAACTCTAATACTAAGGTACTAAGTAACGGGGCCCTAATCTATTAACTTAACTTCTACTTTAATTTTATAAATAACTTCTTAAGCTACTACGTTATTATAACAGTAGTTAAAAACTAAAATGTTATTAACGTAGAATATAATATAGACTTTTTTATTATAAAAGAAGGAAAGGCACGGTTCTTTATAACTATAGCGAGTTATATATATATATAAAGTTAAATAAAAAAAGAAAGCTTATTTTATTAAGGTCTATAGTAGCTAAGGCTAGATAAATAAATACTCAGCACGGGCACTATAGCTTATATAGGTATACTTATATAAGTAAGTCGCTATATAAGACTATATTATAGCCACTCTATACGACATTTAGATTACTAAATATTAAATATTAGGGTTCCCTAAGTCTATATAGTTTGTATAATCCTAGCTTATATACCTATCCTTTAATATATATTTAATATAATATACCTCTACTATTTTTATATTATTATAATATATACTATTAAACTTATATTTTATTTTATAAATATACTTTTAAAATAATGTTTTATTTTTTATTAAGTAAAATAGGGAACCTTAAAAGTCTAATAAGTCTAAAGTTTAGTTATATTTACTTTATTAAATCTAGGTTTAAGAGTCCTACTAAACCTAGGTTTAAGAGTCTAACTAAATCTAGGTTTAAGAGTACAACTAAACCTGGGTTTAAGAGTCTAATTAAACCTGGGTTTAAAAGTCCCACTAAACCTAAGTTTAAAAGTCCTACTAAACCTAGGTTTAAAAATCCTACTAAACTTAGGTTTAAGAGTTCTACTAAACCTAGGTTCAAGAGTCCCACTAAACCTAGGTTTAAAAGTCCTACTGAACTTAGGTTTAAAAGTCCTATAGAACTTAGGTTTAAAAGTCCCACTAAACCTAAGTTTAAAAGCCGTCTAGCTACTTCCTCCTCTCTAAATACTACCACCTTTCTTCCCTTTTTACTTCTTTTTCTAAGTTACTCCCTACCTCTTTCTCTTTAAAAGTATAAATATTTCTCTTTAGCTACTTTTTCTTCTTTAAATACTACTACCTTCCCTTCTTACTTCTTCTTCTAGGTTACTTCCTACCTTTTTTCCTTCTAAGAGTATAAATATTTCCCTTTACTTAGTACCTTATACTTTATTCTTCTTAAACAACTACATTACCTCAACTTTCACCTTTTATAATAGTACTCTAGCTATTTCTACTCTTTTAACTACTACTACTATTTATAATTCGTGCCCCTACTTAGTATATCTTACTTTCCCTTTTTAAACAAAATTTTATTAATACTACTACTTCTAGACTTCCTATAATAACTATACCTACTCTAACTAAACTTCTAAATCTACTCTATACCTCTAACTTAAGTTATAATACTTATAACTTCACCTAAACTAACTTTATTAATATTATTAAGTATAGTATTCTTAAAAAAAAAGAGCTATTTATAACTAAATATAAAGTTATTTTTATAAATATTAGTAATATATACTAAGATATTATTAAGGCCTTTTATACTAAAATAGATAAGTACTTTAGAATTAGTTTTATTATAGCTAGTAGGCTTATTTATAATAAGTATTATAGCAGCAGGTTCCTAACTAATAACAGCTACTAAGGCTACTTTAGTACTAAGGGCCCTAAGGTGCTTCTAGGTACTCTCCTCTAGGAAATTAAACTATTAAGTATAAACTAAGGTCCCCTAGTACTAAACATAAGAACTATTACTTTTATAGTAAAGAACTTTAGTAGCTATTCCTTAGGCAACCTATATATCGACTTCTTCAAAAAGCTTCTTAAACGGGCATTCCAATAGCCCTTTCTAAGGGGTTATAACTTTAATATAGCTAACTTTAGTCCCTAGTACACTCTATACATTATTAACCCTAGTAGTAACTATTCTACTAAGGCCCTACTTTATACCTTTAGGTATTTCTTAAAATTAATTAAGGGAGCAAGTTTAATATAAACCGATTTTAATATTCTAAATACTAGGTTAGGGGACTTAGATATAGTATTAGTATAGTAGGGCTAGGATATAAGTATAGTCTAGAGCAGCCTATTTACCCTAAAAGAGATTATTAACCTACTATAGAGTAATATTTATTAAGAGTAAAGCTAATAGGGGAGACTAGGGTTAGCTATAATATACTTAGTATAATTAAAGCTTAGTATAGGGGACTTAGTAGTGGTTAACTATAGGGCCTACTAAGTAGGGAGATAATTCTATTTATATCTAAGCTTATATAAAAACTCTTAAACCTACGTTTAATACAGTATATAGTTAGTATTTAATAAAATCTTCTAAACTTAGTAATAGTTATATCGTTATAATTCTAACTAGTAGGTATTAGAATACCTATTACTAAAATCTCTATTTTCTAATACGTTATCCATACTTTCTAAATAGGGACTATTATTTCTATTATATTATTTATTTATATAGTAAATATTATTATGCGCCTTAAATATATTATTATTTTTATTATTCTCATAATTACTTTTTATAATATTATATAGTTATTTATTTTAAGCATTATCGCTACAAACTATAAACATACTTAAAGTATACTTATTATTATTAAGTAGTGGATTTATATAGTTATACTAAAAGTCGGCACTACAAAAGGTATTACGTATTTTATCTGTAATAGCTATACATAACGTCCCTTTGTTAAAAAGGAAGAAGGCTTGTACTTTAGTAAAGTACTTACTAAAGGCTTAAGGGACTTAGTATCCTTATAATTAGGGTTATTATTAAAATTATAAAAAACTTTTAATAAAGGTTAATTAGCTTAATTTAGTTAAAATTAAATATAGTTAATTTATACGGGGCCGGTTTTAGTTTAAGTTATAGCTATAATTCGTAAGTCTCACTACTATACTATAAGCTACGTATACTATTAACTCTATTAAGTGGTCTTCCTCGCCGTCTTTTAGTAGTAATAGCCTATACTTTCTATACTTACGTTATAACTAGCTTGAGAAATAGTTGTAACGTGAGGAAAGTTATAGATAAGGGCCTTGTTATAAAAAGCCGATACAGGAATTGTGCCTACTGTATTTTATATAGTTGGGTTTCCTAGGGCTAAAGACTGTAAACTATAGAACGAAGTTGTACTACTAATTGTTACGTAATAAAATATGGACTTTTATAGAGTGGTTGAAAAGCTAGTTATACTATAATAATATAAAAGAAAGTAGGGAAAAGAAGGGAAAAAATAGGGAAATTTAAAACGAATCTATAGCTAAATATAGTAGGGAAATGTCTAGGAAATTTATAGAAATTCCTACGGGGAAATCTAGGTTCTTATATAGTAGTTTAGGCTATATCTAAAGTATTACCTTCTACTAAACGTAGGTTTAACGCAGCACCTTACTTTGTTGAACGCGGGTTTAAAGTAATGACTTCTTTTACTAAATACGGGTTTAAGGCAGTACCTTTTTTTGTTAAATATTTGATTTCCTGGTTTTATCTTTTAAATATGGGTCTAATAAAGTACCTTACTTAGCTGAACGCGGGTTTAACGCAGTACTTTACTTTACTAAACCCGGGTTTAATAAAGTATCTCCTTTGCTAAACGCAGGTTTAAGGTAGTGCCTTTTTTTATTAAACGCTATATTCAATTTTTCCTAGTTTCTTCTACTAAATACAGGTTTAATAAAGTACCTTGCTTTACTAAACACGGGTTTAACGTAGTACTTTACTTTACTAAATATAGGTTTAACGTAATACCTCCTTTACTAAATACAGGTTTAACACAAGACCTTACTTTATTAAACTTAGGTTTAAAGTAGTACTTTTTTTTATTAAATATTAAATTTTTAAGTTTATTTTTAAAATATAGCTTTAATATAGTACCTTGCTTTACTAAACGTAGGTTTAACACAGCAACTTTAACTATATATAATAACTTTAATTATATATAGTAACTTTAATTTTATATAAAAAAGGACCTATATAAGTAGGATATATGGGCAGTATAGGAAATTTAGTTAGTCTCTATATATTAAGGCCTAAGTAGCCTTAATATTTACTTTTTTATTTGCCCTTTCCTTTTTTCTACTCCTCTTCTAAGTTATAGTAAAAGGGGTTCTTATTTATTAAGGGAGTATAGTTGTGATAAGTAGTAGTAGAAGGGGAAGTGGTATATAATAGTACTATTAATTCTAGAGTTTGTTAGAATAGTAAATACCTTCTGCGCCTTCTATTCCTCTTATACCTAGTATATACAGCACGCCTCCTTAGTTGACCCTTAAGCTAGTTTAAATACTTTCTACTTAGTAGTAGTGCCCTTAGTAGTAATAGCCTTTATAGTAGCCTTATAGGTCTAGAACTCGTAATTGGGGTCCTTGTATATAGTAGTAGTAAGGATAATAATTTAGCCTATTTATTTATTATTAGTATTTATTTATATTAGGTATAGGTTATATATCTTACTTTTGGGTTATTATGTAGCTAGTAAAGACACTAGTCTTTAAGCAGTAGCTACTTACCTTTACTAACCTAAATTAGGCTGGCTTTTAGTAATATATAATTATTAACCTAGCGGCTAGTCTTAAGTAGCTATAGCTAAACCGTAGTATTTAAGTTTTTAATTTTATTTTTATAAAATATTGTATTATAGTAGAAGGCGCTCTTAAAGATAGTAATAAGGTTAAACTAGCTTTTAAAGACCTAAATAATAAGAGTAAAGTAGGAAAAAGGTTTAGATATATTAATTTTACTATTTATAGCCTAGAATAGGTTAGTCTAAAGCTAAGTCTTATAGTTAATAACTTAGTTGTATTAGTTATCTAGGATAGTAGTAATCTCTTATTTATATTTAACTATAAAGGTTATTAGTTAGCCCTTAAGCGCAGTAATAAAAATAGTTAGAATAATAAAGTTATTAAAATTTATAACTACTTTATAGTACTATTGTATTATTTAATACAGTAGTAGTAGTTATAGCTATTATAGTAGTTGTAGTAGTTAAGGTAGTAAGGATAAATTAAGGGTTCTAATAGTTAAATTAAAAAAGTTAGATTAATATTAGCTGCGTTCTTGTTTTTTTTATTTAACTATTTTAAGGGTAGGAGTAGATAATGTATAGTAGATAGGTCTAAGTTTCTGTCTACTATATTTAACTATAAACTATCTTTAATAATATAACTAAATAAAAACAGTCTAGTTAGAAAAAAGGACGCTACTTATTAAACTAAATATTATACTATTAAAAGGATTATACTATTAGCTTATATTACTAAAAAAAATATAAAAAGAGCTTTAATACTTAGCTTTATATAAAATCAAGCTAAGTACTCTTACTTTTACTAGTAAGGTATCCTAATTATACTTAATTAATTTACTATTATTAAGTAACTTAAGGTAGTACTATATAGTAAAGTAGCTACTAAGCTAGTCACTACCTTTAGTATTTATTATAAGCTTTTTAGAATAACTATAGTTATTAAGCTTATATTTATAAGGACGTCTAAGCTTTTTATTTATTTAATTAGTTATATAGGTTATTATTATTTAAAAATATATAATATAAAGTAGTGATTTTTACTAGTACTATAAAGGGATAGAAGAGTAGTAGAGAAGGTATAGATAAAGAGAGTAATAGGGAAGGCGCAGACAAGAGTAGTACTACTAAAAGTAGGGTAAGAGTAAGGAAGAAGGTATGGAAAAAAAAAATTAGTAAATAGGAGTAAAAGATAGTAAAAAAGGGTTAGGCTTATTAAATCCTAGTAGTATAGACTACTAAATAGTAAAAGGAATATATTTATAATATAGAAAGTAAGTGGTTTAGGTGATATTAAGTATAGGTAGGAGTTAGAGATATAGTAAGATCTAGAACAAGCTAGTTTATACTAGGCTTTTAAGTAAGTAAACTAGAAAGCTGTAAAGAAAAGGATTAAATAATATAGAGTAGCTAGGTAGTATAAGAGTAGAAACTAAGGGAGGTATTTAGGGATTAGTAGTTATATAGTTAGTAGATTAAAAATAAAGAAAAGAGAAAGATAAGAATAATATAGTTATTATTATAATTATACGTAGCGGTAGAAGAGGCCACTTAGGCCGCACTTTACTATAAATATAATCCCCTCTTACCTTTTAAAGTCTCTAAACAAACTAGTATCTCCTACTCTACACTTTATCTTAAATCTATAAATTTTTACTTTATTTCCTCCTTAAGTAAGTTACCTACTATCTACCTTAATATCCCTAATCTACTTCTTCTTACCCTCTCCTTTCTACCTATATTATTTAAGTATTTACTCCCTCTACTTCTCTCCTTTCTATTAAGTAATATATTCTACTTAACCTATATTACTAAGCGGCCTATACTATATTATAGCTACTTATTTTAACCTCTACTACTTACTATATAGTATTTAAAGTAGCTAAGGCCTATTTAATACTCCTTTTAACCCTCTTTTAAATATTAATAGTATTAACTCATAAGCTTGTAATTATAACTCAAAAACACCCTTAGAATACATTTTTAAAAATAGTAGTAGGCGCCCTTTTACTTTATACTTTTTAACCTCTTTCTTAAACTTTACCCTCTTCTCTTACCCAGCCTACCTATATTTAATATTATCTCCTAAAAAGTACATATATACTAACTACCTACTTCTAGCTTACTCTAGTATATACTAACTATAGCTTACTTATAAATTTTAGTAATAGCTACTTAACCCTATACTATTATCCCTAATAGCACTACCTAGTGCTAGTGTAAAGAAGAGCTAGTTACTACTAGCGTTTTAATAAAGCTCTATACTATACTTAGTCCTAGCTCTACCCCTAAATTTATTATTACTAATATATAGCAATCCCTAATATATATTACACATAGTAGCGCTACTACTAACACCTTTACCACCCATACTAGTATAGCTAATAATAGTAATACCTATTTACTAGTACTAAAGGGGGCCGCTTGTATTAATACTACTAACGTAGAGCTAGACTAAAAGCCCTTAATTATTATTAGTATATTATATAAGTACTTATAGGAAAGGCTTATAGTTATAGTAGACTTAAAAGTAGAGGGTTTAGTTAAAAATAGAACTATTACTAGAAGTAGTACTTAGGTTGTAGTTATTATTAACTTCTATAATAGTAGTATTACTAATATACCTAACTACACCTCTATTAAACTCTTACTACACATTATAGGGGAAATAATAACTATTATAGTTAATAGTATTACTACCTTTAGTACTAACTCTAAATATAGTTGCCTCTACTATAACAAAATTATAAATAATATCTACTAACTTAAATAGACCTAGGTCTAACGTCCAGAATATAAGTCTATTTATATTATTTAGTTTAGGAGCCTAGTCCCTAAGGTAGATTACTTTATTATACGTAATAAAGACTTAAGCTTTGCCTTTACCCTAGAGAAGGTTATTAACCCTAGTACTATAGGTAAAAAAACTTTTATAGACTATATTACTATCTTTATAAACCGTGCTATTAATACACTAATAGTAGCTACCTCTAGTAAAAATGGCCCTTTTTACTTTAACTGCGTTATCCTTTAATATTATAGTATTTAGGATATTAATAATAATAAGCTAGTTAGTATTGATAACTAAGTAGGTAGTAGGTTTCCTTTTTAATAGTACGCGGGCTTAGTAGTAATAGAGTAAAGGATAGGTTAGATACCTTTAGAGTATATTACTTTTATAATTAAGTAGTAGTTATATAATAAATAAAATCTTTTTGTAAATAGTGGATAAGTCTACTTTGTATAAAGTATTTGTATAAGTCTAATTAACTTTCCTATACTACCTATATATCCTACTAGTATGGACTTATGTATAATTAAATATTATATAATTTAATATTACTGTGTAATTAAATACTGTAGAATTGAATGTTGTATAGTTAAATGTTGCTGTGTAATTAAATGCTCCTACGTAATTGAATGTTACTGTGTAATTAAATGTTGCGTAATTAAATATTACTGTAGGATTAAATACTAGCTACTATATAATTAAATATTACTATGTAATTGAATACTGTATAATTGAACGTTAGTGTCCTTAGTAAGATGATTTATTAAACCTACGTTCTAGCTAATTTATTGAACCTATAATTAAAATAATTTATTAAACCTATATTTAAGTAAATTTATTAAGCTTATATTTAAGACAACTTATTAAACCCGTAATTAAAATAATTTATTAAACCCATAATCTAGATAATTCTTTAAACCTATATTTAAAATAATTTATTAAACCTGCGTTTAAGATAATTCGTTAAACCCGCGTTTAAAATAATTTATTAAACTTATATTTAAAATACTTTATTTAAATTCGTTAGATCTACGTTTAAGATAATGTATTAAACCTGTATTTAAAATAATTTATTAAACCCGCGTTTAAGATAATCCTCTTAGAATTAGAGTATAGTATAGGGGAGATACTATAGGTGGCCTAAGAATATATACCTACTAAGCTAGTTGGGCGGACTATTATATAACTATATATATAGGGTATTAAAATTTAATATTAATAGGGACGCTTAAAAGAACAGTTTAATACTTATTAAGGTATAGGGTTTAATATAACTTAAGAAATAAATAAAGTATATAGTATATAGTATTAAAGTGATTTATATAGGACTCTATTTCTGGCCTAAGACTCTACTATTTAGGTTATTCTTTTAATAAAGTAACTAAGCCTTTAAGTAAGTAGTTAAACTTAGTTTTGCTCTTAATCTCCTCCTTAACTATACTAAGTATGGCGTTGCACTTAAATATCTTGTTACTAATAAATAGAACTTATATTACTATTTATATAGTAGAGTAGTTAGTACTCCTTAGTATTAAGTTAGGGAGTAAGTAAGGGCTTTATATTAATATTATATCTATTTTTAGTAAAGAGGAACTTATTAAGGGACATATTACTATTAAGGTTTGCCTAGTAGTAGTTTGTATTTTAGTATAAATAGTTATATATATATTTATTACTAATTTTAGTAATATCTTTATTAAGTTATAAGTAAAAAGTAACTTTATTTATATTAAACTAATAAAAGTTATTATTATTATCCTTATTATTAAACTAAGTTAAGTAGTCTATAGTATAAGTTAAATAGATAATAGCTATTGTAGGTATAATAATAATAGTTAGTTAGTAGTAGGATAGCTTTTTAGAATCTTTTATAACTATTTCTTTAAATATAAAGCGATCTACTAAGTAAGAATAAATACTATTTATTCCCTTATAGAGACTCTTTATATCTTTTTTATTTATAGTATTAGTATTATTAGAAAAGTAGTTATGGAACTGTTTGAGAGTATATATAGTATTCTTAATTATACCTTTAAAGTTAGAAAATATGTTAAAGAACTTATTTTTTAACTAAATATAAGTACTTTTAAAACTAGGTTATATAGTTATTATAGGTAAGATAGGTATATAGAAGGACTAGGGTGGCTAGGCTATAATATAAAGAGTAGAGAGTATATATAAAGGAAGAAAAAAAAATAGTAGTTATACTAAAAAGAAATATAGTTAGTAAATAACTTTTAGACTTACTTTACCTCTTTATTAATTTACTTTATAGTACTATTTATTTTAATTACCTTTTTATCCTTCTTTTTAACTCTACCTACCTTCCTTTAATTTTTACTTATTTCTTTTACTTTAAATACTTACTTTAACTCTCCCTACCTCCCTTTAATTTCTACTTATTTCTTTTACTTTAAATACTTACTTTAACTCTCCCTACCTCCTTTTAATTTCTACTTATTTTTTTTACTTTAAATACTTACTTTAACTCTTTTTACTTCCCTTTAATCTTTACTCCTTTCTTTTACTTTAAATACTTCCTTTTAACTTACCCTACTTCTTTTTTACCCTACCCTTTATTTATAGTTACTCCTTTTTTTTACTTTAAATACTTCCTTTAACTCTCCCTACCTCCCTTTTATCCTAACTACTTTTTTTTACTCTACTTTCTATTTATCTCTACTCCTTTTTTTTACTTTAAATATATCCTTTAACTTACCCTACCTCTCCTTTACTCTACCTTTTAGTACCTTCCTTCTTAATTACTTTTTTTTAACTTAACCTAACTTATTCTATTCTTTTAAACTCTTACTTTTTATTTTAAAACCTCTTTTTACTTACTCTACTTATTTTTTATTAATATAGAATTTTTTTATTAACTTTAAATACCTCTTTTAAATTTATATTAACTTCTTTTTTTTAATCTATTTTATTTATTAGTACTATATAACTTAGCTTTAGTACTTTTTTTTTTATTACCCTACCTTCTATTTACTTATAAAAGGTTTTTTAGTCCCTTAATTTTATAGTTCTTTATTAGTTTTTATTTATTATTTATAACTATTAAAGTATAAGTTATTAAAAAAAAGTCTTTTATTTTAAATCTAGCTTAAGTTTTTTTAAAAGTTCTATTTAGTTTAAAAGGGGACTTAGTTTTAAGTTAGTATATATTTCTTTTAAACCCGTATTTAAACTATAAGCTAACTTCTTTTTATATACTTTTTAAGCTATAATATAACCTTTTTTTTACTTACTAAACCCGCGTTTAATTAACTATACTCTCTTTCTAATTTACTTATTAACTAGTTTATTAAGTTAATTAAGCTAGGTTATTAATATTTAATACTAATTTCTTTTACTATTATAGTTTTATTAGTAGGTAGTATTCTAGAGGAGTTATATTTACTACTAAAATTACTATAGAAACTTAAAACTAAAGTTTCTATATAAGGTTAGTAATAGTATGCTTATACTACTTAGACTTATAAATATAGCTAGCCCCTAGTAGCTTCTATGCTACTAGCTAGGAAGAGTAATTTTATTATTAGTAGAAGTCTTTATTTTAGTTTCTTACTACTAACTATTTATAAAATAATAAGTAATATAGTATTTTTACTCTTTATTAGTACTAGTAATTCTAGGTTCCGCTTACTACTTAAATAAGAGTAATATATATCTCTTAGTCTCCTTAATAACCTAACTCTTATACTAACTTAAAGCTTTTATAATAAACTTAGCTATATACTCTTTTATTATTAGTATAAGGGTTTTATTAAACTATATTAGGAATTAGTAATAGAACTTTAGTATAAAGTAGAATAGGGAAATAATTTTATATAGTCTAGTTTAGACTTATTATTTTTGTACTAGTAAGTAAGTAAGAGTCTATATCCCGTAGTTACTATATAGTAACTATTAACCTAGGTGGGTATAGTTATAAATAGTAGCTAGATTTTAATATTAATATTTTATTATTTAATACGTTTTATATAAGTCTTAGTTTTTAGGTAGTAGTACTTTTAGTAGGTTTAAAAAAGCTTATTAGTATTAAGAAATATATAGATGTTTAGTAGATAGTTTTTAGTAGTATTATTATTTTAGAAAGTCTAGTTGTTAAAGGGCTTATTAATACTAATATAGGTAACTTATAGTGTTAGGGCTAGGCCCTTAGCTAAGTTATAACTAAGTAGTAGGTTCTTAAATTCGTTTATTATTAGAATAATAGTACCTTTATTTTAGAATATAGGTTAGTATTTTGGAGTAGTAGGGAGAATTAAGTAGTAATTATACTTTAATATTCTTTAAATTATATTCTTTATACTAGGTAGGGAGTATAGTACTGTTTTAGTAGCGTATAGAGTAGTGAGCTTTATAGTTCTAAGGGAGCTTAGCCTATAGTAACTATAGTTTAAATTTAATTTTAAAGGGTCTAAGCTCCTTTTTATAGAATTTACTATTGTGGTGGAAGTGCTCCTTATAGAAGGTATAGAGGCCTTTAAGCTTTATAAAGTTCTAAACTACTATTAGGGTATAGGTACCCTATTTAGTAGTAATACTATTAATAAAGCTTTAAGTATATTACTATAGCTATTTTTACTAGGCTTTAGGGTTAAGAGAGATATTATTAAATTAAATATATATAATTAGTAGTTTATTATTAAAGTTAGTTAAACTATTAGTAGTATTTAATATAGCTATACTATTAACTATAGTTAAAGTAAATATTTATTAATAGTATTAACTTAAACTTTATTAGTTTTAAAGGGCCGCTTTTTAGAAAGCTTTTATATATATATAGTACTATAAGAGGATATAGAGTAGGGCCCGGCTAGGAGTAGTAGTAGTATGTTTTCCCTAAGGACTAGTAGTTATAATAATAGAAGGGTTTAAATATTAAAGGGTTAGCTAAAAGGTAGTACTACTTTAAGTAAAGTAAAATATAAAGTACTTTTATACTTTATTTTATAGATAAATAGTACTAAAAGAGTAGTAACTTAGTTTAACTAATAATAAGTGTGATAAACTATTTTAAGTGACTAATAATAAGGAGTAGTAGCTACTTAGTATAACTAGGGAAGTATAGCTATATAAAGTAGCTGATAGTAGAGACATAAAGCTGTATTTTATACCTTAGAATAGGAATAGGTAGCTATTTTATATAACTAATACTAAAAGAGTAGGCTACTTAGGTAGTAGTGTAGCTTTACTAAATAGGATATAGTTTAGAATAATTTACTATTTATTTTTAAGTAGTAGGTAATTTTTTATATACTAAAGGGAGGTAAACTTAGTATGGATTATATAACTAGGTAATTAACTAGTGGGAACTTATCTACTTAGCTTTTATTAACTTATATAAACTATATACCTAGCTAAGGGGTACTTAGTAACTAAGGCTCTATACTATATTATATACAGCTTGTTTTTACCTTTTCTATACTTAGTAGAATAATACTATTACTAATAAGCTAGTAGGTTAGTATAACTATAGGTTACTACTTTTGTGTATAGAAAGGAAGAGGATACTGTATTAATAATAGTATCCTAATTCAACTTTTTAAATAAGTATTTATTTTTATATAGGGACTCTATATTATTAAGTAGCTAGTATACTATAACTTCTATTTAATACTATAGTAGGTTAGTTTGTACTACTCTTTTACTACTTTTTATTCCTATACTTTTTACTTTTTATTTATATTTAATAAAGCTACTTCTTAATTTAGAGTAAACTATAGGAGTATATTAGTTCTGTGTTTTCCTTACTTAGTTAACTAGACTTCTACTCTAGTTAGGTAATAGTTATTAATAAATAATAAATACTTATATTCTTTATATCTAAGCCTTTATTTAGTTAATTAATGTTTTATAGTTTAGTAGATTTGTTATTTTTGTTCTTAAGAAGACCTACTATAAGTATAAGGAGAATGAACTCCTTAGTAGTAAAGTACTTATAGAATAGGATATTTATAATTAAAAGAAGACTTTTGTGGCTATTAGGTATGTAGTTATATGGTCTAGAGTTTAGTGAATACTATATAATTAAGGTATGTCCGCTTTTTTGCTTAGGTTCCTGGTCTGCTCTATGGCCTTGGCTTTGCTCTTTTGTACTCTATAGTATACTCTAGTAGGTTTTAGGTAGTATCCCTATATTTTACTTTAAGATATCCTTTTTCTTTAAATATATAATACTGCTCCTTTTAGTTTTTCTTTAAGGTTTACTCTTTACTACTTACTTACTTTTGTTAAACTAATGTTTAAGTTAATTTATTAAACCCGCGTTTAAGTTAATTTATTGAACCTGTGTTTAAACTAATTTATTAAATCTACGTTTAAGTTAATTTATTAAATTTATATTAAACTTATTTTGTCGATTCTGCGTTTAAGTTAATTTATTGAACCCGCGTTTAAGATAATCTATTGAATTTACGTTTAGGCTAATTTATTAAACCCGCGTTTAAGCTAATTTATTAAACCCGTGTTTAAGTTAATTTATTAAACCCGCGTTTAAGTTAATTTATTGAACCCGCGTTTAAAATAATTTATTAAATTTACGTTTAAGTTAATTTGTTAAATCCGCGTTTAAGTTAATTTATTAAATCTACGTTAAATTTAGTTTGTTAATTCTGCGTTTAAGTTAATTTATTAAACCCGTGTTTAAAATAATTTATTAAATTTATATTTAGGCTAATTTATTGAACCTACGTTTAAGCTAATTTATTAAACCCGCGTTTAAGTTAATTTATTAAACTTACGTTTAAGCTAATTTATTGAACCCGCGTTTAAGCTAATTTATTTAATTTATATTTAAGTTAATTCATCTAACCTATATTTAAGATAATAGGTTAAATCTACGTCTAAGCTAGTGCTTTTATTAAAGCCACAGTCTCTTTACTTTAAACCTATTTCTATACTTTAAATTTAGTAGTTAAAAAATATAATACTTCTATATTTCTCCTTTTTACTAGGTTTAATTATTTAATATAGTGATTAAATCACACTTATCTACCTATATCTTATTCTAACTTTAAAATACCTGTTTAATGAACCTCTTAGTATTCTACTACAGGTTGACTAGTTCTTTATATAGTACTATTAGTTTATTTATAGGTCCTAGCTTAGACTTAAAGTTCTATAGTATTAGCTGCTTTTTTGAAGTGTGGATCTAATTTATTTTAAGTAGAATATAGTTATTAGGGCCCTTATACTTTAGAAATATATATTAGACTCTATTAATAGGTAGAACTACTAGGGACCTTACTAATCTTCTTTGTTATTTCTATAATATTATAGACCCCTATTTAGTTCTTTATTTTAAAGACCTCTAGCTTTAGGAACTATAACATTCGGGTAATAAAGACAACAGCTATTTAGGTAGGGTCTCTTTACTTAGTGGTAGTGCTAAAACTAGTACATCCTTCTTTAATATCTAATATTACTAATAATAATAAAATAGTAATTATAAGTATAAGTATTAGTTAAAAGAGGGGGTTCTATAGGTTTATAATAAGGTATAAGTAGACTAGGATATAGTGTTTCTAGATACTCTAGTTACTATTCTTAAACTTGTTTTATAGTATAGTTAAACCCTTTTTAATTATAAAAGGGATTTTTCTAAAGGAGAGTGGATAATAAAAGTAAATTCTATACTACTGGGTCCTAGGCACTAGATTAGTAATCTTAATCTTAGCCTCTATAGCTGCCCTTTTTTGGGTACTGTGTAATACTGTAAGAACTAAATAAAACTCTAGGTACCTAATAAAAAGTATAATACACTAAGTAGTAATCCTCTTTATATAGGTCCCTAGTAGCTAGTTAATGCCTATAGTAGTAATTACTGTTTAGATTACACCTATCCAGTCTTAGTTACTAGTAATATTAAAAGGTATAGCCTCTATAGTACTTCTGAGTATTGCCGTCTAAGTACTATTATAGGGTATAAAACTATTACTAGTTAGGGAATTGTTTCTATAATAGGTTATATTAAATACCTTCTATATATAGTTGTTTTAGGCCTTAGTAGTAATATTTACCTTAGTAAGTTAAAATATACTTAGAGTAGCTAGTTTATTATTAATAATAGGCCTAGACGCGTCTAAAAAAAGTATCTTAAAGTACCTAGGAGCACTATAGCAGCTATGTAAGTATTAGCTTGGACTAGCTAACTCTAGGAGTAGGATACATACTTCTTAATAAAGGGGTCTTTAAATACCTCCTACTCGTTTACTAAGGCGTTCTATAGTACTAGGTTCTAGCACTACTCCTTTATTATATTTTTAGTTTAAAGGCCCTTATTTAATTAGCACTAAAGTTAATAGACTATAAAGATAACCGTTTTGCGCACCCATAGGTCGTAAAAGACGCCTTTAACAAAACTTATTACTATAGTTATATAGTTAATATACTTACCCTTTATTTTATTAAAATAAAGTTAGTTAAAGTAGGTTAAGGTAATAGTGGGTTTATAGTAAAAGGTAAGGGCTAGGATATAGAGTAGAGCTAAGTACTTATTAGCTTACTATAGCTACGCCCTTATATTAATATTACTATTTAAGCTATAGAGGTTAAGGATTGTGTCTAAGATAAATAGCTATACTACTTTTTTAAGCGACTCTATTGTTTGTAGTTGTTGGATAGTACGGATAGGTAGGACCCTTTAGTTGCTAGTAAAGTAGAAGTGGCCTAGGTAGTTAAGGATAGTAATACCCTTAGTTAGGGCTAGGCTAATGCCTTTATTACTCTAGGCATAGAAGTACTACTCTATTTTATTAAGGGCCTTTTTAAAAATTATTATAAATAAATAGAGTACTTTAGAAAAAATAGATAGCTTAAGGTAGTACAGTACTTATACGTATAAGGCCTACTACTTTATAAAAAAGATAATAAGCTTAAGGATAGGCTGTACTATAGTGTTAGTATAGTGCCTCTTTAGAAGGAGCTGTAATATATTTATAGTAATAACCTATTTTATTTAAAAGGTAATAAGGTTAGTATTAATAGTTATATTAATATACTCCTGTTTATAAATAAATAGCTTAAAAGCTACTGGTATGTGCGGGGTGCGTTCTTTATAAATATACTTTAGTAGTTTATTTTACTAGGTCCTTACTAGTACGCTATACTGGGTCTTGGCTAGTAAAAGTATAAGGGTGGTAGTAGTAAGGCCCTTAGACGTAAGGAAGTTATTAGCCTAGGGGCGTATTATTTACTTAATAATAAAATACTCTTAAAAGAAACTAAAGAAAAGGATATTTATACTCTTGTTTTAGTAGTTTATATTATAACTTATAATAGTAGTAATGTTATTAAAGAACTAGGGGGGTTTTAGTAAAGAGAAGTTATTATATTGTGGGTAGAAAGTAAAAGAAAAGAAGGTAAAGCTATTTATAAATAGGTACTGCTCTACTACTATAGTTTTATTAGTTAGGAAGTTATAAATCTTAGTATCCGTAGTAAGTATTTTATTTTTACTACTGTTAATATTAGTGGTGATAGTGTAGAATATATAGTTAATATTATTAAAAATAAGCTTATACTATAGAGTAGAATAGAGTTACTTAAGGCTAGGGGGGTATTTAAACTATAAAACTGTGTTTACTTTATTCTATAACTAGTAGCTATTATTAGGTGCCCCCTATTAGCTCTTATTACTAGAACTGTGGCTACTTTTACTATTGCTTATGTTAGTATCTCCTTTTTATAGTCCTTTTTCTTTATTATTCTAAATCTGTATTTTTTTAAGTATATTATTAAGTGTATTTTCTACTATAATTTCTTAATTTATACTATAGTTATAAGTATAGAATGCTAGCTAGTTTTTTATTTAGAACTTATTATAGGTATACTGGTTAATAAAGGCTAGCTACTTATTTATAAACTACTACTAGAAGATACTTTAAGTATAGTAGTTAATAGTTTAGGACTATAGGCTATTTAGGAACTACTAGGGCTTAATGCCTAGGCTAGTAAGTTCCTCCTTGAGAAAGAGTTCCTTTAAGTACTCTATAACTAACTTTATGTAGTGCCTTTTTATTGCGCTTAACTAGTAGGACTAGACCCTACGTTTCTACTACTAGCTAGTTAATAACTTAAGCTTATTAATTAAGCTACTTATTAGGTATATAATAATAAACTAAAGCTTGTAGGAGTTAGTTACTTTAATATAAAAAGTATAGTACTAGATTTTAAATAGTAGACTTGTAACTATATATTTAAAGTTATAGAGAGCTAACTAGTACTATAGAGAAAAAGTAATATTATTATTAAGTTATTTTATAAGGGTTATAGACTTTATTAAGAAGTTTATAATACTAATTATATTAAAGTAGAACCTAGGCTAAAAAACTAAATCCTTTTCTGTACCTACTGGCTCTGATCTGTACGTTTAGTCACTATAGTCTATTATATAGTTTTTATAAATTAAGTTAAGGGTATTTTAGTTATTAAAGCTACTACTTTTAGTTTTAAATATTAGGTTCCTAACTATAGGACTAGTTAGTAGAGGAACGGCACTAATATAGCCTATTACTTAACCTACTTAATATTTTATACTTACTAAAGTTATAGTTAATAAATAGGTTCTTATAAGCTACTCTACTGGCCTTTTTTTTTTTATTAGTACCTTTATCTTTATTAGTACTAGCTTTAGTAGAATATTAGCCCTATGACCCTCTCTATTCTAGGTTAGCTAACTCTAGGTTTTTATATTGATTAAAGTATTTATTCTAGATACTAAGTGTCTTTTTAGTATTACTAAAAACTTTACTACTAGTATTACTATTTTTATTACTTTAATTAAGTAAACTAGGGGTAAGTACTAATAGGGATAATATTATATAGTAGCTTATTACTTACTATTTAAATACTATATTTAGTTTATAAGCTACTTAGTAGGAGATACTTTTAGTTAAAAAGCCTTTTTTTTTTTCTTTTTAGGACCTTCTCCTTTTCTATTTATTTCTTATTATACCTTTTTTTTTTTATACTCCTTAGTTAGAATATAGGCCTAGGATACCTACTAACTCTAGTTACTTTAGGGTTAGGCCTAGATACTAGTACTCTATTTGTATTTCTATCTTAACTTTAATTAACTCTATATTTATAACCCGTTTAGTTTAGTTATAGAATTTTAAAGGGTAGTACTAAATAGGCGGTAAAAGAAAGGAGTATATTACTTTTAGTAGGTAGTAGTTTATAGTATCCTAGTACTTAGTCTTTATATTTTTTAGTTTATTTAAAATAGTTTATTTTAAGATACTAAATAATATAAAAACTTAAAAAAGTAAAAATATTTATAGTTACGTAGTATATAGTATAGGCTATAGTAAATATATTTTAGTTTAATAGTTTATACTTAAGATACCCTAAGTCCTTTTATAAATAATAGTTTAAGAAGTACTGTTCTTTCTTTAGGTTTGGGTAATAGTTATAGTTTTTAGGATCTAGGGACTCCTCTTAATAGGGTACTATTATAGTCTAGTAGGGGGGTGGTCCCTCTTTTTTTTATTAACTAGGGCCTAGGGAGTAGGGATAGGTCTATATTTTCCTTATTTAGCTATACTAATTAATAAGTCCTATCTATATTCTATTAACTAGGGGCCCGCCTATACTAAAACTACTTAGTTTTCTTAAGGGGTATTTCCCTTAATAAACTATTACCCTTTTACCCCTAAAGTCCCTTTTATTTCTATTTAATAAACTAAGTAGCTAAAGCTAGGTAAATAGGCTTTAATTTAATTTTTTTATATAGGTCGGTACTTTATAAAAGAGCTGGGAGGAAAGTAAGTAACTTATAAACCTCGCTAGTAAGGGTACTTAGCTCTTGTTCCTAACTACTACCTTTTTTACTACTACTATTATAGTTAGTATTAACTACTACCCTATTAGTATTAACTACTACTCTATTAGTTTTTACTATAACCTTTTACTTGGGCTATAGGGTATTCCCTAAGAACTTCTAGGTAGTATAGAGAATGTCTACTTAGGGTCCTTAGTATAAAAAACGATAGGTATATTACGCCGGGATTAGCTATAGTAGCGCGGGCCCTAGGGACCTTTTACCTTTAGTGCTTTTAAACTATACTATATTATTAACTATAATATTTAGTATAACCTACTATAGTATAGTAGATAGAAGATTGAGTTATAAGTATTTTTCTAGTCTAGTATTACTAGTAGCCTAGCTATATATATCCTACTACTCTTTTATAATCTTATTTACTTTATTTTTTAAAGAAGTATTTAGGTCCTTTTATAACTAGGGCTTATTATTAGTTCTAGAGTTTAGAGTGACTATTAGTTTAACGTTTATTTAAGTAATAATATAGTTTATAATAGTTAATAATACTTAGCTATTATCCTTTATTAGAGATATAATATAGTTTAGGAGTAGGAATAAAAGGGCTCTATTATAGTAATAAATAAAACTATAGATTTTATTATATAAATTATTATTAAAGGAGGATAGGAATTTAGGCTACTATTATTTCTTATTTACAGTTTTAAAACTAGTTATTTTATAGAATAGGTTATTAATATTCTTAGTGGTATAGCTTTTTAGAAAAGTAGAAAATAGGTGGGCCTAGTTAGTAGTATAGATATGTGCGTTGGTTTTATAGGGGAAGTGGGTAAGGGTGTGGGTAATAGTATAAAAAGTTACTAATTAAAACTATAGAGAGGTAGTTAGTTTGTATACCTTTCTAGCTTTAGGTAGGTTTTAGAGGGGCTTATATAGTTAATTCTATTACTAATTATTTAGTCCTAGGTAGAGATCTAGAAAGTCTATTAACTAATAAGAGTATTATACTATTCTATAGTAGTTTATCTTTACTTATTATTCCTTTAGATTATTATAAGCCTTTAAAGGGGGAACTTTATATTTATACTAAAGTTAAGGATAGTCTTAAGTCCCTTTTTTAGTTTAATACTTTATAACTAAAAGAGTCCTAAGTTGGCTTTTATAACTACTGTAACCTAAGTTTAAACCTAACTATAACTATTAAATATAAAGGGCTCCTATTTATTAGTCTATATTTTTATTTTAAGGGTAGTAGGGAGTGTATTTATAGAGGTTAGTAGCCGTAGGTGTGTCTTGTGGTTAGCTACTACTAAGCTAGTTTATAGATAGGTAAAGCCTTACTTTAATTATAAATCTTATAGGTCTACTAGAGTTTATTAAAAGAGGCTTTAGTAAGTTTAATATAGGCCTCTAGTACTCTAATATAGTGCTGGCCTGTTATAACCTCTATTTTTAGGCCTTAGTTTACCCTATACTAGTTTTTAAAAGAGGGTCCTTAGTTAGGCTAAGTTACTCTACCTAGAATACTATTACCGTTACTCCTACCCTTAGTAGCCTAGGTAGTACTATTCTAGCTAGTACTATCCTTAGCTAGACTCTAGGTTACGTTTTAGACTATTATATTCTTAACTACTATTTAGGTATATAAAATAAAAAAGTAGTTCTTCTTTACTATATAGCTAAAACTACTTTAAAAGAATATATTATATAGTTACTATATATACTTTTTGTTAACTAGTTGGTTTATCTCTATATTCTACTTAGTTATAAGGAGCTTAGTTAGTACTTATATAATAGTAATAAAGTATAGGTATACTTGTTTTTAGAATAACTCTTTTTCTTTAAATATTTATAAGTAGTACTTTTAGGATTGTAGTTTATTTATACTATTATTATTTCTTTAGTACTATTTTACTATCTTTACTAGAATTATAAAAAAAAAGCTATATAAAAACTATTTTAAAATACTTTTATTTTTAGTTAAATATTTTAATACTACTTATGTTTATTAGGACTGGGGTTATAAGCTGCTATAGTAGTAGTCTATAGCTTTACTTAGACTAGAATACTCCTAGTTATAAGGGGCTAGTTATGTTGTTTAGTATATATATTGTAGTAAGGGCTAACTATATTGTTTAGTATGTATACTGTGGCGTTTTTATTTTAAAGCTATAGCTTAGTTCTAAGACTATATTAAATATAGCTCTACTAGTTTTAGAGCTAAGCGGCTACTACTACCTTTGGGTAGAGGCTATAAAAGGAATATAAATTAGTTTTTTTATTTAGTTAAAATATAACTATATAACCTTCTTTATTTATTTTATAATTAAAATAATTAACCTAGGTTTTAAGTACTATTTTTAACTTATTATACTAAAAGTTAAGTTAGGACTTTTAAATACGTATTTAAGTAGGCGCTCCTCTTTAAACCTATAGCTATTAGTATAATAGTAAATTAATACTAATTAGTATATAGTTTTATTTTATATATATTTAGTTATATAACCCTATATTTAGTTTATAAACTATATAAGTTAGTAATAGAGGTATAAAACTAATTAATTATATTTAATTTATAGATTATATTATTACGCTAGTTAGGATAGCTAGGCTATAAAGACTAAGGGTTATAGTAGTAGAGGGGGTAGCTTTATATATTTACTTATTACCTTTTTTTTTTTTCCTTTATCTTAATAACTTAATAGTAAAGGTAAAACTTATAGATTTTAATATAGTTTAAGCTATATTTATAGTGTCTACTATACACTAGTATAAAATTAAAAATATAAGAAAAAAGTTTAAAAATGCCTTAAAGTTAACTACTAATAAGGTTAAAAGACCTTACTAATAACTTATAAAATAAAGATAAAAAAAGAGTAAGTAGAGCTAAGTAAGTAAGATCTTTTCTTAGTATTACTATACTAATATAATCCTTATCACTACTATACTAAGTTATTATACTAAATAATATATTAACTATTTAGTTATACTTATTAAAACTTATAAATTAGTAAGAATAGCTAAGAAAAATACTAATAAAATTACTTACTTTATATATTAACTAGGCTATAAAAAAATAATACTATTTAAAGAATAAGGGATAAATAACGATTAATTAGTATTTATATAATATACTAGGATACTTTATTTATATAAACTTTAGTAGTATTTTTTTTTATACTTATTTTTAGCTGTTTAGTTCCTTTTTATAAGAGGACTAAAAGGCTTATTATTATTTAGTTATAGTTAGTAGGAGGGGGGGCGGTATATAGTACTACTAAACTAAACTAGTATAGGTAATTGTAGTTTACTGCTTATTACTTTAGTTATTTTATATGTATTTATTTTTTAAGTTTATGTTTAGGGGTTCTTATTATGGTAGGCTATTTATTAGCTGCCCCTACTCCTATAGTTTAGAAATGTGGGAGTTTAGAGTAATGTAAGTACCTTTAGAATTTAACTTATAGATAATAGTAGCGTTCTTTATAATAGTTAAAAGGGTAGTAAGGAAATTATAGATAGAGGTAGTAAGGGCTATAAAAGTAAGTTTAGGTAAGATTAGGATTTTTTAGTTTTATTAGTAGTTATTACTATTATTAGTAGCGGCTATATTTACTACTATTACTCCCTACTTAAAACGCAAGTTTACTTTTAAGAAACCCTGGACGGCTTAAAGTAAGTTTATTTATAGCCCCTACTATAAAAAGTAGCTAGTATATATAGCTATAGAGCCTATAGCCTATAGTCTTTACTCTAAGGATACTTTACCCTTAGGGCTCTTAAACTAAACTATATACCTTAGTACTATATTAAAAACTTTTTACTAAAGGAAAATAAAGAGTATATTATTAAGCTATTTATTATTAATACTCCTACTTATAAGCTTTATACTTGTAATAAAGTAGTGTATTATTTAGCTAAAGATAGGGATAAAGTCTTTTTGGATTTATTGTTTATTATTAGTCCTAGTATTTAAAATAGTAGTTAGTTTAATACTAGTTTATAATATAATATAGTTTATAATAAATAATAGGACACGGCTATTCTTTTTAGTTAGTTAAAGGATATAAGTAAGGTCTAGAAAATAGAGGTAGGGAGTATATTCTTAAATAGCCTTAGTAATTTCTATATACTTATTAGGTTTAAAAAAGGGTAGAAACTAGGTTTACTGCTTTGCTAACTTAGGGGTATCTACTAGGGGAGAGAAGAGGTTGTAGATTTATTTATTATTATACCCTTTTAAAAAAGCGGCTACTATATATATTTAGTTAACTGTACGGATATACTTAGTAGTATTACTTAGGAGGCTAGAAAGGGTATAAAGGATTATATTAAAGGTCCTTAACTAGAACTATAGTTTATTAGGATATTATTAGTTATTATAACTAGCTTAGTATATATATTATTAATTCTATTATTAATTATTTAGTTTTATATTAAGATTTAAAACGTCTTGCGGCTAATAGGTGTTATATACTAAGAAGTAGTAAACTCCCCCTAAACTTTATTCTTTTATATTTTAGTAAGGTAGTGTAGGGGGAACTTAGCCTTAATACTAAAGTTAAGAACTATTTTTAACTACTTTTCTAGTTCCTTACCCTTAGCTTTAAATAAGTATAGATCGTTATTAACTACTACTATAACTTAAAACTAAATTTATTTATAGTTATTAACTATAAAGGGCTTCTATTAGTTAACTTAGAGCTTAATATTAAAATTAAGGGGGAGGGTATTTAGTATACTAGGGGGCGGTCCTGCTGCTATGCGGTAGGCCTGCTTTTTAGTTGTAGTTAATAAAGGTGCTGGCTAGTAAGGGTCTCTATAGCTTTACTTACTATAGTTGTAGATTTTACAAGTCTACTAGAGTTTACTATTATTAGCTTTAGTAGTTCTAGTATATACTTTTAGGGCCTTAATTTAGTACTACTTAACTATAACCTCTATTGTCTGCCCTTTATTTACTAATAACTAATTCTAGAATAATAAGTACTAGTTTAGTAAGAATAGCTGCTTATTATAGTTAGTACTAGAGAGACAACTATCCTTACTACTAGCGTTATTATCTCTTTAGTTACTAGGTTTAGATACTATAACTGCTTAGAGTATCTTTTTTACTTCTTTTTATATACTTAGTATAAAAAAGTAGTTTTTTTTTATTATATAATTAAGGGCGCTTTTAAGGAATACGTTTTATAGGTACTAAATATAAATAGTATTAACTAGTTAGTTATTTTTAATACTTTATTTAGTTAAAAGGGCCTTAAGGGGTATGTGTATAGTAGTAATAAAGTATAGTTGTACTTACTTACGGGTTAATAATATATTTTTAAATAAGTAGTAGGGTTTTTTAGTTAGTAGTTTAGGTGGGGTACTACTTTTGCTAAATATTAAACTCCTTTGTTGTTTGTAGTTTATTGTTTTTAGTTTATGGTTTATTAAGTTGTGGTTTTAGTTAGTAGGTAAGGCTAAGGTGTAGAGGTTTAAGGATAGATAGAGTAATTTAGGTTATATATATACTAAGTAAAAGGATGGGATTAGTTTATAGGGGTTTTATAGGTTAGGATAGTAGTTAAGTATATTACTTAGGGTTTATTAACTAGGACTTAGTTTGTATTTTTATTATTAGTGGCTTATTGTTACTATAAAAGTAATATTTTATCCTACTATAATATACTATTTTGGTTGTATATCTATTTGTTAACTTTATTTTATTAGTTTTTAGTTATGCTCTTTCTTCTATATGTACCTACTATAACTAAATTTATACCCTTAATATTCTAAGTTTAAGTCTAAGTTTGAGTTTAAGTCTAAATCCTAGTTGTCTTTACTAACTCTATTTATAACTACTTTCCTTAATGAACGCCTGTCTCTACTTTTAAACTTAATGTTTATTAGGTTTAGGAATACCTCTGTGATTACCTCTTAAGCTGCCTTTTAATTAGCTGTGTTTTACTTTTTAATACGTTTCTTAAGGCTATAGCCTCTATCTACTACTAGGGAGCTAGCTGCTAGGTAGTTAAGCTTAGGCTTAATAACTTTATTTTTTATAATTATATTTATTATTATGCCGAATAAGACGTTTAAGCTTAGTAACTCTAGATTATTAGTAATAATATTTAAGAAAAAGTCTTTAGAGTTTAAAAAGCTAATTCCTATAAAATTAAATTTAAAATAGTAGAACTTTTTTATTTTCTATATTACGTAGGATACTATATTTACTAGTTAGTTTAAAATTAGGTTACTATTATTAAGCTACCCTTTATTAAAAAGTAAGATTTAGAGGGTTTTAAGTTTTATAATGTTTTTTAAATAAAAGAGTATATTTAAATCTGTGTTTAGTGTAAAGTTAATTATAAGGATATTAAGATTTAGGATTTACTAAAGTTTCTTAATATTGGGCTGGGTAGATACTATAATTATAAGGGTTATTAAATAGCTAAATACTTCTCTACTACTTATAATTTTAAAAATTAATAACTTTATTTGTACTTAAAATGTAAAATATTTAATTAAGGACTCTATTAACTTCTTTAAAAGGGTACTAGGTAGTAGTGTAAAATACTTATTACTTTTATAGGCCTTATTAAAGTTAATAATTTTAAACTTTAGCTATTTAGCCTTAGCTAGTGCCTTAAGCTTTATATTATTAACCTAGTTAGTATAGTTAAATATAAGTACTTTAAGGTACTTTGTATTAGTTATAATACTAATTATACTACTACTAACCCTTAATACTTAGGGGTATATAGTATATTCCTTTAAGACTTTAAGTTAAATACTTATTAACTTAACTTATAGTTATTATGCTAGGAGAGATACAATTAAGTTGTTAAATACCCTGTTTACTGTTACTCTAGAAAGATATATAAGTCTTTTAAAGTCTAAACCCTTTAAAAACTTTATAGTAGTTATTAGGTTAATGTGCTTTTATAGACTCTGCTACTTATTAGTATATTTATAACTGTTAAAAAAAATTACTTTAATTATTTCTATAGTTACTTTTAGCTACTTTTAGTTTATAATTAAATTAACTATGGCTTTAATAGGGACTTTTTTTTAAAGAATTTTAGTTTTAATTATATACTACTTTTAGTTATATTATATTAATTATAGGAGGGCCCGTAGATTGTTTTTATTAACCTCTTCTGCGATTATAGTCTTTAACTTAACTAATAAGCCTTAGAGTATAGTTTGTATTTCTACTTCTTTTATAAATATCTTTTTATAATCTATTCCTAGCTCCGTTATTAGTTATTATTATATTTAATTTTAGATTAATCTAGGTCTTTTTCTTAGTTTTAACTTACGTCTGTTTAGGTAGACTTAAGTAGCTACTATTGTATTTACTATGTAGAGGCTTTTATGTTTTATTTTCTTTTGCTTAGTTCTAATATTAAGTAACTGTTATAGTACTACTGTGAATATGTTGGTTGCTTACTATTTCTTTTTTTAGAAACCTAGGTAGCTATTATAATAAAGAAGAGATTCTATTAATTACTTGGGTTAAGGATAAAAAAAAAAAGAAGTTTTTTTTTTAAAGAGATGAGTAAGGGCTACCGTATATACACTTCTTTTTTTAAAAAAGTAAGTATACTTTTAACTACTAAATAAAAAGTTATAATACTTAAAATAACTTATTTATTAGAAGAAGGTATAACTATTTATATTTTAGGTTTTAGGTTTTTTTTAGTTAGGTAGATAGAAGGAGAGATGTGGTGTTTTAACCTTTTCTTTTACTTATTTTATATTTACTGCTTTATAGTACTTTATTTATAATAGCTACTCTAGGTCTTTAAAGTACTTAGAATGCGTTGTTAGGTTAGGTGTAGTAGAGTGCTTTATGGGTTTTTAATGCAGGAAATATACTTAAGTGCTTATTTATGTTAGTTCTATTTAATTAAACTTATTTACTTAGTAAGGTTGTATTTTAGTTAATACTAAATATTTTTTCTTTTAAGTACTACTTCCTACTTTAGGCTTGTATTTAACTTTAGTTATACTTAGATTAAGGAGGAAGGACGTAGTGCCTTTTTTTGCTAAACGCGGGTTTAATATAGTACCTTACTTTACTAAATATAAATTTAAGGTAGTGCTTTTTTTTACTAAATAGGGGTTTAATATAAAGGAAGGATATAGAGAATAAATAGGACTTTATAAAAGGGCTATAAGAATTAAAGATAGGGGGGTTAGAAGAAGTTGTATTGATGCTAGAAGGTTTTAAAAAGCTAGCTACTTTGTATAAGTTTTTAATTTCTAATTTACTTATATTACCTATACCTTCTCCCTTAAAGTAACGCCCTTATTAGGAGTAATCCTAATTCTAAAATAATATTATAATAATCCTAAATGCCTTAAAAACTAACTATACCTCTATTCCTAGACCTTAGAATCCCCCTATATAAGTATAGAATACTACTCTACCCCTTAAATTACCTTTATAGTATACTTTAAAGGCTATAGTTATGTTGTGTTGTTTAGTGATTATAGCTTAGGCCTATGGATTAAGGTAGGAATAGTCTATAGTAGGCTACTAATCTTAGAATTCTAAATGCCCTCTTTTAGTGATACTATATATTTTAAAAAAGGTTCTAATAAACTATAGTACTTATAAGTAGTACTTAATTTAGTAGTGATAGAGGTAGCTGTATTTAGAATTATTCTAGGTAAATACTTAATTTAGAATCTTAAGTCTTGGAATTTTACTAGGTAGTAGTAGGTAGGTAGGTAGAATCGGTTCTTAGAGTAGCTTATAATAGCTTTAATTAATTATAGAATTTTACACCTATAGTAAAAGGAGTAGGCTTATAACGACCTTAGGTTATTAGTAGTAGTATTAAGAATAGTACTAAAAAACAGTAGTAACTGTAAATAACTTTATTACGGTCTAACTATAGTTAACTTTATACTATAGGTAGCTAGAATAAACAGGACCTTATAAAAGGACTATAAGAATTAAAGATAGGGAGGTTGGAAGAAGTTGTATTAATACTAGAAGGTTTTAAAAAGCTAGCTACCCTTTAAGAGATTTTAATCCCTAATCTACTTACGTTACCTACGCGCAGTGCCTTCTACTACTAAACGCGGGTTTAATATAGTACTTTACTTTACTAAATACGGGTTTAAGGTAGTGCCTTCCTCTACTGAACGGGGGTTTAATACAGTACCTTACTTTACTAAACGTAGATTTAAAGTAGTACCTTTTTCTACTAAATACGGGTTTTTCCTTAAACCTACGTTTAAACTACTAAATACTTAAATATATTTAATTTACTACTTTTTATAAACTTAAACCTAGGTTTAAGTAAAGCTTTTTACTTAAGGATATAGTTTACTATAGAGCTATACTTATTTCTACCTATAGATCTAGCTAGGTATATTATATAAATTATACTTTATAATTATAAATACTTATTTAGTTTAAGTTTAATATTAGACTACTAGGGACTATAGACCTACTAGGGTAGGTATAAATATACTTTAAGTAAAATTCTTACTAAATTATCTATAGTATAAAAGCCTAGAACTAGAGTAAACTTATACTATACCACTTTATACTTAATTAATAGACTAGAGATTTATTATTATCCTAACTATCTTCCTCTCTTATTTAAAACTTATACTAAGTAATATAATATCCTAGTACTACTAATAAATTACTTAGTACCTACCTGCTAGTATAAAATAACTTATAGGTTCCCTTAATATAACTTATAAAGGTAGAATATATTTTAAAAAGCTCCCCCTACTTAAACTCCTACTCCCTTTACTCCTACTCTTTATCTATAGTTATAACTACTACTATTATCTTAGTTTACTTACTACTTACTATAGCTAAGGATATTAAACTAACTATAAAACTAATATAGGTACAGCTAGTAGCTCCTATTATTCTAAAGGCCTCTAGTATATTTAATAGTAGGGCCTTATTAATATTAATTTAAACCCCCCTTTTTATACTAACTTTAATTATTTTCTAATTAATTACTATAACCTAGTTATTAGTCCGCTATATAGTAAATATAGTATCTATACCCTTACTATCAATAACAATAGCCTAGCACTATAGGGTCTACTCTAAGGCACTAGTACTACGGTCTAGGGTTAGTTTTATAATACTATAGGTTAGCACGGGCAAGCCCTTAGTAAGTAGAGTATACTAAAGTAGTAGTATAGCTCCCCTTTTATAAGTACTACTACTATCTACTATCAGAGTCACTATAGGGCCTATTTAGTCTCTATCTATAGGCTTACTAAGTTTACTAGTGTTTTTAATAATACCTATTCTAATAGCCTATTTAATTACTAGTAACTACTAGAACTCTTATAAAGAGCTAGTACTAAGCCTAGTAACAATTCCGTTTATTAGGCTAAAAGTAATACGAATAGCTTTAGCGCCTACCTTAGTTAAAAGGAATAACTTATAAAAACTACTACTAACCTTTTTAAATATTTCCTAAACCTAAAAAAAATCCTTATTCTTTTTATTCTAAAAGAATATAATTAGATTAGTACTAGAAGAAGGTGACTATATAGCTTTATTTATAGTGTTAACTATTATACTTACTACTACTAGTATAGTACTAGGGTATCTGGGTTATAGTTTATTTACTATTATACTACTTAAAACTAAATATTTTATTTTTAATTTCTAATTAACTACCTTAACTAGCACACCTTACTATCCTTATAGCTAGTCTATAAAAGTAAGTATACTATAAGCTATAGTAGTTAAAAACCACTATTATAAACGGGAATAATAACTACTTTAAATAACTAATAAAGAAGCTTAAAACATAGTTTTAGAGTTAAGAATATCTACTACTACACAATAGCTATATAGTAATAATATATTTTAAAAGAACAAAAATACTATTTAAAAAGGATAAAGGATACTATTTAAAGGATAAGCTATTTAATTTAAATAGTAGCTAGTACTTAGGGTACAACCTTACTATAAATAAATTAATAACATTATATTACCTATCTATAAAACTACTAGTATAGTAAAGTCACTTAAGAAAGGTATATACTTTTTTAACAAATAAGTAAGTAAAGTTGCTCCTTATGTATAATAAAGTATTAGGGTTCTATATTTTTAAATCCTAAATAGGTTTAAAAAGGGTTTTAGTCTATTAAATAACTTAGAGTAGTTCCTTTTTAGAATTTATAGTTAACTTACTACTTTTCTATTTATTAATATAGTTTTTATTAGCCTTTTAGCTTGGGCACGTAGACTTATACTCTAGTCCTAGACTCAGCCGGCTTTACTATTTTGCGCTCTACAGTACCTAATATCTACCCTAAATTACTTAATTAGCTACTATTTATCTACTATATCTATACTTTACTAGTAGCTTTAGTAAATTAGCTAATTATCTCCCTATTTAATTAATATATACTAGTTAGTTTTATTACGTTTTACTACACCTTTTCTTTTATTTCTTCTATAACACATTATCTTCTATCTTTTCTCTTTTCCTATTTATATTAATAATAAAGTACTATAACTATTCCTATATAAGCTTTTTATATATTATTAGTATTCTTTTTATTACTAGTTAAAAGCTATTAATTTCATATTTAACTTGTTATAATACTAGTATAGTAGTAGGTAGATGCAACTATAGGACACAGTAGTAGACTGTAGTACGTAGACGTAACTTATAATATAGTAGTGGACCGCGGTATATAAATATAACTACAGGGCATAGTAGTAGACTATAATAATACTATATAATTTTAAAAGCGCTATAGGTTAGTAATACTAGTTAGTAAGTTACTTATTTTTTTTAGTGTTTTTTTTTTTATAAGTGGCTTATAACTTTAAAGTAATTAAAGTATTAGGTTTAATATAGTACTTTATTTTACTAAACGCGGATCTAAGGTAGTGCCTTCCTCTACTAGACGTGGGTTTATTATAGAGGAAAGGGGTAGTACCTTTCTTTACTAAATGCGGGTTTAATACAGTACTTTTCTTTGCTGAACGTGGGTTTAAGGTAGTGCCTTTTTTTACTAAACGTGGGTTTAATGTAGTACTTTTTTTTACTAAACGTAGATTTAAAGCGGTGGCTTCTTTTATTAAACGTGGGTTTAGTATAGAGGAAGGAGGTAGTACTTTTTTTTATTAAACGCGGGTTTAGTGTAGTACTTTTTTTTACTAAATGCTAGTTTAACGTAGTACTTTCCTTTATTAAATGGAGATCTAAGGTGGTACTTTTTTCTGCTAAATACGGGTTTAGTATAAAAAAAGGAGGTAGTGCCTTTTTTTACTAAACGTAGGTTTAATACAGTACCTTCTTTTACTAAATGTAGATTTAAGGTAGTGCTTTTTTTTATTAAATGTGGGTTTAGTATAGAGGAAGGAGGTAGTGCCTTTCTCTGCTAAACGCGGGTTTAGTATAGAGGAAGGAGGTAGTGCCTTCCTCTACTAAATACGGGTTTAACGTAGTACTTTTCTTTATTAAACGCGGATTTAAGGTAGTGCTTTTTTTTATTAAATGCGGGTTTAGTATAGAAGAAAGAGGTAGTGCCTTCCTTTACTAAATACAAGTTTAATGTAGTACTTTTTTTTATTAAATATAGGTCTAAGGTAGTGCCTTCTTTTACTGAATGTGGGTTTAGTATAGTACTTTTCTTTACTAAACGCGGATTTAAAGTAGTGCTTTTTTTTACTAAACGTGGGTTTAGTATAGGGGAAGGAGGTAGTGCCTTTTTCTACTAAATGCTAGTTTAATGCAGTACTTTCTTTTACTAAATGCAGATCTAAGGCGGTGCTTTCTTCTATTAAATATAGGTTTAATATAGTACTTTTTTTTACTAAACGTAGGTTTAAAGTAGTGCCTTTTTCTACTGAATGTGGATTTAATACAGTACTTTCTTTTACTAAACGTAGATTTAAAGTAGTACTTTCTTCTACTAAATACGGGTTTAGTATAGAGAAAGGAGGTAGTGCCTTTCTTTACTGAATGTAGGTTTAGTGTAGTACTTTTTTTTACTAAACGCTAGTTTAATATAGTACTTTCCTTTACTAAATAGAGATTTAAAGTAGTACCTTCCTTTACTAAATACGGGTTTAGTATAGAGAAAAGAAGTAGTACTTTTTTTTACTAAATACGGGTTTAATGTAGTACCTTCCTTTATTAAACGCGGATCTAAAGTAGTGCCTTTTTCTACTAAACACGGGTTTAGTATAAAGGAAGGAGGTAGTACCTTTTTTTACTAAATATAAGTTTAATATAGTACTTTTTTTTACTAAATATAAATTTAAAGTAGTGCTTTTTTTTATTAAATGCAGGTTTAGTATAGAGAAAAGAGGTAGTACCTTTTTTTACTAAACGCGGGTTTAATACAGTACTTTCCTTTACTAAATACGGGTTTAAGGTAGTGCCTTCCTTTACTAAACGCGGGTTTAGTACAGTACTTTCCTTTATTAAACGCGGATCTAAGGTAGTACTTTTTTTTACTAAACACGAGTTTAGTATAAAGGAAAAAAGAGGTAGTGCCTTCCTTTACTAAATACTAGTTTAATATAGTACCTTCCTTTACTAAATACGGATCTAAGGCAGTGCCTTCCTCTACTAAACATAGGTTTAACATAGTACTTTCCTTTACTAAACGCAGGTTTAACGTAGTACTTTCCTTTACTAAACGCAGATTTAAAGTAATGCCTTTCTTTACTAAACGCGGGTTTAGTATAAAGAAAGGAGGTAGTATCTTCCTTTACTAAACGCGGGTTTAGTATAGTACTTTTTTTTACTAAATACTAGTTTAATATAGTACCTTCCTTTACTAAATAGGGATTTAAGGTAGTACTTTTCTTTACTAAACGCGGGTTTAGTATAGAGGAAGAAGGCAGTGCCTTCCTCTACTAAACGCGGGTTTAATACAATACCTTCCTTTATTAAATATAGATTTAAAGTAGTACCTTCTTTTATTAAACATAAGTTTAGTATAAAGAAAGGAGGTAGTACTTTTCTCTACTAAACACGGGTTCAACGCAGTACTTTCCTTTACTAAACGCAAATCTAAAGTAGTACTTTTTTCTACTAAACATAAGTTTAGTATAAAAGAAAGAAGTAGTACCTTTCTCTACTAAATACAGGTTTAACGTAGTACTTTTTTTTATTAAACATAGGTTTAAAATAGTGCCTTTTTTTGTTAAACACGGGTTTAGCGTAGTACTTTCCTTTACTAAACGTAAATCTAAGGTAGTGCCTTCTTCTATTAAACGCGGGTTTAGTATAGGGAAAGGAGGTAGTACCTTTCTTTACTAAACACTAGTTTAATATAGTACCTTTCTTTACTAAATATAAATCTAAGGCAGTACCTTTCTCTACTAAACGCGGGTTTAATACAGTACTTTTCTTTACTAAACGTAAATCTAAAGTAGTACCTTTCTCTACTAAACACGGGTTTAGTACAGTACTTTCCTTTACTAAATACAGGTCTAAAGTAGTGCCTTTCTCTACTAAATACAGGTTTAGTATAGAGGAAGAAGGTAGTACCTTTTTCTACTAAATACAGATTTAGTATAGTACTTTCCTTTACTAAATGCGAGTCTAAAGTAGTACCTTTTTCTACTAAACGCGGGTTTAATACTATACTTTACTTTACTAAAGGTGGGTATAAAGTAGTACCTATCTCTTAACTAACTTACTAACTACTATAGTATATACGTATAATATAAGAACCCCTCTTTAAAGACCCCTAAAAGTTTATTTATTTAAGTTAAGTAGTAGTAATAGATGTATACGTAGATATTAACTAGACCTAAAAGGGAACCTAGAAAAAAAATATAACTACGGGTACTAAGTACTACTTATTATTCTATTCTCTAGTTTAGTTTAGTTTATTAGTAGTTAGTGCTTACTTATAGAGCTATAATAATAATAAGTAATAGTAATAGTAATTAGTAACTAAATCCACTATAATATATTTATATATAGAGTAATACTAAACTAATACTTCTATTAGTATATTTAGGTATAGTACCTACCTTACTTATAATCCTATCCTTCCTCTACTAAATACGGGTTAAACGTAAAGGAAGGATATAGTACCTTCCTCTACTAGACGTATTATTTAGTAGGTTAGAGCCTAAGTACTAAAGGACGTTTCTATTATTTAAGTTAATACCCTTATACATACGGGTTAAAGGTAGTACTTTCTTTTATTTAATACTATACTTAATATTCTGTTTTTATTATTTACTATTTTTATTATTTATTACCCTTAGTGTTGTTTATTAAAGGAGGAGTATGCTCTAAGGGGTTATATTTTTACTTTAGTAAGAAGTATTGATTTATTTAGTTACTTACCTAGCCTATAAAGGGCATAATTATATACTACTATAGTATACGGATGTACTAGATTA
The DNA here is from genome assembly GCA_030770045.1 of Colletotrichum brevisporum. NCBI lineage: Eukaryota > Fungi > Ascomycota > Sordariomycetes > Glomerellales > Glomerellaceae > Colletotrichum > Colletotrichum brevisporum. The sequence continues at coordinate 4,391,242 of JAUGSI010000006.1, read as the reverse complement.
AAAGAATTAGTTTTAGTCTTAGGCGTAGTATATTGATATTTTATAATAGTAGTAGTTACTTAAGATTAAGACTTAATAAAGCTATTTTACTTACTATACTTAAATTATAATTTTTTTACTTTACTATCCACTATTTCTATTGTCTATAATCCCGAGTATATTTTACTTAGAACGTTATTTAATACTATATACTTAAATATTTATATTATATTTATTAATAGCTATAATAGCCACAGTAGATTATATATTTATAAGTTCACTACACATAATAACCTAGGCAAATACCCACAAGCTACAAAAGGGTTATAAGACTAAAAAGTCTACTACTTAAATACTAAAGTAAGAAATAATAGTAGGACTTATACTTATTAGTCGATTCTTCTTTTTTTATAATTTATTAAATCTTTAGCTTAGATAACTAACTATCTATAATAGAAATATCTATACCTACCTACCTTCTCACTCTATTCTAGGCCTAACCCAAAGCTCCTACTGCCAGTTTGGCCCTACTATAGACTTATAGTAATAAAAACAAAGGTGACTTACTCTAAAAGGCTATAAACTCTTTATAGTTAGTTAACTAAGTAGTTATAAGGGCAAGGTGCTTTTTTTTTTAGAGTTTATATAAACGCAAAGTTAAATATAATTTAACTAAAATAGTAATAAATAAACTTATTATTAAGGGGGGCGGGAGTAGTTTCCTACTTAAAAGGCTTTATAGAGCCCCCTTTACTACTAGTATTATTAGGTTAGTTTAAATTAAAATATATATTAGTTTAAGTAATAATAATATAAAAAGAAGATAATTAAATATACTAGTAGTAGCTTTAGTGGCTGTAGCTGTAGCTACTGTAGTAGCTGCGGCTTCTTTATTAACCTTGTCCTTTGTGCGCTTTATAGCGCGCGCTGCGCGGGTAGGCTTAGTTTACTTCTTTTTAGAAGTATTATTAACTATTGTGCTATATAAACTATTAAAATACTATGTCTTAAACTAAATACTATTAATACTTTTAAACTATATAAAGTAAAGTGTTATAGTATTAGGGGCAAAATTAAGAGTATTTATACTTTATATAGATATTGTTGTTAGGGGAAGAAAAGAAAAGAGATTAGGGCCCTTAAAGGATTATTATTTACTTACTTTAAGCTGGGTATTTATTTAGATTTAGTTAATTAAAAGTACCTAAGGATATTTATTAATTTTTTTACTTACTTTCTACTGTATAGATAAAAGTATAATTACTCTAGTAATAGTAATAAAAGTATTATAATAAGGTAAGGGTAGTATTAATAAAGTAAAGGGATTTTTATTTTATTTATTAGTTTTTTTTATAATATAAAATCTTTTATTTATACTTTTTTTTATTAAATATTAATATAAATATTTTTAGTTATATATTAAGAGACTACGAGTACAGTATCTTTAGACTTCTTTTAAGTTTAGGGGGGTGTGTTGTGATAGTTAAAGCTATTTGTAGCTGTATACATAAGTGACTGCTTACTTAAGTAGTTTACTTAAGTGACTTTGCTTTGTTTCCCGCCCCTATAAGAGGGCCTTTGCTTTTACTCTACTATATTATAGAACTTAAAAATTAAGTTATTACTTTTACTTTACTTTAACTACTTATACTTAGCTGTGTGATAAGTAGTTAGTAGAAAACTATTTATTTAGAGGTATAGTATAAAAAGGGCCCGGCTTAGCTTAAAAGGGTACTTTTTAGCCCTTAGTACTACTATATTTTAGTAGCAGCTAAGTAAAAATAGACTTATACTTTAGTATATATAGGTACTTAAAATAAATACTAGAACGTATATAGTGCCCCTAGGGTACCCGCCTTAGGGGTTTGTTTATTTAAGTTTTATTAAGTTACTTTAGTAGTTAAGTAGGATAATAGTAAGTAGCCTTACCTACTAATACTTTATAGTAGATAATAAAAAGAAGTTAAGAACCGCTTTAGTACTTAGGCTATAGGTTTATACTTAATAGTAGGGGGAACGGGTTAATATATTAGTTCTTAAGACTCTAGTTTAGGGCCTAGTAGTAGAGGAAATGTACTAAGTACTACTCTTTAAAATCTAGTCCTAGGGTTAGAGCTAGAGTTATAAAGAACTTAGGACCTAGTTTAGTAATAAGTACTAGTAATAGTGTCTGCTGCGCGTTAATAGTACAGGGTTTTTAGCCTTTTTAGGGGTTAGTAAATATATTTACTAGACTTAAGTAAAGGACTATAAGTACTAAACTGGGTGAATTCTTAGTTTAGTTTAAACTATTTAGTAAAAGTTAATATAATTAAGTCTACTTTTAAAGAGACGGGCTCTACCTTTAGAGTTACTCTAATAGAAGGGTAGACGTTTTTTTAAGTAGCTTTTTAATTTAGTATATTCTATCTACTTAGTAAACTATAGGGGTAATAGAGTAAAAAGAGTTAGGTTATAGCCTTTAATTATATAAAAAGGAGTTAATAACTACTCCTTATAAGTAGTTTATTATTTATTATAGTAGGATATAATTAGGTAAAAGCTAACTATACTATATTTAAACTCTAAAGTACTTATTAAATTTTAGTTTATCCTTTTTTTATATTTAACTATTTTAAAAAGTTCGTTACTACTTTACTAGGGAGGACTTTAGTACTTTAAGTAGGGGACTATAGTTATTATAGGATATAGGAGGACTCTACCCGTACCTACTAAGGCTATAACTAAGGCTCTAATTACCTACTTAACTACTTATATATTAATAAAAGGGCCTTTAGGCCTAACTTAACACTATTCTAAGGGAGTAAAGTACTACTGTACTTCCTAAAGTAAAACTAAACTTTACTACTAACCTACTAAAGGAATAGCTTTTAGGCTTAAACTAATACTTAAAAGTACTAAAAAGTAGAATAAGTTCTAAAGGGCCTTAGTCTAGAGTACTCCTAAACTACTAAATTTAGTTTTTAACAACGTTTCTTTTAAGTTACTAATAGTATACCCTTTTACCTTAAAACTTACTACTTATAGTAGTAGGAAGTTTATTTTTAATTCCTAGCCTACTAGTAGTTCTTATTAAAAACCCTACTATAAGGGCCTTAGTAGCGGGCTATAGGCTACTATAGGACAGCTACTACGCCTTTCTAAAGGACTAGCTTAGGCCCTAAATTATACGTCTTTAGTACTTTACTAAACTACGGAAAATATCTTTATAAATTATTTTTTAAAAAAAAGGTTATAGTTAATATTATTTACTCTTAAGGCCCTAAAGGGGAAACCTTAAGGGGGCTAGAGTATTTATAGTAAGTCTATTAGTAAGAGGCACTTGTGGATAAGTTACTGTTTTATATTAAACCTTAGCCCGCCCTACCTATACCCGGGCGTTCCGGGACAAGTAGTATTATAAGGGGGGCAGACGGCTTAGTCCCCCCCAGAGTACTTATACCCTTCCTCCCCCACTAGGGGACCCCTAGCCTAGGGCTTTAGGTAAGGGCTTAGGGGTGTATTACAGGGGCAGAACAAAAACAACCTATAAGTAAAATAATAATTTTAACAACGCCTTTAAAGGCGGTATTCTTTAATAAGTATTTACTACTAAATATAAGCTTTAGAGTAATAATTTTATTCTAATTTTTTATAATTTACTTTTACTATATTTAGCCCTTAGTAGTCTTGTAGGGGCCTTTTTAGTTTATAGGGTTCTTTTTACTACTCTTACTACCGAGTAGGGCCGACCCTATACTTATACTACACTATTTTAAATATACTTTATAGAGCCTTTAAGAGCCCTTACCCTACTATCTAGTAGGTTAACTAAGGGCTATTTTGCCTTGCTTTAGCGTCCTTTTCCTTCTATTAAACCCTTCCTTTACTATACTATACTACCCCGTAAATAGGATAGAGTCTCGATATTAACTCTCTGTGCCCTAATTCTTAAGAGACTTACTAGTACTATACTTTTAATCCTACCTACTAGTAGGTTCTAGGCTACTTTAGGGGCTCCTTAATTAAGTAAGTTTTAGTTTGTACTTTCTTTATATTACTATTTATACTCTATTTCTTTTTTATAAAGAAGGAGCTACTAGTACTTTTCTTTAACTAGATAAGTCTAGTTCTTTATTTTCCTTTTATTTAAGTTCTATTTTGTTTCTTTTCCCTTTAAAAGGAAGGGGTAAGTTAATTAGTAGTATATACTTAATAAAGTAAGTCTATTATTGTGTTTCTTTTTTTAAGTTAGCTTTGTTTTACTTTACTTTTATTTTTTACTACTAAAGTAAGTAGGATATAAAAAAAAGAGGCACTAAGTATAAAAATAAAAGAAAAGAGGCTTAAAAAGAATAAGTATTTATAAAGAAAAAGGGCGGTTATTAATATACTATTATTAACTATAAGGTATAAGCTTAAGTATATTTAAGTATTAAAGTTACTCTTTAACTCCTTTACTAGGGTTAAAAAGGACTAAAACGAACTAGTAGCCCTACTATACTAGCTTTTTACTTACCTAGGTATACTTTACTGTAACTATTCTATAGTACCTTACTATTTCTACTATACTAATAGTTCTTACTATTTCTATCTCTATTATCTCTACTATTTCTATTCTTACTATCGCTACTATTTTAACTGTCCCTATTATCTTTTTTTTTACTATTTTTATTGTTTTTATTATTCTTACTGTTTTAGCTGTTTTTGCTATTCCTATTATTTCTACTATTCTAGCTGTCTTTACTATTTCTATCCCTACTATTCTTACTATTCCTACTATCCCAGCTATTCTTACTATTCCAGCTATCCCTTCTATTCTAGCTATTTCTATCTCTACTATCTTTATCCCTACTATTCTTACTATCCCAGCTATTTTAGTTATCCCTACTACTATCCTAACTATCTCTACTATTCTAGCTGTTTCTACTATTTTTACTACTATTCTAGCTATTCCTACTATCCCGGCTATCCCTACTATTTCTACTACTATTACAGCTATTCCTACTATTCTAGCTATTTCGGCTGTCTCTAGTTGTTCCTACTGTCCTTTATTGTTCTACTGGCCTAGCCCTACTATCCTACTTAACTTTACTCTTTTACTTAGCTGGCCCTCTAGTTAGCCGCTGCCCCTAGGACGCACTAGCTACTAGTACCGCCCCGGACTAGGGGTTAGGCCTTTAGTAAGTAGGGCGTTATAAAGTTAAATAGCTAATTAGCTATTTAGTTTATATAAGCTTTTTTTACTAAAAGGCTTTTAGTAAGTAGGGTATTATAAAGCTAAATAGTTAGTTAGTTATTTAGCTTGCGCGAGCTTTTTTTACTAAAAGGCTTTTAGTAAATAGAATAGTAAAAAGTTAAATAATTAATTAAAAATCTTTTTAAAAAAGTATTTCTTTTAAAAAAGAGTTTATTTTTAGTATTAATACTTATTTTAATTAATATACTTTATTTACTTAACTTAATTTTTTAATTTTTAAAGTATTATATAAATATTACTAAAATATTATAATAGTAAGTTTTATAAATATAATAATTAATATTATTATATTAAAAAAACTTACTATTATAATAATAATAGAAATAACTATACTTAACTTAAAAAATAAAACATTTAGTTAAATAAAGAATTAGAATATAGTTTTATTAATTATATTATAAAAAATATATTAAACAAAATTCTAAATTTTTAAAACCTGGACCCGAAATAACTTATGTAATAAAGTAGAGAAAAGGGTTAAATAACTACTTAGAAGTTTATTTTATAAAAAAGCTTAGTTTAAGTAATAGTAAAAGGTTTATAAATATTATTTACCAGTTTACTATACTAGGTATACTAGTTAAAGTACTAGGTTTAGGAGTTTTAGTGTTTTTACTAAAGAATATTAAGTTATGGTATAAGTAGTTAAAGGGGGGAGTAAGGGTAGTTAGTTTAAATTTATAAAAAAGAGGAAAATAGAGTTAATTTATTATATATTAGTAAAAAGGGTACTACTACTAAAAGACTTATTTTATAATATATAAAAAATATTATAAATAAGATTGTATATAGTTATAAGTTTAAAATAATATAGGCTATAGAGTAGATAAGAGATAGAAAAGAAAAGGATAGTATAATAAAATTGTTTATAGAGGTATTTATAAAAAGTAGAAGAATTAAAGAGGTAGTAGGTAAGGTTAGGTTTAATAGTTAAATAAAGAGTAAATAGGAGGGGCTTTTTAGTTATTAATAGTAATTAAAAGAGTACAGGCTATTACTATTTTTTAGTTACTAATAGTAATTAAAAGAGTATAGACTATTACTATCTTTTAGTTATTAATAGTAATTAAAAAAGTATAGGCCCTTATTATCTTTTAGTTGCTAATAGTAATTAAAAAAGCACGGGCTATTACTATTTTTTAGTTACTAATAGTAATTAAAAAAGTATAGACTATTACTATTTTTTAGTTACTAATAGTAATTAAAAGAGTATAGGCCCTTATTATTTTTTAGTTATTAATAGTAATTAAAAGAGTATAGGCTATTACTATTTTTTAGTTACTAATAGTAATTAAAAGAGTATAGGTTATTACTATTTTGTAGTTGCTAATAGTGATTAAAAGAGTATAGGCCCTTACTATTTTTTAGTTACTAATAGTAATTAAAAGAGTATAGGCTATTACTATTTTTTAGTTACTAATAGTAATTAAAAGAGTATAGACTATTACTATTTTTTAGTTACTAATAGTAATTAAAAGAGTATAGACTATTACTATTTTTTAGTTACTAATAGTAATTAAAAAAGCACTAACTATTACTATTTTTTAGTTATTAATAGTAATTTAAAAAGTATAGTTTTTTTTTTATTTTATAGTAATATATAGTAATATATTTTAAAACCTAAACGTTCCTAACTTAAATAATACTATTAAACTTAAGTTTAAGAGCGAAATTAAGTGTTAAACCTAGATTTAAGGATTAAATTAGGTATTAAACCTAGGTTTAAGGGCTAAATTAGGTACTAAACCTAGGTTTAGTAGTTAATTTAGAGTTATTACTACTTTTAAACCTAGGTTTAGGGGCTAAATTAGGTAATAAACCTAGGTTTAAGGGTTAATTTAAGTACTAAACCTAGGTTTAGTAGCTAATTTAGGACTATTACTACTATTAAACTTAGGTTTAGGGGCTAAATTAAGTTTTAAACCTAGGTTTAAGGGCTTATTTAAGTACTAAACCTAGGTTTAAGGGCTAATTTAAGTGCTAAACCTAGGTTTAAGAGCTAATTTAGGGTTATCTAAACTATTAAACCTGGGTTTAAGGGCTAAATTAGGTATTAAACCTAGGTTTAAGGACTAAATTAAAAAATAAACCTAGGTTTAAGGGCTAAATTAAGTGTTAAACCTGGGTTTAAGGGCTAATATAGGTGCTAAACTTAGGTTTAGAAGTTAATTTAGGGTTATTTATACTATTAAACTTAGACTTAAGGGCTAATTTAGGGTTATTGCCGCTATTAAACCTGGGTTTAGGGGCTAAATTAAGTGATAAACCTAGGTTTAAGGGCTAATTTAGGTGCTAAACCTGGGTTTAGTAGCTAATTTAGGTGCTGAACCTGGGTTTAGTAGCTAATTTAGAGTTATTACTGCTATTAAACCTAGGTTTAAGGGTTAAATTAGGTATTAAACCTAGGCTTTAGGTAAATACTTAGACTATTCTACTAAATGTCTACACTAACTAGCCCTTTAGTGGCCCTAACTTAGCCCAATACTTCTACCTTTTTAATTAATACTTAAGCCCTAACCCAATAGCCAGACACTAAACTAGCCCCTACTATTAATACAGCAACGGCTTTGTCTAGAAAGTCTTGGATAGTGGGGTAATGGGAATTGTCTTCTCTTATATTTATAGTCAAGGTAAGCTCTATTTACTTATTACATAGTCTATTTGTCGAATAATTTCTAAATAAAACAAAAGATGATGTGTTGGCAGCTGTGTCAATCTGTAAATACCCGCCCTAGGGTAAGAGATCTATTACAGGACAACTGCCCCTCTTCTCTCTCAAGGCGACCCCGCAAGAGACGATCATTTTAGAAACAAATGCCAACGGCTCCAGTGTCGGTCTCATGATTGAGACCAAGGAAAGCGTCGAGAGTATTGATGAGATTGCGTCGGTCGAAGGAGTAGACGTGATCTTGGTCGGTTCGAATGACCTTGCCATCGAGCTCGGCGTGCCTGGCCAGTTCAAGAGCCAGATATTCAAGGATGCGATGGAAGTCATCAGCCGTTCGTGCAAAAGGCACGGTAAGGTCATGGGCTTGGCCGGCATTTACGACAGCCACGAGATGCACGATTGGGCCATCAACCAGCTGGGTGTTCGCTTTCTCCTCGGCGGCCAGGATTCGGCGATCTTAGCTAGAGGTGCAAAGGAGACCATGGCTGCGATTTCCAAGGTGCCAAACTGAAATTTGCTCTGATTCAATACATATCTCTTTCAATGGTCTTCGCTGCAGTGCTGAAGTCGCATGGATGTTTCCTTTGCGCGGTCGTCCTTGCGGAACATTCCCGGGAGTGTGCATCTGTCGCGATGGAAACCAATTGGCTTCCTACAAGGGCAACATCCATCGCCTGTCGCGGCGTTGATCTGACGACCCCGGTCCTCTGGTTGTTTTTGGCTACTTAACCTTCCCACAGCCGTGAAGTCCAAGCCGCGCTGCCGCATCTCCATCGCCAGCTATAAGTCCGTCGAATCCGTGATAGAGTTGTCCAAAGTCCTCGCAGATAGCATCAAGATGCGCGGCGCGAAGTTCGAGGAACACGAGCGCAGCCGTGCACATCGAGAAGATCACTTTCGGAACTCTGCGCATCTCATCGACGTCGGGTAGTATCTTGAGAAACGCACACTTTCTCCGGCAGTTGCCAGTCCCAACGGCCTCTGCCTCTCTGTACGCCTCGCTTCCGGCTCAGAAGACGGCATCTCCGTGTCGGCGCCGCGCAGTCGAGGAATATCGCCGCAGTTTGAATGCTAACGCCGACAAATGTCGTGATTCAGCACTCGGTCTATGAGGAGAGCTGCATGTCATCCGGCAGAAGATGGGCGAGGTGAGGACGCGCTCCGCAAGTTGGGTGTAGTTCTGGCCTTTTTGATAAAGAACCCTCGGCAGCAGGCTCGTTTATTACTCCACGCCACGCCTCAATGCTCTTCCAGGTGTTGGTGGGTTTCAATTTGTGTGATTACTAAACATGTGTGCGTATTACGCCGTGGCCGAGGCGGATAGCCGCGTATTGTTCGTTCATCATCGCAGGCCACCCGATACTCCGCGCACTATACAGTCATACTTCCCTGAAAGCAGGCTATACTACCTGCATTCGTCTTCGCGTACGTGGTTTCCTGTATAGGTTGCCAATTCCGCCTCCCACCGGTCTTGGTCGTATTCCCCGCACGGCACGGAGCGGACATCGCTTCCCGCAGTTGATCTATTGTGGATGTTCTCAACTTCTCGCCTCTTTTCCCCGACTCTTCTTCCGTTACGGTGCCCAAGGTTGCTGAGATTGTTATCAGTCGGCATGGCCTCTCCGTCCTCATCCACAAGTCCAGCACATCCTATTCACATGAATGACACTGTAGGCAAAATGACCCCTTTTCCACGCATCAGCTCCTTCGTCCGGACCTGCCGAAGTGTTAATAACACGAGTTTTAAACAATGTAAAGGCGCAGCACTTGTCGATCGCAACCCCATTGATAGAGACTTACAAATCCTTCAGGGGGGGTCCTTCGGCATAGACTTCTGAATCGAGTCAGTGGTTGAGTGGTACGATGGGACATGGCTACAGCAAAGCGGGGATGGCGTTACATCTATACAACCTTGCCTCTGTAGTCGTCTCCAAAAAGATGTCATGTTGCGCCTTGTCGAAAGCTATGAACTGAAGATCAGCTCACATAGAGACTGTCCTCGATGATACCGAAAGCGCCGTTTATGAATTCCCATGCGCGCGCTTATACGGCCCCGTGCAGACCCGCAGTAAGGGGCGGGGGACGCATTCGTGGGCGGATGCAGTTCGGTGCCGGCCGGTGTATCCATGGCATTGTGAGCCTGTAAGAGTTGTAAGAGCCTTGATGGGAAGCTATACCATCCTGATAGCTTCAAGGAACGAATATATAAGCTCGACGAACACCCCCAAGCCCAAGCATTGCTTTCTTCATCGCAGCACTCTATCAGACCCCAGCCTCCTCGTCCTCATTCACGCACTAGCAACTATTATCCAGCCACACCCTTCTGTCGTTATCAAAATGAAGTTCGCCGCCCTTCTCCTGTCTCTCGTCCCCGCCGCCTTTGCGGGCGAGTGCATCCGCGACGGCGGCTGCCCTGGCTGCGGCACCATCGCCAGCGTCAGGTTCGTCCAGGACGGCAACACCTATACCGCCACTACCTCGTATGGTTCCATGACCATGGACGACAAGACGGTCACCGTCAAGAACACTTCCAACAAGTGGCTGATGTTCTGCTCCTACGGCTCCATCTGTGTTCCGATCGAGGCCGGCGACACTTGCACCTCAGCCCGCATCTCCACCGACAGTCCTGCCAACGGTCTGCAGGTGTCGTCGCAGTAAAAGGTGCGTGCATCATCTGACGAGAAACGCTGCTTGAAGAGAAAAGCTGACCAAGTGAAGCCTTTTTATCCTCTATCGACTCTCTTGACGTATATGTGGAGCGTCTCAGCCGTCTTAGTGGGGTACGCGGTCATAAGCTGTACAGTCATTTGCATTGGCGGCGTCCAAAACCCAAAGTGGGGCAACGCTTACCTATGCCAAAAAGTTAAATTTTGCCCTTAAATCCAACATTCTATATATTATAGCTTTTAGTAGATGCCGCCGTCAAAAGGCCTTCTGCTGCTACTGAAAATGAATATAAAGCTATTTAGAGACTGTATTTTAGTTAATCTACTGTTATAGTACTAAATATTTTAATATACTAGTTTACTAAAATTAACCTGATGCTTCTATCCCTTGACCTTGACAATAGCTTTGTTGCTATAGCTACTGACTACTACTTATAAACGGTTTAAAGGTACTACTACTAATACAACCTTACTAGTAAGGTTAAATAATATAAAAGATCTTATGAGAGTGGCTAGAAAATAGAGATTTGGTACTGTACTAAGCTATTTAAGTTATTGAAGTATTGTAATGACCTGATACTAGATAAGATACAAGCCTTTCTACTTAAGTAATTCAATCTTAGTGTTAGTTTATTAACGATTAGTTAGTATTTTAAGGAGGTGGGTTAGACTAATAAAAAGATATATATTATAGCTGTTTAATAAGACCTAGAGAAGAGGCTTAAGTGGTTTTATTGTGTATAGTAGTATAAATTAGAATAACTAATCTTTGTTAATAAGTTAAGAGTAGATAAAAATACTAGGAAGAGGTGAACGGGATGGGTACTGAAAGGCCTTGCGCTATAGAGATTAGTAGAGTTAAAATATAGTTAGTAAATATAGTTCCTACTGGTACTAATTCTTAAGGGTATTTTGGATCTTTTTGTATACTTAGGGATAATAAATAGCAATGGCTTTATAGGGTGGATTATTTAGTATTTACTACTTAAGTATAGAAGGTTTTTTGCTCTTTATTTAATAATTATTATAGATAATACCTTTTTTTATTACTAAGAGGATATCTAGATTACTTATAAAGAAGTTGGTGTATGCTTTAAATACCTTCTACTATACTTATCTAACTTTAACCCTATTAAAGAGTACTTTAGAGACTTAAAGAAGTATATTAAAAAGAACTTTTATATATATAATACTAGTAATAAGAACGTTTATAATTAGGTAGAGTTTTTGTGTGACTGTGTCCTAGAGGTAGGGTAAAGATTGCTATAGATTACTAGTTACTTCTACCACGCGTTTATTAATTTCAATAGTAGTAAGGGTATATTTAATAAGTTTGTGGTGGGGGTTATAAATAGTAGAGAAAGTAGAGATATATTAAGTAAAGTAAGTAATGGGTTAAAGTTATTATTAAGCTGTAAGGTTACTATAGTTGAGTAGGTAAAAAAAAAAAGAAATAAATACTAGTAATAGGTTAAAGTTGTTATTAAGTAAGCTATAAAGTTACTATAGTTAAGTGGGTAAGAGACAAACAAAATAAATACTATAGGTAGTACCTATTATAACCCCTTATTGCCCGACTTTGATTGTATACTAATATCCTTTTTATTAATTTCTTTACTACTTAACCCCATATTGTCCTTGGAGTACAGTAAATTGGTAAAGTAGCTTGAAGACTGCTTATTATCTAATATATTAATTAGTCTTGATTGCGATCTACTGGGTTATAGTTAGAGCCTGTTAATAATTGTTTGAGGTAATATCTGATTCTTGCTAAGTAGATTAGTATTAAATTAATCTAAATTAAGTTATAGTAGTTAGAGAGGAGAGGAGATTTTAGATAAGAAGCTTAGGGGGGGGGAGAAAGATATTATAGGAAACTACTAGAGTACTAACTTAGTTAGTAATTAATTAGGTAATGTAGCGTTTTACTTACCTGTGTAGCTCCTTTTAGCTTTAATTAATACTTTTTATAACCTACAATCCTCTTTAGTCTCCTTTTTAATAAAAAACTTTATAAGGGCTGTAGCTATAGCTTAGGATACCTATGGTTAGGGGCCTATAGGGGTTAGTATAGTGGAAAACTCTTTATTTAAGAGGCCTAAGTTACTAGTGCTGGTATTATAGAGTTAATAATAAAATATATTTTGAGCTACTTAATTAAAAGGCTTAACAATCTCTATGGGTTTTGTGGACGTAGCTAGCTTTTTGCTATATAAGTAAAAGATTTTATTATTAATAAAAACTTTGATGTTTAATTTAACGATGTTGGTGATGTTTAGGGTAATACCCTGTTTGTTAAACTAGTAATTAGGAAGCCCTCTAATAGAGTAAAGACTATTGTAGTAGTTATGGAGTAGCTTAAGTAATGTTTAGAGATAGTTGTTGATATTATAATACTTGTCCGGTACAGTAGCGAATTAAATGACGAAGTTATTGACTTGACTGTATTATTTAGTTAGTAAATCCAGTACTACTAGAGATAATGATTAAATAGGTATTTGTTACTGTGGAGTAGGAGTACAAGGAGGCTTGTTTGGGGCTATAAATGTATATGGAGTATGGTGAGGTTGATTTTAATATATTGGTGGTGATGCTTATGTTGGATGAGGTAAGGTTGGTGGTGTGCTGTAAAAGTTTATAATGGTATTACTTAAGGTTTGATTTGGCTGATTGGGTGTTGCTGTAGGGGTAAGAGGAGCTGAAAAATTGGTTTGAGTGGCTGTTTGAATGCCCTTGCTCTGCTGTGTTTGTTTATTTTGAACCTTTTTGACTGTGGTACCTTTGTGTTTTTTTATTGCTAGTGCGAGGTTTATGGGTGGAGTACTAAGTAAGATACTGGCCTTGCTTTTGAGGAGGGCTTGCTTCTATTGCTTGAGATTAAAGATTTTTAACTTGTGGTGTATTTTATTAGAAGTAATTTAATACTAAGTATATAGATGATTTCTGCTTTTGGTGGTGTTTTTATACGTTATTGGCTTAGGGTACTGCTGATGGTGTAGTAGTTGCAAGAACTTATTTTTAGTAAGCTTTTTTGCTTCTTTAATAGCGGTAGTTATTTCACTGATGTACTCCTTTTGTTTAGTTTGGCGAGAAGGTTGACTGCTGTGGGCTTTGGTAGGTGAGGTAATTGATGTGGTATTGTGGGTAGCTTGTGTTTCTGTGGTAGTAGGGATATAGAGTTGAAAAACGAGTGTTGCTTTAATTATAGTCTTGCTGTGCTTACTGGTCTTAAGGATTTGTTTGGTTAGTAGATGCTATGGTAGGTACGGCTAGGTATTGCTAGCTATGGTATTATACTCCTTTTGGTGTACTGGATGGATGGGTTTGGTACCCCTCTTTTGCTATCTGATTTGGAAAGTAATATATAACTTAGTGGCTTTGAGTGTGGCCCTAAGTTGAGTATGGATTTGTTTTTTGATGTTGACGATGGTATCTCTTTACTTTCTAGGTACGAGGGATTTAATAGTATTACGCTGTATCTTCTATGACTTGATTGTATGAGGGAGCTTGGGTGGAGAGGGTATGCTGTTGAAGGTTGGCCTGTATGAGATATAGATGGGGATCTTTGTGAGTATAAATGGATTTTGATCCTTGGCGAAGATGTTATTGTTAGAAGGCACTTTAATTTTTAAGTGACGCGGGGTATGGGTATGGCTTTGTTTAGAGGGAGGCTTTTGTTGCTGTTGAGAGGGTGGATTTTGTTTGTTATTGGGAGAGGGATCCTGTTGTTGCTGGGAGGAGGGGGGGTCTTGTTGGCTCTGAGAGGGGGTAGTTGAGGTATTTAGCTGTTTTTGGAGTAGGGTTTTGTTTTTGGCGCTATTATTGTTGCCTGGATTGATTTTGGTATTGTTTTTAGTAGGATCTGACGGCTTTTTTGGCGGTACGGCTGTAGCTGTTTGTTTCTTTGTAGCTAGCTGCTTTTTTGGCTTGACTGCTGATGCCCGACGTTTGTTAGGTTTTATTTGTGATGGCCCGGGATTGGTTGGGGCCTTTTTTAGCTTAGCTGCTTGCTGCTTTGCTGCTGGTGTTTGGACGATTGTGATCCGCCTGCTTGTTGGCTTTTGAAACACGATTTGAGGCTTTTTGCTAGGAGTATCTTTGTGTTGCCTATGGGTACGGGTACGAGTGGCTGGAGGAGCTGGTGATGGGTTATTAACTGGATTAATTGATGCCTGGTGCTTCTGGGGAGGTATTGTGGAATAGATTGATTGTGATGGACGATAGGGATGATGGACGGTGGGCGAGGATATTTAGTATGCTGAGGTATTGATTCTGAGGTAAAGTTAGACTTTGCTATACTACTAAAATTATTATTAAAACGAGTAATGGGGTGGGCCCTTGTGGCTGACTGATAGGAGTGTAAGCTTTATGCCTGCTGAGGAAAAGAAATGTATAATTTGATGGCCTTGAGGCCTTTATATAGGGCTAATTACTCCGTTGGTGATGAAATTCGTGGTGTTTTATGTGGTGTTGTGTAAAAAGCGCGAATTTTCCATGTAGTAAGTAGTGCCCTACTATGGGTTTTGGACGCTGCCGATGCAAATGACTGTAGCTGGATGTTGGCGTCTATCCTTTTGGCTTTGATGTGTGTGGTGGTTCATCTAGAAGATGCCGACAAAGTGGATGTCGGAGTTCGTCACATCCTTCGTCCTGTGGGGAGTCGTCCCACTGCAGAACAGCACAGTTACGGTACATAGACACATCTCAAGCCATTTTAGCGTTTATTCTGCAGATCGGATGGTAGTTCGGTTGAATTCTGTGCTTTGCGCCGGTGTCGTATATTCGGGTCTTGGGCCCTGGCTAACGAGTGGAGAGTTGGTCCTATGCATGCTTCGGGGCCCCTTTCCCTGCTTCCCTATCAAGATAATGTTTCCGCCGAGGTCCGTACCCTTGTCCACCTCCATCCGTAGCATGAATACAACGCTGTGACCAACCAGTGCGTTGTCGACGCTGAAAGATTGTGATATCTGAAGTAAGGTAATAATAAAAATATGTAGAGAATGAATGAGAATATGATTTCCGTTGAGCCAATTGGCTCTTCCCCGATCTGACAATGCGTTCATGTCGTGATCCAAAAGCCATCTTTCCAACCAGATGTTTTGTCTCAGTTTCCCAGTCAAGGAAGATCGTCGACGTTGTGCAAGACACTGTCGGCCAGGCAGGTAAAGCCATCTCTGCCCATCCGCCGGAGCAGTTGAGCTGCTCTTGCCTTGGCCTTGTCCGCCGACGAAAGGTCGCGGTAGTGGTGAAAGTTTTCCACAAAGTGCTTGTTTGGAAACTCGTTGCGTAAGATACCGAGTACAGCATCGAAGTTGAACGGCTCAGCCCACGCAAAGACTCTTTCGCCGCGAACGTCAGGAAGCAAAGCGCAGGCCAGGTGGAGTCTTGCGGTATCTTCAACGTCAACAAAATGCTCTGTCTCCGTTGTCAATCTCAACGTTGAAAAGGAACCTTTCAGAAACCAGTACTCACGTGGTGGACTGCAGGCAAGTTGGTCCATATCGATCCCGTACCATAGACTCTCGATGAACGAAGACGTCGAAGGGTGACCTTGGTTGATGACGTCGAGGCTCCGCCCAAAGTTGCAACTGGGCAGAACTAAACCTTGTAAGCAACACGGACGCCGGGGTCGTTTTCAATTAAAAGTCCAACTTACCGGTATTGACAACCAGATCCGAACGTCGACTCTTATCCTGGTTGTAGAATCTCCACACCGCCCTCTCCGCCTCAATCTTGCTTGCCGCATAGACGTGCCACGCCTGGTGAGGGTGCGGCGACCCCCAGGCAATTGCAACAGACTCAATGTTCCAGCTGTTTGCCGTCACCTCTGCACTCTTCTGATCTGGTTTGGGAAGAGCCGCGGCAACCGATGAACTAGTCAGAACAAACCGCTTCACGCTGGGTGAGCTGTTAGCGGCTCTGAGAGCGTTCATCGCTCCGTTGATGCTGCTCGGAATGACACTTTCCGGGTCCACGCTCAGCGATACGGGAGAGGCAACATGAATAACCGCCGAGACGTCTGCTTGTAAACTCGTCAGCACACCCACCCACATAGCATCAGTATGGAAGAACAGGTGCCGCCGACGCACCTCTCACCAGAACATCAAAAGCACCGTCTTCCTCCAGGTCAGGCAGACAAACGAGCGAGAAGACTCCTATCCCGCCTTGCCTCTCCATCGCGTCCTCGACCCAAGCATGCTTTGCCGTGTCCCTCACGGTTCCGCGGACATTGAATCCCAGTCGCAGGAGTTGGCTGCAGATGTGGGAGCCGATGAAACCATTCACACCCGTCACGAGAACGGTTGAACCCTTGGGATTTCCGAATCTCTCTTCCGAATGCATTTTGATGTCTTATCGGAGCGGGTACGCTTTAGAGAAGGGGCTGAGGGCGTGCGGACGGCGGGCCACGAGATCGGAGGATGTTCGAGTGGGTGCAGGAGACGTCAAAGACCTGAGCATCGCGCCCTGATGAGCTCGGCTGCTGTCGATCTTAAGTCGATCATGGCTGTCAAGCCTGTCAGGGTTCCTCGTGGACGCCATCGCATCGTGACACTGACCCTGGGGAAAGACGGCAACGGTGGAAACCTCAGTGAAACGGTGGCATGTCGAGCAAAACGAAAAAGCCTCATTCTTTGACCAAAAAGCTATTGGCAATCAATCACTTATCTCATTACCCCGCCTTCGAATTAATTTTCTTTCTTTTGTGTTATTTTGGATGGAGGGGTGGTTTCGTGTCAGCCCGTGACTTTGTGACATTTGCCAGTCGCTTGGAACAGACAAAGACCCTCCCATCCCCCCTCGTCCTCCGTATTCGCCCCGGGCGGCCTCAAAAGCTCCAATGTCATTGACGGATTAGGAAAATCGTGAACAGCGACCGGGCGGGATTACACAGCCTCGAGTGGCCGATCAAGATGGTCGGTACCAAACCCCCGGTAAAATCGTGGTAATAATTAGAAATCGTCTGCCCGGCCCTCCCCGCGCTCACGAAAGAAGCAGCACTCCGCACAACTCGAGACACCAATACGAGGGACTAGCCGGGATGAGAAACGCGAAACGCAACAAGACGATCAACGCGAGTGACGACGCCTTCAAGGACCCCGGTGTAGATCCTGCCCATTCGGCTCATTGCGAGATATTCGCGCGTGCCACGGTGCCAATTGCCTGAGCGTCGGGCGGATATGCGTTGGCGATGGAAACGCGGGCGGGCAGCCGATGTAACCTGCGCACGCCACGAAGCCAAGTGACACCAACGAATGAGCGATGCGGGTATTTGCATGATTTTGCGTGTTGAATGAGATGTAGAGAGGGTCTCGCTCTTGCCCCGGCATGTTGTCGATACTGCAGGTAATCAGTGATTGAAGTGGGTTCTGAGTGGGTTGTCTCTTAGAACAGTCAAGAAGTGCAGAGTCTTAAGAAGAATCTGGGATTCCGTCGTCGCATGTTGTATACAGTAGGAGACTCATTAATTTACTTACACTGTTGAATATTGAGTTGTCAATTGCGAGAGTTGCCCCAGAAAAGCTCTATCTTTAGTTAGGTACGTTGAAGGCGAATCGAGGCGACTATTTCAGAACAACTTCGCGACGAATGAACAGCCCCTTCTAAGAAGCTTAGCTTGGAATATAGTATGTAACTCCTTGACTTATGGGTATGGCGTCGTCTGTCTCTGAGTTTGTCTTGAACTATGATATGAGTAGTGTTGGCTGAAATAACTAAAAACCTGTTGCTTCTTTTCCCTGGCTAGCTTCGCAGTGCTTAGCTGCTATTACTCATAGAGGCATATTAGTTATCGTAGGAACCTTAAAAGAATCGCAAGACCGGTGATGTCTAAGAGATTGTCTTAGGATGAGATCCCCCCAGTTTCGACGACAATCAACAGGCACATGCACTTGTTACCGTTTCCTCCCAACCAACTCAGGCAATACTACCAAAGTGAAAGTTCCACCTGGGAGATTCTCAGCCTCCTTTACGGCTAAGAACCTAGATATTGAAGAGACGTAAATGAATCACGCTGGAAAACGTCCTGGTTTGATGTAAATGGAAACGGGGTTTCAAGGTCATATATGAACCAGACCAAAATTGATGACATGCAGCAAGATCCCGAGGGTTGTTCAAAGCCATCTCGATATGCCACGTCACACAAGTTACTGAACTGATGTTCAACGGTGTCTTTCATTATCACCCGAGACCCTGAACAACAGACTCGCCTCGCCCCTCGACCGTTGTCCGTACCACGTCCCACCCGTCCACATCACTCCGAACCCCCTCCTGTACGTCCTCGGTCGCGGTCACTCTCCGAGTCTAGGATAAAGGGTCCGACTCTCGACTCAAAAGACAAGTCAAGACCTTCTCAGCCCCAATCCTGAAAAACATACACATCTCTCCCGCCAGAAGCCGGTAAGACAATCAGAAGTCTTCATTCAACATGGTAAGCAACCCCACAAACCTCATTCTGTCACGACTCTGAACCAAAACAGAAATCCCAGAAATTCTCCTCCCTATTCTCCCTCCTCGCAATCCCCGGCTTCGCCTCCGGGTACTGGACCTGCACCTCTAATGGCGTCGGCCCTGGCGTGGCCGGCCTGCGCTCCGCAGAAGCAGTCTTCACAGCCCTCTACGGCGACGAGCCCCTGACCCTCGAGGCCGAGCAGGCCCGCGTCGCGACCTGCGATGGCCTGCTCTTCGGCCTCTGGAACGGCCACCCGCACCGTGTCACCGAGAAGCCGGGCCTACGTTTAACCGTCGCCCTCCGGAACCCCAGTGAGGACGGGACCGAGTGCCTCGCCCACGCGGACGACGACGACGATCTCGATGACGATCTCAGGCTGAGCTACATGTTTGGCGTAGGGGCGGACTCATGGGTCACTGGGGGGCTGACGGAGATCCGACGCTGCTGAGGGGCCTCACAGTTACTTTAGTTCAAATCACGCCACATGTGCACGAGCGAAGCCAAGAATGAAAGTATGCATTATTGAATTCGCACGTCTAATGATGATATCTCGTCCTCCCCCCGCCGCCCAGCCCCGACGGGTACCTCCTCCCGTTCATCATGAACTGCACGGGTTTCCTCGACGGCTGCGTCGTCGTGATGGCGTCCCACATCTGGCGGATGCCCGCCCGGCGCGCGGGCAGCATGCTGTACTGGAGGCTGTACAGGTTCTTCCGGTTGAGGGGCGGGACGAACCTGCCGGTCAGGAGGCAGAGCACCACCCGAGGTGACAGGTAGTGCTTGCGGATGCGGTTCCCCATCTGGAAGTACTGGTGGAACATGGCGCGGAAAGTGAGGGGGATGGACTGTTCAGGGGCTGGTCAGCTTTCTCCGCCTATGTTCTCACCGGAAAGAGGGCTCGTACCTTGAGGTAGATGACGGAGGTGGGTGGTTCGTTGGAAGTATTACTAAGTCTATAATCATGGGTATCTCGAAGCTCAAAACGAATGCCGCCTGCAAATGTTAGTCGACGATGCCACTAGCAGAAAGGAAATAGTCTCACCTGGAAGTCGTCTCGGGTCTTTGACCCGCAACATCAGGGCGAAAAGAGGAAAGTGGTTTAGACAAGAAAGAAGCGTATCGAAAACGGCCTTCAGCGAGATGATGACCATGCGGGCAATGGCGAAATTCAGGTAGAACACGACCACCGTCGGCAGGAGGAAGAACAGCAGGGTAAACAGGATGGTCCCCACGAGAAGCTGGTCCAGGTCGTAGTCGCACGAGTCGATACGGTTGCGGAGGACATTGTGCTTCTTCCCGCGGAAGAGGTGGAACAGGGAGATGAGGATCGTCAGCTGCCAGTGGTAGATTCGGGCGGAGGCGAGGTAGAATGAGTATATGTGGACTGTCAGGCCGGAGAGCAGGTCGGAAAACATGGCTATCGGCATGCTGGCGCCGGCGAAACTTGAGAAGCCGATGAACCAGATGATGTGCGGCAGCACAGGCTGGAGGGCGGCGATGCAGTCTGCGCGACAGTCAGTAAAAGGCGTTGCAATCCATACGTCCACGTAGACTCACTCGACCAGTAGTCGATGACCCACAGAAAGAGGTCACCGAGAAACGCGGCCAAGTCCTCGTTCAGCTTCAATCCCGCGGGCCATCCCATCAGCCACGATATGCTTCGCTGGAGCGCTTCGACCGTGTACTTGCTCAAGAGCTCGCTGATAGCATTCGCAACCCAGTCGGCGTTGTCGATGATGTACGAACCGAGGGCAATGCCAATGATGACATCGTTGGCGACGAGCCATAGGCTGTTGTAAAAGCGGATGTAGTCGGGGTGACTCGTGGTGACGCTCTCCCAATCGTTCTTGCGCTGTCGCAGCGTCGTGTACTGCATGGGCCAGTAGCAAAACTGCTGGAGCCGAATTTCCACCTGCTGAGCCGTTGCCGAGATGTCTTTGAGCGCCAGGTAATTGTCCTTCAGTCGGAACTCGAGGATCTGGAGCAGGAACTCGGCGACGGCTCTGTGTCCCATGAGCATGTACACGAAAACCCACTGGATCAGCGGTAGGACGTAAAGGATCAAGAGGTCCCAGACAAAGTTCCGCATCGTCGTCGCGTGTTCGACCACCCTCTCCGAGACGCTCAGGGTCCGCTTAGGCCGGGCGCCGATTCGAGAAATGTTCTTTTGCAGCAGCTGTTCCAACTCCCAGGACCAATTGATCTGGTTCACGATCTTGGGGAGGGCCCTCTCTTTCGGCGATGGCGTGCGCTTAACAATGATGTGCTGCTTCAGCTTTTCGACGAGCTTCCTCTTCTGTTCCTTGACCTTGAGCTCCTGCTTTTCCTCCTCGGCCATGTGTTCGGTCGGCGGCAGGCCCGGTGCCTCCTTGTTCCCAAGCGCAAGGGAGATGGGGTTTAGGGATATGTATTGCATCCGACTGGGTCGCGGTCGGTCGTAGAGGATGATCTGTATGCTTCGGGCCCTCGCGCATGTGATTCGGGGAGCCTTCGCGCTGGCGGGGGTGATCGCAACGAATAGGGAGGGGTCGAGGAAGACGTCGCCGGGGTTCGTCAGGCCTAGGACGTGCATCGCTCCATGGCCGCATCTCTCGTAGATGCTGTTGACAGGGTGGGGGGAGTTTCGTAAGAGGGTGCCCGCCTTGAGAGCGAATGCTACGTGTCCGGCCTGTTCTTCCGTCAATTGTTGTTCCCGCAACCGGTCGTTTCAAGAGGAAGAGACTGACATCGACATCGTCAAGGATGGCGACGACAAAGACATCCAGGTTCGAGTTCCTCCATCCCACAACGACGCCAGGCAGGTCGGAGCGCTGGATGTCCGTCGGCCAGAATATCCTCATCAAGCCGTCATTTTCTGGCATGTCAACCGAACGCGCAGCAGCGGCAGAAGGCACTCAGAAGGAACCTCTCCGTCGCAACTGTTCCCTGGCCGAGACGCCAGCTCCTGGGGATCGTGGATGCTGCAAACCGAGTCTGCTGTCAGCCCAAAAACGCTTCCTCCAACTTGCACAGCCAAACTGTATAGACACGTCTCGGCGGAGAGGGATTCGCCGTACCAGGTTCGCCTCCCTTGTGGCCAGGCGTTCGACGGGGATGAAGATGAGGAGGTAAACGAGGGTCAGGAGCGCAAAGCCCTTTGCGGCGCGAGTCTGCAGGAGAAGCCATTGCAGTTAGAGACAGGTGGCGCAGAAAAAAAGAGCCGCAACATTGCGCGGAGAGGAAACACGGGCGGGGGAGCAGAGGAGAGGAAGCTTCATACCACGACTCCGTAGTTCCAGGCAAAAATGATAAGCTCATAGAGGCGAGTCACCAGGTCCCATCGGGCGGTAATGTAGCCAGCTACGAAGATCCCAAGGCTGAGAACGGAGAGGGGGTGCATAGAATCGCTATTCCCTTGGGCTGTGCATGCCGAGGCTTGTCGCCAAGCAGAGAGTGGTGCGCCTGGGGAGGATGTCGGGGTATCAATATGGACTCGAAGCTCGGGGCGCGGGCTTTTTGCGACTGCGGGACGACAACGAGCCAAGCGCGGGGGGAGGCCTGCTTTCGGGGAGGGATTTGATCTCGGGAGGTTGGATTGCGAGCGCGTTCTTCTCGTCTGGTGTTGTCTGGTCTGGTATCTGGGGCGGATCGGAGTGCCTCTGGAGCTTTTCGAAGGGGCAGGACGAGACGATACGAGACAGCAGAACGACCGTTGGCGGGAGACTGGAGAAGAAAGAGGAAGAGGAGGTTTGTCGTGCGTCTTCCGGGGATGGAGAAGGTCGGACGGGGGGGAGGGGACGGAAGGTGGGCAAGGGACAAGCTTCGTGCGTGGAGGTGCCAGTGGAAGCAAATCTGGGAATTGGCAATGTACATTGTACGGTACGGGCATTGATTGATAATTGGAGTGCTACACTTTTTGTTAGGTTCGCTGCTCCAGCTGTTCCCTGGTTGGTGCAGCGGTGGTCGGCCGCTAGCGAAATCTGTCGTTAGCGGGTCGCGGCCACTGAAGCGCCGGCATTGGGCAGCCTGAGGACAGTGATCAGAGACCTGTCACTGGTCGATAGCGGTGATGGAGCTCTGAAAGGTGGGGGGGATACATAGGTACTTACGGATACACTGTAGACGGACTGGGATGTGGGCGGTCTGGACCTGGAACACATGTCGACGACGTGAAATGGAGCGCAACAGGATTGGCCGAGATGCGCGCGCGCCCCTTGCTTGACGCCACCTGGCGAGTGAGTCCCTGAATCCCGTTTTCGCGTCAAATCAACCATCATCAACGTGCATCAACTCGATGGAGACGGGCGGATGATCTCAATATTGCATCGTGTCCTTGTCGGCCCGCAATCTTGCCAAAAGGATGCCGGCATAGATCCGGATAGCACCGCAATGGCTGTGTTTGATGTTCCTTGGGTACCTGGCCGTTCGAGGGGCAGGAAGAAAAAGGCGACGATGATGCCACTTGATCTTCAAGACTTGCTTTTCCTCCCGTGCCTGGCTGAATTATTCTCGGGGAAATTCATCAAGCTTGCTTGCCCCAGACCCGGATCCGAGGACGCCTCAAGGTCATGTACGACACAGATGATGTACCACACTACACCCGTAAGGCTCGAGGCAGGGAGGGGATGTGCGCTGGATTGCAAAGCCAAAAGTCCTGGACGCGTCATGGAGTAGACAAACGGGGGCGGCGGGCATATTTTGAGATTGCGGTTCTACACTGCCACTCTGCGAGCCCAACAAAATGCAACCAACCCTGGGAAAAACGCCATTTCGCACCCGCGAGATATGCTTCCTAATTCAAATTGCTCCTGTGCCAGTGGTCAGATTTCAGAACTGCAGATAGAACCTTCCCGGCGAACAGCACAGCGGCCGCCGGGAGGGCCGGAGGAACTCACATTTCCGTCCCAAATGCGTCGCATCGTTTTCCTTGCTGTCCTCCCGCGCCTCGTCCAGCAGCTTGTCTATGCCGCGTTCCTTGAGCGCCACCGTCAGGCATTTCTGATAGTTCTTGAAGAGGTCGGCGCATTCGTTGTTGTCGGTGCCGGCGCCTCGGAGGTACTCTGCCGGATGTCAGGCCTCTTGACTCCCCCGTGAAGCTTCATCTGTCACTCCAAACAGGCTCACTCACTCTCGCTGTACCACTTCAAGAAGCAGGTATCGTAGCGCCTGTTTCGGCAGAGTTAGTTTCGGCATCTCGCGCGACATCGTCTCGGGTTCTCTGCTCACTCCTTGACTTCATTGCATTCGGGTGCTAGTGAGGCAGACATGATGGCTTGTTATGTCGTCCAAATGAGGTCGCAGAGCTGTGTGATGGATGGAAGTCGAAAGTTGCCGTTGGAAATGGAGGCAAAATCCCCGGCTGGGCCCTGAGGCACTCACCTCCAGGGCGTGGTCAACCATAGGTACGCCGCTGTCACTGCACCCGCTGTAAGTCGCAAGGAAGCAATCTGCGCGACGCTAGGCTGTCTTGCCTCGCCTAAAGCCCGGCGTGTTTGGTGCCTAGGTATGTACCTATGTACCTAGGTAGCCTCGACTTCATCCTCTTACTTGTCCCCAAAATCACAAGAACCTACATCTATGATACACTAAAACGAAATTCGGTCTTCGTCATGTCAATGATTTCGCTCCACTTTCGACTTGCTTAATTGACTCCTACTTCTGGGTGCGGCAGAAGTTATCTCTACTACAGTATGGACGTGTGGGTAAGAAACAGATGGTAACTAATGATGCCCACGATTATAACGGCATTCACAGCGAATAGTGACGGACGATAGTAACGGACGACAGTAACAAACGATAGTGGCGGACAGCACTGACAGAGACAGCGGTGGACGATAGTAACAGCAGAGATGAAGAGTTTATACATAGTAAATAAATGAGTAGAAATCTCGTCCTGGAAAGAGGGCGAAAGAAGGATCACTCTCACCTAAACTTCCCACCGGGGCGTACGCAATGGACCTTTAGATAGGACATGCATACACTATAAGCCCTCTGCAACGGATGAAACTACTGCTGCTCTTCACAAAAGAATCTTGTCGGGTGGTTCTCCATGGGCCATCGTCACGGGCAAGCAACCTCACGCAGGGAGCAATACCACTAAAATACTAATAATAATTCCTACAAACACCCGGCGGTTCCTCTTTCTTATTTCTTGAAGGTTGCGCTCCTCTCGCCCCTAGGAGGCGGTGCCTTACGAGCGCCCTTGGGCGCATCATCACCCGTCTTCGCGTACGGGTCGAACGCAGGCTTCACCACCTTAGCCGGCGCCGCCGTCGCCGCCGTCTTGTTACGCTTCGCGTGGAGGACCGAGGACGCCTGGCTGTAGTCGAAAGCCCCCTGCTCGTCCTCCTTGTCGTCCTTGTCGTCCTTGTCGCCCTTGTCGTCCTTGTCGTCCTTCTTCTTCCCGCCAGCCGCCTCCTTCTCCTTGGCCTTCCTTGCGCGCTTCTCAGCTCTTCTGGCTTTCGTCTGTGCCTTCGTCGCTTCCTTCTGCGCCTTTTTCTCCTTCTTGCGCTCCGCCTTCGTCTTGCGCAGGCTGACGGCCTTGACGTAGTTGTCCAACTTCTCCTTCTTTGCCTTCGCAATCTCCTGGGCCTCCTCGAGCTGTACGGGATAGGCCCTGTCTTGGGCAAGCTCTTCCGTGAGCCGCTCCACCTCCGCCTGCGCTCTCTCGTAGTCCTCGGTGTGCTTGGCGATCTTGGCTTGCCTCTTCGCTTCCGTCCTGGCCTTGCGTTCCTCGTCGTTGTCCTTGCTCTTGCTGGGCTTCTCCTTACTTTCTATGATGAAGTTGACCGAGCTGTCGCCTGAATCTGACTCGTCTTCGCTGGCTTCCGATGCCTCTTCTTGCATCGGCGACTTGCGCTTCGTACCTGCCTTGAGGGTGAACTCCTCCTCCACCTCGGGCTCCGTGGGCTGCGCGACCTTGACGGCCTTGGCCTCTTCCTCGACGCCGCCCATGGCGACATCCTCCTGTTCGGCTTCCCTCGTGGACGCGTTCTCCACGAATTTCTGCCAGGGAAGCTGGACGTACTCTCCGGGGCCGCCGGGGGCAAAGCCCGCATTCTCCCACGCAGAACTCAAGGGCATGCTTCCGAAAAGCTGGGACGTCTGAAGCTTGGGTGGTTCTAGCGCTGCTTCGCCCTCTTCGTCCTCTGCATGCTTGGTGACGGGTTTGGCGGCAGGAACGGCCGAGTTGAAGAACTGGAACAGGCTGGGTCCGTTGACTCCCCGTTCTCTCGCCGCCTGGTACCTCGTCCAGATGTCGTTGACGTTTCGCCTGGCGATGAAAGCGTTGGACGGGATAAGCGCGTGCAAAGCCTTCGCGTCGGGGGGCAGTCGCTTGGCAATATCGCCGATGATGCCGTTGGGCAACACATACGCCGTGCTCTCGTCCTCTCTGCGCGCCACCTCGTCTCTCCAAGCCCATACAGCCCTGTAGACAGCAAACTGCTCGCCCGAGAACGGCGCAGGGTGCTTGAGCAGTGAATTGTACCATCCCTTGGGCCCCTTGCCGGACTCTGGGTCGAAGCCCTCGCCTTCGTATCTGCTCAGAGACTGGCCCTTGGACTTTTGAAGGACAGTCTCGATGTAGTCGGTCTCGGGGTTGCCGCGGTCCGACTTCATGGCGAGCTCGTTGCGAATCTTATCGAAGACATAGAGGAGGTAGTGTGTATCGGAGCGAGCATAGTAAAGCATTTCCTCGGGGAGGGGGCTGCGTCGTATTAGTGTCATTTTATTCTCTGCAATTCCATTGCTTGTCACGTACCGCATGCGCCAGTCGGCCATCTGATATCTCTTGTCGGCGCTGAAATCGGCAAACTTTCCCAGAAGGAAAGCCAAGCTCTTCTGTCCGTAGTTCAAAACCTCGCATGCGAAGAATGTGTCGAAGAGGCCGTTGACATACAGGCCGAGATCGCGCTGCAGCCAAATGATGTCCATATACGCGCCGTGGAAGACCTAGAGTCGTCAGAAACGTCTTTGGGAGGAAAGAACGCAATAAACATACCTTGATGATGCTCGGGTCAGCGAACACTTCGTTCAACACCTGCAGCTGCTGCCTCCATGGCTTCAGGGTATCGACGATCCAGTCCTTCTCGCGCGTGCTGATCTGCATGAGCGAGGTGAGGCCGACGTACGTCCTATAGTCGTGGTGTTCCAGGTCAACGGCAATCTCCTTGGCCTTCTTGAGTTCCTCCAACATCTCAAGCACGCCCTCGTATGTATCGACGAATTTGGCCTCGGTCGTCTCGACGGGTTGCCACGGAATCGGTTCGGCTAGCTCGTAGATGCGGTCGGGGTATTTCGCCTCGAGGATTTCTTCCTCGTACGGATGCTTGTATCTAGTTCTTCCATTAGCACTTTGTATAGACCCCAGTCTGTTGAGCCGCTGTGATCTTTTTGTTTGGACATTGCGGCTCAGCGAAGGTATGCAAGCAAGCAGAGGGAGGAAAACAGTGTAGTCGTACACTACGAAGCCCTTGTCCGTCTCGCACGTCGCCAAGCTTTGATCGAGGGGCACCTTGGCGTGTGGCTTCTCGGTGAGGACAGGCTTCCACGTCGCGTAGTTGTCGACTGGCGGGTCGAAGTTGAGCTGGGGTTTCGAGATGTTTGCGTTTCTGACGACTTTCTCGGTTCCAGCCGTCTTGGGCTTCTTCGCCTGGGAGGCCTACAAGCGGGTCAGCAATTGACTTGGTGAAAATTTCGATCGCGAGTCCGCTCACATCTCCGGTCGGCGCATCCTTCCTCTTCAATGCTCCGGTGTACTCGTCAATGGAGGTATCGGCCTTCTCGAGAACCGAGTCGACCACGTCGACGATGCCCCGCCAGCGCATGTCAATATCGTCGGCATCCTCGAGCTCCGGCGCCTTGAGACCAAACACCTGCGCAGCTGACTTGAGGAGGGTCGTCGACAGCTCGAGAAGTCGCTCGGTCTTGGCATCGAGGTCTTCGCCGACACCTGGGTTGACGGCGCGCTGAAAGGCGAGGTCTTCGGCGGCGATGCGGTTGACGGACCTGGTAGTGGCCAAGAGTGCGGCCTGGGCCTTGTCCTGGATGGACTTGAAGTCCTTCTCGGACGTCATCGTATCGGCACGGGTCGTTGCGATCTGGCGGCGCGGGCGTTTAAAACCTGAAGTCGCAGTTGCGGCTGGGCTAGATCCGGAGGAAGTTTTGCGATCGAAAAAAAAGCCCCCTGGCCGATAAGAGGTGGGTCCGCGTTATCGATAAGAGGCGGCCACTGCCTACACTAGGTAGGTAGGTACCTTACCTACCTAGGTACACGAGGTATGCCTGGGTAATACCGTAAAAAGCATTCTTAGAGGTGCCTTATTAGGTGTTGTTGGAGTCAAACGGGAATTATCACTACTATTTACTCCTGTTGTCCCTAGTGTCTATCACTGTCTCTAGCAGTATTGTCCATCACTGTCTCTGTCGCTGTTGTCTGTCGCTGTTGTCTGTCGCTGTTGTCTGTCGCTGTTATCTGTCGCTGTTGTCTGTCGCTATTATCTGTCGCTGTTGTCTGTCGCTGTTGTCTGTCACTGTTGGCTGTTGGTATCGTCCATTACTGTCTCTATCACTATTGTCTTGGTATTACTGCCGTCCGTAATTGCCGTCCGTTACTGCCCGTGACCGTCGTCACCGTCGTTGGTCACTATCCCTGCGATAATAGGTAGGTAGGCAGGTCAGGTAGTAAGCGCCCTCCGACTGGGGCCGCACGCGGGACCCGCGAAGGGCGGGATGCCATGACAAGGGGTTCTTGGCTGCTCCTGTCCTCTTTCCGAGCTCCCTATCCATCCCGTCGGTAGTCCACCCCGAGACGAGCGGGATTGGGATCCTAGGTTCCTCCCGAGAGGCGGTGGATGTGGGATACCTATCTGGTGTAGATACCCACGTATACTGCATTGGATGGTGTGCACTACGTGACGCCATGTCAATACATGTCAACTACACTCCACTCCACGCCCTGCGGCGGATTAGATGCATGGCACGACCACCACTGAACGGGCACTGACTGCCGCTTTTTGCGGGTCTGCCGTGCGCTAGCGCGTAGGGTACTGTACCTAGGTGCAGTGTATAGGGAGCGGTTGACTGGTCCGAAGTGAGTTCATGGTACCTACACGTCTACCATACATGGACATTATCTCAGGCCTCTTTTGTAGATGATATAAATATCTAGCGTCTTCTTCTTGATTGATCTCTAAATATTGGGCTTCATACGATACTGTCTTGGTTACAATCTGAGTTCGAATAGACCCTTGACGACACTTCACTGACACCCCGGCGAGACCTCCCGTCCCCTCACCCCGCACCTCGGCTTGATCGAATCTCAACGGCATCGACAGAAGATAGCTCATACATATTTACTTCTCATCTTCGTCCTATTACCACGAGTCTGGGTGAGAAACGGCAAAGACAATGGCCGACGCCACCGAGGTGAAGCAGCCCGCCCGGCTCCCGGACGCAACGCACCACGTTGTTGTCAAGCTTGAGACGATCCACGTCTCCGTACCAGAGGTCGACACGGCAGACCTCACGCACGAGGTCATCGGGTACCACTACACCCCGCCGTCCGAGGCCGCTCTGGCAGCGGCACGGGTTCGGCCCGCGAGCATCCTCATCACGACCACGGTCCCGATCAACGCCGAAACCCTCGGCGAAGCGCCTTACCTGTAGACTTTCCTCTCTCCGTCTATATAAGGGGTCTTGTCTGACGCGGGAAAACAGAAGATGCATCATCACCGAGACGACGGGGACGAACCACATCGACCTCGACGAGTGCAAACGCCGCGGCATCA
This sequence comes from Colletotrichum brevisporum, assembly GCA_030770045.1. NCBI lineage: Eukaryota > Fungi > Ascomycota > Sordariomycetes > Glomerellales > Glomerellaceae > Colletotrichum > Colletotrichum brevisporum. Next base: position 4,361,472 of record JAUGSI010000006.1, on the reverse strand, counting down.
CCGTCATGTATTCTCCCAACGCAACGGTCGAGGCCGTATCCGAGCACGCCCTTGGATTCGTAAGCTCCCTCCCCTTTACTCTCTTATCAGTTCTTTCTGACAATAACCGCAGTACTTCTCGACCCGCCGCCGCCTCGTCATGCTGCACAACACCATGATGGACCACTCAGCTACCCACGACAGCCCCTGGCGCGCCACCGGCAGCATGTCCTCCCTCCTCCTCGACGCCGACGGCCGGCCCCCGCACACCTGCGGCAACGAAGTCGTCGGCATGATCGGCTACGGGCCCATCGGCCAACGCATCGCCAAGATGTGCCGCGCCCTAGGCATGGAAGTCCTCGTTGCCGCTAGGAAAGACTCGTCGTCCTCCACGCCAACAACGAACGGCAACGGTCATCAAGAGCGTACCCCATTTCTCGAAGTCCTCCGTCGCGCGACGACCATCTTCCTCGTCGTCCCGCTGACACCCGAGACGAAGAATGTTATTGGCGAGCAGGAGCTGCGTCTCATGCGGCCCGACGCTGTCATCGTCAACGTCGGGCGCGGCGGGACCGTCGACGAGTCGGCCCTGTTAGCGGCGCTGGCGGAGAACCGAATCTTCGGCGCCGCAACGGACGTGTACGCGACCGAGCCGGCGGGCAGCGGGCGGGACAGCGTGCTCCTGTCTGAAGCCGCACAGGGGCTAAACCTGACACTGACGCCTCATCTTGCGTGGTGCGCCGACCAGACGCGCGTCAACATTAGGAGAGTGGTTGGGGAGAACTTGAGAGGTTTTGTGAGAGGGGAGAAGGGGACCAACGTTGTTCTCGACATGAGGACGTGAGGACAACTACCTATTCGAGGTGTTCGTTCCCTAGACCATGATGCCAATGATGAGTTGACGTTCTTCAAAAGGAGCTTCTGAGATGACATGAAGTGAAAGCTGCTGGCTACAACCCCCGCAGTGCACAAATGTCCGATGCTGCATTCGTTCACACCCTTAGCTGCGTGCCAAGATAGGGCGAACTGAGCTTAGCAGGCCATCTGCCGACTTGGCCATCGGGCCTCGTATACCTGCTGCGCTTGCGCTGAAGGAGACTACGACAGTGGTCAGCTCACCACTCAACATGAAGGGCCAGACTCGTCCTCTGTCAGCGTGTGATCCAGGGCGCGGGAACGGCTCCAACCCCCACTGATCGCCTTTAATTTCCCGCAACCCCTGAACAGGGCTGGCAGCCGCTGCGGCGAAAATATCCATTCGTGGGGATTGGATGAACGACATGCAGCTCGGGAAATATCCAAGACATAAAGAGCTCGAAACAACATCTTGTATACAGGAAACGTGCGGTCGTTCCTATTTTCGATGTTCTGGTCCGTACGGGCTGTTAAGGGTTCAGCTGAGGGCAACTGGCCGGCACTGCACTGCCGGGATCCACTACGGGAGACTAAGCTGTGGAGAACGTCAACCGGCGACGATGACGGCGATGGATAAGGGGTGTATTCTTCTGGAAATTCAAGCATTTTCCAATGACTTCACACGGTCCCTCCTCTCAGAGAAACAAAACAGGGGTATAGGGGCAGCCCACAGACTGCCGCGTACGATGGTGGTCCAGAACACCGGGAGACGTGCCGGCTGCAGGGGACGGGTATCCCGTTCTATGGGGTGTGAATATGTTCGAAACGCGGGCCCCAGCTGTAATTTGCATGTTCGACGCTACCACTTCCCGAAAGATGGAGAACAAACATACACTAGAGAGTGATTGATTGTATAAGGATCGATCATCTCTCCAGAAACACCCTCAATAAACCACCACCGTCACAACCACCACAGTCGTTCCCCAACCAAACCACCCACGCTCGCTTATATAACTCAACAAGAACCTCCATCAACCAAGACATCATCAACAACATGCAGTTCTCCCTCTTCCTCCTCGCCGCCCCCCTCGTGGCCGCCACCCTCGACCCGGCTACCTCCAACACAAAGGGCGCCTGCCCGAGCGTCTACAACTGCAGCGCGACCAAGGTCTCCAAGGCCATCCAGGCCGCCGAGTGCTCCCACAACACCCGCACCTCCAAGACCCAGACCTTCGCCGTCTTCGAGACGGACCACCAGTACGACGGCAACAACGGCTACCCCTACGGCACCTGCTCCGCCTACACCTGCGACCCCCCTACCGCCGACCAGATGACCACGGACGAGGACTGCTGGACTTTCTTCTGGAGGTGAGACGACAACCCCTTTCCCCCAAATACATGAGATGAACATGATGGCTGACGAGATTGTCTGGATAGCGGCCAGGGCACTTCGGACGGCGAGGGTGCTGGGTGCATCAAGGACCCCAACACCGGTGAGTGCGGGTGCGAGAACTCGGATGGTACCTTCATCCCCGGCAGCGATAGCTGCAAATAGGGTCGCTTCCCTCGGTCTGGTACCAGGTATGCGCGGTGAGGAAGGATGCGGGCGGCATGATGAAAGACCCAGCCGCCTTGTATGATATCGTTTGGCAAGAGTGCCGAGGAGCACGTCTCTGGTGTGTTATCTACCGTAAATATCCCAAGATTCAAAATCACGATTGCGTTGGGGCAAAGCATGTTTTTTGGTAAATGATTGTTGAATGTTTGCGGCTCTCTTCACCTTAGGCTGGTACGAGCCACTTTCTACCCGTTGTGAGGCTGGCTCGCTTCTCAGCCCCGGATCACTTGCGGCATTCCGGGCAGACTCATTAGGCGTCTAACCTGACACACCCGGATCCAGGCAAAAGATGTCCTGTCGGGCCTAAGACAGACCACAGTTCTCAGAACCCAGGCAGGAACACTACCATGATTGTGGAGGCATCTCTGCTAAGACATTTGACTCAGTACTGCGGTATGCTAACTTCTGCTTTCGAGAAGCTAATCCAACAACCAAGCAGCATCATATAATTCAAGATCAGGCTGCAGCTAAATAAGTAATCACGAAGTATAAATCAGTTGGCTCCCACTCTAGCTCCGGGCATCTCTTCCTTTGAGCAACTCATCCTATGTGTCCCCCAGCTTGATCCAACGTCACGGGCATCGCCATGGTCACATTCAAGATTCCTCGAAGTCGCTGGCGCCAAGCTGCGTTTTACTTCTCCATCGCAGCCTTCTCAACCTTTTTTATCAACTTTGTTTTCACTCTATGGGCAAGCATCCAGAGACGTCACACGTTCGAAAACGGTGTTGGGACTGTGATTACACAGGACTGTTCGACTGTCAAATTACTCAATACTGTGATACACGTCCTTATCAACGTTCTCAGCATCACTCTTCTTGCTGTAGTAACTACTGTATGCAGTGCTTAATGGCACCAACACGATCAGAAATCGACGATGCACACGCAAGACAACATTGGCTTGATATTGGGGTTCCGAGCGTCCGGAACTTTTGGAATAAGTCATGGAAGAAGAAGATTATTTGGGTTTTACTCTCTCTTTCTTCACTTCCGTTACATCTAGTGTTAGTAATATTCTGCCTCCTATCTTCCTTCCTGTTCTCCTTCATCTGTACGGACTGGTACTTAGTTACAACTCTATCGTATTCAGCTCAACGTTGGTAAACAACTATAGTGTTATAAGTACGAGTGCTGTCGCAAAGAACCGAACCGAAAGCACAATCAGCAGCGCAGAGTGGAAGAGCATGTGCCTCAAGTCGAAGGATCACTTTGTCGCCCAACACTGGTCCAAGGGCCCAATACCGTATGATTCTCGACCTCAACGGAGATCTATCGTGGTAACGCCTGGGCAATGGATATCATGTTTCTTACTGTACGTCGATGTTTCTTCCGGTGCGTCAGAACAAATTGCTGATCAATCTCATTGATACTTCGGGCTTGTTGTGGCCTGCGTGATTCTGTTTATTGGAGGCATGAATCATTTGTCCGGCAGCGGCAACATCCTTGATCTTGGACTCGGCGCTGTGCATGCAAAAACCATTTTGAGCACCGGCAGTATAGGCCAAGGATCCATACTTTCTAATATCTTGCTAGTCAACGCGCCCCAGGTCATTCTATCTCTAACATACTTCAACTACAACACTCAGTTAACCAGCATATCCCTCATCAACGAATGGGATAGGTTTAGTAACGAAGCAAAAACACTCCGTGTATCATCTACGCCTGACGGGGCTCAGCGAGATACCTACTTCCTTCAGCTTCCGTATCGTTATTCCATTCCACTTCTCACGTTCTCGGGCGGACTTCACTGGCTCATTTCACAAAGCTTTTTCCTCGTCAATTTAGAGGTTTACGCTCCTTCAAAGAATGGCACAATGGTACGAGTAACGAACGGGGAATTGGATGCCGGGGTAAAAGCCTGCGGCTGGTCACCACTTGGAGTCTTATGCGTTTTTGTCGGCGTCATTCTTATGTGGGGGTTCCTGGTCGTTGCTGAGAGACGCCGGTTGAGGTTTGGGGTGATGCCCGTGACGGGTAGCTGTAGCGCGGCCATCTCTGCCGCTTGCCACCCTGACTCGGATGAGGGAAAGATATGGGGTAAGGCTCTGCAATGGGGCGTAACAGACTCGTCTGTGGTCGGGCACTGTTCGTTTTCGTCTGAGGCGGTCTCAGTTCCAGAACGTGGGCGTTTGTACTCATGACGGGATCGGCACGACCCCAGGCCGTGGGCTCCGGCGATGGCACCGGCGATAGCCCCTTGCCGGCGTGGGGTTCCTCGCGCACCACTCGCCGCCATCGACGCCGGTCATGGATAGAACAGTTGTAGCTCTGTACTGGAGTATGTATATTCTTGGTTTATAGACGCGAAGCTCCCCAGACGGGTGGTCTGCAGACTTGGTTTCGGTAAGGTAATCTGAAGCCATTGCAGTTGTCAACAATAGTAGCCTGAGTAGTCTTAGGGGTGGTGATGCCGTTTCTAGGAACCGTCGTCGTCGACGACGGCTGAATTGTGGTAGTCGGCGGCTTAGTGGAAATTACTCGAACGGAAGTAGAAGACCTAATCGACGACGTCGTAGAGGGGCTCGGTCCAAGCTTCGCCATAGACCTCAACGCAGTACAAGTTTCTGACATTCAAGGCGCAATTGGCGGCGAGGGAATTATTCTGTTTAAAAGATCAGCTCTTATGCTTGAAAAACGAGTAGCAAGTCAACGATGCTGTATCACAGTGGCAGACTTACCCAACGCTTGAATTGCTCCAGGAGTCCAGAGTGATAAAGTTGTCGCTGACAGTGACGTCGCAGATTGTGCCTTATTCATGGTCCACCCACACTGGAAGGCGCAGTTAGTCGACGTGCCAGGATCATAGGACAGAGCTGGCGAGAGCCCATCGCGAGCCTGCGGAGCACGGGTAGGTCTGCCGGCGGCAACGGGCGGGATGATACCGCTGGCTAGAAGCAGAGTAAGGGTAGAAGAAGAAAGCGTTGCGAAAGAGTGACTGAGATTTGGATTAAAGAGCGTTGAGAGTATGTCTTAACTCTGCAGGGCAGATTTTCTTGACACCAAACCCTAACAACTAGAAAGTTTCGTCTTATTGTATATGCCTTAATGCTTTAGTATAGTATTGTTCCTATAGGGTAAGTAGACAACAGAGACTGTCGAGTTAAGGAGAAAATAATGCCATAAATATCATACGTAAACTCGAGACTCTTCTAGACTTACACTAGGAACACAATTTTATAAGGATTGAAAGAAGAAACGAGGGACACTAACGACTACACATTCAAAATGCTAGAGACTAAGTACCCAAACCTAAAAAGCCATGCTGTTATTAAGTCACCATCTAAATAAACAAACAATCAGTTTCAAATAACCATTCGTTGCTCTGCATTTTACCCAAGCAAGCGTTTAAAACATACCTGGGTTCTTAATTGGTCCGGAGTTACGTTTTGTGTCAGAAGTGGTAGTAGCAGCTGCATCGGTCCCGCCAGTGGGAGTGGCGGCTGCACCGGCTATGCTCGTGGTCGTAGCGGAAGGTACGTTGTCCTCCGCCTTGTAGATTTGAATGAGAGCCGGACCGCCGCAGAAGGCGGTTGGGCTACCGGTGCAGGGCGAGTTGCAGTCCATCTGGTTCGCTGCCCACTCGCCGCCGATGTAGGAGCCGCACCAGCACTGGTTGCCGTTCTGGAGGCCGGCGAACTCGTAGAAGCGGCGGTAGCAATTCTGCCAGCACTTGGGAACGCTCAGAGACGGGTCGCCATTGGAATTGAAGTTGATGTCGAGGAGAGGCATCTCCGGGTTCTCGATGTAGCAGCCCATGTTTGTCCAGGTCGTTAGCGAAGGGCCGAGGGTGGGTGCGGTGGAGGTGGGCGAGCTGGTGGTGGTGGTCGGGGTTGTCGTCTGAGTCGCGTTTACCTTGGTCCATGTAACGATGCAGTATGAGTTCCAGTTGTACCACGGCTTGCAGTCGAGTCCGACGGATGGGTTCCAACGGCTGAACTCTTCAGGGGTGGCCTTGAAATAGTCGCGTACCCATTCGCAAGTCTTATCATCCTCGTTGTTGAACCAGTCGGCGCAGTCAGAGGTTGTCTCCGGGTCGAAGGGGAGCAAGGGGGTGTTCGTGCAGCTCGACTTTTGCGCAAGAAGCGCCAGCTCAGCAAGAACCACCAACCAAGAGGTCTTCATGGTGGAGCTACAGGACTGGCTCTGGAGGCGACGGTTTCGGTGGAAGCACAAGAAACGAAAACACAAGAGGGCGGTAACAAGGAGAGAGCAAAGTTTTGGGCAGAAGAAGACTCGACTCGGTCAAAGAAGGCTGGAAAGCTCTGGATGCAGGTGAGTACGGATACATGTGGTTTAGAGAACGACCGGTCGGAGTTGTGTTCCGCCCAGTCTATGTCAGGTCCTCCGAGGCAGGGGCCAGGCGCAATTTCATGATCATGCAGGACGACATTTTGAATACGGGTATTGTACAAACAGGGAGATTTACTTAATACGGTCTAGACTAAGGGTCCTGCTTACAAGCGAGTTGAAGGCAAAAGTTAGACGAAATGGTTGCCAAGAGAGTGATGTTCACGGGACCCAGTCAGAAGTAACCTCAGGAAGGTCCCTCTTTACTCACTCCCTCAAGTGAGAACCAAAATTTGACTACCAACGCTTGGCCCAGGCATCTAGTTACGCCGTTGCTGTGCATCAAAGTCTACCAAAGCGAAACGTGACCACGCCACTTCAGGTGTCATTCTTCTGTTTGCCCCTCTTCTGGATTCACCGGCTCCCTCTCTTTTTCGAGAGCCATGTAAGACCGAATTAAGAAGGTATAATAACTACAGCACCAACACTAGTGTTGGTGGTTGATACAAGATTGTCCCGTGATTGTAACGGGTTTAGCTCCCGTGGGGGCCGTCCCCATAGTCTGGTTCTAACTAGTTAGCGACCAAGTGCATCACATAGGTAACAACCAACAACACCTAACTACCTAAGTAGGTACGCAGGTGAGTATTTTATGAGATAATGTAAGTGCTCGGCGTTCCTGTGACTCACCGGTCATCATAAGCAATTGACTCGCCGCGGGACGCAGCACTTCCTGCGACAACTGTCACCAGGGCAGACACCATCATTTCATCGCCTGTCCCTGATCTCCGATATTCTGCGTTCTGGCCAACGCACCTCTGCAAGGCAAGGGGCTCTCAACTAACCTTGATTAAACCGCTAAAACAACCAACAACTTCAAAGCACCCATCGTGACCCTTTCTTGACCAACCCAGCCCATCTTCCTTCATCGGTAGAGCAACAATTTCACTTCCGCGGCTCAACACCATGAGTAGCCCTACCATGGCGACGTTTCACCCATTTCCACGCCTCCCCGCCAAGCTCCGCGTTCGCATCTGGGAGCTCACCGTCGAGCCCCGTATCGTTGAAGTCCGCGTGCTCAACCACCCAACGGGCAGGTGGCCACCGGACAGGCTCCTACGCTCATCAACCCCGGCCCCGGCCCAGCTGCAAACCTGCCGCGAGGCCCGCGACCACCTCACTACGTGTCTCAGTTCTGCACATCGCTTCGAGAAGGCATTTTCCGAGCTAACTGGGAGATCCCACGACGGGCTTGCGTCCGGGGCCGACCCGCAGCAGGACGAGGAGCAGGAGGGCTATGTCTGGTTCAACTTCGACAAAGACATGCTCTCTGTCGGCAGGACGGATTTGAACGAGTTTTTGGCCGTAGCCGACCGGATTTATCGGTTACGTCTTGAGCGGGACCTCTCGGATGAGTACTTTTGCCGCTGGGAGTCGGAGTTGATCACCAAGCGATGGAGGGGCATGCGGTTCAAGAGTCTCACCGAGATTCATCTGATGGATGATACGTGGGGCATTAGGACAGGCTACTTGACGACGGAAGATATCGGCTTCGTCTGTGGTCCCGAGAACGTGTATTTTGGTGACGCTAGAACTGGAGAGATAATGAGTAGTATCGACCTGGATGCTATGGTGGCTAGAGAGCACGAGGAGCTTGAAAGGTTAGAAGAACAGGACTAGGAGGTTTCATAAGGTCGCCAAGGTGTGTGGTTATCGCAAGGAAGATCTTATTTAGTACTTCCTCCTCTGCTTGTCTTCCAGAGAGCCGTCAGGCCTGTCATATTAGGTGACATATTGCCCAGGACGACCGTCAAACAGAAGATTAGATCGAAAATGGCTCATAAAAATGCCGTCTCAGCCCCTTGAAGCCCTCAAGTCGTTCCCCGTCTCATGCAACGCGGTTGGTAATGACCCCTGGTCATGTTCCCGGATGCGTCCCATTTGGCTTCCTACAACGAGATGATGCTGCTCAACATCGCCGTCCAGGCGTCTGGGGAAAATGAGAACGAGGACACTCCAACAGTCATCAGGATATGCACTGCAGACTACGACAGCTTCAGGTATATAAGGATTACATTCGTGCCCGATTCGACCAAGACATCCCTCTGCGTCACGACCAAAAGGTGCTGGAGGAAGGCTCGAAATACATGCACCAGCCCGGCCAGGGCGGTAAGTCCTTGGCCGGACATCTCATGCCTGCTGGCCTCCAGGTTAAGAGCTATCTTGCGTCTCAAGAGCCGTCATGCACCAAAAACGCCCATGGCCTTTGGCTACTCCCAGTCGGCAGCTATTTGTCCCTTCACCGGCGCCGAGTTGCATCAACACGGTGTGGCAGCCGACATCCTGGACAGGTTTCTCGATTATGCACAGGACAAGTCTATCTGCTGCAGCACCGTGATGCAGCTGTGTGAAGACGAAGACCGCGGTGATGACTACAGCATCGGCATCGTAGCCAGCAGTGCCAAGGACCCCGAACTTGTCCAGGAGGCAGTCAAGACGAAAGACGGCTCCGACATCATGGTATACAACAACACGGAATGGGTGGCCTGGATGCGTCACCGATGACACCAACAAAGAGTGATATACAAAGAATTGTCCCCTTGCACGGCCTCTTTCTCGACGCTCAAGTACCTCGAGGATCGCAAGGGATCAATTCCGTCGCGGTTCCTGGAGCAATATATCGTCGGTGTGTAGATCACCATCTTTGACGGCTCGCTCAAAAAGTACAAGAAGCTCATTGCCGACGGTTACGACAAGAAGTTCTCGGCCTTGGAGGGCCACATCAAGGGAAATATTACCAGGCAAATCAAGAAGTCCATGGCCAGCGACAAGGTCGACAAGTACTTCAAGTGCGGCGAGACGAAGAACGTCGTCTGCTGCGACACATCAATGCCAGCACGCGTGGTAAGTCAAACTTCGACTTTCTGTTCTAGCAACTCCCTACAATACATGCCTGGCAAGAAACACAATAACAAGGTTACGGCTGCAATAATGGCAAGCAGACGGTGTCCAGAGAAAAGTGCCCCAAGGTCGAGATCGATCCTACGAGCTCTGGCGGTGACCATCCCAACACCACGTTCACCCTGAACGACCGGGATGGCTTCTACAAAAACGTCATCGTGAAGACTCTCCCCGGCACCCAGGGGCTGCTCGACCGGTACCGCGACTTGAAGAGGTTCGCCGAGTTCGAGGACGACATCGAAATGTCCGACCTCACCGACGCCGGCTCGCTGCCCATCTTCGCCGTCATGAAGGCGGTCTCGCAGATGGACAAGATCGTCGACGAGGCCAAGGAGATCGAGAAGAAGCTCCGCGAGGAGTTCATCCTCAACATGATCATGGGCCTCCTCTTCTTCATCCCCTTCATTGGCACCGTTGGCGGTGGTGCCATCGCGACTGGCGTCCGCAGCCTGCTCCTGCTGATCGGAATTGGTGGCGAGGTCGGTTTGGCTGTCTGCAGCGTCGTCAACGACCTAGACAACGCCTTCATGACCGTTTGTAGCACCCTTATCAGCGTCAGCTTCAGCCGCACCGGGTTCCGGGACCCCGCCAACTCGAGGCGGCATGAGCTCTGCCAAGTATAACAGTCTCGGCAATGTCAAGCCCAAGCTTGACTCGGTTAACAATCTCCGGGGTGGCTTCTGGCTCTATAGCTACGAGACCTTGACAAAAGGAAATCACAGTTGATTTCCGTGTTACTCATACGAGATCCTTATGTATACATTGGATATAGTTAGCTTTTAGTTACCAACCTAATGTAAGAGCGAGTTTTGCTATCTTCTTTGAGACATGATACTTGGTTATCTTCCATCATAAGCTGAGTGTATATTATGTACTGTAGTTTATGTTCCTATCATACTACTTGGTGCTGAATAGGCGACTCACAAACGTCAGTTGCATAGCTCCGAACCCTGCTCCGCATAGATACCTAACTTGCGTCTTCAACGGATTGAAGACCAACCATGACATGCAGACTGCCTCCAGCTGTAAGATACGAAAATTGAGAGCTTGGCATGCAGTCTGGACGAACCACAGCTGACCGCAACGACAGCTGGCTGACTACCACCACAGCTGACTGCAGCTTCTTCCAACATCTACCCCGCACTCAGCCTGATGATATAGGTATCACCCGAGGGAAAACATCATGGCAACCATACACTCCAACCTCGACAACAGCAAAGTTGAACATTGTATCATATCTACCCGCTCGCCATATTGCATCTGGATGAAATGGAGTGCGGTTGTTCGCGGCCGGACATCGTCACCGCCGGCGGCATCACCAGCTGCATGGGCTGCGGAGGCGTTCCCGTGGACATGGCACCGACCTCGCCTTCTACCTCATCGAGCCCATCTTCGCCGGAGCCGATATCACCTGAACCAACCTCGCCAAGCGCGGCAATAGCGGAGGTTCCTGACGAAGTCACGACCAGTGATCCCCTATACCAAGCACTCGGTGCCCCGACAGACGTACGACTGCTTACCTTGGAGCCAGGCGACTTCGACGATCCGGTGCGGGCCACGTTGTTCTTGAGCAACACATACAGTCATGATGAGTATGACGCCATCTCATACACCTGGGGCGGCGAGGACAACAACATGGCCAGGACGGTACACATATTCGTGGACTCTCGGGAGTTTGCTGTGACAACCAACTGCGAAATCGCCCTGCGCCGGGTGAGGCTTCGATGGAGCCGACGCACCGTTTGGATGGACGCCGTCTGCATTAACCAAGACGATGTCAATGAGCGGGGCCATCAGGTGCACCTGATGCCGCAGATATACTCACGGGCTCGAAGAGTTCTGATTTACACCGGGGAAGCCCTGCCCGAGGATGAACAGCTGCTTCACTCACTGGCGACGGGTGGTCTCGGCCAGCTCTCACAGGTTGACTGGATAGAACTAAAACGAGCATTGTGGAAATTCTTCGGCCGCCGATACTTCTCGAGGGTTTGGATTCTCCAAGAGGTTGCCCTGGCCAGGCAGGCGCTTTTGCTCTGCGGGAGCCACTCGATCCTGTGGTCATCATTTCAGGCGCCTCAACTCGTGGCCCAGAGGCTTTTGTTGCAAGCTGAAACGGAGGATCTGCCATCCGTGGTCCATTTCCAGGCGCGACAGTATCGAGACTCAAACGATCTTCTGCAACTTCTGGACAGAGCTCGTCCTAGCCATGCAACAGACCCGAGAGACAAGGTGTTCGCATTATTCGGTTTACTCTCTGGAGCGGAGAGCGACGGATTTTGTGCAGACTACACCTTGACGGTAAATGATGTCTTCCTCCGGATTGCCGGTTGGATCGCGCAAAGATTCGGAATAGTGGCCTTGCTGATCAGATGCGTCGACGAAGATGGCACGAACGATGAAGCGCTCAGTTCGGCACTACAAGTGCGGGACACGATCACTGATGCGGAATTGGAAGAGGCCAGGAGGTTTTTGAGGTTCGCGAACGAGGATAATTTGCGCGGCGAGGAGCTGAAGAAACGTTTCGACAACGTAGTTCATTGTGAAGCGGATGCCGATGGTTTGGAGTTCATGATAGGCCTCGCTGACGAAGGGAACTTGGACGTTGAAGATCTCAGACCGCTACTGTTTCCAAGGGCTTATGAGACACTGTCGAGAAAGTTGCCATCGTGGGTACCAGACTGGAGGTTCAAGCAATCGTCGAGGATCCCGGATGAGCTGGGCTGGGTAGATTTCAGCCCACGAAAGGTCAGACTACCAGTCAAGGTACTTGCAGACGACGAGATTCTTCAGGTCCCTGTTTTCAGAGTCGGCAGATTCATCGACGAATTGGCGAATAGCAGCAAATCTCGACCTTGGCCCTACTGGACCCTTGGGGGGAAAAGATTTGACCTTGGTCCTGACTTCGAAACGTGGAGGTTCCCGCGCTCCGAAAGTGATTACATCTACCTCGTTCCTCGACCTGACTTGTATGGAAGCTTTTCATTCGAGGAACCGGGCAAGGTCTCGGTGTATGCTAATGCGTCATCATTTCGATGGATTCATCAGAGCCCGGAAGGACGAACAACAGCAGCTGGTTACTTCAGCGAGTGGATGATCTGCGGGTTCGATGCTGTGGCTAACGTCGTTTGCCTACGGGGACTGATGCAAATGAGACCTGTGGATGTGCCCCCCAGCCAGATCTGGAGAATTGGCCATTTTGAGCATATCGAAATCGACGGCGATTTTTGGATCTGATTAATGAGTCATTAGTTCAGACATGAAGAAGGCACGACGGTCACATCTGATGGCGGGTATGGATAACACGGCGGGAGTTTTCGGGGATCCGAGAGATGCCTAGCACGCAGAAGAAGCACCGTGATGCCGAAAGGGGAAAGAAGCTTGGGCCAGGCAGACAGAGCGATCATGTCGCGATGACACTGATGTAGCGAAGCAAGCAAATGGGCATTTCTCTCCCTGTTTGCGCCAGGGTCGGGTTCGCTCGGGTGTCTGCTGGCAGGAAGATTTGGCTGGTCGATGCAGGAGGCGGTCGGGGTGGGAGATTCGATCGGGAGGGAAATTGTCGAACAGGGCCAAGAATGCTCGCGTCGAGGTTGAATCGCGTCGATGTTGGTGTTCGCCGTTGGTGTGAGCCTGCAGGTAGGCTGAAAGGGGAGAGAAGAGGTTGCAGCGAGCAAAGAGGCCCGGAGGGAAGGTTGGTTGGTCGGTCTGGGCTCGGGATGGAATGTCGCAGTGAAAATGCTAGAAGATTTCCTGATTGACTGACTGCTTGGGACAAAGAAAGTAAGAAAAAGATTTTCTCAGGGTCGCTCCTGCAGGCTGCATTGTTCGTTCCTTCCTCCCTCAACAGGGCTGTTATTTCCGTTGAGTCTCATTTCAATCCCGGGAGGGAGTCGCGGTCGCCGGGATCGACTGCACCCTTCTAGGCGTTGTGGCGTCTCACCGTGTCCCGTTCTTGCCCGTTGGCGCTGTCTGGGCGCTGCCGCCTTGCCTCAGGCGGCATCGGGTGTTTCGGTTGGCGATGCAGCCACTGCGGAATAAGCCTGAGCCTAAGGCAACGACGTGCCTGCCGTCTGCCAGTCTAATGTGAGTTGCAGAAGGAAGGAGGGAGCTTGGGCCGGAAGTCGGGACGGGAAGGAGAGAAGAAAAAGTTTTTTAGCCTCAGAGCCTCAGCGAAATTGCCTCTCGCTGGTCAACCTCGACTGTCACCATTGCTTTTGGCTGTGCGACGACTCAATTTCGAGATACGATCGAAACACAAAAAGACAATACAAAGACCATTGGCTTCTAGACCCTGTACGGCGACTGGCACTAATATCCTCCGTATGACAGTCAGACTACCTGCGTTACCATTACGGGCGCAGATGACCGTCTGCGATGCGTCATTTTTGAGGCTCTTGAGCCTCAGGCACGCATCGAGAGACAGCCATGACGCCGCACCGTCAGCGCCAACGTTTTCGTATTCCGGTATTTCTTCTTCGAAGGCTTGAGTCAGTATGCGCCTACAGCAGCACGCTAGGTACATGTTTAGACCGTATTATGGTGCCTGGATCGCCCCCGAGTGAGACACGGCGGATGCACCGCTGGACGGAACGCTGCTGCAGCACTTGCGTTTGTACCGACAGCTGGGGACCTGCGCCAGATTTACGTTTTGACACTGAATCAATCTCGCAGATGCAATGCTCCTTTTTCTTTTTGTGGAGCCTCCTTCCTCCGAGCAGCGATTGCAGTGATACGGTCATGGCAGCGGACGGCCGAGACGGGTGTTGCACTCATCTCATTCTCAGGCACTTTAGCCTCGGACGTCGGCTTAAAGGAGCGAGCGGACTTTCTCATTGGCGGCCGGCCGAATGTTCGCGAGCTGCCAGCCGCCAGCCAGAGCCAGGTTCCTGGGTCACTGCCGGGATCTCACGTAACACTCGTCTACCGTCATGCGCAGGCGGTAAAGGGGGTGTGGTGTGCCAGCCGTCCATGTTGGTGGTTGCGTCGGGTGCATTCGCCGAGAAGCGTTCCCTAGCGGCGCTAGGCGCATGTGCAGCGTGCTTCGATTGACTTCATCTCATCTTCCGCCGTGGCCAACGGGAGGGAAAAAGTTTGATAAGGAGGCGCGCGAGGAATGGCGAAAAGATGTTGGTTGGGCAAGAAACGGAGGAACACCGCTGAGCACCTTCTCCCTCGATTTCAATCCGTCTCACCGTGTCCCTTTTATTCTCTGGGACCAAGGTCGCAAAACTGACCGTCGTGTCCACTTTCCTCTGGCGTCTTTTTTTTTTCTCTCTTCCCTGGCCCATTGTGCAAGATCCACCCACGTGTGAGCGCTGGGCTGCGGCTGATTGGACCCAAGGCCTCATAGTGGGGGCGCTAGACACCGTCGAGTGGGGGTCACACCTAAAAGCCATGACCCGTTTGATATCAAAGCTGACATGGCTTGCTTGCCGTGTGCCTGAGGGAACAGCTTTTTTTTTTTTGAGAAAATTTTCTCGTCGGACCGTTTGCTGCGTTGTTTTTTGGGTACCCCAGCGGCCCCGAACCTCACATCTCGGTCTTCCGTTCGCCTCTATCAAGTCGCACGGCGTCGTTAGCTGTCAGCGTTCTGTATTTACAGCGCTGTCCAGCCCATTGACAGCCGGCTACCCAACATCAGGGGGAAGGAGCTAGGTAGACGCTTTTCTGCTGATACCGAGCATCGTCCGCCACCGTTTCCTTTCCATTGCCATCCTTACGGGTACTCCTGCCTTTGACACAGCCAAACCCACTTCTCATGATTCGTGTCTCCGGCCAAGGAGCCCCTTCAGGCTTCGCCTCCAGCCCGCGGCCTTTGCTCTGCTGGCCGGCAGAAGCAAGAGAGCCTGAGGCGGCATTCCATCATTTGTTCTTGTTGCTCGAGGTTACCTCGCAGTCGCCCGGTGCGGCAAAAGCTTGCCTCACAGGGTTTCCCGGGTCTCCCTCTCGCCGTCCAGCCTCCCGACTATGCCCGAGATCGGTGCGAGGGCGCGTTCGTGTGGGTGACCCGGACCGTCCCCACGATATTGAATGTCAACGAGTAGTCAACGCCCGTATCTGATTGGGACGCCTCGTGAAATCCATTACATGGCACTACACCGTGTGTG
Source organism: Colletotrichum brevisporum (assembly GCA_030770045.1). Classification (NCBI taxonomy): domain Eukaryota; kingdom Fungi; phylum Ascomycota; class Sordariomycetes; order Glomerellales; family Glomerellaceae; genus Colletotrichum; species Colletotrichum brevisporum. The sequence goes on along the minus strand of JAUGSI010000006.1, from coordinate 4,345,665 downwards.
CCTCCGTCTGCTGAGAAGACCCACCGGGCGAGTGTATTCACCAATGTCTCTCTCCTGTTTGATCCGATCCGCCTTGCGCCAACGGGCAGGAACCCGGACCAAGTCACCACAACCGTCTCAACGTCAACCTCAGGCCCCATCTCGTTGTTGACCGTCTCGAACTGTCGTGTAGACCCGGTACGTAGCGTAGGTACCTAGGTATCCGTACCTTCGAAGGTAGGTGCTCATCTGGATCAACTTCCGCCGTCCCGTTGCCCGGGCCCCTGCCCTGTTCGTTCTGCCGAGCTCGCCCGTCACCTGAGCAGAGCTTTTCCCGACCCCGAAGCTTTTTCTCTCCTTCCTCCTTTTTTCCTTCTCTTCCACTTTACCTCCTCTCCATCCCCCGATCTGTCCAGTTTTCCTATCTCTTCCTTCCAGTCCATCACCACACCACCCTCTCCCCTCAGACACAATGGCCTCCACTCGCGTTCTCGCCTCCAGGCTCGCCACCCAGATGGCCACCAAGGCCGCCCGCCCCGCGGTGCGCGTCTCTGCCATGCCCAAGCGCACCATCTCTGGTAAGTCTTTGACGTTGTTGCTGTCGAGGAGCCCGGAATGAGGAAGAGAGACGACCGGGAAAAAATATTTCGACGCGAAACGAAAGAGGAGGAAAAGACGGGAACGCCGGGACGCAGTCGACGACACCAAAAACACCCATCCACAAAAGCACACCCATCATCAATCCATCATCAATCCCGCCGATGACGAGCCAATTGGCCTCGCCGGCACCCGATCCGATGTCCCCAAACGATGTCGATATCGGCCTCTCTCTTCCCATCCCACTTTCCGACACGTTCGCTTCGAGAAGCATGGGGGGACAAGAGCCCCCCGATTTTCGAATATTCCCGCGTATCTGACACGATCGAAATTTTCAGGCTTCAGCCCCATTGCCCGCAAGCAGGCCGTCCAGGCCAAGTTCACCCAGGTCCAGGCCAAGCGCGCCTACTCCTCTGAGATTGCCCAGGCCATGGTCGAGGTCTCCAAGAACCTCGGTATGGGTTCCGCCGCCATCGGTCTGACTGGTGCTGGTATCGGTATCGGTCTCGTCTTCGCCGCCCTCCTCAACGGTGTTGCCCGCAACCCCGCCCTCCGTGGCCAGCTCTTCTCCTACGCCATTCTGGGTTTCGCTTTCGTCGAGGCCATCGGTCTTTTCGACCTCATGGTTGCCCTCATGGCCAAGTTCGTACGTCTCACCGCCACAGCCACTGGCTGTCCCCCGCAAACTTTTTTTCTTCACGCCGCTAACCATCCCGACAGACGTAAGCGATTCAATTCGCGCTGGCGAGCAGGGGAGAAGCGGCTGGGAAAGGCTTCGGACAAGCCCACTCCCCGCCGTGACGATGTATCTATCCCCTGGGACAGGTCGCCTGTTTTCATCTGCGGTTACAAGCCCACCCCTCTCGCAACTGTATGATGAGAAAGAGTAATAGACGGGAAAACTTAGACAGCATGGTGGGCATCCTAGAAGAATAGAGGCCATAGACCGCGCGGCTATGTTGTGTTGTATAGATGGGAAGCGTCAGGCTTTTGGCGACGAGAAGAGAAGACAACTTGTTGTTTTTTTCGCAGCTTTTGGCCGGTCTCCGCACGTATCTCCCCCCGTGGCTCCTGGCCCAGATACATTTTTTCTGTAAAAATACTAGAAACTCAAAACTCATCGAGTCTGGTCCGCCGGTGACGACATTGTGAAGCTAACGGCATCATGAAGCTGGGGTCTCTCGCATGGAAGGTCTGCCCGATTGAGAGAGCTAACTCGTAGCTAACCCATGAGCTCAAATCTCGACAGCCGTCATTGCTCAGGTCCGAGCAGTGAGGACACGACGGCATCTCCACTCTAGGGAGAGCTCGACGGGAAGCCTCACGGGAGGCAGGAATTGGCCAATGCGAGGTGAGAATTGGGAACAGCTTCAACTCTGAGCCGGCAAGGTAGAGACAGCTATTGCGGGCTCTCAGGCACACACCACCGCGGGAAGGGCTGGCCTGGCTGGGCTGGGGCAAGGGAAGGAAGCACCCATCCGCCCCCCATGGGGGAGGCAGACGAGGTTTGCTTGCCAGATGAAACTACTGCAGTTCCCGTCCGCTCGTTCGATCTGGACGACGACGACATTCACGAACCCATTGCCTCTCCTCTGCCTCTCACCGTCGCCAGCAGCACACACACAACCCACCCACACGCAGACTGTCACACACCGCCGCCAGCTGGACAATAGGGCGCGGGGCTGGCTCACTAGAGCTCGTAGCCGTTTCGATCGAATCGATCAGAGTGAACCTGCCGATGGGCGAGGGAGAAAGCCTTCGGTCTCCGAGGCTCCACCGCCTTATCTCAAGGCCCCGAGTCGTGCCCAACAAAACCCAAAAAATTGCGCACTTTTCTTGCGAGGGTTTTTTCAAACGGCGACGTAAAACTCTCGCACCGCGCACAGTGATGGCCCTCCCAGCGAGAAACTCAACGAACGATGAGAAAACAGATACGAAAAGCATGATAGCCTTGGCGGCTTGGACTCGACCTCGTCGACGTTCGCCGCCGTGATTTTGGTCCGATCTCCGATGGGTGCCAAAAAACCGCTCAGGCTCGATTTCCGAAGTCTCCTTCTCGTGCGCACAACCTTCGGCCCCCGACCCTGGGCTGGCCAGGGGCGTTTTGGCCCCCCAGTTCCGTTTCGTGAGATGGGCTGGCAGGCGAGAAAATCCTGCTCTTATCGCGGGTCCGCTTCATCGTCGTCCTTCCTCGTCTTGGCCCAGGAAGTCGGCGGGTCCGTCGAAGGGGGTCCCACAACTTATTCCATCACGACATTTTGCTGGCCAAGGGAAATAAAAAAGAATTGGGGCGGGCCTTGCCTGATTCATCCACCGTTTCCTTAGTTTGTGTCCGTTTCAATTTCTGCTATTACGCGTGGCGATCGTGGTGCACTCGGTGTGTTGCTGCCTTTCTCTCGACGCGGTCGACGATGGGATGTCGTTGAAAAGATTAGATAATTCTTCAGTCATGGGGGCCTTGGAATTTTTAATGGCAGAGACCCGAGGGAGAGGTAATGACGGGTTTCCCCTCACGCAGGTCTGGTTCGATTTTTCCGAGACCTGGGCTCATTCTCGCAGGCCGGTTACTCCAAATTTTGCCCTGGCGTGCAGCGAGTGCACCTTCTCTCCGAACCGAGTGCTTGGTTCGGTGCAACGCAACGGCGAGCGCGACCTCGTCGTCTCCACTTATCTTTTCCCTGTTTTGGGCAGGAACGAGCGCCTAGCAGAGCGATTTCCTTCTGGAAGGCACGCCTAGGTGCGAATGCCATTACCGTTGAAGAATTGTGCTGGGAAACGTGCGTATGGCTAGGCATTGTTCAAGAGCCGGCTACGTGTGTGTTGCAAAGAGAACCGAGGTCAAGACACAGCTGTCGAATTGAGTGCCCGGGAAGAAGTGCGGGCTGCGAGTCAGCGGCTGCCGCTGGTGAAGGCCCGGGGTTCTATTGATGTGACGCTCCTGGACACTGGCGACTGAACGGAACGGTTTCTTCCATGTCAGGCCGGAGTGCCAGAAAACGGTGGCGTCCAAATGTCCCAACGGCCAGCTGCTTCACGAGACAGGCCAAAGTCAAGTGCTCACGGGACACGAAAGACAACGGTGACGGACACCTCACAGCCCTGTCGTCCTCTCCTCGTGGTCAAGATAAGGACCAGACAAGGAACTGCAAACTCACCCCGCCCCCCATGGGGAAGATGGGAGTCCCGCAAGCTCGTGAGATGATGTGGATGCTTGGGCCGGGGACAGCATGTCAAAAGCGAGCTATTGCTGTGCGGGATGACTCGGGGGGTAGGCGGATGGTGTAGCCCCATCGAGGGGTGTCTGGCAGGTCGATGAAGGCCGTCGTTGTTCAGATGTGTATTTTGACTGCCACTTCTCAGCTGCTTGATGGACATGAACTGAAATATGTGTGATTTGTCCAGATCAAACTTGCCAGTCGCAGTAGTAGAAGTGGAAGTTTCTCGTCCTTCCCTCGTGACTCAGCATCGCTCGAAGACCGCAGGCAGGTGCCGTATCTTTAGACAAACCTGTCTCTGTCGTTCTTGCAGTGCCCCGTCTTTCTTACCAAATAAGGGAGATATGCAGTCCAAGTGCCACCATGTGCTCCTGCCGTATTTCCACTCCAGACAGAGGAAGGCTACCCCCTAAGCCCTGCCTCAGCCTCGTCACGGTAACAGCAGCCTCAGCCTGATGGACAAACAGGGCGAAGAGGTCCCGTAAAGAGAACGAAAACTTGATAGGAATACTGCGTGCCACTTGGATTGCCACAATAGTTACAAATAACCGGAAGTCCCACGCAAACATAACCTTCCCATAAATTTGTAAACCAGGTCGGCGTCGAAGCATGGTTGCAACTACCTGGTCAGCATGCCTCGTCAGAGCAGCTGTACGAACCTCGTATGTGTACTGCATGTAGGGGAAGGCAGCGGGTTCTAGGCCCCGAGCAGAGTTGCGTGTTCTTCAATTAGGAGAGTCTTATGACTTATCCCTGAAGCCACCCTCATCGACTTTCCCCGTCGTCCCAACTTCACTTTGACCATCTCAAGTTTCACCTGCTCATATGGGGACAGGTTCCTCGGAGACGTGAATACAGACATTGGGATATCATGATTAAACAATAACTACTCAACTTCACTCGTCTTCGTCAACCACCTCCTCCGTCTTGATCGCGTAGCCCTCCACGAACCCATCCGGATCACACACCCTCTCCAGACTAATCTTATTCGCGGCAACCCACGCCGCGACAGCCGCCTTGTCGACCCTCACCCGCGGCACATCCGGCCGCGGCGCCTCCTCCTCCTCATCCTCTCCTTCTTCTTCTTCCTCCCCCTCTCCCGCATCAACCATCTCCACATCCCCGTCCTCTCCCTCGCCCCTCGGCTTCCTCTTCTTCTTCACCGGCGGCTTCCCCGGCCCCGTCCCCGCCTCCACCACAACCCCCATCTCCCCAAGCGTCGCCAGACAATCCTCCATCGCAATCCACGTCGCCCGGCAACAATCCTCCACATCCACCAGCAGCCCCGGCTCCGCGTCGGCGTTATCCTTGCACATCAACAACCACCTCGCAATCTCCCCGCCCCAGAACCGCCGGTAGCCCCTCCGGCCAAGCTCCGAGATAGGCTTCTCCGGGCCGCCGAGCACGCCCTCCCGCCGCGAGATCTCGTACGACACCCCCATCAGCAGCGCACCCAGTCCCTTGCGCTGCCACGGCGGGAACACCAGGATACACGCCAGGTTGTTGTTGTCCCACGACATCTTCTCCTTGGAGAAGAAGCCCACCACGTGCGGGCGGGGAGGCTGCTGCTCCGGAGCGGCGGGGTCGGCACTCGGCGGCGGCGGGGGCGGCGTGTACACGAGGAGGAAGTAGTTGAAGCCCCGCACGTCGAAGAAGACGGACTTGTTATCCAGGAAGAGCTTCGCGAACAGGGACAGGTTCTGGCAAAACAGCTGGGAAAGTCAGCAGATGAAACCGTCAGAGAGACCGAGAAACATACCACATCCTGCTCGCCATCCACCTCCCACACGCTCCACTCCCCCTCATCCGCAACGTACTCCTCCGTGAACTTCGCACCACCACCAGACTTCTTCCCCGTCTTCCCAATCTCCTTGCGAACCAGCCTCCTCCCCTTGGGGTGGACGTACACCTTCCTCCCCGGCACCGTCCCGGAGCGCTCGCACATCCTCACGTGGCCCCACCACGCCACCAGCTCCTTGGAGTACTTGAAGCACACGGGACACACGTACAACCTGTCCAGCATCGGCGCGTCGGCACCCCTGCGCTGGCTGTTCTTCCCGCCCCCGCCGACGAGCTCGCTGCCTGCCGGCGGGTTCTTCCCGCCCTTGGCGCTGGCGGAGGCGTCCCCCAGAACTTCCTTCCCGTAGTACGACGGGTACCACGCCCGGAAGCAAATATTCCCCAGCATCACCTTGTCAATGTTGCGGTCCGTCCGTGGGGCAGATTTGTCCACCGTTCTTGGCGTCTTCGACGTGGACGTCTTCGGCGTCGGCGCTGGGGCGGCGGCGATAGGCTTGTGCTTAGTTATATGTAGCTGCTGCTGCTTCGGCGACGGCGGCTGAGCCTGCGGCTGAACCTGTGGCTTCGAAGGCGTCGCCGTCGGTGTCGATGTCGGGGGCACCGGGACGGGCACGGCGGTGACGGTCGCGGGGATATTGTGATGGTACGACGGCCGCGGCACAGGACGGAAGTGCGATGTTATCGGCGGCTGGCTCGTCGGCGGGCTAGGCCGTACCAGACTCCCTCCCGTGCGGTGCGCCTGCGGCTGCGACGCTTGGTATGTGATCTTAGGCGCCACCAGCGTGACGGGCCGGACGTTTTCTTTTGCTTCCTTAAAAGCCCCCATCACGGGCGTATCTGCGGCGGTGCCGCTTTTTCGTCTCATCTTGCGGGGTTCTGAGGGAGCTGAGGGGGGCGAACTATCCCCTGCCGCGGGCGGTGGGTTCGAGGTCGCGGTCGAGGACGACGCGAGAGGTCTGGGGATCGGGATGGGTGTCTCGGAGATTCTTGGCAGCAGGAGCGGCCTCGACGTAGCAGAGGAGCGACGACGACCCGGGGGGCGCTTCTCGTTGACGACGGCGGCGGTAGCAGCCGGGGCTGGTGGTTGGGGTTGCGAGACGGCAGCGGCGGTCGGGACCGGAGGGGGTAAGATCGGGGTCTGACGCGTTGCGCGACGCGTCGAGTCGGCCGCGCCGGCGGCGGCCGCGGGAACTGCGGAGGTGGGGGTCGGGTGTCCGGGCTCTTCGTGGGGTCGCTTGCGCTTCAGCGGCGCCATGCTCGGGGCTTTTCTTTTTCCTTTTTGTCAAAGGATCGCCCCGCGGCGAGTCGTGTGCGCGACAGCGAATTTCGAATCGACGATCAATTAAACTTTGTTGTATCGTGGGCGGTGACCTTGCAGGGATTGAGACGGCGGAAGTTGCACCGTGACCGTGGGGGGGCGGGACGCGGGCGGAGGTCTCCCCTCGGATTCGTGCGAGACAGGTGTGATGCTAACAAGCAGTAAATACTCAAGGCGGTGTCACAAAGCTATGCAGAGGAATTGATTCACAGCGCCCGGCGCCGATGTGGAATGAATGAGGCGCGATTGGTGTATTCGGACGATCTGGATCGTGCTGCGTCCTGAGCAATGACGTGGAGGCTTACGTAAGGGTACGTGTTTGGCTCGCTCTGGATACAAGCTTCATCTATCGATAAGAAACCTTCGTACTTCGGCCCTCGTTACATGCATTTGTGTACCTACGTAGTCATCCGATTCTCAGAACCAAAACCCGCAGCCAGAAAACAAAAATCAATAACACCACGGCGAAACCTGCGAGCATGCTCCAAAAACAAAATATGAAGGTCCATCCAGGATTCGAACCTGGGCTTACGGAAGGTACTGATGGTAGTCAGAATCCGACGTCCTAACCAACTAGACTAATAGACCTGAGTGGATCTGTTATTGATGCAGGATCCTGTTCCACCGAGATCCATAATCGTCGTCAGTGCACAGAGTCATCACCGAGTACAGCATCACCAGACGTCATGGAAAGTTAGGTTGTTTTTGCCGCACGACTTTGTCATCTACTTCTGACATTCCCCAGGTTCCTTCAATCCAAGTCTCAAGAAAACGAGGCGTGAGTCATATCACACATTCCGTAAGGGTGTAGTAGGAACCATTTCATTAGTTCACTAGGCAAGACTACCTATGGAAGGGTCTGGCCCTCAATACCAATGCTCCCGAACCCGAAGTAAACCACAAAAACGGCGACCACCAACCTACCAACAACTCAGTGTTTCCGTCTGGTGCAGAAAGGGCCCTGCGCGTTCATAACACGGTCCAGGGTGTCGTCATTGTCGTCCCAGTCTTTTACCAGGACCTTGAGCTTACGGCGCGCAGCTCCAGCGTCGCGATTGCGGTAGACTGAGTCGATTTTTCGAACGTCAGTCTTGTCGTTGGTGATCCATCGTTTCTCATCCTCCAAGAAGCGCGAGTAAGTCATCTCGCTGCCGTATCTTGCTTTCACATTTGCCTCCAGGTGGTCATCAACGGCCTTCTCAGCAGCCTTCTCATCCTTAGTTGCCGCCCCGTACGAGTGCAGGTCTGGCATGGTGTTGTCAGCCGACGGGTTGAACCTGGGCGTCTTGATTGCTGGGTCTGGCAAGATGGATTCCGCATTATAGTACAGCAGCGAGCTTTTCAAGACAGCGGCGTCGATCTCCCGCAACACTGGCGGTGTGATCGGGCAGTGGCCGAGGTTCAGGTACTCGAGAGTCTGATTCGTCGACAAGAGACCGCGGAGCGATTGCGCGGCCTGCTCCTCGATGTAGTTCCAAGCCTGTCCGAGATCAATGGTCGCATACGCCTGTCCGAGGTCGAGGAAGCGCAAGCCGGGATGCGACGTGACGGCCTCGCAGACGGCGATGGCACCTGCCGTGTTGAGACCGGCGGACTGGAGTGACAGGCGGGTCAGTTGAGGAGCCTGACGAACGCCCTCAGCCAGTGCTTGCGCGCCCTCGTCGCCAATGGGGTTGCAAGACATGTACAGCGAGGTGACACCGCAGGCCGGCGAGGCCAGGAATCCAGCCAGTGCGCTGGCAGCGGATGTCGAGATTCCGACGCCGTTCAAGTACAGATTTCGCAGGGGCAGCTTACGGCCGGTGGGCTCAGAGTACGCCGCCAGTCGGGTGAAGAGGTCTGCGATACCGGCGTCGCCGAGCTCTGTCTGGTCGAGGTCCAGCGTACGCAGGTTTTTCGTCTCGGTGACGAGGCGATAGACATCTGCAGCCGCCGTGGGGCCCAGCGGGTTGCGTTTCAGCCAAATGTTGGTGACGGCGTCCGAGGTGACCATGGCATCGACGAGGATCTTGAAGCTGGGGGCATCGATGCAGTTGCCGGCCAGATACCAGGTGTCCATGCGATCCGGCAAGTCTTGGATGAAGCGGGCAATCTCCCGAGCACCAACGGGGCCAATGATGTTATTCCCGAGGAGGAAATGTCTGACAAAGGGGTTCGGCCGTAAGCTGTCCATCAGGTTGCCGATGTGGTCTGGGCCAACGACCATTTTGCAGAGATCCATGCGACCATCCTCGTAGACGACGCCTTTTCGAAACTCGGCGCCTTTCACGCCATAGTATGGCTCTCCTTTGCCGGCGTCGAGATTAGTGCCGGTGGACTTCTCGTCGAGCTCGTGGGTGCCACCCAGCTCGAGGTGGTCGAAGAACGGCGCAAGGTCGGCAGCGTCGGCGACGGAAACGGGCATCGGGATGGCCCTTGCACCAGCGGTAGACACGGGGTGCCTGGAAGGATCCCACGGACCCTGGGCGAGGACCCGCGAAGACCAGAAAGGCGCATATACAGTCATTTGCATCGGCGGCGTCCAAAACCCATAGTAGGGCACTACTTACTACATAGAAAATTCGCACTTTTTACACAATACCACATAAAACACCACGAATTTCATCACTAATAGAGTAATTAGCTCTATATAAAAACCTTAAAGCTATTAAATTATACGTTTCTTTTCCTTAGTAGGTATAGAGCTTATACTCCTATTAATTAGCCATAAGGGCCCGCTCTATTACTTATTTTAATAATAATTTTAGTAGTATAGTAAAGTCTAACTTTACTTTAGAATTAATACCTTAGTATACTAAATATCCTTACCTACCGTCTATTATTCCTATTATCCATTATAGTTAATCTATTCTATAATACCTCTCTAGAAGTACTAAGTATTAATTAATCTAATTAATAACCTATTACTAACTTCTCTAGCCATTTATACCCATACCTATAAGTAACATAAAGATACTCTTAGTAAAAAGCCTTAAGTCGTGTTTTAAAAACTAATAAGTAGGTGGATTATAATTATTTAAATACTAGTAGTAAAGTAGTAAGTAGCTAAGCTAAAAAAGGCCCTAACTAATCCCAGGCCGTCGCAGGTAAAACCTAGTAAACGTTAAGTATTAATAGTTAAACTAAAAAAGTAACTAGTTATAAAGAAGTAAGTAGCTATAGCTATACTACTAAAAGAGCTATTAGATCCTACTAAAGACGATACTAAGATTAATTTAAGTAACAATAATAGCGCTAAAAACAAGACTCTACTTTAGAGACAGCTAAATACCTTAGCTACCCCCTTTTAAAGCTAATAAGACCCCCCCTTTTCTTAGTAATAACGAAATCCCTTTCCTAATAATAAACAAAATCTACCCTCTTAATAATAACAAGAGCCTCCCTCTAAATAAAGCTATATCTATACCCCGCGTTACTTAGAAATTAAAGTACCTTTTAACAATAATATCTTTATTAAAAATTAGAGTTTATTTATACTTATAAAGATCCCTATTTATATTTTATATAAACTAACTTTTAATAGTATACCTTTTTTACTTAAGTTCCTTTATATAATTAAGTTATAAAAAATATAGTATAATACTATTAAATCCTTTATACTTAAAAAGTAAAGGGATACTATTATTAATATTAAAAAACGAATTTATATTTAACTTAAGGCTATACTTAAGGCTACTAAATTATATATTACTTTCTAAATTAAATAGTAAAAAAGGAGTACTAAACTTATTTATTTAGTATACTAGGAAGAGTATAATACTGTAGCTAGCGATACCTAACTGTACCTACCGTAGTATCTACTAACTAAATAGATTTTTAAGGCCAGTAAGTATAGCAAGGCTATAATTAAAGTAATACTCGTTTTTTAACTCTATATCCCTACTACTACAGAAACACAAGCTACCCATAATACTACATTAATTACCTTACCTACTAAAGCCTATAGTAATTAACCTTCTTACTAAGCTAAATAAAAGGAGTACGTTAGTAAAATAACTACTACTATTAAGGAGGTAAAGAAGCTTACTAGAGATAAGTTCTTATAGCTACTACGCTATTAGTAGTACCCTAAGCTAATAATATATAAAAACACTACTAAGAGTAGAAATTATCTATATACTTAGTATTAAATTACTTTTAATAAAATACACTATAAGTTAAAGATCTTTAATCTTAAGCAATAAAAGCAGGCCCTCTTTAAGAGTAAGGCTAGTATTTTACTTAGTACTCTACCTATAAACCTCGTACTAGTAATAGAAAGACGTAAGGGTACTATAGTTAAGAAGGTTTAAAATAAATAAACGCAGTAAAGCAAGGGCATTTAAATAGCTACTTAGACTAATTTTTCAACTCCTTTTACCCCTATAGTAACACCTAGTTAACTAAGTTAAACCTTAAGTAATACTATTATAAACTTTTATAGCACACTACTAACCTTACTTTATTTAATATAGGTATTACTACTAGTATATTAAAGTTAACTTTACTATACTCTATATATATTTATAATTCTAAATAAGCCTCCTTATACTCCTACTCTACAGTAATAAATACTTATTTAATTATTGTTTCTAGTAGTACTAAATTTACTAACTAAATAATATAGTTAAGTTAATAACTTTATTATTTAGTTTACTGCTATACTAGATAAGTGTTATAATATTAATAACTGTTTTTAAATATTACTTAAGCCGCTCTACAGCTACTATAACAGTCTTTACTTTATTAAAGGGCTTCTTAATTACTAGTTTAATAAGTAGGGTATTACCCTAAATATTACTAATATTGTTAAATTAAATATTAAAGTTTTTATTAATAATAGAGTTTTTTACTTATATAGTAAAAAGCTAACTATGTTTATAGAGTTTATGGGGATTATTAAACCTTTTAATTAAGTAGCTTAGGATACGTTTTATTATTAACTCTATAATACTAGCACTAGTAACTTAAGCCTCTTAAATAAAGAGTTTTCTACTATACTAACCCCTATAGGCCCCTAACTATAAGTATCCTAAGCTATAGCTATAGCCCTTATAAAGTTTTTTATTAAAAAAAAAGCTAAAAAGGATTGTAGGTTATAAAAGGTATTAGTTAAAGCTAAAAGGGGCTATATAGGTAAGTAAAACGCCACATTACCTAATTAATTACTAACTAAGTTAGTACTCTAGTAGTCTTTTATAATATCTTCTTCCCCTTTTTTAAACTTTTTATTTAAAATTTCTTTTTTTTTTTAACTACTATAACCTAATCCAAATTAATTTAATACTAATTTACTTAACAAGAATTAAATATTACTTTAAACAATCGTTAACAAACTCTAACTATAACCTAGTAGATTATAGTTAAAACTAATTAATATATTAAATAATAAGTAGTTTTTAAGCTACTTTACTAATTTACTATACTCTAAGGATAATATAGAGTTAGGTAGTAAGGAGATTAATAAAGAGGATATTAGTATATAATTAAAGTTAAGTAATAAAAAGTTATAATAAGTACTACCTATAGTATTTATTTTGTTTATTTCTTACTTACTTAACTATAGCAACCTTATAACTTACTTAATAACAACTTTAACCCGTTACTAGTATTTATTTTCTTCTTTTTTTACCTACTTAACCGTAGCAACCTCGCAGCTTAATAACGGCTTTAACCTATCACTTACTTTACTTAATATATCTCTACTCTCTCTACTACTTATAACCCCTACTATAAACTTATTAAATATACCCTCACTACCGTCAAAATTAATAAACGTATAGTGGAAGTAACTAGTAATTTATAGTAATTTCTACCCTACTTCTAAAGTATAGTTATATAAAAACTCTACTTAATTATAAACATTCTTGTTACTAGTATTATATATATAAAAGTTCTTTTTAATATACTTCTTTAAATCTCTAAAGTACTCTTTAATAGAGTTAAAGTTAAGTAAGTATAGTAGAAGGTATTTAAAGTATATACCGGCTTTTTTATAAGTAATCCGGATATCCTTTTAGTAGTAAAAAAAGGTATTATTTATAATAATTACTAAATAAAAAACAAAAAACCTTTTATACTTAAGTAGTAAATACTAGGTAATCTACCCTATAAAGCTATTACTATTTATTATCCCTAAGTATATAAAAAGATCTAAAATACCCTTAAGAATTAGCACTAGTAGGAGCTATATTTACTAACCGCGTTTTAGCTTTACTAATCTTTATAGTATAAGGCCTTTTAGTGCCTATTCTATTTACCTTTTCCTAGTATTTTTATTTACTCCTAACTTATTAACGAAGATTAGTTGTTTTGGTTTATACTACTATATATAATAGAGCTATTTAAGCCTCTTTTTTAGGTCTTATTAAGTAACTACGATATATATCTTTTTATTAGTTTAACCTACTTTTTTAAAATACTAACTAATTATTAATAAATTAATACTAAAATTAAATTACTTAAGTAAAAAGGCTTATATCTCGTTTAGTATTAAGTTATTATAATACTTTAATAACTTAAGTAACTTAGTATAGTACTAAATTTCTATTTTTTAGTTACTTTTATAAAATCTTTTATATTATTTAACCTTACTAATAAGGTTGTATTAGTGGCGGTACTTTTAAACTGTTTATAAGTAGTAGTTAGTAGCTATAGTAACGAAGCTATTGTTAAGGTTAAGGGATAGGAGTATTAGGTTAATTTTAGTGAGCTGGTATGTTAAAATATTTAGTGCTATAGTAGTAAATTAGTTAAAATACAGTCTCTAAATAGCTTTATGTTTGTTTTTAGCAGTAGCAGGAGGCCTTTCGACAGCAGCATCTACTAAAAGCTATAATGTGTAGAATGTTGGATTTAAGGGTAAAATTTGACTTTTTGGCATAGGTAAGCGTTGCCCCACTTTGGGTTTTGGACGCCGCCGATGCAAATGACTGTACGCCGGGAGCCGCCCCACCCGTGAGGCCGCGGAAGGCATGGCCATTCCGTTTGGTGGCGGCAAAGATGTCGTACTTCCGCTGCAGGGCGACCCACGCGCGCAGTCTCACCCGGGCGGCATCGTACCGGATCACTGATGACAGAGCCTCGTCGTGGGTGGCGGGATACAGCAGCGACGCAATGGCAGCTGCCAGGGAAGATCGCGCAGATTTCCGGCGGGGCAGGCCATGCAGCTCGTCGGGCAGGCGGATTGTGTCCAAGGGGAGGTCGAGAATCTCATCCGCGGTGTATGCTTTTGAGTGATTAAAGTCTGGCATCTTGGCTGCCAAGACGTTGAGTGCCTCTCGGCAGAGGGGGGCCAGGCGAGCCGCCTCCTCCTTGTCGGCAACGGTGACATCGTCCGCGGTGTTCGTGGGGGTGTTCGGTGACGTGCCGTAGGGCTGATCGGCACCACCACCAAGCAGCGATGGTGTTGTTAGTTGAACTGTGGCGGCAGCGGCCATTGTGACTGATGTTGACGATGATTTGGATGTGGGTGATGTTTGGTATGCCAACGTTTCTCTTAAACTGAAGCCGTAACGGGTCTGATTTGATCAATGATCAAGTAAGGAGGATGTGCGACGGATGATGGGCAATTTCGAGCTCCCATAGAACGCAAGAGGCGGCCTTATATGCTGTGAAGAATATCACCTTGATGGGTTTCCGGTCAGTGACTCAACCTTTGCGGTGTTCGGTCCAACTCCATGAGGTTCTTTGCACGGTCGCTTCCACATGGCAGGAGCCGTGATGGCCGGTTAGTAGTAGCGTAGGCTTCGCACTGGGCTGACGGGAGGCGCCGCCGAGGACCAACTAGGTTGTTGGTGTAGTGTGGGCGGTGGATTCTCCAACCAAGTGGAAAAAGTGTAACCGTTGTAGGCCTGTAGACGGGCAATGGCCATGTGGCTGCATGTCGTTTATGTCAATGTGAAGGGCGCAGTTGACAAGATTTTGACATCTACCACCAGTACAGTGAGTCACAGTTAGGAAAGCAGGTGCAGTGTAGGTAGGTACCTTCCTAACTATCTGACCACAGGTTGTGAGTGCTGAAGGTGGCGATATGGATAGGTTGGTACGCAAGGTGGAAGAGTTAAGGTTAGGTAGGTAGGTATCTCAGTGCCACGGTAGATTAGGTAGGTAGGTATGGATACATATGGAGGTTAGGGAGGTAGGTGCGGGTAGGTAGGTAAACTTGGGTGCCTTCCATTCCCCCATCACCCTTAGCACCTACCTAGCTGTTCTCGATACCTAGTTAGGTATTCAACAGAAGAAGGTACGACTTGCCCTTCTACTTGCACCTGCGGCTGTGATGATGATGGAACATCTGCACCTGGTAGTTGCCCATGGGGTTCGTGGCTGGTGTCCGACGGCTGCCTGGCGATTGACCCACCATCTCCACTTCGAGTTGTGGCAGGACCACACATCGCCCCCGCCCCACCTGCCTGAGCAGGCCCGCTCGATTGACCCACGAGCCACACCTTCCCGTACCACCACGCCTCCCTCCTCCTCCACTGATGTACCTCTGCAGGTTGTGACACCAAACCACCAACAACACCACACCACCACCACCACACCCGCAGGACTTGGTTGGTGACACGACGCGCCTATCCGTCCTCTTCTCGCTCTCTAGTCTTGCTTCTCGCCATCCCACACCAAAACATCATCTCGGAACTTTTCAGCTGCACCGCAACTCGCCCAACAAGCAAGCAAACCCCCGCCATCGCAGCTGCCATCACATTGTGTCCCGGCCTCATCACGTCGCATTGCGTCTCCTCGGGTTACGTTGCGCCGCGCCGCGCGATGTTGTGCATTGAATCCGAAGCGTTGCTCCGCCCCCCGTCTCCGTCCCGGCCAGCGTCTCCGCCGTCCCGCCGCACGCTCTCCCCTGTCGAGGTCCCGCTGCGCTGCGTTCCGTAATATGTAAGTGTTTGCCCTCTGCTGTCCTGTCTGAGTCTGGGCCTCTGACCGCGGCCTCTAGGAATCCGCTGCAATCAATTCGTGTGACACGACAGACCACACGTCAATAGCAAACGCCCAGATGTGGATGGTCATCCGAGACGGCCGCATCTATATAACCTGCCCCCCTGCGGTTATTAATTTAGCACCGTCCTGATTCGCGGGATGCAACTGTCTTGCCCTGTCTCTGAAAGTCTCATCTCGCCGCGCTTGGGCGAGACACTTTGCTTTTCGCGCCTTGCTTCTTTCTCCGACTCTCACGCCATGCTCCCGTCACCCATCCAGCGGTGAGCATGCTCCGGAGCCCGCCGCCGACGTTTGCTTCATTTTTTTCCAACCGTCAGCCTCCCGAGACTCCATTCCTTCCTCCCCGGGACGTTCTAGCCGACTGGTTGCTCCGTACGTCGACGAACGAGACGCATGCAAACCCAAAACATCAGCCCAACAACAATAACAACACCAGCAACACCAATAACAACATCGAGTGCGCGCGCGCGCGCCCAACTCGCATGAATGATGGTGCAGTCGTCCCTTCGCTCCTGGTTCCCATTCGCATGGACTGGGCTTGTCTTGGGTGTTTCGTGCCGCCACGCATGAGCGAAATATGATATATCGTGCAGCTCCTACGGCTGCAGGCCGGTCTGGGGACCAACTCCCGGCCACTCGCAGGACCTCGAGACGACGTTTGCTTTTCCCGTCATCATCCCTCGGGCAGCTACGCATGCAGTCAATCGGCAGTGCCACAGTTTCGGCCGGTTGACACGAGGCTCAGAGCCGGCCAACAGCGCGCGGCACCCGTTGCCGGGCCTCCTGATTGGCCTTCACCTTGCTTTTTGCATGACCACTACGTCGATCACTTCGGGAGGCATGCAGGGAGGGGACATGGGCCAAGGGACAAGGGCCGTCGAGGCTGTGGAAGACACTTGTGCGCACTAACACACGAGAAGGTGGTGTGTCTCCCAAGTGCCCGGTCAGGCGGGGCCCATTGACCTCAGAGCATGCCAGCCGTGAGCGACGTTGCGAGGATAGCCCTACCAAAGGCCCCTTAGGTGTCGTGCGTTGGATGAGGATGAAGAAGAAAATAACGACCTTTGGTATGTCGGCTGCTGAGGGATTGGCTCCTGTGGGGGAAGACCTCAAGACAACATGTCTCGGTGTGCTCCTGTTGGCTGACCGCTTCCACCCCCCTGGAACCGATCGTTTGGTGGTTGCCGGTCGACGGAGGCCATCTTTCGAATATATGAACGGTCTGCTGGCAAGCGAGCGCCCGAAGCTTGCTCTTTTCTCACGGGTGCGCTGTGTTCCGAACTGCTCTGCTTCTCCTTCTCGGTTTTTGTTTTTTCTTGCCATTCGGTATGTATCGCTCCATGCCACGAAGAAACGCAGAGGGACAAGTTTCCCTCGCAAAATGGCCGACTGCAGTGCCTCTACATTCTCAGGCTTCCGGATGGGACGTCGACGACTCAACAGCCCAGACCGTGAGCAAGCTCAACTCGTTCTTTGGGTTTCGCCCTCCGACCGCATACGGGAAGCCGTCTACTCGTTCTTCTCCCGACGACGCAGCCGCATACTCGCCGGAGCTCCCAAATCTCTGCCCAGACCAGACTCCCGACCTTCGCCAGGACACGCCTTCGGACATCAGGACGCGGACATCGTCGTTCGGCCCAGAGACACCACCGACGAGGTTTGACCCGTCCTTTATCGTCGACCCTCATGTTCAGCCCCTGACGCCCGCGCGGCATGGCCACTCTCACCTGCGCTCATACTCGGATGGCTGCAGCCTCCAGGGTCTTCACTCAGACCACCGCCCTGGCTCCGATTCGATATCGAACCCGAAATACGACTACAAGCATCATCCGCACGCCATCTCGCTGTCTCGGCCGGGAGACGCTCCTCCTAGGCGGCACATGGAGCACGAGCCGACCTCACCGCACAGCAACTACGCCGTCAACCTCACACGCGATAACCGAGCCGTAACGCTCTGTCTCACGTCGGGGGGCTCGCCTCATCCGGCACAGCCCACGATCACCTGCTATCGTCAGACCTATCTTCCGGTCGGTGGGCGGTATGCCGAGTTCTTCAAGGCGTCCGACGCCCTGGCCCTGCTCCAGCACATGGTCAACTCGCCGTCTCAACCCTTCATCCCCTTCTCCAAGCGGGAGCGCTCAGAGCTGATGCAGCGCATGCGGACATCATCGGAGAGCATGATCCTTGGCGACCCGTGTTCCAACGCCCGCGCCTGGACGGGCTTCTTTTCGTTGGAGATGTCGGCTGGTCGGGCTTGGGAGGCAGGCACCGTCATCTTTCCATGGAAGATGCTGCAAAAGTTGATGAACTCACTCAACGCAGAGTGTGCCCAGAAGCGGAGACTTCAGACACGGGCCCCGGCATCCCAGCCCGGGAGAGACGTGGGCGACCACTTCGGATCGCGAGAACAGATGACCTCGCAGCAGGCCGTGGCTCCCATGCCCGCTCCCATGCCCGCCCCCCGGCCCATCTCCCTGCGGCTGTCAAACGACCCTGAGGTGTCGTCGATAGACCGCTTCGGCGACCACAACTCGGCGTCCTCGATGTCCCCATCACCCCTAACGCCAACGGACCCTGCCCCGCCGCGCATTCAGTTCATGCGGGAGAGAATCAAGTCGCCGTCCTCGATGTCCCCATCACCCCTAACGCCAACGGACCCTGCCCCGCCGCGCATTCAGTTCATGCGGGAGAGAATCAAGTCGCCGTCCTCGTCGTCGACGTCGTCCGTCGGACACATCCGCCGCCGACGCCAGAACTCGGAACCTGTCCGCCGCCTGAGCCTCTCCCCGCCGCGCATCGCGCTGCTCAAGTCCATACCCTGCCGGCAGAACCTGCGCCGGCTGCACGCCACATCGACGCCGTCCAGGCTCGAGTTCTACGACTCGATCCGCTCGTGGCCCGCGAGCTCGCACCGCTCCAGGGTCAGGCTGCCGCCCTGCTCCAAGTTTCTGGAGCTCGCCGGCGGCGACCGCGGCGTGGACCCGCGAAACCCGATTGTGTTGTAGGACACTTCTTGGTCCTTCTGTTTTCCTTTCTTCTCCCGTCCTCGGGCGCTTCTTTTCTTCCGAGGCGGTGTGACCCTGCCAGGGGTATTATTTTTGCTTTTTCTACTTTTATTTCTCGGTGTGTTACATCATGTCCATTACATTTTCTTCTTTCTTGCGTCCGCATTTGCGGAGCAGGGCGCGCGGCAAGGGGGATCTTCAGCGCATGCAGCGGTGTAGACGAAACAACAGACCTGGGGTCGAGGGAGACAGCTTTTCATAGCTTTTCATGTGCGACGATGCCGCGGCGTCCGGAGGCCATCTAGACCGGGACACACACATTTGATACGAGACATGGGATACGAATGGACACGGGATTACGGGATACGAAGGAAATGACGGGCGCATCTGAACGAATAGCAAGCATTTTAGACTAGGGGGAAATCTTCGCTGGGCGATGACTCGAATAGAAGGCCTATGCCTTTGTATTGTTTGCTTTTTCGCTCCTCGGAAACGACTGCGTTTGTGCCACGAGACATGTCTTTTTCTGTCCACCATTCTTTTGAGGCGTTGGAAACTCGGGCCGTTGCGAGCGCCCGCCGAGAAAAGCTGGCCTCGAGATGTTTCTGCCTCTGACGGGTCTGCGCAAGCGAGGTGTTCTTCTGTCCACATGCATGAGGTGAGCTCTCGCGACGCAGATCATCATCACTCATGCATTCACCTCAGCCACTTGTCTTTTACGATCCAGCAGGCCAGCATGCCCGGCCACATCGGCATCTCGATCGATGACGCGGTGGAATCGACAGCGCATCGCCGCCTTGGTCGGGCTCGAGCGGGCCTGGGCATTCCGGCGCCGGAGCCTTCGGGGGCGGTCGACGCCGACTAGTCCGCGGCAGCGACCCGCACGACAGGGTCCGGAATTGCCGTCCCGAAATAAGTAGCGTCTATCTAAAATCGCCGTCGCCGAGCTTCGACGAGAAAAAAACTGACTCGTTCAACACAGCCACGTGCTTCAGAGTTTCGCGTCACCCCCCTTTCAGGCGAACAACACCACCAGAGGCATCCACGAGGGGGTCCGCTGTCAAATCGACAATGCTGTTGCCGTCGCAAGCTTAAGGTCGTCGCAGGACCGGTTTCCCCGGAAATAGGGGGCTCTGGAGCTGACGTTCTGCAGGGACTGGGGTCCGGAGGGGAATAGACTTTTGCAGCTATATTGGTTCAACGGCCCCTTTCGATGAACGGCGACTCGGCCTTCCTAAAACGCATCTGGGGGTGGTGGATCGCAGGAAACTCATCTGTTATACTTTACCGGGGACGCACGCACCGTCCCAGCAGCCCGGAACTTCGGTGCTGGCGAGGATACAAGTACCCGAGTTTCCCGTGGATCTCCTGATCCGAGTGAAGAATCTCATCGTTCGGTCGTCGGCCTCACCCACAGTCACTCGTTGTAACCCACGCCGCCGTCTTGTGAAGAACAGTAACCGCGTCGCATTCCCCGCAAACCACGACAGATCCACGCCTGGAACAAACGCACCCGAGAAAATGGCCCGCTTCCTCGTCAACCTCATCGCCCTTGCCGGCCTGGCCTCGGCCGGCACCCTTGCGCCGCGTCAGCAGCAGAACGAGAGCGCGCCGGCGGTCGACATCACGGCGCTGAACAAGAACGTCTCGGCCACCGCGGGCACAGGGCACAGGCGCTGTCAGCGCCGCCGGCACGCTGTCGCCGTTCGGCGGGATCGGGGTCGGGTGTGGGATCAACTGGCAGGAGGGGGCGTCTTTCGGAGGTGAGTTCTGTTCCGGAGAAAGGATTCGATTCGACGGCCGCTGGGTTTGATTCAGAGATAGGGAGGCGTTGTCGACTGACTCTTGAGAAATATCCAGGCGGCCTGCAGTCCGGATCGGAGTCGTTCGGCCTCGGGGGTGGGTTCACCATCACCAAGGACACGATGAACGTTGGCCTGGGCATCGGCATCAACCCGATCAACTTCAACACGAGGTACGCACCTTTGGCAATGATTGATATCCGCTGCGTGCGTGCGTTTGCGCTGACTCGTATCTTGCAACAGCGTCAACTACGAGGCCTCGACCAACGGCACCGTCAGTCTGATCTTTACGGCGACATCGCCGATCAAGTGCGAAGAGACGACGGTTGATGGCGTCAAGGGCGTCAAGTGTACTTCCTCTTGAAGCGGGCGTTGGCGATTTTGAAGCGTTCTCTCTATCGAATCGAATGTGACTGATTCCCCTTGAACATTGTGCGAGGCCTCCGAGGTTGTGACAGTACCGAGTCGGAGAACTGCAGCCACCCTTGAATGTCGTTGGATTCGGGTTCCAATTTGCAAACTCGTTGCTTGTAACTTCCCGTGAAAAGAATGGGGAAGTATCGTAACGTTGAACCAGAAAACTTTTGCTCTTGGGCAGGAAGTTGCGGCCGCCCTTCATGCCGGGTTCCATTCCATGCTGGGAATCCACGACCCCGGTGTTAGAGGTGCTTGGGTACCTTCCCAACACACCCGATCTTTCATGACTCCAGCTGGTTCCATGATACACCCCCACAATACCTACCTGGGTACACTGTAGCTAGGTATTCATTTAGGTACACTGTAACCGCTGGTCGCAGGTCTTCCCTGAGTTGCTGGGTATGTAGGTATCAACGTAATAGACAGACGCTGAAGTGCCAAATCGGCATCGACCCTCATCCATCAACCCATCGGTTGCCTCATCACCAGTATGCTTGCAGACGACGTCAGATAGTTCACAGTGTTGACCACCTCCTGCATGTAGCATGTTGGCGGTCCTCGTCTTCTCCGCGATCCACGGAAGGGTCCAATTGATAGCCCGCGAGAGGATGCGGGGAAGGAGTTCGGGCGCGTTTCCCAGCGGCCAGCATTACTCCACTTGCCGCCGCCGCCGCGCCGCCGAGGCGATGTGATGCCATGGGATGCGATGAGATGTGTGGCTATTTTTGCAGGACGGGATCATCGCCGTCTATGGTGTTTGTCATCTATGTATGTGTGATGGTGACTCTTGGATACCAGACCTCCGAGAGGTCACTGTGCCTTCGCTTGTACCTTGTGGGGCCACCATCAACGACCGACCGGCCGGCAGCGGCAGCCACGCTGAGCTGGAGCAGTCGACCCACCCGGGCCCACCACCCAGTGACGGTGACGGTGCAACGCCTGACAGGGGCTACAGCTTGACCCACCGCTGGCCTTCAGCGGGAAGGCGTGGGGCTTCCAGGCTTTTTCGACGCCGCGATGCAGCTGCCCATCACGGCGTCACCTCACCCTGCAGCCTCCCACCCCGTCCCATCGTCCGACTCCAGGTGAGCTGGTGAATTCCACAATCTACACACCCATTCACGGCTTTTCGACCCATGCTGCTACCCTTTACCAGCTACACTGCAGCTGCATCCCCCGGATCTTCCCAATCCAAGCCCCCCAACCCCTCTCTCCCCGCTACGTAGCGACGTCACTCTTCGTCCCCGGGCCGCTGCTCAGCACCTTGTCACGAGCCTGTCGATTCGAACGAGAAGTCGCGTGTTTTTTCAATTTGACGTTTCTATTGCTTCTGGAATAATCCGCTTAAGAACATTAAAGACCGGTCTCGCCACAAAGAGAGGAATACACGCCACTTCCTTCCAAGTTCGGCCCGTCTACGCTTTTACCTCGCTTTCCCCAGGTAATTGTAGACTACCTACCTACCTACCTACCTACCCGTACCTGGTCTTTGTTCCCTCCTTCACCCTAGCTTTTGAAGCATTTGAAACACGAGCTCGGAGCTTCTTTCTCGTCTTTGTCCCCCGCATCTCATCTTCAAAGGCTGCTGCTTCCTTGTGTATAAGAAAACCCCATAGTTTTATTGAAATTCAAGAAACCAAAGCACAATGGCACCTGAAGTGATTCAGCCTATCGCCTACGGAGGAGGATTGCCAGTAACCAAGATGCAGGACCCCAAGGAGAAGTTCTACCGCCATTTCCAAGACGAGGTTGCCGGTAGGTCTAAGATCCCGTCCAGCCTTTGGTGGGCATTCTAATATCCCCGCGCGCACAGGCCTGCAGGAGCAGATCGACGACCTCGGCTCCGTCTCTCAGGTTGGTGGAGAGAGGCAGGATGCCATCGACTATATCCTGGCGGGCATTTCGGCCCTGTCCCACGAGGTAGCCGATGCTGCCGACTATGTGCCCTCGTACGACCAGCGCAACTACGCCCAGGTGAGATGCGACCCTCCATGACTCTGGCTCAGCTCTAACACCAGTCAGGCCGTCAAAGCTCTCACAGACAAGCTGAATGAGACTACCACGAAGCTGGCCCCTCGCGCGCGCTTCCAGTTCAAGTCTCGGGGACAAAACACGGCAACCAGCGACCTGTCTGCGCCCAAGAATGACCCGCGCCTGGTCGTGGGCGGCAGCCTCGCCGACCCGCTCCCGCCTTCCAGAGGCGGGCCCGTACTAGCCCCCGAAGCGCAGGCAGAGACGGACCGCCTCGGAGACTTGCCGTCCTTCCCCAAGAACTACAACGAGGAGATGGCGAGGCCGAGCGCGACCAAGGTCCGCAAGCCCTCCTTCTCCACCGCCAAGGACATCGCCATCTTCGGCCAGGACGGCCTTCACATCATTCTGCCCTCCTCGGCCTCGCGGGCCACTTCCTCCGGCCGCCTGACGGACCTCACCGGCTGCATCGTCGACATGTCCCTGACACTGTCCGGCAACACCTCCTTCGCGAACCTGGCCCTGAAAAACATCCAGAAGAGCCTCATCGTCGCGGGCAACGTCGCCGGCCCCGCCCACATCACCGGCGTTTCGGACAGTATCGTCGTCGTTGCCGCCCGGCAGGTGCGCATCCACGAGTGCAGAAACGTCGACATCTACCTGTACTGCTCGAGCCACCCCATCATCGAGGACTGCTCCAATATGCGCTTCGCGCCGCTTCCGGCTGCTTTTGTACGTGGTGGACGTGCTTGTTTTCTCGGTAGGCGTGCTGACATTCGCAGGATACCCCCGAAGACCCGGCCAAGAACCAGTGGGACCAGGTCGACGACTTCAAGTGGCTCAAGTCGGAGCCGAGCCCGAATTGGAGCGTGCTCCCCGAGGGAGAGAGGCTCGCGGACGACATCTGGAAGAAGACAGTGCCCGGCGAGCGTGGGAAGGACTTGCACGACATTCTCAAGGCCGTGGGCGTTCCGAGGGCGTGAACCAGGCACGCGGGCGTCAAGGGAACCATTTCCTTCCTGCAACAATAATACGGAGTTTGGGCGGCGGTGTCCTTTGCGAGATGCGGCACACACGCGCCAAACAGCGCTTTTCTTCCCTCCAAGTGTTCATGTATCGTCCAAGTCGCAATTTGGGTATCATAGGAGCAATCCTGTAAAAAAGCAAACGTAATCTCTCCCACCCTGCCGTCTGTTCATTCCGTCCGTTTTGTGATCCTGCATCAACGTCCGTTCAAAGATTCCGGATAACTCCATGCCTTTTTTATTCCACCATCCACTCCTTAATCCGTCTCCATCTTGTCTCCCCGGCCGCCCTCCTCGTGGCCGAACCTGACGCCCGCCTCCCTCAACCGGTCAAGCACCTCGCGCTGCAGCCGTATACGCTCCTCAAGCTCCTTAATCTCCTCCTCCTGCTCGGCCGTCGTGCGGTCCATATCCGGGAGCGCACGCATCTGCACCCGCGCGCGCTGCAGCTTATGCTTGAGGGCGTCGGTCTGGGCGGGCACGTCCTTGAGGGACAGCGGGGCACCTGGGCTGGCGCCGGAGGGGTTCGGTGTCGCTCCCGGGCCGGTAGCCGCGGGCGTCGCGCCGGTGATGCCGCCTGAGGATCCCGAGGCCTGGATGGCGGTGCGGAGGCGGGTGAGGATGCCCGTCAGCTCGGTGAGGGTGTCGAGCGCATCGGGAGAGAGGGTCGAGGGGAGTTCGAGGGGGTGAGGAGGCATCTTGGGTAGTCTCGACGGGGGTGACTATCTGGTAAGGACGAAACGCGTCGGGGTATGAAGAGTTCACGTCGCAGTCGGGCGAACCGGTGGAGGGGTCGCAAAGTATATGAGGCACAAGCGAACGTCAGCCTTGCGGTAGGTGCGCGATGTCGGTCGTGTAGTTGGACGAGCGGACGAGGCTCCAAATCTGGCGAAGTCAATTGAGCGAGGAAGGTGGCGTGCAGGGGGAAGCTCCGCGTTCCGCCAAGGGAAGCTACTACGGTCATTTTTAGCGCGACATCGATTGGCAGCTAAAAATTGTTGAAGTCAACAGAGGGGCAGCCCACACGGTTCGGCGGCTAGCCTGCACGGTGCAACACCCAGTTGAGACGTGGGAATGTACAGTGCTATTACTCTCAACGGCCGACGGATCTACTATCGGCGATACTATGACATAACACCCCACCAAACACTGACACTGATAAAACAGAACAGCAGACGGCCGCCGGCGGGACACTCAAGCTCAGGTGTGGTACATTGGCTGATTCAATCAAATCTCCTCAACCAGACCTCACCACCACCATAAAAAAACAGGAAAATCACGCAACCTAGAATTCCCTCCCTTCTTTCCCCTCTTCCAACCCTATTGCCATAGAATTAGACGCATACACCAAATACCGCACACCATGGCCAAGACCGACCAGAAGGCCTGCCTGAGTACGTCCAAAGATCTCCCTCCCAATCCTCCGTGCCCCTCCTCGAAGCCCCGCGGTGCCGCCCGCGACGGCTCCGGTGGTGGTGGTGTGAGTGTCGAAGCAGCCGGTCAGGGAGTCGCCGCGCAAGACCGCAGCCGGAGCAGTTCGCCGGGAGAGGCAGCAGCAAAAGCAGCGCCAACACCAGCAGCACCAGCACCAGCACCAGCAGCTCCCAAGCACCCCAAGCCCGACTACATCCTCACCCTTGCCTACATTGTCCTGTATCTCGAGGTCGGCTGGCTAATTCTGTGGATTTTGCGCTCGTACAGTCGTGATTGATGGCTGGGGCGTGCCCGGGGCTGAGTCGCCCAAGGACGGCGATGCTATCACCAACGCCAACACCCCCGTCATGGACGAGTTCGCCAAGAGCAAGACCGGCTACTGCGAGCTCGACGCCTCCTCCCTTGCCGTCGGCCTGCCTGAGGGCCTCATGGGCAACTCCGAGGTCGGCCACCTGAACATCGGCGCCGGCCGCGTCGTCTGGCAGGACGTCGTGCGCATCGACCAGACCATCAAGAAGGGCGAGCTCCCCGACAACGCCGTCATCAAGAAGACCTTCGAGAGCGCCAAGAACGGGAACGGCAGACTGCACTTGTGCGGTCTCGTCTCCCACGGTGGTGTTGTAAGTCCAAGACCCCTGCTCCCACTCCGTCTCGTCACCACGACAGCCTGCTGATAGCGCCATCCACCAGCACTCCAAGCAAGAGCACCTCTACCACCTCCTCAGGGCTGCCAAGCAGTACGGCGTCCCCAAGGTCTACATCCACTTCTTTGGTGATGGCCGTGACACCGACCCCAAGTCCGGCGCTGCCTACATGGAGGAGCTCGTCCAGACCGCCAAGGACATCGGCATTGGCGAGATCGCGACCGTTGTCGGCCGCTACTACGCCATGGACCGCGACAAGAGATGGGAGCGTGTCGAGCTTGCCCTCAAGGGCATGATCCTCGGCGAGGGCGAGGCCAGCACTGACCCCGTCAAGACCGTCAAGGAGCGTTACGCTCGCGGCGGCGACAAGGACAGGGACGAGTTCCTGACCCCCATCATCGTCGGAGGCGACGAGGGCCGCATCAAGGGTATGCCTCCCGTCCCCCGTCTCATACTTGGTTGCTAACCACGCCCCAGACGACGACACCGTCTTCTTCTTCAACTACCGCTCCGACCGTGTGCGCCAGATCACCCAGCTCCTCGGAGACGTTGACCGCTCCGTCCTGCCCGACTTCCCCTACCCCAAGATCGACAAGCTGGTCACCATGACCCAGTACAAGACCGACTACCCCTTCGAGATTGCCTTCGAGCCCCAGCGCATGGGCAACGTCCTCGCCGAGTGGCTCGGCAAGCAGGGTGTCGAGCAGGTCCACATCGCCGAGACCGAGAAGTACGCTCACGTCACCTTCTTCTTCAACGGCGGTGTCGAGAAGGTCTTCGCCCTCGAGACCCGCGACGAGAAGCAGGACCTCGTCCCCTCCAACAAGTCCGTCGCCACCTACGACAAGGCCCCCGAGATGTCGGCCGATGGCGTCGCCAACCAGGTCGCCAAGCGCCTCGGCGAGCAGAAGTTCCCCTTCGTCATGAACAACTTCGCGCCCCCCGACATGGTCGGCCACACTGGTGTGTACGAGGCCGCCATCGTCGGTGTCGAGGCCACCGACAAGGCCATCGGCAAGATCTACGAGGCCTGCAAGAAGGAGGGCTACGTCCTCTTCATCACCGCCGACCACGGCAACGCTGAGGAGATGAAGTTCGCCGACGGCAAGCCCAAGACCTCCCACACCACCAACAAGGTGCCCTTCATCATGGCCAACGCCCCCGAGGGCTGGAGCCTGAAGCAGTCCGGCGGTGTCCTCGGCGACGTCGCTCCCACCGTCCTCGCCGCCATGGGCCTGCCCCAGCCCGACGAGATGACCGGCGAGAACCTTCTGACCAAGGCATAAGCGGTTGTATATGTGTGTACGGGCGAGGAGTTGTCGGTGTCTTTGGGGAACGGGTACGGGAAAAGTTGAGAGCGCGTGAGACTGCGGCGTGAGTTGACGACCTAGGGTTATGACGAATCATAGAATACCAACCTATAGAAAATGAGAGCACGCTTTGATGACAACAGATGAATGAGTGATGGAGCAAACTGCCGTTTACGGTTGAAATCTAGTATATTTTCAAGCCTTTGCTAACTCTCCCTTTCCTTCAAGCTGGACGTTATGCGGCCTTATCTCGCCTCTGCCGGCAATGTTACCGAGATCTTGAGGCCTGCAACAAGAAACGCAATGGATTGCGGCTGCTATTTGCTCGAAGATTCACAGCTACCGCGAGGTATCGACAGTGCTCTAGAGCTTCCTAGATAACCTAGATCCCGGGCTCGGAAGCCTGACATCCATCTTGAGACAGATTGCCCGATCACCAGACAGAGATTTCTTCTCTCTCGCTGCGCTGTAAGTGAACAAGGCGACCAAAGTCCGCCAGTTGGGCCGCAGGCAGTGGTCCCAGATGGGAGACTTAATAGCAACTCCTCATCAGGCTAGAGTCGTTCAGGGACTTGACGTCTTTACCTCCGGGTCGGCCACAAGAAAAGGTACCATGGTTTATTCTCCTGGCGGATTACAACTGATATTATTGCTCGTCCTCTAGCAGATCGATCGACCATATCAGGATCTCTAGCCACGACAGTATCGTGATCAAAGCTGGGCTGCTTGCGATCTGTGTCCAGCTTCTGGGTTTCTCTTGATACCCATTTGCCCGAGACGAAGGATGCGGACCCTCTGATCGCTCATCATTGGAGTCGAAGCAAACTGAGTTTGAGTGTGGCTGGCGCCGAGGCAAAGGCGTAAAGGAAAAGCCCTCACGTAGGCTACAAGCGTGGAGGCAAGCAAGCCATGAAGAGGCTTAAATGAAAAAAACATTCGATAAGCTGGATTTAACATTCGATAAGCTGGATCATACGAGCAAAGCCTTTTCAAGAAAAAGCTCTGGTCAACTCTGGACTTCTATTTATTTCCTCCCGCCCATCGCCGACTCGCCTACTCGCTCTTTTGACACATCTCATCCGAACGCCTACCTACACCTGGCACCCGAACAACGAAAATGGTGGGCTGGGCTTCCATACCGGCGGAGATTCGCCTCGTGATCTTCAGCTTCCTCCCCCAGACAGGACACGGCTGGGCCGCCTACGCCTCGGTGTGCGCCGAATGGCAGGTCGAGATTGAGAAGCAAAACTCCCGCCAGCTGAAGCTGCGAACCTCGCGCGTGGACGAGCTGGAAAAGATGGTTCGACACAGACGGCCGCTGGTCAAGCACATCTGGCTCGGCATAGAGCTGCCGCTCGAGAAATGGAGAACGGAATCAGTCATCCTGTCAGATGAGCAGAACCTCGCGCTGACAGCCGGCATCAAGAAGCTATTTGCGCTTCTTAGTGAATGGGACGCTGGCTATGAGCTGACGCTGGAGCTGAGCGCGTACGCACCTAGCGACAAGCAAGACCTCCTCACAAACCTCTATCTTGAGGACTGCGACGGGAGAGACATAGGGAATGGTTTTCAGATCGAATATCCACAGGCGCACTTTTCAGGCCCGACAAGTAACTACACATTTCGGGGAACACATCACTACATCCATGAGAGTCGATACGATTATAAAATCGATCCATACGATATATTTCTTACCAATCTCCCAACTATCAATGCTATCAAAAGATTCGTACTTCGTCGACAGTGCCGTCGGGTACTCCGACCTCGTACCCTTGCCAGGCTTCTCGAAAGGCTTCCTCGACTGGAAGCACTGGTGCACGAGCCGTGGGAGCTGCTCGGAGGCCAGCAACCTTCATAGTGGCTCGATGGTGGTAAAATACAGTCATTTACATCGGCGGCGTCCAAAACCCAAAGTGGGGCAACGCTTACCTATACCAAAAAGTCAAATTTTACCCTCAAATCCAACATTCTATATATTATAACTTTTAGTAGATACCACTATTAAAAGGCCTCCTACTACTACTAAAAACAAATATAAAGCTATTTAGAGACTGTATTTTAACTAATCTACTACTATAGCACTAAATATTTTAATATACTAACTTACCAAAATTAACCTAATACTCCTATCCCTTAACCTTAATAATAGCTTTATTACTACAACTACTAACTACTACCTATAAACAGTTTAAAAGTACCGCCACTAATACAACTTTACTAATAAAGTTAAATAATATAAAAGATCTTATAAAAGTAGCTAGAAAATAAAGATTTAGTACTATACTAAACTACTTAAGTTATTAAAGTATTATAATAACTTAATACTAAATAAAATATAGGCCTTTTTACTTAAGTAATTTAATTTTAGTATTAGTTTATTAATAATTAGTTAGTATTTTAAAGAGGTAAATTAAACTAATAAAAAAATATATATTATAGCTACTTAATAAAACCTAGAAAAAAAGCTTAAGTAGCTCTATTATATATAGTAGTATAAACTAGAATAACTAATTTTTATTAATAAATTAAAAGTAAATAAAAATACTAAAAAAAAACAAACGGAATAAATACTAAAAGGCCTTATACTATAAAGATTAGTAGAGTTAAAACGTAGTTAGTAAATACAGCTTCTACTAGTACTAACTCTTAAAAGTATTTTAGATTTTTTTATATACCTAGGAATAATAAATAGCAATAACTTTACAAAGTAAATTACCTAGTATTTACTACTTAAGTATAAAAAGTTTCCTACCCTTTATTTAGTAATTATTATAAATAATACCTCTTTTTACTACTAAAAGGATATCTAAATTACTTATAAAAAAGCTAGTATATACCTTAAATACCTTCTACTATACTTACTTAACTTCAACCCTATTAAAGAGTACTTTAGAAACCTAAAAAAGTATATTAAAAAGAACTTTTATATATATAATACTAGTAACAAGGATATTTATAATTAAATAGAGTTTTTATATAACTATGCCCTAGAGGTAGGGCAGAGATTACTACAAATTACTAATCACTTCTACTACGCATTTATTAATTTTAACAGTAGTAAGGGTATATTTAATAAGTTTATAGTAAGAGTTATAAGTAGTAAAAAAAATAAAAATATATTAAGTAAAGTAAGTAATAGGTTAAAGCCGTTATTAAGCTATAAAGTTACTATAGTTAAGTAGGTAAAAAAAAAAAAAAATAAATACTAGCAACGGATTAAAATTATTATTAAGTAAGTTACAAAGTTACTATAGTTAAATAAGTAAAAGACAAATAAAATAAACACTATAAATAGTATCTATTACAACCCCTTATCACCCAACTCTAATTATATACTAATATTCTCTTTATTAATCTCCTCACTACCTAACCCTATATTATCCTTAAAGTATAGTAAATCAGTAAAATAACTTAAAAACTACTTATTATTTAATATATTAATTAGTCTTAACTGCAATCTACTAGGTTATAATTAGAGCCTATTAACAATTATTTAAAATAATATTTAATTCTTACTAAATAGATTAGTATTAAATTAATCTAAATTAAGTTATAGTAGTTAAAAAGGAAAAGAGATTTTAGATAAAAAGCTTAGGGGGGGAAAAAAAGATATTACAAAAAACTACTAGAGTACTAATTTAGTTAGTAATTAATTAAGTAATATAGCATTTTACTTACCTATATAGCCCCTTTTAGCCTTAACTAATACCTTTTATAACCCACAATCCTTTTTAACCTCTTTTTTAATAAAAAACTCTATAAGAGCTATAGCTATAACTTAGAATACCTATAGTTAGGGGCCCACAGGGGTTAGTATAGTAGAAAACTCTTTATTTAAGAGGCCTAAGTTGTTAGTACTAGTATTATAAAGTTAATAATAAAATATATTCTAAGCTACTTAATTAAAAGGCTTAATAATCCCCATAGGCTCTATAAACACAGCCAGCTCCTTACTACATAAGTAAAAGACTCTATTATTAATAAAAACTTTAATATTTAATTTAATAACATTAGTAATATCTAAAGTAATACCCTACTTATTAAACTAATAATTAAAAAGCCCTTTAATAGAATAAAAACTACTATAGTAGCTATAAAGCGGCTTAAGTAATATTTAAAGATAGTTATTAACGTTATAATACTTACCTAGTACAGCAGTAAACTAAATAATAAAGTTATCGACTTAACTACGTCGTTTAGTTAGTAAATCCAATACTACTAAAAATAATAATTAAATAAGTATTTATTACTATAAAGTAAGAGTATAAAAAAGCTTATTTAAGGCTATAAACGTATATAAAGTATAGTAAAGTTAACTCTAATATACTAGTAGTAATACTTATATTAAATAAAGTAAGGTTAATAGTGTACTATAAAAGTTTATAATAGTATTACTTAAGGTTTAACTTAACTAACTGGGTGTTACTGTAGGAGTAAAAGAAGCTAAAAAATTAATTTAAGTAGCCGTTTAAATGCCCTTACTTTACTATATTTATTTATTTTAAACCTTTTTAACTATAGTACCCTTATATCTTTTTATTACTAGTATAAGGTCTATAGATAGAGTACTAAGTGAGATACTAGCCTTGCCCTTAAGAAGGGCCTGCTCCTATCACTTAAAATTAAAAATCTTTAATTTATAGTATATTTTATTAAAAGTAATTTAATACTAAGTATATAAATAATTTCTACTCTTAGTAGTATTTTTATATATTATTAACTTAAAGTACTACTAATAGTACAGTAGCTATAAAAACTTATTTCTAGTAAACTTCTTTACTTCCTTAATAGTAGTAGTTATTTTACTAATATACTCCTTTTATTTAGCTTAGTAAAAAGGTTAACTACTACGGGCTTTAGTAAGTAAAGTAATTAATATAGTATTATAGGTAGCTTATATTCCTATAGTAGTAAAAATATAAAGCTAAAAAACGAGTATTGCTTTAATTATAGCTTTACTATACTTACTAACTTTAAAAATTTATTTAATTAATAAATACTATAGTAAGTACAGCTAAATATTACTAACTACAGTATTATACTCCTCTTAGTATACTAAATAAATAAGTTTAGTACCCCTCTTTTACTATCTAATTTAAAAAGTAATATATAACTTAATAGTTTTAAGTATAGCCCTAAGTTAAGTATAAATTTATTTTTTAATATTAATAATAGTATCCCTTTACTTTTTAAGTATAAAGAATTTAATAGTATTATACTATATTTTTTATAACTTAATTATATAAAGGAACTTAAATAAAAAAAGCATACTATTAAAGGTTAATCCATATAAAATATAAATAGGAATCTCTATAAGTATAAATAAACTTTAATTTTTAATAAAGACATTATTATTAAAAAGTACTTTAATTTCTAAGTAATACGGGGTATAGGTATAGCTTTATTTAAAAAGAGGCTCTTATTACTATTAAGAGGGTAAATTTTACTTATTATTAAAAAAGGAATTCCGTTATTACTAGGAAAAGGGGGGGTTTTATTAGTTTTAAAAGGGAGTAACTAAGGTATTTAACTATCTTTAGAATAGAATCTTATTTTTAATACTATTATTATTACCTAAATTAATTTTAGTATTATTTTTAGTAGAATTTAATAGCTTTTTTAGTAGTATAGTTATAGCTACTTACTTCTTTATAACTAACTACTTTTTTAGTTTAACTACTAATACTTAATATTTATTAAGTTTTATTTATAATAGTCTAGAATTAATTAGGGCTTTTTTTAACTTAACTATTTACCGCTTTACTACTAGTATTTAAATAATTATAATTTACTTACTTATTAACTTTTAAAACACAACTTAAAGCTTCTTACTAAAAGCATCCTTATGTTACTTATAAGTATAAGTATAAGTAGTTAAAAGAACTAATAATAAGTTATTAACTAGATTAATTAATACCTAGTACTTCTAGAAAAGTATTATAAAATAAATTAACTATAATAAATAATAAAGATAATAGATAGTAGGTAAGGATATTTAGTATACTAAAGTATTAATTCTAAAGTAAAATTAGACTTTATTATACTACTAAAATTATTATTAAAATAAGTAATAGGGCGGGCCCCTATAGTTAATTAATAAGAGTATAAGCTCTATACCTACTAAGGAAAAGAAATGTACAATCTGACGGCCTTAAGGCCTTTATATAGGGCTAATTACCCTGTTGGTGATGAAATTTGTGGTGTTCTATGTGGTGTTGTGCAAAAAGCGCGAATTTTCCATGTAGTAAGCAGTGCCCTACTATGGGTTTTGGACGCCACTAATGCAAATGACTGTATATATTCGTTCCTTATGTGGATCCACCTAATCGCGCTCCACGCCCGTCCGAGGGTCCAGACTTGGCGCCTGGCTGACTTTCGCGGTTCCGCAGACTACAATGATTACTCGTCTCTGATTATTTTAAAGCTCCCCAAGTCCGTCAAGACAATGTCGATTCTCGAGGACGACGCCGACCAGTATCCTTTCTCGTGCCCTTCCAAACTCTACAGCAGACGCCAACTCCCGCTGAACGGCCCAAACCCTCTTTGTTGAGCCTTTGCCGCCAGGAGCTGCAACCTCGAGCACCTCTCCGTTTCGTTCATGATCGAGGCCGAGGACTTCTTCGCTGCCTGCCAGCCGTCCTGGGTCTGGCGCTTGAAATCGCTGACCCTGACGTCCAGGAGGATCACCGCACCCTCCGGACCCATGCAGTTGGCTGCGAGGGCTGCGCTTTTCATGCCAACGCTCCGCTCGTTGGTGATTTGGAACGCCAACAAGAAAGAGGCTTGCAGGTTCTCGTACGACGCCGAAAGTGCTTCGATCACATGGGAAGCAAGTTTTAACACCATCACCTTGGAGGAGCAGATGATCGACGACTGGAAGAAGGTGGTTGAGAAGCATAGCTATGGGCAGAAGGATCTCCAAGTCCGGCAGAAGAGTATTTCTTCGTCAAACGTTGATTCGTACGGCCAGGCTCTTGACCTGTTGCGGCTGCCTGCTAGTGTCGTCGATCCTGCATCTCTTTGGCAGATGAAGAGGGACTCGCTGTTGGGAAGACCCTCAATTCTTGACTGCATCTAGCGAAGGAGTTGGATTGATATTGTGGTGGCTTGTAATACTGAGCGCTGCAACCTTCCAGGAACGTGCACGTAAGTGGGAGGCGTCAGACCTCTGGTCGGTAAATTAACGCTGCCGATAGCAAGCTTAGTAGGGTAGTCTGACATATAGCCTAAAGCAACAGTATTTAGGGCCACTGTTCTTATTATGAATAAGTGAGATCTTGTGAAACTCTTTATAGACACGCACTGGCATTTAATCTACGTGATTCAAGAAGTGATTGATGATAGGTACTTAAAGAGAACACTAACTTAAAAACATAACTATAAATCGACAATATATCGTTTAGGCAACGTTAAAATCTATAAATTTAGATCGTTAGTAACTGTATTGCTTAGATCTAGTTAAGTCTCTAAAAGCATAAAGAGAATCTAGTTCCCTAGGCAAGCTAAGTAAAACATCACAAAGTTGACCGCTAGGCATGTCACATTTATTTCTAATATATCAACGCCTGATATCACCAACACGGTCATGGTGAAACTAGAAGAATTAACAGGTTCTTGACTTAGAGAGTATAAAAACCCAGCGAATAAAGCTTCTTTCTCTAATGTTACGTTCCATGTTGTCGCAATGGACTGTCAGAGGTTTGGCGGTTCTTAGAGTCACGTGACAAGCTATGGAGAAAACTGTCACGTGAATTTATCGGCCACGCAATTCCGCCTTCCCTGTCGCGTCTCCGTCCGAGGTTTAAACCCTTTCTGGTTCAACATCGAACGCGCTCCCGTCCCACCCAGCTGATTCATCGCGTCTCTTCGTTCGACGACAGCACTCATATCGATTGATCCACGAGAAGTACATCGCTCATCGGGAGAATGGCGGACCCCTGCCCGGATCCGTACCCGGCTCTCAAGAGCAACGACCGCGAGGACCTCCTCGCCGCCGTCAAACGCCACTATCTACGCTTCGGTTTCAAGTTCACCATCTCGCGCTCCAGGACTCGCCCCACTGGCGAGATCTTTCGCGTCGATATCATCTGCGACCGCGGTGGTCGCCCGCGAGAGTCGACCAGCAAGGGAATCAGGAAGGTGAAGTCGATCAAACTGGGTTGCCTATGGCGTGGATCTTTGATGCGCATCGGCGATGATTGGGTGTTTGTCCCTGCGCGAGAAGAGCACAACCACCCGCCGCCATTCGCCACCGAGGCGCCCAAGGAAACTGCGAGAGCCCGCGCCGAAGCGCTGGCGAAGAAGAGGGCAGCCGAACGCGGAAGAGTTCGTGATATCCTCCCGGGTCTCGACCTGGGTACTTGGCCGCCTGGCGCCAAGAACTCATTGACTGACGTCCCTGGCGTTCTCGTCTCGGTCCAGTCGGCGCAGCCCAATGATCAAGTCAACACCGGCGTCACCATCATTCTCCCTCGCAAGGAATGGCTCACCGAAGCCTGCTACGCCAACATCTTTCGGTTCAACGGGGCGGGAGAGATGACTGGAGCCCATTGGATCCAGGAATCAGGACTACTCAACTCGCCTATTGTCCTCACCAATCCCCTCAGCATCGGCGATGCTCATCGTGGAATTTATGAGTGGGCCATCCGACATCATGTTGACGAAACGGGAGAACTGGATTCACATCTCGTTCCCGTCGTGGCCGAGACATACGATGGCTACCTAAGCGACATTTTCAAAATGCCCATCAAGCCTCAGGACATTACCAGAGGCATCGATCTCTGCACAGACGATCCTGTTCCGGAAGGAAACACCGGCGGCGGGACGGGCATGGTCTGCCATCACTGGAAAGGAGGCACCGGATCGTCTTCGCGGGTGGTTTCCGGAACGGATACTGACGGCGACGAGATCTCTTACACTGTCGGCGTTCTAGTCCAGGCCAACTACGGCAAGGCACAGCAACTCAAAATCGGCGGCGCTCCTGTAGGCCGCATCCTGCACGAAGAGGGGGCTCACGAAAAGCTCGTCCAGCAAGAAATTGAGAGGGAGAGACGCGAAGAGGAGGAAAGAATCTTGAAAGAGCAACAGAGACAGCAGAGATATATCGACGCCGCGCAACGCACGGCTGCTCCTCAAGTCGTCCCCGGCGTTGATCAAGCCTTCGCGGAGGCGCAGCAGCTTGCTGCCCAGCTTCAGAATCGGCAATCGAGCCAGGCCGCGGACACCCAGATGCAGGCCCAGATACGCTGGCAATCCAACGTCGCCGCCCATAAGAACCGCAAAGACGGCAGCATTGTCGTCGTCTTGGCGACGGATGCGCCCCTCAGCTCCGCGCAGTGCGAACGCCTCGCGAAGCGTGCTACCGTTGGCTTGTCCCGCGTGGGCGGTTACGGCCATAACATGTCGGGAGACATTTTCATCGCATTTTCGACTGGAAACAGCATTCCCGTGGCCCCCGTAAAGCTGTACGGCTCAGGAGAAGTTGATCCCTACAGCCTCAAAACCCTTAACATCGAGACCGTCGACAACAGCACGGTTGACGGCCTCTTCGAGGCAGCAGCGGATGCGACGGAGGAGGCCATTTATAACGCGCTCTTCATGGCCCAGAGTATGAAGGGCTTCAAGGGACGAAACGTTCAAGCACTTCCGTTGAAGAGGGTCAAAGAGATTATGGAAAAGTACATTTGAGTGAGCCATTTTAGGGATGTCCTCCGATATTAATAACTAAAGTATATGACTTCTAACACTGATTCCCCTATTGACAATACCATATTATCTACTTCAAGCCTGTTTTAGTATTGATACGATTTTCAGTCTAGAAGTTGTGCTAGATGATAATACTAACACTTCTTTAAGTTACATAATTAGTTAGTATTTATGAAATAAGTGAATAGGTCTTACGACCACCGCTCCGGTCTATGTGTCGTCCTTATGAGCGCTAACTTCGTAGTCGGTTCCGGCGCTGGTGGCGATAGTGTTGATCCCCTTGACTTCGCCAAGTACACCTTGTTGCGTGTCTCGCAGATCGGATCCAAACTCCATACCGAACTAGAAGGAGATCCACAGAGCAAATACTCTCTCAGCTCTTACAAGTAAAATACGGAGTAGAGCAAATCACCAATCATCTTTCACGACTCGCTCTCGCAATCCACATATCAGTAAGCAGTTCCCGACCACACAAGGTTGGCAGGTTGTTCAACCCGGAACAGCACCAAATGCTTCAGAGACACCTGGAGCTGACCATTTTGGCCAAATGGAGTGAAGAGGGTCGTGGAAGCTTTTATCGACACCCGTTCCCTGAGTTCTATTTAAGAACATCTTATTCGCGCTTATTTGAGTCATAGAAGCCGATATGTGTATGCATAGACACATGCAAAGAAGCTAGTAGTCGATGTTTTTGGCTTTGCTTATTATAGGCTCTTAGAAGTCGAGACCACTCTCCACAAGCGGAAGCTGACAACCTAGGCATTGAGTACCAAGGAGACAATTATGGCTGCAAGAACGGATGGACCCTCTAAAGGTAACAGCCAGTTACCTACAGTTCTAACAGCAACTTAAGCAGCCTCGGCTTCAAAGGTGGCTTAAAATATTAATTTAATTCCTTAGCTTATTCCTACTCCTTTACGAATTGCGAAAGTAGATGTAACTACAACGGCAGCTAAGGTTCTCTAGGCTCTATCCTAGATCACCAGGACAGGCTGGTCCACTACGCTACTTCAAGTGTCCTTGTACTTCCAGAACTTTACCAGGGGAAAACCGTCTGGATGTAAGTCTTAAACTATTCTTATTTGCCACGCATCCTAGACATTTGACTTTCGGCCTCTCATAATGCCTAAAGAACATCTCATAACACACATTTGCCCCTGTACGTGTATCTTGGATGACTGTTCAAACCCAGATAGGCTGTACGTTATGTGAAATGAGTAAACAAGGCACATGGAGAAGGAACACTAGCAGTGCTGGTAGTGTACGCCGTGCACAACCACAGCCACAGATAGGCCGCCGCTCATATTCCCGTCCGTCAATGTTCCTCTCAGTCATCTGTACCATGAACACATCGCTACCATTATTAAAAGCCAGCACTTAACGTGCTGTGATTGTAGACGGAGGCCGGTCTGTCACGCCAGGAATAAATATTTCTCCCCTGTGCGAATCGACTGGTCCGCTTGACTCCCCTAAGCTCCTGGACCATATTGCAGAGCACTTACATGTCTTTGCTCTGTGATCACTTCCGTGGATATCTCCTAGCACTAGAGACTAGGAAAGCGATAAAAGAGACGTGGGCGACAAGTACTTTGATGACGAAAACTGCTTTAATGAAGAGGTCGAACGACCAATCGTGAATGGACACCCAAATGATTCAGACTAAAATACGGACGCCTTGGTTGCAATCTCGTCATACGCAAACTATTCATAATCAAGCAAACTGGGATAAACTTTTGCTCCAGGTCTGAACTCGCCCAACCCATGGATCGGTTCGAGCATCAACGGCGGTCAACACAAAAGGGTCGGTCACCTGGAAGAGCCATTTCACAGTCTCACTCCATGGCGGAAGAGGACTTTCTTCTTGCTCCTTGCAAGAGATATATTTTCGTCTATTCTTTCCTATTCCATATCGAACGTACACGAGATGTTCTTCGGAAGTCACTAACTACGTACTGATCATTCATGTCACCTCTTAGTCATGCAAGTCAAAATAACGAGCTCGTAATTCACATTTTCAACCCAAGACAATCAGAAAACACGACTTCAGACTTCAGACTCTTAGGTAGTAAAAAGGTCCGGGGTGGCGATGTTTATAAGATTGGCCCAGATATATACAGCGAGTCAAAGAGATATGTTCATCCTCATCCACGCTGTATTAGTTTACTAAACAAAGACGCGTGCTTTGATTATTGATACTTACAGATCATGACAGATCAGGAGTTCACTTGGAAAATTAAAGGACAGACAGGCCAGACTGCATGTGGCATTGGTAAGGCGGAGTTGACCGTCAGGCTGTCTTCTTCACCCCCACTGCGATCCCGTCCCTATATGGAATAGTGGCATTTTAAAGAGACATTTCCAATTGTGCTGGTGTTTGAGAAGGCAACACCGTTGGCGGGGAACTTCCTTTCGTTACCTAATTGTACGCCAAGCTCGGGCAGCGGTGATGTCGGGCAACAGGAAGACGCCGCGGAATATGTGTAGGTAGGACCCGATTCGACAAAACGTTTGAGGCATTATGGTGCTGAGAATTACTGGCTTATTTGCTCGCGATGCAAGACAGTATTATGACCCCTCTGACACACTAAAGGTGGTTGAGGGCCCGACCCCTTTCCCAGACAAAACCACACCCAGACAAAACCACACCCATGCCAGACCCTCCCCGCCCCTTCTCCTCTTCCAACCCCTGGGTTAACTGGGAACATGCCTGTAAATCGCCAATGACGTTCCGCCTTTACTGGGCCGACGGCCCCAAGGTTGCAAAATTCTCCGGATTTACAGCGGTGATGTACAGTGGGAAAATCGTTGAGTTGGCAATGCTATCCGAGCGAGCCAGCGTCGGTGTTTCTACATGCCTTACTCTCGGCCCTCGGGGGAGATCGACGTCGATCAGCTCTTGGAAGCGGGTATTCTCTCGGTTGCGAGATAG
Organism: Colletotrichum brevisporum; assembly: GCA_030770045.1. Lineage (NCBI taxonomy): Eukaryota > Fungi > Ascomycota > Sordariomycetes > Glomerellales > Glomerellaceae > Colletotrichum > Colletotrichum brevisporum. Next base: position 4,305,580 of record JAUGSI010000006.1, on the reverse strand, counting down.
AGAAAAGAGCAGAATACCAAGCTTTCGTTGTCCCGTTCCTTTCATAGCATTCCCGTACGTTTGGATTCGGGCGTCTCGGCAGAGGCGCCTTGGCAGAACCGCCAAGACACAAACACCCGAGTTGACAGGTCTTAGCAGCGCTAGCCGTCGTCCGCCCAAGTCCGTGCCGGTTGGTCCGTCATCCCAGCAGACTTCATCCCTCTGCAGACCTTGAGCTGCTCAGAGCCTCAGGCACTCCATAGAGGGAAGCTACGATACAACGGCAGGGTGTCCTTGTAGTCGAGTCCGCTGCGACTACCGAGACGGACAGCCGCAAACAGGCGAGTTCTCGAAGGAGCATGACAGGTGACAGGTGACAGTAAGGAACGAGATGACACGCGCGTGTCAGTGTCATCCAATAGCTCCAGCCCATCATGCGTCGCATCTCCCTTTTCTCCCCTCTGCGTGTGCGTGTGTCTCTGTTTCTCCCACCGGTCTTCAGCTTCATCTCAACTTTACAGACGTGCCAGATCTGGCGACTAATGGAGCCGCAACGTCTCTGGCAGGGGAGGGGGCTCAAGGAGCTGCGCTCTTGGCACATGAAACATCATGCGGCCAGGGCCAGGAGCGCGCGCGTCCCGGCAGCAACTTCCCTCTTTGCTCGAAGAGCTGCCCTAGACTCGTTTCAAGATCGTCTTTTTCTTCTCCATCTTAGCGAGTGGGCGGGTAGCAATGGCGGGGACAGCGACGTCGACGGTAGCAGGAGAAGGTGAAGTTTCGCCGGCAGTTCTATTCGGTTATCGGCTCAAAGCTCCAGAAGTCCAGTACAACGGCGGTGTCGGTCCGAACAGATGCAAGCTTGGACTGAACAATTTTCCCGCGCAACTTCAGATTCTGTCAGATAATACGGCCATGCAAGCCGTGACGTTGCTGTGGTCGACTACGGAGACTCGACTGATTCAGTCTGGCCAGCAACGGCCTAAGGGGCTACGAGTCTGAGTTAAAGTTCATGCTACTCTCAACCATAAGATCTCAACTAAGTCGTCTGAGTATCAAATGATTGCCAGCAAGGAGAAATTATATATATTGATTGTCATAATATCATGCCTCCAAGTTGTTCAGAAGGGCAAAGAGTCTTAATTAGTCGGTGCTCTGGTTGGTTGCTTCTCTTAATACGTGCAGATAAGGTCGTTTTGCGTGAAAGCTTTCCTACGTGTAGATGAAGGATCTACGGCAAGGAAACCCCCCAGTTGACTTCGGTTTTTCCGCCGATTCGGAACAGCACTGACAGCCAAAGTAGGGCCCGCCATGGGGCCCTACGGATATCACCCGAATATTGACGGGCAATGAAGGATGGGTGGCGCACTCACTAGACGGCCGCGACCGCGCCCCTCACCCCCACACCAACCGCCGCATTGTAGAGGAAGTGAAGATCTCGCGACGTTTCAAGTGCTTCAGACGCGATGGGGGCTGCTTCCTCGTTCCTGGCCCAACCTCCATCGGGATAGTCATGTTTGGGAGGCTCGCCGGCCATGGTTGCTCTGCGCCAGCTGAGCGGCCCTGGATCGGCATTCCTAGCCTTGCGGCGTCAATGGCACGCACCTTTGGCTGACATCTACTGGCCGCGCTAGAGGGGTTTGTATACTAGCAGCTGGGGGCGTCATCTCCAACTCGAGTATAAAGATCCCGCGACGATCCGCCCTTGAAGGTTGTTTCTACTCTTCTCCAGCAGCAGTGTCTTCACCTTCTTGTCCTATTCTCTTCATATTCTACTCGCCGATTGATTCGTGCAGAGTTTTTCAGTCTTCAATTCTAACTACTATTCATTCCACTCTCTAATCCCATTTCCAACTCAGACTCTTTTTATAATCGTCAGCTTCGCCATCGACACTTCATTCAAAATGGTTTCCAAGACTCTTCTCTTCGCTCTCGCAGCCGCTCCTCTGGTTGCCGCTCACGGCAAGCCCGTTTCGGTCCAGGGCAACCTCGGCGGCAACGGCACTGCCTTGGCAAACCAGGGAGGTGTCGTTCCTCTCACTGGCCCTAACAGAAAGGTTAGCTCTAGACCGAGAAAGTCATTCTAGTGAATCATCTTTGCTAACGGATACACGCAGACTGAGGTGGACACCACCGTCTTCCGGCGCAAGGACATCATGACCGACGGCCTCGGCCGAACCACCGGCAACGGCAAGGTCCAGGTCGAAGACCTCGAAGCCGCCAACCAGATGTCCGGCGGCACTCTTCCCCAGGTCTCTTCTACCGGCGGCTCTCTTAGCGGCGTCTTCCACGTCGTGACCACTGACGGTGCCGGCCCCATCCGCGCCGTCCTCGACCCCACCGCCACCGGCGCCTTCTCGCAGGGCGTGGAACTCAGCGTCACACAGCAGGTCCCGGGCAACGGTGGAAACATCAAGGCCAACGGTCAGGTCCCGGGCAAGAAGAACAACGCGCGCGACATCATCGAGAGGGCCATCTTCAAGCGCGCCGCCAACGTCAACATGGACTTCGTACGTTTTGCCCTAACATCACGCTGAGATATCAAGACTGACCACTCGTACAGCCCATGGCCTTCTCCGTCCCTGATGGTACTACCTGCACGGGTACCGTCGGCAACCAGCAGAACGTCTGCCTGGTCAAGATTGCCAACAACAACGGAGCCGGCCCCTTTGGCGGTGTCATGGCCATCCAGATCCCCCCCGGCAGCACGGCCGGCGGCGCCGCCGCCCCTGCTGCCAAGCGCGAGGTCGAGTTCGCGGCCTAAGCGGTGGAATCGGCTCAGAATTCCGATGGCTTGGGACCCCTGGTGGGCAGTCAAGAAGAATAGCCATCAGAGAGGATTAACGGCACATTGTCTAGCGGCAGATTGTACCCGGGGTCCTCGACTCTGCTCTAAAACTTTACCTTCTGGAACACCTCTTTTAAATGAAACTTTACTTGGTCTTATGTTCGAACTACGCGCAAAGTGACTCGTGCTTGTTAAAATCATGGGATGTTTACCAATGACTCATGGGTGTGGGATGGCTGAGCTTTTTGAAGGTGGTAGCACCTGTCGACTCATTGTTAGCTTTTCTTTTGATTACAACAGTCATGACGTGCATGGTCTCAAACCCTTTAGATTTCACACCAGCAACTCTATAGTCGAACATGGTGTTCATGGCATTCGCAGGGGTGGGCCTTCAGATGATCGTCTGTTCACCAATCACGGGTAGGTTGTTTTGTTTTGACTTACTTGCAAGAACGAGTCAGTCTGGCTGGACGTTCTCATTGAATGGAGTAACTCTATCTGATGCCGGGAACCTTGACCGGCCCTGAATGTTTGCGGCAGATTTCATGCAGGAACAGACCTTAAACGACGGCTACATAACGATCGTTGGGCTCAATTTGTAAGCCATGAACACTGTAACTACCTGGAAACCGTTGCCGCTTGAGTATACCTTTGCTGAGGGGCGTCCTAGAACTCTTCCTTCATACCCCTGAGCTCGTTTGTGGCGATAAATATACGCAGGTTGATGAAACACCGGCAGATACTTTGGCTTGGAAGGCCCATGACATCTTCTAGGAAGCCCAAAGAATAAGGGCAGGAATCAATGCAGAATACCCTGCCCCGTATGCATGGAGACCCAGCTATCTCACTATGAGTCTTTCGGTTTGGCTTAATATCTCGTGGGCTGAATTACTGCTCGAGGCTGCACTGGGCGTTTAGAAGAGTCTACCAGACTTTACTGCCAGATGCATCTAGAAGAACTAGAGCGGAGCGCACAACCAATAAGAGTCTTTTCTGTCCCTCTCGACCATGAGCAATTAGTTAGTTTACTTCATTAAGTCACTTAACCTGGTTAATCAGATCATCGGAGACTGGGTTTCCTTCGTATAAGTGACCTTCGCGCCCGAAGGCACCATCATCCCTCATGAATGGCGCTCTATTCAATCATTATGGGCTGTGGTATGTGATCCCACACGGAAGAGCCGTACCAACAAAGTAGTCCATTTTTTCCGGAAACAGTGATAAGATTGGGCCGAGAGAACATATCTAGCGCAAACTTATTCCCACGGTGTAGGCCAGCAAATCATCACATCGGACCTCTCCGTACCCTAAATCCTCGAGTTCATCCTGTGTGCGCCGAGACTCCTTTAATCGCCGGTCCTCGCAAGACTTCTATTTTGGATAGAGTACGGAGCCATCCGAGCCCCATAGACTACTTCTGGGGCGCAGAAAACGCGTCAGTGATGCGATGTCCACCGAGCCGCCGCGCAAAACCGCGGCTCCTCGGCTCCGGTAGGGATGAGGACGGGTCCCGGTGGGCTGAGTCCCTCGGAGCGGAGCCCGCCTCCCACCTCCCGACGGCTTCGCCTCCCACCTTCCGGATGGCTTATACCGGCCCCTTACTACCGTTCCCGTGAAAATTCCATGCTAAGCTTCGACCACACTCTATTCTTGTGCCTTCGGGAGGCTCAAGGTAACGTAAAAGCTGGGAATGGGGCTGTTGGGCCAATGGGACGTAAGTCAATTACGAATCTTCACCCTGTAGCCGTCCGCAGCATATCCACATCACTTTATTGATGTTCGGAACAACCGCGAAGGAGCAGGGGGTTGGAGCATTCATAATGAGACGTCATGCGATAGGAGGAGTCCGGATATGTACCGTAGAGAATCAAAGGGGCTTCACGAATGAGAGGTTGTATAAGTAAAGGGATATTCTCGGTAGCAAGAATGGTTCTTTCTCATCATCATCACAACTATCACAATCATAACTCCTCGCCTTGAGCTTCTACAACCATCACAGAACTCCCAATCACCATCCCATATCAACTTCATCTTCTCTCAAGACCGAATTTTCCCTTACATCCTCCAGCTTCTTCAACTCAACTTCACCCTATTGACACACCCACCGCCACAATGAAGTTCACCACTCTCGCCCTCGCAGCCCTCTCCCTCGCCGCCACCGAGGTCCTTGCTCACCCCGAGAAGTTGACCAAGGAGACGGTCAAGAAGGAAGCCGCCCTCGCCGGACGCTCCACAAACCGATGCGCCGCCGCCATCGAGAAGCGCAAGGCCGAGATCATCGCCAAGCGCTCCCAGCGCCTCTACGAGCGCCGCCTGGAGAACGGCGACCTCTTCCCCAACGTCCACGGCGTCTCCAAGCGCAACACCCTGCAGTACACCAGCATCCAGAACAACACCTGCCTCCTCGCCCCGGACACCATCTTCGGCCCCTACGGCGTCGACGGCGAGATGACCCGCCACGACCTCCGCGAGTCCCAGGCCGGCATCGACTTCTACCTCGACATCGGCGTCATCGACATCAACACCTGCGAGGCGCTTGAGGGGGCCTCGGCCTCCATCTGGCACTGCAACGCGATCGGATCCTACGCCTCCTTCACGGGTATCGACCCGGATACTTCTGAGCTGCTCGACGGCTGGAGCAAGCGCACCGACGGCACCACCGACGATGAGACCTTCCTCCACGGCGTGCAGATCTCCGACTCCAACGGCATGATCGAGTTCCTCACCAAGTTCCCCGGCTACTACGTGTCCCGTTCCACCCATATCCACGTTGCTGTCCAGGCCAACGCCACCAACGGCACCTCCTTCAGCGAGAGCGCCGTGCAGCACGTCGGCCAGCTCTTCTTCGAGGAGGACATCTTGTCCCAGGTCTACGCCGTGAGTCCCTACTCCGCCCACCTCGACACCCTCAACCGGACCACCAACGACGAGGACTCTGTTCTGTCCAGCGCCAGCGAGGACGGCTACAGCCCCTTCATCTCCGTTTCTCTCCTTGGTGACAGCATCGAGGACGGCCTCGTAGGCTACATCACCATCGGCGTCAACGCGACTGGCGACGCCGTTGCGACCACTGGGCAGGACGTCAACCCCCAAGGCTGGATCCCCACCGTCTCCGTCGGCACCGCCAAGCTGGCGCAGGCCACTGCCGCTGACCGCGCTGCTGGCTACACTTCTTGAGAGTTTCCAGGCTTTGTCGTTCTGGATAGCATTTGAAGGAGTTTAGGGTTTCACGTTTCTGCTACTTGGTTGGTTTACGCATGGCAGGTTGGGTCAGGGTTGATGCATAGCAAGGCGTTTAACATAGAAGGTCTAGACAACAATACAGCTTGATTGTGTTTCTAAAACAGCCTGCCCTTGTGCTTGTTGAAGTCTGCGAATCGTTTTGTCACCCCTCAAATTCTGTGCCGATGTTCGGCAGCCGGCTCGACAGGCCTTAGCACTAACAAGTTCTAACCGGCTGGCTCCTGCAGCGGTACTGGATGCAACGAGGGATGGATAATTACTTCATGTTCTTATCTCACGCTCTGTGGCACTCGAATAAGATCTGTGAAGAGGTGAGAGCAACTAGCATATTAGTACCTAGGATTCGTTCCGGGAAGTGGGTGATGCATGTGCTTGACCCAAAGTCGATAGCCAGCCCAATTCAAATTTCTTCCAGTTAAAGCCTCAAGATCGTTCTCATACAGGGGCGAAGTTCAAATAGTCTTTACTCTCAAAGCGTTTTCTTTTCTCCTCCACGAGCGACTGCATGTGATGCCACGCCGTGGCCGTCATCTCTGCCCGACATGAAAGTGGATCCCGGACCTGGCTCCGGATCGGCCCCACTCCGGAGTGGCCAAGGGGCCGACAGCGAAGCTGCGGACCGGAGCTCGATGAGTGACCATCCACCCGTTGGGCTTTTCTGGTCACTAAGGTTTCAAACAGGTGCCACTTCTCACTCTTTCCGCCCCAAGATCGCGGGTGTCGAGGTACTTGCGGTCCCGGCCGCGGCTGGGGTAGACGGCGGAGCCCAGACTGCAAGCTCTCTGCGCTCGAGTTGAGAAGCAACTGAATCCAGTCGACTCATTACGACAGGCAGCTGCCGCAGTGACTCTAAGCACCAGGCAGACTGGCGCCGCCAACCCTTGGCTGATCAAGTCGCCGGATTCTCGACCACGGAGGTGTCGGGGGATCCAACTTCCGCCCGTCCTGTGGACCCGCGACTTATCTCCTCTGACGTTCCGAGCTCCTGTGCCGAGAAGGAAGAAGGCTGACCATGCAGACAGTTTCAGTCACAGATACGCCTTCTCCATGGGCTGCAGTACTCACGAGGAGCTGCCGATGTTGACGCCGTTCCCAAGAACGAGCAGGCGTAAAATGTAGCAGCGTTCTTGGCCATGACTTCCCACTGAACGACGAACCCGCCAATAGCACTCGAAACTCATTGAACTAGACGAGCCACCAAGCCCAACCGGTGCGAGGCTGAGGCCTACATGTTTCCTTCTGCATACTCTCACGTACACGGCCTCTACCCAGATCATATTGTGCCTGAGCGTGGCCTTCTCATGACAACCATCGCATCCCTCAAACCGATTGACAAGAACACCTGAGGCCAGAAACGGCACCAAACACGGAACCAGACGCTTCCAGAACACTCTTGCAGTAGCCGTGGTCAGCGTTTGCATGTAGGACAGCCCAACTAAGACCTGTCCTCTTCTCCATTGGATAGTGCCTTGCGGAAGGAGAGTCTTCACACGTCCGAGGACCAATTCTCTCCGTGGAAGCGTGAAAGAAACTACAAAAGCTTCTTGCTGAGACTGAAGACTTCTTTAAATCGAGTGAGAAAGACAGTAGACACCGCCGCCTCATCCCCAAGACTCAGCTAGCCGCAGAAGCCTATCGGTCCACGCCGCCTCGATCAATACGAGGTGAGCTGCCACTCAATTCGCCATGAGAAAAGTACCATCACTTGAGGACTACCGCCGGACTCGACGTCTGGATTTCGACGAGAACAGCTTCTGAAAAGTCTTGAATAGCTAAGAGCTCACGCGAAGTCGGTCCCTCTTTTGACTTGAGAAAGGCGTTTTCAACTTGGAGACGGGCAGATCACCAAGCTGCCAGCTGTCAACACGATAACTCGGATCGCGCCGTCCTTGGCTCAAGGGCAGAACAGAGGCTCGAAGGGAACGGAGACACTAATCCCACGCCTTCATCTCACTCCAGGACGAACACATGAAGCTTGTCTACTCTTGGACGTACCGTGGAGTCCGCAATGAATACTTCAAGATGCACCTGGACTAAAACTCTCGGAGCTTTCGCAACCAAAACGATACATCCAACTCGACTCTAGCCATGGGAGCAAACTAGTCACTTGAGAGAACCAGCCCATGGACTAACCGAGCCCAAGCGGGTCCAACCTGCCAAAGCCCTGTCCAGCCCCAAAACAAAACAACCATCGACAAAAAGCGAGGCTGCATCACGATGCAGCTGTACGTTGACAAGAGTGGGATTCGAACCCACGCCAATTACTTGACTAGCAAGTTCTGAAGAACCTGAAGCTAGCGCCTTAGACCGCTCGGCCATCTTGCCTTGATGATTGATGAAAGCATCCGCCCTAGGTGGGGATCTTAATCCTGCGGTTCTCGTGGGGTGGATCTTCTCTAGCCGCGTGGGGCCACGACGTTGAGCAGCTGTCACCAGGGTCGTCACGTGAACTCCGCACCCAGGCGTGGATCGCGAGGAGCAAAACGTCCGGGGCTCATGAAAAAGGGGTCCAAAAGGGGTCCAGATGTAAAAAACCCTAGCCGCCGCGATGCGACGCTGCGGGACGACGTGGATGAGGGAGATCCGCACGTGGTCTGTCGTGCCCCTTGCTGGCCCGCTCCGACGTCCAGTTTCCTCGCAACGTGGGGGCTCAAAATTCAGTTGAATCCCGCAGCGTCGATCAGGAACGAGACTGTGGTCTGAGGAGGACGGGTTGAGACGAGATGGAAGCAACTGAAGCTGGGCGATGGGCGAGACGCAAAGTGACAGTGTCGATCTCTTCAAGAGCTCCTTTCGTCGCCGACACAAGTCGGTCCGGGCTGTGCTGACCGTAGACTCGGCCCCATCAAACACTTGTCAAACAGGGATCGCGTACCCAGGTGGGTGGTCTGCCGTTGGAACTTGGGACTCGCTGCCACTCCATTCGCAACAGCGGTGAAATGGCCCCTTTCGCCGACTGCTGATGGGGCAGCTGCGTCGCCCAATGAGAGCCCGCCCTCAAGCAAGATTTGCCTTGATCTTGGACAGCAGCAGGCTGAGAGCTGCCTGGGCATCCCTTGGCCGTTGTCGGGCGATGCTGAGGGTGTCCTAGTGTGCCATTGTAGTGTCGGATGAAAAGCTAGATGGCCGGCCGAGAGATTTGTTCAATAGCCGCCAGACGTCGACCACGCAGGATGTGAATCAGCGCACTCGCACGCCAGGTCGCAACCAGCTCCATGCCAGGATCGGCCGTACCAGATGGACTCCCAGTTCGTCTCCCCGCAGCCTCAGGTCGTGCAACAGCAGAACCTTGCCGGGGAATAAAACCAACAAGCTTCGATTTCCATCGAAAACTTGAAAGGCAACATGCCGTTGCCTTGCGGCTCGGGATGATTGGTGCGCAAAAGGTTGGCGGCGACCCAGAACTTTGGGTTGCTCCACGCTTGTCTGTAGGGCTGTGTGGCAAGGTTGGATAACTCGATGGTCCAACACCCAACACCCTCGTTCTTCCTGCTCCTGCTAGATGCACGGGAACGCCGCAGATCACTGAGATCGGACTCGAAATCAGTTGTATTTCCGTCGACAGATGTTATGGGCCAGAACAATAAGCTTATTCGGAGGCGAGGTCCGGATGTACCTGTGCATGATGATAACATATGCTATTTGCAAGGTGGTGTGTAAATCAGGGGCAGGTAGGATCAACCGACATGCAGCCACCTAAGCGGGGGGAAGGAAAGACGATAGCCGGAACATCCAGCCCCGGCGCGCGTGACTCTTTGTCCCTGGCCTGGCACGCAGACAGCTTCCAGAGCTGGTTGAAGGCAGCTCGCGTGGCCATATGCAGTGGCAATAGGAGAGCTGGTAGTGCTACCACGTAGTAGTGGTGCTGCGTGTCTCGAAGGGCCACCGAGGTGCAGTTGACGGCCGGAACCCTTGGTCGAGGATGGGGTACAACATCTTGATGCACTCCCCTCCATGTCCTTTTCCGCTCCACTTGGGCGGCAGGTCGACGGCGCCGTGGATTATGGCGGACTTGGCCTTTGGGAATCTCTCAGATCGCCATGATTCCCAAGATGCGAAAACATGGCCACGATCATGGGAATCTGTTGAATTGCGCAGCCCGGCCTGGATCGCGAATTTGTCAAAATGTGTCCCTCGTCGCCCCGGTGGCTGAACTGACGATCAAAGGTCGGGCGGGGGATGGCGTGCGATACGGATGCTCTGTGCTGCGGCAAAGGGGGTATCCGTACCTGAGGTCTCTGGAATGAGCGTATAGGTCGGAACTGCACGAAGGGTCCTGTGCCCCCGATCCACGCTAACGATGCGGCTCGTCGAGATCGAGAGGCGAACCTTAAACAAGCGCCCACGGACCACAGTGGCTGATTGGCTGGAACTCTGTTAGCGCCGTTTTCGCGGCAATGGCGAGCTGAAGGCTCCGGCTCCGGCTCCGAAAAGAGGAGATACCCCACGCGGCGGGCCGTTCGTTCATTTTCTTCGGCTCTGCCCGACCGTCCCAACCCTCCGGCGATCGTCCGCACCGGCCCCATCTGCCTCCGACGACACTTCAACCACGCTTCGCCGGGCCGGACGAGGAGCCGGAACGTGTCCTTCCTTTCCTTCGTCATGGAAGCCGAGTCTCGACCGAGGTGGTCAAATGAGGATTGGTTGTGTCCAGGTCTCATGCAGGGCTGCGTCGCATTTCGTCAGAATCGTACCTGATGGAAACGCGCGACAAAATGTTTGCCCGCCAGGACCCCTGAGAAATGAGAAAAAACCACAGAGAAAGAACAACGGCAGACAATGGTGAGGGGGTGTTTGGCCAGGGTCCGTGTCTGAATGACACATGCGGAGTACGTACTGGAAACAGCAAAAGATCTTCGCGCGATTGACCACAGTTCGTGCATGGCGTGGTGGCAACGGAAGTCGCGCCACGACAGAGCGAGCAACCTGACATGTCGGGACTCGGCCTTCGTTCCTTCCTTCCCTTTGGCAGAGTTGGCAGTCAGACGATGACGTGCCCTGGTGCAAGGGTTGGTCCGCCGATCCAAGCTGCCATGATGGAAGAGAGGGAACAGTGCAGCCAATCATTGACCGGGGATATGAGGGGTGCATCTCGGTGTCGACTCCTTGGGCGTTGATTGGATAATAAGTGTGCTACAGCCGTTTAGGGCCTGGCCGTGACGGGAAGGCGGGAGGTCGAAGGGTCCTGATGTGCTGGTCACTGGTGTCGTTCCAAGGAGAGAAAAAAAAACACGTCGAGTCAAAACAGGGAAGTTGATCGACGGCCACAGAAGACCCCTACTTTTACTTTGTACAGTACCAGAAGCCGACAAGCCGGGTTGCGGTGAGGTGACAATCCCTGGGTGGGAACGTGAATAGCCTCGTAAATTGTTGCAGGCGTTGGTAGGTGCAAGCAGCGCATGGTTTCCAGGGGGTGATGCGGGATGGAAGAGGGCGGAGTGAGAGGCATCGGCGATGAGGAAAGCTGGCATGAAATGCTTCGGAGCTGTGCGACCAAGGTAGTATTATTATTTGAATAAGATAAGATAGTTCGGACAGAAGCCACGGGTGACGGTGCCCGAGTGTCGAGTGACTCGAGTCCCTCGGTTTGGTCGATGACACAGCAAAAGCGAGATCGCAGGTTCACGGGACTGCGGATTCTGGCCAAAGGAACGGACCGTAATGCGGTCTGTGTGTCGGCTGCAAGGGCTCGAGATTGGCTACAGCTGACGACCCTCGGACACGGGGGTCCTCCGTCGACGAAAGCACAACGACGGCCATGCCAACGGTGGGCTGCAATGCACCGCACCCGCGTCTGCCGTGGCACAGAGGAAAGGTAGTCTAATAACGTAGAGATGAAGCAGCCCCCGACGAGATCGTGATCCGGAAGGGTAGGTTACGGCGGCGGCGGCGGCGGCGTTGACAACGATTTGGGGCCGGGCGGAGTTGTTGAAGTAGGATTGACCCTGACGTAAGCAGTGGCTAGGCATTACACACTACCTGTCCGTACCTACTCCATGTAGGTAGGTACCTACACTAGGGTATTCCATCCCGTCTTAGACCGACGGTTTCGCTGGGAGGAGACGGAGTGGAATGTTGCCGGGTTCGTTGTTGCCTCGGTGAGGTAGTCCCATATTGTTCAACTTCTTTTATCCGTCATGATGGTCACCTTGATCAGCCCCAATTGTCGGTAGAAAGTCGGTACATACCAACGTAGTAGGTAAATCGAACGGCGAGCTGAGGTTAAGCTGGTCAATAATCGGCTCCCCAAATTCTTCACTGGTGGTGATGCTGGATGGATTGGGCTGAGGAGGGAAGGGTCTATCCTGCCGCAACAGCGCAACAACCAACTCGCACCTGCACCTTCTATACGGTCCGTACTATGCAGAGTGCCTGCGGATGGTACCTAGGAGTCAGGACCTACCTAGGTACTTAGTGGGTAGGGTACTGCCTATGCACACACCTTTCTTCAAGCCACCCCCTCAGAACAGTCGCTCCACTTTCCCCTTCGATTGACTCTCGATCCCAAGAACCCTGCCAGGACCTGGAGATCAGACCAAAGAGCTTTCGAGCTGGTGTGGGGCCGCACCTGCCACCTGCGCGTGGGGAACTGGCTAGACCTCTCAAAACGTTTCGCAAGCTTGAACTCGACTCTCTCTCACCACTGCAATGCAATGTTCAAAGATACGTACTCAATCAGCCCTCCTTCCCTCTTGCCCGCCTCCACCATGGCCACCCGGTCTTTCCTGCTGTCTTGTCTTCTCTCTCGTCGTCGCCGCGCTGCGCTGCGCTGCGCTGAGCTTCGGCGACGCGGCGCACCGGCGCTGGAAGGGCGTGCACAATTGAGGTTCCCGTCATTGGAACCCTTTCCTTTCCTTTCCTTTCCTTGCCTTGCCTTCCACTCGTACACACACCCCCTCTTGCCCTCTCAAATGGCCCGTGTAAGGAAGGTACGGTAGGGGAGCCTGGGTGAGTACGCCGGTACGGTATTGATTGACGGGAGTGTATCTGTACCACCACATCTTTCCACCACCACCACCACCACCAAGCAGCGGCCGGGTCCCTCAGAAGCTCTCGTTCCCTGGCCTTTTACCCAACATAGATTGGCCCTGTATTGACCGATTTTGTTGTTCGCCCGAGGGGGCGTGGAGACGAGTTCCCATCTCGTTCCGCCGCCTAGACCTACCTACCTGCTCTCCTGCCCTCTCTCACATTTTCGCCTCCAGCCAGCGTCGAGATTTCACAGTTGCAGCATTGAAGAAGCCCAAAATCGCATTGGTTTTCCCCATCGGCGCTCATTTGCGCTCTGCGCATACAACTTCTCGAAACATATCCGTCTTCACGCGCGTCTGTAACCGCCTGTCAAACTGCCATAACCCGCCGCACGACACCCACGATCCACAGGCCGGGAGCCCGCCCTGACCAGCTTCAACTCATCGCATTGCGCGAGGCCGCCCCTCCCACCACAACCAGTTCGCCATCTTTCCAGCAGATTCTCGAGCCAGGAACCGACCCTTTGATTTTGGGACTGTTGGGTCGACGTTGTTGGCACCCTTACACGATACATTGTGATCCTGGAAGCGCGAGCGTGCTCATTCTCACCGTGATTCTTGGCTTCCCACTCGGGCGCCGAGTCGAATCTTTTCCCACCAGAACCCCACCGATTACCCACACGCACCCGTCGACATCCTTCTGGCCGCTCGAGGAACGAATCTATTTCTTCACTCTGCGAGACATCAGACATCAGGACCGACGCCCAAGGAATTCTGGAAGCCGTTGCTGGCCCAATCGCCGCCGACCCCAACTCGACATCGTTCGTGCCGTTTTTCTGAGGTAGTACATGGTCGTAGTTGTTTACATCGACCAGCTCCGCGATCCTCGGCGGCACAACCAAATGTTTTTGTGCAGCTCGCCCTCGACTTTCTGAGTCGTTTTAGCCATCATTATTTGGGGCGCAGATTTCTCCTATTATTGTAGGTGCTACCGTCTCACAGCACTGGCTTCTGACGAAGGCTGTCGTCATACCTCACTCCTAGCATTCGATCGATCGATCGATGCTTCAGCCAATCACAGCCCATGCCCGGCCTCGCCATATACAGCCTTCCACCTCGATATTATCAGAACGCAGAGCCTGTTCTGATATTCCCGTTACTGACAAGTCGCCCATTTACCAGCAGAAGCCGTCGCCCTCATCACGAAATACCACATCTGACTATACTTCCACTTGATCGAGTGGAAGCACAATCGACATCACGGCCACCACCACAACAACTAAGACGCCTCCCACTCCATGCTGCGCTTCTCGTAGCAACTCCAACAACAAGCAACTCTCACAGAAACCCCTTGACCGACGTCTACATGCCGCCATCATGTCCGAAGCGAACCCCACGTCTCACGGCACGCAACCGCCGACGTCGCCGAAAGGCCATCCGCTTCCACGTCGTTCATCGCCTCAACATTCAGTAACCCTTCAGCATCACCGCCTTGCCCGTGAGGCAAGCGCGAAGGCCGCCTCTACGCGCGCCGCCGCTGCCGCCAGCTCGGGTTCTTCCTCGTCGCCACGTAGGCATTCCTCTGGTGAGAGCCACAACACTGGCCCCAGCGACCCCAAAAAATGGTTCGACCAAAACAATGAAAATCCCACCGCTGCCTTTTCCAATGCAATGGACAGTAAGTTTTATGAGGTCCCCGGTCGCGGTGATGGACTATCTAACTGGGATGCACAGTCGACCCTCCATTCTTTCAAAAGGAAAGCGATTCTTCCAATGAGGACATGGCGAAACCGACCAGCTATCCCGCGCATCTACTCAAGCCACCCATCACTGGCACTTTGAAGCCCAGTGCAACTCACAGCAGCAGCGCCGACGACTACCGAAGCGTCATCGACGACTTGACAGTTGAAATCAAGAGGCTCAAGGATGAGTTGAGGAGACACAAGCAGAAGGGTCCGGAAATGCTGAAGAGGGATAAACTTTTTGAGATCAAGGTTCATGGGTTGCCCAAGCGCAAGAAGAGGGAGCTGGAAAGCACGTTACGCGACTTTGCTTCCGGGCTGGAAAGCAATACCCCGAGCGCCGACGCATCGTCACGCAAGAAGTCTCGACACACCGCTCGCCTCGAATCCGGCTCGGGATCCATGTCCAAGCACGCATCGTCCTCATCCGGATCTCACTCCCGGCCGGTCGATTCTGCCTACGCCTCAATGTCGACTGGGGCCAACTCATCCGGCACATCCCTCGCACGACCTTCGATTAGCGCGAGAGCGAGCTCCTCTGAACAAAAGGTGCAGAGTTACCTGAAGGATATCCCGGAAGGACTGTATCCACGCCACATGGTCATGACGGACAAGGACAAGAAGAAACTCATTGTGCGACGTCTGGAACAAATTTTCACAGGACGCATTACTGGCCGTGGTCTCACTCGCCATCAACCGAAGTCGGCGGCATATATCGCCCCGTTAGCCCCCATCATGGTGGAGCCCGCGACCGGGAACACAACTACCAACCACGGCCCGCAGAATCTCCTCGCGGCCCAGTACGAGCCTTCGCGAGAGGCCCGCATTCTTGCTTCGGAAGGCAAAAAGGGCGATTCGAAAGACGCTACATCGACGTCGAATTCCAACGAACAGCCTGACTCGGGTGGTAACCCGGCCGTCACGAACGAAGCCACCACGTCTCCTCCAGATGCCCCACCTCCGGAACAGCGCCCCACACGGCCCCGAGATCTCGACCCGGACCGCCTGCAAAACCCGACCGAGAACATGGACTACATCCGGCATTTGGGGCTCGCGCCACCTCACTTGACTGGCCTGATGAGTCAGGCAGATGTCTCTCCAGACGCCGACGGCTGGGTCTACTTGAACCTACTGTGCAACATGGCCCAACTGCACATGCTCAACGTAGCGCCTGATTACATTCGTAGCGCTGTTAGCGAGAAAAGTACCAAGTTCCAGCTTTCGCCAGACGGTCGTAAGATCCGATGGCGCGGCGGTACAGAGGGCACAAAGTTCAGCAGCGACAGCTCTGGAGACATGTCGCAGACGAGCCGCTCGGATGAGTCCGAAGGCGTGCAGAATGATGGCCAGAAGAGAAAGCGCAAAATGTTGCAAACGTCGAAGAGTGGACAGTACTCCATCTCCTCGGGTAAAAATGCCTCCGACCAATCCAAGCTGGAGCGACAAATGTCATCGGCCGACAGCTTCCACTATCAGCCCCTATTCCTACACCAGTCGTCTTCAGCTGAGCAGACCTCCATGGATGACACCGGCTCGTCGTTCGGCGCCCAGGAAGACAGCAATAACGGCGAGTCCCGATGGGGAAACAGTGGATCCGGGTCCACGCGCCGGAAGAGGCGACGCTTGGACGGGGCTATCATCTACTACAGTGGCGCCCCGTTCTGTACAGATCTGTCTGGAGATCCCGGCGACGCGTCTCCTTCCGACTACTTGACTTCGAATGACCAGGACCAGCAACTCTCCGCTAGCAGCGTCTTCCTCAGACCAGATCCTCCTCACCGCACTGCATCGGGATCCGCGCTCCCATACCGTCCTCTGAGCGACGGCAGAAAGGTTCCCAGCGTTGCGGTCGGAACTGAGACCGACTCCGAAGGTAGTATCGACATCGAGGCGGAGTTTCCTTGGTCCGACGCGTCCCAGACCACACCTCCTACTACTCTCGACGCGTGCGGCCTCGGCGGTGTTATTCCAGACGATCATTTCATGGTAGTTGCTACCACCAAACGGCCAAAGACGGATACCGCGTCGACGAATTCTTGCAAGCTTAAGCCCGACGATGTCCCTGCCCTGGTCAGCAGAATCACGTCGCCCATCGGATCTCAAGATGGGGCAGCGCAGCCCACACCCCGCAGCCCACCATCTCGAGTCAGCATTCAGTACACATCTCGGGCGGTGAAGAAGTTGGACCCCGCGCCGCTCCCTCCGCCCGGCATGTACTACGCGTTCGACAGCGATTCGGACGAGACTTCAGAGTCGGATGAGGAATCGGAAATCGACAATGTCACCATGCCGAAGGTGCCGGTCGGCAACAGAGCTTATACTCATGTATTCGAAACCACGTATCCCGATGATGAAGAGATGACCAGCGGAGACGAGGAAGGCGAGGAACCGGACGACGACGATGTGGTGGAGGAGATTGAGGAGGACAGCAGTGAGGAGATCCAGATCCCGCTCCCTCCCAGGGCGGTTCGTCGTACCAGCAGCAGCAGCGCTGTTGCTGCTGCCGGTACCGTCAGAAGCCGCAGTAAGAGTCTGAGTGCCGAGCTGCCCGCTGCCACCGGCAGTTCTGTTGCTACCGCCGGCGGTGCTGAGAGTGGCTACAGTAGTGGTCGTGAAGAGAGCGGATGAGATGGGAAAAGTTGGATTCGGGCGTGAGGCAAACGATGGCGGCGGAAGGAATACCTATGGTGTAACACTTTGGATATGTCATCACGTACGGGGCATCGCAAGGTGTTTGATCGGAAAGATTGTTCAAGAACATACCCGGGGAAGCGGCGAACCGCACATCTTTTATTCCGCATCTTAGCATCGACACGGGAATTGGGTTTTTTTTTCTGGGTTGAAGAGCAACGAAACAGGAGCTTGGAGAAAAGCAGTCTGTCATGGGTTGCGGGGAGTTTGGTCGGCGATGATTTCAGAGGCAATGATACCCATTTCCGCACCTTAGCAACTCGGTGATGCCTCGTGACATGCCTGGTCGCAAGACCGGTGACCATCACTGACCTCGTCCGCGTGGAGGTGCGCATGGTGAGCTGATGTGTGCTAGACCAGAGCCAACACGCCGCCGTGCATGGCCGACGGCCAGGAGTCCCGCGGTACCGCCCGCCCGAGACTCGCCGTCTCGGAGCCAGCCTATTGTAAACCCATGACGAAAGCCCCTGCTTTCCGTGACTGGGGTTTTCCGAGTGCATCATGGCATCCTACGTGTACCTATGGACGGAACCTAGACGCGGATGAGAGGTGCCCAGCTGCCGAAGTCAGCACCGAAGAAACCGAGCTTCCTCGCCGTGCCGGGCCGGATTTCAGAGTGGGGCACCAGCTGAACACCGCCCGGCCCCGTCGGCGTGCCCGTATCCGGTCAGGATGGTAACTACAAATCGCACACCGTCGGAGGCTGGCAATCACTCCAACGCCTCGAGTTTACGTTCATCGCGAAAGGTACTTCGTCACGTCTCCTACAACAGGCCCTCCAACCAACAATCACTCCACAATCCCAACGTCGACGATAGTGTAGTGGGTCCTACATCCTCCCGGATCCACCCGAGGCAACACAAGGCTCCGCAGCGTCGGACGTCTTCAACGAATCACATCCGATATGGTGTAGTGGCCAACATGATGCTCTCTCATTTCCAGTGAGAGGTTAGGCATAGCCCCGAGTTCGATTCTCGGTTTCGGAACAACCATGTTTCTTTTTTGCGTTTTCGTGTGTTTTTTTCTGCATGTCTTTTTAACCAGTACCTAGCTAAGTGTGTAGATAAACAGACAATTGTTGTCTTTTCGATGTTTGACTAGAAATACTAGTTTGCTAAGTAGACTCTTTCTTAAATGCACTTTCAGTCTGTA
Source organism: Colletotrichum brevisporum (assembly GCA_030770045.1). Classification (NCBI taxonomy): domain Eukaryota; kingdom Fungi; phylum Ascomycota; class Sordariomycetes; order Glomerellales; family Glomerellaceae; genus Colletotrichum; species Colletotrichum brevisporum. The sequence goes on along the minus strand of JAUGSI010000006.1, from coordinate 4,287,017 downwards.
GTAATCAACAACCTTGTGAGCACGACGACATCTTGGAACGCTCGCAGCTTACGATGATCTCAATCACGACGTTTTACCCCTCACGTTTCTTGTAAAGCAAATTTGCACCTCGAAAGCTAGCGAATAGCATCCAAGATCATGTTATCCACCAGTGCCCCCTGCGTGCAAAGTCGCATCTGCGAGGTTCACGACACGATGCCCAAGCATGGCGGACTTGGACTTGCGCATAAGCATCTCACAAGTCGAACCCCTACTACCCCCCGCACCATCGAAACATCTCAACCTCTCCAGGTTCAGGCTCGATTACCAGTACCCATCGCCCGACAACCAAAATACAAGTCTCTGCTGGCCTCCTCGCCGCTGGGCAACTCAGTTAGAGTGCCTCCGGTCTTGGTTCCCCACGTAATGCTCGTTCTCGTCAGACTTGCTCAGGCCCAGAGCGTGGAGCGCAGCGGCATCTCGCCCCCGCTCGGGTTGTGCGATGAGCCGGGGTACCGTCTCCGCCGGCCACGATTTGGGCAGACGAACCTTGTATACGGCAAAGCGGAACTGGTCTACGGTAGCTGCGAGGACAATCAGGTCATTCTCGGGCATCGTCGCCGCAACCTTCGAGTTTTTCTCCAGTGGTGGCAGAAGCTCCGCCAACTCCAAACGGCGCGCATTCGGCTGCGTCTCTCTCGTATACGCCATCAAGTGACTTGTGCGGCCAAGCCTTGAGTCCCTCGTTTCTACCGTGAGTATAGCGTCACAGTAGTGCCCGACGACACCTAGGAGGTGGCCATCAACGGGACCGGTCCTCAAGATTGCGATTTGACCCTCTGATGCGTGACAGCGGAGGATCCCTGTGAATATTCGGTCGTTCTGGGCTATTTCGATACGAATTTAGTCACCAGGAGTACCGGGCATGATCGTAACGTGATCGAAAGGTTGTAGTTTCTTATGCGAATATCAGCGAACAAGCATCTACACCCTTCGACAGTTTATCGCAAACCTGCTTTGTTGGAGACAGACCAAAGGGTTTCAAGTACCGGGAGTAAGAAACCACCGCTGCACTTGCGTAGCTTCCGTCTGCCGGTTTCGAATGGATCACCACACAACCGTCCCCTAGATCATTTACTGTCAAGTGCTCCACCTCGTCTACCGGATTCCGCAAATTGAGGCAGGAGCTGGGTCTAGATATAACATCAGACTGGCCGAACTTGCCCATCCTTCAATATGTTACTAACTTGGAGAGGACAGTCGTTTCGGCGTGCTGTTGGGCTACTACTCACTGGATGATTGTTGCAAGGGGAAGACAGTACACCTGGCTTCCCTCGATACCTTTCTCGCCACCCGTCAGTCCCGAGATGAACGCAACTAATTCCTCGTTAGGCGATATGGCAATCTTGTGCACCTTCGGCCACGGCAGATCCACGCGGTCCCAGACGCCAAGGTCGGCGTATACGTATTTGCCGACGTCCAGGTCAAAGATGTAGCACTGACACCCGAAGATTAGAATCAACGCTGATAAAACGACCGGAGATATTTCGGAGTTGTGTTGCATGTATCTCACACTGAAGAGCTCAGAGCTCGTTGATGCAATCAGGTATCTCATCCCGATACTGACAGTCACCCAGGAATGCTCGAATTCGGGGTTGAGTTGAAACTGTCCGGTCACGGTAAAATCATGATCATTGGCAGTGTGAGGATGACCAGATGCAAAGAGCATCAACTTTGTTTTGCTCCAGTAAACCACTTTTCTTCCATCTATTGAGACTTCACAGCCTTCTAGAGCGCTTGAAGGCTGGTGTGGCAGACGCCCTGCACACACCGACCGAGCATATTGGGCATCCCAGGAGTTTGGCTGAGCATAAGCAACAGCAGAGCTGTTGGCGCGAATTAGTTCAAATCCGAATCCCCATACGGTATCTGGGGACCAATGAGATGCGCTTACTTTTGGTTGATTTGGTACGTCTTCAGTCGAAACTGATTGCTCGACATGCGGTCGGACATCTGATGTGGGTTTTCGATGTACACGACAGGCAAATGACGGTCCTTCAGCGTCAGGTCTTGTACTTAGACATCAGCAGAACCCCAGGGTGTGCGAGCCAGCATATTCGATGAATGAATTGTGCCGATCACGGTGACATATGGGTCGCTTGGCAGAAACGGAAGCATGGCCACAGGGACGGAAACTAGAAGGACTGTCGAGTCGCTCGAGAAACCCGCCTCGACCTTGACGAAATCCACGGGAATCGGTACAGACCCGAGCCAGTGAGAGAATAGATCGATTCGAAGGGCCTCGGGGTCCATGTCCTCCAAGAGACGGAAACTGAGCAGCAATCTTGGATAGCGAGAGGGCATCATCTCCTGTGAGGGTGGCAGAGGGCCTGCATCGTCGACATCGTGCCAAGGTCCTTTCCGCGTGGGAGAGGGACAGCGAGAAAGGCACTTGTCTGATGAAATGCTAGCCCCATCTAAGGGGCCGTCTCGTCTGAAAGTGTCTTTATGATGGTTGGCCGAGAGCAGAATATCCCTAGGGTACGCGGGGTCCTGGCTGAGGACGAGGTGTACTGGAAGTTCTCTAGGGGCGTAGTCATACGGCTTGGGCTGGTTTTGAATATCCTGGTAGATTCTGCTGTACAGATAAGCCGATGAGAAAGAAGGCAGACTTCGCATCATCTCCAGTTATCGGATGAGGACGTCGATGAAGCTGTTCTCACCCATGCGGCAGGCAGCAGTATTGAAAGAACAAGCAGCGATCAGACTGGTGACACCGTTGCCGCCATCAAAATTGGAAGTTGCCGTTCTGCAGCAGTCAAGGAGAATGAGCACGTCGACCGGTGCTTCTTCTGATAGACTCTGTATCGCTGGCCATCGAACTCTAGAAGGGCGAGTTTGGCGAGAGTCCTCGCCGCGTGCCATCCAAATCAAGTCTCCTTGCTTACTCAAACAGGCCGGGCCAGTGTAGAAGACGATACGGAGATGCAGTTGGTTGTCATCTTCAACTAGCCCGTATATCTTCCTGTATACTTCCTGATGGCTCTTCTGGCTGACGAGTATTGCCCAACGTTCCACGTCGAAATCATAGTGTTTTGACAGGAGATGTCCCAAATCGTGAACTCTCCGGATTAAATCGACAGATTCGTTTTCCCAGTGCATCAGAAGTACCGATACGCTGGCGTAGCTGGATTTCCTATCGGTAATTATCGTGGCTTCGGCGGCTTTCTGGAGCTGCATCCCAAAGTCCTCCAGGTGTCGATGATACATCAAGTGTCCGAGATCATGCTGCATTCGAGCCTTGTATAATATCTGGGATGGATTATCCGGTAGATATTGCGGCTCATAGTCCAGGTCCAAGGATGAAGTATCATTACAAAGGGTTTCGGGAGTCTCCGTTGGGAGTCTTTCGTTGGCTTTACCGGAAGACTGACGCCTTGGCTCTAAATGCCCATCCCTTAAGATGACTGCACGATCTGAGTCCTAGATTCGATCTTAAGACTGATCTAAGACGAGAAAAAGGGGCGGGAAGCCTCACGATGTTTAGTCCCAAAGTCGGCGAGTTCGAGGTCCTGCCTGGCCCTGCAGATTCATGACTGGCCTGGTTAGACTTCGCACCTGCGGCAGAGCTGTTTTTCTGACCCATCGTTTACTGACGATGTATAACAGCTATGACGTCGCAGAACGATGATGCCTGGGACGAGGACGGGTGTCAGAGTATTGGGTGAGCAACGACGACCAGATCAGGCTGCCGGAATCCTTGTGGTGAGATGCGACACCTACGACCGGATGGATCAAAGCCAACCAAAGCACATTACATCAGGAGTACAGCCACTGAGGTGGCACGAAGAGATCCCGCCTGCATGTCAGAGTCTCGAACTGGCCTGCTGAACCAATATGGCACGAGACCAGACAGTTGATGCAGGACAACTGATTCCCCGAATCAGGGCGTGCAGCAGAAGAAAGCGGGATTGCATATCGAGAAATAGGAAAGTAGCTGTGTTGCATCTTTGAAATTGATGAGTTCGAGACCATAGCATACATGGTTGCTGTTTACCGTTACTTGCTTCCCATCTCATGTGCCTAGGTATCGTGCAAGTGAAGCAATAATTGGAAAGGGCTGTCGATAGGCAGTGAGGGGCAGAGCTTAAGGGCAGTGCCACCCCACCATACCTATGGAGGTGCAGTGTGCCTGCCGCACAGTGCCAGCCAGGTGGGCGACCAGAAAGGTGCCCCTCACCTCGGTGAACAGGCCACCGTGGATCGGGTCGGCAGCGGACCGTCACTGCAGCTCCCCTCCACACCGTTTGGCGAAAAATCGCAAGCTCCTTCCACCAACAGGCGATGCGCTGAAGCAACGTCTCGCTATTTTCACAATGTCGGTCGAGGGCAAGAAGCCGGAGACCGCTGGGTAAGTCGCGCCTTCTTCTGTCGCCAACGATTGCTCGAGCTGACCAGTTTTACTACGACTCGCAGCAAGGATGCCACGCCGAGCAACCCTCGAGGAATTCCCAAGGCGCCGTTCGTCGACAAGGTCGAGGACTATGTTACGACCCGCGAAGAAGTCGAGCCCACCCTGCGCAACTTCCAGGAGATGATTTCGTGAGTCGCCCAGCGCTGCAGAATGCGCCCGCCCGCACGCCCGACCGAATGAGCAATGCGCATTGCGAGGGACAGAGGGATGCACGATACGCGGCGGGATGGTTTTGGTAACAGTTTGCTACGTGCAGGAAATACCAGTTCATGGAGCTAAACCTTCAGAAGCGGGTGGTCGGCTTGAAGGACAAGATCCCTGATATCCAGAAGACCCTCGACTCCGTGCAGTTCCTGAAGCTCAGACAGGTAGGAGTCACACAGCCTGTCGAGGTCGGATTGCCCACGCTGACTTGACATAGGATGAGGACGAGCCGATCGAGACGACCTTTGAGCTCAACGATACGCTATACACCAAGGCAAAGATTCCGGCCACCAAGGAGGTTTACATCTGGCTAGGCGTCCGTCCCCCTCCCGACTACGCTCACACAACTGGACGAGACTGACCTACGGCAGGCAAATGTGATGCTTTCATACCCCATCGACGAAGCCGAGACGCTGCTGCAGTCCAAGCTGTCAACGGCGAAGCTGAGCTTGTCAAACTGCGAGGAGGACCTGGACTTCCTGAGGGAGCAGATTACGGTACGTTCTACGGGGCAGATCCGGCCCGGCGATCCTGTGCTAACTTGTCGCAGACAATGGAGGTCGCTATCGCAAGGGTCTACAACTGGGAGGTTGTTCAAAAGCGCAAAGAAAAGGAGGAGGAGAAGAAGGCCGGCAAGGGAAAGGAGGGCGCCGAGACGAACGGCTAATGGAAGAGTCGATACCAAACCAAAGAACCCTGATTTTCGCAACGGCCCTGACTTTCAATAACTCGACGAGGATATTGGACGACCAATGCTGATCGGCGTGTACGGCTTGGCCTGGTGGCTTATAGTGACAGCCATCTGCAACTTGGCCGAGAATGGTGGCTTTCGACGGCACGCGGCTCTGTGCACAACCACAGACCGAACTGTCGCAGCGCACGCAGTCGACAGCCACGTGAAAGACGTCATGTCTTCGCGACACAGCCGCCTGGTAGGGAACCATCCGATGTCACTGAGCCGAAGACACACCACTACGGTGCCTTAGTAAGTCTGACAGCCCGTCAGCCACCACCAACCACTACTTCTATGTACTTGCACACCCGGACTGGAACCCCCGAATCATGTCAGCGTGATTTCAGCCTGGAGGACTGCTGCCCAGGCTCTGAATCTCTCCTCCCTGCTACCCTTCCGTTACGTGCCGTGCGGGCCAATCTCCAGCGCCTGTGGCCGCGCGTGGGTGGGCTGGTTTAGGGGGGCGGTTACGTAAGGCCAGCGGTGGGAAATGCGGCCTCCGTACTGAGACTCCATATCTCTGATTACGGGTAGCGCAGGTGCAATGGAGTGCGGTGTAGATACTACCTGGGTACGTAGTCGTAGACCTGAGGCTAACGCCGTACAGCCACTTCTGAGGGGCAACCAGGGGACATTTCGGTGCGGGACCGGTCGCTATGACGAATTTTGGCATACCGCCAGCCAGTACACTTTAATTCAACCTACCAAAAGCGAGGGCGATCAATCTCGCATCCACGTCCTCCCCCCGCCTCTCTGTCCCGTTCCCCACAACCAGCTCTTTCTTCCAAACACCTACGATCCTGGTTCACTTCGTCCTTTTTCTCCCCTACGAGGAACAACAACAACTGATCCCGTCCGCCCAGATCGAGTTGTTTCGAAAACCACCAACCCTCCATCTCCCTCTTCCACCCCGCCTCGTGGAAAATCCCTCTCTTCCAACCGTAACCCTTTTTCAAATCTCTTCACCTTCGTTCCCGTGAACGAAGACCCCTAAAAGGCCCCACCATGGCTCAGCAGGAACTCGACCCTAAGTATGACCAGTTCGACTACCCGACCGTCGCCCCCGTGGCTCAGAACGGTCATCCCGGCCACCTCACCGAGGAGCAGAAGGCCCAGGTCGCCCAGCTGCGTCTGATGCTCGAGGCCGAGGGCATCACCAAGCGTCTCGACACTCTTACTCTGGTGCGATCGCCCTAGACCGCAACATGGGGGATTGCGTGGCCCGCCTTCGCTAACACCGTTCCAGCTGCGTTTCCTCCGTGCCCGCAAGTTCGATGTCAACCTGGCCAAGCAGATGTAAGCCACGCACGACACCGCGATTATCACATATTCCGCCGCTGACCCGACACCCTAGGTTCGTCGAGTTCGAGAACTGGCGGAAAGAGACCAAGCTTGACGAGACCGTCCCGACCTGGGAGTACCCCGAGAAGGAGGAGGTCTTCAAGTTCTACCCCCAGTACTACCACAAGACTGACAAGGTACGGCGCTCCCTAATTGCTGTGATGGCCGCACTCCCCACTAACGCTCGCTCGCTTGACAGGATGGCCGTCCCGTCTACATCGAGGCCCTCGGCGGCATCGACCTGAACGCCATGTACAAGATCACCACGTCCGAGCGCATGCTCACCAACCTGGCCGTCGAGTACGAGAAGTGCGCCGACCCCCGCTTCCCCGCCTGCTCCCGCAAGTACAACCACCTCGTCGAGACGTGCTGCACCATCATGGACCTCAAGGGCGTCACCATCACCCGCGTGCCCCAGGTCTACAACTACGTCAAGCAGGCCTCCGTCATCTCCCAGAACTACTACCCCGAGCGCCTCGGCAAGCTCTACATGATCAACGCCCCCTGGGGCTTTTCCACCGTCTGGAGCGTCGTCAAGGGCTGGCTCGACCCCGTCACCGTCCAGAAGATCAACATCCTCGGCTCCGGCTACCAGAAGGAGCTCCTCAACCAGATCCCCGCCGAGAACCTCCCCAAGGCCTACGGCGGCAAGTGCGAGTGCCAGGGCGGCTGCCACCTCAGCGACGCCGGCCCGTGGCACGAGAAGGAGTGGACGAGGGAGCCCGCGTGGGCCAAGCCCCAGGCTGCCGCCCCGTCCGCCACCATTGAGAACAAGGGCGGCGAGACCGTCACTGCTCCCGCCGCGGCCCCCGCCGGCACCGCCGTCACCACCGACGTCGTCGCCGACGCCGCCAAGGCCCCTGCTGCGGCATAGACGTCTCGTCTTTGCGTACATTGAAAGCATGAGAGCGGTGTTGTTTTGGAGTATTGCTGGGCGAGAAGACTCGTTAGAAGAGAAGAGGCGTTGGCAGATTTCGTTGCGGTTGCATCCGGGCTGAAGGCAATGGGCGGGCGACGGGGCTGAAAAAGAAGAGCCTCTGTTGCAGAGTCGCTCATGCATGTGTCGGGTTCCGGCCTTTTCGCTACCTCACATTATACATACTTTCGCTGATGTGGTTTGCATAATATTTGAATGTGACGTGCCAAGAAAGACCAACGCTCACCGCATTTTCAATTTTCGTAAACCGTTGTATTTTTGCTGTGTACATTGGCACGCCTGCAGGCGTGGCATTGCTGGAACCCCCAATTATGTCAGATGGTATATACATGTCCCAACACCAAAACTCCAGTGACCAGGTAAACGTGCCGAACCGAGGGCTTCCTTCAGATTGACACTGCTCTCCACAGTGCCAGGGAATGGCCGCGTTCACCAAAAAAATGTGCAAACCTCCTCTCGTCTTCTGGACAGCGACGCTCTGCCTTCAAGACCGCTCCGTGACGGTATACTCCCCCGCCACCCTCGCCCTCTCCATCTTGGCCACCGTGGCGGGCATCTCCTTCTTAAGCCTCCCCAGCCTCTCGACAGCCGAGCCATACGCCTCCTTCGTCTCCCCCCTGCGCTCCATCTCCTCCAGAGGCAGCACCTCGGCCTCCCTGCTCTCCAGCTCCTCCTCGCGCGCCTTCTTCGCCGCCTCGATCGCCGCCTCGTCCGCCGCAGTCGACGCCTTGAACTCCTGCGCCACGGCGGCCGCCACCGCCCCGGGGACGCTCTTCTTCAGCGCCGCGATCTCGTTGAGCAGGTCCTCCTCCTCGCGGGCCAGGTCCTCCACGCGCTGGCGCAGGCGCGCGTCCCACGGCTCGTAGGCCTCTTCCGGCTCGGTGGGCTGGTCACCCGATAGGAAGACGGCGGGGTCGGCGTCGAGGCCGTTGATCGAGAGGTTGGGGGCCGCGTAGGTGAATGTGTTGTTTATGTACTGGAGGAGGACAAGTTAGACGCTTCGGTCGCAAAGTTGGTATAATGCATGTTGCGCGCTGCTGTTTCGCAAGGAGATAGACTCACCTCGTTGACGAGACGCTCAATAGGCGCCCGCAGCTCGTCCTCCTGCACGTCGCCGCCCTCGATCTGCGGGAACGTCTTGTCGAGGTGGTCCTTGGCCCCGCGCCGCACGTTTTCGAGGAGGTACGCCAGGTCCTCGCGGGACTGGAGCTCGATTTTTCGATGGGCCGACTCCATGGTCTACGGCTCCGCAGGGAAGCGGTCGAGCCGGATTCGAAAGTAGAAGGAGGACGCTCTCCCGCGCCGGAGGCTTGAGATTGACCGGCAGTCGTCTGTGGTGAGCGGATCGGGTTGTTGCCGGCGTCGGATGTTAGCCTGCGAGTGTTTACTTCCAGCCGTCGGCGCGTGTCAAGCGCCGTCATCCGACCTCTTTTCCCATCGGAGGTGCGCCCCACGTTCTTGGCACAGCCTTATCATCTTTCTTATCGGTTGAGACTATCTTATCTTATCGATAAACACCAGTCGCATGTGACCGGCTCGCCTGCCCCACCTCCAAATCCCACCCCCGAAAATTGCCGAGATCGGAATACGACCCGGCAGCTGCGGTAGCGGCAAACTGTGGACAGCCAGTTAGACCAGAACCGGCGCAGCGCGAACACAACGGCGGCCGGCGGCTGCGGGAGGAACACAGCAGGATGGCAAGGACCATTAGCGTTCACCAACAAGGCACTACACTATTAGCCCCGGACCTGCAAGGGGGGCTTTTTGGCCAGAGGGCCTTGGATGTTGAGATCAAGCCTGCTATTTTGCACTGTACGCCATGCACAGATCGACCGTCAATCAACCAGAGACGTGAAGAATGACGAAGCAAGCCAGGAATAGCCGGTCGAGACGTCCACCCGGCCGGGACGTCCACAAAACACCAAAAGTAAACAACACCGAAAGCCGGACAGCACACCGAGAACTGCCGTCCACCGGAGCACCTTATCACCATTTCATCTCCCTTGCCGGTGCTCGCCACAGGGATGATGCCCCCCGGCCGCTATGACACTCACAACTGCCTGCATGGGGTGAGACCTCCAGGCCGGCACAGTGGGGGACCACTCCGCACAGTGGGCTGCTGCGACTTCTGGGGCGGGGCGCCTGGCCGTCAAGGCGGCGGCGGCTTCACCCACTGCCGGGGTACCGCTGTGCCGTTGTGGGAAATGGGGGGGAGCAGAATGCGGTATAGCAGCACCTAGGTCGCCGAAAGCTGGGGGTCGCGGTCGTTGAATGTGGTTGGGTGCAGCGGTCGTGGGCCTGGGCCTGGAGCAGGTACTCCGTTACTCCGGCGCTTTCGGGGGAGGGACTGGACCCTCTTTCTCAGCTCTGGGGGCGGACATGGCGTTCGCATGTCGGGTTAGCAGCACCACCGAGGAGGTCTCGAGTCAGACGTGATGGCCGAAGGGGTGCCTCGTTTCATCGCAATTCTCGAGTAGCGTCTGGACAGCTCGTGGATTTTTCTTTTTCCTCATTCTTTCGTCGTAAGCTCGGGACGGACAATACGTCACTTGGCCAGCCAGCCCGCCCATGGAATCCAAAATTGGGAGGTTGACCTCACGCCGACGGAACCCGTGGGACCCTGACTTTGCCGATATGTGTGCCACCTTCGCCTCCCGAACTCTCTTGTGATACGAAAAGGGAACATGCTTGAAAGACTAGTCAGCAACCCATTTCGTGCAGGATCTCAAGGACCCAGATTTGTGGGGTCGCGGTGACGAGGACGAATATGCCATGAATAGTGTCTTGTGACTCTATTTGACTATGTAGTAGTAGTACGGAGGTGTGGGAATCAGCGAACCGAGGAAAAAAGGCGTGTCGAAGTACATGATCGTGTGAGAGAAGAGGGTATGTGCTGTGAAAAGCCGAGAAAACGCCCTAATCCAAACGACGAAAGTAAGAAATCCGGCGGCTAAAAAATAAGCAATATATCTCCTAATGAAACCCTCCCCGCCGCAGTGTGCCAAACTCCTCCGATGATCCCTTCCCCCCTCGCCCTGGTGACAAAGAAGAAAAGAAGAGGTGCCTGCTGCCTCGTTCCGAGAGGAGGAATGCCGGGTGTACTGTTGCTCCTGCTCGGTGTTCGCTCCCATGCCTTCGCCCAAACAGTGGGTACGGCCTCGTTTGGTGTCATGGGACGTAATGAGGTCGTCGACAGACCAAAGGAAAAGATGAAAGAGGTGAGGTCGTATCCGGACGCCGTGGTATAGAGAAATAGAAAGGGGTGTCTCGTGAGAATTCATCGGTCTAAAAACAGTCTGGACGTTGGTGTTCGTGTATCGTAAAGTTGGCCCCGCAGGCAACCGTTATTGGGGAAACATGTTGTTAATCTCCTCGTCGCTAAGGACGATCTCGATGACGGGCTCTCGTTGGTTCTCGAGAGGGACGTAGTCGCAGTCGACGTAGGACGGCAGGAAGATTTCTGGATCGACATATTAGCCCACGTTCAGGTGGAAGGCTGGAGTAGCCGTGACATACCTGGGTTCCAGGCGAAGCCTTGGCTGGAGGAGAGGTAGGAGATCTACGGAACCGTGTTAGCCTATGTTCAACTCAAAGGGCGGGGCAGTCTTACGAGCCGGGGAGTGCCGTTGGGGTCGCCGATGTTGATGACGGTGCTCTCCTGCTTCGACAACGCCGTGCCTGTTCTCGCCATTAGCAGCCGACCAAGTGTTGTTGGAGCAGAACCATCGGGCGGTGCAAGCTTGCAGGGCCCGGGCTCCGGAGCTCCAACCCATGGTGGGATGACATACTGAGAAGGCTGGGCCGGCGCTGGTGAGCCATCTTCTGTTTTTGGGCCGAGGCCGGGGAGGAGGCCTGCGGAGAGCTCGAGTATGTCGAGGAAGACGAGCTAGTTGCACCCCGAACCTGGGCGGACTGGTGGTGGTGGCCGTAGGCGGCGGCCGACGACGGGGTCATCGGGATCGCAATAGACGACGACATGGCGGTCGGTAAGGCTTATTGACAGGAGATGGAAGACTCCAAAGCGACAAGATAAAACTCCAGAATGACTTGAGGCGGTCTGAACGACTAGAAGACGAAGGGAAAGAGGTCACCGAGTGGTTCGTCACGAGAGGGGCCAACTGGGTTCGGCTGGAGGTGCGGGATGTTGAAGGAGTCAAGAGCGGGAAACAGAGGCGTCGGACGAAGAAGTGCACCACTTGTGACTGATACCGCTGTACAGCGTACAGTGCTAGGTCGCCCTCTGGGACGAGGCCCAACGAGGCGTCCGGTGAATCACACCCACATCATCCCATACACTATGGCGGCTGATAAGAGACAGGTGACGGCACTCAGGCAGATGATAAGGTGCACTATGACCTCGGGCGGCCTGTCTCTAACAGTGGATAGCAGGAGGGACCCTCGCATCATCGCGGCAGGGATCAGGACACCGTCCCCACAGTACGAGGAGAGAGTTGACCCCACCGCCGCCAATCGGAGCGCCTGGCTGCCTACAAGGGACTGCAGGCACTTCGCCCTGGCCCAGGCCGCCCGCAAGGCCAATCAGATCACAAGGCAGACTCCAGATCACGTGATGGGATGAGCTTCCATTGACTTCTGACTAAGCCCGGCTGAGAGGCTGCATGCGTATCCATTGACGCCTACAGGCAAGCTCGAACAACCAAGTAGCACCCCCAAGCATTGTGTACATCAACTTCGCCATCCTCCCACACTACGACGCCATCCCCGCGACCTCTTCTCGACACGACCGACGTGATTTCCCGAGTTCACATTCTCTCAATTTGACGACGCTAGCTCCTCCTGCAATCAGACACAATGGGTGACGTCTTGGTGGAAAACCCGGCCAACCACGTTGCTGCCCTCAAGAAGACGGCGCCCTCAACAATCCCTAGTATCGAGAACTTCGAGGGCATCTCTACGGAAGGCGGTGACGACTATGCCACACTGAAGAAGCTGCAGAGGCAACTAGAGTACATCCAGCTTCAGGAGGAATACATCAAGGATGAGCAGAGGTGGGTCTTGCTGTTGGTGTACGCCAATGATGAATGGTTTGCTGACCAGCCATCGCAGGAGTCTGAAGCGCGAGCTCGTCCGCGCTCAGGAGGAGATCAAGCGGATTCAGAGCGTGCCCCTGGTTATCGGGCAGTTTATGGAGGCGATTGACCAAAAGTACGTTGAGCCCCGCCTGCTACCATCGCAGCCCTCACGCTCGACATGGCTAACCACAGAGCAGCACCGGAATCGTCCAGTCGTCGACCGGCTCTAACTATGTCGTCCGAATCCTTTCTACCCTCGACCGCGAGAAGCTCAAGCCCTCGTCTTCCGTCGCCCTCCACCGCCACTCCAACGCCCTCGTCGACATCCTCCCTCCCGAAGCCGACTCCTCCATCGCCATGCTCGGCGCCGACGAGAAGCCCGATGTGACATACGCCGACGTTGGTGGTCTGGATATGCAGAAGCAGGAGATCCGCGAGGCCGTCGAGCTGCCCTTGACGCACTTCGACCTGTACAAGCAGATCGGTATCGACCCCCCGCGCGGTGTCCTCCTCTACGGCCCCCCGGGAACCGGAAAGACCATGCTGGTCAAGGCCGTCGCCAACTCCACGACGGCCAACTTCATCCGTGTTGTCGGTTCCGAGTTCGTACAGAAGTACCTGGGTGAGGGTCCCCGCATGGTCCGTGACGTCTTCCGCATGGCTCGCGAGAACGCCCCGGCCATCATCTTCATCGACGAGATCGACGCCATCGCGACGAAGCGTTTCGACGCGCAGACCGGTGCCGACCGAGAGGTGCAGCGTATTCTGCTCGAGCTCCTCAACCAGATGGACGGTTTTGACCAGACGGCCAACGTCAAGGTCATCATGGCCACCAACCGCGCCGACACGCTCGACCCTGCGCTGCTGCGTCCCGGCCGTCTTGACCGCAAGATCGAGTTCCCCAGCCTGAGGGATCGCCGCGAGCGCCGACTCATCTTCTCGACCATCGCCGGCAAGATGAGCCTGGCGCCCGAGGTCGACCTGGACTCGCTGATCGTGCGCAACGATCCCCTCAGCGGTGCGGTCATTGCCGCCATCATGCAGGAGGCCGGCCTGCGCGCGGTGCGCAAGAACCGCTACAACATCATCCAGAGCGATCTGGAGGACGCCTACTCAAGCCAGGTCAAGGGCACGAGCGACGAGAACAAGTTTGACTTTTACAAATAAGCGACGGGCAAGGGACCGGAGGGGAGGAACGAGCGAGAGAGACACACGATCAAACACTACCCGCTGCAAGGCCGGCGATGTAATGGGACCGGGAGGGACAGGGATAGATCCGATCAGCGGCCTCGGGGGAGGTGCGTCACGTTGTACAATATTCCTGATAAACGGCGTCCAAAGTGGCTTGCCAATTGCGTTTGCGTTACCGTGACTGTGATGTGGATGTAGAGGAGTGTGGCGTCGCGCGAGGTATCAAACTCAACTTCTGAGCAATGTAGCCCGTGACGTGCAAATCACAACCAGGAAAGAAAAGAAGAAAAGAAAAAAAAAAACGGGGAAAAGAGAAATCAGATCATGCGTCGAGGCAGGGCCGCAGCTGAAAAAACGAGGCCGCGCCGTGTCACATCTCAACTGCGGCTCGGGACATGCCGAGCCCCCCCCCCCCCGGGCCGGGGTCGGGATCGGTGTCTGTGCCAAGATTCCGGGCCTCTACACATGGACATATCTAATTCCCCCATCCTTCTGGTGTTCGACTCTAGCTATGAATTTGGCCAGTCGTCCCGTTGTCTATTATTATTGTTGTTATTATCCTCCGACATCGTCGTTCCTCGTTGTATTACTATTGTTGTTGTCATCTGATGTTGAGACATCATTCTTATTATCGAGCCAAGCCGCATTAGGGTATTAGGTACTAGAGGAGGGCGTGACGAACAAGATTTCCCTCAGACAATCCCTGGGAGAAAAGTATGGAGACGGCTGCTGCTCTCTTCGGTGGTGGTGACCTTGGTAAGGGGAACAATCAGAGGGTTTGAGTTCAACTTGCACCTTTCCGTAAAGATCTATGCCGTTCCCTACGTTACAAGGCATACAGATGTGAGTCCAGCTGGGCATACTCTAGAGAATGTGTATTTTCAAGATAAGGAGCTGTCGATTCTGAGACTTCCCTCGACCCTGTTCCTGTGTCGTAAAGCATGATGTGATGAACGTGAAAGATACACTTTGGTGTTAGTAACAACACTTTAAAGTGTAATGACTTGCTGCCATGTCACTTCACCCTCGGAATAGTCAGACACAACAGTCACAAGGTACAACGCAGTTTAGCCAGTAAGCATTCCTGTATTCAGGGGAAACCCTTCCCTCTGCGAACCACTACTTTTCCCATCCGTTGGTTTTCCCCATTTTCCGATTTTCCCTTTTTGATTCTCTCTCCATGCCTCGGCCTAGGAGCCTAGTTGGTCTAAAAAGTCTTTGAAAGAAGAAGAAACGCATTCGTCACGATTAAGAAGAGGAAAAAAAAGGGAACGGGGCTGTCCAAGAGACCCGACCCAGAACCACCGAGAAACAGACGAACGAGTCCGTGGCAAAGCCGGCCTGCTTTCAACTCGCGAAACGTAAAACAACTCCCAAATGATGACCGTCGCTGATGCAAAAGTTCGTAATGCCGCAACCGAGAGACGTCGACCGTCTCGGGAAGGGGGGGTATATCCGTCTTCCCTTCGCAAACTCTCCCTCCCAACTTCTCCTGTCCGTTCCGAGCAGTAGGTAAGGTAATTATGGATTATCATTACCATTACTGCCTCTTCGTAGCAGCTCCTGTCGCCAGTCGCGTATAGCGCAACGGCGCACCGGCCGCGTCTGCCTATGCCGGCAGGTAAACGTTTGTGTGTCGGCATCGCTGCCGAGGGTATCTCTTCTCATCTTTCCGCCATTATGATCATGGGTCCATGATCTGCATCGTAAAACGTATGTACAGCCACCCGTGCGTGGTGACTATGAGCTCAGCACGACGCCGAGTTCCAGCATGAGCTTGACGAACTTGGCGTGCAGCTCGATAAAGAAGTCGGGCATGCCGACAAGCTCGGCAAGGCCTCGCGACTTGAGCGAGACACCGCCAGGTCCGCCTCCCATCCTTCGGGCGAAGCCTCCTCCTCCGGTGAGGAAACTGCTGACACCACGGTCAGGGATTTCTCTCTCGTGCACGTGGGTCGGATATGGGTTGTGGTGCTGCGGGCCTACGGGACTGACGCCCGCGGCCTTCTCGGCCTCGACCTCGGCAAGCTGCTGAATCCACGACGCCAAGTCGCGGAACGCGGTGGCCATGAACCCGAACGTCTTCATGGCGAGGCGCTCCTTGTGGGTGCTCAGCGCGAGGAAGGCGTAGACGCGCTTGTGGCCGCGTGCATGCATGTCCGGGATGCGGAAGATGTAGGCCGTCGTGTAGCCATTGACGGGATCGCCAAAGAAAATGGGCCCGCCGGAAGCGGCTGCACCGGCGCTGTGCGTCGTGACGAACGCGGGCATGTTGCTCGACTGGGGCGAGGCGCTCGGCGTCGGGTTGATGGGCGCGCGGGGGAGGGTCTCGAGGGATAGGGTTCGGAGGCACGAGGACCGCACGATGGAGAAGGAGGTCGGTATCAGCGGTTCGTGGGTGGAGGTGTAATCGAGGTAGTGGGTATGGCTCGCATGTCTCCCGGAAGACATGCTCGATCGCGTCGTCGTCGATCCCGCCGTTCTTCGGTGGGAGCTCTCGGGGTGTCCCTCGCTGTCGGTGTCGCTAGCAGACGATGCTTGGGAGGTTGGCGGAGAGGCCTGGCCGTAGACCCTCGCGTAGGGTGCGCGAGTGCGCAAGGTAGGGCCGCGCTCGGCTTTGAGGTCATTCTTGTCCTTGCCGCCCTGTCGCTGGGGGAGAGTCAAGGCGCAGTTCTCGCAAGGGCCGGCGCGCTTCGTGACCACTTCGTCGTAGGTCCTGCGGAAGCCCGAATCTCGTCGCGGCGGGGGCTGCTGCTCCGATACGCGGCGGGGGCTGTCGGGTGGGGTCTCGATGGCGGATGGCGATAGAGGGGAAGCGGGAGATGCGGTCGAGGATGCGCGCAGTAAAGCGGCGCGTTGAGTCTGGGCCTCGTTCTCTGAGGCGGGGAGAGAAGAGCTTCGATTTGTGTTGAGATGCATTTTCCGCAGGGTATCTGACATGGCGACCGTCTGGTTCAGCGATGCTGCTGGGGTTGGGGCGCTGGTCCGGGGTCGGGTCTGGTCCTGGTCGGCGTAGGTGGTGGTGCCCTCATCGAAGCATGTGGTACAGGGGACCGGCAGGCCTTCAGTGACCATGAGCGGGGTCGGGCCATGTTGGTCGCAGTAGTGAGCGAGGCACAGCTGGACGCCGGTCATTAGTGACAACGAATTAGGTGGTTGATGCATTTCCATTGCAGTGTGTTCGCGGGTAGTGGTAAAGGTGTCTCCAAACGACGGCACACGCATCATGAACAGGTGCAGTGAAGGCCTGAATCAGGGAGACAAAAAAATGCGGCAGTGCTGGCAAAGAATGTATAGTGCACTGCCGAGGGGAGCAAAGAAGGGAAGCTCAAAGAACGAGAACGGCAGACATGATGGTGTCAGACGCAGCAGGGAGAAGAGAGAGCCGGGCCCGGCTTATACACCAAAATCCAGTAGCGTTGAATAGGTACAGGACACTGAGTGTGGTGGGGGGCGCGCTCGGAATGGAGGAGCAGCACACGGCACACGATGGTGGGAGGGGGAGGCTGCGAGTCGCGGGCATGCAACCGTGGGTACCGAACGCGGCAGCAGGAGTTATGTGTGTAAGAGGCAGGGGACGGCGAGGCGGATGCGCAAGGGGGCCATGGCGCCTTCTTATGGGAAGTTTGAAGGGGGTCTGGGTCTGGGTGGTAAGGTGAGGAGAGGACGAGAATGGATATGGGGAGGGACAAGGTCAGGTCAGGATAGATGGTCGGAGGAAAGGGAAACGAAGGGTAAGGGAAGGGGGGTGTGGGCTAATTAGAGAGAATGAGCATGAACATGGGAGCAGATAGGACGAGATGAGAAGTTGGGCAAGGTGATGCCGGTTGCAACAGGCCGGTCCCCGGTCGTGTCGTGGGAGAGAAGCGGAAGGGGAAGGGAATGGGAATGGGAAGGGGGGGTGGAAGGTAGGTTTCCTGATTGCCCGTGTCTCGTGTCTCTGGCTTTTGCTTGTGTCTGAGTGTAGTAGTGTAGAGGTGAGGTAGTGTAGTGTATGTAGGTGTGTAGTGTGCCGTGCTGAGCTGTCGGTCTGTCTTGTCTGCCAGTCTGGGGGAGGACGGGGAAGACGGAGAGAGGATGATGGATGCGCACTGATATGCGGGAAGCGGCGAGGCGGTGAACGAGCGGCTCTGATGGCCTCTCCAATTACACGACGGCCGGGTCATGTTCTGACGGCCGGGGACAGCAAGGCGATGGATGATACTGCAATCGAGATTGGCTGTTCGTCCGGGGACGCAACTTGGAAGCTTGCAACTTTGCAATGCAGCAGAAGCAGCAGCAGGGTGTCACGCCCTGCGCACGCGCGAGGTGAGGTGGTATGGCAGGTAAGACGGGCAGGGGGCGAAAGAAGGAACGGAAAAAAAGGAAAATAGAGAAGATGACGATAGAGAGATAGACAGAGAGAGCAACTCACTATGGACGTCATGACGTATTCCCCTCCCCAAGTTGAATGTGGGTGTGATTGAGTGAGTGGGTGAGTGAGAGTGTGTGTGTTGTATATGTTTGTTTCGCCAATGACGAAGAGGGCGCAATTCAAGCCAGTCACCCAAGGGGGCTGGAAAAGAAATAAAAACGAGTGGTCTCGGGGCAAACGGCCGCGAGCGCTGTTGATGCTGTTGTTGTTTTTGTCCCCCTTCCTCTTCTCCTCTCTTTCTTTCCCTTTTTTTTTTTCCTCTCCTTCTTTCCCTGCTGGTAGGTAGGTACCTCGGCCGAGCGGGATGTCAGACAGCCAAAATGTGGTGACGACACCGGCGTTCGGGGGGCGGAGAGTGGGAGGATGAAAAAGAGGCCAAGTGTGTGTGTGTTTGTGTCGAGAGAGTTGTATGGGGTAAGAATAAGATATTTGTTTTTGAGAGAAAAGAGTGAGGGTAATAATGAGTGCGTGAAAAGACTCAAGGTAGAAAAAATAAAAAGGACGGTAAAGTGAGCAGCAGCAAGTGTGGGCGTGGGTGAATAAGTGGGTGTGGTGCCGAAGCAATAGCAGCAGGAGCACCGGCACCAGCAACAGCACCAGCACAGGCAAGAGCGATGCGAAGCCGACGACGGGGGGTGGGCGGGGTGGAGGACGACGATGAATTCGAGGTCTGGTCTGGTCTGGTCTGGTTGCCGCGAACGCTAACTGCTAAGGTGCCGTAGCAGCACTCCGTTGCCTGTAGTCAGCTTCTAAGCACACCAAGCGGCGCCGATGGGCGGGGATCCCGGAACGTGCAGGTTGGTTGCTTCTCGTCGTATGAGGAGAGCGTGGGAAGTCCCGGCCGGAAGCGTTGCGACGGGGGGATGTGAGGTGAGGTGAGGCGAGGCGAGGCCGAGTTAATAGAGAGACGAAAAGGCCGAGGCGATTCGATTCGATGTTGGTGGATGATGGATCGACTTTCTCTGGTGGCCTGGCTCGAACTCTTGGAGGACTTGGGACGAGATATCCCGTCTGGTTGGCTGGCCGGCGATGCTGGTAACTCGATGTGGTAAGAAGCAACAGCGGAGTGCTAGAATACTACTCCATACTAGGCACTAAAGTAACATGTAGCGTACGCAGCAGACGGATTACCAATGCTGCCACTACAGCGCAGTACCATTTAATGCCCTTCCTGCTGCAGATGCTACTACTACTACCACCCCGACACGCACCAACACCAACGGCCGGACTGACGGGAGGGTGACAAGGCGCCGGCGCGGCCTAGGAAGGCAAGGCTAGGTGCTAGCTGGGTACAGTCCACTGCTAGCGGGTAGCCAGCTAGTAAGGTGCGGTAGCACTGTAGCCGTCACCACGACTCGCGGATGACAGCTGGAGTTGTTAAGCAAAAGAGAAAAGAGGAGCAAGTGGGCAGTAGTTCTGTACTACCGACGGTAAGCAGGGACTACCTCTGCACCGAGAGAGAAAAAACAGACGGGAAGAACTAGACGAGTGGAATTAATGATCAATGGTGGATTCCGCGAGACAATGACACGGGCGCTAGTAATTGGTCGACGATGAGTGGCTGGTAGGCTGCTGACCTGGTCTCGAGGTGAAAGAGAGGGCCACGAAAAACCTCAACGGTCCGGCGGCGACGGCAGGCACTTTCTAGAGTTACCACGGGGCCCTTACGACGGCCCGTATCCGTTCCGCCAACGTAAGGCAGGTAGGCCACAAAACCTAAAACTCCACATCTTGAACTTGTGGACAGGCCGTGGTAGGTACCTACCATAGTAAGTAGGTAGGTCCTTACATTTATCTGAAGAAGGTACGCAAATACGCTCTTGCCATCACAGATTCCTACTTTGTGCCGTACCTTCTCGGATACGTACAGACGCTGGACCTGATGCCCAACTGACCGGGATGGGTAAGTACTTACCCCAACCTACCTTAAACACTGCGAACCTACGTTGCTACCCTCTGCATTATGTGATTACTTTACCGTCGCCCAGGTAAACATCGTGAGCTGTTTTGCCGTTGACTAGGGCCGCCATGGATCCGGAACGCCTGGGACTCGGGACTCGGGCTTCGAGTCTCAAGAGCCAAGGGGGACCACTTGGGCTGGGCTCAACGGGATTGGGCGCCGCTGGCAACTGGGGACTTGGCAACTGGAGACCGGGACTGGTATTACACTAGGTACAGTTTACCTAGTAAAACTGGGTAGGGACTGGGTCTGGTCTGAGAGTCCGTACCTTACCTCGAGCACTATATAACCCACAAACGTGGTTGGTCTGGCACTCGGAAATGGACGCCCGGATAGTGAACAGGCCAACGGGAAAACACCAGCGAGAGAAACGACTGGCTGCACCGGCGGGATTAGGGCGCGGGAGACGTGGGACGACCTGGACGACGGGGCCGGGCTGTTGACTCGCTCTAGAACAACAACGGCAAGGTACGGATACCGACCACGATACCACACTGGTCACTGGTGCAGTGCCTGGCCCCCACCCGGTCCAAGGCCCACGATGCCTCGCTCACCGTGAGTTAGTGTTGCGTGTGTTGTGTGGTGCCTTGCTGTGTGATTTCCCGAATCCATCGTCGCGTGTCGGTGGAGTCCGCCGGTCAGCGTACCCAAAGCAGCGGGCACGACGTTTAAGATGGAGACGTTGAATATTTTGTAGGTAAACACTCTGCGCTAGCATCCAATGCAGACTCGCAGCGGAGCAGGCGCCGCAGCCCGTGATGCGAGTGTCCACCTCGTATCGAACCGGCCTCGACCTTGGAACGGCTCGGTTCGGCGTTGAAGAAAGCCACGCTGCCTCGTACACATCTACCATAGTATGTACGTAGGTGGAAGTAAGGTCCACATAGGCACTGAAGAAGAGCCTCGGGCATCCGTGAAAGAATGGGTTGGGTCGAGGTCAAGGGGCCGACTCTGCAAAGGTGAATCGGAGGCTGTTCGAGGTTGAGTTGCAACTTTCAACTTGCAGAGGGACAGAAAAAAAAAAGGCACCGAAACGTGCCAATAGACTCGCCCGTAGACCGTGTTTCTCCGTAGTGCTCCGCAACGACCGCGGCGTGTGTCAGGGATCCGGCGTCCCGAGTTCCAGCCTGCTCCGAATAACGGCCCATGGTTGCGGTACAGCTTTCTTTTTCCTCCTGTCTCCCCTGCGTTCCTATTCTCGTCCGTTGCCCGACGGCAGTCACGGGGGCCAGGGGCGTCGACGAGGCCGGCCCATCCCCATCATCCTTCTCATCCTCTCCGACGCAACCGATGATGCCCTTGACCTGGACTGGAGAGAGACAAAAAAGATGAAGCAGAAACGGCCCCCCCTGAGCCCAGGGGACGTGCAAGAAGCGGCCCAGTTTGGACCGAAAAGTGCCAGGGATGCGACGAGGAGAAATCGAAGGAATTGGATGGGGGGGGGCTGATCGCCCACTTCTTCCAGAACACTTCCAGCAGGTGGGGCCCAGAAGACAGAGCGGGGCCAGGAACACTGCACCGGCTAGAGGTGCACGGGCGCCGAATGCGGGGGGGTCGGTTTAGAAAGGTGAAGTGCGAACACTGAGTCCCCTTTCCCCCTCTGTTGTTATTTTTTTGATGTCCATTTCCTTTCTGCCTCCTCACGAGGCAGATACTACCGGAGTGCCACAGCCCAAGAAAAAGACATGCTTGGCGAAACGTGAGCGACATGTGAGGGGCCATCGCTAATCGGTCCAGCAGGAGCACCTGCCGTAAGGTGCCTCCTAGGTACCTAGGTAGGTGGGTGAGGTAGGTACCTTGGTGTTTGGGCTGCATACCTACCTATGACCTGGCTTGCGTATCCGTACCTGCCTTGGATAATCGAATGCCTCGACTCAGTCCCGTCTCCGGAAGGCAGGACCAGATCCCCAGACCGACTCCTGAGCACCGTGTCTAGACAGCAGGAATTAAAGACATGCCCACTTGCTGCCTACCTTTCTCACCGAAAGTCGGTAATAGTGTAGGAGACACTACTCCCGTCTCTCCTTGACCGTGCCTTAGCGCTGTCCTCGTGATCCGGGGCTCATCCCATAGCGTACTGCTCCTTCCCTCTCGAGTTCGTGCATCGTCTGGGGTCTGGTTCGCACGAGTGTCAGTTGGGAAAAGGAGCGGATGGATGGTCTGGAGCTGAGGCGGGGCTCTGCTCGGTGCACTTGCACTTGCAGGCTCACTGTCAGTGTGCTCGGTTCTCGCTCGGTGCTCTTCCCGTCTGCTCTTGCCTACCTAGGTAGTCTCGCTCTTTCTCTCTATTGCCCCTCGTTCCATCTGGTTTTTTTGATATCCGTAGTGCTATTCCTAATTCCCAAACTCACCCCGCTGCAACTGCAATTGGCCCCCGCCTTCGCCTCAAGCAGCATCGCTCGACGGAAACACCATCGACGGAATTATGTATCAGCGCCGCGTCGCCTCGCCGGTCCCGATGACTCGCTCGGCAACGTAACCATGTGAAGACATGGAAGCTTACGTATCAAAACAACAGATGAAATAGCGATGGGAGCCTCCAACGGGGTCCATGCCTCTTCTGAACTCAATCCCTTCTTTCCGTTCTCGCCATCTCTTTTTTCCTCCGTTTTGCTTACCCCAACCTCCCGGACGGCGCTCTCACGATGCAAGCATGTGATTCCCGTCTGCCATTACCTCCGGTGCTTCACATGGCCAGCAATAACCAAGCCGGGACCCGGACTCGCTCCATCCGTCGGGGCCAGCAGAAACGTCGTCAGTCCGACGTCTTGGCCGTTGCGACAACAAAGGAGACGACACGAGACATGAACCGCTGCATTCGCCGTGTTTGACGAGGGCGGTGTACGCTTACACCACAGAAAGTACTAAGTAGCCCCAAACCACAATTTATTTCAAAACCTCCGGATTCGGTTGATCCACGATACGGCCACATCACCGCCGGTCCGGTTTGCCCTTGGTCAACCACACCGCACACGCCCTAGATACATTTGCCATGGGTATTCTCCGTCGAGTCAACAAGTCCTGTCGTCGAATTCAACAATGCCATTGGGCTGCGGACGGCACTGCGCTCCGTTCGTGGGCTTTGGTTTATCCGCTCACCTACGTCCAGGGTCCTTTCAATCTCTGCGCCGATCGGCCTCTCCAAACGCCCTGGTCATCGAGCCTGACGCAGACATCTCCCCGGCGGCGTGGTCGGAATGGCTGCCACTCGCATTTGATCTGCGAATGCAGGACAAGACTTGCGAATAGAGGCCCATGACGCATCGTGCAGACCATTCTTCGTCTCGTCACAGTCACATGGCCCGGAATGGAAAGGGCCAAGTACCCGGGGGGCCAGTTGGACCAAGTCTGACTGGTCCTCCGCAGCAGCAGGTGTTGGCCGCCCCCCAAGTCCACACCACCCCGGTCCCCGAATCTCACACCGAGGTGCGGGACGCCCCGGAACCGGTCAGGCTGGGGATGACACTCGCGCGCCATGTGACAGACGACGACGCACGCTCACTCGCCGAAGGACACCGCGCGCCGGCGTGTCAGGTACGTGTCCGCAGAAGGGGAAGAGGAAACATGAGACATGCGTGTGTGCCTTGGAACCCGGGGTATGAGTGGTAGTAATAACGTCCTGATGAATCGGGCCGAGGATCGAAGTCGCAGCGCCCGTCACATCTCACACGACGCTCACATCTCACCTGGCGGGCGCTGTCTGTCGGTTGCTGAAGAACCACGGCATCCACATGTTCGTCAGCGGACTGTACTCCGTCGATCAGCAGCGAGGCCTCTCGTGCCGCCGGAGACGACCTCTTCCAGTTGTGCAGTGTCACCATGTGAAATGAAAGACCCAAGAGGAGTGAATCAACAGGTAAAATGCAAAGCCGGGGAAAAGGAGTTAAACGTAAACACTCCCCGCAGGGCGCAATGCTTTATTGTATTCCCGCCAGTCACCTTCTAGGCGCAGGCTTTCTCTGCCATGAAACCGTCCGTCCGTGATGCCTCGTCCGTAGACGATCCTGTTCTCCTTCGCGAATACGCGAAACCCATCGTATCCGTACAGGTCCCGCGTGCGGGCGACCGTAATGCTGCTTCTCCCATGTCTCCTCCGAACGCCATAGATGCTGCTGCTTGCTTTAAACAAGTGGGTTGTAAAACAAAAAAGGGACGATCCCGTGCCATGCCACCCAGTCTTACAATTAATCGTGGTACCCTATCCTCCCCAGAACCCGGTCGCGTCGTCTTCTCTGAAAGAATGCCCTCCGGGAGAGGGCCCTCTGCAAATCACAGAGCGACCCCTAGTCCGTCGACGGCTCCTCGACCTCGAGCCTCTTGGGCGCGGGCTCGCTGTCGCCGTCGCTGTCCTCGACGTCGTACTTTTCCTGCCAGAGCTTGCGCAGCACCTGGTACAGGAACAGGTACTGCGAGTCCGCCTGCACCATGCACCGGCGCTGCTCGCGCAGCGTGTTGACCGTCGAGAAGATGAGGTCCTCCCCGTCGCCCGCGCCCGCGCCGTCGTGGTCCGCCAGCGCGCCCTCGTCGAGCTCGCGCATCAGGTGCTCCAGCGTGATGAAGGTGCCGGTGCGCCCGACGCCCGCGCTGCAGTGGATGATGCGCGGCGTCTCGGGGCCGGCCGTGTTGTACTCGCGCGAGAGGCGCATCAGCGTGAAGAAGCTCGAGAGGTCGTCGACGGCCGGGACGCCAAAGTCAGGCCACTTGGTGTAGAGCAGGTGCCAGATGACGCGGTCCTCCTCCTCGTCGCCGACGCGCAGCCGCAGCTTGCGCACCTCGATGGCGCCGTCCTCGAGCTCCTCCATCGAGTCGAAGCTCAGCGTGGCGCTCCAGCCGTCGTTCCAGCCGTCCGTCTCGTTGAGGGGCCAGGGCGGCTCCGAGTCGTCCATGGGCAGGTATGTGTGGCATTTCGCCTGCATGTTCTCGAACATGTTGGTGAGCTGGACGATGGCGACGGGCGAGGTGAACTGCTCGGCGATCATGCGCCAGACGAAGTCGACCGAGGCCACCGTGGGCCCCTGCATGGCGATGTAGCGCAGCGGCGGCAGGTCCTTGTTGGAGGGGGAGGTGAGGCACACGGTGGAGGCGTTGATGTAGTCGAGCTCGCCCTCCGGTACGCGCAGCTTTATGCGGTTGTGGTTCCAGGGCTTGATGTTGAAGTAGCGGTCCTGGACGCCGCGCGCCATGTCCGTCTGCTTGTAGGAGCCCCATTTGCAGTTGTCGTCGGCATCGGGGGCCATGCCTGCGGCCAGGCGGGTGCGCTCGAGCCAGACGATCTCCTGGAACTTGTTCTCTAGATCTGCAAACGCTCGCAGGTCAGCGCCCACCGCACCTCGCTTTCTGGGTTTCCACCGTGAAGGGCTCAGCCGCCTACCTGGCGTGGAGAGGTCCAGGAACGCCGGGATCTTGGGCTTCGGCGCCGCGGGGCCCTCGGCGGCCTCCTCCCGGCCATTCTTGTCCGACGCCACGGCGTCGTCCCCGGCGAGGGCGCCGTCCTTGTGTCTTATAGAAGCGGGGGAGGACGCGATACCGTCGTGGGAGACGACGGCGGGCGGCGACGAAGGCAGGGAGGCGGTTGGAGGGGATCGGGCGCGCTTGCCGGAGCCGCGCAGGTGCAGGCCGCGGAAAGCAGACTTTCGCAGGCCGGACTTGGTCGGGGTCGGAGATCTCGTGCCGCCGGTGACGGTGACGGTGGTGGAGGGGTAAATCTGCTGGGGCGAGGGGTGCTCCTGCTCGACGATGCCGGCGCCGTTGCGGGAGGGCGGGGGCTTGACGTCTGTGGTCGAGATGGTCGGGATCTTTGGTTTCCTGCGGAATTTGGGGAGGTGTTCCATCTTGGTCTGGCTGGGTGATGCAGCTAAGGATGGCTGTGGTTGTGGTACTGGTGTGGTTGTCGCTGCTCCGTCGGCGCGGGGAGGAGTAGAAGAGTGTGAGGTGGTAGTGGGGATTCTGGTCGTGGAATAAAGGCGTGTCGCACGACGCAAGGGAGCGGACGAGTGCGAGAAGCGCAGCGACAGTAAGGAAGACGAAGGCGACAAGTCGGCAGTGGCGGCGGGGTGGTGCAGAGCACCGCGCAGTAGTGACAGTAGCTGCAGCGGCAGCGTGTCGGGTGGCTTAAGTACCTCAGTGGGCTGGAATGTCGTCAGAGTTTTGGGGGCCGGGGTGTCGGCGGCCTGCAGGAATTGGAGCTCCTTTCTTTTTTTGGATCTGGCGTGGCCCAGCGAGACGGGGAGCTGCAGCCAGAGGCGAAGTCGAGTTGGGGTACAGGACGGTCGGACTTTTTCTTGGTGCCGTTTCTGCGAAGGCGTATCCGAGGGACAGCTCTGCGCCTTGGTTGGCTGGAGCGTTCCCTTTTGGAGAGGGAGGTTGTGTGGGATGCTGGTGGGTGTAAGAGGGAGGATGTTGGAGGGAGGGTGGTGAGGTATGTATGAGGTGTTGGTCGTTGGTTGTTCGCCGGGGAGTGTCGTTGGCCGTAGTGCGCTTCCCTCCTTGTTCGCAACTCACGCAGCCGAGAGGAGGAAGCGACCAACTTAATAAACCGGACGAGAAGGCGGGAAGGTATCCGAAGAAAACCAAAGCTGGCGATGCAAGACGGCACGGTTCCTGGCGATCTAGAGCAGGCGCATGGGTATGGGCATGCCTCTTGGATGCGTCACGAGTCGGGGTTCTGCTCTGTTGGCTTGTGTCACCTCGGGGAGGCACGTGCCGTCGTGGCAGGTGGGAAGGCGTGGGAGGGATTGGAACGGTGAAATAGGTCGCAGATGACGAGGAAAAGGGCGAGACTAGGGTTGGGCTGGAGTGTAATAAAAAGGCAGGGAGGGGAAAAGAAAAGAAAAGAAAGCAAGGCTGCTCGGAAAGTTAAATTGCCACGATCAGGAAGACGATGGAAATTTGATTATATCAATAAAAAAAGGCGGGTATCGATCGCAAGCCTCTCTCGGCAACGGCAAGGTAGTCACGTTGTAGTGGAAAGAAGTTCCCTGTTCCTTCCTCCCCCACAACGGAATGCGGAAAAAGCAAGCCCCAAGATTGTTGCTCTTGCCTTTGAGTGAGATGGGAGGAGGAAAAAGGGAAGGAGGAAAAGAGGAAAGGAAGGAAGGAACAAGAGACAAAGAAGGAGAAGGGGTGTCAGGGTCAGTGTGAGGCTGCCCCGGATATCTTGGTACGTACAATAGCATGTATGGTAGGTAGTATACCTAGGTGGTATGCGTGTGGGTAGACAGGGCGATACGAAGGTTCCGGGAGAGGCAAGCACGCAAGCCTCAAGCCTCAAGGTACCGAAAAGGAGGTCGACCCAGAGAATGGCGGAAAGAGAGCGCAAAAGTGGTTGGACCATGGAGGGGGAGCCTGGCATCGAATCGGACCAAGGATGAAGCCTCGTTGCATATTCTGTTTTCGGCCGAGGAGCTACTGGGCCAGACGGCCTGGACTCGACGGGACGCGATACATCTCATCTGCCCTTGAACAGGGTTGAGTTGAACCTCTACTCCGTACACCAGGTAAGATTCTAGGAACCTCCCAGGGCAGGGCAGGGTGCCCAGGTGCTGTGCACGGAGGACATGCCGGGCTTCCACCTCCACCTTTCAGGGAGGGTGGGGTTCGGCTCGGGTAGGTACTTTCCCCCGCTACCTTAGCTGACGTTACCTCGAGGTACCTTGCCGCCGCGACCGACCCGAGCAGCTGGAAGCCCACTGGACGGGAATGAGGCAAGCTGGAGATGCCCCCCTTCCCCCTGCACGCTCCTATCTCGGCATCTCTCGCTTCGGGGACCAGAGCCTGAACCGACAAACTGCTCCGGCGACATCCTTCCCTCAAACATGAAGAGAAGAACGGCCCAGGAGCCCTCCGTTAGTCCGACCTCGCGGACGCTGGCCGATCGCCACGGTGGACGACAACCGCAAACACGTCGTGTTGGACGTTCAAACAATTGGAGATGAAAAGGCGGGACGGGCCCACGGCCGCTGCCGCTGGCGCTGTTACTGCTGAAGAACCATGAAATACAGGTACTTGTCTACGGAGCGCCGAAAGAGAAAACTCGCCACAAACACCCTGCAGTCTACAGAACATCTTGAAAACTGCAACTGCAGCCCCCGCTCATTCGCACCTAACCATACTTAGGCTATAATCTTCCGCCTGGCGATGCCAGTGGCCAGTTGCCAGCGCTTATTCAGCATGCATAATCCTTCTGGATATGGGCCTCCGACGGCGCTATACCACTATTGTAGCAGCCACTATCTTATATAATATAGCTTTCTAAGACCCTAGTTAAGACACAATACAAAAAAAAAGGTAGTACTATAATTACTAGGATTTTACTAATATCCTAGTATTCCTTAAAGGCGTAATTTATTATTAGACTTATAAACCCTTATTTTTATATACCTCTATAACTATAGAGTTAGTACTATAATACTATAAAAAAGAATTATAAATATACCTAAAAAACAACTATTACTATTACTATTAGTATTATTATTATTACTATAGTAGCTACTACTATAAGCCTTACTAATACCTTCTTTAACTATTACTCTTAGTACTTAATTTATTTAAATAGTTCCCTATAGGGCCTCGCTATTACTCTATATTACTTTAATAACTTTAAAACGCAGTTTAAAAACCTCTTTTAATTAATAAAAAGCGAGTTTAATACCCTTATTATATAAATTAAAGCTAACTAATATATACTTAATACTTAGTACTAAACTATTAAATAGAAAACTATAATCTTTTTATATATACTTAACTATAGAGTAACTTAAAAGAATACTACCCATCTATTCTAAGTTAGCTAAAGTTCTATATTTAAAATAGTTACTACTTTACTTACTATAATAGTTATTTTATATTAAAAAGTCGTTACTTAACTATACTAGTCTTTTATTTTACTTAAAATTAAACTAATAAATAAAAATACTTACTTTACTAGCTATATTAGAGTAATTAATAGTACTTATATTATAGTATATATACTTTTTTAAAAGTAAAAGCGATTTTATTCTTAAAAAAATATTATTTTATAAAACGTTTTTACTATAGTTTAATTTAATAGTATATTTACCTATATAATAATAAGTAGTAAAGAGTCTTTTAATAACTTAAACCTATTAAATTAAGTACTTAACTAATTATTTAAAATACTAAAAAAAAGATTCTATCTTACTAATACTAAGTTTAACTATAAAAGGGGAATAATTACTCTATACCCTAATGTCTAGTACTAGTTACTAGAGACTGCTAAGGTAGGCCCTTTAATAATAAAAAATAAGCTTTTTAATTAATATCATATAAAGCTATATACTATTATTAAGTATACCTTTAAAAAGTTAAAAAAAAGATAGAGATTCTTAAATAGTACTCTTTATAAGTATTTTTTCTATAACTAGGTGCGTATAGTTTATATAGTAATAATACTATGTAACTTTATATTATTTAAAATAAAAAAAAACGTTTTAGTAATAGTTTTTAAAAAGATTATAAAGTTAAGTGACGTAGTAAAAGTTATAAATAAAATAATAGAGTTAAAAAAGAGAAAGGACGTTTATATAAATATTACTAATACTATATAGTAGACTTGTAAAGAATATTTTAGTAAAAAGGAGTAGATTTTTAACTATACTAAGTAGTAGTAAAAAAAACTATATTTATTAATATAGTAAAAAAAAACCACTCTTTTATATAGTTAAAAAAATACTACTCTTTTACTACTAATTTATTATTTTTATCTTCTATAAAAACTCTTCCTTATTATCCTTACTAGTAATACATAACTATATAATAGTATTTAACGGATTTATAGTAAAAAACTATACTATTTTTATAATAACTTTACTACTAAGCTCCCTTATAAATAATTCTTAAAAGTTATTAAATACTATTATTACTTTATTAAATCTAAGTAACTTAGGAACTAATAAGAATATAGGGGCTAAAAAAGTATTTTTTAGGTTTATAATACCCTTTTTAATAGTTTAACTTAACTAACTAAATAATTTAACTTTTACTTCTTATACTCTTAATACTATATATACCCTTTAGGGCTATAATAGAGACATAGTTAATAAAAATAACGTATTAGTCCTAGTTATAGTAGCATTTAGATTTATATTAATATCACGTACTTTTTACTTCTTTACCTAGCTATAAGTAAGTATCTTTATTAAATTATTATTATTAAAGTTAAATATCTCTATTTAATTATTTATCTTATTTACTTTTATAATATATTAACTATTTATAATTTTATTAAGTTATAGTATAGCTATATTATTTATAAAAGGGAATTCCTTTTTTTTAATACTTTATAAGTATAAATATTTCTTTATAAATACCTCCTACTACTTATCTATTACTAATATTATCTTAGTTTTATTATTATACTATATACTAAAGTATAAAAGGGTCTAGACTTTATAATAATCTCTAATAAATAACTAATACTTATTAATTAAGGCCTTAACTAAAAAGAAGAGTAGACTTAAATACTTCTTTATTATTAATAATAAAATATTACTTATAACTTTTTTAAAAATTAAACTCCTTATATTAACTAAAATACCCTTATTAACTTACTCTTAGTAAAAAGTAATAAAACTATAAATTAATTAGTAGATCTAGTAGACCTATAATAAGTTTAATAAATAAAATTAAACTTAAAATTATAAAGGGTTAGGAGTTAGGGTAGGATTTAGTTAGTTATAGTTAAAGTTAGTATTATTAATATTATTAAAGAAGTTATTTAAAATAAATAGCTTAACTTAAAGTAATAAGTAGCTTAATAATATAGTTACTTATAAACCCTTATAATTACTACTAAAGTCCCTAGTATTATTTTTAGTTAAAAAGCTACTACTACTAATAATAATAAATAGATTTACTATAGTATTATAAATAAAAAAAGTAAGAAATTAAGCTCTTTAAATAATAGGGGTATTTAACCTATTTATACTTAATAGTCTTCTTTTAATTAAACTCTACTAACTATTTAAAGCTATTTAGATTTTTATTTATAGTAGAGTAATAGTATAAAAAAGTAGTTAGGGCGGTTAAGAGTCTAACAGCAGTAGTACAATACTACTCTAGGGGTGGCGCTGAGTCAGTGGCGAGGTCTCCCCTGGTTATTAATTACTGGCATCGCCAGGCGGAAGATCACAGCCTTACAGCGAGCTCACTCACCCGTCTGCAAGTCATTCGGCCATCCGCCGGTGCTAACTTTAGCAAATCTGACTCTGACTCTGACTCTGACTCTGCCCTGACGCAAGCGGCTCTTCTTAGTAGTGTAATCACCTAAAAGCCTACTCGACGGAGATGTACTAGACGCGGGAAGTCTATGGCCACCAACACTAGCGAATCGGAAACCACTCCCCTCCCCCAGTATGGAAGTCAACAGAATCATCATCACCAGTACGATCCTGAATCCGCAATCCTCCTGCGCCGTCATCACATCATCGTATCGCCAGGTCAAGATGCAGACAAAGCCCAGGATACCCAGGAAATACGATATGGACGCCCGTTAACCCCGGCTGACAGCTTCTAGAAGAACTCTAACCGGCCTGCGCCATCCACCTCTAACCACCAAGCCGGCCCGCCAAGCCCGATACGCCCTACTCTAAAGACCGGTTCGCCGTCTTCGTTGTCGGTAACTGCGAACCTGGGTGTCTAGTCAGTGGCAGCGATGGCATCTCCCCGATATCCGTCTCCCGTCCCGAACAACCACCAAAACAACAACGGCCCTCCTCCGAACACCGCCAAGCACAGGCCAGGTTGGAGATGATTCACGTCTCGTGGCATCTGGCTGCGATCTGCACGTCTGCCCCACACACAACAGTGAACAAGTAGTAAGGGGGACCATGATACACAGTCAGGTACAATAGAAAGAAGAGTTGTATATAATTCCGAAAGCTTCAAACGTCTTGCCAAGCTGTTCCAGACCGTGACACTTGAGCTGAATCAATAATATCTCCGACGCATCCCTCCCCGTTCGCCCGACGGCTTTCAACCTTTCGTTTGTGTGCGTGACAGTAATATTACATGGTCATATCCTTACACCTAACATCACATACCCATCGCCATGAAACAGGCACCGTACTAGACGCCCGAGTACACCGCCGTCACGAACCGCCCGCACTCCACCCTCTGCTCCAGGCTGACCTTCCTCCCCTTGCCGTCCTCCCCCAGCCGGACCGTCTGCCTCGGCGTCAGCTGGAACCGGTGCGTCTCGCCCGCCCGCCCCATCGCCGCGTCGCCCGCGCCCCCGTCCAGCGCCCCGATGTACCCCGGCGCGTTGAGGTTGCTGCGCTTCCCCGTGCCCAGCTGGTAGTGCTCGTTGCCGCCCCAGAAGAGCACGTCCGCGCCCCAGTTGGTGTCGTTCTCCGACCCGCGGGCGCCCGCCGCCCCCGTCCGCGTGACGTTGTCCATCGTCGCCGACGCGTGCGTGCTGCCCACCGAGATGCTCGACAGCCGGATCGGCGCCATCGCGTTGGCCTTCTCGTCGAACTCGAACAGCGACGACAGCGCCTTCACCTTGGCCGGGCCCGTCGTCACGTGCGTCCACTTGCCCGTGCCGAGGGTGCCGTACACGCCCTGTCCGCACGCCCAGACGTCCGCGACCACGCGGGGCATGCGGCGCGCCGGGGCGACGTCGCTGCTGGCGGTCTGGCCGCCGGTCTCGGTGGCGTCCACGGTGAAGAAGGTGTTCATGCCGCCTGCCGCGATGGACGTGATCTTGGGCACCAGCCCGCTGTTGGCGTAGAGCTTGGCAATGGGCAGCAGGGACGGGACGTCCAGCCTCGGGGTGGCGGCGTCGGCGGGGACTCCGAGCTGGCCGAACGTGTTGTCTCCAAACGTGAACAGTTTGCCGTCCTTGTCCAGGGCCACCGAGTGAAAGTCGCCGGCCGCGATCTGGGCGATCTTGAAGCCCGAGAGGCTCGTGATCTCCTGGGGCTGGTCGAACGGTCCCTTCGGCCGTGTCGTCCAGCTCAGGCCCGGGATGCCCATCTGGCCCTGCGTCGGGTACTGCAAGGTGCTCGCGGCGGCGGAGAAGACGCGCCCCTTGGACGTCAGCAGGAGGCAGTGCTCCTGGCCGCCCTTGACGTCGACCACCTTCTCGCCCCGGCTCAAGGTGCTAGGCGTCAGAACCCTGAAGTTGACCGTCTCCGGCCCGCCGGAGCTCCAAAAGGGGATCCAGGGCGACGACTGCGACTGGGGCTGCAGCTTCGCGCCCGAGTCCTGGTCGCTGCGGGACGCCGGGAGCGAGTAGACCGATCCATTCGCCGAGAGAGCGATGACGCGGTCCTGGGAGACGGCAATCTTGGAAATGTCCTTGCCCTTGAGCGTCTCCTTGGGCAGCGGGTCGTCCTTGGAGAAGCCCAGGCCCCACTGCACGATGTCGCCCTTCTCGGTGACGGCGACGCCAAAGTCCTGCGTCAGCTTGATGTCTCTCAGCAGCTGGCCGTTGAGGTACGTGATCCTCCGCGGCAGCTTGACGACGGTCTCCTTGGAGTTGGGGTCGATGACCTTGCCCGCGTTGGAGCCCCAGGCGTAGACGCCGGGGTCCTCCCAGCTCTTCTTGACCTGCAGGTGCTGTGAGCTGATGAGATCGCGGTTCTCCTCCTTCGAGTCCGAGTGCTTCCGGGTCTTTTCGAATTCAATCTCGGCCTTCTGGTACTTGGGCTTGGACTTCGAGGCCGGGGTGTCGGCCTTGTCCTTGGCCTCGCCGCTGAGGAACTGCTTGAGGGGCCCGTTCATGGTGTCGTCCAGGTAGTAGAGACCCCCGCCCACTCCGGCAGTGAGGACCAGGGGGACCGCCTTGCCCAGGAGAGACTTCTCACCGGGACGGCGAGGGCCGCCGCTGGCATGGCGGCGCCACTGTCTGGCGACGGACGAGCATCTCTGCGCCGTAAGAGACGCGCGAGCGTGGGTGGCAGCTCTGGAGGCCTTCATCGTCCGGCGTACAGTGTTCGATTGGACGAAATATGGTGTAAGTCAGAGGTCGGAACGTATGGTAATTACTGCATCAAGTGTGTTGGTAGAGCACCACCAAGCGAGTGCAGCCGGGAGGTCGCTGACAGGTCGTGAGGTCATGCAAAAACTCTCAAAGCTCGATTCGCCAGCACTAAATCTAGACTTTCAGGCCCCTGTACACTGTACCTAGGTACCTCCGGGCTAGGCTGTATGTAGCCCTGGCGCAGGGACCGTGCGCCCCCCACAGCGGGTGAACATGCGGGACCCACACCACCGGCGCCCGGCGCTGACAGACGTCGCTGGTTGGGCCAATGATTTTCCGCCCAGTGGTGTCCGTCCATCCACTCAGGCGCGACCTCACCTCAAGCTGAGCTGGCGGCAGGTGGGAACCTCTGCCGACCACGGACGAGGGGCGCCGGAGCTCTAGATCACCACCACCACACCACCACCATGTACGACGATACCTGGTACAGCTTCGTGCCAGACGTGGCCAAGAAGGCAACCTCGTCGGCCCAAAGTGCCGGTCACCGCCGCAAGGAGTCCCTGCTGCAGCAGCCGAATGTGAGCTTGCGACGCTCTCCCTGCGCCTCTGACCACCAAACAGCTGCTGACTGGAGCTCGGGATCTAGGGCGCCGCGCAGGTAGCAGACGCGCAAGAAGCGCTAAACGAGATCTTTGAAGAGATTGAAATCACAAACACCCCTCCCGAAGCCACGGTGCTGCGCCGGGCCAAGTCGTATTCCGACTTTTACCACGTCGTTCGAGCCCAACTGGCCAAGGATGGACAGAAGAAGAGGCGGAGGCGCAGGAAGGACAAGACCTGGGACGCGCTAGACGTTGCATCACAAGTGCACGAGTCTGCCCCGGACCGCCGCCCGGTGCCGAACCAGTACGAGGAGGAATTGCTCGAGGCCAGCCAGCAGGAGTACATGTAAGCCGATGGCGCCATTCCAGTGGGATAGGTACTGACCGGGCAGACTCTACAAGGACCAGCTTGCCATCACGGAGCGACACCTCGACGCGCTCATCGACGACACGAACGAAGCCCTCAAACTCCTCACCACGCTGTCCGAGTCGTTCCAGTCCGTGGAAGCCCAGACGACGTCGTTCCAATCCCAGTGCGAGGACCTACTGTCGGAGCAGCGCCGACTCGAGAAGCTCGCCGACGAGGTCGGCACCGACCTGCACTTCTACGCATACCTCGATAATGTGACGCGAAGGCTGAACGCGCCCGGCGCCGGGCGGCTGGTGGACGACGGCTCGTTCGGCGAGGTCCTGAGGAATCTGGACTCGTGCATAAGCTTCATGTCGACACACGTGCGCACCCTGCTCTCTGCCGTGAGACTACATCTGACAGTGTCGTCTAGACCAACTACCGCGACGCCGAATCCTACCTTGCACGATACGAATCCCTGCTCACCAAGGCGCTCCACCTGCTTGAGGTGGGCTTCACAAACCGGCTGGACAACATCTCGTCCGAGATTGCGAGCCAGATCGCGGGCACGAAGTCGGAGGCGACTCGCCACGCCATCGCCTATGGCCGCTTCGAGGAGACGATCCTCGACTCGTACTCGCTGATTCCCAACATCCACAAGGTCGTCGAGAGCGTGTACGACCAGTACGGCCTGCCGGTCGACGGCGTCGCCAAGGCCATCTACTCCAACACCACCAGCAACCTCTTCCAGGTGTACCTGGGCGTCCGCGACCGCGACCTGAAGCCGGTGGTGCAGCACGACCTGGACGAGTTCAGGAAAGAGACCAAGGAGCTGTCGGTCGAGACGGCGTCGAGGAACCACATCAAGCAGACGTTCGAGCGCGCCTTCAACGAGTCCAACCTGTTTGCCAAAATCTTCGGCCTGCACCTGCAATGGAGCTCGGACCACGAGTCGGCGTACGGCGTTCTCAAGGCCAACAGCCGGTCGCTGGTCAACCCGACGAACCTCGTGACGCTGGCCACAAACCTGCAGTCGGCGCTGCAGGCGGCAGACCTCGACACCATCTGCAGCGTCGTCGGCTGGCTCACCAACGAGTACCTGGTCCTGGACTACGAGGAGGAGGAGTCCCCCTTCGCGCGCCAGTGCCGCGAGCTGAGCGCCCGGCTGCTGACGGAGCACCTCTGGGTCTTTACCGACAACGCCTTTGAGGCGGAGGTCACCAAGACGATCACAAAGGCCGCGGTGAAGGACGACTCCCTCGTCATCCCGCCCGTCATCGACGGCGTCTCCTCCTCCAACGCCTTCGCCACCGTCAAGCAGGCGCTGAAGCTGCTGTCAATGTACGACCAGGCCATGCCCAAGGAGCGCAGCGTAGTGTCCCCCCCCACCCGCATACAAAACACGCAAACTGACCCCGAACAGCAAAAGAACAGCCAGGTGGTCTTCAAGATCATCCGCGAGACGATCCAGGTCCTGCAGCGCGCCGAGGCCCGCATCAAGTCCCTCAAGTCCGGCACCGACGCCGACCTCTTCATGATCAAGAACCTGCTCATCATCAAGAACGAACTCGTCTCCCTCGAGATCGGCGACATCCGCAGCGACGCCGCGGCCATGCAGCACTTCGGCCGCATCTGGGACCACCTCAGCCCGCAGAGCTGGATGGGCCTCGTCAGCAACCTCATCGGCGGGTCGCTCTGGTCGCGCGGCGCGGCGCAGCAGCCGCCGTCGGTGACGGCCAAGACGCTCACGGTGGAGGACATGAGCGAGCAGCTGGACGAGCTGCTGCGGCAGTCCATCGTCGCGTTCACGCAGCGCTGGGGGCGGATGACCAACGACGGGCGCGACCGCAAGCCGGGCGCCAAGCCGATCGGCAAGGTCGAGAAGGAGCTCGAGGAGGTGCTGCAGCGGGCGTTCAGCAACCAGCCCGAGGTCGTCGCCAAGCTCAAGGAGGCCATCCAGATCAACGCGCAGGCGCAGGACGCGGCCAACGGGGAGAAGAAGGGCGTCCGGCGGTACTGACGGTCGGGGCAGGACTAGAATCCAAAATTAATGAAGTCATTATGAGCATCTATCCATTTTATCTTGCAGCAGATAATCTATCTAAACCTCGATCATCCACATTGACATGCTGACTCATCAGGGTAGCACAACTGTCAACCACTGCCGGCCAGATTGGCGTTAGCACGCCATTGTCGGAGGCCCTTGCATGCCCCACAACAGCTATCTGGGGATGACACCGGGGCCGATAAATACCTAAACTTCGATGCAATGAAGCTGCGAGGGTTTCTCTCGACTCACCGATAACTCACTCCTACACTCTCACTTTCACCTCACTCCCATTTTTTTCTTCTTCTTACTTTTCTCCGTCCTAGTTGCGACCCAGGACTCCAGTAAACCCCTCACTCACGACCGGAAGCCGATAAGCCTCGGCGGGGTATCAGCAAGATGGCGGACGCGGTCGTCGACCCCGAGATCCAGAGCGGCGGAGCGCTGCAGACGGCCAAGGACCTGTTCGCCGGTGCCGCGGGCGGTGTCGCCCAGGTTCTCTTGGGTGAGTACTCGTCAATTGGTTCCCTGGCATCTTATCCCGGGGGAAATCGCAAGCGGAAAAAAAGGAACACCATGAGATTCTCACGACGCCCGGATGAACCCCCGAGGCCGACCTCGGAACACATCCGATCCCGTCCTCAACAAACCACGCTCACTTTGAACCCCAAAGCCAAACCGCAACTAGCAAGCTAAAAAACGACGGAACACTAACAACCCCAGGCCAACCCTTCGACATCGTCAAAGTCCGCCTCCAGACCTCCACAGCATCCTCCTCGGCCCTCACAGCCGCCTCCCAGATCTACAAGAACGAGGGCGCCCTCGCCTTCTACAAGGGCACCCTCACCCCGCTCCTCGGCATCGGCGCCTGCGTCTCCATCCAGTTCGGCGCCTTCCACCAGGCCCGCCGCTACTTCGAGGCCCGCAACTCCCTCGTCTCCTCCTCCCCCACCCTGTCTTATGGCCAGTACTACGCCTCCGGCGCCTTCGCCGGCGTCGCAAACTCGGTCATCTCGGGCCCCATCGAGCACGTCCGCATCCGCCTGCAGACCCAGCCCCACGGCTCCGCGCGGCTGTACTCCGGCCCCGTCGACTGCGTGCGCAAGCTCTCCCGCGCGGGCGGCGGCGTCCTGCCCGGCCTCTACCGCGGCGAGGCCGTGACCGTCCTCCGCGAGGCGCAGGCCTACGGCGTGTGGTTCCTCGCCTTCGAGTGGATGATGAACGCCGACGCCGCGCGCAACCGCGTCGAGCGCAAGGAGATCCCCAGCTGGAAGGTCGCCCTCTACGGCGGCCTGGCCGGCGAGGCCCTCTGGCTCGGCAGCTACCCGCTCGACGTCGTCAAGAGCAAGATGCAGACCGACGGCTTCGGCGCCGAGCAGCGCTACAAGACCATGCGCGACTGCTTCGCGCAGACGTACCGCGGCGAGGGCCTGCGGGGGTTCTGGAGGGGCATCGCGCCTACGCTCCTGAGGGCCATGCCCGTTAGCGCGGGCACGTTTGCCGTGGTCGAGATGACCATGAGGGCCATCAACTAGGCGATGCACAGGAGAAGGGCTTTTTTTATTTCTTTCATCTCATCGTAACAACGATATCTTGTATATACAAAGGTTCCCGGCGTCGGTGGTCCCTCCCGAGTTTAGATCTAGAACACGTGCAGAGCAAAAAAGGATCGTCTATTCTTTGTTTTCTACCCTCCGCTGCAGGATGTGCCTCGCGTTCGCCGGCGTGAGCGTGTCAATGTCCAGCTCCTCCAGCACCTTCTTGGCCTCGGCGTTGTCCGTGAACGCGCGGTCGCTGACCTGCCTGAGCGACAGCCCGCCCTCCGGCGCGTCCACCGGGAGGTTGAGCAGCTTCAGCGCGTCGACCAGGCTGGCGAGCGAGGCGACCCCGTTGGGGATGTGCCTCTCGACCAGGGACAGGATGGCGTTGACGTCGCGCGTGAACTGCGCCGCGCCGAACGCCGTGAAGCTCTGCCTCATAAGCACCTCGCCCCAGAGCAGATCCTGCAGCTTGTCGAGGGTGGAGCGCCACGTGCGTCGGTACGCGGCGGTGCCGACGGCCTTGAGGAGGAAGTCGAGGTTGCGCTTGAGGATCTGCGGCTGTCAGTACGCGTGCATCCCGTGGGTTCGGAAGACTCACTCTCAGGGGCTCGTCGAGCTCGGGGGTTACAGCAAGCTGGGATGCGTCAACTGCAAATGGTCAGCTAGCACTTCCAAGGCTGCATAGGCCAACATACTCTCGGAACCACCGTCACTGATCGTC
This sequence comes from Colletotrichum brevisporum, assembly GCA_030770045.1. Classification (NCBI taxonomy): domain Eukaryota; kingdom Fungi; phylum Ascomycota; class Sordariomycetes; order Glomerellales; family Glomerellaceae; genus Colletotrichum; species Colletotrichum brevisporum. Next base: position 4,247,549 of record JAUGSI010000006.1, on the reverse strand, counting down.
GTCCACTGCGTGCGCGTCGCATACGCCCGGAAGGCCTTGTAGTGAGAGTCCGCCAACGTATTGACCAAAAACTCTTGAGCCGTCTTGCGCCGCAGACTGTACGCCGCAATCGTCTCGTCGAACAAGACGCCGTCGTCCGTGTCCGACCCAACCGCCGTGGATGTGCGGTCCTTGACCTCCTCGTACGTCATCTCGCCAGACATCCTCGAGGGCTCGCCGTCCTTGGTCGCGCGGGCCTGGAGCTGGTCCCAGAGGACGACGAAAAACTCCTCGTTGCCCCACTCCTTGAGCGTGTTGACGACGTGGTCGGCACTGCCAAAGACCTTGCAGAGAGACTCCAGGCCGCCGGTGCCTTCGAGGGCCGCGAGCTGCTCTTTCGTCACTCCGTGGAGCGTTCTGCCCACGGTTGACGTCAGCGCCTGGTACGCCTCCAGCGAACCGCGCAGACGGTCGTGGAACTCGTCTAGGATATCCAGCTGAATTCCAATCAAAAAGCGAATCTTGTGCTTGAACGTGCGGACCCTCTCGTACTGGGCCGTGATGGACCTCAGGAGATCAGTGACCCGGACCGCCCCAAACGTCGGCTTCGTCTTTCCTGGCCCGGCAAAGTCGTAGTCGATGTTGCGCGCATCTGGCGTATCCATGATCGCCCGGAAGCGCTCCATAGCGAACTGCTTCTCTGCAAGAAACCACGGCTCGAACCACTCCTCCAGAACCTCGGAAGCCAGACCGGGCCAGCCGTTTTCAGGGTCGCCGCCGTCGTAGTTGAACTTGGACCGGATGTTCTCGTCAAACGTCATGAGCTGGCCCATCAGACTGCTCAAGAACGTCGGGTTGTTGGCCGCGCCTGCCACCACGCCTTTTACCTTCTCCCTCATAACGGGGAGCATGCTGGTAATGAAGGCGCAGACTGGGTCGACGTACACGAGGCTGCTCCCTGCCGGCGTATCGCGGAACTTGGCAGCCAGGGTGAAACCCAGGCTATCCCTGAAGAAATCCTCCCACTTCTCTATCGTAGCCAGGAACCAAGGGAAACAGTGCGTTCCCGTCGCCTCGGGCTTGCTCGTCGGCTTGTCGCTGAGGAAGTGGAAGCGGAACTCGGATATGAGAATGCGGCTCATGACGTCGAACGGCAGCAGGCTGACGGTTGTTTTGCTCAGCGTGACTTCCGGGATCTGGAGATCGAGCAGCTTCTCGAAGCAGGCAAGCCACTCCTCGTCCATCTCGGAGGTCGGGTCGACCATAGGCCACGACCTCTTGCCCAGTATAGCCTCCAGCTCGCCCGACATGATCTTCTTCATCTCGTCCCATAGCGACTCGGTAACGCTGCGTACGTGGTTGACGAGGTGGACCGCCGCATCGTCGGCGGGACCCGAAAGCTCCTCCAAACGCCTGGACAGCTGCTTCAGCTTCGAGTACGGCTCGAGGGCGGCCTTTGGGCTCTCTGGGAGGTGCGAGCGAGCCTCGAGCCGCAGCTTGTCGACATCCTGCAAGAGCACAAGGTACTTCTGCGCCAGCTCGACCGTCTGCAGCTTCTTCATGGGCTTCTGCAGCCTGGCGATGGCCTGGTTCGGGGCGTCCGACGCCGCCGCAATCTTGACGCGGACATCGATGCTGTGCTGGAGGTCCTGGAAGTCTTGTATGCGCTGGGCGAGCGACGACTGGCGGTCCTCGGCCGTGCGGCGGGCCTCGTCGAGCTGCTTGATGGCGTCCTCGAGCTGGGTTTGGAGCTGGCTGCGCTGGACTTCAACGCTTGCAATGAGGGTGTCGAGGTTATCGAGGTCTGTCGTAGACTGGAGCTTGTCGTCGAGGTAGTCTTCGACGCGGATATCCAGCGCGCCCGCCTGGGGGCGAGTGTCGGGCATTGCGGTCATGGCGGCTGGTTTTCCTTTGGTGCTGCAGCTGCATCAAATGTCGAGATCACACCCTGTGGTCGGAACAATGACGTGGAGCTTGCCGCGGCACTTAGTGGGGTCACCTAGGTATCGGGCGAATGCGCCTATCCGGCATGTTGTATCTAACGGGGCATGAACCTCTAGTTCCCCGCAAATCACTACATTTCGAACGTCGAACATTACTACTTCTCTAAGAATCAGTCTCTGCGAGACGATCCGAAGAAATAACATCATGGAAAGAACAGCCTGGGTCAACGGCTAGACGTAGTGTGGGAGAATACGGCCTGGGCCTGACGGGAACGGCCGGCACGGAGGCCGTAGGAACCGACTCCCCAGCCACGCATTTTAGGACGTTTTTCCATCCATACGGCGTGGCGTTCAAATGTGGCGGAACTGCGATTCCCGAGCAACGATCGAGTAGGACTGCACTCGGCCTCGCAAAACCGAAAATGAGTCATCAGAGGTGTTTGTTGATGCCATTGAAGTTGTTGTTTCTCGTCAGAAGGACAACTGGCTAGTGCGCTGTCTGTGTGTACAGGCTCACGGCAGGTTGGGGGGTGCAGACGGATTGCGTCAAGGGCTGGCGGATGTAGGCGCTCACGCGAACGGATGCAGATGACAGCCTCTAAGCGGCGTCGGAAGCTCCAGCTAAAGATAAATCATGTGCTGGCGATGGCGGTGCAGATGCAAAGTCAAGACAAGATGCAGTCCGACATCTGTGTCGAGCTGATAATCAGCCACAACTCGGACGTTTCCCCCACGAGCGGAGGCAAGACAACGCTAGCGTCCACCAAGAACCGTCCATGCGGGATCGATCGAGAGACAGGCTGAACAGCCAGACGACTGACGGCGCTGACAGATGTCGAGATCCTCGTCGACGCCGAGGGCATTCGCGGATGAGGCTGCCGAACGATGGACGGCTTCTCCCTTGACCGCCACGTATGGAAGGCAGCGGTGTGTTTTTAGGATGCGAGATCCGACTTTGTCTAGTGGAGATGAGAATCCGATGGGTCTCCAAGATGGAAATCACGGAGCCGGACGGGGCTCCTGCAGCAAGCCGTACCCGCAGGCAGGGGAAGGCTGCGAATAGCCTCAGCAGTCGCCCAAGATACGGAGTAGGGCGACAAAGGCAGCCGGCCGCGTTCGTGGCAAGGCGCGCCGAGTCCTTGGGTCCCACGAGCTGCCTCTTGGCCGTCATCCAGGATCCGAGTTTCAATGCTGTCGCCGTGCCAACAGGGGTGGCAAAGAGAGGGCGGAAACAACGCATCACCAAGACTCGACGCGGGCGAGTCGAAACGAGGTGAAAGCAAGGCAACAGCTCAACGCGCCAGACCCCCGGTCTCGGGTGTCATCTCTCGTATGCAGGAACCCTCGCCATGTTGTCGTCCCGTGTCGAGTCGGGGGCCTGATCCGGATTGGGTTAGGTGAGGAGGGAAGCTGGAGGAGACGACAGGCGATCGGTGCAGCTGCAGATGCAGGACGCAGGAGCGTTTAGACGGGCAAAGAAGGAGAAAGGGCACTCGACCATAGGAGCTGAAAAGGCCAGGCGGAGATGCAGACCCGCGAGAGAGAATAGGTGCGGTGTTGTATCCGTAGTAGGAATACCTACCTACCTAGGTAATACCTAGTGTCAGATCTGGTGTTGGTGGTGATGTGGTGGTGGTTTGGTCAGGAACAAACAAAAGTGCGCTAAGATGCAGGCTTAGATTTGACGGGGGATGATGCCTGGTCCAAGGCCCGGTGGGGGACCCCTGGAAAGACGTCACCCAGCCACCGGGCTTTTTTGGCCTCTCAGCAGGAGCGATAGCAACCGTAAGCCTGTTGCGACGGGCCCCGCCTTCCCAGTCGGGCCATCGATGGAAGCCACAGGGAGCCACAGGTACTGAGGATGGCCGCTAGGGCAAGGGGGGCCACCCCCGGACAGCTGCCCAGCCCCACTTTTAGCCCTGCGCGCCCAGGAACCGCCGCGACGCTGAAAATCGCCCGGACAACCGCCACGAGTAAATAGAGGAGGTTGGCGTAGCTACGTAAACCACCGCAAACCAGTCGTCCATCACCTTGGCTCTCTCGACTGCGACCACTCCCCGGCACCGTTCCTTACCTACAAACCAGGTAACCTTGCTTCACTCGCAAAAAGTGGATGGCAGGGCCAATTGCGCATCGCCGCTGAACATCTCCTTCTCCAGAATCCAGATCAACCCATATCCATCACCCTTTTTTCTCCTGCACCACTTTACCAGCCATCCGAATATTCGTCTCAGCATCCGCTCTACAAACCTCTCGCCCACCCCGAGACTGCGGGTATTCCGCTTTTACACTCTGGATACATTCTTCATCGTCCAGAGAGACAAAACTAAGTCCACCCTTCTTCCCTCCCTTCCAGCTGCTTTCCCAGCCATCCCAATATCCCGCCCACCACACCACCACATCTTCAAGACCAACCCGCACACCCACATTCACTCGCACCACTTGCATACTTTGCCGTCTCCTCACATCGTCAATTCCGAGTGACAGCATCCCAAGTGGTAGTCTGTCTTGTTGTGTCTAATTGTACCGAGAAGAGTCTCGAGTACATACATTCGCAGGTCCGACACCGTCCCGCATTCCTCGCGGTGTTCTCCAGCATTCCGATTCTTCGCCTCGCCTGCCCGCATTCCCCGACCACGAGTTCGCGCGATCCTCCTCCACAAAACCCGCAAGGAGAGACAGCAGCGTGCCAGCGCTGAGGGGTGCGAGGAACCGAACCCAACCGTCACTCCTACCACGGAGGACGGGCGTGGGTGGATTCAGAGAGCGAGGTCATCTCTCTAGAGAGAGGGACTAGATTCACACAGCCAACATGGCGAAATTCCAAGTAGGCTGGTATCGTGAGTAAACCCCCTCCGCCGGCGAGCGCTTCCATTCAACTAACTCGCGACGCCAGGGTTCGTACCGTTCCTAGGATACCACCATGTGTTGATGATCTTGATTGCGGTCGCCATCATCCTACTCTGTAGGTTACGCCGCCAGCCTGACGACCCGACCGGGTGCTATCGGTGCAGCTGCCAGCAGGATGCTCGTCATCATCCTGCCTTACCGTCCTGATATCTTCCTCATGTCGCTACGCTGCGGCCGACCCTGCAGTCCCCGACACCGCGCAGGTCGACTACAATGTCCACACGGCCATCGAGAACATCGCCGGCGACGCCCGCCTCGCCGCGCGCGTCGGCTACTTTGGTATCTGCATCAGCCCGGACGGCGGCAGCTGGCTTTGCAGCAACAACGCCACCGCCCTCGCCAACGAAGTCTCGGTCGACCAGGACCCCCTCAACCTGATCTGGCTCGCGGCCCAGTTCAAGGACATGATTGTCTTCCCGTACTTGATGTGAGTTTTTGCCGCAACGTACTTGGTCCGCACTTGACTGACACTCGTCCAGCATCATCGCCATCTTTAGCCCCGTCGCTGCCATACCAGCCACGTTCCACAGCTGGCCTTTGAGGAGGACTCTGAGGGCTCCGATCGCGAGGTCAAGCCGTTCCCGTCGCGTCCCGTTTCTCAGATCTCGCTGGCCATCATCTTCATCGCCTCCATCTTCGTCCTCGTTTCGGTGTTAGCGGCGCTAACAAAATTATAGCCGCGTCCATCATCGCCGGAACTGGAAACGGGCGTGGAATCCAGCGTCAGCTCGTCCGCCATGGTATCGTTGGTTCGCTTTGCCTCATCATCATCGTCACCATCCGGCTCACTGTCATGATCCCCAGGCATCCGCGTCCTGCGGCCAGTGGGTCAGCTAAATCGACACGCGCAGGAAGGATGGCAGAACGTGAGAATTATCCACAACATGTCCATAAGCGCAACTCGCCAGAGCACCACCGGCACATTCATCACCAGCACACACCAAAAAAATCCACAAGCATCAGGGAAATTGGCGTTTCATTTCGAATTCGTGTTTTGCTTATACACCTTTTTCTTTTCGGGCATTTTACTTTTGGGCCGGCTGGGGCGCGGAACATTTCAGAAGTTCCGCGAGACCCCCCATGTTTTTAATGTTGACGCCTTTTTCGAGCGGCGGATGAGCAAAGAAGAGAAGCATGGACGAGATAGACGATCAGCAACGCGCCGCAGGCCCTCTCACGACGGACCCCCCCGCTCTCGACAGCCCGAGGCCGTGACACACGGTCAGCCACTTCGATGAGGAGGTACGAAGGGCACACGTCGGAGAGTCGACGGAGGGATTCAAAGGGGCCAAGATCATGAGAGAAGACCGGCACGAAGGACACGAGGGGACAAATTCGGTATGAGGGAACTAGGAAACCAGGAAATGTAGGAGTATATCGACCACGATTCGGGGGAAAAAGTGTTTCCCAGAAGACGACTCTGAAGATGAGATGAGAGGAAATGAAATTGAGCGTACCAAAACCCCCACCTTCGTTTCTTTCGCTAGTCGTCTGTGAATCGTGAATTATGCCGTCTTGAGAATCATGCGCACATCACGAAATTAGAAAGGAAACAACAGCGTGTTTCTGCCATGCTTTTCTCCATGCTTTATACAATGCCAAGGGCCGGGGTGGAAGGACTGGTAGGCCAATACAAGTTATATAGAAATCATCAAAAACCCAAAATAGCGCCCAAAAAACGCCATCAGTCCCAGTCCGGCCCCAGTGATATCTCATGCTTCTCTCAGGATGCGTCTGCTCCTCTCTGTGTGCCTCCTTTTTTCTCTCTTGCTCTTACAATCCACGCTCGCTATGCACGCACGCCATGCAAAACACCTACACGGGCCTCTTGAACGGGTGCGCCTCCGTGTTGAGCACCCAGTCGTCCAGGCTGACGACGTCGGGCGTCGAGTACAAGAGGTAAAAGTACTTGAGCGTCTCGGCGACCCAGAAGCTCTCCATCTCGTCCACGGGCTCCGGCTTGGCGTTCAGCACGTCGTCGACGGCGCTGGCGCCGTACTCGGTGCGCGTCGCCTTGATCACGGCCTCCCACATCGCCCAGCCCTTCTCCTGCCAGACGGGGTCGCCCGTGATGCGGTACATGTACCACACCGACTCGATGGCCTCGGGTCTGTGGAGAGTTGTCAGTCGATGTGCGCCAAACGGACTCGTGGCGCTAAACTTACCTCAGGATGTAACGCTTGGAGTTGATGTTGACGAAGCCGGGCGGGATCTTCTCCGTCTTGAGCTTGCTCTCGATGTACTCCTGGTGCGACATGGGCTTGGGGTCGGGGTACTCCATTTCCTCGGCCGCGGGGATCGAGCCCACGACGCCGCCGCTCGCGGGCGCGTCGTTCGAGATGGCGGCGTCCGAGTCGTCGGCGCTGTTCAGGTCGAGCTTGCCCTTGAGCGAGTTGCTGGCCGCCTCCTCCGCGGTTCCCTGGCGGGGGTCGTCCATCTTAGGCGGGGTCCGCTTCTTGAGCAGGTGCTCGTCCACGTTGGACGGCGACCGGTTCAGGCCGGGTTCCGGAGCCGGGAATTCCGTCTTCTTGGCCTGGCCCACCTTCTTCGGCTCGTCCTTGGGCACCTCGACGTTCGCGAAGGGGTCTTCCTTCTTCTCCTCCGCCTTGGCCTTCGCATCCTCTGCCTCCACAGGCTTGGGCATGGCCTTGTCGACCGACAGGTTGTCCACCGCAGTTTGCCTCCTGAGCTCCTCCTGCTTCTTCTTGTCGCGCTGGCGCTCCTCCCAGTCGGCCACCTGCTGCTCGCGCCAGCCGGCAGACGGATCGAGGTGCTCCCACCAGAGGGTTTCGTTCCAGGGGCAGCTCTTGGTGGACGCGCAAGGCACGACGGTGGCACCCTCGGGCATGATGCCGGACGGCATCGATTCGTACGCCCAGACGCAGCCGTCGGTGAGTCTCTTGGCAATCTCGAGGTCCTCGGGCCTGTCAAAGATCTTGCTGCCCAGGCCGAACATGCCGCCGATGAAGCAGGTGAGATGCGTGACCTCAAACTCGGTGCGAAGGTCGTTCTCAGGGTCGCCAGAGGTCGTGACCTTTGCGGAGAAGAGAATGTCTCTGTCCTCGGGAACCATGGGCCTGTAGAGGAGCCACTTCTTGACGGCTTCGATCGTCTTGACGTGCAGGGTCTTGTACTTGGGCTCGAGACCGCCGAGCATGAGATATTCCTTGGGGAAGTATTCGTATGTGGAGTCCTGGCTTCCGCCCATGCTGTACTGCTCGTATCCCCAGCCGCCAGGGGCGAGTCCCTGCTTGATGCATTCCCACTCGGACTTGTCCACCTCTGGCGTGGTCGGGGAGGGCCTGCGACCGCTGTTTCCGGGGTAGAGAGGCTGCTCGTTCACCTTGGTCTCGGAGGAAGCCTGCTTCTTTTCGATGTCGGCGTCCTTCTCCGCAGACTCGTCGATCACCTCTCGCTTGGCAAGCGGTCCGTTGTCAAGCTCGCTGCCACTGCCCTTGGGAACGCCAGTCTCAACGGGCAAGGGAACGTTGTCCGCCTCACGCTTCGCCTCGGCAACGGGCTCGTGACCCTTGGGCTCGCGCAGGGCGGCGGCGGCGGCGCTTGCGCTTGCGATGGCCGCCTGCGACTCCTGGTAGCGTATGGCCTCGGCAGTCCTGTTGCAGCCCGAGGCGTCGAGCTGCTCGGGGAAGATGCCGTCCAGGGTCGTGCCGCGGTTCTGCAGGTCCTCGAAGGCGTTGGTGATGCGTGCGATGGCGTCGTAGTACTTGTCCTCTCCGGTGAGCTGGGCCAGGCGGGTGAACTCCATGGTCATGGAGCCCAGCTCGGCCACGCCGACGGTGGTGGCGCGGTGGGGTTGCGAAGCGTACTGGGGCTGCCAGTTGTAGTACAGGATGGGCATGCGGTTGGGGGTGTCGAAGACGCCCATGAGGATCTCGGCGAGCTCGACGGCCTTGTCCAGCAGCATGTCGTAGCCGCCCTTCTTGCCGCCGCTCATGTCGTAGGCGGCGAGCAAGCCGCCCAGATATCGGATGATTGTCTCGAACACCGGGATGTCGCGGCGCGTGGGACTGTAGGTAAAGTCGATGTTCTTGACGGCCTTGGCGGCCTCGTCAAACTCGTCCTTCATGCCCATGATCCAGAGCGTGTCGAGGCCGTCAACCAGGGTGGCAGCCCAGCCGCAGAAGGGGTCGCGGAAGCGGGCGCTGACGGGCGAGAGCTCGTCGTGCATCCAGGCGAACTTGCGGTACCCGCCCCAGGAGCGCTGCATCTCGGCCTTGATCTGGGCCAGGCGCTTCTCGCGCTTCGCCTTGGCGACGTCTGACTCGGGGAGGAACCTGTACTGGATCTTGGGGATCCCCTTGGGCTTGCCGGTCGGAAGCGGGATGATCTCGCCCGTGGGGACGGGGAAGTGCTCAGAGACCTTGTGCCAGTGGATCTGGGACGAGGACGAGGAGGCGCTCTTGGTGACGACGTCGGCGTTCGGCCGGCCGGGGGGCTTCTTGGCGTGGAGGTCGTCCTCGAGGGGTATCGTCGGGGCCTTGGTGACATCGGCGGGCTTGCCGTCGGGGTTGTAGACGGGCATGGTCGGGGTGTCGACGGACTTTGTGGGATCGATCTTCTCCTTGGGCTGGGCGGACGGGGTCTTGAGCTGGGGGATCTTGACCGTCTGCTTGGCCGTCTGCTTCTTGGGGTTCTGCTCGTTGCCATCCTCCTCCTGGTCGTGGGGGTGCTCGCTTTCCGGGGGCGGCTGGTTGTTCAGGGGCTTGTTGGCGGCGGGCTCGTTGTTGACGGGAGGGGGTTTCGCGGGCTCGTTGTGCGTGGTCTGGCCCTTGTCGGGGACGCTGGGCTTGATGCTGCCGGTGTAGCCAGTCGCGTCCCATTCGGGGTTCTTGAAGACCTGGTAGAGCATGAAGACCATGACGACGGCTACCAGGAGCACATAACGGCTCCTCCGTCGGGGCATCATTTTTGCGTGGTCGCCGGGCGAGGCTTTGGGGTGCGAGGTTCGTATGTGTCGCGTGCGCTACTCTGCAGGTAGCTTAGCTGTGGTTATCGACTAGGACGTCGATGTAGGACCCGGGGGTCCAGAGGAGGAAAAGAAGGCGGCAAGGATGGGGGCCGGCTAATTCGATGTCATCTCTCGGCTGGCGGGATGCTAAGGGCCACGATGGAAGGACGGGCGGCCTTGGGTAAAGGAATGGAAGAATGGAAGAAAGGGAAGCAATGGATTGGAACGTGGACGAGAGATGGAGGTCAGGCGGGCGCGGACAGAGGAAGGAAAGATGGTGGTACGGAGAACGGGCGGCCGGGCGAGGTAGCGCAGACGGGAGTAACGCAAGATTGGGGTAGGTGGCATGTGCCCGCTAGGGCCCTAGGCAGGCAGGTAGGTGCCATGTTGGTAGATACCTTGACTTTTGCTGCGGGCGGCACCGATTCCAAAGTACCTTCCAAGCCTGTAGAGATTGGCGTTTAGGGGCACGGAGCTTGGCCTGGCGGACCCAAGGCCCTCTAGCACGGCCGCTGAGGGGACGCGCTGCAGTCTTCAGGCGGGAGCAACGTGGCACAAAATGTCCTTGGGGTACATACATACGTCGGTACATCGGCAACTGTACCTCCATCTCCATACTGCAGCTTTCTGGCGTCTGCACAAGAAGCCGAGAAATGCACGAAAAAAACACTGACAGAGAGAGGAGGCGCGTGCCAAGACGCACGATCTGAGCTTTTCCCGTGTCGGATTGAGCTGGTTGCTCCAGGGGTTCAACACGGGTTTTCAGCGACCCCGGCCTCTACACTGTACTAGTACCCGCAACCAGAGTCCACCTAGCTGGATACATGCCCCCGTACGAGGTGAGGTATGCGCCGGGTTCTCCTTTTGACGACTCCATGACGCTAAACGATTGCCCGTATGGATGTCTGACGATCCTCTCTATCAGAGGCGTTTCAACACTTTTTCTCACGTCCTCGACGTTTCCAGCGGCCCCCATTGGAGCAAAGTTTCACCTCAGCCGCACGCAAGCACTGGACGCCGATCAAGGTCTCATGCTATCATCATCCGGTGAAGCGCTGCAAGGGAGCATTCTCTCACGAAGTGTCTCTCCCTCCCTTCTCTACGACTTCAGTGCTACAGCTCCTGTGCTGCAGCTCCATACCTGCCCCGGAGATACCAGCTAATAGTCCCGCTGAGCGAACGATAAAAAAAGGCACACGATCCAGCGACACCACCTTAGCAGCGGGTCGGGACGGAGCCCGATGGACCTTATTAGCGTACACTAGTACACAGAAGTTAGAACCGGTGGAGTGGACTTTGGGTCCATCCGAATACACAAACTTTTTTTTTTTTTTTTGGCAACCGTCGTATCCGCAAAAGGGTCATCCTCGCAGACCACGGTCAAAAACACCAGCAAGCTTTTCCGTCCTAGGAGGTAAATATCTAAAGTCCGATTTTCAGAGAAAAAAAAAGCTATCGGTGTGCGTTGCCCGACCTCAGCCAAGCCGGATGCCTTCAGCCATTCAGCAGTCTTGGCACGAGCGCCGTTCGTCGTCCGGTATCCCACCGCGCGCATCAGCAAGGCGCTCTCTTTCCGAGACTCTCCACACTCTCGAGTGCCTTGCAAGTAGCTGCCCCTTGGCAATCAAAAGGCCCATCCGAGAGAATTGCCTTGTACTACGAGCTTTATCTTATCCGTAAAAGCTGCCTAGGTATGTACCGAGAGGGAATTTCTGCGCCACCGAGATTATGTCCCTATCCAAGGTACCTAGCCAACGTCGGGACCTGACAGAACCCGCCCGCAACAACTCCGCGGACCGGCCGGGCGCAACGCGGGAAGGTGGGGACCCACACCCGCCGCCGCCCCGCCGACCCGAAACGCCGTCCTCTTCAAGCCGAAACGCCCGAGCTCTCGAGTCGACGTCCAAGGCCCCTCCGTATCGTAGTCGAAAAGACAAACAGCAGCCAGAAGCCGGGATATCTGAATGACACGAAGAGACAAGCCGGACGAGGAGATCTGGACAATTAGACGCAGACCCGGCCTGCTACTTGCTCCCAGCACCATTGCAGTATCAGATCCAGTCAGGTGTTTAATTCGAAAAAGCAGCGTCGGCCGAACACCACGCAGTCCGACCTCCGCATCCCCATCCAGGACGCCGCATGCATACATCCCACCATGTGACGTCCGTATAGATTGATTAATCCCCAATAGACCGTGCAGGTAAGACCTCTTCCGGAAGGTGGTGCTGGCAACGTAGCAGTCCGCCCGGGTATTTGAACATTCTACACACAACTTCGACAGATATGCTTAAATCACCGGCTATTGCCACAGAGAGGCCAGGCCATACTCGGCATGAACCCGTTGGGTGAATTTCTCCGCCCAACTTCTCGCCAACCCACTGCAACATCATGCAGACATCCGTCTGATCGCTTTAATCCCATGCATCCGGTTCCGTCAAGAGAGCTGCATACTTCTGCTTCTGCCGCAAGGCGCAGACCAAAACACCACGGACATGCTGCGATGCACATCACCTCTTGGCGCCCGCTCGGATGAAGCACGCAGCTTCACTTCAAATTTTCCAACGTCAACGCTCGATGTGGTTATCTACCTCGTAATTACACACCAGCCTCGACCCGCGCGATCGATGCCCCTCCACAACAACCTACACTAGGTATCCAAAAACACATCAGAAAGGAACCGCTTTCGCAAAGCACGATGAGCCCCCAATCAATGCCTGCCCTCCCTGCGCCGTCGCTGCAATCCAACGAGAGTCCCTAGATAACTACGAGAAATGACATTGAAACATGGTCGACTCATCCGAGCCCTTGCCACCGGGTGCTATTTTCCCCTCCCGCTTCCAGCATCATCTAGACGTCCTTTCCGCGGATCTTGGTGTACAGGCCGGTGTCGAAGAAGTTGTAGTTGGGGTCCAGCTCGCAGAACGGGTGCTGAGACAGCAGGACATCTGCCGTAGGCCGCTCCAGCGGGTTCCTAAGAAAGATTAGCATCGTGTCTTGGCACCTTGCGAGCCACACTTACACAGTGAAACAGTCCAGCATAAAGGCAATCGCCAGCGGACTGATCGTCTCCCGCACCTCGTCGGGAATGGGCGGCGTCTCTCCGTTCGCAATCTTGTAAATGGCTCCCACAGCCTCCTCCTTGGACCACGGGCGTCGCCCGGCAAACATCTCCAGCACCACGCACCCCAAACTCCAGATGTCGACCTTGGCGCTGTAGCCCTTGCCCTCGGAGCGGATGACCTCGGGCGCCATCCAGAACACGGATCCCTGCATTGAGTTGGACTTGTCGTTGCCGTAGATGTTGTCCGTCTTCTTCGAGATGCCAAAGTCGGAAATCTTGCAGGTGCCGTCGAGATCCAGCAGGATGTTGTCAGCCTTGAGATCACGGTGTAGGATGCCCTCCCTGTGGAGGTAGGCCAGACCCGACAGCATCTGCCGCGTGAGCGACGAGACGACCGACTCCTCAAACTTGCCGTGCTTGCGCAGGCAGGATCCGATGCTGCCACCGGAAATGTACTCGAGGAAGATGCTGATCGACGTCTCCTTGCGCTCGCAACCCAGGTACTGCACAATGTTGACGTGGTCGAGGTGCTGCATCGTCTCGATCTCCTGGTCGAGCGCCGCCACCAGCTCGCGCATCTTGGCCTTGTCGCCCTGCGCCGCCTTGGGGTTGACCTCGACCTCCTTCACGGCCAGGAACTCTCCGGTGGTGGCATTCATACCGAGGTAGACGCGTCCGTAGGTGCCCTTGCCGATGAGCTGACCCTTGAACCAGCGGAAGGTGGTCTGGCGCTTGGGCATGGTGTCCTGCGGGATCTGCGGCATGACCATGCTGCCGCGCTGGTCGGGCCGGATCTGCACGATGTTGGCGTTGAACATCTTGGTGCTCTTCCTCCTCATCAGGGCAGACGTGTTCTGGCCGGTCTGGCCGGCCGTAGTGGTCGTGGTCGTAAACCTCTTATTAGCCTCGTGCGCCCCGCGGGCGACTTCACGGATAGACTTCATGCGACCGAGACCACCCGACCGCCTGACGCTTCTCTGGGCGACGGATGCCACAGACGCAGGACGCTCGAGCGCCTTGAGAGTGGACTCGTCCGAGCCGAGCGTGTCACTGTCGTTGTAGAAGGACCTGTTGGCAGCGCCCATGGCCACGCGCAGGCTCGGGGGAGGCGACTGCGGCTGCGACGAGGGGCCCGGAGCCGTCTCCTTCTCCCCCGCTTCGGCGATCGGCGACGGGGGGGAGGGCTCTTCCGCGCCTTCCTCGAGCACCGGCTGGTCGAGATCCAGGTTCGGGAAGAAGTCGTCGAGGTTGTTGATAAGGGCGTCCGTGGTGGGACGGTTGGCCCAGACGTCCTTCTCGACGAAGGACTTCCTCCTGCTGAGCTTGCTGTTGTCCTCCGACTCCCAGTTCTCGGAACCCGGCGTGTTGGGCGTCCTCCTCGCACTCTTACCGCTCCGCGCGCTCATGAGAGCCTCGTCCTCTTCGCCTTCGGGGGTCTTGCCCGAGCTGCCGTCGCCAAACGACTTTGGCGAGTTGAAGGACACGGAAACCTTCTTCTTCGACTTGGCAGTGTTCACCGTCAGGCTCGGCCGTTTGTCGTCCTCGTCAGACGAGTCGTCGCCGTCAAAGATGCGCGTCTTGATGACAGGCTTGCGGTTGGCGATGGGGATGGCAAACAGGCCGTCGTCCGAATCATCTCCAGAATCGTTCCGCCGGGCAGCAGGGGGGTTGTCGAAGTTGACGTCCGTGTCGAGGAAGTCAAAGTCAGGGCCGTGCGACTTGCGTCGCGGGGGCGGAGCTTGCTCTGCCGGGGGCATCTGAGGCGGGTTGAGGGAGCTGGGGCTGATCTCACGAGAAGGCGCCCGATGTACTGTGTGATTTAATTTAGCGACCATTCTATTCTGCGATCCTTTGACGGCCATCGGAGTCCCGCCGGGAGAATAGTCAGGCACGACGAAGGGCAGGTTCCCACGGCTCCAGGTGAGAGAACCAGGAGAGCCCGACGCCGAGCGCGGACTGCCTCGATCCGAGCAGGACCTGCCGAAGTCAACCGACGACATTGCTCCCTTACCTCGCTCTGCAAACTCGCTGTTGATTGCCGAGTGCGATGATACCCGTTTGGGCGACTTGGATCTTCGGTGCGGGTGGTGGCCGACAGCACCGAGACCTCTGCCCATGCCCACCAGGGCCGCGCCAATGCCGCCAGCAGGCTGGCTGTTTGTCTTCTTCTTCTTGTCTTGGTTCTGGCCCGGAAGCTCCATGTCCTCAAACAGCGTCGAGGGTCGTCGCGGGGCAGGAACGCCTTCCGACGACCGTACGGAGCGTCCCGTCTTCCTGCTCAGGGAGTTCGCCTTGAGCAGGGTGGCCGACGGGTCGCTCGGAGGAGCCGGGGGCTTCCGCACGGGGAACAGCATGTCGGGCTTCTTATCCTCGTAAGGCGATTGTCGAGGCTGGTCAAAGTCAACCGTGCGGCCGTGAATGCCATAAGGAGTGGACACGCCCTCCGGGGCCGAGTTTCCGGCGCCATCTTGCATGGCCACGCGCCGCCTCTTCTCGAGATACTCCCGCTGTTTCCGTTCCATCTCGGCGCGGTATTCGTTCGCCTCCTGTGCGAGCATCTTTTCGTCCGGCCGCTCGCCCGTCATGGTGTTCTGTCTCGACGTCGGCGGCGACGAGCTGGACCTTGTGCGCGACACGCCGTTCAGACGGTTGTAGGCCTCCTCGTCGAGCGAGGTGTGCGACTGTGCGCCATTGGCCTTGGTTGTGCCCTGGGATGCGGGGCGGATGAAGAACTTGAGAGACCCGGTGGCATCAGCCCTGACCTTGCGGTGGGTGGTGAGCTTCTGGTCATCCAGAGGCTGGTCGTGGTCGAATTTGCCAAGTTCCGTCAGGTAAATCTGAGCGTCCGCAACGCCAAAGTTACTGCAGATGATGTGTCGAAGGTCAGACGCCGACTCGGCCTCGGTGATGTCGCACACGCGGTAGTTGTGGCCGTCCATCGTCACCATCACGTATGTGCGCCCCGGGCCGGGACGCTTGGACTTGGCGGAATCCTTCTCGTGCAGCAGATCCAGCGACGTCTCGCTGTTGTTGCCAAAGCGAGAGCCAAAGGAGTGGGACTTGAAGTTGAGTGCCGGCGAGGTGGGCGACTCCATGTCGTCGGGGCTGGGGAAGCCGTCTTCCTTTTGCTTTTTCTTCCTTGACAGAAAACTGAGGAAGCTCTTGGAGTCCTTTGCAGACGACGGTGGCTCGGTGCCTGCGGAGCGGTCGCCATTGGACTCTTGCGGGGACGGACGCCCGCCGTCCTGGCCCAGGCGCCGGACTTCGCCGTTGCTCCGGCTTGCTTGGATCATGTCCGGATGTTAGCGCTGCTGACGCTCATTTGGCCTCGGAGGTATGCCGGAAGGCCAGCAGATGGCACGTTGGAGGACACGGAATCGGTGCTGTTCCGGGACCTGTGTCCGGCTTTACATGGCATGAAGCAGACAGATTGCCAACGGGCGACGAGGTAACGGCGAGGCACTTTGGGGTTTGGGGCTGCTATTGGGAGCAATGGTCCCGCAGGGGCGGGCGGGGCGTGTCGCGACAACTTCCCGTTCGGGCTGTGCCGGCGGCTGCCGTCGATGTCAATTTGCTTCAAGATGCTCCTGTGATTAGAATCTGACATGTTGCTGTTCAGGACAGGCATGGTGGTGGACTGCCCGTCACGACGACGGCCACCAGGCGGGCCCGGAGTGCTTCTGATCGAAAGCGTCTGCCTCCTCATCGACCTTCAGGAAGATCTCGCCCCGGGCGCAGATGTATCACGCTCGGAGAGTCTGCGCCGTCGGTGCCCGCGCTGGGCAGGCTGGTGCCGTGGCTCACCGACTCTTTCCTGCCGTGGGAGGACACCTTGGAGGGATCAGCCGGCCGTCCTGTCACGATGCTTCGGATGAGGCGCCTCATCCTCTTGCCCTCCTCGCGCTCGCGCGGCTGATCCCAGCCGGTGCCGCTATTCGTACACTCGACGGCTAGCCTGAAGGTAAACCTGCTGGTATCATCTGGTGCCTCGGCCTCCCCTGGCGCTGGCTTCGAAGAACAAGGATCATGCAGGTTCAGACCACCGACGTCCTCGCCAGTCCTTGGAGAAATTGGTTTCGAGGCGAGCTGCAGCAACACCTTCGCTCCAGCGGCCGCACCGGAAGCTGGTCGGGTGGATGCTCGGCGCGGAAGTGATCTGCCAGTCGACGTCTGCGAGAGCCCCCGGCTGTGCATCGCCTGGGCATACATCCTGTCCCTGCCGGAGATCTCGTCCTGGGGCGTTGTCATGGCCGTGTCGGCGCTGGTCTGGCTGTTGGTGGGCCAGGAGCCCTGCGACATGGCGGGAAAGTGGGCTTGGGTCGTCAAAGCGCTGACCCAGGATGCACTCCGGCTACCGTCGCAGCAGCATCTGCTAGAGATGTGGGTGCAGACACATGCCGGTGCCGTGATCGTTGGGGGGAGGGGGGGGCGGGATCGAGAGGTTAGTGCCGGTGGCGACCTGGGCATGCAGCTTCGGGTTGTAGGCCTGATGTTGGCCCGGCGGGGGAGGAGGCACGGAGAAGTTGCCGCGGCTGTCGTACATGCGTCCAAAGGCGCCGTGCCACGGGGCCTGGCCGGCCATTGCGCTCCCCGGGGGCGGACCCGGGGGCGGGGGGAGCATCATGCCACCGCCGCTGGTGGTGGTTGGGCCCGGGGCGGAAGGGAACCTCGGGGGCGGAGGAGGTATGGACGCGTCGGCTGTCCTCGGCCTGGACGGGAGGGGACATTGGCGGCGGCGAGGAGGACTGGAGAGGAGCCTCGAGGAGTCGTGCTCTGACCCGCGGCGCTGCCGTTGTTTGGTACATGACGGTCGGCGGAGGCGGACCGGCCCTGGTCGCTGGCCTCGCAGCGTCGTGGTTGAGGAGAGGAGTGGTCGGGACAGAGCTCGCGGTGGCGGCTCTTGGGCGAGAACCGCCGGGGGAGAGAAAGCTGGAGGAAGTCGAAGTCCTGAGGGTGGACGCGACGGCGAAGTTGGGGTGGTTCGGGCTCAGCAGGGACGGGTGCGGCTTCGCGGCGGCGGAAGCGTATTTTGGCAGGTCGGTGAAGACGAGGCCTTCGAGGTTGTGAATCTCGTCTCTCGATCGGGGGACGGATGGAAATGGGCTCGGATTTCGGTCGTGGGTATCAGATCTGGTCGCAGAGCGCTGGCGCGAGCTCCCACCACTCATGGTCTGGGTCTGGTCTGGGTAGGTACATCCAGGTCCAGCGTCGGTACAGCCTAGCACAACAGTCTGGGAGGTACACTACAGTGTACACTACCCGTACACTACCTTGGCGCGGATGGATAAAGACTGGACTGGAGGTGGACGTGGGCGTGGGCGTCGTCGTGGACGGGTTAGGCTGGGTACGCGGCACACGGCAGGGGTGGTGTGGGCTGCTGCGGGCCTCAGACGGTGGGCATGTTGCGGCGCGGTATCCGTAGACGGGCGGCGGCGGCGCGACGACTCGCTGCGCTTGTTCTGGCTGGGCTGGGCTGGGCTGGGCTGCGGGCGAGTGCCGGAGAATTGGCCGCTGGGTGGTTGGTGTTGGTGGTGATGGCGGTGGTTGTCGCGGTTCACTGTGTCTCGGACTCTCGGTGTTTGTGGTCGTCGTCGTCGAGGATTGAAGCGGCCTTGATCGGGAATCAGCTGAAGGGACTCGGTCGTGCTCGTCGACTGCGATGAGATTGGGGGTGGAGGTGGTAAAGAAGAGCGGAGGAAACCACCGGATGGAGACTTTTCTTGGGCTGGGGAGGTGGGGGTGGGCAGCGACGGAATGCCGTGTCTGACAATTGTGTTTCTCTTTCACTTTCAGTTTTTCTGCGCTTGAGCATTAGAACGAGGGGAAGATGGTTGGAGACAGATGAACGACAGGCACATAAACTTGATGGGTAGGATACCGGGAAAAGGCTGCCCCGCACAAGTACCTCCTTTGTGTACTCACTACCCCGTAGTGCACGGGAGGTGAGGCTTGCGGCAGGCGGGGCTGGTGGGCGTTGGCATTGTTGATGCCGTACCCAGGACTTCTATTGGTGGTGCCTTGAGGTGTGCCTGCTGCAGCGCAGCAACTGCATGTGCTGTGCTGTGCTGTACAAGCGCAGGCAGGGCAGCAGCTCCAGCGGGGCGGAAGTGCCGTGCAGGTGGCCGGGCCAATGAAGCTGCAGGGATACGGGGGAAGCAATTGACACTGGAAGGAGCACCTCGAGCCCAATATCACATTCCACGACGGCAGTCGCACCCATACAGTACTCGGTACTTCCATACCTACCTAGGCACTTTTGGTCTTTACTCTCCGGCGGTAATCAGCCACCGGCGCCTCAACTCGATCCAAGTCAGCCGCTCAGCTCGGCAGGAAACCCCCATAACCATTTGGTGCAGTACCTGCCGCCACGAAAACCGAGCAGTGGGTGGCGAACCGACCACATCGATCGAGCCGACTAAATATAACACAATCACAAGTGCACTGCGACCCGACGCAGGACCCCGTTTGTTTCATTTGCCTTTCGCATGGGATGGGATGGGGGGGTCGGGTCCCGTAGTGTCGCTTCGAGTGCCGTCCCACCCAGCCCTCCTGGCCGCTCTAACACGAGCACCTCATCAAAGTCGGCATCCGCAATTGACTTTGCGCGACCCATGAATGATGAGAGGGACATCGACTTTTCATTTCTCCTGCCAAAACCCGTCCTCCTGAAACAGGACTATTCAGCGACATTGGATCAAAAGCCCATGTTTCTTTGAATGACTCTTGCCATCTATGGAGTCTTGGATAGTACTATCCTATCTTTCCCCCAGTTAGGTAGGTACTCCTAACGGTACTTCCCACCACAAGTACCGCCTGCGAGGAACCTCCCCAAGCGCCAAATCACCAGGCGCTAGCCGTCCAACCACCGCCGCAGCAGGCAGGCGGGGCTCCATCCCGCGACATGCAAGCAGCCGCCCACCTCGCGCCGCTCATTCGCCAGCCTCCGCCCCTCAGCGGTCCCGCAAGCGCCAGCTCACCGCCTTCGGCCTAGCTCCATTCCGGCGCTTCAAAGTCGATGCTCGAAATGCCCATATCTTATCCCGTCTCTGTCCTGTGTCTCTGGCTGTCTCGACTACTGCACACTGGGAGGTAGCTCCGAGCGTGCGGGGTCCCTTTCTCAGCCTCAACTCCCAGCGACGATATCAACGACAACGGTGCGTCCCAGCAGCAGGACTACTAAGGCAAGGGAGGTAAACTATGCTCTGCCTATAGAAAAGCCGTGATATACCCCTTCGTCACCGTGGCTCGTGGGGAAACGCTTTCTACGTCATCCCCCACCACTGAAACCCCATCTCCCGCCTCGGAACCTGAATTCCATCGAGAGAACATCTCACAGAACCGATAAAAGGAGCTAGCCATCCCTTCTCCCGCCGCCCAGCTATACCCTTCTGCAGTCGAACCCCCACATCATCAACACCAACCTCTACTCACTCTATAGCCCAAGTCCAACATCTCAAGCACCACCTCCAAACGAACCCGTCCCGGCAACCGTGCATGAACCTCCCGCACGTCACGACATGAGACGCCTTGGGCGGCGCGCCGGCGACAAACTCTAAATGCGCCCGGTTGGCCTCGGCCTCCGCCCACCCCCTGACTACCAACCTTCCGCGTATGTAAATACCCCAGAACCAGGTTTCCCATGTCGCCGCTCCCCAAGGTTCACCATGCACCTCGGCCCGGTGCACGAGACATCAGACGAAGCGGTCGCAGACCTAAGGAGCTCGCCGCCTCACCTCTGAATCCGTGCCGGGGTAGCTGTTCGTGCGCCAGGGACGGAGCAGATAAACACATCCGCCGTAAATCGTGACATTGGGACTGTTTGCATGTCGTTGGAGGTCTGGAGGTGGCATCCCAGGCTCCAAGTGACAGTCCCGCGTGAATGTACAAGATGGCCGCCGATCTGCGCTCGTCAAATGTCTTGGCCGTCTTGAGTACATCCCGTACTTTGGAACGTGCTATCCGCCAGTGTCGCGACCAAAACATGAGCTCGGACGTTGTGACTTGAACTACCTAGCTTATAGCAGCCCGCCGGCACCACCACGGACGAGCACCGGCCGAGAGTGGGTCCGAACCGGAGCTCGGGACGGGCGGGAACCGGGGAGCCCGCGGAGTCCAAAACTACCCTCATTTGCGCTTGATAAAAAAGCTCGATTCACATCGCAGGTAACCCTTTTTATGCTCAGTATTACGCAAAGAACGATGCAAATGATTTGTAGAAACCTCACGTTCACGAGCCTTATCGAACCCCCATCGACGAAGCAGAAATCTCCAACCATGCACCATCATGACGACTGAGGAGGCCTGCCAGGGTCGGCCCACCTACACATAACCTGCACAAAAGCGCAGCTTCAGGTGTCATCACCTTTTATTCCGGAGCCATCGATACCTCCCGGCCAGAATCCCGTAATGCTAGGTACCCGCGCACATGTAGCTCTTCCGTGGCCGGTTGGCAGCGTCACTCCCAACGCCCCCAGGCAAGTGTGATCTGAGACTTAAGCTCTCTTATACGCTGCAAAACTTACCAACCCCACTGTTGGCAGTTTCTGAAGGGTGTCTTCGTAAGAAATGAAGAGTTTTGCTATCAGGGCCTTGTTAAGTAGCTAGTAGGGCCTTCCCCTTCTTGTTAGGTCTATTGGGTGTTTAGGATCTCTCTGGTATTTATATTAACCCAAATTAATGATAATGGTACTAAAAATAAAGCCTAGTAATGGTAGCAAAGTGAAGCAATAGTAGTAGATAGAGTCTAGCTATATCAATAGAGCCTGACAACGACAACAGAGCCCAGCGATGATGACGGAGCACAGACACAACGACAGAGCCTAGGTAGCGAGCCTGGTTAGTAGCGGAAGGCCCATACAGCACAACTCAAAGAAGGGATATCTCCAGTCACCTCGGTCCGCCACACGCCCTCCTCACAAGGCATTGAGCTTCAATGGAAACCAATCATCAACTATTCTTGGGAGAGTTCTTTCTACGGTAGAATATCCGCAGTAGGTGTAACCAGTATAGGTACCATGACCAACACCACCCCGCCATCATGCAGCATATAACACGAGATTGGGGGCACATAGCCTTCACGGCCTCCCGTCCCTTCACTTACGTATCCATGCAACATCCGATGTGTCCGACGAGTCGACTAAGTACATACCTCTCGTCCCGGCCACCCTAGATGGTGAAATAAAGCTGCAAACTCCGTTTGGTTTTATCAAGCAGCAGAATTCCTAGCGGCAATACCCAGCAACCAGCCTGGATTTACTTCCATTTCCAAACGAGAGAAGGTGGGAAAATGCTTCTTCACTAACAACTTACCAAACACCGCCCAATAAGCTCAACTTCACGTCAAAGATCTAGACGACCGATACATCCGACCACTCGCAGATGCAAACTACCTCCTAGTTCCAACAAGACGCCCGCAACCCAACCAAGACTACTCCCGGCCACTCTCCATCCGCGTGGAGGAAGGACAACGTTGGGTGCCGAATCCATTGTTTGACGCGATCCCAGACACTCATCATCAGATCACATCTTAAATCACCCACCATCCGCACACAAAACTATTCAAACGTCTGTATTCCACCGGGTCAAGTGTATATAACATACCCCCCACCCATAAACATACCCAACCCAAAAGCGTCCTCCCAAACCCAGTCAAAAACGCCAAACCCTCACATAACACTACAATTAGCATAGTTCTTCTGGCACTGCTCCAGGTACCCCATATCCTCCTCCGACCCCTCCGCGACATTATGCTGCCTCACGAGCCCGCTGACCCGCAACGTCTGCTCCCCGTCCCCGTGCCACCACTTCAGCCTCTGCACCAGCGGACCCTCGTCGTCGTCCGTGCTGATGGCCCACTTCCCCGACGACACCTCCACCTGGCAGTGGTCCTGCGGGAAGTGGAACTCGGGCAGGAACACCACCGTCGGCGCGCCCTCGGCCGGCGGCGCGGGCGCCCTCAGCCGCAGCGTGAACTGGCACCCGCGCAGGTCGAACCCGTACTGCAGCACGTCGCCCGCGACGACCACGGGGCTCGGCCGCACGAACGCCTCCGCGGCGCGCAGCCCGGGGGCGTTGGTCAGGGACGGGTCCTTGGCCGGCGCGGACGATATCGACGGGTTGGTGATCGTCCTCTGGAGGTTCTCCGGCGTGACCTTCGTCTCGTCCGGCACGTCCCTGCTGATGGAGCTGCGCGGGTTGTCCGACGACTGGTTCGGTTCCGGGCTGCGCGGCAGGGGGGACATGGGTAACGTCTTGTCGTCGAGCGAGAAGACGGACAAGTCCTCGCCGTTCCACAGGTCGCCGTGCTCGTGCGTGTTCTACCCAGAAGTCAGTATTTGCGAAGAGACTGCCTGAAGGCCGCTTACCTTTGCAACGTAAACCCACAGGCAATGCCCCTCCATGCCCGACCCCTCGGCACCAAAGTAGTTCGCATCCAGCGCCAGCGACTGATCCGTGTAGTCGCCCGTCTTGTACGCCTTCTTCTCGCCCATGTCGTACGGGATGCCAAACTCCGTCATCACGCACGGGTGCTTGCCCATCCGGTCCAAGCCCTCCTGCCGCAGCGTCGCCAGCTGGTCCTTGAAGCAGTTCCGGATCGCCGTCTCGCCGACCTTGACCGACAGCGCCTCGTGCCAGTACTTGCCGCGCAGCACGCCCACCACGTCGACGTTCCACACCCTGTTCCAGCGCTTCGTCATGAGCGTGATGCCGTCGTACCAGTGCGGCGCGAAGGCCATCATCGGGTCGTCGTCCTCGGTGCCCTTGATCTGCGGCGGCAGCTCCAGCGTCGGGTACTGCATCAGCATGATGCAGTTCTTGTGGATCGGCCGGATCGCGTCCCTGTAGAGGCGGTAAGAGTCCATGAAGTATGTGTTGGTGAACTCGACGTGGTCGATCGTCTTTCCCGTCCTCGGGTTCTTCGAAAAGTAGTTCTTGTTGACCAGCGAGTCGGTGCTGGGGTCCCAGATGCCGTGCTGCGCCCAGATGCACTCCCCCAGCTTCCATCCCTCGTCGCGCTTCCACCCGTACCTCGAGTCGTCGTAGTCCGCGGGCAGCCACGCCATCTCGCCGTGGGGGTCGATCAGCGACCGGCCGACCTTATACGGGCCCATGCCGCCCATGTCCCACGTCTCGACCTCGCAGGCGCGGCCGGAGCCCGTCAGGATCGTCTGCCAGATGGTCGGACAGCTGCCCTTCTTCAGCTTCTGCGCGCTCGGGATGACGCTGACGTCGGCGTAGCCCACCAGGCCGGTGCCGGGCTCGTTCATGCTCTCCCAGCCGACGACGACCTCGTTCTCCAGGTCGCCGGCCTCGTGTATGCGCTTCGCGAGGTGCGCGCAGGCGCCGACGAAGTGGCCCTGCAGGAAGTCCTGGATGTTGATGCCGTTGATGATGCACTTGGGCGCAAAGTCCCGGCCGCCAAAGTACATGGTGAAGATGGTGGCCGCCGCGAGGCGCCAGTAGTTGGTGGACCAGATCATCTTGGGGAACTCGGCGGGCTTCGGGTAGGTGTTGTGCACGATGGCCGCCTCGGTCGCGGCGAAGCTCTGCGGGTTGAGGCCGCAGGCGTAGATGGTCCACATGGGCGCGCCGGAGCCGCCGCAATACCTAGACCACTTGAGAGGTGTCAGCTTCGTGCTTTCTCAACACGGCGCGAGCGTGGCGATGGGACGTACCACATCCTGGTGGGGGTCCATGAAGACGTAAAAGCCGTACTCCTTGGCTATCCTCAGAATGTCAATGGTGTGCTGGATCCATTCCTCGTCGTAGCGGCCGGGGCCGGCAGCCTCGATGGCCTCCCATGTGAAGATGTAGCGGATTGTGTTGTAGCCGTAGCGCTTGATTCTCGAAAAGTGCTCGTGGGCCTCCTCCTTGGGGAAGGGCCGGTTGTGGAACTTGACGCTGTCGCCGTCGAAGAAGTCCTCGCCGACGTGGGAGGGCTGGTCGGGCTCGCTGGGGAGCTTGGCGTCGGCGGCGACGTTGAGGCCGCGGAGGACGACCTGTCTGCCGTAGCCGTCGCGGAACTGGCCGTCTTCGATGGTAAGCCTCAGAGAAGACATGGTCGGCTGTTGTGTCTGCTGGTGTCTTCTCTCGTTGGCTGAGGCGGAGGCAAACAAGATTGACGGGAGGAAGGTAGGTCGGGATAGGAGAGCACGAGGACGACTTGGACGGCAAGCAGCGGCGGACGGGACACCAAAGGTCCGAGATTGAAATTGGGACGTTCGATGACGTCCTGAGGGGGGCCCTGATTAGTGGGACGCGACAGGGTATCTTATCAGGCCAGTGCAATGCTTTAGCGACCGCCAAGCGCTAATTTCGATGTTGGACACTGGGCGAGCGCTGTAAGTTTAGAGGTGAGTAAAGGCAAAGACGTAAGCTCAAGTTAACGTTCAAATTTCAGTTCCATCTTGAATGACACCCAAGTTAATATATCATAAAAACACCACCGAAATCCCGTCTGAACATCGGCTCGCAAAGCATCCAGGCTAGATACCAGAACTAATACAGCACGTCTGCACCTTGGTCTGGATCTCCATACGGGCTGGGGGAGGCGTGACACCTCCATCGCTCCAACTCGTTTACGTGTTCCACAGCGGGGCCAATCGGCGTCACAGGCCAGGTGTTTTAGCGGGGCCGTGGCGTCGGCAGCCGCTAGAACTCCGGCTCGACGCCGCCAAAAGTCCGGGGTGCGTTCCCCGGCAGCGGGGTCTGGGGCCGCCGTCCTCGCGGCATGACGCTAAAAGTTCGCCTGAAGACAAGCCTGTACGGGATGAAGCGCGAACCATTTTTCCATTGTTGAAAAGGTAATGGCGAGACACCACGCCACGGACGCTCTCGAATGGCCAGTCTGACACAAGTTTTGCCGTTGGTTTACCCGTGTCTGACCGAGAGACATAACATCGCAACAGCACAGCATCACGCCGCTTAATCCTCGGGCATCGTCGCATTGAGACTCATCGTCGTCAGCTTGCGCGCATGCGGGCACGGAGGTGCTGACGATGCGGGCCGGTTCTGGACCTTTGGCACAACTCTAAAATCACCGCCGCATCCACGACCGCTGGTCCCGGGCATCAGACGGCATTACGAATTAGTTGTAATTACGAAAATCTGGGGGAGTGTAGCGTACTGACATGAATGCCTCCTCACAGTCTCTGAACTTAACATCTTCTTTCTCCCCCAAGAATACCACGCGGCGGCCTCTCGCCGTTCGACGATCCCCATATCTGATCAATGTACAGACTCGGTTGAGCTAGGTCGTCTTTCCTGAGGAAGTACCGCTTGAAGAACCACGGTAGGTACTTGAAAACTTGGTGTTTCATGAACTTGCGTTTTGGGACCGCAAACACCAGGTCCAAGTCCTCAAGGCTTCGCCTCTTGGTCTCCTCTAGGAGCAAGAAGACCAAGACGAGTGCCACAATGTTTAACCCCGCAAACAGATACAGGGACCCGTCTTCCTTCAGACCCGAGTTGATCCGCGGATAGAAGATAGACAGCAGGCCCGCAAAACCCAGGTTGACTGCGATCGCGAACGCCGCCCCGGCTTCACGGTGTGATAGCGGGAAGCTCTCCGACGCATACGTGAAAGGTATCGGGCCTAGGCCGGGGGAGTATGCCGCTGCGAATAATAGGAGAAAGAGACTGACAACACCATTCCGGGCGGGATCATCTTTTTCTCCGTTGTTAATGTTGTATGATGCGCCTGCAATCACCAGGAAAAGCGCCATTACCGGCAGGGTAATCACCAGCCACTTTCTTCGTCCGAGTGTGTCGATCGTGCGGATGGCGGGGAGTCCAAATAGGAAGTTGACTGCACCGTAGCCCAAGCTGAACAGCATAGCGTTTTTGTCAGTCTGGCCTGCGCGGTTGAATAGAGTCCCAGAATAGAAAGCGAGAGCGTTGATTCCGCATAGCTGCTGTGCGAGAGCCACCGTCGAGCTGCTGATCAACGCGTTTCGCAGACGCCGTTGGAGGAAGAGTTCTTTGTACTGCCTCAAGAACCCGCCCATGGTTGACAAGAAGTCTGGTACGATGCGCGGATCGACCGGTTGACTCCCCGTTTCTTCCTGCTCGATGGACTTGTGGACAAGATAGATATCTCGAAGGGCTTGAAGTTCCGTGTTTCTGAGCTTCTTGAGAATTCTGTATGCCTGCTGGGGGTTGTACTTGGGGCTCGATACGCGCATCAGGTACCGCGGACTTTCATCGCAGAACCATATCACCAACACCAACAGTGCCAGCGACGGGACCAAGGGCGCCGCGACCATCAGTTGGAAGGTCAGATTATAGTTTCCTGATGTGTCGAATATCAGATTAAACGCGAACCCTATCATCATTCCCAAGGCCACGTAAAGTTGCCAGGCAAGAATCGATGTGCCACGCCAGAAACCGACCGCGGTCTCACTGGCGAGAATGGGAGTACTGACGGCCTTCAAACCCATGCCTAACCTCGTCATTAGCCTAGGTATCCTACACCATGATATGGAAGAGCACTGACCGATGCCGTTGATTGAGCGGATAGCAAAGAGCTGCTGCCAATCCCTGGCGAAAGCTGACGCCAAAGAGCTGGCAAATATCAAGACTGCCGCAATGATCATTCCTCCCCTTCGGCCGAGATAGTGGTTCACCGGAAGTGCCAGTGGACAACCTAACACTGCCGCGAAGAAGAAGGGTGACGCGTTAGCAGCCCCCAGCCTCCAGTCGTCGTCTCCAAGCCCGTTCGACTCTTCCAAAGGTTTTATGTGTAATCCAATTTTTTTAGCGTATAGTGACGAACCGTTGAAGGATGCTTGGACGTGGCCTAAACTGGAATCAGCATGCACGGCACTTTTCTAGGTCATGCAAGACAGAGAAAGGTTCTCACCCTGGAGAAAGGCCGCGAGAGATACGGTGATGATGATCGTCCACATGCCCTTTTCGCTGAACGGGACATCGCGTTCCCGGCGGAGTGCCCGCTTCTCCTCGTCGGTCAACTCGACGGGGAGCCTGCCGGTCTCATGGCTGGAATTGCGGGCAACCTCGTCATACAGCCTGATGTCTTTGGCCACCCGAGCGGCGCGCAAGAGGGCGGCCTCGTCAACTATCAGGCGTTCCGCGAAGGCCTTCACATCGGCTTCTAACTGTTTGTCGGTAAAGTGCGCTTCAATGAACAGTTAGTAAGAACCAGATTCAGTCCCGAACCTCCAAGCAAAATGCTGTCTTTCAAGTAGTTAAAGAGGAAAGGGTACTTACCGAGGGGATTTTCGATGACCGCACGATCATTTATCTGCCGACGGCGCGTTTGTACTGCCAGCCGATCGCGATCGTGGGCAGAAGGCGACTCGGTCGCCCCGAGGTCATCGAGAGACATCATCGTGGAAAGCTGATGGTCAAAACAATGGGTGTCTAATGTTTAGAGGGCGATCACCACCAGAAGAACAGGAACATGACGAGAAGCAACATAAGGCTGAGATCGTTTCCTTGCCAAAGCCCATCCCGACACTTGAGTGGACTTAAGTGTAGGACTGCCGGGCTGTGCATTCATTTAAGGCGCCCACCACTTGTATGCGGCTCGCGAAACGGGACGAACCATGTTGCCATAGTGTGACGGTGAGACTCCCGCGCTCCAATAGGACCGAAGGTTCCCTTCCGCGTTCTTGCAGCACCAAGTTTGCCAATGTTCCCCCCCGGACAGGCAGTGCAAATCGTTTGGAAGGCCTCAGTGCTGCACGAGGCCGTCATCTGAATCCTTCCAGCCATCGACCATCGATACCGGTACACATGGACTTGCATATACCCAATGCGGGGACCCAGGGAGAGTAAAAGAGGAGAAGAAGAAATGCTACTTGGCACTCGCGTAGGGCTGCGGTGGCGAAGCCGATCCTTCTATCTCCCTTGTCATACCATGAGGCATAAGACAAACTGTCATGTCTGATGCCAGCTCCTATGCCCCCAGTAACGATTTCAGCTGAGTTGAGAAGCGGAAGCCAGTATGTGCAGTCATCGCACACCGACGGGGAACGAGACACTGCCTGAATCAACCGGACGCGGAATAGGTAATCCTCTTTGTGTCACCCAACCGGAGGGCAAGCCGCCTCGTTTCGGGCGCGAGCAAACACACCTCCCGAAGCTTGAATGCAACCCTCGTGTCCAGTTCCGATGGCGGGAAGTCGATATATGTAGCTAATGCCAATGCACCCAAGAACAGGCAGCGATTGAAAAGTGGCTGACGTATCGCCAATGGGCCTTCTCGGATCGTTTTTCAGGATTGGGGCACACGCAGATCCCAACCATCATCGATGTCATTGACCGGTCAGCGAGCAAGAACCACTGGGATTTCGACATCCCGTGTCTCGCTGCGCCACATGGTGACTGGTGTCCATTCGTTCGAAACTCAACTTCTCTCCTTACAGCTCTGGGCCAACTGGCCAAGCCGAGGCAACTGAAGCTAATGCATGCATGACGGCGGCGCTGCCCCCGGCAAAGAGACAAACCCCGCGGGGCTGGAGTTGGGAATTCCTTTGCCGTGAACTAGGGACGGCGCCCCATTTCCCCCAAAGCTGCTGTCTTAACCAACGGGCCGTCACGTCCAGGCCCGAGAGCAGAGCAATCATAGTTGAGTTGGCGAAGGAGCCGGGACCACGTCCTCGGTGGAGGATGCAAGGCGACCAAGGGTAACACGCGCCACAGCAGTTGCCTGTCATGTACGCGCGTGATTCCGTGTTGCTTGTGGCCATGCCCTCCCAAGAAGCGTAAGTCCCGCGAGCGGTGACTCCTCGAGGTAGGAGAAGAGGGCGGAGAGCGAGGGGGGGAAACTGAAGGAGGGTCAGCGTTTGTCGATCGCGGGGGAGGATAGCCGCAGGTTACCTACTTGTGTCTCGATGCAGTAGTCTCGAATAAATCACTGTCATCGCTGCTCTCCACGACAGGCTGATGCCCCGTCAGCACTGTGTTTCCCACGTAGCTAATCTCAGACATTTGCATCGTCTGCATAGTATGTGCCTTGATACCCCTTCAAGGCCAAGTTCAACAAATTTCCACGACAAGTAAGGAGCGTGGCCACGTCGTAGACGGATAGACGAACCCATCGATATCGAGTCGAAGTTTTTGCCGGGGCAAATCATCCACCATGACGGATCCCATTAGCATCGCCGCGTTTACCATGACGCTTGTCGGGGTGGCCTTCAAGATTGTCGAAGGCAGCGGGAAGTTCGTCGAAGAAACTCGCGGGATTGACGCAAGTATTCAGGACTTCCACGAAACGATCCGAAGTCTTTATTCGGCTCTGCGCAATGTCGCCCGAACCCTCGAACAACACCCGACGCAGCTTCCATTCGAAAGAGAGCATCATCAAGACATATACCGCATTCTCAGGTCGTGTAGTGGCACGCTCGAGAGGTTGAGGTCGGCGCTCCCAGAGCTGGCTCCGAATCCCGGCCCGATCGCCAAAGCTCGCGCCAGCTTTTCAGCCACGTTGAAGACGAACGTCGTTCGCGACCTCGTCTCGCATATTAGCTCCTATACTCAGGTTCTCCAGCTGAGTCTTATAACTCTTTCGCTGTAAGTAGAGCAGTAAGAAACTTGCCACGGGAAACGGCGTGCTAACGTTCTTCCAGCGGCTCTGTTTGGAATCAGCAAAAAACCCAGGACCAAGTGCACATCGAGATCAGAAAGCTAACTGACGCCATCCGGTCCGCAAATCTTATCTCGCGCGCGCCGCTGGTCCAGAGACGCCCATCGACAGAATGGGATGACGGTGATGAGACGAGGGTGGAAGATTCGCTGTCCGTAACAAAGGAGATCCAAGCCTGGCAGATGTCGGCAGACGAGGTTGCCACCGCAGTGACGCTGCACGATGCTGATCAAGTATCTTTGTTGTCGTTTGGCCCCTCGTTCAGTAAACTTCCCTCGGCAAAAGAGACCGATTTCAACAATGCCACGGGTGACGTTGAGTCGGATGACTGGGACCCGGAGCCCGGGCGGCAGGATGGGCCGAGTAAAGAGATCCTGAAGCACCAGTTTGAGGCTAACCAAGACATCGTAAGCCAGCTTGTAAAGTGTGGCATCTTCATGCGCGCATCGCTATACCAGAGAAGAGGCATCGAACTGCGCGAGCAGCTGAGCGAACCTGGATACGACGACGAGTTTACATTTTCGGAGCAGGCAGCCATGAAAGAGAGACTCGCCGAAATTCTGCTCCGTTGCGAGACTGAAGATGAGACAGCGGAGGCGAAGACGATCCTCCAGCAGCTCTTGCAAGAGGAAGTCAACCAGCCACAGGATAAAAGGGACGACGAGCGGCGGAGTCGACTGTATCATGACCTCGGAAACCTCTACATCAATCTCGGGAACCTGAAACAGGCGAAGACTTTCCTGAGCCGAGCGCTCGAAGGTCGGAAGAATCAAGCGCCCATGCCGGTCGATCTGGTGTTGGGTACGGCTGATCTATACATCAAAGCTCTCCAGCTCGCCGAGGCTTTCGACGAAGCTCGTGGCGTGAAGAATTGGGTTGATACAGACGTAATGCCTTTGACCAGTCGGCCTACCTCGCCACCAGTACCGGATGGTTTGCGAAGACCGTCCGACATGGGAGAGCTCTCTCTGGTTTATGCATGGTGCGGCAAGAACGGGTTTGACATTGATACGCCCGGGTTCCATTTCGAGGCTTGCGACTTTTTGACGAGCACATCGCCCCTCCACAAGGCTATCCAAGACGAGGATGTCGAAATCTTGAAGCTGATGATGGGCCACGTCGCCAACATCGAAAACGGTGGTAACGTCGGTCTTCCGACACCGTTACTTCTTGCCGCGTCGACACGAAACCGCGAGACGGTTGGCTTGCTATTGAGAAGCGGTGCGCGGGCAGATGTCAGGGACAGCTCCGGGATGAGCCCTCTTCATCGGTGCCAAAGCGAATCCGGCGGTGTCAATGTCGCCCAGCTTCTGCTCGACCATACCCCCAGCCTTTTGAACGCAACCGACAACTCGGGAAAGACGGCATTGTACATGGCGTGCGAGATGGGCAACAAAGGGATGGTCCGACTTCTCTTAGACCAGGGAGCTGATCCCAACATCTGCCACCAGGCAAGACGGGGTTCTGCATCTTCCTCCGTGACAAACACCAATATCTGCACCCCGTTAATAGCAGCCATTCAAGTTGTGGCGACGCGAAGCTCCCGGAAGATCATCATCGTCGACATGCTTCTTTCCAGTGGAGCGAATCCGTATTTGACTGACGCCAATGGGAGGAATGCCTTTCAGGCAGCCAGCAACTCTGGCTTGGCTGCGTCGGAAATCAAGCGGCTGCTGCAGCAGAGAGCCTCTCGCAAGCTGAGCGATGCCTCGACTTCGACCATTGCGTCGACCATTTTCACCAGATCATCGGGGTCGAGCGAGCGTTTGCAAGGCCCGCAGCCTCCACGAGGATTTAGGAGATTTCTGAGCAAGACTGACTCCATTCGGTCTGGCACCGACTTATCCCGTGAGGAGGACAAGACCGATGAATGAACGGGGGATGTATTTTTTTTTCTTTTTGCGAACACCCGAGATACCCTAGAGCTTGAGCGTATGTAGTTGTTAGAAAGAAATGTTTTAGAAGCATTGATGTTGGGATGTTGATGGAAACATATCGCCGGCTAAGTGTTAAGTCGAAGAAGCTTTTGCAGGCGGGCAGGCACAGCAGAGGGAGTGCAGGAGCACCTAGGCAGGTACCTACCTACCTAGGTGCCTAGGCACTTTGCCCCTGCACAATGTGCCTACCTATGCTTCGTATTACGTGTCTTTGCTGTGCTGAGATAATCATGAAGATGAAGCTGTTCTTTACACTACCTAGATAGGTTTGAAAAATTCCCTTCGCCGATTGTGTCGAAGAAGAAGGCATTGGCAACACGCTAGAGGCACGATCTTCGGCTGAGTAGAGGTACTTAGATACCTAGGTAATATATGAGGGATGGGCATCTTATCTTATCGGGTCGCTGCAAATGCTTGAAGCGGGGCATGATGTAATAAGAGAGGTATGCTGTAGTGGGGTGCTCGCTCTCACAGCTCCCGTCATTGCACCTTCTCATCCGCAAACCATTGCCACAAGGATCATCACCAGGGTCGCCAATTTGGCCTCAAACCCTTTTTTGCCTGTCATCTTTCATTTTACAAGCCACAAGGTGCTTTACTCTCTGCTTCCTCTGTTATTTACCCCACCAGGACTCTCTTTCTAGGTTCGCAGCACTCCAATGCCCCACTGTCGGAAGAATACCTCACTTTCATGATTCACGATACCTGTCAACAACCAACATGTCAAGTGTCAAGGCCGCGCTGAAGGCTGTCGGCGAGTGCGTCAAGCAGCAAAAATGGGACGACGCGATTCAGAAAGCCAGCGACGTTCTCGAGCGCGACCCCAAGAACTACCAGGCGTATGGATTCTCCACCAGGCTGAGGCACGAAGCTGCTGACACTGCACAGAAACATCTTCCTGGCTTTCGCCCTTGACAAGAAGAATCGCGTAGATGAGGCTGAAAAGGCATACAAGACAGCCTCGGCCCTGCGGCCGCAAGACAGCCAGGCCTGGCAAGGTCTCATCAAGCTGTATGAGAAGCAGGACCGCAAGCGCATAGCAGCCTACCAGCAGGCGGCAATCAGTTTGGCCGAGGTCTACCGGGACGCTGAAGACATGTACAAGTGCCAGGATGTCATCGACAAGTTCATCGACTTCGCGAGATCCCAAGGCGACACCGCTCAGTATGTTGAGGCCCTGGGCGTTATTCTTCCCGGGAGCCCCATCTACCCGGCCCTCGAGGGCCGCGTGCCGCACCCCGCCAAGACGTACGAAACGATGGCGCAGATGATCGAGGCGGATGAAAAGAAGCGCATCAACACGCTCATTGGCGAGCGCAGAACCAGGATAGGAGCGCGTCTGAACGAGGTCACGCTCGAGGTGAAGCGGGAGGTGATTGCCGAAAGCAAGCTCGAGCATGTCTACCAACAGCTCATCAACTGGACAAACGACGACGAATTGCGGCGGAGATACGAAGAAAAGCTTCTCCAGTGGTGCTACGATCGCCTGCTGGTCGCACCGGTTGGTCCTGAAAAGGGTCATGCGCTGCAGGCTGTGCTGAAGCTCGCGCTCGACATGGTCATTATCAAGCACCCTTTCAGGCTGGCTTGGGAGATCGCCATCAACTGGAGGGATGCCAAGGAGATCAAGGACTGGGACGTCAACATGCTGCGAGAGTACTGCACCTTCTTCCCGGAGACCGACCTGTACAAGGTGATCACTGGATTCTTGACGAGCAGCATCTCTCCGTTCCCGAAGCCCGCTCCCGCGGCCCTCGAGGCCTCGGAAACCGAAGAAGAAAGCGAAGACGACGAGGGAGGCGGTGTTTCTATGGTGCCGCTGACGGAACAGGATAGAATCCTGATGATGACGGATGGCATTACCACATCGGACTCGCTTTTCGCACACCGCCTCATGGGAGAATACTACCAACACTTGGAAGAGTACGAGAGCATGGTGGAGCTTATGCGAAAGTCGGTGGTACACCTCAAGACGGAGAGGACAAAGACAGGCATGCCCTTCCAAAACACCGGCGACGCATTCTCCCTCTACCTAGGCACAGCCCTGGTCTATTACCAGTCCCCGAGGAATCACGGAGAGGCCAAGAGGCTCTTCGAGGAAGTGCTCACTCATGACCCGTCCTCAACACCGGCTCTGATTGGTATTGGTCTCATCTACGAACAAGAAGAGGACTACGATGACGCGATAGACTTTTTCGGGCGGGCGCTGAAGAGAGACCCCGACAACCTTCGTGTCAAAACCGAGGCTGCCTGGGTCCAGGCATTGAAGGGCGACTACGACGCAGCCAGATCAGAGCTCGAGGCTTCTCTCTCTCTGATTGAGAAGTTCACGCCGCCCTCAAAAGAACTTCTCGCACAGACCCAGTATCGTCTGGGTTCCTGCATCTGGAATTTGGACACTTCCAAAGCAGCCCGCAAGAGTCGCACAGGTGCTTACAGCTACTTCCTGGATGCACTAAAGAACGACCTCAACTTTGCGCCCGCCTACACCAGCCTGGGTGTTTACTACGCGGACTATGGCAAGGACAAGAAGAGAGCCAGACGGTGTTTCCAAAAGGCTGTCGAGCTCTCCGCCTCAGAAGTAGAGGCTGCCAAACGCCTGGCGCAGTCGTTTGCCGACGAGGGTGATTGGGATCGGGTTGAGCTGGTAGCCCAGCGGGTTGTCGACTCCGGCAAGGTCAAGCCTCCCCCGGGCTCGAAGAGGAAAGGAATCAGCTGGCCCTTTGCTGCGCTTGGTGTTGCGGAGCTGAACAAACAGGCCTTCCACAAGTCCATCGTCTCCTTCCAGTCGGCCCTGAGGATTGCGCCAGAGGACTACCACTCGTGGGTTGGCTTGGGCGAGAGTTACTACTCCTCGGGCCGGTACATCGCAGCGACAAAAGCTATTCTCGCCGCGCAGAAGCTGGAGGAAAATGCTTCAGCGGAGGTTCTGGGTGACACTTGGTTCACGAAGTACATGCTTGCTAACGTCAGGCGTGAGCTGGCCGAGTTTGATGATGCCATCACTCTTTACCAAGAAGTTATCGAAGACCGTCCGAGTGAAGACGGTGTTGCCATCGCGCTGATGCAGACCATGGTCGATAACGCCCTTGACAGTATCGAGAAGGGCCTCTTTGGCAAGGCAGTCCAGCTTGCCGAGGACGTCATGGCGTTCGCCGCTAAAGCAGACGCCCGCGTAGTCGAGACTTTCAACTTCTGGAAGTCGCTTGCCGACGCGTGCTCAGTCTTTTCGGCGGTGCAGAACAGGGCCGTCGACTTCCCCGCAGAGACCATCATGGCGTTGATCGACAATGGTGACAAGCAGGCCTATGAGCTCTTCGCCGACGTGGACAATGTCGGCACAGGTGTCATTTCTGCAAAGGGCCTCTTTTCCGAGGACGAGAGGCTCGGTGTCGACCTGACGAGATGTATTCATGCCACCATCCTCTGCAACAAGAGGGCAATTCACGTGTCGGCCAACGACCTGCACGCTCAGGCGGTAGCGTACTACAATTTGGGATGGGCAGAGCACAGAGCTCACGTATGCCTTCCCTCGAGCATCAAGAAGAGGTCAAGTGTGTATCTCAAGACCGCTATGAAGTGCTTCAAGCGAGCCATCGAGCTCGAGGCTGGCAACCCAGAATTCTGGAACGCCCTGGGTGTCGTCACCAGCGAGATCAGCCCGGCGGTCTCTCAGCACTCGTTTGTTCGGAGCTTGCATCTGAACGAACGCAGCCCGGCAACATGGACAAACCTCGGAACCCTGGCTCTGTTGCAGAACGATGTACAGCTTGCCAACGAGGCTTTCAACCGCGCTCAGTCAACAGACCCCGACTACGCGCATGCTTGGCTCGGCCAAGGCTTTGTGGCGCTGCTCTTTGGTAAGACCAACGAAGCCAGAGGTCTTTTCACCCATGCCATGGAAATCGCAGAGTCGTCATCTGCCATCACAAGGCGCCAGTTCTCGGTCTCGGTCTTTGATCACATCCTAAGCACGACGACCACCAACATGGCCTCCCTCCTCCAGCCAATCTTCGCCCTCGGCCAGCTTAACAACCTGAAGCCCCAGGACCTGGCATACGGCCACTTGTCGACCATGTTTTTGGAAAGAACACACGATAACGGCAAAGCTGTCGAGATTCTAGAGAAACTCTGCGGCATCTTGGAGGCGGACTACGAGGTGACGGAGTCGCCGCAGGCTCTGGCGCAGTTCGCGCTGGCCAAGACCGACCTGGCGAGGTCATACCTGGCCTCCGGTTCCTACGAGCAGGCCATCGAGTGCGGCGAGATGGCGCTGCAGCTGAGCAGCGACGAGTCGGACAACGAGCTCACCAAGGAGGAGCGCAAGAAGGCGCGCCTATCCGCCCACCTGACCGTCGGCCTGGCGCAGTACTACAGCGAAGACGTCAAGGAGGCCCTCCTGTGCTTCGAGTCCGCGCTGGAGGAGTCCGACGGCAATGCCGACGCCGTCTGCCTGCTGGCCCAGGTTCTTTGGGCTAACGGCTCCGAAGACTCTCGCGACAAGGCCCGCAGCTCGCTCTTCGAGGTGATCGAGAAACAACCAGACCACGTCCAGGCGGTCCTCCTTCTTGGCGTCATCGCCGTCCTCGACAACGACGA
Organism: Colletotrichum brevisporum; assembly: GCA_030770045.1. NCBI lineage: Eukaryota > Fungi > Ascomycota > Sordariomycetes > Glomerellales > Glomerellaceae > Colletotrichum > Colletotrichum brevisporum. The sequence continues at coordinate 4,210,543 of JAUGSI010000006.1, read as the reverse complement.
GGAGTCCATCGAGGCCGTTGTCTCCGAGCTCGAGGGCCTGCGGACCAGCGATAAGGTCGCCGACGCCGAGCAGTCCCAGATCGGTGAGGTGCTCGGCGCCGTCGCGAAGCTCGGAGAGGCGAGCACCGACGACGACGTCCTCACGCAGATGCAGACGGACATCATGCTGTACCCGCAGCTGCCCCACGGATGGTCGAACCTGGCCGAGTTTGGTGGGGAGGAGTATCCCGCGGCGATGGCCCTGACGGTGGCAAAGAAGGGGGTTCCGCCGCGGGGAACGCTCGAGGCGGACCACGTGGCGAAGGCGTACGCGGGCACCGGCGTGGCTGCAGATGCGCAGACGGCGATCTTCATGTCACCCTGGACTGCGGACGGCTGGACTTCTCTGCAGGAGGCTGTCTCTGGACACTGATTGATGCTAAAGGGCATGAAATGTAGTGTATGGCGCGGCATCTGGAGGGCATAGAACCAAAGGTGCACTGTTGTGCATAGATTGGAGAGAATACCATCTTGTTAGAGTCTACACCTAGCTATGACCATAGCCATGAAAATCAAATATTGTCAAAAGTCGAGCAACCGCTCTTGTACGGCAGTAGACAGACATGGGTATCGATGCCAAACTCCAACCAATGCAACACAATCCCCATCCCTTATTCACGCCTCTCGCTCCGTCGCAACCGCCTCCTGCAACCTCGCCATCCGCCCCTCAACCCAAGCCTTCTGCCACGCCTCAATCTTGCCCCCCAGCACGACACACTTCTCCGGCTCCAGCAGCACCGTGCCCCTCGCAATCACCGTCCCGCTCTTCAGCACAACCTTCTCCCCGATATTTGTGCTCCCGATCCCAATCCTCTCGATCCGCCGCAGCTCCACAGCAAACACCTTCTGGCCCCTGAAGTCCTGCAGAACGAGCCTATGCGTCGCGTTCCGCCTCTGCTGCGCGGCCTGCTGCAGCTGCTGCCGCTGCTGGTTTCTCCCCGCAGCGCCGTCGCCGTCGTCGACGTTATCGTACTCGGGCTCCTCCGCCGCCGCGAGCCGCACCACGCGCCGGCCGGTGGTCTGCTCCCCGCGCGCCACGGCCTCGAGCTCCTCCACCTGCTCCCAGCGCGAGAGGCTCAGGTTCTCCACGTCGAGGACCTGGCAGGGCACGTCCCGCGGCAGCGTCGCTTCGGGGGTCTCGGCGCTCATAGTGGGAGGGAGGGACGCGGTTGCGCCGGCGTCGAGGAGGCCTGGCGTCGTGAGGTCGGAGGCGAGGAGGCGCGCTTTGGCGGTCGCGACGAGCGAGGGCAGCGGCGGGGTCGGGACGCGGGAGGTCAGGGTTGTTGTCCACGCGGCCGAGGGCGTGGGGAAGGATTGGGATTGCAGCGCGGCGCGGATTTGTGCTGTGAGGTCCATGGCGGGCATGTTTTTCGACTTCACATCTTGTGGTCTGTGAGTGGGAAAAGTTTAGATTTCGAGGTTGGAGGCACGGGTAGCTTCTGTAGTGGGGGGCACCTACCCCAAATTCTGGTAGAAGCTTCCCTCCCCCCCACTGTAGATCCCCGAAATTAGCATGTGCCAATTGCGTCCGTAGGTGCCCTGTTTAGCGCAGCCTCGCCGACCAGCTGCGGTTCAGGGGCCGATCCCCACAGGAGCTCTGCTGACCTATCGCCTACGTCCCCGTTTCCAGGTTGCCGCTGCACGCCGCAGCCTCGTCCAACTCTCGACCATTATCGTCACGAGCTTCACGAAACAGCCCACGGCAGCCAATTCTCGGCGATTTCTGCCTTCACATTCTCTTCTATAATAATTCAAAGCGCAAAACCCCCGCCACAATGTCCACGATCGCATCCCCCCGCGAGCCCGTCACCCGGCGCATCTCAGCCCAGCCGCACACCCCAACGTCCTCAGCCCGACCCTCCTTCGACGCCCCCCGCTCCCTCACAACCTCCCCGAACCCAGGCGCCTCCGCGACCTTCGGCCCTCCAAACCCCGCGGGGCCCTCGAAGCGCGCCAACCGCGCCGCCCTCCGCGAGTACTACAACCTCAAGAAGGGCACGCCCTCGCTCGAGGTGACGGACGACTCGTCGGACCGCGGCGCCGCGGCGGAGCACTCCGAGGTGCCCCCCAGCGAGCTCGACAGCCCCTCCTTCGACGCCGACGCCTACGTCCGCAAGGCGCTCGCCGACAACACGCTCGACGACCTGCTGCGCGTGTACACGCGCGTGCTGGGCGAGATCCGCGCGCTGGACGCCGAGAAGAAGGCGCTCGTGTACGACAACTACTCCAAGCTCATCTCGGCGACGGAGACGATCAGGAAGGTAAGGACTGCCTCTGTTCTTTCCGTATGAGTTGCATGCTAATCTACCCCCGCCCAGATGCGAGCGAACATGGACCCCCTGAACCCAATGGCCTCGACCCTCGACCCCGCGATCGCAGGAATCTACGCCCAGGCAAGCTCCATCCGCGAGGCCCTCCGCAAGACTGTCGCGGCGCCCGACTCCCAGGAGCGACAGGGCGAGGCCGCCGCCGCGCGGAGGCGGAGGACGAGGGAGCTCGCGCGGGAAGCCCTGGCCACGCCGGAGCGGCTGCGGAGGCTGGTCAAGGAGGGCAAGCTCGAGGAGGCGAAGAGGCAGTGGGAGATGCCGCGGCGGCTGCTGGTGGTCTGGAAGGAGAAGGGGCTCGGTGGGGAGGACGTGCTGGAGTGCATCGAGGAGGGGGACGCTGCGGTCGGCGAAGGGGACGGGAACGGCGCTGAGCGGACGTCCTAGGACAGTGGTAGCTCGTGAGGTCCGTGGGGGGTGTGAATTGCTGGCTTCTGGGTTCGGGCATAGCGAGGGTGTTTCTGGCGTTGGGACGGGTGATTTGCATTGAGAGATTCACTATTATATATGAGATCGGTAGGGCAGTTTACAAGGCTCTCCCGTGGAAATGCGCAAAAGTAATTGGACATGGTCATATTGGACATCGTTACAGAAAGTTGACAAGCCTTGAACCGTCTTCGCGGCCTTCCATTTTGGGGGGTTTTCTAGGCTAAGCTCTTTTAATGCCTCCTGCCCATTACAGTTCCGAGATGTCAATAATCTCGAAAGGATCCCGATCAGCCTCGCTCACCAGCACCTGCGCATCAGCCTCCTTCCCCTTCAGCTCCCCCTCGAGCAGCGGCTTCATCACCTCCCGCAGGTACCCCCTCTCCGAGTTGCTGTGGAACACCGTGATGACCGTCTTGCCCTCCTGCACGGCCTTGAGCGCGTTGTGGTGCGTCATCTCGCCCGTGACGACCACGTCCGCCGGCGCGCTCTTGACCACGTCCCACCCGCTGCCGGCGCACACCGCCACGGCGTCGACGCGCGCGGTGGACACCCTCTTCGGGTCCGGGCTGGCGACCATCACGCGGCGCATGCCCACGCGCTCCGCCACGCGGCGGATGATGGCGGCCAGCGACTCGGGCTGGCGGAAGGTGCAGAGCAGCCCGTATCCGGCGCTCTCGAAGCCGGCGGGCGCCGCGGAGACGGGGGTGATGACGGAGCGCTCGGTTGGCGTCGCGGTGGCGGAGGAGACGGGCCCGCCGGAGACGATGTCGCCGAGCCAGGCGTTCAGACCGTTGGGGGCGGCGTCGACGGCCGTGTGGGGGCAGTAGACTGCGATGCCGTGGGAGGCGAGGAGCAGCAGAGTTGCTTGTTGGGGGTCCTTGGTGGTGATAGACTTGAGGCCGGAGAAGATGAAGGGGTCTGAGGGGGTTAGATGGGGACGAGTCTAGAGTGGGGACGGCTTACGGTAGCTGACGATGACGCTCGCCTTCTTCTGGATCGCCTCCTCAGCGACGGCGTAGGTGAGGTCGTTGGTGAGAAGGACGACAGGGGTCTTGGGCTGGCGGGTGTCGGGGGTCTCGATGTTGCCCAAGAGGAGGCCGACGTTGTCCCAGCGTCTATCGGCAATTTCCTCGGGGTAGCTGCAGTCCGTCAGCTCTGAACTTACAATGAGCAGACTTCGGTGAGACTCACTGCTTCCTCATGGCATCCACCACGAGCCCGGTGAAGCTGGGCGACGAGTACTTTTCGACGGCGGCGGCCATTTTCGATACGGTAACCTGACTAAGCTGAACGGATGGCGTTGTGTGGTGGTGCCCAGAACAATTCCTTGCTTGGATGTTTCGGGGGAAACGGATTCGAGGCGTGAATGCAGCCCCGCAGACTCGACGACTTATATGCGCTGAGGCCCTTGAAAGCCTGATGCTCATGGATGGGAGCGCTGCTGAGGTCAGTGAGCATGTTGTGGGCGAGAAGCAGAGAAGGATGCTAAGAAAATTCAGGAACGCACTTGAAAACCGCTTTTAAATTGGCCCTTCTGGGTATTTTCGACTTTGAGACGAGGATTTGTGTTTGCTTCAAGTCGTACGGGAGGGACGAGTTCGAGGTTGGAATTGTGAGTGCCTACCCTGTAAATGCATATCGCCGGGTCGTTCTAAACTTGCGGATCCCGGATCACTGACGTAAGCCCCGCGAACACCGCAACATCCTCCACCGTCCTCCTCCACCATCGCCGTCATCGTTTCCCTGAGTCGTTGACCTTGGCCAGCTTCTGCATCAAGTTTTTACGAATGATGGACGATCCCAAGGACCTCAAGGACTTAATACGAGCGACCTAAAGCCTTGTCCTCGTCACCTTTCCCGCGGACATGCTGGCAGAGAGCACAACATTAGGCGCCAGTGGGCGGCGCTACTTCGTACCCGCGGATCCACATCCTCCCCATTCCCACAATGAGTGGTCGATAATTTGCAAAATCTCGCCAATAGTCATCAAATAACTAACATCCGATATGGTGTAGTGGCCAACATGATGCCCTCTCATTTCCAGTGAGAGGTTAGGCATAGCCCCGAGTTCGATTCTCGGTTTCGGAACACTTCGTTTTTGTCTCATCACAACTTTTTTGCACGTCCCCGGGCCTACCTTACGGAGTACTTTCGGGAGATCTTATTTTCGCTTTGTCGTATTGTGATCGTCGGTCATCGTCCGCCGTAGTTGTTCTTATTATTACACCGAGCCAAATCTGGGTGTTGGTCAACAGGGAAGGGGTGGACGAGAAAGATCTCCCTTTCTATCTATCCATATCTCTACGTTTTTCTTGGTAACATGGGCGGAAACACCATGCCGAGGAAAGTTCTTTCCCTTAGCTGTCTTGATTATCCAACTAGGCTCCTTCCAGGCCAAGCCATCTACCTATCCTTCCTATGGGTGGGTGAGCGTGCGTCTTTGACAAAGTCACATTCCGTCCATCACATGGAGTCAAAGACCAGGAAGCCCTCTGGAGCAAACGTTGCTGCAGCCTACAAATATGTGTGGCAACACCGCGGCCCTTGCCCGCATACGTACAGAAGCTCTCAAGCTTCACGGATTTTGCCCTAGCGCTCTCCGAGTCGACAGACGTCACCAGAAGAGCTCGGTGCCTACCGAAATGCCACAGACGCTAGAAATCTCTTAGAGCACTAGCTCGTACTTACGGGAGAGAGTGGGAATGACGACGAGGCACTAGGAAACAAGCGGGCAGACAGACATTGGCGAATGATGGGGGCACTAGACAACGGTGTTTGATCAATTGTGCGTGCCGGTGGGTTTCTAGGTACAGACTCGCCGCAGCTCAGGGGTCGTAGATATCATCCTCGTCAACCTGGGCATCGCCGCCCTGCGCATTGTCATCCACGCTCATATCCTCCCAAACATCATCATTATCGTCGACCACCTCCCCGCTCTCATCCATCCACTTGATCTCCGACAAATCCGCAAGCAAAGGAGCACTCACGTCCCGCGAGTCATTTTTCGACTGGTCGTCCGTCTCATCATTCATCCGGATGACCAGACTTCCGCTCAGATCAGCCGACAGATCTGGCTCGGCGCCGCGCCTACTTGCCTCGGGGCTGGAGTCCGAACCGCTTCCGGGTGTGTCATATCTCTTGTACGGGTTGTACCTCAGCTCAGTATTTCGACCCCTCCGTCTTGGGCTGCCGGTCTGGGGTTGTAATGAAGTGGTAGCCTCAGGCGTCATCGTATTGCAATCGCCTCCTCTTCTGATAATTCCCCAATCTCGCGATATGACCGCTTGATTCGGGTTGGGAGACCACGGCTGGATGTCGAACGGGTGTACCTCGGGCCTGAGGGCCATGTTGCAACGATGGATTTCTCGCATATTCTCCTCATGACTGTGCGCGATTGCTTGTAGTGTGGCTTGCTGAGCATTCTTCAATCTCTCCTCTTCCTCTTGTTCCATTTGTTGCTCGATCCTATCCAGCGTGCCGAACGTCGAGTACCACTCTCCCTTATGGTTCTGACCTTCGACTAGCGGTCCGAATTCATCGACGAGCCACTTGGTGAATTCATCCTCGTTGTCGACTTTTGCGCCGCAGTAGGCCATCTTGTCTTCTGACCATTCTCTGGGCGCGAGAGGGTACCAGCCGAGGAACTCTTCGAGACCCACGGCGCTGAACCGCTCGAGCGGGTGGATCGGGTTAGGGAGCAGCTGCAAGCAGTGCTTTGGGCTCTCCTTCGGATCTGTTGCATACTTCGTCTTGCTCCAAACCTGGGTGAGACTGTAATCGAGCATCACTGCTCGCGGGACGAGATTGCCGTGAGGGTCTTTGCACAGCGACAGGAAGAGGTTTTTCGGCGAGATCATGAAGTGCTCGATGCCCAGATGCAAATGCTGGACAATTCCACGGATAGCCATTCTCATGACCGCCTTACGAACTGCCAGATCGTGCAGGATGAAATCCTTCTCGTCCTCGTTGTCTTCGTCCATGTCATACACCAGCTCAACTTCGTCCGGGACAAGCATTTCGTAGTAATCTTCGCGCTCGCAGAGATCTGCGATGGAGGAACCGACAATATACTCCATGAGAATCAGGCCAACGCATCGGTAGTCGGGACTGCCGTCCTCGTTCTTTCCGACAATGAACTTGGTGGCCCAGCTTCCGTAGTATTCCGGAACAAGTTGCATGCCGCCGGTCATCTTGTGCTCGGAGAGGTACTTGTATGCTCCGGCTTCGCGGCCTAGGTTGCCATCGGCCTGTTCCTCAGGGGTGTAGAATGGGCCGCCGCAGTCGTCCCCGTAGAACATGGGATCAAAGACCTTAGCAACGATGTACGTGGGGTCCTGCGGAACAGGCAGTTTGCTTTCTTGTTGGTTGGGCGCAGTGATCAACTCGCAGAGCAAGATCTGCCCTTTACTGTTGTCGCCACCGGCAATGAGTTGGACGATCTCAATGATGGCTGTCTTGTTGTGAGAGACGTCCTCCGTTGGATTGAAACCTCGGATCCAGCCAGCCGGGAGATCACGGGGGAGAGGATTGCGGATGTATTGAGGACTGCCGTGGGGTTCGGCGGGGGAATACGGGTAAAGCGTCAGGTGTTTACCCTCCCCGTACATGGACTCGAAGGTAGGCATGTTGATAGCGGTAAGTGGATGAGGCAAATACTGCGGGTGATGTTGGCGGCGATGGCGAAGTTGACGAAGTTGTTGGACGGAGTTGACGGATGTAGTTGTTTAACGAAGATGATGCCTTGCTTTGGGTGAGACGGTGCGCCGGTACGGAAGAAGTGGTGGGGGGTTGATGGGAGAGGCAGGAGCGAGAGAGGGAGGGGGGATAAAGAAAATTAATACTCACAGGATTTGGCTATGGCTTGCGACCTTGATGGTTGCATATGAGGAGTGGTTACAGAGAAGACCACACTTTTCTCCCGTCCAGTCCTGTCCAGTCCAAAGGGTCCGTATACACCGTTTTGTGTTCAGGCGAGCTGCAGAAGCCCAGGCCAAGAAAGAAATTCCCACTCAGCCACGCTTCCTTCCTCGTGTTAAGAAGACTTGTGTGGAAAAAAAAAAAGTGAAAGCTCTGCTTGTAAAAAACGTTTTACTTTTTGTACTTTAGAGTTTTTTTTTTTTTAGTAAATGTTGCGCCCTAAAAAGGATAGAGGAAGTCACAGCTGAACCGATTTTGCAATGTGACTCTCTGTAATGCGGCTCTCTGTATGGAGACAACGGTCGTGAATCTGGAATGCTTCAAGAATCTCCACGGCGTGCTCGGTTTGAGCCATTCGACAGGTACAAGTACCTAGAGTTCCAGCTAGCGATGGTCAGCCCTGTGTTCGAATTGCATGTTCAAGACACTATGTTTTGTAGCCGCTGGTCATCTACAGTGTCAGTTGAATCATTCTTCATACTCAATAGAAGTAGTTATGCTGCTATCAAGGACAACAGTGACGTCAAGGTTTCGGGCGGGTTCAGCCAACAAAGAGTGGGGACGGCGAGTCACCAAATACCTAGGTACCTATACTACCTTGTAGTGGGATGGATATTGTGTTGACAAACGGGACTTTGCCGGCCAAGACTGCCTCGTCTTAGACTTGACACCAGAAAAGAAAAGGATTTTTCCAGCATAGGTAAATTATAGGATTGCAGATAGTTTGCATCATGGAGTGTTATGGATGCTCTTGTGACTCTGAAGATCATGTCAGCGGAAACTCCTCAGTATCGCCCGGGCGTGAGCAGACTTCGGCATATAGAAACCTCGCCTTTGATTCTCACCCGCAAAGGCCGTATGGGGAAATACCTACAGCGACGCAGAAATAGAAACCGTGTGTTTGCTTGCTCATGGTGGGGGTTGTAGGTAGTAACCTGCCCGCGACTGGGCCGCGGACTGGACCTAGGGATCAAGTGGGGGGATGTTAGTGTGGCTGGGTCTTGTGGCTGAAGATCTTTAGCGAGCCCATGCCCGCCCGGCCATTCCATCGATCCACTGGACTAAGTCCAGTCCGTACCTACCTACCTAGGTAGGTAGCCCCGGTTACGCCCATGAAGTACTGCCTACCTACCTAGGTACATATAGGTCCTAAATGGTGCCAGGCAATGGGAGCCAGCACCTTCCACAGTGGCTTGACCGCCTGCCACCTCAAGGCAGAAAAAAGTCACCACCAGAGTCCCGCATCTGAGCTCCTCCAGGCCAGGTCAACCCTCGAAAACACTCCACGCCTGGTCGCTAATTCGATTACCTTACTGACCGATACCCCCCTCACGATCCTCTCGACGACCTCCAGCCAACATGTCTGCGGCCCAACTGCTCAACCCCAAGGCCGAATCCAGGGTGCGCGATGCCTTTTCTGCCGGCCGTGTCTGCATTGCTAATCAACCAAGTAGCGGCGGGGTGAAGCCCTGAAGGTCAACATCAGCGCCGGTGAAGGCCTGCAGGATGTCCTCAAGTCCAACCTCGGCCCCCTGGGTACCATCAAGATGTAGGCAAGCTGCCGCTTCGGTTCTATGTGATAGTTGCTGACTTTTGACAGGCTTGTTGACGGCGCCGGCCAGGTGCGGCAAACCGCCCATACCGCCCCTCCCCTGGATCGCTGCTAATGCGCCTACCCCGGACAGATCAAGTTGACAAAAGACGGAAACGTCCTCCTCCGCGAGATGCAAATACAGAACCCTACCGCCGTTATGATTGCGCGCGCTGCGACTGCCCAGGACGACATCTGCGGTGACGGCACGACGTCGGTTGTTCTGTTGGTTGGCGAGCTCCTCAAGCAGGCGGACCGCTACATCTCGGAAGGACTTCACCCTAGAATCATCACTGATGGTTTCGAGATTGCCAAGAACGAGGCACTCAAGGTGCGTCTTTTGGTCGCAGTGCTGATATCATGGCGAAGGCTTACGTCTCGTAGTTTCTCGACCAGTTCAAGCTCAACAAGGAGGTTGACCGCGAGCTGCTTCTGTCTGTTGCCCGCACCTCGCTGTCCACGAAGCTCAACGCCGGCCTGGCTGCCAAGCTCACCCCCGATATCGTCGATGCCGTGCTTGCCATCTACCAAGCCCCCGCCAAGCCCGACCTACACATGGTCGAGATCATGAAGATGCAGCACCGAACCGCTTCCGATACCCAGCTGATCAAGGGTCTGGCTCTGGACCACGGCGCTCGCCACCCTGACATGCCAAAGCGCCTCGAGAACGCCTACATCCTGACGATGAACGTGAGCTTGGAGTACGAGAAGACCGAGATCAACTCTGGCTTCTTCTACTCCAGCGCGGAGCAGAGGGACAAGCTGGTCGAGAGCGAGCGCAGGTTCGTCGACTCCAAGCTCAAGAAGATTGTCGAGCTCAAGAAGGAGGTCTGCGGAAACGACCCCAGCAAGAGCTTCGTTATCATCAACCAGAAGGGTATCGACCCCCTGTCTCTCGACGTCCTGGCCAAGAACGGTATTCTGGCTCTGCGCCGCGCCAAGAGGAGGAACATGGAGCGCCTGCAGCTCATCTGCGGCGGTATTGCACAGAACAGCGTTGAGGACCTGACACCCGACGTCCTCGGCTGGGCCGGCCTGGTCTACGAGCAGACTCTCGGCGAGGAGAAGTACACCTTTATCGAGGAGGTCAAGGACCCCAAGTCCGTCACCCTGCTCATCAAGGGACCCAACGCGCACACCATCACCCAGGTCACCGACGCCGTCCGCGACGGTCTCCGCAGCGTTTACAACATGATCGTCGACAAGAGCGTCGTGCCTGGGGCCGGCGCTTTCCAGGTGGCCTGCGCCGCTCACCTCAAGAGCGATGCCTTCGCCAAGACGGTCAAGGGCAAGGCCAAGTGGGGTGTTGAGGCGTTTGCCGACGCCCTCCTCATCATTCCCAAGACCCTGGCTGCCAACGCCGGTCTCGACATCCAGGATGCCCGTAAGTGTTTACTTCAGTACCTAGCACTTTGAACAAGACTAACAAATCGCAGTTGCTGCTCTGCAAGACGAGCATGCGGATGGTAACGTCGTGGGCCTGGACCTCGCAACGGGCGAGCCCATGGACCCCGAGCTCGAGGGTATCTTTGACTCCTTCAGGGTGCTGAGAAACTGCATCGCCTCCAGCTCAAGTATCGCGTCCAACCTGCTGCTTTGCGACGAGCTCCTGAAGGCGAGACAGATGGGCAGACAAGGTGGCCCGGGCCCTGGCATGGACGGACCTGAGGAGTAATGACCTTTAGAGGGATTTCATTGTAAAGTGACGGCATGGTAGACAAAAAGGAGTTGATCTTAGACCTGTCAATAGCTGAGAACTGGAATGATATCCAATTACGAATTACGTGCGCTCATTGTGCGGTTCCCGGTGCTGATGACTGGTGCTGGGCGACGTGCCTGAGAGGCGAGTGCCCCTCGTTGATAAGATAAGCCCCGCATCGCAATATTTTGAAGGCCAAAAAATCTCGACCCCACGTACCTACGGTGCCCAACCCAGTACACCAGCGCAGTTGCAAGTGACATCCGCAAAATCATGGCAGACTACGACAGCGATTCCTCCGAGCAGGAGTTCACCGAGACGAACGTGCTCCTCGGATATGCCACTAAGGATGCAGATGAGGATACGATCAGCCGTCTCGGCGGCCGCCCTGTAAGTTCACCACGACGGCTCCGTCCCCCACCACATGGAAACAAGGACGCCCAATGCTAACGACTTGAACGCAGGACTGGCTGAACCCCGAGAACCCCCCTTCGGCCGCCCTCGCTCGTTGCAAGGTGTGCAACGACATCATGGTCCAGCTCCTCCAGCTCAACGGCGAGCTCCCCGAAAAGTTCCCCGGCCACGAGCGCCGCATCTACGTCTTCGCGTGCCGCAGGCCGACCTGCCGGCGCAAGCAGGGCAGCATCCGCGCGCTGAGGGGGGTCAGGATATCCAAGGACGCGCCTGCGGTGGGAGCTTCGAAGAAGCAGCAGTCGGCGCCCAAGCCGGAGGAGAAGAAGCAAGAGGAGGAGCCTAAGAAGAACGACGGCCCGGGCCTCGGAAACGCTCTGTTTGGAAGCAACCCCCTCAGCGGCGCTGGCTCCGCGAACCCGTTCGCCAGCAGCGCGAATCCCTTCAGCACGGGAGCTTCCTCCGCGAGCCCGTTCAGCACCGCCGCGCCCTCGTCCAACCCCTTCTCGAAACCCGCCGAGCAGCCTGCGGCGGCCAAGCCCGACGTCGACGCCGCGGCCGAGGCTCTCCCCAAGACTTTTGCTGAAACTCTCTCTCTCAACAGCCCGCAGACGCCGTCCGGCCCGCCGCCTTCCCCCGAGCCGTGGCCGGCGGCCGAGGCCCTGCCCAAGCCGTACCCGATCTCCTACCTCGCGGACGCCGAGTTCGAGACGCTGGACCCGGAGCCCATGCCGGTGCCGCAGAACGCGCGGATGGAGGTGGACGCGGACGGCCCCGGCGGCGCGGGGGGCAGCGTCGACACCAAGGACGTGTTCGAGAGCTCCATGGACGCCGTGTTCCAGAAGTTCGCGGACCGGATGGCGCAGAACCCGGAGCAGGCGATCCGGTACGAGTTCGGCGGGGCGCCGCTGCTGTACTCCAAGGCGGACGCCGTTGGAAAGGCCCTGGGTGCGCCGGGTACGAGGATGCCGCGGTGCGGGAACTGCGGCGCGGGGAGGACGTTTGAGGTGCAGATGACGCCGCACGCCATCACGGAGCTCGAGGCGGAGGAGCTCTCGCTCGAGGGCATGGACTGGGGCACCATCATCGTGGGCGTGTGCGAGGCGGACTGCCAGCAGAGAGGGGTCGAGGCTGGTGGAGAGGGGTACGTGGAGGAGTGGTGCGGCGTGCAATGGGAGGAGCTGGCGAAGCGGTAATTTGTCACGTCACGCAACCAAAAAGTTTTGAAGCGTCTTGCTTTTTTTATAGACACGTGGAAATGAAGGAAAAGAGGTTTATACGACACTTCAATGGTTTTGTGGCATGTCTCATATTCGGGGATATCCTCTATGGCTCCCAATTTCAAAAGTCACAATGAACGCCGGTAATTTTGCCGCCATGCTGCTCTCTTCCAGGCCAAACTCCATTAACGGAGCCGTCGGCGGCCAAGGGACTTTTCAACCCTTGCCATGCGTCCCTCTTTTGTTCATCCTCCCGCCATAGACATCAACTGTTTTTCGTTCCTGTCTCTTACGCAGTCTCCTCCCATGACCTCCGCAGAACCCTCGAGAACATGTCGACGTTAACGTCCTCCCTAATCTCAGCCTTCTTGGCCTCGTTCTCGGCGTTCTTGGGGATGGTGACGACGCCGTTGTCGCCGACGGTCCAACCGACGACCTCGGTGACGAACTTGGCGGCGGCGTCGGAGCTGAGGCCGAGCCAGGACTCGAGCTGCGACAGGCTGACCTCGCGGTAGGCCTGGGAGATGAGGCCGGCGATGTTGGTGCGGATGAGGTCCTCGAAGCCGGAGATGTCGGCGATGAGATCGGCGCAGAGGTCGTCGCCGTCGATGGTGTTCCAGAAGCGGGAGAACTGGGCGCCCTCGAGCTGGGCGTTGAGGGTACGCAGCTTGGCGATGGCCTCGTGGAGCTCGCCCTGGGCGGCGGCCGAGGCGTTGATCAGGTGCAGGCCGAGGCTGAACTGCGGCGAGGGGAACTGGGTCATGGCCTTGACGAGGATGTTGGTGACGACCTCATCCTTGATGCGGTCGGGGTTGAGCTGGTACCTGTCGGGAGGAGAAGGAGGTGTTAGCTAGAACTGCTCCACGGCGCGCGACGTGATTCGATGGTTGATCGAAGATGTTTTTTTCCGGTTCGATTCAGTTATCACCACGGTTGACTTCATCTGCGACTGGCGGTTCGCGAGGAATCCAGACCAGGGCATGCAGGTAATAGGAAACGTTTTGATCATCATTCTGACCGGCGCAAGACAGACGAGAGGGCCTGGAGGGAAAGGACCGAGGGCGCTTGGCGAGACGCGCAACGGGATCGGTGTGAAGAGGTTGGGCGACTCACAGCTTCAGGAGTGTCCGGTTCGCGTTGCAGTCGCAGTACTTCTGCTCGCACTGCTCCTGGAGGTAGGCCTCAAGCGTGACAACAGCCTCGGGGTTGTACCTCTCGAGGCCATTGATGATGTTGACAATGTAGTCGGGCCGCTCGGGCGGATCTTCGCCGTTCAACATGGTTGCTGGTGGTGGCGGGGGGGTATCGGGGGAAGAGAGGGGGGTGGTGATTGTTCGGTCTCGAGGGTCGGGGCGGGTAGAAGTCGTGGTTCGTCGTGGTGGAGGGGAGAAAACCGCTTTGGTGGGGCGCACACGCTCACACACGGCCAGCGAAAGATTTCCAAAAGTTCGAATGCTGTTGTGTGGAAGTCGCTTGGGTCGACGAATGAGGCTTAGCGTCATTAGAAGGGAGAAGGTTACGCCGATGCCGGGTGTACCAAGGTAGCTTTTTGATGACTAAGGCTTTGTGGCTCAAGCGTCCGAGGGTCCGGTGCACGTACCTCGTCGCGGGAGCAGCGTCATTGACCAGCGCTGCCTGCAGGGGGCACAGGACGCTGCTATAACACTAAATGTCTGAATACGCAACATGAAATAACGGAACGCTCACTTTTTTCTTACTTACCGCTCATCCAAAACCCAGTCGCCTATACAATCGTGCTTGGACAAATTCACTTGTTGTTTCGGCAGTATGACCTTGTTCTACACTTGCACTCCTTGATTCTCGCCGACATGCCCAGTCCGTCCAAGAAGCGCAAGCTGAACGACCAATCTTCATCCGCAGTGCCGTCCAGAGGTCTAGAGTACTTCTTTTCAAAGCAGAGGCAAAATGGCAATTCAACGCCCAAAGAGCCGCCCAAGGCTACTCCAGAAGTTACGTCCAACGGCGACACGTCCACTAGGGAGCAGTCGGAATTGACGGATGAGGAGCTCGCGAGGAAGCTTCAGGCAGAGTGGGATGCCGAGGTGCAGAATGAGAGGGCCTCAACGCCATGTTCAGAAAGTGCCCCGGCTTTGAGCCAGGTTGAGAAGGCACCTACTCCCGCCGCCGAGCCGTCCAAAGTGCCGGCCGTTCTGCCGCAAGCAGCAAAGAATACTCTGTCGCTGTCTTCGGTGGCCAATGCAGAGGACACGATATCGTCGACCATACCCCTGGACCAGAGCCCGCTGACGTTTGACCCTGCCGAGTACATCCCCCAGCTGAAGGAGCACTGGGCGGCAGAGGGCGGTCGTGCCTCGTATGCTTTCCTGACCAGATGCTTCATCCTGGTGAACGGCACACAGAGTCGGATCAAGATTGTGGACACCCTCGTGAACTCCATTAGAATCTTGATCGAGGCAGATCCGGGCAGCCTGCTCCCTGCCGTTTGGCTGGCGACTAATGCCATCTCGCCTCCTTACATCTCCTTAGAGCTCGGTCTGGGTGGATCAGCCATCTCCAAGGCGCTCAAGCAAGTGTGTGGGCTGGACTCCCGAGCATTGAAGACGATCTATAATAAGTACGGTGACGCCGGTGATGTGGCGTTCGAGGCGAAGAAAAAGCAGAGCTTCACGTTGCGGAAGCCGAAGCCGTTAACCATACAGGCCGTCTACCAATCTCTCGTCAAAATCGCCAACAGCCAAGGGCAAGGGAGTGGCGAGGCCAAGCAGAGGATTGTAGATCGACTGCTGCAGGATGCCAGAGGCGGGGAGGAGAGTAGATACATCGTGCGGACGCTCTGCCAACATGTGAGTCCAGCGTCCTTGCGGCCTTGTCTTGCTCTAACACCAGCTGCAGCTACGTATTGGTGCTGTCAAAACAACCATGTTGATCGCCCTGTCGAGGGCGTTTCTGCTCTCTCGCCCACCTGAAGCGGACTTCCCGCTGCGTTCAACCAAAGACCTGCAGAAACTAAAGAAGGAAGAGCTAGCAGAGGTGTGGAGTAGGTCCGAGGAGATTGTCAAGGCCTGCTTTGCTCGGCGGCCCAACTACAACGACCTCGTCCCGGTCTTGCTGGAGATTGGCGTTTGCGACGAACTTCTTATTCGCTGCGGGCTGACCCTTCACATCCCCCTGAGACCGATGCTGGGAAGCATCACGCGAGACCTTTCCGAGATGCTCACCAAGCTGCAGGGAAGAGACTTTGCATGCGAATTCAAGTACGACGGCCAGCGCGCCCAGATTCACTGCGACGAAAATGGCAAGGTCACGATTTTCTCTAGGCACTTGGAGCTCATGACGGACAAGTACCCTGATCTTGTCGCGTTGATACCCAAGATCCGCGCCGAAGGCGTTGACAGCTTCATCATGGAGGGCGAGGTCGTTGCTGTCGACAGTGAGTCCGGGGAGTTGAAGAACTTCCAGACCTTAACCAACCGGGCGCGGAAGGACGTTGCGATCGGCAGCATCCAAGTCAACGTCTGCATGTTCGCTTTCGACTTGATGTTTCTCAACGGAGAGCCCCTTTTGGACCGGCCGCTCCGGGAGAGGAGGGAGCTGCTGCGCTCCATGTTCATCGAGGTCCCTCGCCGATTTACCTGGGTCAAGAGCCTGGACGCAACATCTCAGGACTCAGAAGCCGTGCTCGACTTTTTCAAGCAAGCAATTGACATGAAGTGCGAGGGCATCATGGTCAAGATTTTGGACAACCTGACAGACGTTCCGTACCAGGGGGACGATACAGCTGAAGCCGACGGCGAGCCCGTCGAAGAACCTCGCACGCCCTCCAAATCCAAAACCAAGCGCAAAGCCAACAAGGATGACGAAGGTGCGCCCAAGAAAAAGGGACGCCGCAAACCCTTGCTCGCCACGTACGAGCCCGACAAACGCCTCGACTCCTGGCTCAAGGTGAAGAAGGACTACAGCTCGAGCTTCGACACGCTTGACATGATCCCGGTGGCGGGCTGGCACGGCCAGGGCCGCAAGGCCAAGTGGTGGTCGCCGATCCTGATGGCCGTGCGCAATGAGGACAGCGGCGCGCTCGAGGTGGTGTGCAAGTGCATGTCCGGCTTCACGGACGCGTTCTACAAGGCCAACCGGGAGTTCTACGACGACGGCGAGGTCTCGGGCGAGAGGCGGAACACGAGGTCGCGGAAGCCGGCGTTCGTCGAGTACTCGGGCCCGGAGCCGGACGTGTGGTTTGAGCCGCAGGAGGTGTGGGAGATGGCATTCGCGGATATCACGCTCAGCCCGACTTACACGGCTGCGATCGGGCTGGTTAGCGAGGACCGCGGGCTGAGCATGCGGTTTCCGCGGTTTTTGAGGAAGAGGGAGGATAAGAGCATCGACGAGGCGAATACAAATGAGTTTCTGGCGGCATTGTGGAGGAAGCAGGAGGGGAAGGCACCGTCTAAGGAGGGGCTGGGTGACGATGGCAGTGGGTATGATGGATGACCAGGAGAAGCATAGGGCGGCTTGAAGAAGCTGTACGTTGGCGTCACCGTAGCAATATTATTTCATGGCACAGAATCTCAAATACAAATGACAGCAACTTCTCCCTCACACATCACCACATTGAGCACCTTGATACTCTGTGGGCTTCACGCCTCAGATCAATTGAGGGATGTCAACTTTTAAGTAATACATCTGTGTTCAGTCTTCATTTGTCTATGCGCCTCTGTCTCTCTCTCTCTCTCATCTCCAGCCATCTACAGCAGTGTGCCCAGTGGATTTTCATTACGCGCCTGATAATACATGTCAACGGCCACTAGCTGGACCCCAACCTTTCCCACCAATCTCCATTACCCTACCAGCGGGAGGTGACAGACACCAGCGGACGGTGACGGACACTGGCGGGCAGTGACGGACGCCAGCGGACAGTGACGGACACCGGCGGCAGTGACGGACACCGGCGGCGGTGACGGACACCAGCGGACGGTGACGGACGCCGGTGGGCGGTGATGGACGCTGGCGGGCGGTGATAAACGCCGGTGGACAGTGACGGACACCAGCGGGTAGTGACGGACACCAGTCATGAAGCTGTTAGTTGTCCAAGTCCATGCCTTGGTCCCCAGCAATGGCTCTTCTCAGAGTGTCTTCCTGAAGGGTGTCAAGTGGCGTCTCAAGACGCGCCTTGTGGTACAAGGCCAGCACAGCTGGCTGTACATCGGATCGATCCAACAATTTGAATAGATCCACACTCTCGCCGAGGCCGTGATCCCACAAGTCAACAGCGGTGACGTCTTTTTTGACATCAATGCCAGTGAATTCCATCCCCAACGCACTGACGAGGTCATGAATTACCGCAAAGCGTGTTCTGAACACCAGGCTGTACACCCCGGGCTGAAGGACCAGGTAGAGAGCTTTAGGGGGCACTTTCATGTTGCGGTAGCAACCCAGTCGGTTTCCACGCTGTGCAGCTACTGCGTCTTCTGCCGCTTTCGCTGCGCGGGTCCATTTGGCAGGCTTCGCGTCTTCGTCTTTGAAGTACCCAAGATTTCGGAATACTTTGCCGATCCCTTTCGTCTCTGTTGTGGCTATCGGCCTCGTGGTCGGACTGATGTCTGCGTCCGGTAGCTCTGGTTGAACGCCGTCGATGGTACGGACTTGCACAATGTCCGGTCTGACATTGAGCCACTTCTCGGGGCTCTCTGCAGGTGTGGGCTTCGCCCCCTTATCGACACCCTTCCCCTTCCCCTTGGCGACACCCTTTCCCTTGGTGACACCCTTTCCCTTGGTGACGCCCTTTCCCTTGGTGACACCCTTTCCCTTGGCGACATCCTGAGCCTTGGCGACATCCTGAGCCTTGGCGACATCCTGAGCCTTCTGCCGTGATGACCGACGTGTTCCTATTCGGATCGCGGCGCCTTTATCGCCCGAGGACGTCTTTGCCTTGGGTCTCGTTGAGGTGTTCTCGGTCTCGTCGGACTTGTCTGTCTCGTCGGCTTTGTCGGTTACGTCGATCACGTCGGTCTTGTCGATCTCATCGATCTCATCGGTCTCGCTGGTCTTGTCAGACTCCTTCTCGATGCGCGGAATGCCCTTGGCAGTAACGGAAAACTCCATCACCCATTGAGGCAGGAATCTCGTTGTTTCGGTAGCAAGTAGGATTTCGTCAATTGCTGGCGTGATGTGTCTAGTCCACACCATCGTGACGGGTGCCTCGTTGTGCACCCAGAGGCCTGCGAGGAGAGGCAGGCGAGCAGGGTGCTCTGGGACATTGCTTATATCGCCGAACTCCCCATTCAAGGCGTCCTCGGCCAGCTTCTTGCCGGCTTTGACGTACGTCGAGTGGTCTATGACCCGGTACTTTTTGGGGGGCGGGAATTGAGATACTGTGTAGCTGACCGCGGAAGCCGAGCCGCTCGTGAGATACTGCTCGGGAAACCGGTAGTCAGGGATTCCGGCTGACCAGAGGATCTGAGTAAATGTACTGTTCGCCATTTTGATGCTGGGAGGTTGGTAATGTGGTGCTAGTGGAGTTGAAGAAGGTTCAAGGCTATCGCGATGATGGCTTTGATATTGCGGGCTGTAAATGAAGGAAGCTACCGGATGGAGATGGTATGATAACAGGAAGAAGAGCCAGTGAGGGCTCCCCCTGACTTTGAGGTAATCAGCTACCATGGGGCCATCGGTCTGGGTGTTGCCTGCATTGTCATGGGAAAGGCTGCAGAATCAGACAAGTGTTTTTTGTCCTGAGTATCTGGTGGGTTCCTGCATCCAGTACATCCGGCGGTGTAGAGATCTTTCAGTCTAGCATCCAGGCACATCAGGCAGCTTCCCGGCTTTCGTTTGTCGCCAACGATTGACGACGACGGACGACGACGGACGACGACGGACAACGACAACGACGACAGACAACAACAGACGACGACGGACGACGACGGACGACGACAACGACGACAGACAACGACAGACAACGACGGACGACGACAGACGACGACAGACGACGACGGACGACGACGGACGACGATGGACAACGACGACGACGGACAACGACGACGACGACGATAACAGGCAAGGACAATGATGACGACAACGGCGACATCAGTTAGGCTGAGCCGACCAGTCGAAATGGACGGGCTCTAGGAGAAGAGACATGACTATTAAGCTCCCCCATAGTAACATGTTCCTTCAAATTAGTGAGAGTCTGCTGTCTCCTCCTTCTCTGCGAGGTGCTTTCTGCCTATAGACGGCCGGCAAGGACACTAACAAAAACCCCAGCCCCAGTGACAAGACGATGGGGTTTCAAGCGGGCTGCCGAGCGGAATGCCCAACAAAGACGGACATCTTCTGAGGAGGGCAAGCACACATGCAAGAGCAGTGACACTGCTTTCTTGCCTACGACCACTGGGGCCCAGGCAGCTCTCAGCTCTTTTTTCGCAGGAGTACTGGATAAAAAGGCTTCTTGGGCTAAAGCAGATCCACCAAAGCTGATACTAACAAGGACTGCCGACATGGTGGCGAGATGATGAGATCATCTCATAGCTCTGGAGATCCTTCATTTGACAGCATTCATTCTCTGAGCTATCAAGCTAAAAATTGCGACAGAGCTCATGAAGAGGACTGCGTTGTAGAACTAGAGGCAACTGTTATGAGCCGTAACTTAGGCCTGCTAAGGTCTTACTCACTGCTTTCCTGGAGACCTCTCGCTCTTCGTCATCAGACCTCGCCTCGATGAAAAGACGGCGCAGGTTCGGAAGTGTAGCCTTGTGCGGAGCGTCAGCATAATAGTTGCGAGCTCTCGAGGGATGATTTACCATGATGATCCTAGTTCCAGGTTGTTTACGTTGTTTTTGAAGGGAAAGGCTCAGGCAAAAAAGTTGAACGCCAACACGAGTCGAGGTTTTTGGCAATATTCAGTAATGGGGCTGATACTTTGGAGGCGTTTGATGGCTTTGCAGAAAGGTTGGTGTCATAGAAGAAGGGCTGATGCATCCGGCGAGGCGCGTAAGGTGTCTAAGTACCTGCAGCCACGTACAGTACCTCGCTTTGGGGGCTTGTCGGTATCTCCAGCGACCAGAGACCCGTTACGTGCATGCGCGTATCTACGTACCTAGCTGATGCTTATATGGGGCCATCCGAGTGGTCATTCACTTAGCGAAAGCAGGTGCCTCAGCGCAATGCCAGGCTGGCCGGGCTGGGATTACGGCTAGGGGGTCTCATTCCGTACGGATACAGGCAGGTACTTCTTCGACCACCTCATCCTCTTGGCGACTTCCACCGAGGTGCACTCGCTGCATCTCTCCCATCGACGACAAAAAGCAAGCGCACTGCTACCGAACCGCCAGCCCTTCCGTATTGGATGAGCTCGTCCAGCTTCTAGTAGGACTGACCTGTCTCTTCCCACCCGCCGACTCGCTCCGCACGCGGCACGCCTCACGTCGTTTATCGTCATCGCTGCCTCACCGATCGTGCCCCTCGACGACCACCAGCACGAACAAACTTGGACACCATGGCGGTCAATCGGATCCGTGGCGCTTTCGCCGTCCCGAGGAAGGGAGAGACCTTTGAGCTGCGGGCAGGACTGGTCTCCCAATATGCGTACGAGCGCAAGGAGTCCATTCAGAAGACCATCATGGCGATGACGCTGGGCAAGGATGTGTCAGCCCTGTTCCCCGATGTTTTGAAGAACATCGCGACCGGGGACCTGGACCAGAAGAAGCTCGTCTACCTGTACCTGATGTGAGTTCGCGCTTGCCCGCCGTAACCAGGCAGCGAGTCGTGCGGTTC
Organism: Colletotrichum brevisporum; assembly: GCA_030770045.1. NCBI lineage: Eukaryota > Fungi > Ascomycota > Sordariomycetes > Glomerellales > Glomerellaceae > Colletotrichum > Colletotrichum brevisporum. The sequence goes on along the minus strand of JAUGSI010000006.1, from coordinate 4,189,165 downwards.
AGCCATGCTGACGGGATCCCAAGGAACTACGCCAAATCGCATCCCGACCTCTGCATTCTCGCCGTCAACACCTTTGTGCAGGACTCCGAAGACCCGAATCCTCTCATCCGCGCGCTCGCGATCCGGACGATGGGCTGTATCAGAGTCGACAAGATGGTGGATTACATGGAAGAGCCGCTCCGAAAGACGCTCCGAGACGAGTCCCCCTACGTGCGCAAGACGGCCGCCATCTGCGTGGCCAAGCTCTTCGACCTGAACCCGACGATGTGCATAGAGAACGGCTTCCTGGAATCGCTCCAAGAACTGATCGGTGACCCGAACCCCATGGTGGTTGCGAACTCGGTCCAGGCCCTCTCAGAAATCTCTGAAACTGCGCCCGAAACGAGAGCGCTCGTGGTGACCCCGGCGACGCTGAAGAAGTTGCTGATGGCACTCAACGAGTGCACGGAATGGGGACGCGTCACGATTCTGACCACGCTGGCCGACTACCCCGCTGTGGACGTTAAGGAGTCCGAACACATCTGCGAGAGAGTCGCGCCGCAGTTCCAGCACGTCAACCCCAGTGTGGTTCTGGCCGCCGTCAAGGTCGTCTTCACCCACATGAAGGCCATCAACCCGGAGTTGGTGCGTTCATACCTCAAGAAGATGGCGCCCCCTCTGGTGACGTTGGTGGCCTCCGCTCCCGAGGTCCAGTATGTCGCTCTCCGCAACATCGATCTCCTTCTGCAGGCCAAGCCCGACATTCTCAGCAAGGAGCTGCGCGTCTTCTTCTGCAAGTACAACGACCCCCCTTACGTCAAGCTCCAGAAGCTCGAGATTATGGTGCGGATAGCCAACGACAAGAACTTTGATCAACTGCTCGCAGAGCTGAAAGAGTATGCCCTGGAAGTGGACATGGACTTTGTCAAGCGCGCAGTCAAGGCCATTGGCCAGGTGGCCATCAAGATCGAGGGCGCCAGCCAAAAGTGCGTCAACGCGCTGTTGGACCTGATCGCGACCAAGGTCAACTACGTTGTGCAGGAGGTTGTGGTTGTTATCAAGGACATTCTCCGAAAGTACCCCGGCTACGAGGGTGTCATCCCCACACTATGCCAGTACATCGATGAGCTTGATGAGCCGACGGCCAGAGGGTCGCTCATTTGGATCGTGGGAGAGTATGCGGAAAAGATTAACAATGCGGATGAGATCCTGGAGAGCTTCGTGGAAGGCTTCATGGAGGAGTTCACACAGGTTTGCCGCCCCCTTTCGCAAAACGGAATGCAAAACTAACTGAGGGCAGACTCAACTCCAAATTCTTACAGCGGTTGTCAAGCTCTTCCTCAAAAAGCCCGGCAACACCCAAGGGCTGGTTCAAAAGGTGCTTCAGTCGGCTACCACAGATAACGACAACCCCGATATTCGCGACAGAGCCTATGTGTACTGGCGTTTGTTGTCGGGCGACTTGGACATCGCCAAGAACGTCGTTCTTTCACAAAAGCCCGCCATTTCTACGACAATGACGAGCCTCCCCCCTGCTCTGCTTGAACAATTACTTGCGGAGCTTTCCACTCTTGCGTCCGTGTACCACAAGCCTCCCGAATCGTTCGTTGGAAAGGGCCGCTTCGGCGCCGACGAGATCCAGCGCGCCGCCATCCGCGAGCAACGGCAAGATGCGGCCGAGAACCCGATTGCCGCTTCGGTGGCGGCTGCGGCCAACGGCACTACCACGTCACAAAACAACATCGAAAACCTTCTTGATATCGACTTCGACGGTGCCGCTCCTGCGTCCGCCGAGCAGAACAGCAGCGTCAACACACCAGACAGGGTTGCCAGTCCGTCGGGCGGCGCTCCCTCGAGTGCGATGGCAGACATGATGGGCCTGTTTGACGCTCCGCCGCCCCAGCAGCAGCAGCAACCGGCCGCAAACCCAATGAGCCCTGGCAGTGCCGGTGCCGGCGGTAGTGGTATGAATGACTTGATGAACGGCTTCTCCGGGCTTGACTTTGGCAGCACAGGGTCGAGCCAGCCCCTCCCGGCCGCGATGCAACTGAACCAAAACCAGCCACAACAGCCACAGCCGCAGGCAAGCGAAGGAAACGGAAAGAAGACGAATGAGGACTTGCTGGGTTTGTTCTAGATCTACGACTAATGGGGCCGTCTTGTCCGGAGTCTAGGCATGCTGTTTGGAGCAGCTGGTTTCAAATAGGTTGATAAATGACAAGAACGAAGCCACGAAAAGCGTGCTTCTTTTTTTCTTCTCCCTCTTCAATCCGCTGCAAACCATATATATGTTGTATTTCACCCGGGTTTCTCTCGGCTCAGGCACCTATCGCGCCGTCCGGAGATCACGATGTGTCCTTTCTGATTACATCCAACCCTTCATGTCGCGTCGTCGCATAGTCTTTTTCGTCGTCGTGAGCCCGTGGGTTCCAAAAGGGGGTATTAATAATCCACGTCCATCCCTCCTCGTTCACTGGGCCACGCCCTCGACACGTCCGCCGACGGTGCCGTCCATGGGCGGGCCGTCGCTGCCGCCGCCGGCGGCTGCCCTGTCGCGCTCCCACTCGGCCGGGGTCTGGCACTTTGCGCTCCAGGCGTGGATGACGGCGATCTCCTCCTTGAGGGCGGCGTTGACGAGGCGGTGGCGCTTGAGGGAGGTTTGCTTCTCGAAGGCGGGGGAGACGATGAGGGAGGTGAAGGATTGGCCGCAGCCGCCTGGAGGTAGGGGAAGTTAGCTTTTGGGTCTGTTCAGAGAGGGATTGAGGATCTCGGATTGAGAGGCCGAATTGCGGCGTCGCGCGGGCTCGCGTTTCTGAGAATTGGCGGGGCAAGTATGACGTGGGGGGGTAGGTATGGCGCCTCGGACGGCAGAGAGGAGGGGTTCGCATACCGGACATGTCAGTGACCTCGACGTGAATTGCCTGCAGTCTCTGGGTGAGGGCCTCCTTGAGCGAGGACTCCGTTATTTGGTCGGCCATTGCTTTTGTATGTTTCGTTTTGCTCTGTCCTAACCTGGAGAGTGGTAGAGGACTGTTGGTGTGGGGGGTGTTTTGGGGATTCTTGGGCTGTCGAAAACTAGAGGTGCATAGACTGTTCGGTGATTAGATTGATTAGATTATCGTCTTGGTCCTTATGCCCAGGTGACTGCCTTAGTACTGGTGCAGTGCCTAGGTAGGTACCTATCTAGGTACCTACTGAGGTACCTAGTCTCCCACCAAACTTTGAGCACGGGCGTCCCTACCTGGTTAGTAAGCATTGCTGCTCTAGCTCCCATGCAGTGGTGGTCAGGATTTAAATCACCTCGACCATCCCGTCCAGCAGGCTACAAGCCAGCCGTCCAGTCAAGTCCAACACCGCCTCGCTATTGCCCAAATTCTGACAAATTTACGCGACTTTGCCATGGACGGGGAGACGGCCACCGGCGCCAGGCCAGGGGATGCGTATAGGTTGGGTAAGGGGCCTGGTTTCTAGTATCCTTCAAGCACCATCACGATAGTTCCCAGACTGCTGAAGCTCCAACAGCTGGGGAGCGAGGCTTGGAGCCAAGTCTGCTAGGCCGGCCCTTCCGCCAGCCCGGATGGATGATGCCCGCCAAACACGCTGTTCAGGGACATTATCGCCGAAAGGCTAACAGCATCTAAATGCTCAGATTTGATAGCAGAAACTGGAGAGATGGTCCGGAGCTTCCTAGGACAGGAACTCAATCCAGGCCGGGATTCAGCACCTACAGGGCGAAGCCGGCAAAGACGCCGCGGTACAAAAAGCACGGGATGTCAAGCACCGCGCTCCTGTCACCCCCAGAGCATCGAGGTGAGAGAGGCCGCAGGTGGCGTAGTATCACGAACAAGTAACAGCTTGAAAGGCAACCTCGGAGAACAAACGGCAACCAAAAGTATGGCATCAGTCGGGCCTCGAGCGCTGGAACGCCGACGACGACGGCGTCTGCTTCCCCAACCGCGGCGACCTCGCGACGGAGTGTGCGGGCCTGATGTCTCTGGGCATGCGGACCGGCGTCTGGGAGGCTGCGGCGCGGTTCTATATGATACCTATTTAACTGGGCATCTGATCACCGGGATGAATACCAGGTGGGCGAGGAAATGTTGCCTCGTCATCCAAGCAGACCCCGTGAAGAGTGTCGTAGAGCCCTACCATAGTCCAAGCGCTGCAATATGCCCACCCAACATACCTACGATCGCTACCATCAATCAGAGGGTGGCCGTGGTCGTGGTCCTCCTCTTCCTCATACTCCTCTTCCTCACACTCGCTCTCCTCATCCTCTTCTCCATCGTCCCGGTCATTACCACCTTACTCTTTATCATCTTTCCCCTTTTCTTTCAAAGCCATTAAGCTATTAAAGTCGTCAACGGGGCCATCTAGCGTCCAGGTCCGATCAATAATAACAAAAGCCATAAGCAGCAGCAGCACTATGTTCTTTATACCATCGTTTACCTCCTAGAACTAGATAACAGTATCGAGACACTACTTATTAACGTACAAACAGTATCGGAAGTAGGGTAGTCCCCTAGAAAGCGTAATAGGGTCGGCCCTAGTTAAAAACCAAGTAATATTCTACCTTAACAACCACTAATTAAAGTACTTCCTTACTTCAACCCAAGAGGCATTTTTAAGGGCAGTATAGTCCTTAATAATAACCCAGTCAAAGTAAGGCTTAAGCAACTTAGTACACTATTCCTTAACAAGCCTATTACAGTAGAGACTCTTAAGCTATACAAAGTAGTAGTCCTAAAGCTCGTCGTTATTATATATATAGTAATAAATAACAAAGCCCCATTTGTAGATACTACTGCTAATCATACCCAGGCAAGTAAACCTATAAGGATCCATACCATAGTGGGCAAAGTAGGTAGGAAGCTCCTTAAGCGTGCAGGCGTTAACAGTTAGGTATACTTTTCGCACCATAACGGGTAGGCAGGTAGGTTTATGTCTGGGAGATGAAGTTGCAAGTCGGGTGGATAGGTGGATTGTACTTACACCAGACAGAGCCGGAGGTGTTGATATACAGTTGTCAGATTACGTGGCTTAGAGCCGCTGGCACACTATAACGTATAGGTGGATTTCGGCGTTCAAGGTGGCCGATGGCCGCTCCAGAGCAACGTTTCGCCGGCTCCAAAGGCCGTGGCTGTGTTTAGGGGGTTTAAAGGCCTATAGTACTATTAAAGTAAAAAACGCGTTAATAGCCCTTAAAGTATAGCTTTATATACATACAAATATACGCAAAATCCAATAATTAAGAGTCTTATTCTACTACCCCCTTTACTATATATAATTAATTATTTTTAAACTACTCTATTAAACACAAAGATTACTATAAATATCCTTTTAACCCCTTAAAAAACTATCCTTAATAGCCTAGTTACTTAGTATTTATAACTCTATAACTTTTAAATACTTATAAATACCCTTAATATATAAAAAGCTCTTAACCTAACCTCTATAAATTTAAAGCCCTTTATTAGTAATACTTTATCCTAAAAGCTATACCTTAGTAACTACCTAAAGTTTATTACTTACTATAGCCCTAAGCTAAAAGCCCTTTACTCCTAGACTATAGGATCTAGAGTAGATAAGCTTATTATAAACCCTCCTTTTTAAGCGCCTCTAGAAAAGAACCTCCTACTCCTATTTAAAGTAGTAGACTACTACCGTACTAAAATAATAATTAACTTTTTTAAAAAGGCCCTTAAGTACTATATTAACTCTTTGTTTTTATACTATACTATAAAAGTAACGTACTAAAAGTAAAAAAAAGTTAAAAATACTATTGTTTTTTAAATATAAAGTACTATTGTTAAAAAGCTTAAAATCTAGTACTACCTAAGTACTTTAGGTCTAGTTATTTAAATTTAAAACCTCTATAAATACTTTAAACTTATAAAAAGTATATACTATTAGTATACTAACTAGCTTTATATTAACTACCTTACTACGCCCTATAATAAGTAACTTATAATAAAAGCTACTATAACTAAATAGTTTACTATATAAGTTAATAATATATATAAGAACTATACTATTAAGCTTAAAGCGGCTTGTAAAGGGGACCTATAAATCTATAAGCTACTTTACTCTCTTAACTACTTACTACTTTAATTTTAAGTTAAAAGCTATTATATAATAATAAGTAATAACTAGGATAATTATAGTTTTAATAAGGCTATTACTAAAATAATAGCTATAATTAAATAAATACTAGAGTCTATAGAACACAAAAAAGTATATAAAGTACCTTTACTATTAATAAGGCACCTCTCTATGGCCCTCTTAAGCGCCTTAGTAGTAATAAGTATAATAATATTAACTTAAAAAAATCGCAAAGTAAAGTTTTATTAGCGTCTCTAGTGCCTTTTACTCTATTAGTTTCTATTTATCTAACTTATTTTATATATTACTACTTTAAAAATTACTTTTATACTTTTTTAAAGTGTACGTATAATAGTTAAAAGCCACTTAACTACTACTATAAAAGAACTAAAAAAAACCTTATAAATAATAAATAACTAATCTAGTGTGTTAAAAAGATTTAAAGCTAATAACTATATAGTTACTATATAGAGAGTATTAAGTACTTACCCGTAGCGTTTTAGACTACTTAATATAAAGGCCTATTACTATATCCCCTTAAGGACTTCTACCTCCTCAACTCTAGCGCGTCTATTTATATTTTTAAAAATAAATAATAGTTTAATAACTTTTAAGTAGTTAGTATAAATAATTACTTATAGACTAACTTTAAGCCCTTTATAATTAAAGGATATAGAAACGTAAATATATATATTATATTAATTAATAATAAATAATTTAACTTATACTTATATAACATTGTATTATATACATCTATAGTAACTAACTTTATTTTTTATAACTAACTCTATAAGTACGGGTACTAGTAGGATAAGTACTCTAAGTAGCACTCTATACTATATAGATTTAATTACTCTCCTTTTAACTTTATTAAAATTATATATAACTAAAAAGTATTAAAGTATAATAAGCTTTTTAATAAGGTGTTTATACGTAAAGACTCTATATAAGCTGTTTAGTATATATATACTCTATACTATTAAATAAAATACTCTTAATAAAAATAAAAATCTCTAAAAGGCTTTAAAGAAATGTAGTACTAGCAGCTTAGCTACCCTAGTTTTAAACCACTCTAGCGCCTCTCCTTATTAGCCTATAGTATTTAAATCTCTATTACCCCTAGAATAGCGCCTAGTAATACCTTTTTAAGCTATAATATATATAGTATTAGTAAAGTAAAGTAAATTATTAACTATAAACTATAGAAAAGTAATGTATATACCTACTTTAGTAAGTGTATTACGTTTAACTTCTACCCCTATACTAAAGGCTATAGTAGGTTTATATTTGTATTAGTATTTACTAACTATATCTTATAGTACTTATAAAACTACTATTTATATAACTATAGTATAAAAATACTTACTAAGGTCTTTAAAAAGTTTATTTTACTCTTAAAAGTCTAATACAATATTAAAATACTTACTTTTAAGTATAATAGTAAGATTAAAAGGTACTACTGCCTTATAAATAACCTTTAAAAGTATAGTAAATAGATTAAGCTATCCGCCCTATATATATAAAATTAAAATAGTAGTACTAAGTGCGTTAGTACTATAATTAAAATAAAGGCTTAAATAATACATAAAGGTAGTAAGCTGCTCTATAAAGTATAGCCTAATATCTATAAAGTAGTAACTTATTTTTATAACTATACACCTTAAGTAGCTTTTAATTAAAAAACTCTATATAAAGCACTTTACTAATAACTCTATAGTAACAAAACTATAAAACTAAGCTTTATGTACCTAAAATTATATAAGTACAAAGTATATACCCTTATAGCTACTGCACAACTTAAAAAAAAGCGCCTTAACCACCTCTACAACTATACTTTTATAGACTTCCTTATTAACTATATATCTATAAATTAGTATTAAATATAAAACCCCACAACTAAAAAGATCGTTACTATATACAATATTATATTTAATAAAAAAAAATACTATAATAGTAACCTAGATTTACTTATTAATAATTATAATAACCTTAACCTTTAAACTATTACTAAATAAATTTAAAAAAGCTTTATTATAACTAGTAAAACTAACTCTTAAATATAGCTCTACCTATCTTTACTAAATAAAAAAAATAATAAAGTATTTCTTTTTATAAACCCCCCTAATAATATTTCTAATAAACTTAACTTAAGTAATACTGCCCTTAATAATAATAAACCCTATAACTATAAATACTCCTTTACTTACTTTAAACCCCTACTTACCCCTTCTAACTTACCTATTTTATTCTTTTAAGTACTAATTAAAAAAAACTAATACCTAAAAAAGTAGATTATAACTAAGTTAATAAATAAAAACCTTTTCTTTATAAACCCTTACTAGTCCGTATTTATAACTAAACCTATAAACTAAACTACCCTAGTAACTTATATACCCTAATATAAATAAACGTCTTATAAAGCCACTTTTTTAACTAGTACCCTATCGTTGTTTTAAAATACTCTACAACAAAACCACTTTTAAACTAGTTACCTAGTTACTTATAACCTATTAAAGGGGACCCCTAGTATCTAACATACTATAGGGGCATCCTAAAACACAGATATTAAACGCTCTAACAGCAAGATTCAGCTATAAAGAGGGGTCGTAAGTACTTAGATTTCGTTAAATAAACACAAAGTGCTATACTAACTACAAACTAAAGTTCCTACTCTTAGTACCCCCTAGTAAAAGCTCTAGCCCCTACTTATATCTTATTTAGAAGTATTAACTTACCTTTATATAATTTTAATATAAATAACTAAAGCAAACTATCTATAAAACTATTACAAAACCAACTCTTAAAAAAAGGTTCTTAAGAATACTACTAATAACTCCTAGATTCTAAAATACTATTAAGTATATATATATAAATTAAATAAATACAAAAGACTCCTTAAAATTAAAGCGCGCCTCGTTATATATAGCAACCAGTAGCTAAAAAACAAGCAAAATACCTACACTTTAATACTTACTAGTATATCATTTTAAATACTTATAGCTATTACAAACTACTTTAATCTTAAGCTCTTATAATACAACACAGTAAACGTATTTATATAAGTTCTACTTAACAAAAACGTTTATATATAAATACCCCCTAAGTATTAAAAGCCTAAGTATATCTTTAAACTTAATAAAGTACTCTATAACCTATACCACTCTCTACTCCTATAGTAATACTATTTAAAAACTAATTTAAAAAAACTTAAACTAAAGTATATAGTAAGTAAAAATTACTATTAAATACACAGCTGTATTATCTTCTTCTTCTATATTAATAACTATATTCTATACTTCCCCTCTAAATACTATAAAAAGGCCCTTTTACTTATAAAAGCACTTTAAAAGTAATACTTTTTTAAAAGTAGTAAAGACTTATAATAGTTCCTAGAGATTAAAGTTATCTACAACTATACTACAAGGCACCTTTAACTCTCATAGTCTATTTATATTAATAAAGTAATTAAGTACCTAAAAAAGTAAAGCCTATAAGTAAAGTAACTATATACTTCTTTAATTTAATTACTTAAACTACTCCCTTATAAAGACTCTACTCTATACACAAACATTAACTATTACTAAAGTAACGTTAGTTTAATTATATATAGTATAATAATAACAAGGCTAGACGTGGCCCTTACAGTAAGCTATTTTACACACTTTAACTATAACCCTAGCTCTAAGTACCTTAAAGAGATAGAATAAGTAATTAAATACCTCTTTATAAAGTACACTCTTTACTTTAAATTTAACTATAAAAAAAGTAGCCCTAATAATAGTTTAGTAATTACTTTAAATACTAGCTTTACTAATAATACACTAAACTATAAAAGCTTTTAAGTATTTATAATTAAGCTTTTTAGTAGTCTTATTAAGTAATAAACTAATAAATAAAATACTATAACTATATTAATAACTAAGACCAAGCTTTTTACTCTTTTTTAAATAGCTAAAAAGGCTATTTTTATAAGTTGTTTAATAACTATACTTTATATAAACCTTAATAAGTGGACTTTTAGCACTACTCCTACTCCTAATACTACTATACTAAGTATATATATTTAATATAATAATTAATAAATAATTTATTTTATTAATAAAAAGATAGTTTAACTATATACAAAGCTTTACTATATTAATATCTATAACTACTAGTTATATTAAAAAGCTTAAAAAGGCCGTATTAAAGTTAAATATTAGCTTATAATATAATTAATAATAAATAACTTTATAAAGCTACTTACTAGTACCTACTTTAAACTCTTCCTTAAGTAACTTAATATAGTAAACTAAATAACTTAGCTTTAAATACTTTATAATACTAAACTTTAAAGTAAATATTATAAAGGCCTTAACTTTATTAATAAAAAATAAATAAAAGGAATTATAGCTTTTAAGTACTTTAAAAATAGTATTACTCTTTCTACTATAGGGATAAAAGTTTAATAAGGATAATAGAACTACTTAAAATAAAAACTTTAAAGGGATTATAGCCTTAAGGAGATAAGTTATATAAAAGTAATTATAGAGTAGTTAAAGTATAGTTAGTACGTAATTTTATTTATAATTAAATCCAATAAGGCCCTTAAGAGGCCCTTACTAAGGAGGTGTATTAAATTACGTAGCTTAAAGCTACTAATATACTATAACGTATAAGCGGATTTTAGCGTTTAAGGTGGCTAATAGCCGCTCTAGAGTAACGTTTCACTAGCTCTAAAGGCTGTAGCTGTATTTAGGGGGTTTAAAGGCCTATAGTGCTGTCAAAGTAAAAAACGCGTTGATGGCCCTTAAGGCATAGCTTTACATACATACGAATATACGCGAAATCCGACAACAGTGTACAGATACAGAGCAGGGTAGGTGACGGGCAGTGGTAAGAGCTTTGTCGCTTAGTTGCGTTTTGCTCGGTATTGACATGGGAAAATGCATCAACTGAGGCGGTTTCTGCCTGTGGCGTAGTAGTCCGTGCGTCAATATCGCCCCTTTACCCACCCGGCTGCATGAAGCGGGAGGAACCACCCAAATGAAACCTTTTGGCCACTGAACCGAACCGCTGCTTCATCGCCCGCTATTCATCAGTGGCTTCGAAGTCAATCACTTCACATTTCACTGCGTCCAATATAAAATCAACAGTCACTGAATCACAGCATTTTGACCAAGGTCAATCAGATCTATTTGAATCACAGCTTCTCGAACAAATTCGTTTTAAACCTGGGATCAAGCTCCACCTCTCCAGGTTACCAGAGCACGCATAAGCACCCCTTGCAGCAAAGCCACACAGGAGACCAGGAACTCCAATAACGCGGCGGCTTGTTTACTCACCCCGACTCTAATTCATTTGGGGACCCCGGAGATAGGCTACTTACCGGTCCACGCTGTGCTCTCCTTTCTTCTTCATCATCATCAACGCCGTCACCCCCTAGAACATGTCTTGATCTCATCCATCTTCCATTCTCATCACTCATTACATATATCGTACCATTTAAAATCAATCCTAGTGTGAACAACTAGCATCAACGTGGCACAATGTGGGGGTCCAAGCTTTCAGCTGTGCTGTCCGCGCTTAGCTTAACCGCGGTTCCGGCGACCGAAGTTGAGGCTGACTTGGCCATCGTTGAAAGCAACGTGAAGCAAGTCGCCATTATTGGTCCGTGATGCCTTTATTGTTGGACCTTGGCGCTCAGATCTTCAATCGCCACCTGGGGACTCGGCGCGTATCTCACAAGGACTATTGCTGACTTGCCATTCAGGGGCCGGAGCTGGCGGCGCAAGTGCTGCCTACTACCTCCAGCAGTATGCCGAAGCAGAGGGGCTACCCGTCAACATCACCGTGTTTGAAAAGACGGATCACATTGGCGGGCGGACTCTGACTGTCGACGCTTACAATAACCCGCTCGAGCCCGTCGAGCTGGGAGCCTCCATCTTTATCGAGGCCAACCACATTCTCTACAACGCCAGCCGGCGGTTCGGACTCCCGCTTAAGGAGCCCGAGTCCGGCAGCGATGGCTTCCTGGGAATCTGGGACGGCGAGAAGTTCGTCTACACCCAGGACGACAGCTCCTGGGAGTGGTGGAACCTGGCCAAGCTCTTCTGGAAGTACGGCATGGCCCCTTACAAGGCCCAGAAGCTCGTCCAGTCGACCGTTGCGACCTTCCTGCAGCTCTATGAGGCGCCTCACTTTCCTTTCCGCTCCCTGACCCAGAGGGCCTTCGAGCTGGATCTGTTGAAGGCGACGTCCGTCACCGGAGACCAGTTCCTGGCCAACAACGATGTGCGTACCCTATGCCCCCGTCAGCTTGAAGCTCACTTACTTATGCTTGTCAGATCGGCGAGCTCTTCTCCCAGCACATCATTCAAGCGGCCACCCGTGTCAACTACGCCTCTAACCTGAAGTACATCCACGGCCTCGAGACGATGGTCTCGATGGCCCCCGAGGGCGCCAAGCAGGTCATCGGCGGCAACTGGCTCATCTTCGACACCATGCTCCAGCGGAGCAACGCCACCGTGAGCCGCAACACCTCGGTCGCCTCCATCGAGGTCAAGTCCGGCCCCACCAGCTCCAAGTACCTCCTCTCGACCAAGAGCGTCCACTCCGAGGCCGAGATCGAGGCCGAGCGCTACCCCGTCGCCTTTGACAACGTCGTCATCGCCACCCCGTGGCAGTACAGCGACATCAGCGTCAGCGAGGACCTTTTCCAGCACAAGATCGACGAGGTCCCTTACACGCGGCTGCACGTCACGCTCTTCGCCTCCCCGTTCCGCCTGTCCCCGGAGTTCTTCGGCCTGCAGCCCGGCTCCAAGGCCCCCGATACGGTGCTCACCACGCTCAACAGCGCGGACGAAGCCAAGGCCGGAGCCGACGGGGCCGGCAAGGCGGGCTTCTACTCCATCAGCACCCTGCGCACGGCGACGAACCCCGAGACCCTCAAGGACGAGTTCCTCTACAAGATCTTCTCCCCAAACAAGGTCACTGCCGAGTTCCTCTCCGGGCTCCTCGGCGTCAAGGTGCCCGAGGGCATTGTCTCTGAGGGCGAGGCCAGCGCCGTCAGCCCCATCTCGTGGTACCACCCTCACGTCTTTGACTCGTACCCGATCGAGTACCCGCGCGTCACGTTCCAGGACCCGATCCTGCGAGACGGGCTGTACTACCTCTCGGGCATGGAGAGCTTCATCTCGTGCATGGAGACGAGCGCGCTGATGGGCATGAATGTCGCCAAGCTGATCGCCGAGGACTTTGCCGGCCCTGCGGAGGCTGTCAAGGAGGAGGATGAGAAGGTTGACAAAATCGAGACGGACGGCGCTCAGGAGGTGCTTGGGCAGGGCGAGAAGCAGGCGCCCACTCCCGACGAGCTGTAGGCTTTTACTTTTGGTTTTTATTTTCTTGGATATTGGGTCTATCTCTTGCATATTTTGACACTTCCCTCTTTCAAGCGGTGTAATTCTTTTAGTAGTTTGGATAAATTCTGGGAAATCTAGCAATCATTCACTGTGCCCGTGTTTGGGCGGTACTGATAGGTTTCTGGCGATTTAGCACGGGAGATCTTATTCATCAACCCCTCTGTGGCTTGGGTTTCCGGCCGTCAGCCTCCCTCCCACTCTACGACCAAGGTGCAAGGATAGTAGTAACGTCGACGACAAAACGCCTACATAACCGTCAACGGTATCAATGCTAAGGAGCGCTGGGTGACGCCTTGGACGGGTTGATGAATGAGGTTTCCCATGACCTTTACCAGACCGTCAGACTGTGTCTCGGTGGCAGGGAGTGACGTGGCTGGGCGATCGGCATGAGTTGGCCAACCACAGACACTCAGATCAGACAACGTAATGGCCTTTTGGCAAGACCGGGCAGAATTTGGTTGTTTGTAACAGTCATGAATCACTCTCGTATCGGTGTGTTTTAATCTCTCTTATTGAATAGGGTTTCACCGACACTCATATCATATCTCATGAAGTTGCCCGTTTACATGGAATCTGCCAGCAAAGCTCTACAAGGGAGTAAATGACCTGAACGGCCAGATTTGAGGCTACCTCAAGCGCCTAGTAAATGATGTGTCAGGTAAAGTACCTACTCACTAGCCATACCTGCCGCTGAGGCGCGCTTCTTCAACAGCGCGGTCCTCGCTTGGCTGAGTCACGAGCAGACGGAGGTGCCACACAAGCTCAATGCCGGCCTGGAGTCTATTTCCCCAACACTTTTCTCCAAACAGCCACGCTCGGAAGCATGCATGTTCAGGTAACGACGTCGCTACTGCAGACATGCCGGATGTGCAGGTATGACAGCTGACAGCTGCAACTGAGACGTCCTGGAATGTCACCATCAAACAGACTGCTCATTTTTGCTTCTTATTTTGTAACGAAACTGGAAACTTCTGTATGGCTATGGCTTTGCCCACGGAAGGAACGCCTTATTCCCATGTACATAGGTACTTGCTGGCGTTACACGGATGGTCCGTCCGAACAGCCTCCAAATTTCCAGCTGTGGTGAGGCCCGTTGGGTCCAGGCCGGCGCCAGGGGTCCACGTGATACCCCGGTCGTGTGGCTGACGGCCTCCGCACGTTGCCGTGGCGAGGAAAAAATAGCGGAAAAAGGGACGTGCACAGCCACAGCTCCCGTCACCCCTCCATCAGAAGGGACCGTGACCCCCCAACGCAGGAAGCTACTTGTTATGACGCATTTTCTCCCGTGGTGCCTGATCTTTCTCTCTGTTTCGTGGCCAAGGCCTGGTACTTCCCGTTTTTTGTCTCTCCTTCATCCCAGTGGACGGGAATGCTCGTAAAAGATCCATAAATCTGAGCGATCAATCTCCGCGAAGGTCCACGACTTGTCACCCGCTTGCAACAACACCAGACCACTCAAAATGTTTGTCCTCAGAAACGGTAAGTTCACACTACCCCGCCAACGGCCTTTCCCTGCTTCCCATTTCCTGCCACCGTTCCCGGTTGCGTTTGTATGTACACCAGCGGCTAACATATATCAGTGGGCAAGCTCATCTTTGGATCTAGCAACCAAGAATCCCTCATCGAACTCCCCCAAGGCCAGCTCTACCTCGTCCGGCCCCTGTCACCAAAGGGCTACTCCGAACTCATCTTCAAAGACGCCGCCGCCCGCATCAGACGCACCGCGCAGGACTTCCAGTATCAGCTGGTCATCCAGAGAGTCTACGAGGAAGGAGAGGCCGAGCTTCTTGCTGAAGAGGAGGGTGAGGACGCCGAGATCGACGCTCTTGCCGCTGCCGAGCGCGACGAGAAGACTTTCCTCCTCGACGAGGCCCTGCACTTCCGTGTCGAGTTCCGCGACGGAAAGGAGAAGATCTTGGCCTGGCGAGACTTGAGTGGCGACACCGGCGACGTCTACGAGTTCGTTTGCGACCACCTCGTGACCCCCCAACAGGTCGCAGACTTCGACCGCATCGCCAAGGAGTGCCAGTACGAGCGCAAATACCGTAAGCCTCACACCACTGCCTCCGACGCCGACCTCGAGCAGTTCGAGTTCCAGGACGAGCATCCCATCCCCCCCGCCAGCCCTATCCACAGCCCGACGCTCGCCCGCTCCATCGACTCGTCAGACGGCCTCTTCGTGCCACAGAGCCCCCAGACGCCGCCCAAGGCCGCCAACACATCCGCGAAGCGAGACCAAACGCCCACCAAGACGCCCGTCAAGGCTCCTGAGACGCCCGCCATGCCCCCGAAGAAGAAGGAAACGGGACCCCCCAAGGCGGCCGAGGCTCCGCCTGCGCTCGCCACGTACGCCACCGAGACCGCCGAGCTGCACTTCTTCGACTTCCCCTCGGGCTCGTTCGTCCAGCAGGACGGCACAGTTACCGCTACCGTCACCGAGGTTGGCAAGTGGGACTACTGGCTCCAGATCGAGAGCGAGGATCGTGTCTGGCTCGGCATCCCCATCATTGCCGACATCAACCCTGTCTTCAACTTCGAGTTCCTCTCGTTCATTTTCAACCAGTTCTCGCCCGATGGATCGGCCTACTCCTGGCTGCTCCGCTTCAAGGACCAGCCCACGCTTGAGCGCTTCCAAGAAGCCCTCCTTCGCTCTCTTTGGGAGCAACTGAACGAGACCAAGTGGGAGAAGGTCAAGGAGAGGGAGCAGGAGTACATCACAGACGCCTTCAACGACCTCACCATGGAAGATGTCCCCGAGGAAGAGGAGGAGGAGGAAGAGGAAGAAGACTACGAGGACGCCGAGGACACCGCCCAGCGCAGCGAGCACTACGACAGCGACGAAGAGGACGACGACGTCGACACCAAGGACGAGGACGGCAACGTCAACTCGCAACTCGCCGTCGGCTACAAGCACGACCGCTCTTTCGTCGTACGCGGCTCCAAGATCGGCGTCTTCAAGCACACGCCCAACAACAACCTCGAGTTCTCGACCAACATCTCCAAGGTCGAGACGCCCAAGGGCACGCTGTTCAGCCCCAAGAAGGTCATGCTGCACAACGAGGACCGCAACATGATCCTGCAGAACGAGGCGGACCCCAACAAGCTGTACCGCATGGATCTCGAGTACGGCAAGGTCGTCGACGAGTGGAACGTGCACGAGGACATTCCCGTGCTCAGCTTCGCCCCTGAGAACAAGTACGCCCAGATGACGCACGAGCCGACCTTCCTGGGTATCTCCAAGAACGCGCTGTACCGCGTGGACCCCCGTCTGGCCGGCTCCAAGCTGGTGGACTCGCAGCTCAAGCAGTACGCCTCCAAGAACGACTTCTCGGCCATCTCCACGACGGAGAAGGGCTACATCGCGGTCGCCTCCAACAAGGGCGACGTCCGCCTCTTCGACCGCCTCGGCATCAACGCCAAGACGCACATCCCGGCCCTCGGCGAGGCCATCCTCGGCCTCGACGTGTCGGCGGACGGACGCTGGGTCCTCGCGACCTGCCGCACCTACATCCTCCTCATCGACGCGCTGCAGAAGACGGGCAAGAACGAGGGCAAGCTGGGCTTCGAGCGCTCCTTCGCGGCCAACGACAAGCCCCAGCCGCGCCGCCTGGCCCTCACGCCGGAGCACGTCGCCCAGTTCGCCCACGAGACGGGCAAGCCCGTGTCCTTCACGCCCGCGCGCTTCAACACGGGCGAGGGCGCCGAGGAGACGAGCATCATCACGGCCACGGGCCCCTACATCGTCGAGTGGAACCTCAAGAAGATCCTCCGCGGCGCCAAGGCTCCCTACCTCATCAAGCGCTACGCCGAGGAGGTCAAGGCCGACGACTTCAAGTACGGCTCCGACAAGAACGTCATCGTCGCCCTGCCCAACGAGGTCAACATGGTCGGCAAGCAGGGCCTCAAGCGCCCCACCCGCGAGAGCATCGCCGGCGCCGGATGGGCCAGGCTCAGCATGGGACCCCGCGACTCGGGCCGCATCCACACCCCCAAGAGCGGCCGCTACAAGCTCGGAAGGGAGGACGTCGTCGCGTCGCCCTACTGATCGCCTCCGCGGACGTCTCACGATATTTCCTTTTAGTGTCTGACGGTTCAGGTTGACGAAGCCATTTCACGACGGCCCGGCGTTTCTAGGCTTGGTGGCAGCGCAGCGGTGTAGGAGGACTCAGAAGTCGGGGATGGAAACGGACTTAACAGAACACATTCTTCATCCCTTTTTTCTTCTCTACTCCCCCCTAGCTTGCCGCTTCTTCCATCGTGTCTGGTACCACTTCTCTTCTTCTTTCCCCATCGAGCAGACGAAAGATCCTCTTTAGATACCTCCTTGAAGACAAACGAAACACACACATGCCCAACCACGACGCCGGGGCTGGGCTTGGTAGTTCTATTCGCTGAAGCAATGCATGCACATTCCATGAGTTTTTTCTGCCGTGTCGTTTGTGATGTTCGTGACCGGGTTGTGGACTTAACTCCCTCATAAAGTCGCCTGATACGTTGTATGAGATCATCACCAACTGATTCGTGTCACTGGAGACATGTCAACAGGTGTCCCTCACGGCGCTGTTCATCATGTAGATAGTCTAATGCCAAAACGAAACTCAAAACACGACGTCATCGAATCCTGTGATCCGCCTGTATCCATCGCCTCGAACACTGGAAATCCCAGTCCGCCCAAAGAAAAAAAAAAAACTCCGCTTGGTTCGATGCCCCCTCTCCCAACCAACATGAATATCAATGGTGTCGCCTTGCTACCTCTGGGACGAACGCTTTTTTTGGGTTTGCTGGGTGTAGTTCGCCAGGTGGGTATGTGTGTATGTCTTGCTTTTCTCGTCATGCTTTCATTAAAAAAAGGGAAATGCCGTCGCCTTGGCGAAGACAGCTGCGCGAAATGGGCTAATTGACCCTGAGATGTACAACCTTGCTCTACGACTCCTCTTGCTTGTCTTCGGTCTTGCCCTCCTCGGGTTGTGTGGTCAACAAGTTCTGGGTGTTCTCAATGGCACCGTGCAGAGCTTTGCTGACCTGACCAACGACGTTACCGCTGATGTTCCTGAGCGTCTTCTGCTGCGTCGTCTCCTGAGAGAGACGGGTCATCTCGGCCACGAACGACTGGCCCCACCACGCCGAGGTGTACTTGAAGACGTAGCGCTCGAGCTTGCGGAAGTTGGCCTCGCGCTGCTCGGGAGACATGGTCACGGCGTCGTGGATGGCGTTTGCGAGCTCCTCGGTGTTCCAGGGGTTGACGATGAGGGATCCGTTGAGCGACTGGGCGGCGCCGGTGAACTCGGAGAGGATCATGACGCCGTGGTTGTCGCGCTGGGTTGCGATATACTCATAGGAAACGAGGTTCATGCCGTCGCGCGTCGACGAGACGAGGCAAACGTCCGATACGGCGTACAGAGCAGTGAGCTCGTCAAACGAGACACTCTGGTGCAGGAAGTGGATGGGCATGAACTCGATTGTGCCAAACTTGCCGTTGATGCGGCCGACAAGCTCGTTGACAACGGCGCGGAGGTTCTGGTACTCCTCGACGTCCTGGCGCGACGGCACCGCGACCTGAACAAGCACTATCTTTCCGATCCATTCGGGGTGTTCCGTCAGGAAAACTTCCAGAGCATGCAGCTTCTGCGGAACGCCCTTGATGTAGTCGAGACGGTCGACACCGACAATGAGCTTGACGCCGTTGAACTTGCGCTTGAGCGCTTCAATGCGCTCCAAGACCTTGGGCTTCTTGAGGCCCTCGACAAACTTTTCGGGGTCGATACCAATCGGGAAAGCACCGACGGTGACAAACTTGCCTTTGTAATCTACGCCGTTGGGTGTGGTAGGGGTGGAACTGCGTCATCGGTTAGTTTCGAAGACGCCACTAACAGCTGGTGAAACAGGGAGCTCGACATACAGAATGCGGGAGCAACTGCTCAAGAAGTGGCGAGCATAATCATAGGTATGGAAGCCAATAAGGTCGCAGTCGAGGACACCCATCAACAGAGACTCGCGGACGGGCAGAATACGGTAAATCTCGGACGAAGGGAAAGGGGTGTGCAGGAAGAAGCCAATCTTGACGTTCTTCTTGGAGTTGCCAATCTCCTCGCGGAGCATCTGGGGCAGCAGCATAAGGTGGTAGTCGTGGACCCAGATAAGGTCGCCGTCCTGGACGTCCTGAACAACGGCCTTGGCGAAGAGGCGGTTGACTTCGTGGTATGCGCTCCAGGCGCTCTCGTCGAAGGTGATTTCACCGGGGTGGTAGTGGAAGAGGGGCCAGAGAATGGAGTCTGCAGAGGGTTGAACGTTAGCAGATTGCCACAGACTGAGGGAAGGGAGGCCAAGACGCACTGGAGAAGCCGTTGTAGTGCTTGTCGGCGAGCTCGTCGTCGATGAAGACGGGGTGGGCGTTGTACTCGTCCTTGAGACGCTGCTTCATGCCGGCAATCTCGTTGTCGGGGACTTCGAGGCCTGGCCAGCCATACCACTGGAAGCTCGTCGTTTTCGACAGACCGCTGAGACCGGTGACGAGGCCGCCCGAGGACATGGAGAACGAGTAGCTGCCATCTTCGGCGCGCTTGATGGTGATGGGCAGGCGGTTGGAGAGGAGCAGGAGGCGCCCGGGGGCGGTGTCTTCGTCGACGAGCGCGGGCATGCTGACGTTGTGCCGGGCGACGTGGTGCGGGCGTGGCGAGGAGCGGCGGGGGTTGTTGATGGGGCCCAAGAGAAGAAGAAATTCGTGGATTTTATTTCGGAGGGCGGGATGGTTGCAGCAAGCTTATTAGTGCTGTTAGCTGAGTCGTCGTCGGGCCGGGATGAGCTTGCGGGGGAATGGAGGGGTAAATAAATGGCTGTCATTTTGGCTGGCCAGCAACTCTCCAGGTACCTCGCGTGGCAACGTAACCGGGGGCTGGTAGCAGCGAGAGCTCCCAAGAAGAAACGCCGGGTGACAGCAAAGGGGGTATGCAGAAGAGGCGGGCTGGATTGCGATCTTGGAGGCAGGGGATCGACTTACAGTGAGTAGTGGTTGCAGGCCAAGGTGGATGCAACAAGCTCAAAGCTGGGGTTCGCTGGTGAAAGCCGGCGCAACGCGGCTTGTAGCGGTGGTCGACAGGAACAGCCTACACTACGCAGGCTATGTGGAGCTTGTAGCGAGACAGTGTATTGCAGCAGCGCAATGCTTTGGAGAGGAGGAGGTTGAAGATGTGAGGACGAGAGGGAAAAGAAGATGTAGACGGGAGCAGCGCAGGATGGAAAGAGACGGAAGGCGACGGCTGGGCGGCGGTTGGCTGGCAGTAATACTCCGTACCGTTTGTTGACTGATGAGATGACGGAGCTAGCTGGGTAGATACCTAGGTACGCTGTCACTGGGCCGGCCCGGGGGGTGGTGGTGGTGGTGGTGGGACAGTGGCAGGAAGGCGAGTGAGTGAGGGTGTTGAGGGAAGCAGGAAAATGCCAAACCGGTACCCTGCAGGGAGGCAATGGGGATCCAGACCGAAGGAGCAGCAGAAATGCGCGATTCAATGTCACGCTGGAGAAGTTCTGTGGAAGCGGCAAGTGGCGTCGTCCGTCGTCGTCGTCCGTCGTCGTCGTCCGTCATCGTCGTCCGTCGTCGTCGTCCGTCATCGTCGTCCGTCATCGTCGTCCGTCATCGTCGTCCATTATCATTGTATAGTAGAGGGGGCCTAAGGGAGGCCAAAAATTCAAGAGCCAAGCCACATAGGGGGGGTGTTGAATACTAGAAGAGGGGGTGATGAATAAGATCTCCCGAGAACAACCCGGTCTTGTCACCAGCGTACTGTCATATTTCCCATTTCCATTTCCTGAGCTGCATAGGTAGGCATTAGCTAGACCATACTACTTACCAGGTGTCTAGACCCCCTCCAATTGAAAGAGTTGCCCCATCCATCTCCCGAGCTTACTATCCTTAGGTAGTACCTCACCTTGGGGACCCAGGCGTCTGCATGCCGTCTCTTCAGTATCTGTGCCTCTTCAGCCCGCCTCATCACGCACCTTACCGAGGGATTTCCCGGAAGATCCACGAGTCTGGCCGACTGTTGGATGAGCGATATTAATCTGCAGGGCCGCTGAGCCGGGCTCTCCCAAGAAGCTCTCTGCAACACACCTCAGGCTCAGTAAAAGTGCAACTGTCGACAAAGTACCGGTACGTGAGGGGCCCTGGGGGATACCCGCCCAGCAAGTGGAGCATCCGGCGCCGATGGTGGGCACCGCATCGGCGCTGAGAGAATGTTCACGATGCCTCTTGGGTTTTTCTGCTGTGCAACGGGCCAGTCACAGTAATAGTACGTACCTTGACCTATGCTATACCAAGCTCATCCGCGGGCCATAGTCCTTCAGCGAGGACTGTTTTGCATCGATCAATACATGGCGAGACAACAACCCCCAGGCGGGTATCTACATACACTATCGCAGGCTTGTCAAACTTGAGGCTCAGGGACCCTTGAAGGCGACGCAACTGTGCCGTCATCCCAAAGATAACCCAAGCAAAGCAAGCAAGCAAGCAGACAGGGCCAGGAACCTCCCGCTGCGCTGCAAAAGCCGCTGGTCAGTCGCAATCGTGGGAGCTTCAGCCCCGGCACACATCCTGCGCCCGCCAATGAGCTTCCCTGGAACCGCAGAGAACGCTCCAGCCCAATCATCCAACCCACAAGGCCCCCGTCTGGCTACCGCAGACTGACATCGAGCGCCCCGTTTTCTCCCCGGAATCCGGACCAAAACTTCCTTCGCGTGCTGCTTTGCCGCCGAAGAGTCCGGCCCGAACTGGCGCTTCCCTACCTATTGCATCAGCTCGTCGGGTCTCCATGTCGAGACCAAACAACCCTTCTGAATGTAGTCCATCGCGGCCTTGCAATGTTCGCGATGGCTTCTTCTTTCTCATCACTATTTCCAGAAGGAATAGTCATCAGGGTTAACAATACATAAATACGTACCGTATAAAAAAGATACCTTGGTACAATGAGCAAGCCTTCCAAAAGCCCAGACCAGCCCCAACTTTGACGTCGGGTGATTGGACTGACGCCCCACTAGACCAAAGCGGTGCTCAGTGCATACCTAGTACTGCTGCAGTTCAGCACAGTTGCAGGGCCCCCAGTTTCACTTGCTCTGCACCCCGTCGCGCCGGCTTTGTTGATGTGCATTCACCTTGTCACTCGACGCGACTTGGACCTCGAAAAGAGCCATTGAAGCTCTTGCTGAACCACCATCAATCCAATCCCACGATTGTTTGCCAATAGGCCTGTGGATTCCCCTGCTTGGCTCTTTGCCACCTCCAACCACCCATCCCTGTCGACAACCCGCCCAGACCATGGCACCGTCGGACAAGAAGCTCGAGGCGGAGCTCCTCAGTGCCGTCCGCGAGGTGTACAAGACCAACAGCGACGACCTGACCGTCAACTTTGTCAGGAAACGCGTCGAGAGCGACCTGGACCTCGAGGACGGCTTCTTCTCGTCGGCGAAATGGAAGGACCGGAGCAAGAAGCTCATCAAGACGCTCGCGGTAACTAACTCTCGTCGCTGGCGCGTGCGCGCGTGCTTATACTTTTTGTGCTTAAATCTAACGCGTCGCCATTGCAGACCGAGTTGCTCGAGAACGGCGCCCCGGCCGAATCTGATGCGGAAAAGGACGACGAAGAACAAGTCAAACCGAAGAAGAAGACCGCCAAGCGCCAATCGACCGAAGCCTCCCCTCCCCCGAAGCGCAGGAAGCGTGCATCCGGCAAGGCCGAGGAGGTCGACGACGATGATTCGGAGAGCAAAAAGCCGAAGACGAAGTCTAAGGCCAAGCCCAAGCCCAAACCGAAGCAGAAGACAGCCAGGTCCAAGAAGTCACAGGATACCATCGAGTCTGACGAGGAGCTGAGCGCGGTCGAAGAAAAGCCCGTCAAAGCCCGGAACGGACGCGCGAGCAAGGTCGAAGCAAGCGACTCGGATGCTCTCAGCTCGCCGCCCGTGAGTGAGGACGAGAAGGAGGAGAAAGAGGAGGAGGTCAAGAAGTCCAAGAGCCCCCCCAAAGCTACACCAAAGGAGAAATCACCAGCCGAGAAACCCTCGGAAGATGCTGCGGAGAAGAAAGACGAAGAACCTCCAGTCGACGACACATCGAGCGAGCTGTCCGAGCTGATAGACGAACCCCCCAAGCCCAAGGGCAAAAAGGCCGCCGAGGAGCAGCCAGTGATTGACGATACATCCAGCGAGCTCTCCGAGCTGATAGACGAACCCCCAAAGCCGAAGCGCAAGAAGAAGGAAGCAGGCGCCGGCAAGGCCACCAAGCCGAAGAAGACACCCGCAGCATCAGACAACCCCGACGACGCCGAGATCAAGAAGCTGCAGTCCCAGCTGGTCAAGTGCGGAATACGCAAGATCTGGGGCTTCGAGCTGAAGCAGTACGGGGACAACACCAAGGCCAAGATCAAGCACCTCAAGGGCATGCTGAACGATATCGGCATGGACGGGCGCTTCTCGGAGGCCAGGGCGCGGGAGATCAAGGAGCGCAGGGAGCTGCAGGCGGACCTGGAGGCCGTGCAGGAGATGGACGCGAACTGGGGCGCGAGCGGGCGGTCGTCGCGGAGCAAGGCGCGGGGGCAGCCGCCGCCCAAGGCCGTGAGGGAAGACCTCTCCGACGAGGGAGGCGACGACGACGACGAGGACGAGGAGGCCGTCGTGTCGTCGCGCGCACGAGGCAAGGCGCGCGCGGACCTGGCGTTCCTCGGGGACGACGACGAGGAGTCGGATTAGTGATGCCGGCTACCTAGGTATGGGCTCGGGAGGACGCTCAAAGTACTCTCATCGTTTGCGGTTCGCGAGGCATTGCCGTGTTTTAGCTGATTGGCACCTGTTACAGGTTATTGTACTATATACCACGACGTGAGGCGCGCTGTAACTTTTTTTTTTGCAATTCGGCGTCGTCGCGGAATGTCGGCCGAGAGGCCGGAAATGGAGTCCGACATCATCTTGACCCCTGCATGACCCCGGCTGAAGTGACGCCTCGTCTCAAGCGGGCCTCTCAGGGCACATATCCATAACTGGAGTTCGGCCCTGAAGTCCCTACTCTGCGCAAATACAACTGAAGGATACTTACGAAGGCACCAGTAATCGCGCCAGAGCTGGGCCAAGTACCTCCCCAGGCTGGGCGGTAGTTAAACGCGCCAGTAAGACGGTAGCATGGCCGCCGTGGCGTGAGAAGGAGGGGGGAAGCTCCCGAGTGAGACGTCTCCAATTTACCCCGCCGTGGGCGGCGCGCTGCCCCGCACCCGAGCGCCGTCATTCACAGTGTTTCCAGTGTTTCCATCTCTTCAGCGGACCTCCCCCACTGCACCGGGCCAAACAGGCGCAAATACAAGCAATAATAGCCTGAATTGCAATGGACGTTTCGCGGGGAGCTTAGCTTGCGGTTAAAAGACTCCATCCCCTCCGTCGAGTTGCGTGATTTCGCCCTTTGCAGCGTCGCATACCCAAATCGAACACCTACAGAGCACGCCAGCTCCAACAGACGACAGATAACCGACAGTTGTTACTCCAAGACCTACCATCACACCCACCATGGCCGACGCCCCCTTCGAGTTCCTGCCCCTGGGCGCCATCCTCCAGTCCTTCAAGGTCAACGGCACAAACATCGTCCAGGGCTTCCCGACCCAGGAGCTCTACGAGAAGCACAACGCGCCCTACTTCGGCGTCACCGTCGGCCGCGTCGCCAACCGCCTCGAGCACGCCCAGCTCAAGTCCCTCAACGGCGGCCAGACCTACCAGCTCGCCGCCAACGACGGCCCCAACAACCTGCACGGCGGCCTCACCCCCTGGAGCAAGCGCGTCTGGGACGGCCCCAAGCCCGTCGGCGTGCGCGAGATCCCGGGCGTCGAGGGCCTCAAGGGCGGCGAGAGCGTGCAGTTCTCCCTCGTCAGCGAGGACGGCGACGAAGGGTTCCCGGGCACCGTCGAGGTCACCGTCACCTACACGGCGGGCACGCAGGACGTCGACGGCAGGGAGGTCTCGGTGCTGGGCATGGAGTACGAGGCGCGGCTGGTCGGCGGCGCCGACGAGACGGCCATCAACATGACGAACCACTCGTACTTCAACCTCACGGGCGGCGAGACCTTTGCCGGCACCGTCGCGACGCTGGCCACCAACGCGCACCTCCCGCGCGACGCCGTCGGCATCCCCACGGGCGGCCCCGTGCCGTTCCCCGGCATCGAGGGCGGGAAGCCGTTCGAGCTGGGCGCCGAGGGTCCGAGCGTGGACGACTGCTTCATCGTCGACGAGAACCCCGGCTCGGTGCCGATCGACACGCGCAAGGAGCCGCTGCTGCTGCACGTGCACGCCAGACACCCGGAGAACGGCGTCAACCTCGAGGTGCTCAGCACGGAGCCCGCGTTCCAGTTCTACACGGGCGAGGGCATCGACGTGCCCGCCGTGGAAGGCGCGCCGGCGCGGGGCAAGCGCAGCGGCTTCTGCGTCGAGCCGAGCCGCTGGGTCAACGCCGTTAATGTGGAGGAGTGGAAGGGCCAGATGGTGCTGAAGAAGGGCGAGACCTACGGCACCAGGATCGTGTACAAGGCCTGGAGCGAGTAGAGGATGTGTGATGACGATGACTACCTAGTATCTAAAGATAATATGCAAGATATCCAATGCAGTGCGGTCAGTACCGAGGAACTAGTAGTGATGCGTCCAGCGTGCATGCAGATGTTTGACTATTCAGCACCCCGCAAAGTGAGAAATGCAGTGTATTCCTGTCCGCCCTCGCCTAGCCTCGGCTTATACCAAGACTACTGCCGTGAGGACGGACGACAGTGACGACGATGGTGGACGACAACACCGGCCGTATTGATTGGTTCTGGGTGAAAGCGGTAGCAATATCTCTCGGTACCTAGTTACTTGGAATTTGATAGGGAACTCGGAGCCGTGATATCATAGGGCATCTCTGTATTTCTTACTATGTATTACACGTCTTGAACCAGAGGGGTCCATGTGATGAATACAAATTATTTTTCGTCAAGCGTGGCCGAGGTCAAGCCCAGCCGTGCGCATGTCTGTGTGTCAGGGGAAAGAGCCGATTTGACTGATCCGATGGTGAAGGGTGAAAAAGTGGCAGATGGGACGACGGCGACGGTGGTGCGTGGCTCACCGAGGGGCTCTAGCTTTATCTTAGCGCCTATTTTGCTGCTTATCTAGCCGGTGTAACGGCCAGGTCAAGCACCAGGTTCAAACAAAGTAAGGTAGCGCGGGGACTTTGACCTCGAGGAAGGCGCTATTACCCGACAAGTGCAACTGCCGGATGTACACACACTACGTAAGTCAACGACAAGAGATTCAATCAAGGCAGTCGAACGAACGCCCCTCAACTACCACTTTGGGAACGACGACGACAACGACGAAGACGACGACGACGACGAAGACGAGGACTCCCAGACCTCCAACTCTTTTACGAAGATACACCCGCGGCCTCACCAACACCTGCCGCAACTGTCGGAAAAACCCACCGAGTCAGGTGCTTCAGTTCCACAGCCCTGGACGGCATCGTCCCACGCAGCATGGCCGACGACGCCTTTCCCACCCCGACGGCGACGCCGAAGCGCAAGAGACGCGACGAAGGAGGCCCGCTGCCACCCGTATACACACTGGGCCAGTTCTCTTTCCAGCTCCCCGATGCTAAGAGCGACGAGGACGGAAGCGCGAGCCCGCGCAGCAAGGTTGTGCACAAGTTCCGCGGACTGGCCTTGAGCGGCCCTGGTGGCCCTGGTGGGGGCGGGGTAGCCCAGCAACAGAGTACCAACATCAGCCAACAACGCCAGGGTCCGTACGACCCGACCCGCGACGTCGGCAACGATGTCGGCCATGACGACGACCCCTTTGCGAGCCGCAAGCGAATGAAGGTCCCGGAGCTGGAGATGAAAGACGCCGGAGCCGAGCCCGAACCCGTCGTCATCAGAGACCCCGAGATCAAGAGCGACCCCGTACTCAGCCCCGACCCGATCATGGCTCCCAGTGCGCCCACTGCAGAAGCGACCCAGCACACTAGCCTCGCAGCAAACGACACCGCAACACCCGCCGGCCTCCCCCGATCGTACCCCTTCGTCAACCGCGTGCAAGATTCCAAGTCGAGAGCACGGAGGCGCGCCGGCACGCCGCCGCTCAAGGGCCGCAAGGGCAAAGGCGCTACTGGCGACACACACCGAGAAGACGAGGACGAGGAGATGCGCATCGTGGACCCCGTCAGGGCCGCGCTCACCTGGAAGGAGGAGGAGATCACCGTCTACGACCCGGACGACAAGGACGACGACGGCACCGGCATCAACGGCGTCGGTTTCATGCCTACGGCGGCCATGGCGTACGCGCGCACGCAGAAGCGCCGCATGCAGCTTGCAGAGTACCGCAAGCGCGAGGAGAGCGAGGCGCGGGCCCGGCGGAGCCAGCGCAGACGCGGCAGCGGCGCCGGCTTGGCCGTCAAGATCGACTCGAAGCCTGCGTCTGGCAGCGGCGGCGGTGGCGGCGGGGTGCGCAAGGTGCGGTTCATGGAGTCGGAGCCCAACACGATAGTCACGAACGGATGAGCGGAGGTCTCTGGGATGGATTGCTGTTCTGGCACTTGACGACAACTGCGTTTCTTCTTTTTTCATGACGGCGTTCAAGGATTTGAAACTGGGCGTGGGAGGCACGGCTGCATTTCGAGGTACTTTCAACGGCTGAGCCCTACAGGATGCACTTGTGTCATTGAATGGTGAGCAAGTCTGGTATCCTTCTCTTTCTACAGCGGCAAAGAGGATTCAAAACGCGACGACAGGGTACGGGAGCATGGGCGGACGAATATCGATAGTCTTTCTTTTATACCCCCCGGACATGAAATGGACAGAGATGATACAAGATTCCCACGCATCGCAGTTGCGTGTGTCGATGCTGGAGGAAAGATATTCATACACGGATGCAGAGATCCTTTGACGTTTCGTGGCAGACAGCCGCTTTGTGGCAGGCATACTACCAGAACTTGTACCAAGCCCTCTGGCTGGCCTTGAGCGCCTCCTCCTCGAGCTTCTTCTGCTCCATCGCGGCCTCCTCGCGCACCCGCTTCTCCGCCATGGTCTCCTGGTAGACCTCGACCGCCCTCATCATGTTGACGCGCTCCTGGCGGCGCGCGTACTGGCACAACTCGAACCCGGCGATGCTGCCCATAAGGAAGCCGCCCACCGCCCAATTGGCGGCCTTGAGTGGTGAACCTGGCTTGTGTGAGTGGCACAGTTCGTGACACATGACCAAGAGAAGAGATGCTCGACGGAAGGAAAAGAAACTCACCCCTAAAGACGAACTTCAGCCCGCCCAAGCCCGCGCCGGCCGCAATACCCGTCATGAACCCGTTGCGCGCGCACGGTGTCTGGGAGACGGTGAAAAAGTCCTCCGTCTTGATGGTGCTGACGGCCTCGGAGATGGACGGGATGCCGCCCTGCAGCTGCTCGGGCTTCTTGCCGCCGGCGGGGAAGTTCTCGTGGAACTCCTTCGGGTCGAGCTTCCTGGTCCCCGGCTCCGGCGTTCCCTCGCCGACCGGCCCGTTCGTCGACCGCGACCACAGGTATCCCCTCCTGACCACCTGCCCTTGCCCCTCCTTGCCCTCGATGGGCGTTCCTGGTGTTTCCTGCGCCATGTGCCCCGAGCTAGCGGTGTGTGTGCATTAAGTAGAATATGTGATAATAAGAAAAAAATCCCGGGGTTCCGTCTCGAAAATTGACGTTGCGACTCGTTTCGGCCCTTCCCTCTTCACTCAAGCCTCAGAATCTGCCGTGGCCTGAGATGACGTCCACCGAAATTCGTCGTTGCTGGGCCGATCTGGCCCGTGCGCACCCGCCGCGGCCGGCGCTGTCACCCGTGCCCGTGCCCCCCTGTCCGTTCGTTAATTGAATAGTGGGTCCGTTTTCGTGCGTCAATCGCGTAAAGTCGCGCCTCGGACGCGTCTTTTCACTGCGCTGGGCACCCCCCCGGCCTTTGAGACCCGCGATCTCCTGTCGCGGGTGTGCATCCTCCCCCCCCCCCTCCTCCACCAAACATTCGGCACAAAGTGACAAATCCCACCTTCCCACTCGTCCAATTTCTATCGCGGTGGACTGTTACATACCTGCTCTGTTCTGTGTTTGTCCACATATTTTTCCATTTTCCCAAACCGACACTCCTCCTCCGTGATACCCAAACCAAGCCTCGCTCGCCCCCTGTTGGCCGTAATATCTGCAGAAACGAAAGACAGGCAACCCCCCGGACCTCGTCTGCTAGCCTCTCGTCTTATGATTCCCTAAACGGATCGTCTCGGTTCCTCGAGAGACTTCTCTACATGGAGCCCTCGGCGTGCATGAACAAGCATCCTCGCCTCACTTACACAACCCGCCTGAGCCGCCATGCCCAACACGAGCCTGCGGCGCCCGCAGAAGGGCTACCGCCGCGGCGGCAAGCAGGCGTACCACGGCGCCAACCGCACGACACGCACCTTCGCCGCCTCGGGCCGCAACGAGGCCACCTCCGCCGACGAGAAGTGGGAGCGCACCCGGCTGGCGCACACCATCGACGAGAACATGGGCTTCGCGCGCTACGAGGGCGGCAAGCGCAAGGAGGGCTGGCTCGTCAACGTGCAGCCGACGTCGGTCGAGGACGACCGGATACCCGGCGGCCGGGCGGCGCTGGACTGCTACTTCCTCGAGGACGACGGGCAGACGTTCAAGGCCACGGTCGAGTACGACCCCTACTTCCTCATCGCCGTCAAGAAGGGCCGCGAGAGCGAGGTCGAGGAGTGGGTCAAGCGCGTCGCCGGCGGCGGCGTCGTCAAGTCGGTGAAGAAGGTCGAGAAGGAGGACCTCAAGATGCCGAACCACCTGCTCGGCTACCGCCGGACCTTCCTCGAGCTGAGGTTCGCCAACGTGAACGACCTCATGGCCGCGAGGAAGGACATCATGCCCATCGCGGCGAAGAACAGGAAGAACGTGGACGCGATGGACGCCTATGCCGAGGTTTCTGCGTACGTCGACTTTGGAGGACGGCAACTCGGAAGGCCGCTTGCTGACGACTCCCAGGGCGAATGGCGACTTTGACCTTTTTGACGACTCACGAGATGACGATAGACGAGCTAATGCCTCTTTTGCCGACGCCAGCGACTTCATTATCGATATTAGAGAGTACGACGTGCCGTACCATGTAAGAGTAATGATAGATATGGGTACGTCCGGACGCTCCCCGCGCCGTCCGCGCCGTTGCTGACCCTCGCGCACGCAGACATCCGGGTGGGAAAATGGTATTTCGTAGACGTCAAGCACGGCGTCACCAAAGTCACAATCAACGAGGACAGGCTGGCCATGGCAGACCCCGTCGTCATGGCCTACGATATCGAGACGACGAAGCTGCCCCTCAAGTTCCCCGACGCCGCCATCGACCAGGTCATGATGATTTCGTACATGATCGACGGCCAGGGCTTCCTCATCACCAACCGCCAGATCGTCTCGGAAGACATTGCCGACTTCGACTACACCCCCAAGCCCGAGTACCCCGGCCCCTTCATGATCTTCAACGAGCCCGACGAGAAGGCCGTCCTCGAGCGCTTCTTCCTGCACATCAAGGAGGCCCGGCCGACCGTCATCGCGACGTACAACGGTGACTTTTTCGATTGGCCCTTCGTCGAGGCGCGCGCCAGCGTCAACGGCATCGACATGTACCAGGAGATCGGCTGGAAGCGGGACAGCGAGGACCAGTTCAAGTGCAACTACAGCGTGCACATGGACTGCTTCCACTGGGTGAACCGAGACTCGTACCTGCCGCAGGGATCCCGGGGCCTCAAGGCCGTCACCGTCGCGAAGCTCGGCTACGACCCCGACGAGCTCGACCCCGAGCTCATGACGCCGTACGCCCAGGAGCGCCCCCAGACGCTGGCCGAGTACTCCGTTTCCGATGCCGTGGCCACGTACTACCTCTACATGAAATACGTCCACCCCTTCATCTTCTCGCTCTGCACGATTCTGCCGCTGGGCGGCGACGACACGCTGAGGAAAGGTACCGGTACCCTCTGCGAGATGCTGTTGATGGTCCAGGCGTACCAGAAGGAGATTGTCCTGCCCAACAAGCACGTGTCGCCAAAGGAGGCATTCTACGAAGGCCACCTGCTCGACTCGGAGACGTACGTCGGTGGTCACGTCGAGAGTATCGAAGCAGGCGTCTTCCGGGCGGATATCCCCGTCAACTTTGCCGTTGATCCAGGTGCCGTGGATGAGCTGCTGAAGGACCTGGACGCCGCCTTGACTTTCAGCATAACTGTTGAAGAACAAAAGTCCATGGACGACATTGAGAATTACGACGAGGTCAAGGAGCAGATTGCAGCACGGCTGCGCGCCCTCAAGGAAACGCCGAACCGCAGCGAGCGGCCACTGATTTACCATCTCGACGTCGCGTCCATGTACCCAAACATCATGACGACGAACCGTCTGCAGCCGGACTCCATGATTCAGGAGGCAGACTGCGCCGCGTGCGACTTCAACCGGCCCGGCAAGACGTGCGACAGGCGGCTGCCCTGGGCCTGGAGAGGCGAGTACCTGCCGGCGAAGCGAGACGAGTACAACATGATCCGGAACGCGCTCGAGAACGAAAAGTTCCCCGGCAAGTGGCCCAACTCGCCGATGCGGACGTTCCAGGACCTGGGCGCCGACGAGCAGACGGCTCTGGTGCGGAAGCGCCTGCAGCTCTACTCGCAAAAGGTCTACCACAAGATCCGCGACTCGACGACCATCGTCAAGGAGGCCATCATCTGCCAGCGCGAGAACCCGTTCTACATCAACACCGTCCGAGACTTCCGTGACCGTCGATACGACTACAAGGGCAAGGCCAAGGTGTGGAAGGGCAAGACGGAGTCGCTCAAGTCGTCCGGGGCGACCTCCTCGGAGGTCGACGCGGCCAAGAAGATGATTATTCTCTTCGACTCCCTGCAGCTTGCGCACAAGGTCATTCTGAACTCCTTCTACGGATACGTCATGAGAAAGGGATCCCGGTGGTACTCCATGGAGATGGCCGGCGTGACCTGTCTCACGGGAGCGACCATCATCCAGCTGGCCCGAAGCCTCGTCGAGCGTCTCGGCCGTCCGCTGGAGCTGGACACCGACGGTATCTGGTGCATGCTCCCCGCCACTTTCCCAGAAAACTTCTCCTTCAAGATGAAGAACGGCAAGAAGGTCACCATCTCGTACCCCTGCGTCATGCTGAACCACCTGGTCCACGCAAAGTTCACGAACCACCAGTACCAGACGCTCAAGGACCCCAAGACGTTCAAGTACGAGACCCACAGCGACAACTCCATCTTCTTCGAGGTCGACGGCCCCTACAAGGCCATGGTCCTGCCGACGTCCAAGGAGGAGGACAAGAACCTGAAGAAGCGCTACGCCGTCTTCAACGACGACGGCAGCCTGGCGGAGCTCAAGGGCTTCGAGGTGAAGCGCCGAGGAGAGCTGAAGCTCATCAAGATCTTCCAGCAGCAAATCTTCAAGTTCTTCCTCGAGGGCACCACGCTGGCCGAGTGCTACACGGCCGTCGCCAAGGTCGCCAACCGCTGGCTCGACGTCCTGCACAGCAAGGGCGCGACGCTGGCCGACGAGGAGCTCATGGAGCTGATTTCCGAGAACAGGAGCATGTCCAAGACGCTCGAGGAGTACGGGTCGCAGAAGTCGACGTCCATCACCACGGCGAAGCGCCTGGCGGACTTCTTGGGCGAGCAGATGGTCAAGGACAAGGGCCTCAACTGCAAGTTCATCATCTGCGCCCGGCCGAAGAACGCCCCCGTCACCGAGCGCGCCGTGCCGGTCGCCATCTTCTCCGCCGAGGAGAAGACGAAGCGCTTCTACCTCAAGAAGTGGCTGAAGGAGGAGCCCGCCGACACCGACCCGCGGGCCCTGCTCGACTGGGACTACTACCTGGAGCGTCTGGGCTCCGTCATCCAGAAGCTCATCACCATCCCGGCCGCGCTGCAAAAGGTCCGGAACCCGGTCCCGCGCGTGCCTCATCCCGACTGGCTGCAGCGCAGGATCAACATCAAGGAGGACAAGATGAAGCAGAAGAAGCTCACCGACCTCTTCACCAAGGGGCCGCTGGAGGACATTACCAACCTCAACGGCCGGTCCCTGGACGACATGGAAGACTTTGGCAGCAAGCTCCTGAAGCCGAAGCCGGTGGCGGCCGTCGTGGCTTCTTCGCAACCTGCCACGGCCCAGAAGCGCAAGTCGCCCGAGCCGGCCGAGAACGCAGACCCCTTCGCGGCCCTGCCCAAGGTGATGCCCTCGCCGTCGGACGACTACGTCGGCTTCCTGCAGTACCAGAAGCAGAAGTGGAAGATCCAGAAGCAGGCGCGCATCCGGCGCAGGCAGCTGTTCGGTGACCGCCGCGGCAACATCCAGAACAACATCCAGGCGACCTTTATGAAGCAGGCCCACATGACCTTTGCGAACACCTGGCAGCTGCTGCATCTGAGGGCCACCGAGACCCCCGGCATCGTCAACGCGCACGTCCTCATCGACGCCAAGATCCACTCGCTCAAGATCAAGGTCCCGCGGCAGGTGTTCTTGAACCTGAAGAGCGGCGACATGCCGGACGTGGACATTCCCGGCTGCCAGGTCGAGCAGGTCAACCACACGCTGCCCAACGGGCACTCCTCGGTCCACCTGTTCAAGCTCACCGTCCCCGAGGACGTCTACTTTGCGGAGGCCGACAAGTTTTCCGTCCTGTTCAACCACCCGAGCGTCGAGGGCGTGTACGAGAAGCACCTGCCCCTGAACATCAGGGCCGTGCTGCAGCTCGGAAACCTCTGCACCATCGACGAGGAGCAGCATGCGGTGCTAGGAAACGGTCTCGACCAGGGCTTCGATCTGAGTGGCCTGAAGCGTCCCGTGAAGCCGAGAACCTACCTCGACTCGTCGCCGATGGCGTACATCTACATCTCCCACGTGACCGCAGGCGACAAGCAGATCTTTGGCGTTTTCTCTACGACCAGGGACGAGGCGCACGTCATCATCCTGCAGAAGAGCAGGGACTCGGGACAGGACCTCCCCAACGTCTCGAGGATCTACTCGGAGCTGCTCGCGCGGCGGGGCGAAGAGGCCGAGGGCACCAACTGGCAGGACTGCTTCCGGTACCAGGAGAAGCTGACGTTCAAGATGACGCAGGTGACGACGCGGAGAAAGGCGCACCTGGAGCTCAGCGACGTCGTCAAGAAGATGCGCAAGGACGAGCTGCGGCCGCAGGTGATGGTCATCCAGTCGTCCCAGCGCAACATGCTCGTCAACGACGTGCCGATCCTCGGCGAGTTCCCCGTCCTCCCGCTCAAGTACGACCCCGCGGACAGCTCCCTGCCGCCTCTCGGCTGGCAGGCCGTCGTCACGAAGCGCCTCGTCGGCCACTACCTCGGGCTCGGCTCCTGGATCCTGCACCTGACGACCCTCGCGCGGTACGGGGACGTGCCGCTCTGCAACCTGGAGAGAGAGGATCCGCGCTTCCTCATCGACATCACGTACGCGAGGCGTCTGCAGAACAACAACATCGTGCTCTGGTGGTCCGCCAGCCCCCGGCCCGACCACGCCGGCCACGAGAAGGACGACATCACGGGCCCGCTCCAGACCGTGCAGATGCCGTCGGTGAACAACCCGGGCACGTTCTCGTCCGTCTGCATCGACTTGGAAGTCAGGAATCTCGGCATCAACACCATCTTGACGTCCTCTTTGATCAACGAGCTGGAGGGCTCCGACTCGGTGTCCTTCAATCCGGCCGGAGACGGCGCGCCCGGCGAAGACGTCATCACCTCGGAGGGCACCTTTGCCAACGCGGGCGTCCTCGTCCTCCGCGAGATGGTGAAGAGCTGGTGGCAGGAGGCCTGCAAGGGCAACACCATGGCGGACGTGATGGTGCAGCACCTGATCCGCTGGGTCGAGAACCCAGACTCGTTCCTCTACGACCGCGCGCTGCACTACTACGTGCAGATGATGTCGCGCAAGGCGTTCCAGCAGCTGATGGCCGACTTCCGCCGCGTCGGCTCGCAGGTCATCTTCGCCAACTCCAACCGCCTGCTGCTGCAGACCACGAAGGCGGAGGTCGGCACGGCCTTCGCCTACAGCCAGTACATCATCAAGTCGATCAAGAGCAAGCCGCTGTTCCACTTCATCGACCTCGAGATCAAGGAGTACTGGGACTACCTGGTGTGGTACGACGAGTTCAACTACGGCGGCAAGGCGTGCCAGGAGGTCGTCGAGGCGGACCAGCAGACGCTCGACACGGTGATGCACTGGCAGATGGCCACCTTCCTGCCCGTGCGGCTGCAGCCGACGTTCCAGGACTGGGTCATCGAGTTCATCCAGCTCATGCACGACCTCAAGCGCCCGCAGAGCGGCGACGTGTCCTCGACGCCGCGCCTCACGCAGCTCCCGCAGCGGTCGCTCGCCGACGGCGCCGACGGCCAGATCATCCTCGGCAGGAGGTTCGAGAAGCCCCTGAAGAAGGACATCGCCAACCTCGTCAACCTGCAGAAGCGCGAGCTGCTGCACCCGGAGCTGGCCGAGGACTACTCCTTCCCCCGGCTCCCCGGCTCGCACCTCGCGCACCTGTCCTCCCGCAACGCCGTCCTCGAGCTCGTCAAGTCGCTGATGCAGGTCCTCTCGCTCGACAAGAACATCACCCTCGAGGCGCGCCTGCTCCGCAAGGAGCTCCTCGCCATGTTCGACGTGCGCGAGTTCAGCAAGGACGGCGCCTTCCAGAACCCCAGCGAGAGCCTGAAGCTGGCCCAGCTCAGCTGCGACAGCTGCACCATGTCGCGCGACCTCGACTTCTGCCGCGACGAGGACCTCCTGCCCGAGCTGGGCCCGGACGGGAAGAGGCGCCTCGGCCCGGAGACGAGGCCGTGGCGGTGCGCGTTCTGCGAGGCCGAGTACGACCGCAACGCGGTCGAGGAGACGCTCCTCGCGGGCGTCGAGGCGTTCGTCGTGGAGTGGAGCACGCAGGACCTCAAGTGCGCCAAGTGCTCCGCGCTCCGGCTCAACGAGTTCATGGAGCACTGCACGTGCAGCGGGGAGTGGGTCGAGACGGTGAAGAGGGCGGACGTCGTGAGGAGGTTGGGCGTGTACGCGAACGTGGCGCGGTTTTACGGGTTGAAGATGCTGATGGAGGTCACGCAGGGGCTGAAGGCGGGGCTGTGAGGTGTGTGTTTGGAATATTACGAGGCGTTGGGGCGTTGGATTTGCGGTTTACGGGTTTTGGAAGAGCTGGAGATGTTATTAATGAGATATTGAGTACATGAAGTCGCTTTTGTCGTGCTTTGATGCGTTATTGTGTCGTTGGATGATGACGCCGGTCGTCGGAGGTGTGGGGCCGCGACCCCGGCCCCGGGTCCGACGTCTCCCGGTCTCGGCAGCGTGCGGTGTGACAGCGCGTACCTATGTAAAACTAGATAGAACTTTGGGAAAGCATAATTCGTAGTCTTGATCGGATGGTTACCAGGAGGGTTACGTGGATTCGGAAGTTAGACATCTGCCTTGGCTCTTTAATTGTTAGCCTTCTCCCCCCCCATTTCTTATAATAGCAATGTTAATGATGGACGACGACGGCGGCGGACAACACCAAAGACATCGGGTGGGGGAGTAAGGGCGGCAACGAAGACGGACAACAACATCAACAGTAAGATTGCGCTGTATTAAGCGCCATCCGTAGAAAATTCAATGCTTGTCGCCCTGGCGGTTCCAGCGCGCATCGTCCGCGGACTTTTCCGCGTCTCGGCACGGGCGTCCGTGAAGCCGCTAATATTGGTCCTCTTGTACGTAAGACCTTTGGTCTTGGGGTGGAACATGATATTGGAGGCCAAGCCGCCGCCGCCGCCGATGCGGACACAGAAGGCAGCCTGCAGCGGCGCCGCGAGGAGGAATCTGGCGTGCTTCATCCTGGGGGAGGGGAGGGGAATTGAACGGTGCATTTAGGCACGTACTGCACAAGAAACCGGATGGCTTTGAACGCCGCCGCCCAATTGTCTCAGGAACATCAGATCAATGGCCACGTAGCTGGGGTTGAAATGTGAAATTTAACGTGTACGTCTATGGCAGAACCTAAGCTAGACGTTCCGAAGTGCTAATGGCAAGGGGGGCAGCATCAACGCTCCCGTCAACTCCACCCTCAGCACCGAAACCAAATCACTCCTCTCCAAACACCTTCCGAATCCTGTCGCACTCTCTCTCAACCATGTAAGAGTCCTCCATAGCCACCTCGAAGTAGCCCGGAACGTTTCTCAATCCCCACTTGGTCGCCGTGTGACCGACGGTGGTGTTCCTGTCCTCCGGCCGCATCTCCGACAGCCTCTCCTCGTATCGCTTCTCGTATTTGTCCGCGTCCTCGGAATCGATTTGTGGAGGGCGCTTCTCGACCGGCTTGTTGGACTTCAGGAATATGCGTGTTGCCGCGGTGCTGGAAGTGTTCCGGGCAGCCGCCAAGTCGTTCTTGAGCTTGGAACATTCGGTCTGTAGGCTTTCGTTACGTTCTCGCTGCTTCTTCAATTCAGCTTGGAGCATCTGAATTGTGTCGTTATGGGTTTCACTAGTCGTGGTTTTTTGCTTGTCGTTCCTCGTTTCGGTTCCCATTGATGTGTCAAGAGTCTTTGATGACGACGCGATGCAAGATTGACTGTTCCGGGACAAGCCGCCTTCTGTGCGTTGTTTCTTTGCTGCCTCGGAACCACTAGGGGAGTTGCTTGATTCGCGCTTGGGGATCTCGGTTGGGAGGGGGGTGGGATTAGAGATCTTGTCGCGTGCGTACTTGCTTTGATACTCAATCAAGGGGTGGATGTCTCCGTAGATACGGCGTATGCTCCAATCATCCACAGCCTCGTTCTGATGGATCATGCGCAAGACGTTCTCCATCAGCAGAACGATCGATCTCAGGGCCAAATCAGCCCCAAAGCACGCCGAGACGTGTCCACAGCCATCGTCTGAGAGGGCTGCGGATCGAAGCGCGACAACCCAGAGCTGAGACTCTCTCACCCGCTGGACATCTGAACTCGCCGCTCTGGCCCTCGGAGTGTCTTCGCTCTTTACCACAGGCTCTGATGCATTCTCGTCATCGTTCTTGCTGCTGTTATTCGGGATCACAGCATTAGCCCGCTTGTATGCTTTCGTCTTTGACAGCCTGTACGTGGTGGCCGCCAAGGGCGTGTCGACTTCCTGTTTGACCTCTGTACTCAGACAACCCCAGAACACATGTCGCAGAATGGAATTGTTCTGCTTGGCGTTCTGAATCTTCTTGAACAGTTCTTTGATCTTCTCGTGGTACTGGAGCAACGTTTCCGGAGATATGTCCTTCTCGCGTGTGGCCTTGGCTGACTTCTTCTGTTCCTGCTGCTTTGAGGTAGACGGCGTTCCCTCTGTGCCTCGGTCGTTCTCGGGGTCCATCGTTCTAGTCTCTTCTTTTGTAGGAGGATAAACTAATTTAGATAAGAATTAGCAATTGTATTGTTGTGTGGAAGATGTCTTTACCTAGGTACGAAGTGGTGTTGTTGTTGTTGTTGTTGTTGTTGTAGAGGGAAGAGTATTTTGCGTCCTCGGAGTGGAAAGTGGGTTTTTATTGCCGTAAGGTGTCGGTCAAAATTCTAATACGGCAAGAGCCATGTGTCTTCCGTATCAAGGAAGGAATACCCAGACGACCGAGGCGAGCAAGAACTTCCTCCCCAGGCCACACATTTCTGAGCTCCATAAGGGGAAGCTTGTTTATCAAACCCTCCTCTGGGATCTAAACACCCTCTAACTAACTGTGTAACTATGTGTCCCTTAAGAACTCTCTAGGATTGATACTGTTAAGAGCTACGTAGGC
This sequence comes from Colletotrichum brevisporum, assembly GCA_030770045.1. Lineage (NCBI taxonomy): Eukaryota > Fungi > Ascomycota > Sordariomycetes > Glomerellales > Glomerellaceae > Colletotrichum > Colletotrichum brevisporum. The sequence goes on along the minus strand of JAUGSI010000006.1, from coordinate 4,149,854 downwards.
TCCCCCGGGCGTGTTCGTCTGTTACTGTCGTCATTGTCCGTCGTTGTCGTCGTCGTCGTCCTCTTTATGATCATCGTCGATATTACTCTTATTAAAGACCCGTCCGCACACAGCCCTTAGTCTCCGGGCGGATGATCTTCGCCAAGATCCAGCGGTATGATTGGACCCAACATCTCCCCCAGCTTCCGGGCGAGACGTGATAGTCGCCATCCGCTTCCTCCAGTAGGCCGTGGTCGCGATCCAGTTACTGACGAAGAAATACAGAAACACCAACACGATGAGGCCACCCCCGACGAGCGGCCCGAGGATCGAAAACACGGTGAACCCGTACGACGCCGCCTGGAACGCTGGACTTTTCTTTAGCGCGTCTGTCGCGAGCTCCACCTGCATGGCTGTGAGGAGGACGGCCACATAGAGCGTCCACGTGGCGATAACGGCGAAATTGTCGCGGAAGAAGGACGAGTACTAGTTCCAGTACACCTTGTATGGCCGGAACCTCCACAGGTAGTACCCCTTGTTGAGCCGGTTGAGGCGCAACTCGCCATAGTAGAAGCGCGGATCGACGTACGTATAGACGTTATCAGTGTCGAGAAGCTGCTTGACGAGCGTCGTCCACGTTGGTGATGCGAATTTCATTGTCTATTCGCTGTTTTTATCGTTCGTCCACCGTCGTTGTTGTCCGTTGTCGTCCGTCGTTTGTCACATTGTTCAAAAGTAGGAGGAAACGAAACCGTTGACAATTGCGTTCTTATTCCAAGCTATATTTACAAAAGACGTAGAAGGGAGACTTTTACACCAAAAGATAGAGAGCATAAGAAGGCACGTTGCCTCTGATTCTGCTGCTGCCTGGTCGCATAGTCGATTCAGCCTTGTCCCGAGCAACACAACTAATGACCTAGTAGAGGGAGGTCTTGAAGTTATCGGGCCCATAATGGGAGCGGAGATTCTTGGGCGAATGCAGATAAGGCGAGGGCTTCACACGCCGACGCTCAAAGTGTCTCTCGGACGAGTATAAACGACCTGATTGCTTCCTCGCCTCGTCCGTTGCACAGATGTAGGTATTCCAAGCCAAGACGGATAGCTCCAAGTGGACGTCAAAAAGATGTCCAGGCTCATACCACTCGTCTTCCCAGCATGATGCATCGCTTCCGTGCACATATGGCGTGTTTACGAGTTCGTCAGGCATGTCCGCGTAGGACCTCTCCATCTGGAACTCAAGATACGGTTTCCTCCACTCCCAGGGAGCGGGTATACCGTGCTCGAAATCACAGTTTGGCGGTAACTCGAGGTCGACATCCTGTTCCGCCGCGCGTCGCTTGATGCTTTCCAGGTAGTGGGTGTTGGGGCTTTGACAAGCAACCTCCCACTGCCGCCGGCTTGGCTCAACGTTGAGCTCGTCAAAGGCTTCTTGATAGTTCGCCACGATACAAGCTACCGCCACGTGGTCCTCCAGATCGTCACGGCGCCAAGCCAGTTCTCGGAGGGTGTTCTCGTCAGGAATGTGAGGCCACCAGAAGCACAACGGCAGATCTTCGCCCTCGATACCATCCCAGATGCGGGATAGGTCATTGCTCATGATGCAACGGGCGTGAAAGGCTTGTCGGAGCACTTTCCACTCCCGACGAATGAAAAGATCTTCCAGGTGCGTCTCAACCCAACGCGCAAACGGAGGGTGGTGGTGCATGCCTCGAATCACCGCCGATATCTCATTAGCAATTCTCCAGGGACGTCGAAGTCGCGCGTAGCGTTCGATGTTGCCATCCCAAGCCGCCATAATGATCAGGACATCCTTGTTAGTAGTAGGCAAGTCCTTTGGGAGTGGCGAGTAAAAAAGAGGAACGTGCTCATCCTCAAGCGTTTGATGTATGCTCGGGTCGCCAGGATCGCCGAGCCTCCCATCTTCCTGGATATCGAAGTAGTGCTTGTAATCGAGATCGTGTTTTGGCTGGACAACGCCAGCCAAGGTTGAACGCACAGCCGTGTCGCCGTTCAGATGCACTCCAGCTTCCGGATTCTCGAGGTTCGCAGTCCTCATGTAGTCGTTCAGAACCCTGTACCTCACAGGCTGGCTCATGATGTGTTCGAAGATGGCTGCACCGCTCTTCTTGTTATCCCGCGCCTCTTCAGCAATAGAGACTTCGGGGAGAAGGTCGAGTTCCTTGTACAGCGAGGTGTAGCCCGCAGCGGCGCAAGCACGTCCAACATGATACCGCAGGTCGGGGTATCGCCGGGCAAGCTCCCGATAAGTATCTTCGCTGGCCAAGTCTGGGTACCAGATGCAGTACGGCTTGTGCTTGTCGTGGGCCATGTCAGGAATACTGTTACTCATGATGAGACGGGCGTTGCGCGCCCTGACGAAGACATCTTTTCCCTCCTTCGAGCAGAGAACCGAGACCTCGGGTGACGTGGCAAACTCCAAGTTACGACGAATCATCCGGATCTTGGCGTAGGGGTTTTTTTCCCATTCCTCCCGGCAGTAAACGATGGCCGTGTCTGGATGTATCAAAGAGGGTGTAATAGCTCGCTGCCAGTCATCCAGCAGCTCACGGGGGTCCTTGACCGTGCCATCCGGGAAACGACCGCGTAAGGTAGACATCTGCCTTGGACCAGAAGACCGGAAAAGAGCCCGACGAGGACCTGATGTTGCGGCGGGAACACTGGTGAGTGAGTAAAAGGGGGTGCGATGCGTGCTGTGAGAGAGGAGCCGATATTGAGTCGGTTGAACCCGCAGGCGTAGAGAGCGGCAAACGGCCAAAGTCATTGTGATGATTCAATGCCCGACGAAGAAGAAGAATGAGAGAGCCCGGAATTTCATTAGCAGGTGAGTGTGCAGACCGCAGTTGATGTTGGGGATGCACTGCAGATTGGTCAATGCGTGGTGAATTGAGTGGATGGATGCAAGAGGAAGAAAGTGCCTCCAGGTAGTGGAGGTTTCGGTTCACCTGAGCCAAATCTTAGCTGCAACAGGGCGGGGGCGGCGGAGAATCAAGCCTTTCTTCCCAGGGCGGCCAAGACGCCGACAGGGACATGGATTGACCCTTGGAATTAGACGAATATGCAGGGGATGGAAGGGATAGAAGGGACTTTTGCAAACCTCGAACCAACAACTTACAAGACCCTTTGACAGCGGGTCTACAAGAACCATTACCTTGTGTATGGCACAAACGGTTCGAGTCGCATTGAAAGTGACAAGCTCGGTGTACTAGAGCCTTTCAAACTTATGGACAGAGCAGGTTACCCAACTTTTTTCATGGTGTCATGGATCGGTCATGGTGTTCACGCATTAGGCTGGGGTCGGAAAATTAGGTGAAGTTATCGTTACCTAGGTAGGTAGGTTTGAGATGCTCGTGGATTCTGCCTCTCTCTCAACGCAGCAAACCTTCTTTTCCTGGAAGCTCTTGCCAGAGTAAGACACTGGCTACAAGTTGAGGAATCCATCCATCAAAACACAGCCCAGCTCAGCAATCACTTAGGAACACCGTGCTACGATCTTCTGGATCTTGGCGTCTTGAGCGACAAACCGCTCACCGAACAAAGCCAGCTTGCTGGCAGGTATCCCCCTCCGCGCTGCCGCGGCATCCTTATAAGCCTGTGCCGTCGATCTCGCCCCAGAACCTCCAATGGGCGGAATGAGCATGGACAGGATGGCCCACGGGGCCGAGAGAGGATCGCTGATGACGCTCTCCACCGTGAGTGCCAGAGCGCCCGCCTCCCCAATGAGCATGCTGATGCGGGCGACCATGGCAACACCCCCGAAAGCGGCTGAAACTGCTTCTCCCGCGAACGGGATGACCAGGAGAACTATGCTCAGGATCTCGATGATCAGCTTCTTCTTGTCCCGCTCCTGCTGCGCCTTGCCAATCTGCTTAATCTGCTTCATCGACTCAAGCGCGCCCTCCAACATGAACACGGGTGTCGCCAGTCCCTGCACGACGTCTGTCGTGTCATCGACATAGCCCACCATCATGGCATAAAACGTCCCGAGAGTTCTCAATGAGAGGGAGGCAACATTGGGCATCGCGGCCTCGACGACGTCCTTGGGGTTTGTTACTTTCACGTTGTCGCCCTTGACCGGGATGCCCGTTTTGGAGAGCTTCATCTTGCGACAAAGGCTCTTGGGGCCCTTGATCGGCTTGTCTTCCACGTCAAAGCATTGTCCGTTGTCATGCCACTCGCCAAACTTGACCCAGCTTTTCTCGATGCCCAGATCTCGCTCAATGGCCTCGTAGAACCCATCGGGATCTGAGAGTGTGTATTCGAGCGACCATGACTGCTGGAGCTTCCAGAACTTCTCCGACGGAGGACAGGGTCCAGATCTTGTTCTCCTACTTGCCGTCCAAGTGCAGGTGAAGTACTTGTTGCCTTTGCCGGTGTCCAGGTCCATATAGGATTGCAGCGATGGTGATATCATTTCCTTCACCCACTCGACGTAGTACCCAAAGAGGTCGTCGTAGTCTTTGGAAACGTCCGCGTAGTTCTGAGGAAAGTTGTCGAGAGAATCAGACAGAATCCAGACGGCCCATCGGTTCCAGCACTCGATCTCGTAGGACCCACTCTCGATCCCACTGATCAGATCATCCAGTGTCTTCGGTCGCGTTCCGGGGTCGCAATGGTCGATGGGACTCTCCGGATAGATCTCATCGTCCTCGACGCTGTACTCGGGAAGATAGTACCCGCTCGCCCCCGGATCCGAGTCGTCGCTTCCCACGCAGATAGACGGACAAGTTCCACGGGCGCAGCTGAATGCGCAGAGACCGTGGTCGTCTGGGGCGCCTTCCATCGTTCTGGCGTTGCTGGTCTCGGTAGGCTCGAGGAGGTCGAGCGAACCTTGAGCAGAGCAATAGCAGACCGCGATGGGACAAAACCCGTGCGCACAAGAAAACGCACAGATCTCGTCGAATAAGTCGGATGTGACGCTCATGGCCTCTCCTCTGGTGCAAGTAGCCGGCAGAAACGGCGAGACGGTGGCGATTATTGGAGGGTATTCGACAAGACCACAGAAAGCGCTGGGGCAGAACCCATAGTTGCAAGCGTATTGGCAAATGCCCTGGTAGTCCGTCGTTTTGCCCTTGGCCGGAAATGCCTGGATCCCCTTCCATTCGGGCAACGGCTTCTGAGCTCCAAGCTTCGTGCAGTGGCATGCACCTTCGGGACAGTATCCGTACGAGCAGGTGAACTCACACAACGTGGAGAAGGACCCAATCGGGCCCGTGCCATTGACGCACACTTGATCCGTGAGGGATCGCGGCTTGGCGGAGACGGACCTGGAAGACCGCGCGCTTCCAACCCATGCGTTCCAGTTGGTATAACCATTTGTCTTGCTGCAGTCCTCGGTGATGGGGGTTCCAGCCACCTCGGCAACAACAGAGCCACCACGAAGGACGCGGACATGGACGTCCCCGGTTGATTCGTAGAACCACGCGTTACCGTGGTACAAGCCTGCGCCCCCCTCCGGCTCGCTAGACCAAGATGCTTTCTGCTTCACACCACCGACCGAGACCTCTATAGTCGCAGACGCGGTAAGCAAGGCGGTGAAGAATATGGCGTCTCTCGCGACGTTCCAGGGATGGAACTCGAGCTGGAGTTGAGATGCGGTGTTGCCGGAAGTACCACCATCTTTGCAACCCGTGCTCGGGTTCGGTCGATACCAGGTGACGAGACGCTCCGAGTTGATGGTCGTCGTGTTGTGCTTGTACATGTCGATGGAGAATGGAAGAGTCTCCCGCCAACCGTCATGTGGAAGTACAAAGTTGTACGGGGCTTTTCCGATCGTGAATGCTTCCATGGACTTGTCGCGGTTCGGACCTATGGAGTGTGATTCTCCATAGTCGTTCCAGGAGATGATCTGGACAAACTCAGGCTTCCACCACAGTACTTGCTGCCACCTATCGAACCACAAGTCGTCACCACGCCACATCCAGTTCTTATTGTACCCAGGAAGGTTTGTATAGAACCATGGTGAGACTGGCATCATGTAAGGCTTGCCAGAGCCAAGATACTGCTTGTACGAAGCATCGACGTAGGTATCCATGCTCTGGTCGCCCCATGGCCATGCTGCCCAGTTGAAGAGACCATCTGCAACACCGCCAGCCTTCTCTACTGCTGGTTTTGCACCTAAAGAAGACCAGTCTGGTATGAAAAAGCACCCTGTAGCTGGCTTGATGTCCAACCAGTCTTCTGCTGACTCTGGGCCTTCGAATGTTGACACAAATGGCTTCCCGTTATATCGAAAGTAGGCCGGTGATGGCGCATAGGTATTGATAAGAGATATGACTTCGGCTTTAGGCCACGGACCATTGCCCGCGTAGTCGAAAGAGAAGAACAGCTGAAAGCCGATAGAGGATGCGTGTTGAAAGGCAGCTGCAACAGAAACCTCATTTGTCGGGTCGTCGTATGCCATGTTGAGGGCGAACGCGTCGATATGGGCCTCCTGGGCCTTTGACATGTCGTCTATCCAGTCATCGGACGTGTAGTTGGCAGTGTTTGTAATCTTTGGGCAAGTTAAACATCAAGTACGTAGATGAGCTTGATTAGACGACGGGCTCACCATGAAATGTGCAAACACCGCCGCGGCGTTGGTTTTGATGACCCATGACAGGGAACATACGAGAACCAGCATGAAATTCATGGCGGAAGAGCGCTCTTCGCTACCAAAGCGAGTGGAATTCAAATGAGTGTGACGCAGAATCAAGAAGTTCGTTGTGGAAGTAGTGTTGATGAGCGAGTGTCCTGTCGAAACACAGTAAACCAGTGACTTTCGCGAGATGATAAACGGTGAGCTACCTAGCTGCAGCATATCCAGCCTGAGGCGTGTGACTGTCTCGAAAAAGCGGCCGCGGATCTCGCGTTCCGAGAAAGCTTTGTCCTCTCTCTCAATCCCCCCGTGTCTGTGTCTGTTGGCACTAGCCATTAATATCAAGTTACCGATTGGGGCAATGCTCCGACATGCCGTCAGACGGCCAGGATGGGGGGAGGAGAGAGAGGAGTGGTAAGGCGCTCCAAAAGGCCGCAACTGCATTGAAATTGTGCTGCGTCTTCTCGGTTCTGTTGGTTCTGTTGGTTCGACATCTAGGCAGTCAGCTCAGTGCGGGCCGGCCCCTCTTCTTAGCGTATGTCTTGTTCGGACCGGGGACCCAAGCTTGCCGCACCTTGTCATTCGCAATCTGTTTCTCGTGTGCGGAATCTTCGGGGGATGTCATACTGCCCTGCATAGGGCCCATGGATGGGATGGGACGATGCTCTCTCCACTGCTCAATTAGTGGTTCCCGCTTTCGCTATGCTGCCTGCTGCAACATGCCGTCTGGCCATGCTGTGCTAGACACTGTCCTCGTCTACCGCTGCGTCAAATTCGGACACGGCCAGTCCCTTTTCCACAATCCATCGCACTAACTTCCCCCTTGAGTGTGTGGCCGCGTGACAGCGGAGTTTTGCAGCTGGGCGTTGCGGGTACTGGCATGCGAAAAGGACTCATGCTGAGCGAGAGGAATGTGACGGCACACATGGTGTGTTCTCAGCCAAATGATACCGGCATGGTCCTTGGTCCCTGCTTTACAGAGCCCCAAGACTCTTTCTTTCTCATGATGTAAGCCTGGAACAGTAGGCTTCAGGCTGTGATCTTTTCGTTGGCGCTGTCAATTGCCCGTACCTAATAACCATAGGGAGATCTCATCCATCGCCCTTCCCCCCTTTGAAGTATTGATCTCGCACCACCCTCTGACTATAACTCTGTTGCTAGGTGTCTTCAAGAGCTCTTAATATACTTAATACTATTAAGAGCTGTATAGACTTGTTGTTGTTGTTATTATTATCGCTGTTGTTGTTGTCATCGTCTGTCGCCGTTGTCACCGTCGTCCATTGCCGTTATCGCCGTCGTCCGATAGAGTGAAATAAGGGTATCAATTTGATTGATCTGATTTGCGGGAAAGGTCGGGAGTGTCCGGATATCCAGTGACAGTGCCCGGTGTCTTGCCATTCCCGCTTTTGTTTCCAGCCGCTACTTCTTACATTTCAGAACCTCCAACATGGCGGACCAACTCTTCTCCACATAGCGATGGCCCTTGGAAGACTGAGTAAAGTCTCGCGGCCCAGGAACATTGTTCTTCTTGAGAGCTCCCACATCCCCAATATAGCTACACCATTCCTTGAATGCCGCTTTCCATCTAGGGTCGTAAGGCTTCTGGTCGCTCATGCCCAGTAACTCTCTGATCTTGTTTCCGTTTTGGGCATCATCCATCATGAAGTCCAATCGAAGCTCCGAAACAATATTACCCTTCTTGTCGAGTATGACTTTGCCGTCGGGGCCCAGAACAGGTTTCCAAAACACATTGCCCTCATTCTTCAACCAGATCTCTCTGAGTTCGTTGGCGAAGAACCTAGGTTGCTGCATGTCCTCATTACGCAGTCTAACGATCTCTTGAGTCAATGTTTCAAGGGCAGCCAACTCTTTGGCAATGGTGCCGACTTTGAGAGTCTTGCGAGCCTCTTGGATGACGGCTTTCGTGTCTCGTAGGAGGATGCCGTACTTTTTCCATTCGTCACCCAGCTGTGAAATCACTTTTTCTTTGTTCCACATGCTTCGAGGAACACCTACAACGTGCTGTTAGCTCATTGCATTCGAGGTAAGCTGCGCCATTGAGGGTGAGAAGAGCCACCTTTCACGTGTAACATGGGTAGGTTGCCTCCGAAGCCTGCTTTCTTGAGTCTTTCGGCATTAGCCAGTGGGTTATTGATGTCGAAATCAAGGCCAGCTGGCACAGGTTTCCTGTCTTCGAAGCAGCGAGATATGAACTCCCGAAAGTTCAGCACTCCATTGTCGCTGCCGACGTTCTTGGGGATCCTTCCGAACTGTGTGACAGGTGGAAGCAGGAGCGGCGCGGTCCCAGGAAGCCGGTTGCTGAAGAGGTATACAATGTGGAAGACTGGGAGCTCGTAAACATGGGAAGGGCCTGCAGCCAGCGCGAGCTGGGCATAGAGCAGCCAAATGAGAGCGAAGAACCGCATCTCGGAATACTTGGAAAATGTCGGACAGTAAGGACGACGGATGTCAGACAGCAAGAATGACGGAAAATGAAGAAAGATGGAAGACGATGGGTAAAACTTACGCACGGCGGCAACCCCGTTCCGACACTTATCACGTCAATGATACCCTCGACGGCTCTGGGGCGTATTTGCAGACGGATATTGCAGCCCGTTGGGAACCGCGGTCTTGCTACTCTTTCGCTACCGATACGGAGTACATCTGATTCTGATCCACTGGTTTACTTGTTGGAGTGACTTGCCCAGTTTTTGCAGATGTTGTGCTCGTCGCCGTAAATCCCGCAGTACCCGTTTCACAGCGGATGCTACAATACCCTGCCATCATTGCTCGCAAAGCGCCTCAGTAGCAGGGATTCGAAGCGCCAAAACTTCTACGTTCCGCAGTGTTGTCCTCCAAGAGGGCTTCTCTGCATATTTTGAAATGGCAGAGGTACAGAGAGAGAGATTTGACCCACCAAGACAAGGGACATGTCCGTCAAGGCCTTCATGTGTCAATATTCCACATGATCAAGCTTCAGATTAGGCAGGGCTCTTGATACTCTCCACTGGCCAATTGGAAACTTTAGACGAGGAGAAATAAGCTACTGATCTTGGGTCGATGCTCGGCGAGGGCCTGCCGAGCCGGTTCATGAGGCTAGGCCGACAGATCAAACCCCACAACCAATTTGAAGAACCAACAAGCTCATTGTAATTGCACTTAGCCGGCAGGATCGGCCTAACATCCGCTCAAGCTTTTGGGTCTGCAGCCAACATCACGTTCCTTTCGGCGTGGGGCATGCAGCCGCGCCGCAGGTAGGTCTAGGCAGGCCCCCAAAGTGGCTCAGAACCAGACAATGAGCCAACATCATGGATATCCTAGATTCGAATGTCTTGGGGACTTTTGTTCTCGTCCCACAAGACCCTTCATCGTATGAGTCGTCTGTTAATTGGAAATCCCGAGCCCAAAAGAGCATCTCATTTCAGAGAACAAACCGGAGAACCGTCGCGCAGTTCTCGCGGTCGATAGGACTTGTATCCAGCCGACCAGACTGGTCTTCCTCTCCCTCTTTTGGGGATTTTTACTCTGTGCTCATAAACGTTGTATTTTCTCATTTGAATTCCTACGCGTCCGACACATACCAAAATATGATGCGCTTCTCTGCTTCCGCGGCAGTTATCGGGCTTCTCAGCCTGTCATTCCTTAGCCACATCGTCGACGCGGACGACGAGCTCTCTTACATCTACTACGACAACCAGGAGTTCTTAGCCAATGCTTCGAACGTCTTGAAGATTTCTTGGGCGGAAGTCAAGGGTGCCTTTGAGCACCCGGACCACGAGGATTCGGCAACCTACGCCGGCTTCGACTGGACCCAGCCCTTCCCAGGGTCTCCAATCGATGGATTCAAAGCTCATCTTCGCATTGCGAACGATGTCCCATGGCCACAGACTGCCGCCCTCAACCAGTCGACGGAGGTTTCCGCACTCACTTTTGGGATCCCGGACACGATGATGGATGCCGCCAAAGGCCTCCCCAAGCCCATGGACGCGTCATGGTATATCTGCCAGCACTATTTCGTCAGTGCACTTCCGGACCCCACGGCGCCAGTCGAGCATGACTGCGGCTTCCTGCCGGCCGACTGCAAGGCCGATCTTGAGACCAGTCTCACCGGCGGCTGGTTTCAAGAGGACCCGGACGTTGCCTGCTCTGCCTTTGCACTCGATGCTGTTCCTGTCAGCTGCCAGGGTTCTCTTGGGCGTGTGAGAGCCGACGTTCTTGGTATGTCATGATCCGATTTCTGATCCGCGTTCGGTACGGTCTCTAATGAGATGCTTAGCGTGGGGATCCGATTCTTTCGAGGACGACTTTACGGCCAGGTTTCTTACCGTGGACGAGGTCAACCAGGCAAGCTGGATGCTCGGTACTGGTTTCGTCGATGTCAAAAATACCACAGCCTACTACGAGGCGTCAAATCGGACCTTCATCGTTGGCACTGTCTTCGGATACAGTGAAACAGTAGAAGAGTCCAAAAGACAGACGCCGAAGCTGTCGCTCTCTTGTCTGCGACCCGAATGGATCCAAGCACCGCCCTCTAGCACGACGACATCTTCGGTGGTTCCAGTTGCCTACCCAACGAGCGTGTCAACGGAACCGGCGACCAATACGTTGGCCTCCACCATCGCGGCGCCGTCGCCCACGGCTGTCGTGACGGGACCGTCCTGCGTTTCTGGTACGAATTCCCCCAACAGAATCAACGGCGACTTCAAAGAGCTGTGCGAGTTCAGTTGCAGCTTCGACTATTGTCCTCCAACCGCCTGCCAGTGCCTAGAGTTTTCGGACACCCCCAAGCCTGTACCAGACAACAATGGAAAGGTCGGATGTGCTTTGGAAAGAGTAGAGGATGATGATTACCAGCATCTGTGCAACTTCGCCTGCAGCCACGGGAACTGCCCGGAGGCATCCTGTAGATACTGTTAGAGGGGGGATACTCGGGGGGACACCCGTATTCTGCTGGATAGTCTGATAACATAGCGCTCGATGAGAGCCTAGAATTGTGCATACCTGAGCAGTAGCATACAGTCAATTTAGCTCAAATGAAGCGTAATACCCATGATGAGTATGATGCCGCCGTTCAGCCAGAGATTCTTCTTTCAGGTTCATTAATTCCCAGAAACATTTGGTCATTACTATGGGATTGAGGCATCAACAGACCATTAGGCTCGGGAATTTCGTAGGCCTAGGAACAGAAAGATGACTGACTGAGCTGGTATTATGTCTCGCACCACGAAAGCAAATGAAAGATAGGGTCTGTATCCAAGAATCAATCCGATGAAACAACGGGTCAGTACTGTATACCTGTTTTCATATCCAGGGCTTTGACCTCAGCAGTCGAGAGTTGTAGTGTCTCTTCACGTTGAACAGGCTGTAGACACCAACTGGAACCGACTGTTGCAACGTGGACAACCTCTGAGCCATAGAAGCAAGTGCAGGGCGAATGGTTGGACCATCCACGAATGCTCTTATCTATATCAACCGCGTTTGGTCCCATGGTAAAAGCCACACCACTCCATCAAAGAGGCGATCCTGATACGCGAGCCAACCGTAGCTGGAGCGAGGCTTCACCGGTCGACGAAGATCGTTGCGGCCCAACAGTTCACGTTGCACAACATTGAGCGGGCGGCGCGAGCTGCAGTAAACAAGTCATACTTGCAGGACATGAATCTGCGCATTACCCGACACAGTGACTGAACCCCGCTCGCAAAAGATGTCTTAAGTCGAAGATTCCCTTGTGGCCGTTGCAATCGACTATTTCGCGGCCTTGCATGTCAAGTACTCTTCGTCCAAATCATTGATTCTACATCACTTTTATGCTTCCCGGCACATCAAACCCAATCTTGTCGAGATAGAACTACACGGCAAAGAGAGAAGAAACGCGGCTTTCGCGATGACTCGCTCGCGCTCGACATCTCCCTCCCGTCGCGGGAAGGGTTATTCAATCAGCCTCAAACCAGATGGCTGGCACCCCAAGTTCTGGCTCATCTCCTTCTCAGTGCTGGGACAGACTGTGGCGAGCATCCCACTCTTCCCCGGACTAGCATACGCCGCCGCATACGCCGCCACTGGTGTTGGAGTTGCGGCAGTTGCCGCCGGAGGCGCCATAGGGGCTGCGTGGGCGGTGCTCATCGTCTCGGAGGCGGTGTGGACTTGGGCAACTTCTTCGGGGGAAACGCCGGTGTCTTCGCAGGCCATCCACGACGCCCGGATTGAGGGCGGGCTCGAGGCGACCTACAAACATGTCGCCGTTTGCGGCCCGTCGGGCAGCGGAAAGACGTCCGTGATTAACGCTCTCAGGGGCCTAGCCAACCGCAACCCCGACGCCGCCCGAGTTGGTACCGTCGAGACGACGACCGAGACGACGAGATATCCGAGCCATTCGAGCTTTCAGTCTCTGTCGCTGTTTGACGTCCCAGGGGCAGGAACTCTCCGCGTCCCGTCCCAGGGGTACTACAAGGCACAAAAGTTGTTCAAGTACGACTTGCTGCTCGTTGTTTGGGGCGAAAGGCTTGGTGAGGTGAGATATTCTGAGGCTACATCCTCGCGGCGGGATCTCTACCTGGTCTCGGCGTCTGCTCACCACAAAGAAGCAAGATGGGCTGACATTGAATGATTGCTTTCAGACCGAGATGAACATCATCAGATCCTGCATTCTAAACCATCAGCGATTCGTCCTCGTGCGCGCCAGGTCTGACGAGATCATCAACCGCATCCTGGACGATCTCGGCGAGGAAGACAGTGGGACCGGTCGCCAGGTGGCCAGGCAGACGGCCGTTGAAACCACAGCCGAGGCGCTGAAGGGCGAGTTCGAGCGGGCGGGTAGTGCCGATCCGTAGTCAGGGGACTTCCTCATCCGCGCTGTTCGCCGTCGCCGGGCGTTGAAAGACCTGTTAACCGGCGTGGGTGATGATGCAGGTTGGTGGGGGCTACGGTTATGAAGGCTATGCCGGTGCTGGGGAAGAGGACCCGGCGACAGCCACTATCGTCTTCATTGATGAAATTACTGCTGATGGGAGAAATTCAAAAATGGTTGAAATTGTAAAGAGCAGGTCGCCGCTGAATTTACTGGGGCCTGCTGGAAGACTGAACGAGCCGGTATGGCTAACCGCGCAGTACAAGCGTAAAGAGTCGTCTGTTAACGCCGTTGATGACCTTAATCCAGATGATGAAACTCTTTGTAGAGTTGAAGAACTACAAATCATGGCATGCTGGAAATCGTCTTATTTGGTCAGCGGGCATTACCGTTTTGATCATGCCCTGCCATTTCAAACATTCTTGGCGATGAACAATAAATGGAAACAAACCTGTTGAGTTTACCGACCGGCTGCTGCGACCAGCAACGCCGTAAATATTCTCGTAACGGTATAGCGGAACAATGCCAGCAAATCAACGGCATCAGGCGATCTTTGCGTGCGCGCGTGTCATGGCCCCGATATCTCCCCGGTCGCCCGCATGGCCTGCGGGTAATCTATGTGGCGTTGAACAAAGTTATTGCACGGTCGTCGTTAATAAAGTTAATATCGTCAGTCCGGCAGGCGGAATCGGTTTGTGGTGGGCCGCGCATCCCAGATAACCATCAACACCATTACCAGCCGGAAGAACGGCGATGTTGTGGGCATTCCCGTGCTTGTCGTCCCTGCAAACAGCGCCTCGGCGGCCTGTTTCGTCGGTCGCTCTTTATCGCTGAAAACCAATCCGTCGGACAAAATATAGTTCTGGAGAACTGCTCAGCTTATCGTCATGCTATATGCTATTCGGTCTGGCAGGGCCTGGCCTCGGTGGCTGCCCTGGCCACCGACGCAGCCTGCGCCAAAACCGCAACTCCTCGCTATGTCATGTACTTTGACCAGTACGATTCTCCCCCAACTCCAACTCACGGCTCAGAGACATCTAACTGAAGCCTCACAGATACCACACGACCGGCCTCCCCGACAAGTCCATCACTTCCGGCATCACCCACGTCATCACGGCCTTTGCCAACTCCTCCCTTTTCGCCTCGGACCCGCCGGCGTGCTCTTTCAAGCCGCCGAGCGGAATCGAACGCAACAATGGACGAAGGGTCTGCATAGCCATCATGGCAGGATGAAATTTTCTAGGCAACCTTCAGCTCCGGCGCCGCGACGATCGAGAACCGGAACAGGTTCGCCAGGAACGTGGCAGCGGCCGCCGTGAAGCTGGGCTACGACTGCGTTGGTGAGTTGATATCATGCTGATTGATCCGTGGAACTGAAGGATCTGACACCTCAAGACGTGTACTGGGAGTATCCCGGGGGTAACGGCGCCGACTACAGACAGAAGCCCAACGCGAACAAGACGTCCGAGATCAACACGTTCCCACTGCTTCTGTCCGCGATCAAGACGCAGCTGAAGCACCATAAGATGGAGCTCTCCGTGACTGCGCCTGGATTGAAGCGCGACATGATTGCTTTTACGCAGCACCAGGTCCCCAAGATCAACGCCGCCGTCGACCACTTCACTGTAAGTTCTCAGAATGATTTCACTCGGAACTTTACTGACAACCTCCAGGTCATGGCCTACGACCTGATGAACCGCCGCGACAACACCACCCGCCACCACACCGACGTCAAGGGCTCCCTTGAGGCCGTCGACACGTACATCTCCCTCGGTGTCGAGCCATCCAAGATCAACCTCGGTTTCGCCTTGTACGCCAAGTGGTTCACCACTGCAGCCGGACAGAACTGCACGTCCCCCATCGGGTGCCCGACGGTCCTTCTCGAGGCCGCGGATGGTTCCGACACGGGCAACTCGGGCGCGGTGGAGTTCGAGACGGCCAACTTCCAGTCCGCGCCGGGGAACCTGACGACTTCGACCGATTCCTCCTGCGGCGCTGGCACTTTCTACAAGTGTCCCGTCGGTAACTGCTGCAGCCAGTACGGCTTCTGGTAAGACCTCCTTTCTTCCTGTTCTCTTGACTCGAAGCTGACGCAAAACAGCGGCGACACGGCAGCCCACTGTGGCAACGGGTGCCAATCCGACTACGGCGTCTGCAACGGCACATCCACCCTGTCCTCGTTCAAGACCGCCATCGCCAACGGCAAGACGGACGAGGAGAACGGGGGGCAGTGGTACTGGGACCCCGCGGGGCCGTTCTTCTGGACCTGGGACACACCCGCGCTGGTGGAGCGCAAGTTTTACGAGATTGTCAAGGCACGCGGGATTGGGGGCGTGGCTGCGTGGAGTTTGGGGGAGGACTCATATGACTTTGCGCTGTTGAAGGCCATTCAGGCCGGTGTGAAGGCGATGGCTTAGGTTGTAGGTTGGTCTGGTTGAAGGTGGCTCAGCGGTCAATTCAGTCGTTGCGTTGAGTTGTGTTGAGTTGAGAACGAGGCGTTGAATTGGCCCTTGGGAGCCTGTGTTAGTATAATGCTGGCCGATATCTCACCCGAACCTCCCTAATCGACTATGGTTATTTCAAAAAAGGGACTATCCTACTGAGAGTGAACATCCCAACTTCCTATTTTACATACCATCAACCCTACTCTTGTTTCCACTGACATGCCATTGTGACGAGGAGACTAGCAGTGATGATGGACGACAGCGACGGATAGCAGTGCCTTAACCTATTGGTTGTGTGCGCCGGAGAGAATTACCCAACTCGGATTTTGCTCTGCTGTTTTTCTTTTCAGACGCTACCTACCTTCTCATCCCTCAGAGTCCTTCCCTCTCTCAACCTCGTAACAACAAAACAAAAACATCACCAAAGAGAGGTAAACTCATCACCTGAAAACATTGAAAGTTCTTTTTCTGACTACTTCAGAGCCACCAACCGCCGCAATGTCTCTCTCCAAAGCCGTTGACACGAACAAGGCGCCGATCCCCTACGAGGTGTTCCTTTGCGTCATGGACGCCTTCATCCAAGATGTCAAGGCAGCCCAGATCTCCGAGCTCCTTTGCTTGCACTACAATGTGGAGTCCTCTGCCATCTACCATGGCTCCCTCTGCACGTCAACACAGACCAAATTTTTGGTCAATCGCATCTTCCCCACGGTTCCGATGGGAAAAGTCTACAATGTCACCTACAACCTCTTGCGGGTCCTGCCCGACGTGGATTTCTTCATTCCGTTCTACACCAGTGGCATCAATGCCCTCCTCCAGGGATCACCATCACCGTACGAACGATTCTTCCATCAGGTAGTCCACCTGCCCAACGCAGAGGCGTTCTCTGTCCTTCAGAACGTCCAATCCGTCCTGCTCCACGGGGAGATTTTCTTCAAGTCATGCAACCAGGCCGGCATAGACGCCCTTGCGAGGTACCCTAGCATCAAGCGCATCTCTATCTGCTTGATCACAGTCTCCAGCGAAGTTCTGGAGCCTAACGCCACCATCCACGCCGGCATCTGGCCCATCGACGGAACCATCTTCCCCGACCTCGCGCTGTGGGAGGCCACCACGCCCAACATCAATGCACTGTGCCGTCCGTTTTACAAGAAAGGAATCAAGTTCTATGGTGTCCTCCAATACTTCGAGAAAGAGTACACAAACACCGACTTCATCGAGTTTCTGTTCACCAAGGATGGTGTGCGTGTGCAGTTCCTCCAACCGAACTGCGAGTGCTGCAAGGCTGGTGTTCCTTTCGGTGGACGCACCAAGGAATAAGGAAGATCAAGGGCTGGTGTTGCAAAAGGGACGAGTGACAAAGGTCTTTGTCTTGGGGGCAGGAAGGCTAGGATACTTGGACATGGATCTTGTATTTATTCTTCCCCTGCCTAGGTTTGGTGGAATAGTACGTGCCTAGCAACAAGTCCCTGACTTCTGGCTATGCTTGTCTTCTTCCTTGATTCCTCCTTTTTCTTGTCTTCGCCCCAACAACCCAGAGGAGATTTTAAGGTGATTCCAGCGACATTATCACTGGTACAAATTCAAAAAAATATGATACAAAGACTACGAAACGCCTCAAAGTCAACCGCCAGCAAGGTCGAAAACCTTACCAATGACCCACAACTTGCAGCTGGTCTGCGCTCAAGTAGGCCATGACAGCCTAGCTGATCCAGCATAGCCCGTGACTGGTGTTTGCATATCGAGAAGAAGAAAACCGACGACATATCAGACCCGACCTAGCTGCATCGTCATTCACATTGATTGCCGCGCTACCTACTCTCACACGACATCTGCGACCTCCATTGCTGGCAAAGCGTACCAGCGTCCTCACTGCCCGCCTCACCTGAGACGATGTCGACCGAACACTTCATCACGTCGTCCGAGACGGGATCCCGGCGGTGGCCCCTTCCCTACGAACTCTTCCTCAACATCATTGACATGCTCATCCTCGACGCAGAGGACTCTGCGATCGCCATCGCGATGAAATTCTCTATAGGGGAAGAAGATGGCCGAATCAAGATCGAACACGACCTCTGGGATCACCACCGCGGCGGCCGGGGCTTCCAGCACAGACGGCGGTTCCACCAGCTGCGCCTCGCCCTGCAGACCAACCGCCGGACGAGGAGGGCGGCCGAGAAGACGTTCCGCCCGATCGAGGTCTGGATGCCGGGGTCGGCGGGGACCGCGGTCGCCTGGGTGCTGCCCGAGCTCGACTCCTTCCGCCCGCATCACTTCGGCAGCCGCGGCTGGGAGCCGATCAGGCTCGTCGCCGGCGGCCTGGGCGGCGACTTGACGAGGTGTCTCGGGATCCTGAACTGCCTGAACTTCGACGTGTTCAAGGAGAACGCGGCGGAGAAGTTCGAGGCCGTCCTGTCGCTGCCGAGCCTCCGGCTTGTCGGGCTGATCATCTACATTCGCTGGTTGCTCTCGAAGATGCCCTACCGCCATCCGGTCGAGAGATCCGTGTTTCTCTCCCCAGACCAGTGGGAGTTGTTCAACAGTTCTGCCTTTAAGAATTTCTTGGATCAAGCCGAGGCCAGGGAGATAGTCGTGCTGGCCTCTGAGTTGCCTTATTTTGGCGGCACACTGGCTGTGGAACTGGCTCGCGATCCTGACGCGGATGGAGTTTGTATGGTCCTCTATTAATAAGAAACGGACAGAGGCAATGAGGTGAACAACAGCAACAGTAGTCAAAGATACCAGTGATGGAAAGCAGGGGGGGCAGTAGGGAGGGGCAGCAGGGAGGGACAGGAGCGATGGATACCTAGTAGTATATATCAAGGTCCTTCGACTCGGAGAAGGCTCGGCCCACGATAGTAAAGAGACTGAAGCCGAGGCTGAACCTTATCAGAGCGGAACGCCAACATCCTAGTCCCTGGACAGTGCATCCGCCAAATAGAGTTTTCTTTTGTTCTGAGGATGGACTTCTTTTGCGCATACATGTCTTTCACCCCGATGTCTGACGCGATAACTCCCTCCGAAACACTCTGACCCAGTCACTAGTCGACGCCATCAAGCGGCAGCATAACGAAACGTGGGGCAGGACGCTCCCATTCAGGTTCGTGCAACTCGAAGCGCTTGCATTCCGGGTCGAGGAACTTCATGCGAATGCCGTCCGGGGCGTTGACGAGCTCCAGGACGTTCATGTGGACGGTGCTGCGCTCGTAGCTCTCGAACACGAAGACCCTGATGCCGCGCTCCTCGAGATCCTTCCAGCGCGGCCGGAACGCGTAGTCGCCGATGCACCACACCCACCCGGCCAGCTCGGGAAACTCAATCTCATCGATGGGAACGGCCTCGTCCTCGCGCGCGTCGGCTTCCATGATGATGGTGTCGACTTGGACGGATATCTCCTTGAGCTCGGGCAGTTCCAGGAGGATCTCGAAGTCCTGGACGTAGAAATCGCTGAACAGCATCGACTCGACGATGCGGACGCGGCGGATGCTGTTGAGGACGATGGCGCCCTCTGGGCTGGGACTGCGCAGCGTGGCTACGTGAGGGGCCATCCAGTCGCGGTCGCCGATCCAGGGGAAGAAGTAGTGGACGTTGGGACAGATCCAGCCCACTTTCTTGAAAATATCCTCCGGGTTAGAGCTCTCGAAGACCATCTCGACGGGGCGGAAAGTGGTGGCGGCGATGTGTTCGCGGGTCTTGGAGTCGATCTGGATGAGGTCTCGGATGAGGGCGAAGCGTCTGCGCTGCGGGACGTTGCCGCCGTCCTGTCGGAAATCCACCTGGTCGCAGATGTTGAAGCCGGAGGCAGTCTTGTCGCTGATGGTGATGAAGTGGTGGATGACCTCGGTCTCTTTCTCGGCGCGGGCCACGAGGATGTCGATTATGTCGAAGAAAACATCGTACGGTAGGGTCGATGGGCCGGTGGCGCTCGGGAGGGCCTCGCGGAGCTCCCGAAGCGACATGTCTGCGGAGGAGGATGAGGAAGACTTCTCAGCCATTTTGAGTGTTTTTGAGAAGACCGTATGTTAAGAGATGAGGGGAGATGGAAGAGGAGAAAAAGGTGAGTGAGAGAAGGGGCAGAAGCGAGGTGGGCAAAATTAAAGGGCTTGATGCGCATACCCGTTTGCCAGGAAAATCGGACCTGTTTTCCTCCAGGGCTTGCAAACGGACACCGCCAATGGATCAAAGAATCCGACCAAGGACTAAAGAGGGCGAATAGCACGGATTTTCTCCCTCGGCTGCCCATGCGCATGGTAGCGGAACCCCTGGGATATAGCCAGAACACCTGGGAACAATCCCTTTGTGCTGCCAGGTGCTATCTACGTCTAAGCTAGTCGCTGTCGCTGTCACTGTCTCTTTCACCGTCACCTGAATCCTCATCAGAAGAATGGTCGGAATCGTTGTTGTCGTCATCACCATTGATGCTCTCGTCAAGCATCCTGTCAAGATCCCACCACCAACCAGTCAACCAGCTATTGCAACAGCTGCCGCTATCGTCATTGTCGTCGTCGTCGTCGTCGCAGCCGAAGCAAGAAGCCTTGCGAGTTCCTTCTGACGAGAGGAAATCCAGACCGAAGATGTTCATGGCTGAGGAATTGGTCGGAATTTGCTGATTTGCAGGGGACGTCAGATTCCAACACCACTGAAGAGAATGACAGCACTTACATCATATCGTCGTGAGTCTACAATTCTTGATCTACCTAGGTAGTCAGACATTCCTCGTCTGGCTGGCAGGATGTCCCAACTGCAAAGTGATGTTCCCATGAAGGGAAAGTTGGCAGATTCGGGTGGGGTAGATGCCCAGAGGCAGAAGGTGCGAGAATGTTTGGCAAACGGGCGAAGGAATTCAAGGAAGGTGGCAGGGGAGACCTCCTTCCTTTATTTTGTCTGCTCTGCACCTACCCGCCATGGCTGCTGGCCTCATTGGGACTCAAGCCCAGGTGCCTTCCTGGCCTGGATAATTGGAGGTACTCAGGTACCTTTCATGAGGGCGCACAAGCAGCAACGGGAAGCTGCATCTGCTTGCCTCCTTTTTCCAAGATTTACTCGAGGCCAACATTTCTCCCCTCTCCAGGCTTCCACCGAGTATGGCAAACCGACACCCAGCAGAGGTACGAGAAAGAGTTCCCTGTCTGACTGCACGATTCCCGTTGCCTCCCCGTTTTATGCGAGCAAGCCAGCCAGCCCGAGATGACACCCATGCCATATTTGGCTGATTCCCAAAGCCACGACGCAGCAAGGGATACCAGAAAACGCATCTAACGCGTCTCGCATCTGAACCGGTAAGCCCAGCATACAAGATTCAATCTCCAGATGACTTAGCTGACTCGAGACCCAGTCATCTTCTGCCCAAGAATACCCCTTCAGTCCCGACGCCAGTCCCTTGCTCTTCGACGTCGAGACAACCCACCACGGCTATCACCCAGGGCTGATGCCGCCATAGCCACAACACAAGGCCTCGAGCGATACACCTGCAACCAGGTCTCCAGCACCCCTTTTCCTCGGCTTGCACGACGCCAAATCAGCCCTACGGAGTTGGGAAGCAAAGTCCGCGGGGAAGTGGGCCAACGACGTCTCCAGGGTCGTGGATAGTGTTTTTGCGGCTCGCCGGATAAGGTTTTCGGATGGAGCTTCCCTGCAAGCCAACGGCCTTGGCAAAGGATGTGGTCTCTCCCGTCACTTGGAGATGCCCGGGCGGTCATCGGTTGTTCGGAAGGGCGTATTCTCCGGAGCTTCCATCCGGATATTTGGGGCCGATATGGGATGCTAGTCAGTCGTCCGAACCAGTCAATGACAGTGCCGCAGGCAGGCAACGCCACACGAACACCTCCGTACACCGGAGCCGAAAGCGGAGACGACGAAGCCGATGCCCCGCACTCTCTCGGTGTCTGACACGCAGCCACGACCGGATTGGGAACCAATGGCCTGAGCTTGGGCTTTCGGAGCCGGTTTGGCTTATCTGCTAGGTTCATCCCTCCATATCACATCGAACCAAGTCACTCGTCATTGTCAACATAAGGCCGCGTCAAGTCACGACGCCGGCGACTAGATTAGTCTTGCGTACTACCACCACGATTACTGCGCTTCTGCGCTGTTGCGCACGACGTTGCTTCTAGAACCCATGACCAAAATAAGAAGTAATAACAGTTCAACTAACCATTAGGGGAGGGGGGTTACCTAACCTGACCTACCCGTTTAGAAAAAGTACAAAAAAAAAGAAGTAAGAGTAGAGAATTTTTTAATTAATTAAAAAATTATATATAGGTCTAAGTAACTAGATTTTTAATTAACTATATATAAGTAACTAATTATATACCTAGACCTACTTTTACTAATTAAGTACCTTAACTTACTAAAGTATAAATTCTTTTTCCTTTTAACGTTACTTTTATTTTTTATTTTTTTTATAACTTTAATAATCTATAGTTCTTTTAAAGTACTTTTAGAATTAACAATATTAGTACTATAACTAAACTTAAAAACTCTATAAATATTTTTTAAAAATACTCCTAAAATACTTTAAAACTAATTCTAAAATAAATAGTATATATTAAATATAAGTTAAGTTAACTTAACTCTTAAGGTAATTAAGTCCTTAAAAACAGCTAGCCCTAGCGTTCTACTAACCTTTTTATCTAAAAAGCTAATACTATAAGTTTATAAACCCTTTTAAAGCCCTTTTAAAGTACTTTTAAAGCTGTTTTAACTTCTTTTTTAAAAAATAAAATAAAACCACTACTATTACTTTAAATAAAGTCTACTATTGTTACTCTTAAAATAAAAGTACTATTACTTATATATTATAACTTATTAATTAGTAGACCTCTAATAGTAACTCTATAGGGGGCTTAGTAGTTAAATAGGCGATGTTAGCTTATATTAGTGTAATAGACTATGGAGTAGAAGAACTAAAATATAAGTTATATAATAATAAGTAGGACCGATATATAATAAGTAGTTCTAGAGTAGGATTAATAATACTAAAGGTAGTCTATAGTAATAAACTAATATACTTAATATTAGTCCTAGGAATAAAGAGATATATTTATAGAAATAAGACTTATATATAAATAGGACTTAAGTACCCTTAAGTCTTTTTTTTTATAGTTCTTTAGTTATTAACTTTATATTAATTTTTAAATACTTTTAGTCCTTTAATAGTAACTACTATAACCTTTTTATTAAATACTTAAACTAATTACCTATATACTTTAAACTCTAGGATCCCTTTAGTACTCTATAGTACTATTTATAGTATTAAGCCTTAGCTTTTATTAATATAAACCTTACTATTAAAAAGCTAGTTATAATATTTTAATAGCTCCTATTTAGTAAGTTGACTTTTAATACTAATAAATAGTATTCTATAATATATTTTTTTAAAAATATTAAATATATTCTTACTTTATTTAACTCTTTTAAATAAAGTACTAGGAACCTAGTCTAGGAGTTATAAAATATAGATAATTACTTTATACTAAATATTAAGTATAATAAGGATAGTAAAGCTTTTATTACTAAGGATATTTTTAACGCTCTTTTATAATAATTAGAGAAAATAGAGTAATATAATAAGTAACTAACTAACTTAACTAATAATAACTCTAGGAATTTAGCTAAACTCTAGTAAGTTACTAAGTCCACTTAGTACGAGTTTATTTAAATTTAAGGGATTATTAATAAGTTTAATACTAATTTAAAAGGAAAAAAAGATACTAATAAGAAGTTTTAAAAGTAGCTTTAAACGCTCTAAACTACTATTAATATTATTAAGATACCTATTTATAATAAATATAAGAAACTTAAACTTAACTTACTTATTACTTATAATAGAACCTCTAAAACGCTTAAGGGATTTTTAATTTAAGTAAAAAACTATTAAAGCTTTTATTATAATAGCTTTAAAAATAATACTAAGCGCGTGATCTATACTGCTACGTTCTTTTATAAGTACGCCCTTTAGTAGATTAAACTGTTTTAAAAATAGTTTTTTAAAGTTAAAACTTTAAATAACTATATTAGTAAAGTTAGGGATATTTTTTTTACTTTTAAGGGATTTAAATACGCTCTTTAAATCCTATTCTAGAACCCTAACTAAAAATAATAAGTTAAATATAACCTTACCTTACTTAAATAGACTAAGTCTACTATTTACTATACTATTAAGTTTTAATATATTAGTATATAACTAGATTTTACTAAAGAATTTAGAATCTTTATATTTTATTAAGGCTTAAAAGATAAAGTTAAGGATAAGTTTATTAAAATTAATTACTTTAAAAACTTCTTTTAGTATACTAAACTTATAATTAAAATTAATAACTATTTATAGGAAAAACACTGCGAGAAAGGAAAATAATAGCTTAGTACTAACTTAAGTAAGAAATATTAATAGTAGCTATAATAGTTCTAGTACTATAATTAGGGATAATAGCTCTAGTAGGATAACTAGTAAGAACGAAATAATAAATAGTAAAGTACTACTTATAAATACTATATAGGCTTTATAGACTTTAGTACTACTAAATAATAAAAACTTAATAGGGGACGTACTTTTAAGTATTATAACTATAATAAACTAGAATATATAGTTAAGAATTACTATTAAGCTAAAAAACAATAATAGTAACTAGTCTTAGAAGGTAAATAACTTAATACTACTTTTAAAGAAGACTACGTTAAACTATTATAAATAGTATATTATAATAATAAATATTTAATTTACTAGGAAGGAAAAGAAAACTTAGGATAGTACTTAAAGGACACTAGATAGTCTAGCGATAGTATTACTAATATCTTAAGACGAATCCTTATAGTTACTTATTGTATACCCTACTAGAAGCTTGCTTAGAAGGTAAAAGAATAACTTAATAATATAAACTTATAATAAGTATACTATAATTTAATAGTACTTAGTAACGAAGAAGTTAAATACAATAATAAGTTAATTATTTAAAAGCTTAATACTATAATTAAAGGTTTAAGATATACTACTAATATAGAACTCGACGAGGACTATATAGAATATATTTAAATACTACTTATTTAAAAAAAATAAAAGAATGGAAGTTTACGATAAACTACCTATACTTAGAGAACTTTATATAAAAAATATAGAAAAAGTAAAAAGAATTATAGTCTACTCTATAACTTAGGAAACAGGGTATGAATTAGATATACCCTACGACTTAGATAAACCTCGTAACGTTACTTAATAACGTGCTTAAAATAAAGTTATTTAGGGGGCCTTGTTCGATACTTAGGACTTAGATTTTAAAGAGGAACCTTTAATATAAAAGAAAGAACGGAAATACTTACTATATATCCCCTTAGATAATAATAAGTAATAAATTATTTTTTATAGAACTAACTCTATTAGAAAAATTAGTAAATAGCTACCTACTAGTATACTAAGAGACTATAAATAACTAAAGCCCTTATATAAAAAATACTATAACGTTTTTTAGTTATAGTACCTTAATAATAAATATTAAAAATACTTTATAAAAAAGCTTAACTTATAATTCTTTTTTAAAAAAGAAAAAAATACTCTATATAAAAATATTTACTTTAGTTAAGAACTTAATATATAAATTATATCGAAATACTAAGGACTTAAAGAAGTGGTTTTTAGACTGAACCCTAGGTTCTTAATACGATACTTATACTATAATAGTATAAACTGGTTGGATTACTAGATTAACTAATACTAAGTATACTACGTTAAGAAAGCACAAACTCTTAGAAGAAAATAACTTTAGGAAGAAAAAGGAACTAGCTTTGTACTACTAGTTATTAATATTAAGGATACCCTTATAAAAGGAGGAGTAATTAAGTACTTTAATAGGGATAGAATATATATAGAATAAAGGCTAAAGTAGTTAAAAAACTAGACTCGCCTACCGACGAAAGATTACGATAGGTAATTATAATAAAATCTATTTACTTAGTAATAAACGCGAGCTTAGACGAAAAATACTTTTACTTTAATATTATAGTAAACGGAATACGGGTTAAAGCTTTAATTAATAGTAGCGCTTAAGGTAACTTTATATTACTACGTATTATAAATAACTTATAACTACTATAGAATAAGAAAGAGGACCCTTACTTATTTAATAATATAGAAGGGGAAGGAGTATAGTATAGTAGAGGTATTGTTAATAGAGAAACTGCGCTCTTTACTTTAAGTTACTATAACTAGAAGATATACTACCGCCTTAATATTATGGATATAAAACAATAAAATATTATTCTAGGAATACTATAGCTATAAAGAGAGAACCTATAGATAAATTAGAAGGCTAGCTACTTCTATTAGGACTATAAAAAGAACTTAGTTACTAAAGGATATAGTTAACTACTAATTTTAAATAAGTTTTATTAAAAAAAGTTAATAATATATATATTATAATATATTACTTATTTAAAGGTTAAAAAAGTAGTTACTAGGCTATTGTATAGAAAGGACTTTATTATAATATAAAAAGAACTAATTCTTAATAAAGATTAACTTTTATTTATTTTAAAAGAATATAAAGTATATAAAAAGTTATTTACTTTAATACTAGAAATAGGTTTATTAGAATATAGTACTTTTAATTATAAAATTCTTATTAAAGAGGAATAAATACTATTATTTAATAAAATATACTAGTTAAACTTATAAGAGATATAAGTACTAGATAAATACGTTAATAAATACTTAGTTAAGGACTATATTAGAGAATTAATATTACTAGTAGAATATTTAATTCTATTTATACTAAAAAATAATAATAAACTATAACTATATATTAATTACTAATAACTTAATAATATTATAATTAAAAATAAATATTTATTATTACTAATTTTAGAACTATAAGACCTATTCTATAGAATTAACTAATTTACAGCTCTTAACCTTAAAGGAGTCTATAACTTAATTAAAATTAAAGAAGGGAAGGAGTAGAAGACTGTATTTTACTACTACTAAGAATATTTTAAGTATTTTATTATACTTTTTAAACTTATTAACGCCCCTATAATATTTTAAAATATAATTAACTATGTTTTATAAAAAAAGATTAATATTTTTATAATTATATACTTTAATAATATTTTTATTTTTTTAAAGACCCTTAAAGAATATAAATAATATATATATTAGGTACTATAAAAACTTTAAAAAGCTAAACTCTTTATTAAACTAAAGAAAAGTAAATTCTATACCTAGAAGGTGGACTACTTTAGATTTACTATTACACTTAGAATTATTAAAATATTAGATAAGAAAATTACTATAGTTAAGGACTAGTTAATACTATAGAATATTAAGGATATTTAATTATTCTTTAAATTTATTAACTTTTATTAATAATTTTTTAAAGAATATTTAGAAAATAGTTTTATATTAATAAACTTTATTAAAAAAGATACTAAATAAAAATAGATAAAAAAGAAAGAAGTTGTATTTTAGAAAATTAAAGACTAAGTCCTTAGTGAACCTATACTTACAATACTTAATTTAAATTTACTATTTAAAGTTAAAACTAACGCCTTAGATTACACTATTAGTAAATAACTCAGTTAATATAATAAAGAAGGACGCCTATACCTATATACCTTTTACTTAAAAAAACTTAGTAGACTAAAACTTAACTACTAAATTTATAATAAAAAACTTATAGCTATTATTAAAGTATTTAAAGAATAGAGACTATACTTTTTAAGAATAAACTATAAAGTTATAGTATATATAGATTATAAGAATTTTATATACTTTACTATATTTAAAGACCTTAATAAACGATAAATTAAATAGTTAGAATTCTTTTTAAAATTTAATTTCTAAATTATTTATAAAAAGGAATTAAAAAATAAAAGAGTAAATACTTTTAGTAAATAATTAAATCTAGAATTAATAGTTTTAAATAAAACTTAAGTAATTCTAAAGAAGGACTTAAATAGAAACCTTATACTAACTATTTACTTTTTTATAATTACTAAATAAATTAGTACTAGTACGCTTAGATAGATAATTAATAAGATAATTAAAACGATTTATAGTACTAAAGTATATAAATACTAAAGAGTTATTAAAATATAAAAATATATTTAATAATATTATAGTAATAAAGTTACTAAAAAATAAGTAGCTAAGGCTATTAAAGATTATAAAACTTATAATAAAAGTAAACTTAGATGCTATAAGTTATATAGAGAAATTTAACTTCTTTTAGTACTTAATAAAGTATAGTAATTAATTTTTTTTAATTTTATTATTAAATTACTATAATTAAAGGAACCCTTTATTAGAAAATAGTTTAATAGTATTTTAGTTATAGTAAATTAACTTACTAAGTATATATATTTTATTTTATAAATTAAAGTAAGTATAGTAAAAGAGTTTATATATATTTTTAATAAGTATATTTTTAGTTAATACAATTTACTAAGAAATATTATTTTAAATAAAGAAACGCAGTTTACTTTAAAGTTTTAGAAATCTTTAATTTTATAGCTTAGATCTAAACTACAACTATCTACTACTTTTTACTCCTAGACTAATAAATAAATAAAAAGAATTAACTAAACTCTTAAAATATACTTAAAATATTATATTAACTACTAATAAAACAATTAGGTTATTTTATTATTAATAGCCTAATTTACTTATAATAGTATAGTAGGGAAAAGTATATAGTACTTACCTTTTTACTTTAACTATGGATTCGAACTAACTGCTTATAAAGAACTATAAATAGGATTTATAGTAGTAAAAGTAGTTACTTATATTAATTAAATTAAAGAAATTTATAAATAACTCTAATATAACTTAGAATTTATTAAATAATATATATATAAATATACTAATACTTTAAGGATAAAGGGACTATCCTTTAAAGAGGGAGATAGTACGTACTTTATATAATAAAATATTAAAACTAAATAACTAAGTAATAAGTTAAACTTTAAAAAACTTAGACCCTTTAAAATTATTAAAAAAATCTTAGAAGTTAACTTTAAACTTGTACTACTAAATACTATAAAATATTACTTAGTTTTCTATATTTTATTACTTAAACTAGTACTAAAGAGAATATATACTATAAACTATATTAAAGTTAACTTAAAATAAAATTATAAAGTTAAAAAGATTATTAACTATATTAACTAATAAAATAGTATAGAACTCTAATACTTTATTAAGTAAAAAAACTATAGTTATAAAAATAATACTTAGGAACCTATATTAAACTTTATAAATATACAAAATAAACTATAAAAATACTAAACCTAGTAGTAAAAATAATAGACTACTACAAATATTAAAAAACTAATAAATAAATTACGTATTATATACCTATAACCTAAAATTTAACTACTTAAACTTTTAAAAACAAATTAAATATTTCTTTATTTAAAAATACTTAACTTAAAATAAAAAATTACAAATCCTCTACTATAGTATTAAGAATATTAATAAGTAAAGAACCTAAATTAGCGAACTTATTATTAAAGCTAAAAAAAGCCTATAGTAGTTTATTTTTTAAACTTACTACTTAAAAATTACTTACTATAAACCTTTTATAAGTATTTAATACTAATAGTAAGTTACCCTTAAAAAGGACCCCGTTTTTCTAGTCTACCTCCTATATACTCTACTTAAAGGCTTTAGTTTACTTTTTATAAACTTTTTTTTAAATCTTTTAAATATAACTTAAGTAACTTACTACCTCTACTATTTATAACTATAAACGTTTAAACTTATAATAAAGAACTAAAAGCTCCTTATCTACTTTCTCTTCCTTTTTATCCTACTCCTTTTACTAGGAATTTAACTTTTAAACTATAGAATATTAGTACTACTAACACCCCTTTAGAATAAGAATACTTATAAGTAGACACTATTAAAACTCTATTATAAGGCTTTTTAGCTATAATATAAGTATAATAATAAATAAACTTCTTATTAAAACAATAAGGGACCTTTGTATAAAAGTAATAAGTATAAAGTATATTACTATTAATTAATTAAAACTTAATATACTTAATAAGTATAGCTTTTTTATAATCTTTTATTATAGTTAATTATAATTTTAATTTTTAAATATAACTTAATATAGTATTAGTACTATAGTAAATAAAAAAGTATAATTATAGATCCCTAACCTAGGACCTATAATTTACTTATAATAAAGTCTTAAAAATAAGACCTTTAAAAAAAGAGTTAATATTATAACTTATTAATTAATAAACCTTTAATAGTAACTCTATAGGGGGCTTAGTAGTTAAATAAGTAACGTTAGTTTATATTAGTATAATAGACTATAAAGTAGAAGAACTAGAATATAAGTTACGTAATAATAAATAGAACTAATATATAATAAGTAGTCCTAGGGTAGGACTAATAATGCTAAGGGCGGTCTATAGTAATAAACTAATATACTTAATATTAGTCCTAGAGATAAAGGGATATATTTATAGAAATAGAACTTATATATAAATAGGACTTAAGTACTCTTAAGTCCTTTTTTTTATAGTTCTTTAGTTATTAACTTTATATTAATTTTTAAATACTTTTAGCCCTTTAGTAGTAACTACTATAACCCTTTTATTAAATACTTAGACTAATTACCTATATACCTTAAACCCTAGGATCCCTTTAGTACTCTATAGTATTATTTATAGTATTAAGCCTTAGCTTCTATTAATATAAACCTTACTATTAAAAGGCTAGTTATAATACTATAATAAAGTTAATTTATAATTCTTTTTAAACTACTTTAAAATTACTTTTAATATACTTCTAAAAGTAACTCCGTTTATAATTAAGTTTAACCTTTTATATTATATTTATAAGTATAGTAACTATAGTAATAAAACTTTATTTATAATTAAGAACTATAAAACTAACTTTATAAAAGTAACTAAAACTAAAATAGTAATTAATAAGTACTTTAAAACTACTTTTAAAGTAATTTAAAACTAACTCTTAAAAAATTTTATAAATACTTTTTTACCCTTTAAATTAAAAATAAAGCTTTTATAAAGATTATTACTTTTAAAAAGTAAAAGTAAATAACTACTCCTACTAAATTAAAACTTTCTACTAAAGTTAAAAAAAAAACAAAAGTATAAATTCGTAACTACTTTTAAAGTATTTTTAAAGCCCTTTTAAAGTCTTTTAAAATTAATATTACTTAAATACTTATTTTAACTAGTAACCCTCTTATCTATAATAAAGCTAATTACTATAATAACTATAAAAAGGCTAATACTAATAAGTATAAGTTCTTTAACTACTTTAAAAGTACTTTAGTACTAATTTTAAAAAGGCCCTCTTAAAAAGTATAAAGCTAGTTACTTAATTTAGAATTACTTTAAAATTAATTCTAAAATTAAAAGTACTATTAAAAATAAAAATAAAAAAGTTAAAGAATAAGTTTTAAAATAACTTTTAAAGTACTTTTAAATTGGTTTAAAATAGTTAGTGTTTTCTTAAGTGTTTAAAAAAATACCCTATTAAACTACTATAGAGATAATAGTAGTAATATATAAAAATAACTTCATTTAAGTATTCTAGACTACTTTAAAAGTATTTTATAATTTTAAAAGTAAAAGTACTATTTATATAAATTATAATTTTGTTTTATTTATTATACAATTATATTAATATTTAAAGTAAATAATAAATAAATATATACTTAATTATAATATATATTTATAAATTATTTACTATAAATATTAAAAAAAGGTTTATAATATATTAGATTATAATTTTAATTATTTAATTATTTAAATATATATTAAAGATATTAATCTTCTATATTTATATTATAAAAATAAAAAATATAAGTAATATATTATAAGTAGTTATTATTTTATAATAATTTAAATTTATTATTAAATATATATAATATATAAATAATATATTATATATATTATATTATTATTATATATATTAATATATAAATTCATCTCCAATTAAATATATATATTTATAAATATTATTTAATTCATATATATAATTTATTATAATTAAAATAATAATAATTTTAAAATTATATATAATAATAATTATATTTATTAAAAGTTTAATATTATAGCTAGCCTTTTAATAGTAAGGTTTGTATTAATAAAAGTTAAGGCTTAATACTATAAATAGTACTATAGGGTACTAAAGGAATCCTAGGGTTTAAAAGTAGACATTAGTTTGGTAAGCTTAATAAAAGGTCTGTAGTGAGATTTTCTAAAGGGCTAAAAGTATCTAAAGATTAATATAAAGTTAATAACTAAAGAACTATAAAAAAAAGGACTTAAGGGTACTTAAGTTCTATTTATATATAAGTCTTATTTCTATAAATATATTCCTTTATCCTTAGGACTAATATTAAGTATATTAATTTATTACTATAGACTATTTTTAGTATTATTAGTCCTACTCTAGGATTACTTATTGTGCGTTAGTTCTATTTATTATTACGTAACTTATATTCTAGTTTTTTTACTCTATAGTTTATTATACTAATATAGGTTAATATTACTTATTTAACTACTAAGCTCTCTATAGAGTTACTATTAAAGGTTTATTAATTAATAAGTTATAATATTAATTCTTTTTTTTAAAAGTCTTATCCTTAAAACCTTATTATAAATAAGTCATAAGTCTTAAGTTAAGGATTTATAATTATACTTCCTTATTTACTATAGTACTAATACTATATTAAGTTATATTTAAAAATTAAAATTATAATTAACTATAATAAAAAATTATAAAAAAGTTATACTTATTAAGTATATTAAGTTTTAATTAATTAATAGTAATATACTTTATACTCGTTACTTTTATATAAAGGTCCCTTATTATTTTAGTAAAAAGTCTATTTATTATTATACTTATATTATAGTTAAGAAGTTTTATAATAGGGTTTTAGTAGCGTTTATTTATAAGTATTTTTATTTTAAAAGAGTATTAGTAGTACTAATATTCTATAGTTTAAAAGTTAAATTCTTAGTAAAAGGAGTAGAATAAAAAGAAAAAAAAAGTAAGTAAGGAGCTTTTAGTTTTTTATTATAAGTTTAAGTATTTATAGTTATAAATAGTAAAGGTAGTAAGTTACCTAAGTTGTATTTAAAAAATCTAGAAAAAGGTTTATAAAAAGTAGACTAAAGCCTTTAAATAGGGTATATAGAAGGTAAACTAGAAAAACAGGGTCCTTTTTAAAAGTAACTTACTATTAGTATTAAATACCTATAAAAAGTTTATAGTAAATAATCTTTAAGTAGTAGGTTTAAAGAATAAGCTACTATAGACTTTTTTTAGCTTTAGTAATAAGTTTACTAATCTAAGTCCTTTACTTATTAGTACTTTTAGTACTATAGTAGAGGATTTCTAACTTTTTATTTTAAACTAAGTATTTTTAAATAAAGAAATATTTAATTTATTTTTAGAGGTTTAAGTAGTTAGATTTTAAGTTATTAGTATATAATACGTAATCTATTTACTAGTTTTTTAATATTTATAGTAACCTATTATTCTTATTACTAGGTCTAGTATTTTTATAGTTTATTTTATATATTTATAAAGTTTAATATAGGTTTTTAAGTATTATTTTTATAACTATAGTTTTTTTACTTAATAAAGTATTAGAGTTTTATACTATTTTATTAGTTAATATAGTTAATAATTCTTTTAACTTTATAATTTTATTCTAAGTTAACTTTAATATAGTTTATAGTATATATTTCTTTTAGTACTAGTTTAAGTAATAAAATATAAAAAATTAAGTAATATTTTATAGTATTTAGTAGTGCGAGTTTAAAGTTAACTTTTAAGATTTTCTTAATAATTTTAAAGAGTTTAAGTTTTTTAAAGTTTAACTTATTACTTAGTTATTTAGTTTTAATATTTTATTATACAAAGTACGCACTATCTCCCTTTTTAAAAAATAGTCCCTTTATCCTTAAAATATTAGTATATTTATATATATATTATTTAATAAATTCTAAGTTATATTAGAGTTATTTATAAATTCCTTTAATTTAGTTAATATAAGTAACTACTTTTACTACTATAGGTTCTGTTTATAGTTCTTTATAAGTAGTTAGTTTAAATTTATAGTTAAAGTAAAAAGGTAAGTACTATATACTTTCCCCTACTATGCTGTTATAAGTGAATTAAGCTATTAGTAATAAAATAACTTAATTATTTTACTAGTAGTTAATATAATATCTTAAGTATATTTTAAAAGTTTAGTTAATCTTTTTTATTTATTTATTAGTTTAGGAGTAAAAAGTAGTAAATAGTTATAGTTTAAATTTAAGCTATAAAATTAAAGATTTTTAAAACTTTAAAGTAAACTATATTCTTTTATTTAAAATAATATTTTTTAGTAAACTATATTAACTAAAAATATACTTATTAAAAATATATATAAACTCTTTTACTATATTTACTTTAATTTATAAAATAAAATATATATATTTAATAAGTTAATCTACTATAACTAAAATACTATTAAACTATTTTTTAGTAAAGGGTTCTTTTATTTATAGTAATTTAATAATAAAATTAAGGGAAATTAATTACTATATTTTATTAAGTACTAAAAAAAGCTAAATTTTTTTATATAGTTTATAGTATCTAAATTTACTTTTATTATAAATTTTATAATTCTTAATAACTTTAGTTACTTATTCTTTAGTAACTTTATTACTATAATATTATTAAATACATTTTTATATTTTAATAACTCTTTAGTATTTATATACTTTAGTACTATAAATCGTTCTAATTATCTTATTAGTTATCTATCTAAGTGTACTAGTACTAATTTATTTAGTAATTATAAAAAAGTAAATAACTAGTATAAAGTTTCTATCTAAGTCCTTTTTTAAAATTACTTAAGTCTTATTTAAAACTATTAATTCTAAGTTTATTTATTTACTAAGAGTATTTACTCTTTTATTTTTTAATTCCTTTTTATAAATAATTTAAAAATTAAATTCTAAAAAGAATTCTAACTATTTAATTTATTATTTATTAAAGTCTTTAAACGTAGTAAAGTATATAAAATTCTTATAATTTATATATACTATAACTTTATAGTTTATTTTTAAAAAGTATAGTTTTTATTTTTTAAATACTTTAATAATAACTATAAGTTTTTTATTATAAATTTAGTAGTTAAGTTTTAGTTTATTAAGTTTTTTTAAGTAGAAGGTGTATAGGTATAGGCGTTCTTCTTTATTATATTAACTAAGTTATTTACTAATAGTATAATTTAAAGTATTAGTTTTAACTTTAAATAGTAAGTTTAGGTTAAGTATTATAAGTACGGGTTTACTAAAGACTTAGTTCTTAATTTTCTAAAATATAGCTTTTTTTTTTTTTTTTTTTTTTTTTTTAGTATTCTTTTTAGTAAGGTTTATTAATATAAAGATATTTTTTAAATATCTTTTAAGGAATTATTAATAGAAGTTAATAAATCTAAGGAATAATTAAATATCCTTAATATTCTATAGCATTAACTAGTCCTTAACTATAGTAATTCTTTTATTTAATATTTTAATAATTTTAAGTATAATAGTAAATCTAAGGTAGTTTACTTTTTAAGTATAGAATTTGCTTTTTTTTAGTTTAATAAGGAGTTTAGCTTTTTAGAGCTTTTATAGTACTTAATATATATATTATTTATGTTTTTTAAAGGTCTTTAAGAAAATAAAGATATTGTTAAGGTATATAATTATAAAAATATTAATCTTTTTTTATAGAATATAGTTAATTATATTTTAAAATATTATAGGGGCGTTAGTAAGTTTAAAGGGTATAATAAGGTACTTAAAATATTCTTAGTAGTAGTAGAATATAGTTTTTTACTCTTTTCTTTTTTTAATTTTAATTAAGTTATAGACTCCTTTAAGGTTAAGAACTATAAACTAGTTAACTCTATAGAGTAGATTTTATAGTTTTAAAATTAGTAATAATGGGTATTTATTTTTAATTATAATATTATTAAGTTGTTAGTAATTAATATATAGTTATAGTTTACTATTCTTTTTTAGTACGAATAGGATTAAATATCCTACTAGTAATATTAATTCTTTAATATAGCCTTTAACTAAGTATTTATTAATATATTTATTTAGTGCCTATATTTTTTATAAGTTTAACTAGTGTGTTTTATTAAATGATAGTGTTTGTCCCTTTTTAATAAGGATCTTATAATTAAAGGTACTATATTCTAGTAGGTCTGTTTTTAGTATTAGAGTAAATAGCTTTTTATATACTTTATATTCTTTTAGAATAGATAAAAGTTAATTTTTATTAAGGATTAGTTTTTTTTACATTATAGTAAGGTTCTTTTTATATAACGGCCTAGTAACTACTTCTTTGACCTTTAAGTAAGTAATGTATTATGATATATATATTGTTAGCTTTTCTTAGTAAGGTTTATTTAAAACCAGTAGTTAACTGTGTCCTTTAGTGACTAAGTTTTTTTTATAGTTTTAATAAAAGTAGTTAGTTTTTTAATTTATCTATAGGTTCTTTTTTTATAGCTATAGTATTCCTAGGATAATATTTTATTATTTTATATTTATAATATTAAGGTAGTAGTATATTTTTTAGTTATAGTAGTTTAAAGTAAGGGGCGTAGTTTTTTTATTAATAATACCTTTACTATACTATACTCCTTTCCCTTTTATATTATTAAGTAAGTAAGGGTTTTTTTTTTTATTTTATAGTAGTTATAAGTTATTTATAATACGTGGTAATATAAAGTTACTTTAAGTACTACTATTAATTAGGGCTTTAACTTATATTTTATTTACTATAATATTAAAGTAAAGGTATTTTTTATTTAAGCTTACGTTTATTATTAAGTAGATAGATTTTATTATAATTATTTATTGTAATCCTTTGTTAGTAGGTGAGTCTAGTTTTTTAACTACTTTAGCCTTTATTTTATATATATTTTATTTCTATTAGGGTACTTAATTACTTTTTTTTTTATAAGAGTGTTTTTAATATTAATAATTAGTAGTATAAAGTTAGTTCTTTTTTCTTTTTAAAGTTTTTTTTTTTTAAGGGTTTGTGCTTTTTTAATATAGTATACTTAGTATTAGTTAATTTAGTAATTTAACTAGTTTATACTATTATAGTATAGGTATTGTATTAGGAACCTAGGGTTTAGTTTAAAAACTACTTTTTTAAGTCCCTAGTATTTTTATATAATCTATATATTAAGTTTTTAACTAAGGTAGATATTTTTGTGTAGGGTATCTTTTTCTCTTTTAAGAAAGAATTGTAAGTTAAGCTTTTTTATAAGGTATTTTTAATATTTATTATTAAGGTACTATAATTAAAAGACGTTATAGTGTTTTTTGTATAAGGGCTTTAGCTATTTATAGTCTCTTAGTATATTAGTAGGTAGCTATTTACTGATTTTTTTAATAGGGTTAGTTTTATAGAAAATAATTTGTTATTTATTGTTATTTAAGGAGATGTATAGTAAGTATTTTTATTTTTATTTTATATTAAAGGTTTTTTTTTAGAATTTAAGTTCTAGGTATTAGGTAGGGCCCTTTAAGTAACTTTATTTTAAGTATGTTATTAAGTAATATTATAAGGTTTATTTAAGTTGTAGGGTATATTTAATTTATACTTTATTTCCTAGGCTATAGAGTAGGCTATAATTCTCTTTACTTTTTTTGCGTTTTTTATATAAAGTTCTTTAAGTATAAGTAGTTTATTATAGGCTTTTATTTTTTTGTTTCTTTGGGTAAGTAGTGTTTAAATGTATTTTGTATAGTCCTTATTAGGTTTTATATTAGTAGTGTATTTTAGACCTTTAATTATAGTATTAAGCTTTTAGATAATTAGTTTATTATTGTATTTAACTTTTTTATTACTAAGTACTATTAGATTGTAGTGTATTTATTATGGGTTTATGTTATTAAGTTGTTTTTTTACTTTTTAGGTGAGCTTCTAGTAGAGTGTATAATAAGTAACTATGAGGATTTGTTTTAGAATATTAGTAATACTATTACTAGACTATTTAATATCCTTTAAGTACTATTTTAAGTTTTTTTTTTCTTTTTAGTAGATTAAATATTTATTATTATAGTATATTATTTATAATAGTTTAGTGTGGTTTTTTTTAAAAGTAGTATTAAGTTATTTACCTCTTAGGACTAGTTACTATTATTGTTTTTTAGTTTAGTAGTAATTTTTAGCTATATATTTTAGTTTATTATAGTTATAATACTTAAAGGTGCGTCCTTTATTAAGTTTTTATTATTTAATAGTATTAAAGTTTATAGAGTTTATATAGTATTTATAAGTAGTGTTTTATTATTTATTATTTTGTTTTTATTAGTTGTTCTGCTAGGGCTGTTATTTTTAGTTATAGTACTAAAACTATTATAGTTACTATTAATATTTTTTACTTAAGTTAGTATTAGGCTGTTGTTTTCTTTTTTTATAGTGTCTTTTTTATAAATAGTTATTAATTTTAATTATAAGTTTAGTATACTAAAGAAAGTCTTTAGGGCAATTGATTTTAATAAGCTTATTCTTAACTTTGTCCTTTAGGCCTTAGTAAAATATAAAGATTCTAGATTCTTTAATAAAATCTAGTTATATACTAATACGTTAGAACTTAGTAGTATAGTAAGTAGTAGATTTAGTTTATTTAAGTAAGGTAAGGTTGTACTTAGTTTATTATTTTTAGTTAGGGTCCTAGAATAGGGTTTAAAGGGTGTGTTTGAATCCCTTAAAAGTAGAAAAAATATTTTTAACTTTACTAGTATAGTTGTCTAAGGT
Organism: Colletotrichum brevisporum; assembly: GCA_030770045.1. Taxonomy (NCBI): domain Eukaryota; kingdom Fungi; phylum Ascomycota; class Sordariomycetes; order Glomerellales; family Glomerellaceae; genus Colletotrichum; species Colletotrichum brevisporum. The sequence continues at coordinate 4,111,179 of JAUGSI010000006.1, read as the reverse complement.
TTTAGCTTTAAAAAACTATTTCTAAAATAGTTTAATTTACTAAAGGGTACGCTTATAAAGGAACGTAGTGGTATAGATTATACGCTTAGTATTGTTTTTAAAGCTGTTGTGATAAAAGCTTTAGTAGTTTTTTATTTAAATTAGAAATCTTTTAAGTATTCTAAGGGTTTTATTATAGGTAATAGGTAAGTTAAGTTTAAGTTTTTTATGTTTATTATAAATAGGTGTTTTAATAATATTAGTAGTAGCTTAGAGTATTTAGAGCTGCTTTTAAAGTTTTTTATTAGTATTTTTTGTTTTAAATTAGTATTAAGTTTATTAATAATTTCTTAAATTTAAATAAACTTATACTAGGTAGACTTAGTAGCTTACTAGAGTTTAGTTAGATTCCTAGAGTTATTATTAACTAGGTCGGCTAGTTGCTTATTATATTACTCTGTTTTTTTTAATTGTTATAAAAGGGCGTTAAAAATATCCTTAATAATAAAGACTTTATTATTTTTATTATACTTAATGTCTAGTATAGAGTAATTGTTTATATTCTATAACTCTTAGACTAGGTTCTTAGTACTTTATTTAAAGGAGTTAAATAAAGTAGGAGTATACTTAGTGTTTTTAGAGGAAGATATTATAGGATACTATTTATTAGTATTAAAGGTTAACTTATTAAATAGAAGCTATTAAAATATTATAACTAGCCTTTTAATAGTAAGGTTTATATTAATAAAAACTAAGGCTTAATACTATAAATAGTACTATAGAGTATTAAAGGGATTTTAGAGTTTAAAATATATAAGTAATTAGTTTAAGTATTTAATAAGAGGGTTATAGTAGTTACTACTAAAGAGTTAAAAGTATTTAAAGATTAATATAAGGTTAATAACTAAAGAACTATAAAAAAAAGGACTTAAAAGTACTTAAGTCCTATTTATATATAAGTTCTGTTTTTATAAATATATCCCTTTATCCCTAGAACTAATATTAAGTATATTAGTTTATTACTATAGACCGCTCTTAGTGTTATTGGTTCTGCCCTAAAACTACTTATTATATATTAATCTTACTTATTGTTACGTGACTTATATTCTAGTTCTTCTACTCTGTAGTCTATTATACTAATATAGACTAATATTGCCTATTTAACTACTAAGCCCCCTACGGAGTTACTATTAAAGGTCTACTAATTAATAAGTTATAATATTTAATAAGTTTATTATATTTTATAATATATATAATATATTTATTAATATACTTTTAAATATAATTTAAATTTTAGAATTATATAAAAACTTAAAGTAATATATTTATAATTTTTTAAATTATTATAATATAAATATATTATATAATTTAAATATTTATAGTAATTATTAAAAAAAAGTTATTTATAACTATAAAATAAAATATATATAAATTCTAAACTAATTAAAATATATTTTATAAAAGTAATAAATTAAATTAAACTTTAAATTATATATAGTTATAATAATAAAGTTTATTATTAAAAAGTAATTTATATTTATAATTTTTACTAAAAAGTAATTACTTTATTATTAATATTATAATTAAAAAATACTTATATACTACTATTTTAAGAATTAAGTATTTTATTGAAAAAAAGACTATTACTTTTTTTTAATATAAAATATAATTAAAAAACTTTAAAGTATATATTATAATATACTATTATATATATATTATAATATACTATTATATATATATTATAATATACTTAAAGGTATATCTATTAATATAATAATATATATACTAATTTAAGTAATAATTTAAAGTAATTAAAAGTAGTTTAAAGTAATTTAAATAGTACTTTAAGTAGTAGTTTAAATAATACTTTTAATAATAGTTTAAATAAAATATATTTTATTAGTAGTATAAGTATATAGTACTTATATATTTTAAATTTACTATATACTAAATTAGAGTAATTAGTACTTATTACTATTAGTATATAGTAGTAATATAACTTATTAATTTAATATTAATAAGTAAAAAGTTTTTAAATCTTTTTTAAGTTATAAAGATTTAAACTATTAATACTATTTTTAGTATTAATAATTTACTATTACTAATAGTCTCTTTTTTAATAATATTCCTTTAAATTAAACTTTATAATTAATAAATATATAAAATATTTTAATTAAAAAGTTTTAATTTATATAAAAGTAGTAAAATAAACCCTTTTATATTTAATTTATTTTTTATAAAACTAAATTATTTTAACTTTTTATTTATTTTATTATATATACTATTAAATAGTATATTTTACTTATTATATATACTATTTAATAGTATTTAAACTTAAAGTATTTAATTAATAAATTAAACTTTATACTATTAAATTAACTATTTATTATATTAAGTTTAATATTACTATAAAAGTCTCTATACTTTTTAGTATTAATTTTAATACTTTTATATTTATATATAATAATATTTAAAATAAATAAAGTAAATATAATAATAAATAATAAATTTGTTAGTATAGCCGCTGCGCAGTTAGCCCTAGTGGCGTATAGCGCCACGGCGGGAGCTATGGCCATACGGAGTCACGTGACCACGTGGCTCTACCTATGGCTCCAATATCTATGCTAGTACCTAGGCCACTTTAAACTTATGAATATTATTACTCTTTATAACGAATATTTAACCCTGTACGGATTAATTAAACTCTTTTACCTATAAGTAAACTAATAAAATTATATTTTAAAATTGTTTATATTTTATTATATATATATATATAAATATACTTTATTTATAAATATATTTTATTTATACTTTTTTAAAAATATTAATTTAAGGTTTTATAATATACTATTTAAAATAAATTAAAATTAATATAAACTAAGAAATATATATTTATAAATAAATAAATAATAAAAAGCTTTTTATAAAATATTATAAATTATTATATATATTAAAAAATAAATAATAAAAAGAATTAATAAAAAGTTTATTTATAATAGTAGTATTCTTTAAAAAAGTATATATATTACTAATATTTATTAAAATCTATATATAGTATAATTTAGTTAAATATTTATATAAATAAAGGTTTATTTTAATATTACTATTTATTAATAATAGTATTATTATTATTATTATTATATTTATATTTATTATTATGATATATAAAGTAAATAAATAAAAGTATTAAAGTATATATATTTTATTAAGTTTTATTTAAAACTACTTAATAAATTTAAAAAGAATTAAATTTATTGAATATACTCTATTAAATACTTTTATTTAATTATACTATTTAAAAATATATTTAAAACTTAAGAATAATAATAATTAACTTTATAAATATATAAATATATAAATATATAAATATATAAATATATAAATATATAAATATATAAATATATAAATATATAAATATATAAATATATAAATATATAAATATATAAAATATAGTTTAAAAGTTTATTATTTATAAATAAATTATAATATATATATTATATATTATATATATAAATAAATAAAACTAATAAAATCATAATAAATTCAATACCACTTCTAAACTACTTTAAAATCACTTTAAATACTCTATCCTAAACGCCTCTTTCTTTCTTTAATTTTAAACTACCTTTCCTCTTATACTAACTTTTTCTTTTTAAACTCTAAATACCTTTACTTAATAACTAAATAATACTCTTTTAAATCTATTTTAACTTACTTCTAAAATACTTTTTTATTCTAAAAATTAACTATAAAAGCTCTTTATAAATTATTTTAAACCTATACTACCCTTAAAACTAATAAGGACTATTAGCACTTAACTCTAAAAAATAAAAAGTAATAAAAATACCTTAGCCCTTACTTAACTAATTCTAAAGGGGTTTAGGACTAGTTCTAAATAACTTCTAAATTACTTTAAAAAATAGAATTTAAACCTTATAATAGTAAAAATCAAAAAAGGATTAAAAAACGTTAAAAAAGTAGTCTTTTAAATTGTATATTATTGGTCATATCATACTTTATATAGTTCTAAATCTAATATACTTCTAAATTAACTTAAAAGTAGTTAAAAAGTACTTAAAGGAGTTACTTACTTAACTTTTCTATAGTAGTTTAATATCTACCTATAATAAAAACATTATACTATATAAATTTAATACTAAAGGTAGTAAAGATTTTATTTTATTAAAGAATTTTAAAGTTGTATTACTTATATCTAAAACCACTTTAAAAGTACTTTTAGAATAAAAATAAAAAACTTATATATTTATATATAAAAATAGGTTAATATATTAATTACTTTAATAATATAAAGCCTTATATAATAACTCTATAATATTAGTATTAAAAGTAAAGAGGTTCTAGTTTTTTTAAATTAATTTTAAAGTACTTTTAGTTTAATTTATAAAATATAGTATATTATCACTTATAGTCTACCCAGCCTACTAGTTAAAGCTTACTTAAATATATAAATAAATTAAAGTATATCTAAAAGTAATTTAAAAGTACTTTATTTATATTTTAATATATTATAAAAAATATAGTAATTACTCTATAACTAATAAAACAAAAGGCCTTGTATTTAATTCTAAAGTAATTTAAAAAAACAGTCCTTATTAATATAATTTTCTATACCCTAATTAAAGTAAACAATATAGTATCGCACTATTTACTTAATATACTACTTTTAATTATATTACTAATTACTTAGTTTAGTAAAGTAAAACCTAAAACCTTTTAAAATTAGTTTTAAAGTACTTTAAAAAAAGTATTACTTATTAATAACATTCTAGTAGTCTTAATTAATAGTTACACCTAGTAGACCATCACTATAAATATACTTCTAACGAACCTTATATTTAATATACTCCTAAAGTAGTTTAAAAATAATTTTATATATATATTTATATATACTATTAAATTCATAGTTTAAAAAAACTTAAACTAATAAAATAACTAAAAAGTATTAAGTTTAAAAGTAGTTTTAAATTAATTTAGAACTACTTATACTTCCTAGAAGTTACTTTATACTAGGCCTAAATAACCTTAATATTCTAGGGCCTAGTTATATACTTATAATTTATATTAAATTAAAACGTTTTAAAAATACTTTACTTCTAAAACTCTACTTACTCTTTATAAAAATAAATACAAAAGTAATTTAAACTATCACTCTTAAAGAATTAAATATACTATATAATAAATTAAAAAGCTATTTAAAAGTAGTTTTAAAGGGTTCCTACTTAATAGTTATTATAGTATTAAGTATATTAATACTTATATTAAACGCTTAACTTATTATAATTAATAAAGTTTTAAAAAGCCTTTTACTTATAAATAATTAACTATAAATAATTTAAATTTAAAAGACTCTAGTAAATATTAAAAATTAATTTACTACTATATTTAGTATAAAGTTTAACTAACTTATTTAACTAAAGGAAGTTATTTAAAAGTAATTTAAAAGCTATCCTAAAGTACTTTAAAAATTAAAATAACTTACTTAAACCTATTTATAGTTTATTAATCTTCTTTACTATATCTATAATCCCCTATATAATATATAAAGGGGTAGAAACAGCTAGAAGGAGAGGGTAAGTATAGAGACTATAAGAGGTTATAAAAATAACTAGAGTTACTTTTAAATTAATTAAGATAAAGTAGTTCTACTTTATTTTATAGTAAATATATTAAACTTTTAAGGGAGTAAAGTATATTATATCTAAAAAAAATATTTTAAAAGTACTTTTAAATTACTTTAAGACTTAATATATACTATAATAGGGGGTCTTTTAATAGTTACTTATAAATAAATAATAATTTTCCTAGAAAAAGGGGAGTAATAAAGCCCCTTCTAGGATCTTTTAAATAAGTTCTAAATAATTTTAGAACTTAATAGGGGAGTAACTAATATAGTAGTTTTAATAACTAGCTTTAATTTAGCCCTAATAAATACAAAATACCTAGAAGTATAACTCTTTAAAAATACCCTAAAAATAATTTAAAATTAATTCTAAGTAACTATAAAGTATTTATTTCCTTAGTACTATAAAACTTATATTTTATAAAGCTTAAGAGTAATATTATAAATAAAACCCTTTTTAAAGTAGTTAAGCTATACTTAAACCTAACTAAAAAAAATAAATAAAATTTTAAATTATTTTTAAAGTAATTTAAAAGTTAAAATACCTAATAGCCTTTTTTAATAATATCCCCTTAAAAGTCTAAATACAAAAATTTACAATATTATTAACTATTTTAAGAGTAATTTAGGAGTAATTCTAAATTAATAGAGTTTAATTATAATATAAATATACTTTCCTCCCTATATACTAGTATATTATTTATATATAAACTATACTTTAAAAAAAGGTAAATATAGTTTATTTAAGTACTACCTTTTATTAGTAGTTATACTAATTTTAAAATAAATTAAAAGCACTTTTAAAGTAATTTAAAACTAACATACTACTTCCTATAGTTATTTTAGAGTTTTAAATAGTAATACCCTAATATTAACTATATAAAGAATATCTATTATACTAGTTTTAAGGTATTTAAGTATTATAAAGTAGTATATAACCTCTTTAACTATTAAAAAAGTATTACTAATACTTTAGTATTAATTTTATTCTACTTAAGTAAAAATAAAAATAAGAACTAAGGGGGTAAATTAAAATTAAGTATAGAATTCCTAAAATAATTTAAAAGTAGTTTAAAAGGAGTTTAAGAGCCTTTTACTTTAATTAAAGCTAAAGAGTTAATAAATTATTTAAGTAAGTACTAGTAATAAGTAATTACTTCTTAAGCTTTATAGTCTAGTCTATCCTTAAAAAAAAGAGTAAACTTTATAGTTTATAGTTAAAGAAAAACCTCTTTGTTTATTATTATTAAAAAGTACTTTTAAAAAAGTTTAGAATTAATTTAAAAAGTAAATATTATAGTTTTTATTTATTATAAAAAATAAAAAGTAAAAAAAGGAATAGTTTAATATTACCTAACTATAAGTAGCTAACCTTATAGGGCCTTGCTTAGTTAAGTGACTAGTGGGCCTACTAGGCCTAATGCGGTAGGTTAGGTTAGGTAACCCCCCCCCCCCCCCCCCCCTAATAGTTAGTTTGTTGGATTTTGCCTATATTTGTATATATATAAAGCTATGCCTTAAGGGCTATTAATGCGTTTTTCACTTTAACAGTACTGTAGGCCTTTAAACCCCTTAAACGCAGCTATAGCCTTTAGAGCTAGTAAAACGTTACTTTAAAGCGGCTATTAGCTACTTTAAATACTAAAATTTATTTATATATTATAGTATATTAGTAGCTCTAAGCTATGTAATTTAATACGCTTCTTTAGTAAGGGCCTTTTAAGGGCCTTATTAGATTTAATTATAAATAAAATTACATACTAGCTGCACTCTAACTACTCTATAATTACTTTTATATAACTTATTTCTTTAGGACTATAATCCCTTTAAAGTCCTTATCTTAAGTAGTCCCGTTATTCTTATTAAACCTCTATTTCTATAGTAAGAAAAGTAATGCTGTTTTTAGAGTGCTTAAGAGCTATAATCCCTTTTATTTATTTCTTATTAATAAAGTTAAGGTCCTTATAACGTTTACTTTAAAGTTTAGTATTATAAAGTACTTAAAGTTAAGTTATTTAGTTTACTATATTAAGTTGTTTAAGGAAGAGTTTAAAGTAGACGCTAGTAAATAGCTTTATAAGACTATTTACTATTAATTATGCTATAGACTAATATTTAACTTTAATATAGTCTTTTTAAGCTTTTTAATGTAGTTAGTAGTTGTAGATATTAATATAGTAAAGTTTTATATATAGTTAGACTGTTTTTTTATTAATAAAACGGATTGTTTGTTAATTATTATATTAAATATATATACTTAGTATAGTAGCGTTAGGAGTAGGAGTGGTACTAAAGGTCTACTTATTAAGGTTTATGTAAAGTATAGTTATTAAACGGCTTATAAAGATAGTCTCTTTAGCTACTTAAGAAAGAGTAAGAAGCTTGGCCTTAGTTGTTAATGTAGTTATAGTATTTTATTTATTAGTTTACTACTTAATAAGGCTACTAAAAAGCTTAATTATAAATACTTAAGAGCTTTTATAGTTTAGTGTATTATTAGTAAAGCTAGTATTTAAAGTGATTATTAAACTGTTATTAGGGCCGCTTTTTTTATAGTTAAATTTAAGGTAAAGAGTGTGCTTTATAAAGAGGTATTTAATTGCTTGTTCTGCTTTTTTAAAGTACTTAGGGCCGGGGTTATAGTTAAAGTATGTAAAACGGCTTACTATAAGGACTATATCTAGCTTTGTTATTATTGTATTATATATAATTAAACTAATATTACTTTAGTAATAGTTAATATTTATATATAGAGTAGAGCCCTTATAAGGGAGTAGTTTAAGTAATTAAATTAAAGAAGTATATAATTACTTTATTTATAGGCCTTGCTTTTTTAAGTACTTAATTACTTTATTAATATAAATAAACTATAAGAGTTAAAGGTACTTTGTAGTATGGTTATAGATGACTTTAATTTTTAGGAACTATTATAAGTCTTTACTGCTTTTAAGAAAGTATTGCTTCTAAAGTGCTTCTATAAGTAAAAAGGCCTTTTTATAGTATTTAGAGGGGAAGTATAGAATGTAGTTATTAATATAAAAGAAAAAGATAATATAGTTATGTATTTAATAGTAATTCTTACCTACTATATACTCTAGCTTAAGTTCTTTTAAACTAGCTTTTAAATAGTGTTACTATAGGAGTAGAGAGTAGTATAGACTATAGAGTACTTTATTAAGCTTAAAGATATACCTAGGCTTTTAATACCTAGGGGGTATTTATATATAAATATTTTTATTAAGTAAAACCTGTATAAACGCGTTTACTATGTTATATTATAGGAGCTTAAGATCGAAGTGGTTTATAATAGCTATAAGTATTTAAAACGATATGTTAGTAAGTGTTAAAGTATAAGTATTTTACTTGTTTTTTAGTTACTAGTTGCTACGTATAATAAAGTGTACTTTAATTTTAAAAAGTCTCTTGTATTTATTTAATTTATATATATATACTTAATAGTATCCTAGGATCTAAAAGCCGTTAGTAGTACTCTTAAGAACTTCTTTTTAAAAGTTAGTTTTGTAATAGCTTTATAGATAGTTTACTTTAGCTACTTATATTAAAATTATATAAGGGTAAGCTGATACTTCTAAATAAGATATAGGTAGGGACTAGAGCTTTTACTAGGGGGTACTAGGAATAGGAACTTTAGTTTATAGTTAATATAGTACTTTATACTTACTTAATAAAATCTAAGTACCTATAACCCCTTTTTATAGCTAAATCTTACTATTAGAGTATTTAATATTTATATTTTAAAACACCCTTATAGTATATTAAATACTAGGGGTCCCCTTTAATAAATTATAAGCAACTAAGTAGCTAGCCTAGAAGTAGCTTTACTATAGAGTATTTTAAAATAATAATAGAGTACTAACTAAAAAGGCGGCTTTATAAAACGTTCGTTTGCACTAGGGTATATAAGCTACTAGGGTAGCTTAGTTTATAAGTTTAGTTATAAATACGGACTAGTAAGGGTTTATAGAAAAAAGGTTTTTGTTTATTAATTTAGTTATAATTTACTTTTTTAGGTGTTAGTTTTTTTTTAATTAGTACTTAAAAGAATAAAATAGGTGAGTTAAGAGGGGTAAGTAGGAGTTTAAAGTAAGTAAAGGAGTATTTATAGTTATAGGGTTTATTATTATTAAGGGTGGTATTACTTAAGTTAAACTTATTAAAAACGTTATTAAGGGAGTTTATAAAAAAGGATACTTTATTATTTTTTTTATTTAGTAAGGATGGGTAGAGCTACGTTTAAGAGTTAGTTTCGTTAGTTATAGTAAAGCTCTTTTAAATTTACTTAGTAATAACTTAAAAGTTAAGGTTATTATAATTACTAATAAATAAATTTAAGTTACTATTATAGTATTTTCTTTTATTAAACGTAATATTATATATAGTAATAATCTTCTTAGTTATAGAGTTCTATATTTAATACTAATTTATAAATATATAGCTAATAAGGAAGTCTATAAAGGTATAGCTATAGAGATAGTTAAGGCGCTTCTTTTTAAGCTGTATAGTAGCTATAAAAGTATATACTTTATACCTATATAATCTTAGGTATATAAGGCTTAGTTTTGTAGTTTTATTACTATAGAGTCGTTAGTAGAGTACTTTATACAGAGTCTTTTAACTAAAGACTACTTAAGGCGTATAATTATAAAGATAGGTTACTACTCTATAGATATTAGACTATACCTTATAGAGTAGCTTACTACTTTTATATATCGTTCAAGCCTTTATTTTAATTATAGTACTAACATACTTAGCGCTACTATTTTAATCTTATATATACGGGGCGGATAGCTTAATACGTTTACTATACCTTTAGAGGTTATTTATAAGGCAGTAGTACTTTTTAATTTTACTATTATACTTAAAAGTAAGTATCTTAACGTTATATTAAACCTTTAAAAGTAAAATAAACTTTTTAAAGACTTTAGTAAGTGTCTTTATACTATAGTTATATAAGTAGTAGTTCTATAAGTACTATAAAACGTAGTTAGTAAACACTAATATAGATATAAACCTACTATAGCTCTTAGTATAGGGGTAGAAGTTAAATATAATATACTTACTAGAGCGGGCATACGCATTACTCTTTTGTAGCTTATAGTTAATAATTCACCTTATTTTATTAATACTATAGGTATTATAGTTTAAAAGGGTATTACTAAGTACTATTTTAGGGGTGATAGAAATTTAAACGCTATAGACTAATAAGGAGAAGTGCTAGAGTAGTTTAGGGCTGGGGTGGCTAAACTACTAGTACTATATTTCTTTAGAGCCTTTTAAAGATCTTTGTTTTTATTAAGAGTATTTTGTTTAATAGCGCGGAGTATATATATACTAAATAGCCTATATAGAGTCTTTATATATAAGTACCTTATTAAAAAGCTTATTATACTTTAATACTTTTTAGTTATATATAGTTTTAATAAAGCTAAAAGGAGAGTAATTAGATTTATATAGTATAAAGTACTACTTAGGGCGCTTATTCTACTAGTACTTACGCTTATAGAGCTAGTTATAAGAGATAAGGTTAGTTACTATAGATATATATAATATAATATTATATAAGTATAAGTTAGATTGTTTATTATTAACTAATATAATATATATACTTACGTCTTTGTATCCTTTAATTATAAGGGGCTTAAAGTTAGTCTATAGGTAATTACTTGTACTGGCTACTTAAAGGTTACTAAACTGTTGTTTATCTTTAAAAATATAAATAGACGCGCTGGAGTTAAGGAGGTAGAAGTCCCTAAGGGGATATAGTAATAGGCCCTTGTATTAAGTAGCTTAAAATACTGTAAGTAAGTACTTAATACTCTCTATATAGTAACTATATAGTTACTGGCTTTAAATCTTTCTAACGCGCTAGATTAGCTGTTTATTATTTATAAGGTTTTTTTTAGTTCTTTTATAGTAGTAGTTAAGTAGCTTTTAACTATTATACGCGCGTTCTAGAAAGGTATAAAAGTAATTCTTAAAGTAGTAATATATAGAGTAAGTTAGATAAATAGGGGCTAATAAAGTAAAAGGCGCTAGAGATACTAATAAGACTTTACTTTATAATCTCTTTAGGTTAGTATTATTATACTTATTACTGCTAAGGTACTTAAGAGGGCTATAGAGAGGTACTTTATTAATAGTAAAGGTACTTTATATACTTCTTTTGCGTTCTACGGACTTTAGTATCTATTTAATTATAGCTATTATTTTAGTAATAGCTTTATTAAAACTATAATTATTTTAGTTATTGCCTATTATTATATAACGGTTTTTAGTTTAAAATTAAAGTAGTAAGTAGTTAAGAGAGTAAAGTAGTTTATAGATCTATAGGTCCCCTTTATAAGCTACTTTAAGTTTAATAGTACGGCTTTTATATATATTATTAACTTATATAGTAAACTATTTAGTTATAATAACTTTTATTATAAACTATTTATTATAGAGCGTAGTAAAGTAGTTAATATAAAGCTAATTAGTATGCTAATAGTATATACTTTTTATAAATTTAAAGTATTTATAGAGGTTTTAAATTTAAATAGTTAAACTTAAAGTACTTAAGTAGTACTAAATTTTAAACTTTTTAACAATAGTACTTTATATTTAAAGAATAATAGTATTTTTAGCTTTTTTTTACTCTTAGTACGTTACTTTTATAGTATAGTATAGAAATAAAAAGTTAATATAGTACTTAAAAGCCTTTTTAAAGAGGTTAGCTATTATTTTAGTATAGTAGTAGTCTACTACTTTAAATAAAAGTAGAAGGTTCTTTCTTAAAAGCACTTAAAAAAAAGGGTTTGTAGTAAACTTATTTACTTTAAATCCTATAGTCTAAAAGTAAAGGGCTCTTAGTTTAAAGCTATAGTAAGTAATAAACTTTAAGTAGTCACTAAAGCACAGTTCCTAGAACGGAGTATTACTAATAAGGGGCTTTAAATCTATAAAGGTTAAGTTAAAAGCTTTTTATATATTAAGGGTATTTATAAGCACTTAAAAGTTATAAAGCTATAAGTACTAAGTAGTTAAGCTATTAAAAATAGTCTTTTAAGGGGTTAAAAAAACATTTATAGTAATCTTTATATTTAATAAAGTAGTTTAAAAACAATTAATTATATACAGTAAAGGGGGTAGTAAAATAAGACTCTTAATTATTAGATTTTACTTATATTTGTATATATATAAAGCTATACTTTAAGGGCTATTAATGCGTTTTTTGCTTTAACAGTACTATAGGCCTTTAAACCCCCTAAATACAGCTACGGCCTTTAGAGCTAGTAAAACGTTACTCCGGAGCGGCTATTAGCCACCTTGAACGCCAAAATCCGCCTATACGTCGTAGTGTGCCAGCGGCTCTAAGCCACGTAATCTAACACAGTTGAACACTGGTCTCAAATGAGAGGCACTTGTGTTTCCCGCCCCGCCGACGTCTCGGGAGTCTCCAGGGGCACAGTCGCCGGAAATAATCTGCTACGCGTGTGCGCACGACAGGCGTGACAGGTCCCACATTTGCGGAGGGCTCAATCCGCAACCCTGAACGTTGTATTCTCGATTGACTCAACACCCAGGACCCGCGCGATGCGACTGGTGCCTTTTCCTTCGATGTCAGATTGGATCGTCTAGCTGTCTACAAGGTCGCCACGAGACAGTTTGGATCGCAACGCTTGCTCTCTTGGCGAGAAGCTACGGCAACAGGCTAAGAGGATCCTGCTTATTCCCATGGGGCAAGTGGGGATCGAAGGGAAGCAGTAGACGTGGACGTGGTGGACCTCGGCTGGGATCCACTCCTCCTACTCATCTTACCGAAAGAGTGGCTCCCCTGATAACGAACCGGAATTTGTCACTTGCAGGTTTCACGACCTGTTGCTTGCTGGTTTTTCGGCGGCGATAAGACGAGGTATCGTGCGAGAAAAGGGGTCGATGTCTGAGACTTGGAAGGCCAGAATTAACTGATACAGAACAATGGAAGGAAAAAGTGGCATCGTGGCAGCGCAACAAGGCATTGTTGCTTGTTGTTATTCATCACCCACGCCATCCATTATCGCCAAGTCATTTCGGCCCCGGCCCATTCATCCACCCACGCGGCTGCTATCTTAGCCCAAAACGATGTTCCCGCCTTATGTACACTTCGCCGTTATCCCCGGCCCGGGAGGAAGAACAGAGGATCACCCAGGCTTTCACGCTTTACACTACTGAAAAACCTTGCCATAACGATCGACTTGGTTTTCGCCCCTATTATCGTTATGGGGCGAATATCGGTATGACCAGGGAAGGGGGGCATGTGATGAGTAAGCTCTTGCGTAAACAGATTTGTATGTATTTTACTACTAGACGCTGTTTAGGTGGGATTTACGAACCCATCCAGCGTCGTTTGCTGCCGCCGCGAATCCTTCTCTCGTGCCCAACGGTGTTTCAGATCCTTGAGGCGCCTCCTGAGGCCATTCAGAGCATCGAATGTGGCCATACCCGACTCTTCTTCGTACTGCAAGTAGCCCTCAAGGCCCTGAATAGCCTCAGGTAGTGGGATTAGCGGTACGATCTCCTCCTCGTCCTCCTCATCGCTGTGGATATCAGAGAAGACCTCAGCAACGTGATCCAGCAGCAATTCATGGTCCTCCTGAACGTTCTCGATCACAGGGTTAAGGAATTGGTCGATAGTCATGGCTTGTTTGATACCCGCGATGTCGATTAATCGTTGGCTCTCAGCCTCTTCAGAGCTCCAGTCAGCCGGCCTAGGCTCAGGGCCGTATGCCTTCCCAAGTAGCTGAGATCGTCTCCAACAGTTGGCTACCGTGCCCTCGGTAATTTTGTATCTCCAACTGCTGAGAATCCACGTCAGGGCATGATAAATCGTAATCGTCTTGCGGGGATCAACCTTCTCTTCAACCGTCTTTTGTACCATGTACTCGAGCCACTGACGACGGTAGTGAAACTTGAGGGCCCGAATAATACCCTGATCCAACGGCTGGTAAATAGACGTACAGTTGGCGGGTAAAAACTCCCCACGGGTGTTGCGGAGACCGCCTTCCTCGTTGATCGTATTAACGGCGGCAGTGTGACTGCTGCAGTTGTCAAGAAGTAAGAGGACTTTGCGATTCGCCATCTTAGCGTCAAACCACCGTAAATACTCCATAAAAAGAATCGTCGTCATCCATCCCTTCTTGTTGTTGCGGTACACAACGGGAAGGTGACGAATGCGGCAGTTTTTGGTACCAAAGGATCGTGGAGAGGCAGCCTTGCCGATGATCCAAAGATCTAATAGATCAGTGCCGAGGGCGTTGCAAGTGGGCATGATTGTGACTCTTTCTTTCTGAAGCTTGCCGCCGGACTGCTGGATTGTGCCCAGAGTGATGTCTGGCACCAATTTCCAATAAAGTGCTGTCTCGTCAACGTTATAGATGTCGAAAGAGTCATACTGCTTGCATATCTCTTATAGCTCCGCCATCCGCTCTTCAGCGCCGGCGATATCGGCATCACCAGCCTCGCCCGTCTGACGTAGCTTCCGTATGTTATGGCGCCGCTTAAAGCCGGTGAGCCATCCATTTAACCACGTGGGGGCTTCCTTGTGGGTGCGGCGAAGGTGTGCGTAATCGGGCATGCGCTTGAAGAGGGCAGCAGCAGCTGACTTGACGAGGTCGCCGGTCATAGGGATTCGATTCGATTCAAGGGTCAGGAACCACTCGAGTAATGCCGCCTCAAGGGCTGGGTGGTCAACAGCGACGACTCGAGACTTGCCGTCCCTACCTTTTGGTAGGGTTTTGTCGTCAAGGTAGGCATATTTACCGCTGAGGGCTTCGGAGACGGTGGATTGGCTGATCGGGCGGTCGAAGGTCGCTGTTGCCCACGCAGTAATGTCTTTTTGCTTCCAAGTAGGGTTCTTCTTGTGTATCTCTCGGATCTGCTGACGTTGACGCTCGTTGATTGGCCGGCGCCGGGCCTTCTTTCGAATCATCGTGGGCGTGGATTAATTGACTGAAAAACGCTGAATAACGAGGCTCTGAACGATGTAAATTTTACTCTAGGAGGCACGCGGAGAGGGTGGTGTGGGCACGGAAGTGGTGATCAAAGTGGGGGAGTGGAGAAAATCCGGCCTCTCCATAGCGATTTACTAGGTGTAGAGCGATTACTTCTTATCGTATAAGCCAATGGAGAGGTTTATCGTTATACCCATACAAAAAACCATGGTTTTCATGAATAATATCGTAATGGGGCGAATATCCTTATGGGTGGAATTCGTTATAGCAAGGTTTTTCAGTACCACCTCGCCCACGCTCCGATTGTGTGCCTCAAATACCCACTCCGTGCCCACCACGCGAAAGGCGCGGTGGATCGCATACGGGCTGCCGCCCACCCAGGGTTGGGATTTAGTCTAGTCTAGTCTAGTCAGGGGCCTGACTAATACTAGCCTAGTCTAGTCAGGGGGTTAACTAATACTAGCCTAGTTTAGTCTAGTGCCTGACTAAAACTAGCCTAGTTTAGTCTAGTCGACTAACTAGTCGACTAAATTAGTTATATATAATAAATAAAAAAACCTTAAATACTTTAAATACTTTAATTTAACTACTATAAAAGTAATAATAAGAGTAATAATAAGAGTAATAATAAGAGTAATAATAAGAGTAATAATAAGAGTAATAATAAAAGTAATAATAAGAGTAATAATAAGAGTAATAATAAGAGTAATAATAGTAGTAGTAGTAATAGTAGTAATACTTATTTATATATTAATTAAATTATAGTTTATTTAAACTATTAAGTATTAAAAGACTTAAAACTAGTAACTAAAGGAGGAATTAAACTCTAGACCTTAAGAAGTAATAAAGTAAAGACTTAAACTACTAAGCTAAATAACTATTATACTATATAGTAAAGGGCGGTTAGCTTAGTAGTTAAGAGCCTGCCCAACCCTACCTTATAAGAGGTAGAGGTAGTAGGTTTAAATCCTATACTACCTAAAGGGTTTTATTATTAAATTACGTAGTTTAAAGCCGCTAGCACACTACAACGTATAGGCGGATTTTAGTGTTTAAGGCGGCCAATAGCTACTTTAGAGTAACGTTTTACCAGCTCTAAAGGCTGTAGCTATACTTAGGGGTTTAAAGGCCCATAGTGCTATTAAGGTAAAAAACGCGTTAATAGCCCTTAAGGGTATAGCTTTATATATATACAAATATACGCAAAATCTAATAATTAAAAGTCTTATTCTACTACCCCCTTTACTATATATAATTAATTACTTCTAAACTACTCTATTAAATATAAAAATTACTATAAACATCCTTTTAACCCCTTAAAAAACTATCCTTAATAACCCAGCTACTTAGTACCTATAACTTTATAACTTTTAAGTACTTATAAATACCTTTAATACATAAAAAGCTTTTAACTTAACTTTTATAAATCTAGAGCCTTTTATTAGTAATGCTTTACTTTAGAAGCTACGGCTTAGTAACTACTTAAAGTCCATTACTTACTATAGCTTTAAACTAAAAGCCCTTTACTTTTAAACTATAGAATTTAAAGTAAATAAGTTTACTATAAACCTTTCTCTTTAAGTGCCTCTAGGAAAGAACCTTTTACTTCTATTTAGAGCTATAGACTACTACTACACTAAGACAACAGCTAACCTTTTTAAAAAAGCCCTTAAGTACTATATTAACTCTTTATCCCTATACTATACTATAAAAATAACGTACTAAAAGTAAAAAAAGGTTAAGAATACTATTGTTCTTTAGATATAGAGTACTATTGTTAAAAAGCTTAGGATCTAGTGCTACTTAAGTACTTTAGGGCTAGATATTTAAATTTAAAATCTCTATAAACACTTTAAACTTATAAAAAGTATATACTATTAGTAAGTTAATTAGCTTTATATTAACTACTTTACTACTCTTTATAATACATAGTTTATAATAAGAGCTACTATAGCTAAATAGTTTACTATATAGGTTAATAATATATATAAGAGTTATACTGTTAGGCTTAAAGCGGCTTATAAAGGGGATTTATAGATTTATAAGTTACTTTACTCCTTTAACTATTTACTACTTTAATTTTAAGTTAAGAGTTATTATATAATAATAAGCGACGGTTAGGATAATTATAGTTTTAATAAGGCTATTACTAAAATAATAGCTGTAATTAAATAGATACTAGAGTCTATAGGATGTAGAAGAAGTGTATAAGGTGCTTTTACTATTAATAAAGTACCTTTTTATAGCCCTTTTAAGCGCTTTAGTAGTAATAAGTATAACAATACTAACCTAAAGAAATTATAGAGTAAAGTCTTATTAGTGTCTTTAGTACTTTTTACTTTATTAGCCCCTTTTTATTTAACTTACTTTATATATTACTGTTTTAAGAATTATTTTTATACTTTTTTAGAGTGCGCGTACGATAGTTAAAAGCTACTTAACTACTACTATAAAAGAGCTAAAAAAAACCTTACAAATAATAAATAGTTAATTTAGTGTATTAAAGAGATTCAAGGCTAGTAACTATATAGTTACTATATTAGAAGCCTTAAGTAGTTATTAATAGTGTTTTAAGCTACTTAATACAAGGACTTATTACTATACCCTTTTAGGGACTCCTACCTTCTTAATTCTAGTACGTTTATTTATATTTTTAAAAACAAATAATAATTTAATAACCTTTAAACTATTAGTATAAGTAACTACCTATAGGCTAGTTTTAAGTCCCTTATAATTAAAAGATATAGAGACATAAGTATACGCGTTATATTAGTTAATAGTAAGTAATTTAGTTTATACTTATATAACGTTATATTATATACGTTTATAGTAACTAACTTTGTTTTTTATAACTAACTCTATAAGTACGGGTACTAGTAGGATAAGTGCCCTAAGTAGTGCTTTATACTTTATAGATTTAATTATTCTCTTTTTAGCCTTATTAAGAATATATATAGTTAGAGAGTATTAGAATATAATAAGCTTTTTAATAAGGTACTTATATATAAGGGGTCTATATAGGCTATTTAGTATATATATACTTTATACTATTAAATAAAGTACTCTTAATAAAAACAAAGATTTTTAAAAGGCTCTAAAAAAACGTAGTATTAGCGGCTTAGTTACTCCGGTCCTAAACTACTCTAGCGCCTCTTTTTATTAGCCTATAGCGTTTAGATTTTTATTACCCCCTAGGCAGTACTAGAAAAATTACTTTTAAGCTGTAATACCTATAGTATTAGTAAAGTAAAGTAGATTATTAACTATAAACTACGTAAGAGCAACGCGTACACCCGCTCTAACAAGTATATTATATTCAACTTCTACTTATATACTAAAAACTATAGTAAGTTTATATTTATATTAGTATTTACTAACTACGTCTCTTAGTACTTATAAAACTACTATTTATATAACTATAGTATAGAAATACTTACTAAAGTCTTTAAAAAGTTTATTTTACTTTTAAAAGTCTAGTATAACATTAAGATACTTATATTTAAGTACAATAGTAAGGTTAAAAAATACTACTATTTTATAAATAACCTTTAAAAGTATAGTAAATACATTAAGCCTTTAGCCCTATATACCTAAAATTAAAACAGTAGTACTAAGCGCATCAGTGCTATAATTAAAATAAAGGCTTAAACGATACGCGAAAGTAGTAAGCTGCTCTATAAAGTATAACCTAATATCTATAGAGTAGCAACCTATTTCTATAACTATACACCTTAAGCAGCCCTTAGCTAAAAGACTCTATACAAAGTACTTTACTAATAGCTCTATAATAACAAAACTACAAAACTAAGCCTTATATACTTAAGATTCTATAGTTATAAAGTATATACCCTTATAGCTACTACGCAGCTTAAAAAGAAGCGCCTTAACCACCTCTATAGCTGTGCCTTTATAGGCTTCTTTATTAGTTATATATTTATAAATTAGTATTAAATATAAAACCCCGTAACTAAAAAGATTATTACTACGCGTAATATTATATTTAATAAAAGAGAGTACTATAACAGCAACCTAGATTTACTTACTAATAACTATAATAACCTTAACCTTTAAACTATTACTAAGTAGGTTTAAAAGAGCCTTATTATAGTTAGTAAGACTAACTTTTAAGTATAGCTTTACTCTTCTTTACTTAGTAAAAAAAACAATAAAGTATCTCCTTTTATAGACTCCCCTAATAACGTTTTTAATAAGCTTGACTTAGGTAATACTACTCTTAATAATAATAAACCCTACAACTATAGATACTCCTTTATTTACTTTAAACTTCTACCTACTCCTTTTAATTTACTTATTTTATTTTTTTAAGTATTAATTAAAAAAGACTAGCGCCTAGGGAGGTAGGCTATAACTAAGTTAGTAAATAAAAACCTTTACTTTATAAACCCTTACTAGTCTGTATTTATAGTTAAGTCTATAAACTAAGCCGCCCTAGTAGTTTATATACCTTAGTATAAATAAATATTTTATAAAGCTACTTTTTTAGCTAGTATTCTATTATTATTTTAAAATACTTTATAGTAAAGCCACTTCTAGGCTAGCTACTTAGTCGCCTATAACCTATTAAAGGGGAACCCTAGTATTTAATATACTATAGGGGTGTTTTAAAGTATAGATATTAAATACTTTAATAGTAAGATTTAGTTATAAAGAAAGGTTATAGGCGCTTAAACTTTATTAAATAAGTATAAAGTACTATACTAACTATAGACTAAAGATTCCACTCTTAGTACTCTTTAGTAAAAGCTTTAGCCTTTACTTATATTTTATTTAAAAGTATTAACTTACTTTTATACAATTTTAATATAAGTAGCTAAGGTAAACTATTTATAAAGCTACTACAAAACCAACTCTTAAAGAGAGGTTTTTAAAAGTACTACTAACGGCTTTTAAATCCTTAAATACTATTGGGTATATACGTATAAGTTAAATAAGTACAAAAGACTCCTTAAGATTAAAGTATACTTTATTATACATAGTAACTAGTAGCTAAAAGACAAGCAAGATACCTATACTTTAATACTTACTAGTATATTATTTTAAATACTTATAGCTATTATAAACTACTTCGATTTTAAGCTTTTATAGTATAACACAGTAAATACGTTTATATAGGTTCTACTTAATAAAGACGTTTATATATAAATACCCCCTAGGTATTAAAAGCCTAAGTATATCTTTAAGTTTAATAAAGCACTCTATAGCCTATACTACTCTCTACTCCTATAGTAATACTATTTAGAAGCTGGTTTAAAAGAGCTTAAGCTAGAGTATATAGTAGGTAAGAATTACTATTAGATGCGCAGCTGTATTATTTTTTTTTATATTAATAACTATATTTTATACTTCCCCTTTAAATACTATAAAGAGGCCCTTTTACTTATAAAAGCACTTTAGAAGTAATACTTCCTTAAGGGTAGTAAAGACTTATAATAGTTCCTAGGGATTAAAGTTATTTATAACTATACTATAAAGTGCTTTTAGCTTTTATAGTCCGTTTATATTAATAAAGTAATTAAGTGCTTAAAAAGGTAAGGCCTATAAGTTAAATAACTATATACTTCTTTAATTTAACTACTTAAGCTACTTTTTTATAAGGGCTCTACTTTATATATAGATACTAACTATTATTAAAGCGATATTAGTTTAATTATATATAGTATAATAATAACAAGGCTAGACGTGGCTTTTGTAGTGAGCTGTCTTTTATACTTTAACTATAACCCTAGCTCTAAGTACTTTAAAGAGGCTCAATATACTATTAAATACCTCTTTACGAAGTACACTTTTTGCCTTAAATTTAGTTATAAAAAAGGGGGCCCTAATAATGGTTTAGTAATAGTTTTAAACACTAGCTTTATTAATAATATACTAGACTATAAGAGCTTTTAAGTGTTTGTAATTAAGCTTTTTAGTAGCCTTATTAGCTAGCGAGTTAATGAATAAAATACTATAACTACATTAATAACTAAGGCTAAGCTTTTTACTCTTTCCTAAGTAGCTAAAAAGGCTATTTTTATAAGTTATTTAATAACTACGCTTTATATAGACCTTAGTAAAAGGACCTTTAGTGCTGCTTCTACTCCTAACGCTACTATACTAAGTATATATATTTAATATAATAATTAATAAATAATTTGTTTTATTAATAAAGAGACGGTTTAACTGTGTATAAAGCTTTACTATATTAATATCTATAACTACTAGTTATATTAAGAGGCTTAAAAAGGCTGTATTAAAGTTAAATACTAGCCTATAGTATAGCTAATAGTAGACGGCTTTATAAAGCCACTTACTAGTACTTACTTTAAACTCTTTTTTAAGTAACTTAATATAGTAGATTAAATAGCTTAACTCTAAGTACTTTAAAACGTAAAGCTTTAGTACAAACGTTTTAAAGGCCTTAACTTTAGTAGTAATAAGTAGTGATGTAGTGGCGTTTAAGATTTATAAACTAATATTAACGCTACTTAAGTAGTAGTACTTTATAAATTTTAAAGTAAAAGGGATAGATTATAGCTTTTAAGTACTTTAAAAATAGTATTACTCTTTTTACTATAGAGATAGAGGTTTAATAAGAATAATAGGACTACTTAAAATAAGGACTTTAAAGGGATTATAGTTTTAGGGAGGTGAGCTATATAAGAGTAATTATAGAGTAGTTAGAGCGCAGCTAGTACGTAATTTTATTTATAATTAAATCTAATAAGGCCCTTATAAGGCCCTTACTAGGGAGGTGTGTTAGATTATGTAGTTTAGAGCCGCTAGTACGCTACGATATATAGGTGGATTTTAGTGTTTAAAGTAGTTAATAGCCGCTCTAGAGTAACGTTTTACTAGCTCTAAAGGCTGTAGCTGCACTTAGGGGTTTAAAGGCCCACAGCGCTGTTAAGGCGAAAAACGCGTTAATGGCCCTTAAGGGTATAGCTTTATATACATACAAATATATGCGAAATCTAATATTTATATCCCAACTATGCGTTGCGCGCCCGTGTAGTATAGCTATTAGAGTTTTTAGGGTGGGGGCCCTACTAACTCTAATTAGCTATACTGTATGGTTTGTGCGCTACTCCTAGCTAATAGGAGTAGGCGGCCCCTGCTAGGCTGTATATAGTAAATAGTACTTTTCTTTATAAGTAGGTATCCCCTAACCTAAACTTAAATAGATCTTTTACGTACAACCTTTACTAATTACCTTACTAAATAAATATATATTTTCTCTACAAGGGTTTTTTTTATATACCTTTACTAAATATTATATACTTAGAAGAGGTAAAAAGTCTACTACTTAGTAGATTTTTACTTTGTAATATAAGTAAGCTTATAGAATAATATAAACTATATATATATTATATAGTAAAATCTTTAGTATATTACTTTTATATAGTTAAGTAAGTAATAGTAGGGGTAATAGTAAGAGTAATAGTAGGAGTAATAGTAGGAGTAATAGTAAGAATAATAATAGGAGTAATAGTAGGAGTAATAGTAGGGGTAATAGTAAGAGTAATAATAAGAGTAATAATAGGAGTAATAGTAGGAGTAATAGTAGGAGTAATAGTAGGAGTAATAGTAGGAGTAATAGTAAGAGTAATAGTAGGAATAATAGTAAGAGTAATAATAGGAGTAATAAAGAGTAATAATAAAAATAAAAGTAATAATATAAATAAAATAGTAAAATAAAAAAGTAGTAAAAATAATAATAAATTAAAACTAACTAAAAACTATAAAAACAATAACTATTCCTCTTCTTCTTTTATAATATTACTATCCTCCTTATTATTTATATAAATATCCTCTAATTCTTTTAAAGTACTAACTTACCAATACTTTAAAAGAATTAATTTAAATATAGTAGAGGGATATAGTTTATTTCTATTTTTAGTAACAATATTACTAGAAATAAAAAAAACCCTTTCTACTAAAGCTAAAGTAACTAGTATAGCTAAATATTTTTTAACCTTAATAGCTAAAATAGGATATTTATAGTTATTATTTTTCCAGTATAATAGTAGGTTGGCCTATTATATATATTAGTAAATAAGTATTTTAAATATTATATAGGGAAATATATACCTCTTAAGTTAAAGGGCCTTCATTAAAATAACTAATATACTCTACTTCTATATTAGTATTACTAATATAGAAGTCGTTATCAAAATCTAAGTTATTAAAAGTAGTAGATTCTAATACTTCTTTAGTAGTATTAAACCTATACTTTTCCTCTTTAACCCTATAAAGTATATAATTAGTAAAGTAGTATAATAATAAGTATAATAAAATACTTACAACTTATATTCTTCTTTTAGTAACTCTTTTATATTGTTTTTTATATTTTTGTAGTAATATAATAAATAATTTCTTTTAAAATGTATAAGTTTAAATCTAGGATCTAAAATTAAACCTAATATATAAGGTTTATATGTATCTAAATTAAATAGATTTAATCTTTTTGGAAAGTAATTAGATAGTTTAATTATTTCTTTAGTTAAACTATCTATTAAAATCGTATAGTATATAGCCTATTAATATATTAGTATATAGTTTAAATAATAAAATATAATAAAACATTACTTACTAGCTTAAGTAGCCGCTCTCTTAAAGTCTTAAACTTTATAACTAAATTATTAAGTTTACTATATATAGTATATATATATAGTAAACCCTTATTAAGGTTAATATATAGTTAAAACTATAAACGAGTACTAGGTTTTAAAAAGATCTTAAATATAAATTCTAAATCTTTTAAAGCCTTATACTTACTAGTAGTAAAATAAAGCTTTTTATACTCTAAATTACTAGTATTTCTAAATATATACTCTAAAGCTAACTTAAGCTCTAAAGTAGTAGATATCATTCTATAAGTAGAATTCCATCTAGTTTTATTATCTATAATATATTAGTATAAACCCTTTATATATATATTAACTTACCTAAAGGAATAACCCTTTTATTAAAATTAAAAGGTAAAGTCTTGTCTCTTTTAGACTTTTCTATACCTTCTAATAATAATTGTTTAATCTCGCTAGTATATTTAACTATAACCGTAATTCTATAAATACATTTAATAAGACCTATATATATAGTTAGTATATATTATATAGTAATATATATAATAAAGGAATACTTACTACTAAGTAAATTCTTAGTAGTTATATCTTCGTTAACTATAAAATTATTATTAATTATACTAATATTATTATTAGTATAATTTAATAATTCTTCTTCTTTAGTAGTATTAGATATATAGTCGACTAATATATCCTATACTACTATATTAATAATATATACAATACATTTAATATCGTTTTTAAACTCTTTATTTAAAACTAATTTATAATTAACTTTAAAAGAGTCTAAAAACGTATTATTATTAGATGCATTATCTCTAGTAAAACTATATATATATTAGTATAGTAATATAATATAATAAGATATAATTACTTACCTAAAGAAGTTATTAATAGTAAAGTTTAAATAAGTAGCTAAACTATCTATAACTTCTTTATATATATAAAGACCCGTATATAATTCAGTCAGGTCTTTAAATACTATAAATATTAATTAGTATATATACTAAAATAGAGTTATATATAATAATTTACTAATTAGCTTATATATAAGCTTATAATCGCTATTAATATAGCTTATAATAATACCTAAATAAGTATCTTATAACTTAAAGGTCTATATATTAAAAATAAAGAAAAATTTCTCTAAGTTTTTAATATTTTTCATTATCTTTAAGTTAATTAAAAAAAGAAATTTACTATACATAATATCTAATAAATTTCTAATCTTTTTTCTATTAATAATAGGATTTAACCTATAATATAATATTAATAAGTAATAAAGTATTATAATATAATAATAATAAATATACCTATTATAATTATAAATACTACGTACTATAAGCAATTAATTACTAAACTAAAAAGTACCGTACCTTAAAAATGCACAACCGTAGCCTTAAATACCACAGTGGGCACCTGCCCTTTTACTTAAAGGTTATAAGCCTACTTACACTTCTATATTACACATACCACCTTATATATTTAAGTCCCAACTTACAAACTAAAAATATATAGTTTTTACCTAAGGCCTAGTTACCCCTAGGGTCTTTACATACTTATAAAATCACAATATTATTAAAGAAACCTAGTAATTACATTAAAGGGGTATATAAGCACTACGTACTATGTGCAATTAATTACTAAACTAAAAAGTACCGTACCTTAAAAATACGCAACCGTAGCCTTAAATACCACAGTAGGCGCCTACTCTTTTACTTAGAATAATAGTTTAAAAGGTCTTTAAAAGAATTAAAATCTATAGTAAAAAATAGTAAATTATTTTCTACTATAAAATCTAATATCTTTAAATAAGCCTCTTCCTCGTTAAAATCAGTAATAGTACTAGTATAAGGTCTTTTATTACTAAAAAAAGACTCTCTTATAGGTACTATATCGGTTTCTATAATAAGTTAATTAGTATATATAAATATATAATAATAGTAATATTACTTACTTTTTGCTCAATTTTTTTCAGATTTCTTATTATAAGCAATATTAGAGTGAGATTACTTATAATATCTTATAAAGTTAAAGGTTTAGAAGCTTTTAACCTTAATAATCCAGTCTTTACTATATCTATAATACTAGTTAGTATATTTAAATATATAATAAAGGGGTATATTTACTTATATAGTACATTTAACTTACATTTCTTTCTCTTTTATATAATTAATAGGTAAAAGAGTTCGAGTAAACAAGTTATTTTTAAAGATATAGGCACTAGACTCGCTATTAGGCTCTAGCTTATAGTCCTCTTTATTATATAAAGAGTCTATAAAGCTAGTACTAGCAGTACTACTAGTAGGAATATTACTAGTAGTAGAGGTAGGGCTAGTAGCCTAAGAAGAGTCTAGAATAAAAGAATCTATTATAATAATATTCTTATAAAAGAATATAATAGTATAATAGTAGTAAAAAGAGGTTAAAAGAGGTTTTTAGTATTGGTTGTAGTATTTACTAGTATACTTACTTAGTTAAGAAAAGAAAAACTAGACCTTAGGGGGTAGGGTTAAGCTCTTTTTATATTCTTTTTACTTTTCTATAAGATTCTAAAGCTTTCTATTATATTACTAATTATTACTTATAATTAGTAATAGTTTTAATAATAAATTACTCTTTAGAATTATCTAGAATTACTTTATTACTAATTATTATTAATATTATTCTACTCTATTCTACTAAATTCTACTAGGTTCTAGACGTTTCTATTGTTTCTATTTATAGTAATTAGTATAATTACTATTTATAAGTATACTATATATACTCATACTACTATATAAGTCTTATTACTATAAATAGAATATATAGAAGGTTCTAGAATTTCATAGAAACTTCTAGAATACAATAGAAACTACTAGAATACTTAAGGAATATATTAATAATATAACTAATTACTATTAAATATAATAGTAAAAAGAGTTTTAAAGTAAAATACTAATTAGTAATCTATAGAATCTTCTAGAAATCTAACTTAACTATATATACTTTTACTCTCCCCCCTTTACTTTACTTACTTTTACTCTTTAATAATAATAATAATAATAATAACTCTTATAATATATATATATATATATATATACTACTCTTTATACGGGCTTTATTAAGGCAACTATAAGTCCTTAATAATTAGCCTTATAATGCAACTATTAGTCATTATAAGCAAACGCCTGTATGAAAATTATTGTTTAATTAATATTACTTCAATTAAACTTTAATTAGTACTACACTTTAGTATATATATATATTAATATATAGTATTTTTTAAGATCTTTTACTTAATATAATACTATTTTTACTATAATTTATTACTTTTTTTCTAATTTACTAGGAATACTTTTGACTAATTTAGTCGACTAATCAGTCAAGTAAGTCTGACTATAGTCACTTACGTAAGCGACTAATACTAGCCTAGTCTAGTCTAGTCAGGATTTTTCAGTGACTATAGTCTGACTAATATAGTCTGACTATGACTATGACTAATGACTAAGCGACTAATTTGCCAACCCTGCGCCCACCCTCTGCCTAGTCATCCTCGAAAGCCGCCGCGTTCCCAAAATTTTGTTGGTTGGTAATTTCTCCCGCTCTCAACTCTCTTTTCGACGCCTTCGAAGGTGCCTTGGGAACTTCAAGCCGACCCATCGTCTAGCCTCGTCAATCGCCATTGAGGCTCTCGGGCTTATGCTTAAAAGGAGCACGCCGCGTGTTGTACGACGTGAAATCTCTTGTCCCGAGCATCGGCGCTGCGCTTGTTCTTCTCTCCTCGGATTACTCCCAACCTTGCCACCACACATCGGATTTGCATTTTCGGAAGAGACAATCGCCGAGACCGTACGATTCGACTCAGAAATTTTTGTTTCACAACCCACGGGCCCAGATATAACCAGCCATCATGTCTGCTCTGCCCGATCCGGAAAAGGGGTCGCACGCGGCCGACACGGCCACGGCCACGTCCACCAGCTCCGGCCAAGACTCGCCACCCCTCCGCCCGCTGAAGCAGGTCGGGTCTCGGCAAAGCCACCGGAGCCGGGCCCTGTCCCACTCTTCCACCGACACCGACCCCCTCGAGCCTCTGTCTCAAGCCCTGACCCCCGACCTCGAGACCGAGGCCGAGCACATGGCCCGGGAACCCATCACGTACACCCGCACCGGCACCAGTATCGGCAGCACTGCGTCGCGCCCGCCTGATTTCGAGGTTGTCTTCGAGCCAGGGGACCCCGAGAACCCCAAGAACTGGCCGCTGTGGTACCGCGGCTGGACCATTTTCGTCGCCTCCTTCTCCACCTGGGTCATCATCTTGTATAGCACGAGCTACACGGCGTCTATACCTGGTCTTGTCGAGGAGTACAACTCGACGACGGTCATCGCCACGCTCGGTGTCACTACTTACCTCCTCGGCCTGGCCGCCGGAAGTCTGATCGTTGCCCCGATGAGCGAGCTGTACGGCCGCCAGCCGATCTATCTCGTGTGCTTCATCATATCCACGCTGCTCATCATTCCGTGCGGACTGGCCAAGTCATTGACTACGCTGATTGTTGTCCGCTTCTTTGGGTAAGATGTCCCATTTTGACTCGTGTAGACCAGGGGCTAACACACGTGACAGCGCTCTCTTCGGTGCCGCCTTGGTGGCTAACAGCCCGGGAACCGTCGTCGATATTGCCACCGACGAGTACAGAGCTCTGGCAATGTCTTTCTACTCCATCGCTCCTCTGAACGGCCCCGTCACGGGACCGCTAATCGGTGGTTTCGTCTACCAATACCTGGGCTGGAGATGGACGAACTGGGTCGTGCTCATCATCGCCGGGTTCGCCATTTGCCTCATGTTCACTCTCAAGGAGACGTACGCTCCGACCATTCTCCAGCGCAAGGCGGCTCGTCTTCGCAAGGAGACGGATGACCCGCGCTGGTGGTGTCGCTACGACGAGAAGGTGTCCAAGCTGCACCTCATCAAGATCAACCTCAGCCGCCCCCTTGTCCTTAGCTTGACCGAGCCCATCCTGTGGTTCTTCAACATTTGGTGAGCCCCTTCGTTTTTTACCGATAGTTCAACCTGCTGACCCCTCAGGATTTCCCTCATCTACGGTATCCTCTACCTGTGCTTCGTCGCGTACCCGATCGTTTTCTCTCAGCACCGCGGCTGGGGCCCTGGCATCTCGGGTCTCGCTTTCATCGGCATCGGCATCGGCACGCTGACGGCCATCTGCTGCGAGCCCATTTTCCGCCGCATCATCAACTCCCACCCCAAGGACCCGGTCACGGGCCGCGTCCCGCCCGAGGCTACTGCTCGCGTCATGACTATCGGCGCCATCTTGACGCCCATTGGCCAGCTCGTCTTCTCCTGGACAAGTCTGCCCGCCTCGATCCACTGGGCGGTGCCCATCGCCTTTGGCATCCCCTTTGGCGCGGGCAACACTATCTCCTTCATCTACGGCTCCAACTACCTCGCGGGAGCCTACGGCATCTACGCTGCGTCTGCGCTGGCCGGCAACGCCGTCATGCGGTCAATGTTTGGCGGCACCCTGCCGCTCGCAGGGCCCGCCATGTACCGGGCGCTCACGCCACAGTGGGCAGGCACGCTGTGCGGACTGCTCGAGGTAGCGCTGATTCCGATTCCGCTCATCTTCTGGAGGTACGGAGAGAGGATCCGCGCCAAGAGTCCCATCATTCGGCAGATGCGCGAAGACCAGGAGAAGAACGAGAGCAAGCGCGCGAAAGCACAAGCCAGGCTCGACAGAAAGAAGGAAAGGGAGGCTGCGGCGGCTGGCGGCAACGGGGAGAAGACGGCCGGGGTGTTGGAGACGGAGCAGCCCGAGCCGAGAGACGTTGACGAGACGGCAGCGGGCAAGTCCTAAATGCCAGCAACAAGACGGAGGGCCGCACATATAATAGACGACTAGCTGCCACGGCATGCCGAGTCGAAGCACATTCGGCGTTTGGGTATTATGCATGGAGACCCACGGGCTCACGATATATAGACACGGGAGGATCTAGCAGTTGCACACATACAGCCATCTAAAAGTAATGTCAACGTCGTATATTAGTCATAATCGGGCAACATTATGAGGCCCGTGTAGGAGGAACCTCGTTGGACGGCAAAAGAATTGAACAAATATTCGATGACGACCGCATCTTCCTCCCCTGCCATGGTCGAGAACAGAATACAGTAGGCTCGCGACAACAACCTGGCGACGGAGACGATCGACGAACGCCATCAGAGTCTGCTCATCAGGCACTTTTTGACTCATTGGCCGGCTTCTCCCCGACTGGATGCCCAGGCCCGGTCCAGTAATCGACGCATCCAACCTGTTTGTGACCCCCAGCTCCGGTTTCTTTCTCGCCTGTTCGGCTCGGGTCAGTAGAGAAGGAAGGGCCAAATGACGATGACGGAAAGAAACCTACACTTCTTCCAGTTCTGGTAAAGCAGCCACGTGCACCGATCATCCCTCTCCTCGCCCAGCCTCTCCCCGTTCCCCTGCGGATCGACCAAGCTCGGCGTCAGGCTCGTCCCGTTCTCGGGCCTGCACCCTTTGACCCACGAGATCTTGAAGTGCTGCCTGCTCGAGATCCCCCGCCCGTTGCCCATGATGGTCGCCCCGGGCCGCATCTTCGGCAGGAGCTTGCCGCTGCGCGCGCAGAAGACGCGCGCGTCGGCGAGGAGGTCCGTCGCGTTGACGGGGCCGGTCTCGTCGAAGGCGTCGGACGGGTGGCAGAGGTGGCGGCCGTCGATGTGGGTGTAGATCGTGAGGTAGGCGCTTAGGAGCTTGGACGTGGAGTCGATTGTTTGCTTTATGGAGACCATTGCGGCGGCGGTTGGGGGGGCGCGGAGTCCGTAGGTAGACTTTGGGAGGGGAGGAGGCTGTTTTGAGGCCTTTATGCTTGATGGATCTATCATGTTCTCCAATGGGGGGGCTTTCTGATGGTTTGGCAACTGGGTGACGATGTCCATTCTTGAAATGCAGGGAGATGGCAGAAGTGCGGTTCTCGTGAGACGGATCTTACTGTGCTCCTTGTTTTCGGTTGCTGCGTGTAACTTGACACAAGACGTCCCGGGAAACAGACAAAGACCGGGGCGATTCTCGGCCGTGACGAGACCAAATGCGTCGCGTTTTGGTCTGCGTCGACATGATACGACAGTTCAAGGGACTGTGATGCGTCGGAATCGTATAAAATGCGGAACTGACAAAAAGACACGCCTGGCAGAGGTGATGTTTGGGTTCAACGGCATGATGTCCCTGATGGTTGTTCGGCCGATCGTCCCTCCCGTCGAAGTTAACAAAAGAATTGTAACCACGGTTGCTCTGGCATTCAACTCCTCTTGTGGATGTTACTGAAGGGATGAGCAGTAATTCTGCAGGGCAAATGTCAGGGAGTTAGTTCCCACAAATGTCAGGGAGTTAGTTCCCACACTCGAACATCTTCAGGAGAACCAGACCTCGCAGACAGATCGCGGAGATCTATGATTCTAGTATTTAACAAACCTCAAGTCACGGCTAAATGAACAAGTATACCCAAATAAAACACCCAAGATTGAAAACGCCTCTCATCTTTTGTGGCTTGACGACGGGCTTGGTTCACTCGTGGCTGCGTACGCGGCCGTGGTCGTGGCTTGGCCGCCACGACGGCAGTGTATTCTTCGTCGGGCCGTTTGCCGATCGACGCCGAGGATATTCTTCTCCGTAGATCACCTGGTGATCTTTGCTTTTGCGACTGGGGCCGTTGACTGTCGACTTTGACCTCTGGCTCGGCTGCCAGTGCTCTCTGCAACCTGTTCGAGAGAATGAGCTTTGGAACTCCTCAAGAGCTTGTAGTTAAGAGTGCTTTTCACAACAGAAGATTCCATTTTTACGTCTCGACTACTTTTCTAGTCTCATCTTCTCGTTAAGTTAAGATATCCCGACGGACTGCATGTATGAGAGCTTGGCATCTTAAGTTTTAACGTTGGAGCATCTCCACCGTCTGCCTTGGGAAAGCCAGAAACCAGTTTTCATAACACCAACCGCAGAGCCTTTGATTTGCCGCATTGATTCACATTGCCTGTCTTTTCCTCTGAAGATGCATCTCCAAGGAGGCACCTGCAGCGAGCACCAGCGTCATCCAACTTCCATGCAGACACCGACATTGACACAAGCCTTCCGACGCCCAAAGACCGGCACTTTGATGTTCTTCCATCATCGGTGGCAGCCTTCTAATTCGACGAAGCCGCTTACCCGTTGTCCAACCGCGCGGGCTAGCGCAAGACACTACGTCGGTCCGGACGGCTGTGGCGCCAGCCCCCCTTTCCCCCAGCGAAGATCATTTGGAAGAGCGACAACCGGCACTGGGACTCTTCTTTTGCCCGATAGGTTAGCCTCGCTTCTCTGCGGGTGTCTCACTTAATAGTCTCGGCATCCCGGCAGGCTGGGATCTGGCGATGGAACGGCCGGGATCGCTGGCGAGGGCCGACATGTGCATTAGCTCCCGCCTCTGTGTTTCCTTCTCATTTCTGCTCTTTCCCTCTCTCCAGTTCACTTCCTCCCAATTGAACGTGGCAATTTCCAAACCTTGCGCTGTGATTGGGGGTGTCATCGTGGTGTAAGACCGGAGGTCCGAGGGATCCTGCGTGGGCGCGCGGAGCACGTCCCGTCGCGCTGCATGTCCACGTCAGCTTGACGGTGGGCAAAGTGTAAGTGGACTTTGAGACTTGAGAGAATTCGAGCACTATTCGAGCACGACTAATCTTCTTTCTGTGCCGTGCAACCCGCCTCGTAAGTCCGAATAGCACGAGATTGCGCGCTCCTAGGATGAACGTTCAGCGCAAACCACCGTCCAAAGAAGGCCGGATGGCTGGCTGGATGACAAAGTCGTCTCATTTGAACGCACTGGTCACAACATCGGACCGGCATCGTTCCCCCCGTACGAGAGCGCCAGGATCCTAAGTCCGGAGGAATTTTCACAAAAGTATGGTCGATCTGCTGCCTGAAGGTTAAGTCATTCTCGCCAGGTAGCTTTGCAGATGCGCGGGCTCTACTACACGTACATGTAATTTCGCCTCCTGTGTGACCTCAGTCGTTGAGTTGTCTCTGGCCTAGTACGCCAAGTAAACCGCCACGGCCGGCGGGCTCAAGACGAACCAGCAGAGGCTGCCGAGCAGCAGTTTCCATGGCTGACGAGCGTCGACTTGAGATGAAATGCCACGCACCGGCGTCTGAACCCCTGCGTTGGCGCTATGAACTCCCCTCGTCCCCCCCATCTCGGCCGTCGATCTCTCAATAATAGACGCAAGATCAGACTTCGGCAGGAACGGCAGGGTCAGCCCGGGGATATGAGGCCGACTTATTGTTCTCCCGACACCCCACCGAATCTTAAGACCCTCACGTATATACACACACTGGTAGCACAGCAAACAGGGAATGCTGGGTTGGGTTTTGAATCCAGGCCAAGCATTATCGGACGAAGGACCGCTGACCGCGCCACACGCAGGAATGCCACTTCGTAAAGCCAAACGCTGCTGCTCACAGTCCGAGGACGGCCGCAGATCCAGGCTAGCAGACGCGGAGAAGCCATGTTTGAAGGATCTCTCTTCATGACCGTGCTACATGATGTCTGACAGGTCAAGGGGCGTGCGGCTCTCGCCCTCCGGGGCCGAGCTCGAAGCGTTGGCGGCGTTGTCGAGTCTTCGAATCCCGAAGAGGGTTGCCCAGCACGCAGGATGGGATATATTTATCGACCGCCTCTGCTCTTGCCAATACCAGGCGTCTTCCCTCCGACATCCTGCATCGCATAGTCACTCGCTATATCAAGGCTCTTACTCTCGTTTCCTCCCCCAATCATCCTTCATCTGCATCCGCCTCTTGGCGCGCCAGCCCTCCCACCTCAACACCATGCACCGCGCAACGATCCTTCTCGCCGCCTTCTCGGCCACCTCCTCCGCCTACCCAGGCTGGTCGGACCGCAACGTCCTCTCGCAGCTCTACGGCCGCGCCGCCGAGTCCAGCAACGCGCCCCTCGGCGACCTCGCTGACCTCTCCGACACGTCCCTCTCGACCGTCGGCCGCGACATCAAGAACATCCTCACCTCCTCCGCCTCCGCCGAGTCCAACGACAAGGCCACCGGCGGCAGCGGCCTCCCCGAGCTCGGCAGCGACGAGTGCTCCGCCGACAAGTGCTGCGTCTGGGGCCACGTCGGCCAGGAGCTCGCGTCGATGTTCACCGACGGCAGCGGCTGCACCGACCCGGCCCGCGCCGCCGTGCGCCTCGGCTTCCACGACGCCGCCGCCTGGAGCACCGACGTCGGCCCGGGCGGCGCCG
Organism: Colletotrichum brevisporum; assembly: GCA_030770045.1. NCBI lineage: Eukaryota > Fungi > Ascomycota > Sordariomycetes > Glomerellales > Glomerellaceae > Colletotrichum > Colletotrichum brevisporum. Next base: position 4,076,698 of record JAUGSI010000006.1, on the reverse strand, counting down.
ACGGCTCCATCGTGCTCTCCGCCGAGGAGGCCTCGCGGTCCGTCAACAACGGTCTCGAGGAGATCATCAGCCAGACCAAGGCGTGGTACGACAAGTACAACAAGTTCGGCGCGGGGATGGCCGACCTGATCCAGTTCGCCGCCAACACGGGCACCGTCATGTGCCCCGGCGGGCCGCGCATCAAGACCCTCGTCGGCAGGAAGGACTCCTCCACCCCGGCGCCCGACGGCCTGCTCCCGGACGTGAACGACCCCGCGGACAAGCTGATCAGCCTGTTCGCCAACAAGACCATCTCCGCCCCGGGGCTGTCCGCGCTCGTCGGTGCGCACACGGCGAGCAAGCAGCGCTTCGTCGACCCGTCGCGCGCCGACGCGCCGCAGGACACCACGCCGGGCGAGTGGGACGTGCTCTTCTACCAGCAGACGCTGGGCCCCGCGCCGCCCGAGGTCTTCACCTTCGCGAGCGACAGCGTGCTGTCCAAGGACTCGAGGAGCGGCCCTGCTTTCAGGGGCTTTGCCGATTCGCAGCGTGCCTGGAACGCGGTAAGTTTTGACTTACTCTGTGTGCTGTGAGATGTGAGAGACTGACGTGGCTGTAGGCCTTCGCGAGGGAGTACCTCCGCATGAGTCTCCTTGGCGTCTTCAACATTAACGAGCTGACCGACTGCACCAAGGCTCTGCCCGTGCCTGCGCGGCCTTGAATGATAGACATGAAATGATATTTTTGCATGTTTTGAATCGGAGTTGTAAGCTTAGACAGACGTGTAGGAGTTGTGGTTTGATTATAATTGTCGACCTATAGGTTAATGTTGAAAATAGTTGCTGATTGATAACGTCAAATGTGGCTGTGATATTCAAGATCTGACAGACGGAATGAATGGAGTGATGTGCAGCTCTGTGTTGTTATCATTGGACTGTTGGTCAGTGTTGTGGAAATAACTATCAATTGGCCAGCAATTGAGACATTGTTGAGTTCCGGACAGGACGTTTCAACCCTATTGCTCCGATTAGGTGCGGCTTTGGGTAACCAGACGGCTAGTAGAATAATCACAACTCACACAAATCGAAGTCTACATAATACAAGCAAGATCCCAAAAAAGTCGCCACTACTTTGGTTCCTGAAGTTTCAGTAAACATTAGATTATCTATACATGGTCTTAGACCTTCTGAAATGCAGGGCAACTACTTGCACAAGTAGCTCGTAGGCCACTCGCTCAGTCTACCATGGACGTGCCACGCCACCCTCTACTCGTACTCGTAGCAAAATGGACCTCCGTGAATATCCATCACATCAGAGACAGGCACGTCTCGGCCGAAATTGGGGAACGACAGCGGGTACTGCAGGGTGATGTTCTCGTACGCGACGTCACCGAAGTAGTTGAACGGGTAGCCGTACATCACATCCGGTCCGCCAATGTCCGTCTTGCGCGCGGGCCAGTCTGCAGCCAGCACGTCAGTCCAAACTCGAACACGTCAGTCTTCTCCCGGCAGGTAAACACTTACCTCTGCGCTGCCAATCGTTCCAGATCTTGTCGAGAGCGCCGTGGATGAAGTAGAACACGGGGTCGCCGGGGGACGAGTACATGTCGGCAACCTGTTCGGGAACCAGCGTCAGCAAGTCCATTGCAGATAGAACATGGTAGAAACCCGCTTACATCTCCAACGGCGCCGCCGATGCCTAGGTGCAAGCCCGCGTGGAGGGTCATGCCGCTGACCTGCATGCTGTATCCCTGCATGTGGTGGTTGAACTCAGAGAAAGAGCTCGCGAGGAGCGTCCGGTCGATGACCTCATTGCTGAGAGCGTTGGTGATGATGGGCAGGCTGAAGTCGCGGCGGAGGCAGTGGGGGTTGGACTCGAGGGAATAACCTGGGCAAGGTTGTCGGTCAGCATGAAAACATTTGGGGGCAAGAAAGATGAAAGGAGCGGCTACTCACCTAGACCCATGGGAACGGTGATGTTGGCAAAGGGCCCGTCTTGAACGCAGCCTGGATACTCTAGTTAGCTCCATGACCCGTATCCAATGGGTAGGGTGGACCAACCGCCGCCGCTTCTTTCTGGGATCACGATCGGCTTCTGGACGGGAAACTGCTCCTTGTCGCTGACGTCCTCGATGTATGGTCCATTTCCTCCGACCCCATAGACGTTGTCAAAGACTGGCGATTTGACAAAGGTCTCAGCGGTGTTGTCCAGACTCACGTCCCAGTACGGGAGTGCGCCCTTGTACGAGCATTTGCTGCGCAGCTCGAACTCGTACAGATACAGCATCCAGCGATGCCAGCTGTGAGATGTCAGTGCCACGAAGACATACGCAGGGAGATCCTCAGGATGTCTTGGCTTACGGAAGGAAAGGACCCTTTTGTCTCAGTTAGTAAACTGTAGTCGCTTCCTCAGCTGCCGTGAACTTACATTGAAGTGAACCTTCTGCGTCATGTAGATATGCATGCCTTGAAAGTCATCGAACCGAGACACCGCGCCGGGCCACAGGTCGTTGCCCTCTGACGGCAGCGCCATCAGGCACTTGACGGAGCGGATGTAGTCCAGCCTTTGCTCTAAGGACAGTTGTCGCCACTCATGTCTCACGAGAGGATTCCTGCAACATCCTGAGTGCGTTCCGTTGGAAGGGGCCGCGTTGGCGCCCTGAGGCTGCAGGCTTGCGAGGGCCCAGAAGGCCGAGGTCAAGAAAGATACAGACTTCATGGCTGGGACCAGAGAACACAGCGAGAATGAGTGAGGGGTTGGCGAGGAGACAGTTTCTGTGCGAAGTGGCGAAGAGGTTACATTAAACAACTCCTTTGCATGGTAATATATAATGCGTCAGTGCCAAGGTTTCTAATAACTTATAAGCTGTTGGTTGGAGGCATGCCAACAGAATGCAACATGTTTGTCAGTAACCCCGGTTGCAGGAGACCATGCTGTAGGTGGGACCGTGGGAACCTTTTGCCAACGCATCTCCACAGTCCAAGACCGGAGACTTTGCCGCCTTTGGGCTTGGAATTGAATGGTTCAGGGTGAGAGTTGATCGGCCCGTCGCCGATGCCTGCCACCCCATCACATAGAATCTGGGAGCTTTGCAGTCGTTGGCCCTCAATTCAATCATGCTCAAATTAGAATGTACACTGTATTGGCCACTTCGTTACTAAGTATTTGGACATGCAGAGTTGCTGAAGCTACTTGAGCGATGGGTGTTAATACTACAGCCCCTCCAGACTCTAAGTTGATAAAATGCCAGAAGAGCCAATGGTTAAGGGGGCCCCGTTGATGGTGATCTCCGACGTCGAAAAAAGGTTGGCAGTCTCTCACGTTCCCCCGCCACCCTAGCACCCAATGGGACCCTACATCTCTGGGCATGGTCTAGGTTCAAGGAAATTCACCCACTCGCCGAATTGGTCGGGGCGGTAGCAAACATTAAAGGGCTTTCCAACGATACATCGGGCGATCCCACATTTCACATACGACGAGTCACCGGATGAATCGATCGAGATTATACGTAAGTAGACGAGATTACAGACCTGGGTTTCAGTGGGGTGGGTGAGATGGGCTGTAAGCCTCGTCTCGTCAACTCCGGAGTTATCCTCCGACTTCAAGTTGCCCCATATAACTGCATGGGGTATCACCATGTTTGTGTTGGTTGGGACCTCTGCCGTTCTGCAGCCTTCTGCAGGAACCTGCATTGACGAGCAGAGGCGACATGAAAAGACGCAAGCGACCCTATCAAGTAACCCAACGAGAGGGGCCATCAATAAGCACGAAAGACATCCGTTGGTTCAGTACTCGTATAATCGGAGGGGAAGACCGCATCGGTGGTAGCCCCAAGGCGGAAGATAGATCCGGCATCCTAAGTCGGATTCACATGGATAATGTTTGTCCAATGGCCCTCTGTCTCCGCTGGGAGTCTTGTAAGCCAATATGTAATCATTTGCTCAAGGTATGATTCATTCCAGGCCAAGCTCGACGAGCATGATACTTCGGCAACACCGGGACCATGGGTCGGAACGCCAACCAACGTGATCATGTCTTCAGCGCTGTCGAGCTGCTCCTGTGATACGCCAACCCCGTTATCTCATCGTTCTGCCTCCGCTCAGAAGCTGAACAAAAAGAAAACACCTACGGGTTTCTTTCCAGTAATGGCAGAGTCTAGTGGGTCAACTTCATGGTACCAGGTTCATGGACCTGAATCCACGCCAAGTTTGAAAGGAACGACCGGAAGGCCTGTTCTCGTGCTTACTCGCTTTGAATTATCGACGTCTCATAGAAGTCCACGGACATATGAATAGATTTACTCTTCTACTTTTGACGTCCGTGCTGTCTCTTAGCTTAATGTCCGCCGGATTCTCGGGCCTTGTGTTCGCTTCTTGACGTTCATCGCAATGGCCGGCAACATAACAGCACCAAAAGTCCACTTCCTGAATTCCCCAGACTACTCTGGCGATACTGTGCTACAGCTCAACATTGCACTCATCGTTTGCACATCTACAGTTGTGTGGACAAGGCTGTACGTGCGCGCGTTTGTTGCGAAGGCTTTTGGCTTGGATGACGTCCTTGCGCTCCTCGCGTGGGTGAGTTGAACTTTGTCGTTCCTTTCTGTCGTGACACATCCGTACTAACTGAGATACTGTAGGGGGCTATGACCACTTTATCTGCCTTGGATATTCGATGTGAGCGGTGGAAGTTTCAGATTCCTCTCACGGCGTAGTCTCTGACTTTTCTAACAGTGGTCCAATATGGCAGCGGGGCTCATCTCGAATTCATACCCAAGGAAGAGTTCACGATATGGTTCGAGGTATGTCTGCAAGAGTTGGCTCCAGTCACATAGGCTGATAATTCCCCGCCTGAACAGGGAATCGTGACGAATGGACTGATTTATCTTACCGGCACCGGCCTGATGAGATTGTCAATTGTTGCCTTTCTGCCCCGACTCAGCCAGGACAGTATGTGTCTCTCCTGTTCCAGACCTGAGCCCGGCTGACATTTCACAACCAGGGACTTATGTGGTGCTCACATACATCACTGGGTCACTCATCATAGCACAGACAATCGGGTGCTTGGTGTACCGGCTAACTCAGTGTAGCCCTATTACGTGAGTCACAAACAGCATCATCACTCGAAAGACCAATAGCCGCTGACTTTCAGATGACTTGATTTAGACATCTTTGGAGGCCGCCTTTCTTCCCCGAAAAGAACTGCGTGCCCCCTAGCCATCAAAACACGATGATGGTAGCGCATCAGATCTCCGGCCTCGCCTTCGACTTTGCCCTGATGGGGCTGCCCATCTGGGTCATCTACACGAGGATGCTGTGGTCAAGGAGAGTTTTCCAGCTCATCTGCGTCTTCAGCGTTGGCTTCTTCGTCGTGGCCACCGGCTGTGTCCGGCTCGTCATGATGAAGAAGCAACAATTCCTCGAGGATCCGTAAGCCTCCTGTAACGTGAGTCTCAATCTCATCAGCAATCTGCTAAGCCGTATACAGCACGTTCAACATGTCCACGATCGGCATCTGGACCGATCTCGAGGGACACGTTGGTCTGTGGGTCGCCTCGTTCCCCGCGCTGCAGCCTCTCATCAGGATGGTGTCGTTTAGACTGGGCTTCCGCAGCAGGCTTCAGAGCTACGGGCAGAAGGGACAGTACAACACTGGCGCTGGAGGCGGGCGTTCCAATACCGGCGCTTGGTCGAGCCAGCCAAAAAGCAAGACACGGTATGCGGGGGGCGGTGGCGTCGTCAAAGCTGCTGATAGCAACAGCGAGCGAGGCCTTGTGTCGTCCGATGGCGAGAATGAGGGTGGAGGTCTGGAGATGAACAGCTTGGAGACTGTGGCATCCGGTACGCGGAAGGATATCGACGTCGAGGTCCGGGTAGACAGAACAAAGCCCCAAGACGAGCATTCCGCCCGGCCTTCCACGAGGGGTTCGAAGAGTTGGGTTTCTCTTTGAGGCTCTTGCAGGTCTACGAAGTGTCTTGGTAATTCCGATTCTTAGCTGACAGGTCGAATTGGGGTGGAAGCAAACGTGACAACTTGAAACGATCTGTTGGTCAAAGATTCATTCTGGTTTGATCTTACCATCAAACCCGACTCGCTTCATGAGAACGACTTTGTACACTGTTCCTACTCATCGCTCATACCTCATATATACAATTCTAAGAGTTTTTTTTCTCATTTGAAGTAATGACTCCTCCTCAAGATTCCCACACCGCCTTCAACTTAGTTCTTGGCCCCCTCCGGGTCGTAGGCGGCGACTTCGACCTCGACGCGCATGCCAGGCTGGCCGAGCTTGGAGACGCCGACGCCGGTGAGGATGGGGGAGTGGTCGGGAGCCCACTTCTTGACGTTCTCCACCATGCGGCCGAGGGCCTCGGGGACCATGGCGTCGTCGAGAGCGTAGAGGCGGATGCGGTAGACCTGGGACCACCCCTTGCCGCCGGCGTCCCGGAGGGCGAGGTCGACGTTGGCGAAAACCTGGTCGATCTCCTCGAGGAGGTCCGAGGGGATCTCGCCCGTCTTGGGGTCCCAGCCGCCTTGGTTTGGAGTTAGCCGTGGTTCGTCAACTCAACCGAGCGACCGGGGTGTTATGCGCGCAACTCGGCGTGCATCCGGGTGGGTGGAGACCCGAGATGTAGGGGCGGGTGAACCCGTGTTGTGCGGATGGATTGGAAGCCAGGGGGGCGGAAGACGGAAGGACGGGATGATTCTCACCTTGACCTGCCGTCTCGATGCGGTCGCCGACGCGGACAGCTTGGTTGTAGTTCATCTGCTCCAGGAGACGAGCTCCATGGTCCTCGTAGGAGAAGTAGCGGAGGCCAGACATTGTGAGAGTTGAAACGTAGGACTTGAATAGAAGATGGTCTTCGTTTGAATGTGTATAGACTGAACGGCGAGTGATAGATGAAGAGGTAACTTGCTTGAAGAGAGAGGTATACGGGGATTCGAGGCTGTTGAATGGGCATCTGGGAAGCCGTTTATAAGTTGAATCGACAACTTAAAGAAAACCCAGAGCAAGCACTGTATCGCGACATTCGAGGCGTCCAAATCAGGCAGTTGCCTCAGAGTCTGGCCATGGGCTTGTCACAGATGGCGGAGACAATACGACACGGACAGAGACGCATGATAGGACGGCGCAGCGCGACTCGGGATCGGCCCAATAGTTGCATTCTCGCTTCCTAAGCTTTCCCCTGCTCTTCAGGATGCGCAAAGAGCTGCGGAGAGCGCCAAGGCGGCACAGTGATGACACGTAACCGCCACGGACACGAAAGTCGAATGGCTGAAGCTGGACCAAAGTCCCAAAGTCCCAAAGTCCAACAACTAGCTCCCCCTGGAGATGGTCAAAAGTCGTTTGATAGCGGGGTGTTTCCCGAGCTAAAGCGCATGTATGCGGCTCAGTGTTGGGAAATCAGATCCAGTCACTTCTCAGCCGCCTGAATAGATTGGTCCGTCCGCATCATGATGTTCGATGGAGAGCTTAGGAGGTATCTTGGCAGTCAGCTTTTGGCCTACTAGTGTCTTGGCTCTCTTGAACCAACAGCGGACGGAGCAACTCACTCAATGGCCCTGACAAATCCAGATTCCCCTTGAGCAGAATTTGCGTGAACTGACGTACCATGGTAAGCCACGCGGAGAAATTCAAATGTCCGCTGAATACTATGCCACCGGGTTCGATCTGCAGTGGACGGCCCGAACCCACCTCGACCCCGGTCTTAGAGTTGGTGACTTAATCAGTTGTCTGCAGTTTACAAACGCAATTGTTGCTGTATTCACAACACCTTATTGGGTATGGTCTGAGCCGCAGCCAAGACCCATCACGTCGTCCTCATTCGATACATCCATGTCCAGTCTCTATGATGACAATCACGTATACCTGTACACTGGCCATGGGGGCCATTTGGAAAGACCTAAAAGCAAAAAGGGGAAAGTCCAGTACTGAGTCTTAGCTAATGCTAGCTTCACGTGTTTTTGGCCTCTTTCTGACCCCTCCTCTAGACAGAACGATCGTTCGTGAACAAGCAATCGAGCAAGACACACGCACATTATGGACGACAGTATCCAGACCACCGACCCGCGCCCTCTCTCCGTCCTAGTCGTCGGGGCTAACGGCTACCTTGGGCTGGCCATCTGCAGGGCCTTCCTTCGCGCCGCAGCACCGACCCCAGACAGAGACGCAGACATCGGCCTTTGCCCCTATCGTGTCTACGGCTTGGTTCGTCGACCGTTCGCCGCCCATGATCTCGCGTCCAACGAGGTCACCCCCATCATCAGCGACCTGACCGACGTCGCGAGCACTCTCCGCAAAGTCCTGTCCCATAGCGCGCGGTGGGACATCATCGTGACCTGTACAGAGCCGGCCAAGACAGATCCGGCCGCCGAGATGGAGCACTGGAAGGCAGTGATGGACCTGGTCGTCGGCCTTACTGAGGCTTCGAACCGCACGGCGGCATCTGGCTCTTCAGAAAGAAGACGCCCTCTCGTGCTCTGGTCCTCGGGCTGCAAAGACTACGGCACCACTGGCCTCCACGGCGACCCGGACCTGCGGCCTCACACGGACACGTCGCCCCTCAACGCACCCGTTCCCATCCGCGGACGAACGGATGCTGCGCTGAGAGTGTTGGACTCGGCGCAATGCAGAGGATACGACGTCGCCGTCGTCCGCGCGACGCCCGTCTATGGATACAGTGGGAGCTACTTCGGCGCTGCGTTTGAGTACGCCTCCCGCGCTGCTGCTGCTAAGGGCCGACGTGAAAACGGCCAGCACACACTCGACTTCGCCGCCAACGCAGGCACCGTTCTCCACTCGCTCCACGTCGACGACTGTGCCGAGGCGTACGTGTCGCTGGCATCGACAGCCCTGTTAGGCGAAGTCGACATGAACGGGCAGGCGGCCGGATCCCATGCCATCGCGGGGGAGGTTTTCAATGTCTCCGGACGTCACTTCGAGACCCTGGACGAGGTTGGAAGGGCGCTGGCTGCTGGGTACGGTTTCGCCGGCGGCGCTCGCTTTGGCGTCAGTCCGGAAGAGATTCCGGGGGGGCCGGCGAGTGACATGACGGGACTTCTGGTCTTCGGCTGGAGCCAGTGGGTGTCCAGTGACAAGATCAGGAAGGCCACGGGATGGGGAGACAGGCGACCGTTGTTCTCCGAGAACGTGGGTGTGTACCGGCTGGCGTACGAGGCGGCCAAGGCCCAAGGCAGCGACAATGTGGGCAGCATCTCGAGGCGCATGGCAGGGGACTGGGGTGAGAAAGTTAGTAGCTAAAAGCATAAGACTATCAAATGAAGTCGGCGAAATCAAAACCAGGGTTTCGCTGGAATGGACAACAACTTCAGTGAGGGAAGCGACTTTTCCCAATGCCGCCCGAGTGAATTCCAGTGCCCCATTCTTAGGTGTACATATGCACCGTCAATGAGGAGAGTGATCTTAGGCGTCAAAATAAGATTAAAGGTAAGAAAGATGGCCAAAATAAGGACAGGAGTGAGTGAGAGCGAGAATCAACATGATCGAGGGTGAAAGTAAAGGTAAGAGTGAGAGTAAGAGTGAGACAAAATGGATTGATCTGATGGCTTGGGTTTCATTGCTTATATGAATTGATCAAGAGTTTTCATAATTTGAGCAATCATCTCTCATAACTTATGTGTGTAACCACACAACCGGCTAGATAGATACCTCCAACTATCCACACTGCCTTGGCCGTGGTGTTACGGACTGAGGCACGGTGATGAGCACCATCTACGCCTAGTCGAGCTCTCCTCAGAAAATGGCCTCCCTTTAGTACACTACCATCTTCACACGTAGTTGCGGCAAGCTCTGGGCCATGAGCTCTGCCGTCAGCGGAGCCGACCGCACGTAATCGATCATGACCCAAGGCTCTCACGGATCTGCAGCCCTACCTAAGAAACCACGGCAGCAGTTTCTGGTATGAGGAGTATCTGCTTAAGTTCAACAGTTTCGCTCAGCCCCGAGAAACTTGAGAACAGATTGAGGCCGAGATAGGACCTTCTCAGGGTCATCGAAAACCCTTGTATTGAGGGCAACAGTATCACAGACGCCATCCTGCATCCGGCCACCGTCATGCTCGTTCTGGAACCCTAGAGCGCGCTGAAAAAGACAGGAAATTCGACCAATGCTCAGGGTTTTCGGTTCCGCAACCTTAGCTTAGGGCGTGGCGGTTTGGTTTGGCCAGATCGGAGGCTGGGAAGGTAGATGGATGAGTGAGGACCCGACAGATTCGGAGGCGTATAAAACGCATTAATGATATTCTGACGAAGTTAAGCCTTCTTTCACACCCTCAGACTAAATATCTCACCTCCAGTAAGTACCTAGCGACAAGGTGGAGAACAACTGCGCTGGCGGACAACAGCGGCGATGATGAAGAATTGAAACAGTGACGGGACAGCAGCGACAGTAGCGAATAGTATTACGACGCCTGGTTGTACCTAAAATGGGACAGATTTGTAATCTGCCACTTGGAAATCCATGATGGCATCAAGCAGGAGCTCTGCCCTACGATGCTGACCCTATCCCCGGCCCTCTTTCTCATGGTTGAGTCCATTTGCAGGTCTCTGGGGCTGACGTATACGAAAGAGTACCGCGAGGTCGGGGATGACGAAGATCGACGGCGCCTCTTGCTCCGCCACATGTCGCGGAAGTGGTCCATAATCCCGACTATATCCAGTTAGTGAGGGCGAATACGGAGAGTCGCACGGCTTGGAGGGAAAGCAACGAGGTGTAGTGGGGAGTCTTGGAGGGAAGAGGCCGAACACAGGGACGGGGGACGAAACATAAGTATTTGCAATAGATGATCCACCTTCAAGAGACTTCGACGCCTATGGGGAAGACTCGATGTACATATCTCTCTTAGAAAACCTACGTCTGTGTTTGACCCAACTACAACTGGCAAACGACTTGCTTTTGGTCACGTCTGTGATCTTGACCGGAATACATAGGCTCAGGAGTAGGTTGTTGTCATTAAATACGCCTCTCTTCAACCTGTGACTGAACCCATGTATGTGAAAAGCAAACAACAGCTCTGCTGTATCTGACCCCTTGTGTATAATTTTCCTCAGAAAAGTCCAATATTTTCCTGTTAAACTCCCACCTTTCGGGTCACTAAGCCCCAGCCTCCTTGCTGCAGAACCCATAACTTAACCTTTCCACCTTTCTCTCTTCTTAGATGACTTACTTCTCAGGACCCTGATAACCAAAGAGGCTGAAGTATAGGGGGAAAGAGTTTTACTTTCCAGGTTAAAGTCGCGTATAAGGGCGTTCTTTCCCCCAAAGCAGGTCGAATCTTCCCCCATCACGTACAGCACGAAACAACTTCCCTCGCCCGCGACCTCCGTCACGCAACCTCGCGACAGCCAGAATGGACCTTTTTCCCAGCTCTACCGTAGTAGTCGGCGGCCATATGATCGACCGGTGGTCCCGCCTGCCCTACGAGATATTCCTTGTAATCGCCGATACGATTGTGGAATCTGCAGAGGAACTTTTCCGCACCAGACAAATCCTCTGGCGCATGGTGCTGTCTAACACCAGCCGTCAAGCCCACAACCCTGACAGGGTCTCTGGCGATCTCGGCGTCGTCCTCGGCCGTGACGAATCGGAGAGGCAAAATGCATTCTTCGAGGAGATCCGGGCCATCTCCCAAGTAAGCCAGAGGACCCGCGCAGCGTTCCGCCGGAGCTTCAGCGCGCTTCCCGTCGCGAGCGTCTACCGCTGCCACGCAGAGCCCCCGGCCACGCCCCGCTGCGTCTGGGCCTCCAACAAGGCCACCTTCCTGATCGACCTCACGGCGATGAGGGTCCACCACCGGACATTGCTTCTGACCTTGCGGGTGCCGCCCTGCTTCCGAAAGGTGGAGAGGCTGGCCACCGCCTGGCTGCACGACCTTCTGACCGTGAACCTGCCGGAGCTGCCTGTCAAGTTCCCCGGCGTGAAGACCGTCTCGGTCGGTGCCCCCGTCGTGCGCGTTCCTCGGCCGGCCGTGCCGCACGACCACGACGAGATGCAGCCACTCCCCGCCGACACCTCGTGCCCTTTGCACCCTGGCTTTAGTCGGGACGTGGAGTGGTACAGAGCTAAGGCATCGCGGTTGAGGTCCCTTGGGGAAAAGGGCATTCGCGTCGTCGGTTACGGCCACAGTCTTGATACCTGGTTCGTGGAGCACTGGGGAACTACACAGTTCGAGCGCTTAGCACCTACAGAGTCCGCAGAGCCGCTGGTAGAATTCTTCCCGTCATCCTCCCACGGTATACAATTCAAATTCCTCGATCCCAGCTGTAACTGTTACGAGGTGTACAGCGGGGACGAAAGTGAGTACAGCGACATCGAGGATGAGGACAGCGAGGACGACAACAATGACAATGACGGTGGCAACGGCATGGTCATCATGGAAACAAGCATCAATGACGGTAATTAGGGCGCTCAGAGGGACAAACAGGACTAGGAGCAGGACGACCGCAACTAGTCGAACCGTCTATGAGGTTGGGGTCCTCGTGTACAACAGATCCAGGAGCCAGAATGGACCGTGTACCATAGCAACCAGCGGCCGAGGCTATTATCCTACCTGTTTAGCAACTGGTGTCCGAGGTCAATATCCGAAGCGTGACCGTCGGTGTCGCTCGTGGTTTTTGATCTCTGCGTGCTTTGTGCGTAATGGTCATCTTCACTGACCCAGACCGGGTCATCTATCGCTGTCGCCCATCGTTTTCGTCTTGACTGCTGTCGTCTTCGTGTTGTTCATAGGTTCTCAGCCGTTGTCGTGGCATTCCATCGTTGCTCTCGACCTTTGTTGTTGCCGTCGGCTTCGTTGGCGTCGATGTCGCTGTCGTCTCGGTTCCTTCGTTCACCCCCTATTCCAACTCCTCCCAGCCCGCATCATCGTCCAACGTCACATCCCATCGAAACACCACTTCACCTCCCCAATACCATCATATCCCTCCTCTTGCCATCTCTCAATATCGTCAAATCGCATCGATCATCGTCGTCGAGCACTCATCGCCATCGCCAAGACACAGTAGGGTCGTCGTCGAATCCACCCCATCGGTGGAAAAAGTCATCGCAATAGTCGCAAAGAATGAACGAAAATCAGCCAGCAATAGATTTCCAGGGGGAATTTCCTACGTTTTAAAAACACACAACAGAGCGGAGACGCCCAGATTAATTCCCGTGGCAAAAGCCGGGCCCGGGGGAAAGGCGCACAACCGCACCGGATGACGATCACCGCCGATCGCCATCGCCCGCCTCTCCCCTGAAAGGTAACCCCAACCACCCTCGCCGCGACTTGTCCGTGCGAAAGGAAACCACAGACTGAAATTGGAACGAAACGCTTGGATTGAAGAGTGGGAAAAATAAACGGGTTTGAGAAGGCGAAAAGAAAGGGGGCGGCAAACATCACAATCCGGGAGCCTGCAGACGTACGAATCTCTGCGAAGGCGACAAGACAGAGAAAAACCACAAAATTTCCCCGCCCGAAAAGCTCACCGATTCGCCCCCCCTCTCCACGCCAATCTTTGCCGTCGAGGAAACTGACACGCCCAGCGAAGAGAAAATCCCTACCTTTTCAACCATTCGAAACGCTTCAAAGCTTCGAAAAAAGCTTTCACTCTCCATAATATCCCCCCAGAAGATCCCCCAACTGCCGATCGGCGGGGGATCCAGCGGAGGCAAAAAAACGCTCTCCATCACGACCATCTCCTGGCGCGTTGTGGTGATCGCTCCGCTGATCTCCGCCACGCGGCAGAGAGAGCAGAGAGAGAGAGAGATGGGAAACACACAAATGCCCATCTCAGCCCTAACCAGCACGCATCCCCCTCCTTTCGGACCACTGTCCCCCGCCGATCGCGACCGGATCGGCGCGTGTGACGGTCGCACCCGCAGTCTCAGGGTCGCCGATCGCGAGCATCGGCGCCGCGATGGGGGAGCCGTCACCCTGTGAGGTGCTTCCGTCCGCGCTGCAGATGCCCCGTAGATCGTGATGGGGTGGTCGGCGATGGACTTGCCAGCGGCGACTTGCCGCCCCATTGACCAGTTGAAACTCCTCCTCCGCGACGATCTCAGGGTCCTCGGGGTGTCCTACACTTGGGCTCCAGCTCCTGGCAGGTCCGTACGGGAGCTCAAACGGGATCGAGGGGGGGGGGGCAGAGGGGTTCGTGGCTTCACCACCTCGCCCGAAGAGGAACCTCACAGGCTCAGGGGACCACAGATCCAGCGCGGATCGCCCACTAGAGCCTGGAGAAGAACCCTCTGCAGCAGATAGGCCCCCCCCGACGGTGATGGCGACGAGCCGCCGCAGACCAGCCCCAACCCCCTATCACCTCGTCCTCACTGCTGGCTCCCCCACGTCCCAGGAGTGTAGGAGCACCGCCTGGAGCACCATCGCCCCCTCTGCAGTGGCGAATGCCCTCAACCTGCCGCTTCGGGAAGGCGACTGGCCTCGTCCGCCGCGTCCATTGGCTCGTGGCAGCGGGAGGATGTGCGTCGCTGCCGGTACCGCGGGAGAGAAGAAGGGACCTGGACGCCTTCGCTGTGGCTGGAGACGGGCGTGAGCTGATGATGAGGGGGGATACTTACCTCGATGTTGTCCCTGTGATAGGAAAGAGTCCTTAGGATGGAATAGGGGAAGTGTAAAGAGATGAGGTGAAACCTCCTCGAGAAAGAAGAAAGAGAAGCCGTCACGAGCTCCCCCCATCATCACGACTCCTCGGCCGCGAGCCCGAGGGGGACATCGTCGCCTCTTATCCTCTTCCTCCTCCAGCAGACCCTGTGGCTCAGCCACGGCCCCCTATCCCGACGGGACCCCGATCTGCCATGCCTCCCGTCCTCGTGGTACCCCTATCTCGGCGATCCCAGGAGTCTGGAAGCGCATACAGGCAGTCCTTCCCCCCCCCCCCCCCCCCCCCCCCCCTTCGCCCAATAAGCAGCCCTCCCGTTCCGGTCCAGATAGAAAGTGACTTCTCACTAACGGTACCCCAGAGCCCTCGCCCGCCCCGGGGGGCGCGCCGAAAGACACCGACTGCCAGCCGTCCCCCCCCCCTCCCTTTCACCCGACTGTGGCGAATGCATGAGGCTGGAGCCAGTCAGACCTCCCGCAAGCTCCCACACCTGCTCGCGGTTGCAGACAGCATAACAGCTCAGCCACGAAAAGCCACGCATTTCCTCCCAAGATTGCTGTGGCTTCTCGCCCTGATACCCTCGACCAGGAAGATGATCGACAAATCCCGTGGCTGACAAAACTCAAAAAACTCCAAGCGAGGACCCTTGGCCAGCTGAGAAGCTGTTGTGGCATCCGGAGGTTCCTGACTGGCTGCTTCCCTGGACGAGACGACGAACAGGTGGCGTTCCAGCACGTCCTCCATGTGTGCCAGACCACGTCTGTGGCAACGACTTTGTGGCTGGTAGCCGCGCAATCGTGGCCCATCCATCCAGAAGACGCTCCTCGCGACCGTCGTCCGAAATGCCGTCGAAAACTCTCCTTTTTTCCCGCATGGACGACGGAAACCGTTTGCGATAGATGATAAACAGACCAACGAGCAAAACGGATTCCCCCGAGCCCCGTTGCTGCCTGTAGAGCAGTGAGCAGCAGTGACCCTTCGGCCCCCCCAGGCGCATCTTGATGATCGACATCCATCCATCCCCATCGGGACCACCGTCAAAAAGTTCTGCCCAGGCCCGCCTCGGCTCCAGCCTCTCGTATCCAGAGCCAGTGGGAAAGGCTCTGAGCCGTCCGCCACAGCGTGTTACCTGTGGCGAGTGCTGTCCTCTCTTCTCTTGTCCGATGTACCGGTACTTCCATCCGAGTTCTGCAGAAAAACCCAATCCCTCACCCCACTCCCGCAGGACCTTGTGATGTTTTCCCCCGAGCCGCCGCCGCCGCCGCCGCTGCACGCTGCTGCACTGCACGCCCGCGAGATATTCCGCATGCGGCCCTCGCGCCCAGGCACAGGGTCCCGCAGCGTGACGTCGGGGTCCTCCTTCTCGTCCGTCTCTCTCGCTGGGTAGCACGTCGGTGTGGCCGCGTGTCTTTCGATAGGTATCTGCAAAAGAAAGATCCTAGTCGTCTCGAGGGGCGTCGTTCGGGCGTTGGTAAGGCTACTCGCCGTTCCCAACAGCGTGGTTCGTCCTGAAGAAACGCAAGCGAAAATGGAGAGACGCCAGTCAAGACAGTCAAGGAACTGGACCTTGGCGAATGGGGGAAGGGCGACACGTTCAGTCCATGACAGGCGGCGACGGCCACCCCCGGTTTCTGCATAGGCCCCGCCGACCTCCAAATTCCCCCGCACGAGATGCCCGGAAACGCATAGCACGGCGGAAGCTGCCGCCGCAATGGACGGATACTCTATCCAGCGCCCAACCTACGTACCGCGGATCACGGTCCTAGGCCTCGATAGATAGACGCCCGGCACGTAAGAGGTGACGCTTTGCGTGTTGGTGATGCTCGACACAGTCGGTACCCGTTCAAAGTCGCGACAAGTATCCCATCAACATGCACCGTCCGAGCATCACGTCGTCGACGCACAGCCACACATGCCGCATGTGGCTTACCCCTCTCGAGACACCATCCCACCCGGCAGATGGCACGACGTCAAACTCAAACTGGTGCTCCCATCACAAACGGCCGTGAAAAGCAACGATCCTCGAGCCCGTTCTAGACCGCCAGAACGCGCAAGCACTCGCCACAGTCGAAGTGGCTAGTGTGCTCGTTTAACCTCCCTTGGGCAAGAATGACTGTCGATCCGTGTGGCTTGACGCACAGCATCGGCGCCGGCAAAAACTCCAGACATGTCGGGGACTTGGGCGGCCTCGCGGTGTCACTTGTACCTTCGCCGATCGCACGGGAGAGTCGGAATCCGGCGGTGGAAGGGAGACGTTCAGTAATCCCGTCATCCCTCCCTCGCCGTGACTCTCCACGCAGTCGAACAGCTGTGATGATGTTCCACCTTCACGAGCGTCCGCCAATGTCCAAAGCCTCGGAGGTGTTAGGACACCAAAAAACCCACAGATCCTGCCGGCCCGGCGCGGCGTCAAGGCGCCCGCCTAAACGCGCCGCAGTGTGACCGATCGGACGGAACACGCGAAAAATGCGGCTAGCGCAGCGTTTCTGACGGCCGCCCATCGACGATGTCCCAGAGGGCCGTTTCCAGGGGTCTACCCGGCCCAAGGTTTGGGTCCGTTCCTCTGGGCACTCCGCACGGAGAGAGAAGGACGCCTCTCATCATCCCTCTCGTTCGATTATGATGGAACACCACTGGGTCGAGATCTCGGACGGACTCCGCGACGGCAGGGAGCTAAACCATCGACGACGCTAGCAGTCGTGCATGCTACCGCCGTCGAAATGAGCGCTTCCACGCGAAATTAAGCACGGCACGACCGTCTCCCAATCATCGCGCCCGACGCGGCAAAACGGCCTCTAGCCTCTCCCGTCCGTCGGCAGCAATAACCGTCGTGCATGACCAGCACGGAACCGACATGAATCCTCCGGTTAGCGCCTGCCAGCCACGGCTCTACTTCCAGTTTCGTCAAACATATTGGCCGCCCGCGTGATGATGCATCCTGATGTCAATAGTAAATGGCGTAAAATTCTGTGACCTGTCCTCTGGATTGACCAGAGAATCAGTGGGTATGTTGCTAAGGTACAAGCTGCAGCGCACGTCGAGGGAGGGCTCTCTATCGTCAGCCCAGACCCTCCCACGCCTGCAATACATCGCTAAACCAGCTCCCCGGCTCGTGTCAAGACCGACCGAGCCAGAGTGTGCAGTGGTTCCGTCGAACAAAAGAAAGACAGTTGGGTTGGACACCAAATAGTATGTTAAAAAATGATGCGAGAATCAAAGAAAAGAAAAGAGAGAGGGCAAGAGGAAGTCGCATCTCGTCTTAACTCGACGTGCGAAGTGGTGCTTGGCGTTTCCGCGGCCGATGCCTCCCATTGCCCTCTTCGAAATGCGCCGTCGGCGGCCCTCTGAAAGGGCGGGATATCTTGTGTGTTTTTGTTGCCATGACCGTCCAAAAGTGACCAGATCTAAATGCCCAAATCATAAATCCGCCCACGGTTCGTGTGGCCAGAAGCGTTGAAAAGAAGAAGCGGCCCATCCAGGGACTTGGTATCTCAAAATCAACAACGCCAACTGAGCGATATCCCAACCATGCGTGTGCGAGTCCGTGTATGTCCTCGTGTCGCCCGAGGCGTGCCTGGCGACAGGCAGCCAGAAACAATACAAAACCCCGTCTAGAGCCCGAGTCCGATCGATGTTGTTGCCAAAGTAGAGGACCCGTGTTCCCATTATATGAAATTAGAAGTTGAGCCGCAGTTCGAGGCCGCCCGCCAGCGACGGCTGGTTCGTGTTGTCGCCCTCGGCAGGGTCGACCACCATGTCCCACTCTCGCTTGGGCTGCACCTCGTCCGCGAGCTCCCGGATCTCGAGCTTCATGTCCTGGCCTTCCCGCAGCTCCTGGATCACGTCGTCGTCCATCTCGACCTCGAGGCCTCGGTCGAGCACGTGGATCGTCCGTACGATCTTGGACGGGTCGACGTTCCACTTGGCGGCGATGCGGTAGTTGAAATCCTTCAGGTTTCGTTGCGCCAGGTAGATGGCCCTGAAGTACTCTCTGCCCTCGGGATCCGATGGGTTGGGCCGGAGCACGTAGAAACAAGCCACGGGCTTCGTCACGCGCTCCGGCGGCGGGCGGTAGGTCGGGTCGACGCCGAGAGCCTCAATCCAGCCGCTCAGGTTGCCCGCCTCGTCCGTCTTGCTGATCTTGGTCGGCTGGTCCGAGCCCTGCCGGGAGCTGGGCTCGCCGGAGCCCTCGCCATCGAAGCCCGACCACTGACGGTTGGGCACGACGGAGGCCTGTGAGACCAGCGATAGGGAGCTGGGTGACGGCGAGACCAGCGAGGAGCCGGCGACGGAGCTGCGCCCGCTGCGTGCTTGCCACGCCGGGCCCTCGCGGGTTTCTACTTTGGCGAGGTCACCCTGCTCCCCTGGGAGGGAGACGGGGTGCAGGTCGGGGTCGTCAAGGTCCTCGCCGCGCAGGTACAGCACGCTGACAGGTCTGGTGCTCGTAAACATGTCCTGCAGTGTTTGGAGCTTGAAGTGCAAGTCTTCTTCGAGCGGGGGCCGGCCGCTGCCGCCCCCGGCCGAGCTGGTCGAAGACATGGACCAGGTTCGCTTGTGCTTCTGTACCTTGCCGGGACGCTGATCTGTGCTCTTGACCTGTGCCGCGGCGCTCGACCTCTTGCGCTTGCCAAAGTCCTTCATGCCGCTCTCCGCCTGCGCGATTGCTGTCGAGCCGGCTGACCGCCTGGACGTGGCCATGGTTGCTCGAGAGTTGCGCTCCGCGCCGTGGTCGCGGAACAGCTTGACCTTGCAGAAGCAGATCTCGGGCTATGCTGCTGGCTGCTGGTGTACCATGCAGTACCGTCTGGCGCAGGCCGATGCAGAATGGCCTACGCCCTTCGAGTGGCTAAAGTCCGTCGACAAAAAGTTGAAGCGGACCGCGACGTTGCACTCAGGGGCGCCGTTGACAGGGAACACCACCGAGAACCGTCAGCGACGCGACCTGAGCTCGACGCGGGAACTCTTGTCGTCCGTTCTATTAATGGTGGACTGACGTGTCTGCTGCTCGTAAGCGCCGCCTTCTGCGGGGCCTTCGTCTGTGCTCTTCCTTCCAGGCGCCCACACCTTGGTCGCTCTTGCTGCTCGTCCTCGAACGGAGACAGCACAGTCGCGTGGAACTTCGAAAGAAAAGGCCGGGATCACCGTTAAAGCCGATGATACGCGAGCAGGTTTGGCCTTCGTTGGCAGGTCATCGTAGACCTCGGTTTGTTAATAAGCTGACCGCGTCAGGCGCGTTGAGGTAGCGGAACGGAACCTTCAGCCGAGGGCGCAGGCTGCAGAGAGGCCACGGCACGCCCGAACGTCAGTTCCGGGAACGACCATGGCGAGTTGGGAAACGCGCTGGTCGATAAAGAGGTCATCCTCTTTCTGACGGCCTGATCCATTGGCGACCCATCCTGCCCGCGGTATCCGCAGTCAGTGTCCCAGGGCCAGGTGAGTAGCGGCGAATAACGCTGGCGGCGCGGTGTAGCTGGCGAAAGCGGCAGCAGCAGCGTTGCGGAACCGTTGCGGGTACGGTCTGGTTTCCGGCGAGGTCCACCGCGTCGGAGCATCAGAGGCCTGACGTACCGACAGCGGGTCCAGAGCCCGCCGAGGCCGAGGCGGGCGTGGCATCGCCGGTCTGCGGTGTAATGGTGTTGCGCTCCCGGTGGAGTAGCAGCCGGGTGACGCATTGCAAAGTTGGGTAAAGAGAAACGAGGTTGTGGGTCGAGCAGAGGTGGAACCCACCGCTTCCATTCGTCGCTCTCGGTGTCGGATCTTGGTCCCTGAAAGCTTCATGGCTGAGGCTATGGCTTCTGCCGGAAGTCAAACGTTAGCAAGGACGCTCATCGGGTCAGGACAGCCGGGGGAGGGTCTCGTGTGTGTGTGTGTGTGTGTGTGTGTGTGTGTGGATTTTTGCACATCCGGGGCGAAACTCGAATACGCCCCGTCGGCCGGAATATGATTAACACTAATCCCTTCTTTGTACCCCAGACCCGGGGTACTACGGCGACGGCGGCGGCATTGTCGACAGCAGCGATCGGCGGCACCGATGGGCGGTCGTACAGGCTATCTGGGGAACCGCTCTTCGAAAGTTCCAGCAGCTCGTGATCGCTGGGCTTTTGGGTGCTGACTGGTGTTGGAGGCAACGCGCACGAGAGTCAGCAACCGACTTGTACTGGACAGGCGCAGAAAAGGGTTTGAGACGGCGCAACGACGAGTAGCGGGTGTGCGGAGAGCCGGGTCGTACAGCTATTTTTGTCGGGCGCATGAGAAAAAAAGACATGGCAGAGCTACCTGATGACCTGACATCCCACGCTATCCGGCAGATTAGCAAAGTTCTTGCGGTATCAGCAGCGTTGGGATGAGCCTCCCGAAATCTTTCCAGTCTCTTTCTGGCGAGCGATCGAACCGATTCGTATCCTCGCCCTTCTCGTATGGCCTAGCCTTCCTGTGTGCTTGCGACGCCTCTTCTGTCGCGATTCAGCTGAGTCGTGTCGGCTGGGTCCGGGCTTTTTTTTTTTTCTTCCAATTGTTTGGTTCAACGAGCGTAGGTCAGGTGGGGGAAGGCCGAGTGTTGGCGTCTCATAGAGCAATGCAGAGGAAAACGAGCGAATGGGTCGGCGATGGCGTCGCACGCGTTCAGAAAGCAAATACCCCGGCGATATCGAAGACCAATGATGACAAAAGCTGCGGTCGCTAGCAAATCGAAAAGTTGCAGCTCGTCGCAGAAAGGACAGCTCCGGTATGACGTCCGTGGGGAGAGATGGAGAGAGCGGTATATTAGAGGGCGAGGTGGGTACCTGACAGATGTTGCAGGCAGGTAAGGTGACAGGCGGACAAGGGCAGGGTGGAGAAGCAAAAATGACGCGTCGCGACGGATGGCGGTGTTGTCGACATTGAGCGGCGTCCGCGAGAAAACGAGGCCCTTTCTTTTTTTTTCTGCTTCTTCTTCTTCTTCTCTCTGCGGTCAAGAGGCGAGAGGACGAGGACGGAGTCGGCGGCGGACGGGACTCATATGCGCACGCAACAGGTGACCGACGAAAGGGTGAAGTACGGGACGTTGAGGTCGCGGGATCTGGTGCTCGGTGGGCGTGATTTGTTTGGCGGTTTCACAGCGAATGTGAGTTGTGAGCATTCGAGGGCGGCGGCGCGCGCGTGCGTAAGGAAGGGTTGGGGTGATGCGCAAAAGGCGATCGAGGTGAGCGCGAGCGGGTGAGCGGATGAGATGGACTCTGTGAGGTCGGTGCAGACAGACAGATATCCCAAGGCAAGACTGAGAGTCGGCGTGAACGTGGATGGGCGTGGTCGAATGGACGATGTATCGAACGGCATGTAGAGTGTGCGTGGTGTAGGTAGGCAGTAGGCGTAGTGTAGGCGCATGGAGGCAGCGGTGCGGTGCGGTATGGGTAAAGGCAGAAAGGGTACGGGCACAAGTGCTGGTAGAAATAACGGCGTGCGGGTGGGTTCGAGACAGTGCCTTGGGCTGGCAGCTAGTCTGCGGTCTGGGTCCTCCTTTGAGAAGGATATGCAGGCATAGGGGCCTTGGGCTAGGAAAGGGTATGGGTGGTGTTGGGCAGCGGTCTTTTTCGAATGGCATGGCAAGGGTATGCAGGAGAGTGTCCAGCGACAACAGACAGCGGTAAGGGCGTGCGAGGGCGAGCGGGTGAGGCGTGGGACATGGAAATGGGAGATGGGTAAAAAGGTATGGGTACACCGTACGGGCATGGGGCCAGGGTATATGATGTGTCGGCATGGTACCGACATGCGCTTAAGGAGAGGGAGACAGGTAGCTAACGGTACGTACTCTATTATTGTGTTGTGTAGCGGTGCGTGTGTGTGTTGTGTGTGGTGTGTCTGCGCGCGCGAAAGAGTGTGCGCGAAAGTGTTTCCTCGGCTCTGGGGAGCAGCAAAAGAAGTGAGGTGAGTTGAGCGCGAGGTGAAGGAGTTGTTGCCCTCAGCCAATGGAGGCCAAGGGTAGCAAAAAGGGCTGGGCGGCGTAGCTGGGCCGAGAGACACGTTGAGCGCGGACAGGACCGGGCTTGGTGTTCAGGACGGAAGAAGGGTGGCTGCGCGTTATCGGAGGAGAGAGTTGGAGAGGGCGGTGATGGGGGATTCTTGTGGATAAGTGTTTTCAGAGGAGAGAGGGTTAGAGCCGCAGAGAGGGAGGAGGGCAGAAGAGATATTCAAGAAGCGGCAAAGGAGACGGGCGAGGGAGGGCAGCGGATGATAGAGGTAAAAGTAGGTGAGCGACGAGTCGAGTCGAGTCGAGTCGAGTCGAGCTGGTTGGTGGGTGTAAAGTAATAAGGCAGGCAGGAGACGAGACGAGGATACGTAGGGTAGGGCAGTTGCTGTGCGGTACGGAAGGTACGGAGAAATACCCAAGGTACGGTGCGACGGGACCAGCTACATCGATGGAAGGCAGTGCAGGTAATAGTAGGTAGTATGTCAAGTGAGGTGAGTATCCGTAGAAGAGCGACCAGAGTCCCTGCCGTATGGTTTATGTGTATCCGTATATTTGCGACGGATGTTGGAGGTGAAAAAACAGACACTTGCTCAGGGTAGGTAGGTATAGACGAATGAGAAAGAGGGCAAAGAGGACTTTGCTGCATGCAGTACTGTTGGACGTTGGCTTTTTTGGCTTGGAGTAGGATATGGGTACTGGCAGCTAAGAGTGTGAGAGAGAGAGAAAGGGAAAGAGGAGAGGATCGGTCGTGTGGACATTTGAAGTCCAAGATACCTCCAAAGACTGCTCAAAATTGCCTGATACATGTGTGCCTGGTACACACACGTTGGGCCGCATGTACGGCATACCTTCCTCGTGTGGTGAGGTGCTGAAGCTGTGGCTCGTGCCTGCCCTCTTCCACCTTGCTGCTCACGCTGCTCTGCTCTGCGGGCAGCTCTTTCTCCATCTCGCAGGACCCGACAGGGGTCAGGTCTCTTCTTCGGCGGCATCCTCCACCTGCTCACCCTCCCTTGTCAGGCCTCGAGGGAAAGAATTGTTAGTGCGCAACAATCGACCTTGTACCGCACCCCCCGCTCTCTCTGCCCCCCAAGACGAGATGCGCCGACAGGGCGCTTCTATGCCGACCCCAGGCCGTGCGACACAGGGAGAGGGGGAGGAACAACCGCAATGTGGAGTAACTGCACACGCACACACACACAACACACCCATGACACTTGGGGGGAAGGAGGAAGACTACACTACATAGTCATACACACTACGGAACGGAGTACGTACTCCCGCGCAGATGGGAGCATGCGAGTGTCAGTGAGGTGATGGGTCACGGCTGACCGATTCATCCTCTGCTCGCAGCCGAACGACGGGACTCGACTTGTAGTCTCGAGTCCATGTCAGTTGTTAGACTGCCGCGGTTGTTCCAGGTTGCATGCTGTGGCGGAGGTGACCAAGAGACACAAGGTCCTTACCTACGTACATACTACTACTACTAGCATTGTCATGTCATGGCAAGCACAAAGTACAGTACATGCGCACATAAACACATCTACACACACAATAGTACTTCAATGCTTTCTCGGCGCGGATTCGCAACCGTCGGTTCGTGCTTGGTATTGCTTGGTGTCCATCTACGGGTAACCTACCTAGGCCTAGGTCTTAGGTATCTAGGTACCTACTCTCGGGCGCCGTCGTTTATTTTCTTTTTACGTGAGGGAAGAGATACCGCTCGCTACCCGGACTCGACAGATAGAGGCGCTCTCATTCGCCTCTCTCGTTCTATGTGTCTCTCCCCTGCATAGTCAGCCGACCCTTCTCTTCTTTCTCCTACCTTCGGTCCTTCAGTAGACTCGGAGACTGAGCGAAACTGAGAATCGGGGAGTGGGGGACGCGGCAGGGGATGCAAGCCGCGCCGCACCACGGCCGCCTTGCCTAACTGACGTAGTGCATCTTCTCTCTCCACCGGGCTTACCTCGCCGTTGCGATGCAGTAGTGCATAATACTTGACCGTAATAAGGTCTAAGTAAAGAGGAGGTGAGGAAGAAGGACGACGAGGACCAGAAGGACCAGATGGGCCAGCGGACGCCAAAGGCGACTCCGGTGGCTCGGGAGCTATTCTCTCCCGGGCTTGGTCCCTTCCGTCTATCCGTCTACACACCGTCTCCTCCATGCCTTAGACTCTGCCTGTAAGCCAAGATTGAGGCAAACGAAACGGAGTGAACGGAGGCGGCGACGGCAACGGCAACGGCGACGGCGATGGCTCGGCGGCAGGTACGGACGGACACCGAGCATTGGCTGGCCACCCCCTTCCCGTTTGGGACGTCGCACTCGACTTCTGCACAGCTCCTGCCCTTCATCGTGGAGGGCAGGGTTGCCTCATACCGCAAAGGGACAAGAGAGGGAGGAGGAGGCCACGACCCCTCCAACAAGCTCCTTCCCTTCCTTCCATCCTCTTGTCCCCTCGACCCTCCAGCTCGGGTCGGGTGCAGAAGTGAAGGGTGCGTGCCCTACCTAGGTGCGCTCTGCGGCCTGCCTGGTCTTACGGCGCATGGCGCAAAGGGTCAGGACGCCATTCCCGACGACTTAGCGCACCCGCACCAGTCACTCCTCTTCGATGAGTGTCCTGCAAGGGAGCTGCTGCCTAGGTAGATGCGAATAAGCTGTCCGTAAGCTCGGTAACTTGCCAGGTAAGGCAGGTAAGCTGAACCTGCTACAGTACCTTCATATTAGGTGTGATATATACATAGTATAGGACAGGACCATGGGCATGTAATATGGGAGGCAGGTAGGTAGGCACGTAGGTAGGGACGGCGCCTTCCTGCAATCAACGAGCAGCGAAAAACCGCGTTACTTCGACCCTTCACACATGGCAAGCGCGAGACGGCAGCACCCTGGCTCAAACCTTAACGTGCCCTGACTGCTGCACTTGCACTGGTGCTTCCTTCCATTCCCAGCCGGCATGGAAGGTAGTAGTCCACGCTACCTTGCCCGCGCCTTAGCTTCTTCCTCTCCTAATTAGCTTCCACCTAACCATCATCACATCATCTTCCGCCACAAGGGCCTCCCTTCACCCAATTTTACCGCGTCCCTTTTGCACTTTCGCAGCAGACGGAACAGCAAAGACACGGACAGGAAAGAGAAAAAAAAAACTGGATTTGTTTTTTCCCCATCCTCTCTTTGGCATTCCCGTGTGCCGTGCGTCCCACGACCGCCCTTCTCATTCCACCCCTCACCCCCGTCGTCGCCTCTTTGTTTTGGTTCCCAACAGGCCTCATCCTGCGCCCATCGACTCTCAGTCTCCCCTTGGGCTGCCACCGCCGCCGCCGTCACGCTGCGAAGTGGGCGGCGGGTGGATATCGTCTGATTAAGGCGCTGCCTTCCAGATCGGTACTTTCTAAGATCATCGCGCTTCTGACGCCTAGGTGCTCCATCATCCATGCCAGCGCGCCGCCCGACAAAAAGGCTCAACCAGATGGACAATGGAACACGCGCCGGAGCATTGAACAGCTAGCCAGGTCGCCTATGCGACACGATGCGATGCGCTGTTGATATTGTCGATAATAATGTTTCTCGCCCTGCACAAAACAGCCTGCGTTATGCGCCGCCTTGCTGCATTTTCCAGGGTGCACCTAGGTCGGAGACCATTACGGCCAACAACGACTGCTCAGCCAGCAGTAGCTCCCCTGGAGGCCGTCGCCAACAGCCACTGCTTCTTTGCTTATTTCTGTTAATTCGACGTCAACCCGCCCGAGATTACCTGCCAGCCACCCTTCGCCCCGTCCGAAGCATCGGACGCATTCCACCGAGAGATTGAGCCCCTTTGCGCAATCCCAACCGTCTGGCAGTGTTCTTCCGGATGATCCAAGTCGGAGCGGCAGTTGTGCCTGTCTGTGCATCTCGCAGCTCTCGTCGTCAAAACCGCCACTTCGAAAATGCTGTCATTGACCTCGCCGGCCTTAAAGACAAACAAACCCTTGATACCTTGCTCGCTCCTCTGCAGCCCCGAGGGCAGATTCTACCCTGGTTCCGTCACGCTTAAAAGAGTTAGAGCCTACGTCTGCTCTTACTCGATGACCCGGCATGACCTCGCAACAGTCGCAGCAGCACAAGAAGCCCGCCGTCATCGCCGATGTACCACTACCTGCGATATTGTCTGCCGAATGGGATATTGAACCACCACGCCGGCCCGCCGAGAAAGGGGAAAACAAATACTAAGAAATAGAGAGAGAGAACCCTGAACCCTTTACGCGTGTGGCTGTGCAATCTCCGTTTTGCCCCTCGCCGAAGGGCCCTACACTAGACGAAGCGAACCTCAATTGGACATGCCCGAAGTAAGCGTTGCTATCTTCGTCGTCCTGCGAGCAGGTCCCTAGATGTTCATCGACATCGCCGTCCCCGGCAGAGGGGTCTTCGGCCAGCAAAGGTACTCGGAATGATCATCACGAGTCGATCATCGCATCGACGGCCAGGAAAGCCGACGCTGGAGAACCCCAAGGCCACACCGCACTCGCAGCTTGAGTTAGTGATCGTCCTATCACCACACCAATCCCGCGGGATTTGCCTCTTCGCTTCGCCCTATCTATGACTAGCGAGAGCAGATCGTTTCTCAATCGAACGCATCTTCAGGAGCTACGTTGCTTCACTCGATGCCAACCACGATTCAGCGTCGTGATTAGCATTATATTCGTCATCGGCACGGCGGGCGTCCCTGCCGCCCATCAACGTACCCCTGACTAATGGTCTTTCTGTAGTACACCACGCAAACAGTTCAAAGTTTGCCGATGCCATTTGCGATCCGCCATGTAGACGCGGAGTCTATTCCGGGACTGTATGGGTTCTGCTACGAAATATCGCGTCGCACTTGATTTGACGTTGACGCTCCTGCGGCCATCCACGGGCAGCTTGCCTCAATCAAGACGGAGGACCCTGTGGCTTTGACCGTTACCCACCATCTATTGAACTTTAACCGGCGCTACCGTACTCCGTACCGTCGACGCATATTCCAGCCAGCGCGCCGTTACTGCCGGTGCCCTGAGGCACGTGGCCGTCTCTGGCCAGCCAGCGTGGCAGCCAAGCAAAGGAGGCAAATGCCATTACGACGCCACACCGAGCGACGGCACTCGCCAGGAAGCCGTTCACCGTCTGTCGGGTATCCGTATTCCGACCACAACACCGTGATCGTCACGGCCGATTATTTTTATCCTCAAATCAGTTTTCGCAGAGATTGGGCGACCTTGTCCGTTGTTTGTGAGTCATCGCTCACCAAGCGAGCGAAAGGACGTTTTGCTTACGACACAATGTGCTCACTACAACGTCCATCGGCCGGCGCCAACCCGGGATGCAAGCAATTTCCGTTCTCCTGATTTATCGGGGCGCTTACATGGCGTTTTACGAAGCAGTGATTATGCGCCTACGCCTGGTGGAGAAGCAGTCAAAAGAGCGGTGGCCAGCTGGTCCGGCAAAGGAATGATGCCGCGACTGGACGGCATGGGACCCCGCTGCTCCGTTGATTCATGCCGACGCCGTCTTCTCTGTCGGTCAATACAAATAGAGCTGCCAAAGCGAAGACGGGGAGGCGTTGACGTCGTGCCCTCACGAGTCGTTCCGCCTCACGGCAAAGCGCTGCTCAGGCGTTTCGACTTTAGGCTTTCTTGCATCCAATCATCCCGAAACGCCCTGCCAGGCTTTTTACAGCGTACGCGTTCCGCCGACTATCCGGCCCGGCCCGGCGTCTCGCGACGCCACAGACGAGAATGCGACGTTGGCGCGACCAAACTTTGGCATTGTCGCAGATTCACCAAGGGAGATCTTATTCGTCACCCCCTTCTCTAGTATTCAACACCACCTCTAACTACAGCTTTGTCAAAGGCTTAGGTTTATGGTTGTTGTCGTCGTTGTCGTCGTCCATCATCGCCGTCGTTGTCGTCCGTCTTTGTTGTTGTGTTGTTATGGGAGAGCTAAGCCACTTAGGGGGGTTGGGTCTCAAGGACCGTGTGACAAAAAGATCTCCCTTCACCAACAACACCCGACGACGAGGGAAACTACGGATCCCTAAATGGCTCGCAGCTCCTTTCATCTTGCGCAAGTCAAACTCGCAGGGTGTCTCGAGGGATCCCGGCAGCCAGCACCAATGACGGCCGCTGCAAAGCATTGAGAGATTGGCGCGACCTCAATGAAGGGAAATGGCGTCGTGATCCTTGTTTCATCTAAGCTTATTCACTATTTACCGTGGGATCGTCTTTTTTTGCCGGACCGCAGCGTCGTGCGTGCATCGAGTCACTTTTTCAGCAAGTCTCCAGCATCAGGCTCGTTCTCGACCTTTTTTGAGCGGATCTTGTAGAGGATCGGCCGTCGACATTCTGAGCTTAAGCGATGGACCGTCTGGCGACACTTGTGGCCAGGCTCTTCGTTCACCAGCACGTCCCAGTCGTTCGGTGGAGGCACTGGGGTCAGCGCGAGTCTTGACACCTGCCCTTGCAGATTCTGATGAATGTGATCGGCGCGCCGGCTATTTGGTTTTGGTCACTGGCGTCGTTTTCCCCTTCTTTTCGCCGACTATCTTCTCCTCCGACTCGAAGCACAAGACAAAGCAAAGCACTAAACCACGACGATGACAGGGCCGGCGGGATCTGCCCCCGTCAAACACGCGACCTAACTGGTGCTGGTGATGCCCGACTTCGCAGCTGGCCCCGACTTGTTGAGTCTAGACCGTCTCGTCAAGCTCAGGGTCCGGGGGGAGGAGGGGCGGCGTTTCGCACCTTCGTGACAGTTCCCAAATTTTTGGGGGTCAAGAGGAGCAGCTCTGACGTCACAGCGACCCAGCAACAACTCCTTACCCACATTCTAATGTCGAAACTCGTCAACCGCAGACGGCGACGACAGTCGGACAGGCAGAAACGAGATCTCAGATCGACAGGAGCGAGACGTTCGTTTTCCCCGCCGTTTCGGAAGAAGGCTGCGCTAGAGACGAAAGCGAGTTGGGGGCAGGACGGGAGAACGTTCTTGGAAGGCCTCGCCTGTCCGTTTGTTACGCCGATCACGACGCTACGAACCGCTGGAGAACCGAGAACCTGCCCTGCGGTAGTTCGTCCCAGCATAGCACGGCGCACGTAGGATTTAGGGGTTCTGTGTAAAGCGAGGCCAATAACCGTTGGCTTTTGTTGCCTTGTCGAGACTTTGGACAGCAGCTGTACCAGGCAGGAGGTTCGTCCCGTTGTGTGCCAGTCAACACCGGGCAGTAATTATTAGAGCACACCAAAGATGGTGCTGTGAATAGCACGCCCCCACTCACGAGCCCACAAACGCTCCAGGCAGAGGGCGGCAGAGACACGACCCCCCAATAACAACCCGAGGCATCACGGCCTGGGGCATTGTGTAGGCTCTGTTTGTCATGGTTGACAAAGAGGGGGCAGAAATTGACCGCAATCTTAGGCGTCAACCGTGGCCAGTCCCAGGAGAGGCTGGATAGAAAAAAGCGTTTTGCACCAGACCCAGGAGCGTCTACCACAATTCGGACGTCGCAGGGGAGGCCTGCTCAGGGCCAGTGCTGGCGTCGTACGAACCACCATCAGCCTCAGGGTATCCGTACATAGACTACTGTCGTATGGTGGTACGTAGTGGTGCAGACCCAGCAACCGCGACAAACTTCGGTAGTTGAGGGTCCCAGAGATTTTCCAACCCGGCGGTATAATGAACCACGCCTGGCGTACGAATACAACACGCACGGTGGTGGCAAGCAGCAGGCTGTGGCCACGGTGTTGGAATGGAGCCTCTCTTCACTACCTACGCTAGGATTGACCTCGTGACCTCGTGATCACTTGCAGCCGTGTGTGCTGGCAAGGGACATGGGTGAATCAAAGACGAGCCGACGAAGTTCGCCCCTTGGACGTGGTTTTTTTACCGACATCGCGAAAGGGCAAATGCCTCACTGACGACATCACCGACCAGTCAAAATGGAACCTATTACATGGGCTGCGACTGAGGGTTTCGTTCGGTGCCACCAAAATGGATACCAACCACGCGGGAATGAAGAGAAGGAGAGAAAATTTCTGCGGGCGGATCACGTTGACTTGCCTCACGGGCCGGTGGGATTGTGTCGCGCCGTGTCGCGTCGGCTGTATGGACAAAGAACTCAGAAAGAGATGGCTGTTGATGGGGCCAACCCGACCCGACGCCGACGACCTCTGAAGGGCCCCCTCCATCCATCGCCATGTCCATTTCCATCTCCATCTCCATCTGCGACATGGACCGGGGATACAGTGTACCTAGAGTAGGTACCTAGAGCACCCAGGTGAGGTAGTGTACTGGATGTGATGGAGGTCCGAGGTGGAGAAGAGCTGGACGCACCGCCACGAAACAATGATGTCATATTGCGACCAGCGAAAAACTCTCACCCCCGCCAGGGCCGCCAGCGGGTCCACGTCCCTTTCACCGAAATGCCTCGCGTGGTGGTGGAAGCGACGTTGGCCCCACTGGGTCCCTCACCCCTCCTTCCCTCCTTCCCCCCACGACCAAGACCACGACTGGACTGGACGTTGGGAGCTCCAACCAATACACTACACCACAGGCTACAACGACCACACCACCAACATTTTCAACACAAACCATGCACTAGCAGCTACTGATGCGTGCGGTATGCAGGCCGCTTGATTCGTGACAGACACGCGCTCCCACCTTGGGGCACCAGAGATGCGATGGAATTCGCAGCGCCAGCCCTCGAGAAGGGATGAAACACACGCCGACAGAGACGATCCACGGGTTGGAAACCAATAGCAGCGACGACGACCAAGGCAGACACGCATCCTGAAACGCTGCCATCTGATCATGTGTGCGCCCTCCGATGGATGGGATTCGATTCATCCACGGCATCTAAGGTACCATAGACTGCGGAAGTTTGCTGACGGCCCCCGCTGGCATGCTGCGAGTGCAGTCCGAATTAGGCCTCGCGATGCTGCCAACAACGTCATCCTCTCGCCCCGGCTGCATACTATGCAGTAGGGACCCCATCCACGCATTCTCCTTTCGGCTTGACGATGCGTCGGAACAACGGGGTCCCAGGTCTCGGCGGCTCAGGCCTTTCGGGACGCGGCACATGGATGATGTGGCGTCGACTGATGGGAAATGCTGCCGAGTCTCTCCTACCGCGCGTGGTAGGCCATACACCACAGCCAATAACCCTACGGAGTAGTGTTAGTTGTGCTCTGGAAAGCCCGCTGACTGCTTGCTCGCCAGCCCGGATATGTGGCCGGGGTGGATCAAATGTGGTGCTCGCGAGATGGCAGAGTACTTTGGCGGTGGGTATTCGTCTGCCAGACCTCACTGAGCCTTACCCCGGGATCTGTCTCGAGGGCCGTCCGGGATGCCATGTCCAACTCAATTGCCTACCTACCCGCCCGAGGGTGCCATCGCCTCACCTCACTACAGAGACGACGGCGACGATGCTGACCTTGGACAGTAGGCCGTCACGGCATCGGCTGGACGGACGACCAACAAGAACAACGGTTGTTGATATTACTCTCATTCGCCGGGTTATAACATCGAGTCGAACTATTGAAAGAATCAAAGGGCACGGAGCCGGCTGCACACCGTGACCAACACCAGCAGAGATGACATTGGGATGCACTCCGTCTCGCGGGACGTTATCGCGAGTCCCAAAATTTGCCAAGCTTCGAAAATGCAACCCTCCGGCCGGTGGCGGGCTGCCGGTGGTCCATGAGATGGGCGTGGCATGGCATGGGCTCAGTGATCAGTGATCGCGCCAGATGTGCCAGTCTCCAGAGTCCAGAGGGGGTCGCCATGCACGTTTGCGGAGCCGAAGGACGTGTGGCTTCGGAGCATGAGCTCTTGGGGGAAGACAACGCCCCCCGGCTACGGCACAGGACACAGGACCCCCATGGCCGTTGCTCCTGTCGCCGCGTTCCTGCGCTCTCAATATCCGCACGAGATTGTGACGACTTTGGGCGTGCTTCCCAATCCGGACGCGTCGATGAAGCCATCAACCACTCTGGTAGGGGCCTGCTGCGAGGCGGCACTGGGGTACAGGACACTAACTGCGAGCCCTGACGGGCGATCGATACCAACAGTCGGTCGGCTAACTTGGTCGCTCAGGGTCCCTCCCAACGCCATCGAACGCGGGCGATATCACCCGATGTTAGGTTCGACGGCGACTACGAGCATACCTCGGTGCATAAGACCAGCAACGGCACACGAGTCCCTTCGGGGTGTTGCACCGTGCGGTGGCCAACAGCGAGCACCGGGGTGGGCTTCCACAAGAGACGCAGTTCGAGCCGAGGGGCATCTGCTTACACGACGGGACTCTCGTGACACTTCCAGGTCAGCGTAGGATTCCGCGCCTCAACAACTTGCCGCGAATGCAACATTCTGTCAGACTCCACAGCAACGACGGCGCAGGGCGGCGAGAGCCGCCTGAGGCATTGAGGACGGGCTATGACGCCGGACATTATCATGCGTCGTTAAGGCTCGACAAACCTGTCAAAGTTCGCTTCGATGCGGACGCGAGTCAGTCGACAGAGCTTGAACCAGAGACGCCATTTGGACGGGAGAGCCTCAAGGGGCAAGCTAATTCTACAGTAGTTGGCAGCGAGCGGGAGAGAGTCCGACAGGAAGCGCACCCCCGGCCATCGCCCCGGGCCTAATCCCATTCGCGGCGTACGATGGCAGCGTCAAAAACCTCCCACTCTTTGGGCTTGTTTCCGACTCCGGCTGCCCAGGATCCAATGTACGGACGCATCTCGGACGGTGGAGACGCGAGGCTACTGCTCTGGGGCGCCGGTGATGAAAGCTTCACGCAAGTCAAGAGGCGTCAGAGCAGCCCTCCACCCGAACACGGTTGTGTTCTCCCGCTTAGGTTGCGGTCCACCTCACGTTGCAGTCGGAGACCCGGGGCAGAGACGCCCTGTGCCGGGACATGGAGGCCGGCCTCCAGGGAGCGCTGTCGTCGCCACCCCGGAACGTTCCCTTTCGGTCGGGTCTAGGAAATGACGAAGCTTAGGGTTAATCTTGTAAGCGCCGGTCGACGAGGGTGGCCGGGCGGAGGTTGCAGCACTAACGGCGGCAAAAAGCAGGCCGTCGCGCGGTTACAGTAGGGGCTGCTGTTCACTTTACACCTTGCCAGGGCAGCTTAGCTTGGAGCTTCAAGCTTCGAGCTTCGAGCTTCACGTCGCACGGAGAGGGGGTCCGCGGCGGGGCGGCAGAGGAAGAAGCAGCGATGCGCCCATGCCCGCAGCCCGAGTGCAATTTGCCGGAAGTCGGGTCAGTGGCTCAGAGGGTTTGGATCTTTTGGCTCCGGCGGTGGGTTTGCGTTGCGGTCGGTCTCGTGGTGGCTCCGGCACTCTCGAGTCTCGGAGAGCAACTCGCGTGCGTGCGCGCGCGCGCCGTGGGTTTCCCCCTGGGATCAGGGGTTCGTTGGGCGGATTTGCCCTGGGAACGCGTCTGCTCTGCGGAAAGGGTCCCACCGGGATGCAGCGTTTATTGACGGCCGGTGTTGCCAAAGAGAGGATGAGGCACGTCGATCATGAGGTCATCGAGGATGAGACGAATGGCACTTGGGAGGAAAGGAAAAGTTTTCGATGGGACCTTGACGGGCGTGGGTCTTGCGGGGACCGCCCGGGATGCGCATTTGGAGAGAGAGGGTGGGCCGTCGCGGCGCAGATGGCAGAGTGGTCCCTGGCCGATTTGCTTGATCGAAGTCGGCAGGGGGGGCGGACAATGTTTGCGTGTGTTGTCTAATCAGTGGTGATTGGGTTTAGGGGGTCCGAAGATGAGAAACCGACGAGGCAGAGGGAAAGGCGATGATCATTGCTAGAGGAGGTAGGTTTCTCGATGGTGGCTTGGCCGCGAATGGAACCCTTGATCGCTGGTCCCCTGGGGAAATCATTGAATATTGGTATTTATAGAGGGCTGAGCCACGATGGGGGAGTCGTCGAGGGAGGCACTGACGTTATTCGCGTACTGTCACGCGGCTAAGTATGAGTGGTTGAAGTGAAGTAAAAGTAACGGCTTGATTTTTAAGTCCTACGATGTGGTGGAGTAAAAGCGAAGGCCCCCTTATAGGGGCGGGAGATGGAGTGAAGTCGCTTAGGTAAGCTACTTAAGTAAGTAGTTACTTATATACGTAGCTACGAATAGCTTTAGCTATTATAATATACCCCCCTAGACTTAAAAGAAGTTTAAAGACGCTGTGCTTGCGGCCTCTTAATGCGTAGTTAAAAATATTTATATTAATATTTAATAAAAGAGAGTATAAATAAAAGATTTTGTATTATAAAAAAGATTAATAAATAAAATAAAAATCCCTTTATTTTATTAATACTACTTTTACTTTATTATAATACTTTTGTTATTATTACTAGGGTGGTTATACTTTTATTTATATAGTAGGAAGTAAGTAAAAAAATTAGTAAATATTCTTAAGTGTTTTTAATTAGTTGGATTTAAGTAAATACTTAGCTTAAAGTAAGTAAATAATAATTCTTTAAGGGCTTAATTTTTTTTTTTTTTTCCCCTAGTAATAATATTTATATAAAGTATAAATACCTTTAATTTTGCCCTTAATACTATAATACTTTACTTTATATAGTTTAAAGGTGTTAATAGTATTTAGTTTAAGATATAGTATTTTAATAGTTTGTATAGTATAATAGTTAATAATACTTTTAAAAAAAAGTAAATTAAGTTTATTTATATGGTACGCGCTGTGAAGTGCGTAAAGGATAAGGCTAATAAGGAAGCTGTGGCTGTTATAGTGGCTATAGTTGTGGCTGCTGAGGCTACTACTAGTATGTTTGATTGTTTTTTTTTTATATTATTATTACTTAAATTAATATATATTTTAATTTAAATTAATTTAATAATACTAGTAGTAAGGGGGGCTTTATAGAGCCTTTTAAGTAGAAGACTGCTTTTACTTTTTTTAATAGTAAGTTTATTTATTATTATTTTAGTTGGGTTGTGTTTAACTTTGTATTTATATAGACTTTAAAGAAAAGAAGTGCTTTACTTTTATAGCTATTTAGTTAGTTAATTACAAGGAGTTTATAGCTTTTTAGGGTAAGTTACTTTTGTTTTTATTATTATAAGTTTATATTAATTATTTTAAATAGTTTTATATTGTACTAAGGAGGTAGTTAATACTACTTTTACTAGTTAGCCCGCTATAGCCTAGGGGGAGGTTATAAAGGAGGGAGGTTTAGGGCCTTTTACTAATGCTTTTTCCCCTACTCCTAAGACGCTTAAGTTACTCCTAAGTAGTTATAGTGAGTTTTAGTTTTTTTATATTATTTTTTTAGTTTAGTTACTAACTTTACTTTAGTATAGTTAAAAGTATAGTAGTTTTTAATAGTAAGGGTATTTAACCCAGGGCTTTTACTTATATTTAGTATATTTATAGTGTGCTAGTTAGTAGGGACCCTAGTGTATATAATACTTTAATTAATAGTTTAAAGTATTATTACTATAAAAATAAAAAGAAGCTTTATACTTTTTTTTTTAGTAATAGCTTTACTTAGTACTAATAGAATGGGTTTTTTATTATAAAAACTATAGTTTAGTATAGGGACTTTAAGTGTATTATTTTTATAGTCCTTAATAATATAAAGACCTAGCTTTTACTAGTATTTATACTAGAGAGTAAAAGTAGTAGCTAGGGGTCAACTCCTTTAGGGAAAAGGAAGGGAAAGGCTTTAGCCTTTTTAATACTAGCTTTTAAAGTTAAAATAACCTTTATAAAAACAACTCCTTTAAAGCTATTTAAAGTAGTTATTACTCTATAGACTCTTAAAAAAGTAGTTAGAGTAAGTATTAAGGACTATTTTTCTACTTATAATAAAGAGTCTTTATATTTAGCTATTATTTAAGTAAACTTTAATGCCCTAGTTATAGTTAACTTTAACTAAAGTACAGTCTCTTTATTTTAGTTTATATTAGATATATTTAAAGATACTTTATAAATTAAATATAAAGAGGTATAAGTCTGCTTTAGTAGTAGTAGTATTACTTAATTCTAATTTAGTATAAGTCTACTTTAGCGGTAGTAGTAATAATAAAAGTATAAGTCTATTTTAGTAGTAGTATTAATAGTAGTAGTAGTATTTAGTGTAGTGGTAGTGCCTGGTGTAGTATAGTAGTAGCTCTTTTATAGAAGTTTTTTACACTTTTTAGTCCTTAAGTTAAAAGAAATTAAATAGATATAGGCCTAAGGCTATATTTACTTTATATATTTTTTTTACTTTTTATAATATATAACTTAATATTTTAAAGGTTAAAGAGTACTTTAAATTATTTAAACTTTAAATAGAAAAGTACTTTAGTAAGGCTATTAGTAGGTATTTTATTAATTAGTATATAAATAATATTAAATAACTTTTTAGTATACTTTTAATAAAGTTATATGTTTTATATGTTAATATAGCGAAGTTTTATTAAAATACGCTCCCTTTTCCCTACTATAAAGTATATAGTTTAATAGTTATTATAGTAGATTTACTATACGTTACTTAGTTTAAATTTAAGGTCTTTAAAAAGTCTTTTAAGAGTAATTATTTTTTTTATAGTATACTTAAGGTTAAAAAGTTTAACTTTAGTTATTAAAGTTATTATAGTGTTTTGCTTTGTGGCTTTTTATTAAATAGGGCTACTAAAAAGTAAAATAATATATCCCTAGGACGACCTTTGTGTTTTTTTGTTATTTATAAATAAGGTATTTTTAGTAATTAAGAGTACCTGCGCTCCTCTACTCCTTAAGCTACTATAGTAGAGTAAGAGGTAGTGAGTATAGTATAGGTAATAAATAACTTAATTTGTAGTAATTTAGTGTTTATAGAAAGGGTTTATTAAGAATTTTAAAAGAATAGTATAGGTGAAAGTTACGTTAAGGTAGATTATAATTATAGTATATAGAATTAAATTAATTTTTTTTTAGTATAGTTTTATATTAGTACTAATAGGGTTTTTAGTGTTTTTTTTAAGGGGGGTAAGTAGTAATAGAGTTAAAGAGTAGTAGGAGTTTATAAGGCTAAACTTTTCTACAATATATTAAATATACTAATTATAAATAAAATAGATTTTTTTTACTTTATAGTTATAAATAACTTAGATCCTAAGGTACTACTTAATAGCTTTTTGCTTTTTAAATTTATACTTTACTTTGATACCCTTAATAATTTATTTTACTTTTACGGTATTATTCCTATAGTTTATAATAAAGATATTATTTATATAGAAAAGGATAAGTATATAGTAGTTGTGGCTTTAAAAGAGGCACGGGTTTTTATTAGTTAGTATAAGTTTAAGGTTTTAAAGGGTCAAAGAGAACTTTTTATACTAGAGGAGAGGGGTATCTTTTAGACTATAAAGGGTATAGTAAAGCTTAAAGAGCTTACTACTTTACTTAAAGCCTTTAGAGAGGTAGTATATAACTAGAGGGTTGTTAGGTCCCTTTTTAGTATTTAGGAATATATTAATTATATTAAACTAGTTGATTTTAAAGTTAAATTATGTTACGAGGGCTATAGTGACTTTAAAAGTATAAGCCGTAAGTATAGCTACGTAGGTTTGCTTAAGGGGATACTTTTTTTAAAAATTCCTATAAATATAAAGCCTTACTTTATAGTACTAAAAATACCTGTTTTTATTAAGTTTATATATAAATATTTATTTAAAGGGGATTGGCTTTACTTTAGTTTTATAAAAGTTAATAACCTTTTATACTCCTATTTTTTTAAGTTTAAATACTTTTTTATTAATTACTTTATAGAAGTAGTTCTTTAGTTTTAGTAGTAGTAAGTAAATACTTTAGTACGTAGTTAGAGTTTTACTAAACTAGCTTAAATAGATCTTTGTATTTAGTATAGTTAATTTAGTTTATTTTACTTTATTAATTAAAGTAAAGACTATATAGTAATACGTATAGTATTTCTAAGTTACTTTTTCTAGAGTATAGTTATAATTTAGTATATATATATTAAAAAAGGTATTTTAGTTATATTTAGTATTAAAAAACACAAAGTAGTTATAAAAGTACAGTAATTTTTACGGCTTTAATTTAGGTTAATTTAGATTTTTATAGTTATATACCTACTTTAATTCCTCTAAAGGGCTATTTATTTTTTTTAAATTTATATATAGTTATATTAGAGAAAAAGGTAAGTTGCCTTTTTAGAGTAAGAGAGATTCGACTTTTGTATTTAGTTTTTATAAAACTTTAGTATTAATTATTATAATAATTTTATTTTTAATCCTTTTATAAAAAGAATTAATTTTTAGAGTAGAGAATGGGTTAGGGGATAATAATAGCTTATAGGCCCAATATACTCTTATATTAAGTATAAAACTTTTTACTTTTTATATACAATTCTAAGTTTTTTTAAATACTAATATAGGGTCTAGAGTTAATAATTACTTTCTATACTAATTAAACAGCTTTAAGTTAGCCTCTAAAATACCCTTACTTAGGTTTTTAATTATTAAAATAAATATTAGTAGAGATAGCTTTTTTTTATTATATATTAATAAAGTATTAGTTATTTTAAAGACACTTAGGACTTAAAGCTTAGTATTAAAGGAGGAGATAGGCTTTTAAATAGCCTTAACTATAGCGCAGGCTACTTTACCTTACTCTACTACTTTTATATTAAACTTTAAGTAAAACTTTATTTTATTAAAGGTTATGTTATATATAATAATAACTTATTTAAATAAAAGTACTTAAATTTAATAAAGGTTATAAGTATTTAAAATATATTCTATAAGGTATCTAAGGTACGCTTTTGCTTTTACTTTAAAATTACGTTTTTTTTAATTTATTTTATAGTTTTTTTTAAGGGGGTATACTTTATAACTATACGCGTATATCTAGCTCTAGTAAGGGTAAAGGTTGTGTATTAAAAGGGCCTAGTAAAAGGGTTACTACTAGTAGAAGTACTAGTAGAACTAGGCCTTTTTAATTTAAATTAAAAAGAGCTATACTTTTTACTTAAAGGGGCTTATATTATAAAGAAAGGCTATAACTATAGTTACTTTTACTTATAAAATAAGGGAGAAGTTAAATAAAGTAAGTATTTTAATAATTTATAGTATTATTTTTTATTTAGTATACTTACTCCTTTTATTTAGTTTTTTTATATATAATAGAGTTGTTTTAATTTTAATTCTTTTTTCTAGGGCCTATTACTAGTACTTAGTATAACTGTGTATTATAATTACTATACGTTTAATATTTTAATAGATTTTATAGATAAATATACTACACTACTTTACTATTTAGTATTTAAATATTTTTAGTATATAGAAGATGGATTTATGTTATTTATTAATACGGGGAAAGGTAAAGAGGCAGCTAGTATACTTGTTTTTAATTACTATAAGTTAGTAGCTTTAATTATACTCTTTAGGGTAGTTAAAAAGGTTTTAAAATATTTATTTATACAGCTATATAGCTTAACTCTTAGAGGTTTATTTTAAAACTACTTAGGTAGTGTGGGTTGTTACGTAATACTTATACTAAAAGTATATTAAGCTTTTAAGTTTTATTTTTTAAGTATTATATAGAAAATAGTTAAGTACTTTAGGTTTTAAGTAGTTAGAGTAAAAATATTATATAAAGGGATTATTATTATAGTTCTTTAGTTAGTAGTAGAACTTTTAAAAGGTTATAGTTAATACAGCTATATTTATAGTTATAGTAAAGTTAATAGGGATACGCGGGGATATAGAGTAGAAAAAAGTAACTTTAAATTTAAAAAAGATAATATTTATCCTCCTTTTTAATTTTTTAATTATAAGACTTTTTTTATTATTACTTATATAGAGTAAAGCGTTATAACTAGTATACTAAATACTCTTTTTCTATAGGAGTGCCTTAGAGACAATGTTTATATAGAAGTTCTTTATATAAGTAATATTTATTAGTATTAGGTTAAGGGTATTTAGTCTATTTAAGTTATTAAGTATGTTTTTTATAACTTTTGTATTTATTATTAGAATAGGGTATAAAGTAGTTTTTAATTTAATATATCCCTCTTTATTAAAGGGGTAAATAAAGCCCTTTTTAAGAAGGGAAAAGTTATTAATAAAATAGGTTATACTATAGTTATTAAATACTATATTTATATTTAAAGTGTAAGGAGTAGTTAGGAGAGTAAAGAAAATGTTTATAGTATATATAGGTAAGGCGGGGGTCCCTAGGGCCTTTTAAACTAGTTTATTACTAATTATAACTATAACTTAGTATATTGTTAAAAGGGTTAGTTTAGAGGTGGCTTTAGTATTTAAAGTATTTACGTCCTTACCTCTCTTTTTTTTTTCTTTTATTTAGTAAAGTGTGCTAGACCTAAGTAACGGGGGGGGTTAACTTTAATTTAACTAGTTTAAGTAAGTTTAACTAAGAGGCCTTAGTACTCCTTTATATTAAGTTTCTTTTAAATCTTTTTAGTTTTATTAAAAGTAACTTTAGTAATAGTATAGTTATTTTACTTAGAGACTATAAAGTAAATATATTTATAGTTTATAAAAGCTTAATTATAGTTTTAGCTATAAATATACTAAATTCCTTTAAGTTTAGTAGTAGAGGATTATAGGGCTTTAAAGATTATAGTGTTAGAGTAACCTATAAAGGTTAAAAAGATACTAAATAATTTATTTTTAAACTTAAAAAGTAAGTCTTTATAAAGGAGGTTTTTAAGTATAAATATATAGTTTCTAAGTGAAATTTAAGCTTAATTAAGCCTTTTTTTTATAAAAACCTACTTAAGTTTATTCTATATTTATTTTAAAGTAATTCTTTATTTTATAGTAAAAAAGAAGTTTTAAACTATAAGTAGTTTTGTTATATTTAAAAGGCGGTATTATATTACTTAAAAGTATATAGTATAGAATTCCCTTAGTTAAATACTTAGTATAGTACTACTATTTACTTTTTTTAATATTACTTAGTACTTTTATTATATTATAGTTAAAAAACTAGTATTATTTAAAAAGTATTAAGTTTAAAGGCTTTAAAGTAAACTATAAAAAGAGGTGTTTTTTTAGTTAAAGAGTTTAAACTAAATTAATTTAAAAATATTTAAAGATACTAATTTATTAATATATAACTTAATTTTTTTAAAGACTTTTACTTTTTATTTTTAAACTTTATTATTAGTAACTTTATTAAAAATATAACTAAAATAGTTATTAAGTATACTTTTACTTTATTTAATAAAAGGTAAGTTGTACTTTAGTTTAGGTTTATTACTATTAAGTATTAAATTACCTAGGGTTTTATTACTTAAAAAGGGCCCTAGGGCACTTTTAGACTACTTCCCTTTATTCTAAGAGTAAGTTTATATTCTAGGGGCCTTTATAAAGTTAATACTATTTTTATATTTAATTAAAGTACTAAATTAGTACTTAGTAGTACTATTCTTTTATAAACTAAAATAAATTTAATAAATTTTTTTTACTTTTATATTTTAGTTATAAAGTTACTAAGTAAATAAAATTAAAGATACTTTCTTTAGAGACTTATTTAGTAAAACTAAGTTATTAAAGTTAAATTAAAACTAGACCCTTTATATAATTATTTTAATTTAAAAGTTCTTAAATTATATAGGGTAGTTATACTACTTTATAAGTTTATAGAAAGATAGGAGAGAGGAGGTTAAAGTTAAGTTTAATATAGTTAAATTAAAATAGTAGTTAAAGAATTAAAATATTATAATAAAAGAGTATTTATATAAATATTTTCTTAGTAAGTACGTTTATTTTAAAAATAGTAGTTTAAAAGTATAGTATAAGTTAGGTTTATAACTATTATATAGTTAAGTATAAGTAGTTAAAGTAAAGTAAAAGTAATAGCTTAATTTTTAAGTCCTATAATATAGTAGAGTAAAAGCAAAGGCCCCTTTATAGGGGCGGGAGATGGAGCAAAGTTACTTAAGTAAGCTGCTTAAGTAAGTAGTTGTTTATGTACACAGCTACAAATAGCTTTAGCTATCACAACACGTACGATATTTGCAGCAGTCCGACATGGGGGTCGGGAGACGTTGGACGGGACGTTGAAGATAGGAGGCGGTGGGTGTGAAGCGAGGTGAAGCGCAAAGCCCCTGGTCCCCCGAGACGTCGGACATGCGTCTCGAGAGTCGCGCTCCGGTTGGGGAGGGCCACCCGGGCCCTTGGACCCGTCCGGAGGCTTTGCCACCCGATGATCGCTCGTGTTCGGCCGGTGGCCCGGGGGGAGCACGGGGACCAGAGAAAAGGAGATTTGAAGATGGCGGTGCTTGCTTATTGGGTGGGGGCCCATGGTATTCTACACATCACTTCCCTTTATTGCCGTAGTGCGAAGCTTGTCGCTACAGGTTTGGGTCGCCATCTGGCGATGCGACGCTTCAGGTGAACCCGTCTGGTTGGTATGCCGGTGCCACGGACTACATGCCACTATAATGTAACGGTTCAGGAAGTGCAGATCTCTTTTCGTGTCTGTTTTTTTCCAAGATTCCCATCCGGGCGGGAGACCCTGAAAAAAAAGTTGGCAGGTGCGTGAGCAATACGAGATGGGAGGGGGGTTTGTAGACGTAGACGTAGACGAAAGACTTCGGTGATGAAGTGCCGAATGCAGGTACACTCTTTGTGGGTTTTTACCTTTTTTTTTCCTCTCTCTCTTTTCTGCCCCTGATTCGACCGCGTGGTGGTGATGTTGATCCCGTCGGGTTGGGGGCGGGGGGGGGTGGGCAGTAAAAAAGCCGGCATTGACTTTTTTTCCCCGTCTGACGATCCTGGGAGTATGCATCAAGGGGTTTTTTTTTTTTTTGCGGTACGGGGATGGTCCCTTGATGCTATTCTCGTCTTGACTCGTTTGCGGGTGATGTGGAGATACCTGCGGGATGAAGTCCTTGATGTATTTTCTTTGATATGGGACGATGAAGGGGGGGAGGGGGGGTTTGAAGATGGTATCCTGGTTGGACCCTGAGGAGGGCGTGTTTTGATGAGATCTGCGGTACGTGACTTGAGATGGATGGTTGTTTTTGTACATTGCGTGTGAATGAGTGTGGTT
This sequence comes from Colletotrichum brevisporum, assembly GCA_030770045.1. NCBI lineage: Eukaryota > Fungi > Ascomycota > Sordariomycetes > Glomerellales > Glomerellaceae > Colletotrichum > Colletotrichum brevisporum. Next base: position 4,033,121 of record JAUGSI010000006.1, on the reverse strand, counting down.
TGGGTGGTGGTGGTGATGTGTGTAGATTGCTGACGACGTGGCTTGATTTGAGTTGGGATGTGCGTTCTTGGTGTGTCTAATAATGATGGTTGGGGCATTGAAAAAGCTCTGTGATGCGTTTCTACTTGTTCATCGCTCACGATGTTGTTCATGGGAGATCTTATCTATCACTTTTTTCCCTCTAGTATCCAACAGCCCCCTCTAGGCCTAGCTACAACTGACTGCGCAGCTAGGCGTCCCGAAGCACCTTTCTTCAGGATTGATACTAGGCATCGAATGCTCCACGGGCTTATTATGGTCGTCGTTGTCGTCGTCGTCGCCGTTATTATTGTCGTGGAAGAGCCAAGCCGGTTGGTAACTAGAAAAGGGGTGACGATTGAGATCCTCCCTCGTTTTGTAGATTGCACGTCGTTCTGGCGTTTCGACACAACAAGTCACTCTCGTATGCATAACATGGGATTTGAAAAGAAAGGACTACTTTATCAGTACCTTCGACACTGTTGCAAGATAAAATGCCTTCTTTTCGCGTCCACAGGCACAGTTCCAGCGGGCCTTTCGTGCCGACGGACGCAGGCGCCTCGTGATGGCTTCATGCGGGGTAAGGACAAGCGACCCGATGACGAGGTCACGGGACGGGCGGCGCCTGCGAACCGAGGGAGGGGAGAGCTGCGTACCTAAGAAAGATGGGTTTCCGGGAGAGAGGTCCAAGGGAGAGAGTCCCAGGCAGCAGAGAGGGGAAGGTGCCTAGGCAAATCGAAGACGATGTTTGATAATGTCTCGCCGCTGATGTTGACGGAAGTAAACCTCGTGACCGGTTGGCTCAATGTCTCGGTTGGATGCCACTAAGACGGACGGGATCAGGGCCGGGCTGCGGCGGCTCCAGGACGGCGGTCAAAGGCACGTATGTTAGCGGTGGTGGTTCTGGGACCCCAAGACCCCGTTTCACAAGCTTTTGTTGTTTCTTTTTGATGATGAGATGAGACTTGCTTTGGGTACTTTGTTGCTTGGGCTGCAGGTCATAGAATAAGAGAGAAGCTCCGAGCTTGGTTCGGTAAAGATGTCTGTTGGATTAGATTTACATAGCAAGTATCCGTCTTGCTCTTAGTAATTTGGAGTGGTTGTCAAGGATACCGTTCTTCTACATGTGGAAGAAACGCGTTACCTGTGATATTGGAGAAACAACAGAAACGGAGAAGCGCACGGGAACACAGCCGGTCATGTGGGCGACACCCCAAGGCAGAGCCGCCGCAGCCTCTCGTTGCGGCCATGTGCCATCTCTCTGGCGTTGCCAGCCGGGCCCTCCCGTCCGAGTCAAGGCCGCGCGTGAAGGGCGGTTGGATTAGACATGTGCGCGGATGATTGGCCGATGTCCGGTCGGGGCCGTTGCGTTGCTTTCTGGGAGTCTTTTTCGCCGTTGATGAGGTGATTGCAACGGTGGATGGGCCAAAGGGTTGTTTCGATTTCGTCTTTGGTCTCTTGCCGTTGTAGCTGAGAGACTGTCTGTCTGTTTGGTTTGGTTCCCAGGCAGTTGTCTCTTGGGACGTCTCTGAGTCTGGAAGCAGTCGCCAAAAGCCAGAGGTGCAAGCCTCGCAGCGCCTCCCGAGGCTGCATCTTATCAGCACTATCAGGCCACTCAGGTCGCTGCCAGTGGGGTGGAGTGTGAGCTCCGGCGGGCATCTGAAACCTTATCAGAGACCGCCCAGGACAGTGCACACGGTTATCGGGCCCGCGCCAGGACGGGCCGAGGAGCGCTGGGCGGGCGCGGCACTGGCGCCGGCGCACGTCACAGCTGGCACTGTGCGCCAAGGTACCGCCTGGGCCAGAGCCAGAGGGCCAAAGGACTGTAGGTAGGTGGGATGGAACCCCTCCGACCGCCTTAGCGCCCCCAGCGCGAAGGCGTCAAACCTACCCGCTCTGCGGTGCGGTGGATGGATGCATGGAGCTTCTTCCGCCTGTTGCTTGCGTGTGTCCACGACACTCTTTTTTTTTCTCACATACGTTGTGGGCTGGAACCTTTTTTCCCTCTCTCTTTTCCTTCCTCATCCCCAACCTTTTATCCGTCACGCGCCGGCATCTCTCTTGCTCTCCGTTGCTATCCTCCTCGCTTCCTCTCCCGATACCCTGTCCCGGGACGACTGAAACGACACGGAACGCTCTTCATCTTTGACCCGGCGTCGAGATATCTACCTGTCCTCTCCGGAACTCTGCATCTCCCCAACAGCTTTTACGCAACGGGACATATCCGACCGGCGACGAAGTCGACACGATATTGTTGCAAGCGCATCACCAACGAGCAGCATCAACAAGCAGCAGCAGGCCCAGGCCACCCTTACGTTGCCTTACCCGCTCCCCGCCTTAGCCGTTCTCGGCCCCCCACCTTATCTGGCAGCGAAACCGCTTTTTTCCTGCCGTGACTGGGTTCGGAAATCCGCGAGCAAAAGGCGAGCGACGTCGTCATCGTTTCCGTCACCCAAAAAAGGCCCCCCGACGATCTGCCCCAAGGCGTCAACAGCAACCTACCCATCCAACCGAACGACTCTCTTCCCACTCTCGCCCTCGAGGAAGCAGCTTCGGCCAACAACGAACACGATGGCTTCGAAAACGCAGCTCGACGCTCCCGAGGAGCCCCAGAGCGACGGATCCAAGTTAAAGACTTTCATCGGTATCCTGAAGAAGTGAGTGTTTCCCCCGCGCGCCTCTTTTGCGTCATGTGGCGGTGTGGCCTGGTCTGTTTCGCTGTGATGCGCCGAGCTCCAGAGGGAAGCAACGTACGACGGGCGGGGTATGCGCATGGCGAGCGACCAGCAGGCTCGCCAGGCTACTGATGGCGATGAGGCTTCCGATGGCGATACACGGCCTTGCTAACCCACCCAGATTCATTGGCGTCGCCGATCTCGCTGCCGTCCGCTTCTCGCTCCCGTCCCAGCTGCTCGAGCCCACGCCGAACCTCGAATACTGGAACTACCTCGATGCGCCCAACGCCTTCGTCGCCATCGGCACCTCCGACGAGCCCCTCGACCGCATGCTCGAGGTCTGCCGCTTCTGGTTCACCAAGGACCTCAAGTACGCAAAGGGCCGGCCCTGCAAACCGTACAACTCGTGTCTGGGAGAGTTCTTCAGGGTGAGTCGCACGCACGCGAATGACTCGCGACGATGGCTGACGACCAAAGTGTAACTGGGAGACGGAGAACAACGCGCCCAAGATCGACACCACCGCCCTCAAGACGGCCAGCGGCACCGCTAGCAGCTCCTCCAGCTTCAAGTCGGCCAAGGTCGACAAGAACGCGTCGGCCGTCTCGCTGTCGGTCCCGCAGCACGGCGCCTCCACCCCGGACAACAAGCCCGTCCGCATCTCGTACCTGACCGAGCAGACGTCCCACCACCCGCCCGTGAGCGCGTTCCACATCAGCTGCCCCGAGCGCGGCCTCTCCGCCCGCGGCTACGACCAGATCACGGCCAAGTTCACCGGCACCAGCATCCGCGTCCTGCCCGGCGAGCACAACCTCGGCATCTTCGTCACCCTCGAGAAGCGCGGCGGCGAGACGTACCGCCTCACCCACCCGGCCGCCCACCTCGGCGGCATCTTCCGCGGCAGCCTGAGCGTCAGCGTCAGCGAGATGGCCTACATCACCTGCCCGCAGACCAAGCTCAAGACCATCCTGCACTACATCGAGGCCGGCTGGCTGGGCCGCACCACCAACCGCGTCGAGGGCGTCATCTTCCGCTACGACCCGGACAACGACGACAAGGTCAACATCAAGGACGTCCCGGAGGCCGACATCGTCGCCCGCCTGAGCGGTCCCTGGAAGGAGAAGGTCCAGTTCACCCTGGGCCCCAAGCCGGTGGTGAGTTCGTCTCTGTCAAAGACAACAAGGCATGCTAACACCCCTAGGACTCCCACCCCGCCGAGGAGCGCTACACCATCATCGACCTCGGCCCCCTCAACGTCGCGCCCAAGGTCCTCCCCCCGCAGGACAAGCAGGTCGAGAACGAGTCGCTGGTGCTCTGGGGCGGCGTCACGGAGGCCATCCACGCCAAGCAGTTCTCCAAGGCGACGCAGGTCAAGGTCGAGCTTGAGGAGCGGCAGCGCGAGAAGGCCCGCGAGCGCGAGCGCACCGGCGAGGCCTTCCAGCCCGTCTTCTTCACGCACGTCACGGGCAACGAGGGCAAGCCCGAGCTGACGGACAAGGGCCGCGAGGTCCTCGCCCGCGCGCAGAAGGGAGACTGGGACATGAAGGACATCCTGTAGGTCGTCTACGTCATGGCTCGACTGCGTCTTCATCCCTTGCGTCTTATCTTTTTTTTTATCACGGCCGACGGCATATGACACACCCAACGCACCATTCCGAGGGGTTTCAGGATTCAGGTTGCATCGCTTTTTTCTATTGTTTTCCCTCTTTCTGTTTTTTGATTCCCTCTTAGAGACTGGGGGTGGTGAGGAAGAAGAACGAGACGAGAGAAGATGAGGATTCTACTTTGTTATCATTCCCCCCTAAGTGGATGGAGTTTTATTCCCGAATGCATCATCATTCGCCTCTTTTTAATCGACGAGTCTCCGGTGGTTGTCGGGGGTCCAAGTATCATCGTCGCAAACACACATTACATACACACACACACTCACAACTCCTCCCGAGGGAGGGGTTCCGGCGTTGGGAAACATCTTAGATGGTTTTTTTTTTCTCTCCCTGATTTACTAATACAATCTTCTTTTTACCCATTACTTGAGATGGATGATGAAAGGAGCGCTGGGAAAGTGGTCGTGATTAATCAATTTGAGAAGTCACTAACTTGCCTGTTTCGTCACGTGCGATACTCACCGGCGGCTCCTGCCTCGATTGTGCTCTTGCCTGGCTGGGACAACAGTGCCTATACTCCTACCTTTTTAGGACGTAAAAGGCTCTGCCTCCTACAATCTTCCCTCCCACACAGCATCTCTTCTTTTTTCTTCTTTCAAGAGCACAACATTATCACGAAAGAGGCTCTTCTCCCTACAACAACCTTCCTCCCTCGCAACATCTCTTTTTTTTCTTTCTCTGACACCACAACATTATCACAGAGGACGCGACAACATCGACCAACAACTTACTACATAAACGGAACGATCAGATTTCATTGTCAAACAAATCGGGAACTCGCTTCACCCCCGTGACACGATATTTATCCCGCAAGATCATGTCCAGCAGAAGGAGTACTCCAGTGCCTGAGAAGAAAGTCTGCGACATCACTGGTACCGACAAGCAGATCATCATGATTGATGATTCAGAGACTTCCACCGGAATGGAATGCGATGAAGGACCTGCGGTAGCGGAACGACCTGACGCCACCAAAGCAACCAAGGACGAAGCTGCGGACCGGAAACGTCCCGACGAAGAACCCGAGCGAGGCGGCGACGACATCTCTGGAAACGAGGATGGCGCCGAGAGCGATACCGAGGCTTCGCCCATGGAGAAGGGGAAGAAGAACGCCGGGGAATCTTCAAAGTCAAAACTCGTCAAGACAAAGTGGCAACATTGCAACAAAGAGATGACCAAGCTATACGACAAAGTCATTGAGGCAGTAAGGGAACAGCCTACCTGGATGGGCGTGTTTCACGGCAAGCTGGATGAGGAGATTCGAGCGGAGATCAAATACCCTGTTGCGAAGACGACCAATAGACTCTCAAATTCACAGCCATACAAACGAATAAATAAGGTGGCGACGAAGGCATCGAAAGATGGGAACGAATCCGACACAGAGGGCATCGAGGCGACTGAGCAGGACGGAACTCCAGCCACAACAGTCAACGAGTCACAGCTGTGGGTGTTGGCTCTACGATCAATAGCTCTTGTGAGATCAGGAAGCCTAGAGAGTTGCTTCCAAGGAGATGAAATTCTACAGCAGATCGTGAGCGATATGGCCAGTATTTTCCAGTCAATTGATTCTGGGAACGGCTTTCCACATGGAGCGATTGGCAAGGTCTATGCCGTGTTCCACCCTAGAGTCGTCTACATGACCAAGGCTGCACAGGAATGGATTCAAAAGACACCTGGGTCGAAAGCACTCCACATCAACACCACTCGAAAGCGAGTACTGAGCAATTCTTCAGAGGTCACCAAGCCAGTCATGAAGAGGCGCAAGGCAAAGTCTGTCGCTTCAACTCGTGATCAACCAGAGACGGAGCACTCACCGGAACGGACGGGGACAGAACACATACCAGAGCCTTCACTATCCAAGACTAGAATGTTGGCGGAACAGACGCAGTCACTCGAACAGCTCCGGGGACAGAATGACAACCTCATAACTGAACTCGGTCAGACCAAGTCTAAGCTTCAGAAAATGCAGACCTCCATCACTGCCTCGGAGCAACGCCGCAAAGCACTAGAGTCTGAACATGCGAGCACTCTGGCTGAGTTGGAGATTCTTCGGAACAGCACTGTTCAACAGGACAGCAAGAGAGCGCTCAATGATCTCCAGGAAGAGCTCAATTCCACAAAAGAACAACTCGGAACTTCACAGCAACGCTGCAGGGAGTTAGAGGATACACAAGAGAAGCAGTCGTTGAAGGTGGCCATACTTCAGAAGAGTTTGAAAGCTGCCCAGGACCAGACCAAGCAGTTGAAGGAGCAATTAGGCAAGAATGAAACTGCTATTCAACAACTTCGACGGGATCTCGACAGCTCGAAAGCCGAAGTCGTATCACTCTCAGAACGGAACACCGACGTTTCCGAGAAGCTCAGACAGGCCGAGCAGGCAGCGACGCAAAAGTCAAGCCAGACAGATCTTCGAGGAGTAAAGCACGCGAGTCCTGAGGAAGTGCAAAGGAGAATCACTAGATATAATGAGAGGCTGGGGGAAATGAAGCCGGACATGCAGAGCAAGGCTGCGGAACGCACTACACGTTGGTGGATGGGGCTTCCTGGGGCTGATAAGAAGGCCATGGCAGACTCCTATATGGTCGAGGTGGATGACAATGAGCTATAAATGCATAGGGCACGGAATAGAATGGATTTTGCTACTAGAGTGGCACATAGACAGACAGGTAGTCGATCGAGAATAACACCACTCAAATCCACGTCAGACATTATGTCTCGGGCTCCAAGGAGAAACGACCAATGGCTTTGGTCAATAGGAGCACAGAACCTTTGGATCACTCTCCTGTGAGTTCGCTTCGCGCCCGAATTCATCGTCGCCCCTTCTACATGGCGCTCCGCTCAACTAGTTCTTACGTCACTATTGCAGTTGCCTTTTGTTGGCAGGTAAACTCTGTGTGGCAGGTGGCGTCGGGACGAGGCTGTCGTTCATGCACTGGGAGAGTTTATTTCAGTCACGCTTTTTTTTTTCTGATGGCACATCGTGTTGGAAAAGCTGGATGGATCGCCAACCCCCCACGAACGTCGACTGATGTTGTTCAGACCTCGTGGAGGATATTCCAACTAGGCTCAGACTTGTCGCTGCCTTTTACGATGCTGCTGAGGCGCCGCCGTGTTCGACCGCGTTGCTGAGTCTACTTGTACACCCACAGACATATGCACATCTTCTGCGACTGCTTCTCCAACCAATTCTTAGTCCTTGAGCATGCGTGTCTGCAGTCTACAGGTACACATCAAGTCTATGGGTGGACAGTTCAAAGCGGTGACAAATTTCAGGTCGATTCTTCTACCCGTCCCGCGGGCCATACGAACGGACACGATACCGTCCGATGACAACTCCCCGCGGCGTCGGCCATGAAGACATCGGCGTGCCGATTGCTCAGAGCTCTTGTTCTTCATCATGGCTCGCGTGGCTGGCAGAGCTCGGTCCGTCGACACATGTCCTTTTGTGAGCACCTGCCGCAAGGCTTCGCGATGCTTTGCGACGCCTCGCAAAGGCTGACAAGTGGGTGATGTTACCCACCCAGGCTCCTCGCCTGGCAAATGTCAGTAGACCTCTGACCGACGCCTCTTTTCAGGTTTTTTCACCGGAGCGGATCTTTTATGGAAAGCTTGGACTGCAGACGATATGTCACTCGGGAAAGCTGATTTGCGTCGTTCTCTCCCCATCATCAACCATCCAACTCTGGTAACTGACAGAACCTGCGAGACGTTGCCGAGTTCCATCCCGCACATCAAGACGCAATGGTCCAGAATCCACACAAGAGGCGTTGCCTGTCGGCCCCGACGACAGAGATCCGAGCAGAACCCGTCGAGCCAGCGCAGTCCGTCCTTGTGAAGGACCGACCGCTGCCCCTTCTTCCCTACAAGATATACCTCAGCATCGTCGACGCCTGCATCGCCATTGCCGAAGAAAAGGCAGCTTACGCGCCGGCCCTCTGGGACATCACCATGTCGCCTGATGCCGCCGGAGAGATGGTGATGGGACCCACCCACCTAAGACTGGCGAGGCTCCGGTTCGATCACATCCGCAGGGTGTCGCAGGTGGACCAGAAAGCGCGCCGGGCCGTCCACCGCGCCTTTCCCGCGCTGCCGTTCCACGAGTCCTGGCTCGACGACAAGCTGCAGTGGAACGCGACACACCCGCTCTTCGTGCCCTTTGCGTCTCCAAAAGCCGACGGCTTCCAGTTCTCAGGCGGCCTCGGACCGGAGCCCGGATGCAAGAACCGCGTCGGGAAGCCGTGGCCGCAGCACCCGCCGGGGGTCCTCCGGAACGGGCCGGAGGGCCCGGCGGTGTTCGCGCACGTCGAGACCTGCTTCATGCCGGTCTGGGACTGGTACAGCCACGTGGCGAACCAGCCCATCCACTACCGCTTCCTGTCCCAGATGCCGAACCTGAAGACGGCGACCGTGGTGGACTGGTTCACGCAGGTCGCAGCCGACGAGGCGCTGAGGCCGAAGGCCGCCGTGCCCCACGCCCACCAGCTGGCCGTCGTCGCGGCGAGCGCGAAACTGGACGAGGGCTGCGAGTGGATGCGGCGCATGGACTGGCAGCCGTTGCTGCTGACGAGGGGCGTGAGGCTGATGTGCATGAGGCCCATGATAACGTCTCGACGTGTGGTCGTGCCGTCGCAGAGGTTCGAGGTTCTCTTCGGCGACAGCGGGGGCGTCTTGCTGAGGGAGGTCGATCTGCTGTGCCCGAGATGCCCGAGAGTCTTTCGCTCTCCCGTCCTACGGTCGTAGCGATGCTGAGCGGTCGGTTGCCATGCCGGAAGCCGACGCAACCATTCACGGCACGCATTACAATCACGGTTAGGGGCGGCGCGAGGTTCGTGAAATCATCATGTATTCAAGGCAGTCGGATTTGCCATGTCTCTCTCATCAGGTCATGCGGGCACTCCGCCTAGAGTCACAAAATTGAAGCAAGTTGAAAAGCACAACGAGAGACCCCGGTTCCTTTCCCCCCGAGTGCCAGAAGCAGCTCCCGCGCGGCGACGGGAAAGAAGAGAAGATAAGGATGTTCAAGAAGTGAAGGTGTGCGAACGGGTGCCAGCCGGAGCTCGGCTGCCGGTGCCTTTGCCTTGTGTGTGATCCTGCACAAGGTCCTCTCCAGCGGCGGAGCGATCTAGTAGGGCTTCTGGCCGATGCTTTACAAATCGTTAGCAACAATTTTATCACAAACACTCTTCTCCAGGAGGAACTCACAAGTTGCCGGGGGGCGAGTAGCGCGCGACGACGTACGTAGCGCCGCGCGAGTCGGTGGCGACGGCCATGCCGACCTTGGTGGTCGACTTCCACACGGCCTGGGTGTAGTGCCCGAAGCCCATGTAGTTGGTCGCGCTGATGGTCTCGCCGTTGTACAGCGACTTCTCGCCCAGCCAGGCGTTCGCCGCGTTGGCGTTGGGGCTGCCGCCGCCGGACTGCATGTACAGGTTCTCGCCCTCGCCCGAGGTCTGCGAGTGCGTGAGCGAGCCGACGGAGACGAGGTGCTGGGCCCACTCCTGCGCGTTGGCCGCGAGGGCGTCGTCCCAGACCAGCGCGGGGACGCCGACGTCGGAGCGCGCGGCGTTGTGGGCGTCGAGGGCCTTTTGCTGGTCCGCGTCGAGGCCGGCGGCGGAGGCGGCGGGGGTGGAGGACGCGGCGGGGGCGGGGGTGGAGGTGACTTGGGGGACGTCCTGCTGCTCGTCGGCGACGGGGGCCGGGGTGGGGACGGCGGCGGGGGCGGTGGGCGCGGGCACGGCGGTGGGGGCGATGGTGATTGTGGAGACGGCGCCGGACCAGCGGCCGCCGCCCCAGCCCCAGTAGCCGTTGGGGCGGGGCTGCCAGGCGGCGGCGTTGGTGGCCATGGCGGCGACGACGACGGCGGAGAAGCGCATTTCGATGGTGTTTGGTTTTTTAGGTTGTGTTTTTTCTTCAAGTGTGAAATCACCGGGATTCTTGTTAATGAGTGAACGGGAGGGGAGGATGGGTCCTGCCAAGAGAGCGTCGGAGTGGGTAGAAATGAGCGTGGGGTTTTAAAAGGAAGGAATGAATGACAGACGCGGTCTGAGGTTGAACAAGTGTACCTTGGTGAAGGGTGAAGAGAGAGAGAGACAGAAAATCGATCAGAGGGATGGGTGAGATAAATAGTTCCATTGCTCGTGGTCTTGGGATTTTCGTGAGGTCGGGGATTTTTCTGCCCTTGCCGCTGGGCCCCCCCCCCATTCAACTTGAGACGTAGCGGTGATCTCCCGCATGCAAGACCTCCAGCGCGAGATTACCACTCGGAAGGGTGGCGTCGATGCCTGTAGAGCAGCGAGCGGTATGGGTTCACTGGCCTTCGGAGCCTTGGGGTCCTGATCCCAGCCCCTCTATGAGCGGCTATTGTTAATCAGGGGGCGTCGCGAACGGGGAAAACAAACAAGGCAACTTTCTTTCTTTGTTGCAAGCGAGGGATGGGAAGTCAGCCCAACGCTATTAGACTATAGCAGCTGAAGGGGGCTTGCACTAGGATCAGGAGTCCGAGTCAAATTGCCATCTTGGTTTCTTCCCCTGCCGCGCGTGCAGGACGGAACATGGTTCGACTTGACGGGGGGGGGGGGCACTAGGCCCAGGTGCCAACGTCTCACCATTGCGAGTTTTTTGCACCCGGGAACGCAGATTGGTTATGGAGCGCGTAGCCCTACAAGATTATGTCACTCGGGGGTCGGTAATCACTCTGTTCGTCGTTGATTGGGCTCGCCCTCCCTGCTGGGATTCGCCCCTGCGCGGTTTTTTAAGCGTTGGTGCTGCGCTGCCGGTAAATGGAAGGGATCCTACGTGGGGCCGTGCTGGTCCAGGCCCCCCTCCTTCCCTCTCCAGCGGTCCAGAACGTCCACTGGTGTGGGAGGTGAGGTCGTCCGCCGTTCCGCCGGGCGGGGGATGAAAAATGTTCCGCCCGGGGGTGACGGCCCCGCCTGCCTCTTGCGTAGAAACTCGCCTGGGAAGGAGCTGCTGGGGTCGCGACTGCCGGGGCCTTCCCCCTCAAATGCCCCCCAATTCATCTCTTTCTCTGACATGTTCCTCCGCCTCGCCTAATCAAAACCATGTTACAACTTCCAACCCCATCTCCGAAGCCCGTCCTTCAGGATTCCTTCGTCATGCCTCTGTCTCTCTCGATCCCAGAGTGCGGTACTTTGCTGTGGCACCTCACGTTACATGGCAGACCGGAATATCGCGCACACAGCGATCCTGCGGGCTGAGAACCGTCCTACGACTGTGCGGCATGCGGGGCGCGCGCGTGATCCGCGCCTGTCTCTCGATCCGATGCCCTCTCGGCCCTCCCCTCCCTTGGTGACCAACAATGGAAACATTACATTGTGCTCGCGGGGGAGTGGAACAGACACTGGTAGTCAAGAATTAAACCCTCCCATCCCGGTCAAGCGCCGTTTCGCACTGAACACCCACACCCGCGCCACCACCAACCCAACGCCCCCTCCAGAAAGAAAGAACAATAAGGAAGCGACAGACAAATGGCTCTCTGATAAACAATATCTTTTTTTATGACGAGGCGTGCGCCGCCACTTCGGCTCGGCTGCCCTTGGCACGGTCCGCGCGGCCCCGCACGTCCGGCGCCGCTGGTTCCGAGGCCTCGGGATGGGCTTGAGCTGACGGGCGGCCCTGCCGTCTTTGTGCGCCGTTGCGTCGTTGCGCCGTGCGCCGTTCATCTGATCTTTTCCGCCTACCTAGGTAGTCGACGGCCCCCCCGAACATTCCAGACGTGTTCCCTCGTGCCACCCGAGCCCGCAGAACCCCAAACGCCCTAAATTACCCTTTGGTCATCGAGGCCCCCCCAATTAGCGTCTCTCCTCTCCGACCAGCAATACCCGTCCAGACCAATATAGCATTAACTTTATCATCTCGCGCACCGGGGGGAGGGGGGCCTCGAGATTGCCCGCTCGGAGCCCCGGGAGATGCTCGTTTGATTGGGTGATCTGCCGCGGGAGCACGTTGCTCGTCGTCCGCGTGGTGGCACAGCGAGGGGTATCTGCAGCCGAAATTTCCACTTCCAATTCTTTCGCTCATGGATCATCCCTCTCGCAGCGTCGAACCGAGCTGGTCTGGACTCTGGACTTGCACCTGCCCAACAATTCAGGAAAATCAGGAAAAGAAGAACCAGAGCGGCTTGCATCGTCCGGATTCCCGGCACCGAGTCAGCAGCAGCCCCCACACGCTTTCGCGTCCCGCGCCCATCGCAATCTCGAATGGAGAAGAGCGTCTTGACCCGTAGTATTACAACTACCGGGTTGGTTGAAGGCTGCTCGTATAGCCCGGGCCTGTCTATAATCTTCCAACTGACGCAGCGAGGGTTTTCGACTCGTTCCCCACCCGCTTTTGCTATGCGGGATTTCGCTGTGCCAGTCGGACCTTTGTCAGCCACGGAATCCTGAGGGTCTTCCTACGCGGATCGATGAGGGGTGCACTCGAACGGTCCCTTCGTTGCCAAGGAGGACATCCTGCGGGATGGGCTCTCAAACGCGGCGAGCTGCAGGATTGCATGTCGAGAACACCCGAGCAGATGGGTTTCGAACCTTCAGAATTAATGATGGAGAGACGGTCCCTAACATCTGTAAACGAGACTCGGTCGGACAATCCTGGGTAGGACAGAGACCACGGGAAATCGACCGCCGGTGCTTCGGTTGCGAGGAGACGTGGTGGGCCATGACAGATGACCAATCTGCATTTCCCTGTTGGAAATATCCCCCCATGGGCCGAATGCTTGACCAGGCCAAACCCCTGTCAGAGCATATATGAACGAGACGTGAGCAAAGCGGCGGACGACAGCAGCCATGGCGAGTGAGCAGTCACAGAAGGTAATGATCATGATGGCACTACGAGTGTCGGGATCGCCTGCCCGCCCGCTCACGACGAGACACACGCCGCCCGGAAATGCGCCAGAGCAAGTCTCGAGGACTACCCCAGCCCAGAAGTAGACCGTTCGCAGCTTCAGGGCGTGCATGAGAAGACCAGACCCGCTTGCCCGTCTCGTTGCTGCATGTTCAGGGGGGGTCAGTCTTCGCCGGCTGGGCTGGATACGTCTCTCCCCCGTCCGGTTTCCGGGGACGTTTGACAAGGCGGTTTCTAAGGGGCTGCGTTGCGAAGGAGGTATGTATTTGCAGGTCCCGGAGTGCTCGTCTGGGCCTTCTCGTGCGGTCTAATTCTTTGTCTCGTGCAGAAGGCGAGGCTTCGTGTCGGTGGACTTGTATCGGGGAGAAGGGAGACCTCGTGGGTCTGGGTTGTCAAGTCCTGGAGAGCTTGCTCGCGGATGATACAGAAGGTGGCTTGTCGAAACTGCTGGCTCGTGAACCCTCGTGCTGGAGGACCCAACCGTGCTCGGCTCAACGTTCACGTCATACCTGAAGCGTTGAAAAGATGATGAAAATGGGCGAAGGCGAGCACCCCAGAAATTTTAGTATCTTACACGTACGACTGGGATTTGCTTTTATTCGGAAACCGTGCCGTAGACCACCTAGGCTCTCCTTCTGTCCATGATGAATCGACGAAGCTAGGGTGTTCCTCAACAACGACCACTGGGCATCGGTCATGGTAGACTTTTACTGCAGTACATCTCAGCGACACGAACTCGGGGCGAGAACAGATAATGGTATTCCTCGATTCCTTGAGCAATCGATGCGGGTGCGTACGTCCGGCGTCTCAATCTTCCCATTCGTCTTCCTACCTTACCTCCCATTCCGGCGGTTTTCCGAGAAGCACCTATGATTATATGGACCTCCCTCGGCCCGGAACAAGCATCCCAACTCTCCACGGACGGCGCTGATATCCCGCTCGAAAGCCCAATCACCCGAGCAGATCCTCCCGCCGTGAATGCTTTCCCTCTCCCCGTCGCGTGTCTGTCTTCCGCTTGCCCGCGCCGATGGACCTCTTCCCCCCTCGCGCGGATTAGGCTTTTACCACGGTCCGTTTGCTCTTTCAAGGCATGATTTTCTCCCCTTTTGTGTTCTCGATGGTCATGCTTCGCGTTTGGGAAAATATGCTTTTCGAACATGTAAGAATCTCGTCCCAACGGGACTTAAGCCACCCACGAGGGGGTTCCTCAGGCTTCAGGCTCCCAGTGCCATAGAAGCCGCCCAGTCCCGGATATCCACACGGACTCGTACCTTGGAGAAACGCCTGGCATAGGACACATCAGTGGTACGTCTCTCACAGCCAGAAGGCTTTTCCAGTGCCTCGGTTGTGTACTACACGCCAGGCGTCTACGACTCTCAAAGGGGGTATTTCTGTCAATACGACAGCTCCAGGCCGCCTTTTAATCGCTCTGTATCGCTGCAGGTTTTGCGTCCTACGGGCTGAGGACGCAGAGCATTAGGCATGATATTGCCTCCTCGATGTGAGCAACTCAAGCCGAGCAAGCTCACTGGATTGGCATGGAAAGAACAGGCCAGGTTAGATCTTCTCTTACTGCTGATCTCCGGTTGCTCGTCGTGATTCCGTGGTTCCCAGGAGGTGCATGCAGGCGATGCTGCCTGAAAGCCGAGCATAACAGGACAGCATGTGTCTGTCCCCTTGAAGTTACACGAGCGGAGACGACCAACCAAGGCGATTTCACGTGGATCAACACGAATCATACAATTGCACCGGCAGCACCATCTTTCATCAACAGCAGTCCGTCGTAAAGGAGAATTTGTTTGTTATTACACTTTCTTATGTGGGCATCCGGCGCGCCAGCCGGGCCGTGGTATGGTACATCGTAGAGTGGAAAACAGCTATAAGACAGGCCAAGAAGTTGTTCCCACGATTTTTGTTTTTCCGCTTCCATCTTACACTCTCCCCGCCCGCCGTCATGCATCATCAGGAGTCCCCTGGCGTCGTTTTTTTACATTAGATTTTTGTTGTTGGTGTGGTACACTGGCTTCGCCCGCTTAGGCGTTGATGAAGCCCTTGACGTTGTTGAGCCAGCGGAGGTACTCGCGCTGCTCCTTGACGTCGATGTAGTCCGGGGCGAAGACGGCCAGGGCCTCGGTGATGCCGCGCTCCTCGAGGTAGCGCTCCATCAGGATCTGCAGGTCGTCGTCGAGGCTGCCGAAGGGGGGCCCCGGGTAGATGCCGGTGCGGCCGTGGGCGACCTCGGCGTCGGCGGCGTGGGCGAACTTGCCGTTCTCGTAGTAGAACATGTTGTCGACGGTGATCTGGCCGTCGGCGGCGGTGGCCTCGATGTTGAGCGCGCCGGGCGTCTTGCCGGGCTTCTCGACGATGATGGACAGGCGGCAGGCGGGCGCGGGGCCGCCCTCCTGGTCCTCGAAGTCGCCGTCCTCCTCGCCGGCGGCGGCGCGGCCCTGCTTGTTGGCGTTCTGGGCCGAGGGGTCGTAGTCCTCGTCCTCGAGGGCGTTGTCCTGCTCGTACATCTCGGGGTCGTAGTTGGCGAGGTCGGCGATGGAGAACGTGACGGTGATCCTGTGCTGTTAGCCAATGGACATGGTAGATGGACAGACAAATGGAGACTCACTTCTCCTCGCCGAACTTGCGGGTCAGCTTGACGTCCTCCTTGCCGGGGGTGTCGTGCAGCTCAAAGGGGCTGTTGTCGAGGAAGTCCTTGACGCTCGCGGGCAGCTGGTCCTCCTGGTTGGCCTCGTCCTCGAACTGGAGCTCGCTCTCGAGCTTGGCGACGAGCTGGGCGTCGGCCTCGCCGGCGGGGGCCTTCCTGAAGGCGGTGCTGGAGAAGGCGGACGCGCGCTGGACGCTCCACGACGAGGCCTTGACGAATGCGCTCGGGCGGGCGGTCTGTCTGAGGGAGGCGCCCGACAGGCGGGTGAGGGTTCTGGGCGCAGAGCGCGCGATGGATCTGATGGAAAGCATGGTGGATGATGTGCGGTTGCGTCGAACTGGTGTTGTTTGACAATGGGGAGATGGGCAAAGCTTGACGGAGGGAGCGGTGGATCTGAAGCTGGTGCAGCTCCCAAAATTTTTGCGGGATGATCTGAGGGCGGCCAAAGGTTGATCCGGGCGAGATTTTCTCATGCAGGCGGCCCTTGACGACTTCACCCCACCAAAAGACCCGCAGAGGACTTCTTCAGTGTTGCTGGAATATTCATTCATGTTCTAAGCTTGAAAGGGAAATAACAGGAGCCTTCCTCAACATCTCTCACTCCTCGCTGGGACATATCTAAAGTGTGATGCCAGCATCACAAACTCCCGCCCTCTACCTCTATCGACTGACTTAACCACACTCCCATCCCACGTCCTCAACGAAGGCTCACACGCTGCAGCGTCGCCGACGCCCGAGGGACCCGATGGGTTCTGTCTTTGCACTTCCAGCACCGGTGACGGGTGCAGTCGCTGTCGCTCCCTATGCCCGACTCGCAGCTCCCAAAGACGCCGTTCTTCTTGGCGAGCATGCAGAGCCTCTCCGAGATGAGGACGGTGTCCTCGTTGCTGCAGACATTGCAGACGCGGAGGTGCGTGATGTACTTGCACATGTTGCTGATGTCGAACGTGTGAGCTTTGCCTGCCTTGAAGACGAACACCGCCAGGGAGTAATCACCTTGATGATGATGTATCTGGATATCGGACGGATAGTTGCGCGCGTGCAAGTGGGTGATCAGCAGGATCGACGGTAGGCTTTCTGAGAGTGGCGAGCGAGGAGGAGAACGACAAGCAGCAAACAACCGGAGTCCTCCCCGTGAAGATATAACCACCGCGGATCAGGTTCCGGGGCGCGTTCTCGCCAGCAATGTACCTAGATTTGCCCAGCCAGACCCAGCCAGACCTCGTGGCACCGTAGACTCGGACGATCCCTGGAGTGTAAGCACCGGCATCCTGATCCTTCGACCCGGCTCGCGATCTGGCGCGGCGGCCCTATGGGCAGCGTCTCGCTGCCGAGAGGGATCGGTCTGAATCAGGCCGCGGCGTCGCGAAAGCGCGTAGCCGTCTCCCCCCGAGAATCAGACAAGAAGGAGATGGGAGAGAGGGCCCGCGTTGTGTGATGTGGCACCTGGGACAGAACGAGATCTTGGGTTTTAAGTATGGGACGACTTGGGACAGGCCGGTTTGGCGAACAACGTGGTTCCAGTAGTCTGGTCCAGGAGGCTCGGGGCAGATCGCAGCCGTGTTCTGGACCGGTTAGCCGCTTGGTGTGGGCAAGCAGGGCGGAGGACGTCAGCGATCAGGCAATGAGCGGCGGTCCTGCGGATGTGGTCGATGGACCAGGCACGTCGGGTCGCGACATAATCGGCACTGGAGGGTGTGCGACATGACAGCCCAATGGTTCTTCAAGGGAGGCCGGCGAGGTTATGGGTTGATATTTGGGCCGGGGGCGATGGATCGTGCCCCAGCCTCGTCCGCAGGACATCTGCTGTAACCGTTTCAGACAAGTCCTCCACGCGCCGACTATACATGATGCCCGTCCCAAACCCCCCGGCCGGGATGCCGTAGCCGACCGTCCATCCTCCCCACGGCGCCACATGCCCACCACGTTTGTCTCTGGCGTGCTCATCGATGCTTGTGTAACGGCGCGAGAGAGCCTGCAAGCCGGGATTCGGCGATCCAGTGGCATGTCCGCGCGTGGTCTGTTGTGATCCGAGCTTTTTCGCCTCCGCCGCTCTCCTGTTCCCTCTCCTCCAGCACGGCTTTGCTGTGCGTAACCGGAGAAAGGTTGTCTGTCGGCCAAACGAGACTCTGGTTACGGTGACTGCTTGTCTGAGACATTGGGCCGCAGAGAGCCCCCGCAAACGCGCCGTACGAGGCCGTACTCAGGAAGAACAGCCGAGGGCCCATCCCCTCTTGCCATGACAGAGTGTCCTGCCCGGACGGCTCAATCCTGTCCGGGCGGGCTCAGGACGCCATAGACGCCGTCATAGTCGTTGCCTAGGAGCTGCCTTTGGGAGGGAAGCTGGACTTCTTGATGGTGCCGTCGCTGGTCAGCTTGATCCACGAGACGGAGGTCAGGTAGGACCACGACCCTTCCCAGCGGTCGAGGACGGTCACGTTGGAGTCCGCCATGATGTCGGGCAGGTCTGGGGATGTGTTAGTGCTCGCTCAATAGCAATAGATAGCAGGGGCCACTGACAGAAGCCGATCCTGTACTCCTCCTCGAGAGCAGCAATCCTCATCTTGAGCATGTCCTCCTTGACGCTCGCAGGGCGTCCCGGGCGGCGGGTCTTCTTGACCTCGGCATACTCCTCGTCGTACTGGTGAACGAAGCTGTCCTGCGTCAGAGTCGTACGTACGAGCATGTAGGCAAGGCCACTCACTTGTGGATGAGCTCCTGGACAGCGGCCAGCTCAAGGGCAACAGACCCCCTCTCCTGAATAGCCTTCTGAAAGTACTTGGCGCGGTCAACTACGAGCGAAGTCAGCCTCTGCAGCCTCCCCGATAACTGAGCTGACTTGTCTTACGCATGGGCTGCTCCTTCTTGCCTCTGGCGACCGCGAGCTTTCCCAGCTTCTCGTCTCTCACCGATGCCTTGTGAAGACGCTTGGAGTCCCTGGAAAACTCGTGCAGGGCGTCGACCATGCCGTTGCGCTTCTTCGCAATCTGCTTGCGGGTCTTCTGCACGGTCGTGGGCATTTTGGCGGTAATTCTACGAGGCAAGACAAGACGACGTGTTTGAAAATTTGGGATTCACCAGCGAGACAGACAGCACCCGAGAGTTGAGAAGTGAAAATGAGATGTCTCTCTCTCTGCTCCGTCCGTGCCCCACCAAAATGAAAATCCCATCCAGTCCAGTCCGCCTATCTGGTGTAGCGTCGCTGCAGGCACTCAAAAAAAAAGAGAGGAAAAATGACCCACTTAAATGGAAAAGGGTCCAATGGCTGTCCACCGGATCGGGACAAAGTGACGTTGCTCTGGAAATCCACAATTTCTCGTGCTAGTCCTCTTTGGGAGATTCTCTTCAGCTCAGGCCACAAAAAAGTCGCGATGGATGGTACACTATTATGGGTCGACGCGGTGTGTCCGTCCGCGTTCCAATATAGCAGGCCCGACAGTCAGGGTCCCCACGGCGTCCCTTTACCGTGCAGGAAGCCGCCATTAACTCCACCTGCACGCTTCCTCTCCTCTGACCTCAGCAAACCGGTGAATTTCGGTCGTTTCTCCTCGACTTCCGACCTCCAGCCTCCCTCCCCCATTTCCCCCTCGGTCCGCCGTAGGTAAAAACAACCAGTCCTGCAACCGTCAACAAAGCGCCGTGCTTTGTTTACATTAGCCCCAAATCACCTGACCTGGCGTCTCGACCCTCCCCTCCCACTCCCTTGCGATCCACTTCTTTGCCTCTTTACGCGTCTTGCCCCTCGATGAGTGACTCGGACGACTGAATTGCCCATTCAGCCCGGCTTTCGGCCTGCGATCCGGATCGGAGAGAGATCTCGTGGCCTCGGGACCGCTCGACGTCCAGACCCTTTGCCGTCTCCGAGCCTGCGTACGGTAATCTTGGCCAGCTAGCTCCCTGCGATCAACAATGGGCGTCTCAGGTACTTGCTCTCCCTTGCTCCGGGTCTCGTGCGCTTCGTTACTCACCACCCTCGCCAGGCCTTCTCCCGCTGCTCAAGTCCATCCAGAAGCCGACCGAGCTGAAGAAATCCGCTGGCGAGACGCTCGGCGTCGACGCCTACGGATGGCTTCACCGCGGCGCCATTGCCTGTGCCGTTGAGCTGGCCCAGGGCAAGCCCACCCGCAAGTGAGTACCCTGCTGGCTGCTCTGGCCGTCTACAATTATGTCCCTAACCCTACTAGATATGTCGACTTCGCCATGCACCGCGTGAGGATGCTGCGGCATTTCGGCGTCAAACCCTACCTCGTCTTTGACGGCGATTTCCTCCCCAGCAAGGCCGCTACCGAAGGATCTCGTGCAAAGCGCCGCGAGCAAAGCAAGAAGCAGGCGATGGAGCTTCTCAAGGCCGGCAAGCCCTCGCAGGCGCACCTCGAGTTTCAGAAGGCCATCGACGTCACACCAGAAATGGCCCGCAATCTCATTGACGAACTGAAGAAGATGGATGTCTCGTACGTCGTCGCACCGTACGAAGCTGACGCTCAGCTCGTCTACCTCGAACGCCAAGGCCTCATCGACGGCATCCTCTCGGAGGACTCGGATCTG
Source organism: Colletotrichum brevisporum (assembly GCA_030770045.1). NCBI lineage: Eukaryota > Fungi > Ascomycota > Sordariomycetes > Glomerellales > Glomerellaceae > Colletotrichum > Colletotrichum brevisporum. The sequence goes on along the minus strand of JAUGSI010000006.1, from coordinate 4,012,706 downwards.
CTGGTCTTCGGGTGCAAGCGGCTCTTGACCAAGCTCGACCAGTACGGCAACTGTATCGAGATCAACCGGAGGGACTTTTGCGCGTGCCGGGAAGTGTCGTTGACGGGCTGGACGGATACCGACTTCCGACGCATGGCCATTCTGAGCGGCTGCGACTACCTCGAGGGCATCAACAATATGGGCCTCAAGACGGCTTACCGCGCCCTCCGCAAGCACAAGACGCCCGAGCGATTGGTCCGCATGATCCAGTTCGAGGGCAAGCACCGTGTTTCGGAGAACTACCTGTCGCAGTTCTTCCAGGCAGAGCTGACGTTCATCCACCAGCGGGTCTACTGCCCGATCAAGAAGCAGGTGGTCTGCCTGACGGAGCCCGAGGAGGGCAAGGGCGTCGAGGACATGCCGTTCATCGGCGCCTACGTCGAGCCCGAACTGGCCACGGCCGTCGCCGTCGGGGACGTCAACCCCATCACCAAGGAGACCATCATCCCCGCACCCATGCCTGGTCCCAAGTCCGACACGAAACGCAGACACTCCCAGTCCGCCGAGGCTCTGGCGGCGAACGCGTCTTCGTCGACGACCCGCACGCGGCCGCCCGTCAAGCCCATCGACTCGTACTTCAAGGGCCACCAACGCATCCCCATGGGCGAGATGGACCGCAACTGTTTCTCGGTGGACCCCCAGCGGGTTGCGGCAATCACCCACAACGGCCTCGTACCCCGCGTGTTTCCCCTCCCCCGGCCGTACGTCGAAGGTGCCTCGTCTTCTCAGCCAGCCAGCTCTCGCCCAACCCGGACCGCCCGTTCCGGAACCTCCCCACGCCTGCAGCGACGGCGGACGGAACCAATCCAGAACATCTTGGAGCAGTATACTTCGGGGAGCTCTGAGGACTCCCGCCGCGTCACGATCGGCGATGTATCGAACACCATGGACGAGATTGACGCGATCATGAGGAGCAGCAGCTCGCAGAGGCCGCCAAAAAAGGTCCGGCTCTGCGCGGATACGGACGCAAACGAAACGAAATCTGAGGAATCCCAAAACAGCAAGTTCTTCCCCAAGAGCGGAAGCACGAAACAGCGCAAGAAGGACAGCTTCTTGTTCTCCGACGACTCAATCGACGAGGCCTTGTTGAACCTCCCCGACCTCGACGGATGGCACAACCCGAAGCCCAAGGCGATCACCGTCTTTGAAGAGAAGGAGAGCCAGAGCACGGAGGCAACCACGACCGACAGTCAGTTCAGCAAGGACGAGGAGGCAGCGAGTACCCCCCAGAGCGACTTTTCTGGAATGGAGGATAAGCCCGAGGAAGAGGAGACAGCTGCGAGCTCCAGGCGGACGTCTTTGCGGCAGTTTGCCTACAGCTCCCAGCCCAGTCCCGCTGCCTCGAGCCAGCCCGACACGCCCGCAACAGCCGTCTCAAGGCAGTCATCCATCTTCACCCCCTCCACCGCGGCCCCGTCGACGGCAGCGTCTTCAATCACATTCTCCGCTGGCGGTGCGGCATCCCGGGCGACGCCGATGCTCACGCCGCTCCAACGCATCGGCGCTCGCGCCCTCCAGCGGAAGCCCACCCCGCCGCGCCGGCCCCTGTCACCCACTAAGAGCGCGATACAGCGGAGCCCGAAGCGCAGCCCCCGCAAGAGCCGGCTGCTCAAGTCGTTCCCCGCCAACCCGTCGTTCGTGCCGCTGCCCAAGGTCGACCTGGCCGAGGTCGCGGCCCTGAACGCGCCGTGCGGGAGCGAGGACCAGATCGCCCCCGATAGCGACGGGGAGAACGACGACGTCTTCGCATCGGACGAGACGGAGCGCTCGCGGCCCGCCGGCCTGAACCTCTCCCGGTTCGCGTACAACTGAAGCATCACGTGTTTTCGCGCTGGTCGAGGCGATACCCCAACGTTGCGCGTCATGATTCTGTTTTTATACATTTCACCCACCCCCAGAGACCGAGAGGCTCGAGAGCCTTTCTTCCTCTCGGGGGGGGAGGCACATCACTATGATATCCTCGTATGCGGCAGAGGTTTCCTCTTTATAAACAAGACGGTACTGCGAAGCATCAAAAAAGGAGAGAGGAAAGCATTTGGAACTTTTACGCTGTATGGAACTTGAAGCAAAGCAAGCCGGGTCGTGGATTGGGACGGGACAAGGGCCTGTTCTTTTTTTCTTTTTTTTTCCTCTTTTTTTTCTTGTATGTATTTTCCCCCTCCCGACCACGGCGTAAAGTAGGAGTTTTTACCTTTTTGGACGCGGGGTACGGATTAGGAAATAAAACAAGGCCGGAGGCGGAGGGAGACGTTTTTTTCCCCCCATTCCAGGATCATTACTCGGCGATGGGGTGTGCTTTATCGTAGCTTTATTAATCATTTGAACGACCTCTAGACGAGGGGGGGTTAATGCGAATCAGTAATGATCTTATCAACGTGTTCTCATCGTGACGGGAACTAGGCAGAAGGGCCTGCTCGGCTCCGACCGTCGTAGTCTGGGCATGGAGTTGGCCTCAATCTCAAGAGGATCTCCTCCCGCTGCCTAGATGGAGTGAGGATGCCTAGAGAGCGTGGGGCGAGGCGGTCCGGCCCCGCGCGGACCGGGGGTTTCCGGCGCCAAGAGCATGGGCGACCCCTCCCTTGCATGAGGAGGGGTAGGTCGTCACTCGTGTAGACTCGCTCACCGCACTAGGTCACCGCGTCAGGCATCCGAGTCATGATGTCGAGCGACCCGTTATCCAACACGGCCAAAGTCAATAGTTCAATGTGGCGGGCGGCCGAGCTCATGTCCCTCTCGTGTCCGCCTCACCCGTCACGGCGAAGCAGGCTGGCCAGAATGCGTGATGCCCAAATGAAAATCCCATTGTCCCGCTGGGCGTGTAAACACAACGAACCTAAGCCTATACCTTAAACAACGCCCACAATGCGCTTCTTCTTCCCGCGCTAGCCCAGGTAACCATTCCAAGTGTGGCCGAAAAATGCCTTATAATGAAGTTCGAGGGCCCCTCCAACCAAATCACCGGCCCGTGCCGGATATCGCTGTCCCGGCGCGCGATGGGGAGGGCCAGGTACAGATCGAACGTTGCCCATCCTCGCCCGACTCCGTACGTCATGCAGTTCGTGTGCTCAGCGGCGGCTGCTCGTGGCAGCAGGGGCCGCGGGGTTCTGGAGGTCTACGTTGAAGGTCCAGCGGCCTGCGCGTGTCAGTTGCGATCGCGTCACAGGGTGTGGTCTCCCGGGGGCTTACCGTTGGCAAGGTTGTCTGCGGTGTCCTCCAGCAAGATGATGCGGCGCTTCTTGCAGTACGACGTCTTGTCCATGATGTCGACCTTGAGCTTCTTGTCACAGAGTTCCGCCACAGGCTTCTCGAACATCTCGGAGAGGGCTTCTACAGCCATCTCGAGGTCCTTTTGGTTGTCTTCGAAAATGGACGTCAAGTTGTTGCGAGCCAGATAGAAGGCGAAGGCGTACGTCCACTTGAGCGTCTGCCGACACGTCTGCAGAGTCTGCGACGCCTGGTTGAGATACTGCACCTCGATCCAGGACATGCCCGACGCGGTCTGGAGCTGCACCATCTTCTTTTCCGTCTTGTGGTAGATGTCCTTGTCGAGCTTTGCAGACTGCTCGTGGTTTGCGTAGCGGTTGTAGTAGTGCAGATATCGCTCTAGCGATATACGGGACTTGGCCTGGGCATCGCGGGCGTCGGTGCCGCTCTTCTCCTCGAAACGGTTGCAATTGTACCAACTCGTGCCGTGCTCCGACCAGAGCCCCATGCACATCCAGCAAAACTCGTGCTTGCACTTGCGGCAGGTCATGTGGTTACAACCGCCATTTTTTTCTATAGTAGAATTGCACTTAGGACACTCCTTCGTGTTGGCCGAGATCCAGTTGGCAGTCTCGGAGTCGTCGGCACACTTTTTGAGCCACCGCTTGACGAGTTCGCAGGGGGCGGGCTGGTGATCGTTGAGGATGCAGCCGAAACAGAAGCGGTGACCACAGCCGCAGTCGACGGTAGGAACGATCTTGTCGAGGTCCTTCTTCTTGATGGAGCACTCGACGGCGTTTTCGCAGTCGGGTGCGGGGCACCACTTGAGGGCGTCCTTGTCCTCCACGTATGACCTGTTCAGCAGTTCGTGGTACCGCGAGGCGAGATCGGTCGTGACAAGGTGGTCGAGGGATTTCGAGTCGATGATGCGGCCACAGCCCTCGGCGGGGCACTGGATGCGGGCGGCCTCGCCCTCCTCGCGAATCTTCTGTGTGAGGTATTGGCGGTAGCAGTCGACGCAGTAGCGGTGGCCGCACTTGAGGGCGAAGGTCAGCAGGCCGTCTTCATCCTCGCAGCAAATGTCGCACACGAAGCCAGGCACGGCCTCGGGCTTGGGAGCACACGAGACGTTCGCACCCAGGCCTGCGGCCTCGAGCACCTTGTTCGGGGTGTCCATGTAGTCTTCGATCAGACGCTCTTTGTTCCACCGGAAGTGCCGCAACAATATCGCGACATCCTCCTTCCGAATGTTGAGAATCATGTTGACCTCGTCGATCATTTCATCCTGCTGGCGCTGGATGTCTGACGGCTTGTAGACCTTGAAAGAGATGTCGTAAAGCACCTTCCTCTTGGTGTCCGAGTCCTTTATGTCGAGATCGGCGTCGGGCTCGTCGTCGAAGTCGTCCTCGTCGAAATCTGCAGGAAGGGCAGGCACGTCAGCAAAGGCAGGATGCACGGTGGTGGCGTAGGTGGGTAGAGGGGATTCAACACGTACCGTCCGGTCCGGACATGTCCTCGCCGCTGTCTTGCATCATCTCGTCCTCGCTGGAGAGAGCAGACATGAAATCCTCCTCAGAGTCCATGCCGTTGCTTGCAGTAGTGACTGGTGTTGGGGGAGCGTCTGACTTGGCGGCTGAGGCGATCCTCTTGGTGGGCACGGTGTCTGGTGACTGGGAGGATATCGTCGCCTCAGCAGCCTTCCGTTTCCGCGTGGTGGGAGGAATGGTGCCGACTGGGAGAGAGGCGAGGGGAGGGTTTCCGCAGGTGGAAACAGAGAAAGGGCGCGGAGAGTAGGGCAGGCGCAGAAATCTGACCCCACCAGGAGAGGGAGAGGGAGAGGAAGAGGGAAAGAGGGCGGCGTCGGGTGGTGCGGTGAGTATGGCGTGGAGGTGTAGGTTTGCAGATAACCCAAGGCTGAAGGCGGGATGGATAGCGATAATGGAAAGAGCCGATGTGTAGACCGGGTTCTGGGGAAGGCGGCCTCAGCACGAGGGAGTCACACCTAGCCGGATGACTAAACGTAGGAAGAGAGGGCCTGCTGCCTGTGGTGGAGGACGGTAATAAGGTGTGGATGATCAAGCGAACAGCCGTGTTGGTGGTACGTGGGGACAAGTTGGAGAGGAGAGTTGGGTGCTTCCAAGGTTCCGTGTGGTGTTGGGCGCTGAGGTGAGGCGGGAGGGGAGTCGGAGTGGCCGGTGGTTGTGGTTGTCTGAATGACGGAGTTGTGTTGGTTGGAACTGCTGTGCGGAAGACGGACTTTGAGGGGGAGGAGGGGGGTTCCTTTGCTGGGATTAGGATTAGCATTAGCAGTGCTGGACGCCGGACCATTTCGCACCTGCCTGGCGCACCCATGTGTGTGAGGTGCCCCTATGTAGGTACATGATGAGGTACTATGTAGGGGCACTTTAATGGGAGCAAAGAGGCGACTGTTTGTCACCAAATCAACAACATAGTACACAAGAACCTGCACTATCCGTACAGGTAGACAACAACTTGCCAGCCCCTCCAGCAATTCGGCTTGCAACATAGTAGGAAACAGGGGGCTCCTCTGGATCGCAAAGCCCCCAGGGGTTGCGTTGCAGTCATGAGTGTGGCATGTTACTGCACTGCACTGCGCTGCACTGCATTGCTGTGGCTTTTGCACTCGGTACAACAAGTTGTCAATGTGATAAATGCAGGCAGCACGAGGCCAACCCGGGGCACTGTCAATGCCAGTGCCAGCCGTGCTATTAGTGTCAGCATCAGTGAGCGCAGCCGCAACGCCAGGCGAGAAGTGCCTGTCCACTAGGCTTGGCTTGCGTCCAGCAGTGGGCAGGTGACTCCTGTGCTTGTCACAAAGTGAGTCCATGCCCTGTGGATGTGACTTGTTGCAGCATGAAAACCACTGGCCTGGTGTGGGTCAGTTGCATGACGATGATTGACTTTTTGTCCCAAGTACCATCACCCACCAAATACATAGTAATGGTACTTCAGGTCGGGTAGTCCTCGGCTTCTTTGCCTGGCCTTAGTCATCAGTCATTCGGGCAAGTGGCGGCGTGGCGTAGGTCTTGAAGGTTCCTCCTCCAGATCCATTTGTCCCTGCATTTGTCAGGCGGGAACGGCCGGCGCCATGTGGCTCCGATGTCGCCGGCTCAAGGTGGCAGAGGCAGAGCTGAAGTTGGGTTTTCCCAGCTCTTCTCTTCTGGAGGCCGAGGGCCGGCCGGTCTCAAGAGCTTCGAAAGCTTGCCATTTCACGACTCGCTTCTCTGCCAGGTGCGCAACGGCGCATCCCTGACGGTAGCCCTGATTTGTCCAAATCGTGCTTCTCATTGCCACATCTTTTGGTACTCGCTAGATTTCTCAGTCCCTTGTCCTTCATCTGTATATTGAACACGCAAATCCAACAGCATGGACTCTTCAGCCCAGGACTTTCTCGGCCAGGGAGACTGCAAAAGTTAGCAGCTACTCGCTGGAGATGGAACCAAAAGGGTAAACTCACCCGAGGTGCCGATGTTGTCGGGCTCGACGTGGGCCTCCTTGACCTTGCCGTCCTCGACGACCAGCGCGTACCTCTTGCCGCGGGTGTCGCCAAAGATGGCGACGCTGTCAAAGGTCAGGTCGAGGAGCTTGGTGAACTCGGCGGTCGGGTCGCCGAGGAAGCGGATCTGCAAACATGTTCAGCAACGTCCCTCGCGCAGAGGTCAGGCAGCGTCTCAACGTACACCAGTCTGGTTGGCAGGGTCCAGCTGGTCGCCCCAGGCCTTCATCCTACGCAAGCTGTCAGCATCTATCCCGAGATCTCTACCGAATCCCCGAAACCTACACGAAGGGGTCGTTGACCGACACGACAAAGACGGAGCCGGCGTCCTTGAGCTTGGGGTGGTTGATGTACCCGGGCACGTGGGTGGACGAGCAGGCCGGGGAGAAGGCGGCGGGGACGCCGATGATGAGGCCGTTCTTGACCTTCTTGAACTCCTCGGCCAGGCTGACCTTGTTGCCGGGCGAGTTCTCGACGAGCACCGGCACGTCGGGGATGGCGTCGCCGACCTTGACGAAGGCGCGGGGCGTCGAGTGGAAGGCCCTGCTGGCGACGGCCGGACGGGCGATCGCGACCCTTCTTGCTGCAGCACGGAAAGCCATTGTATCGTTTGTTTGTGCGAGTCTGCGCGGGATCAATTGGTTCGATGGAAGGTGTTTGGGTCGGTGCAGTCAGGTAGGAACGGGGTGAAGCCGGGCGAGGTTGGAGGGATCAATGTTTTTGAAGCTCCCTCCTAGTCTCCCCCAGAGCTGAAGCTTAAAGCTTGGGAGGGGCTGGCCCAGCAGCCAGGGGGAGTAGGGGACCCTCCCCCTCCCAATTGAGACACTCGCTTGGCTGTTGGGAGATTGCGACATGACATCACAGCTACGGCTGTTACGCTCCCCAATGGGAAAGAGCAACGGTCCCCTACCCCTGTGAGACACGACAACAATAATGCATGCAACATGCAGACTTCACATTGTCTCTCTCAATGTTTGTCAACTAGCCCGCAGCATCAACTTTCTTTTTTCCGGCCAGTGTCTATTACCAAAGTAGGCAATATCTCCCAAGCTTCTCTCCGTTGCCCGTCCAGAGCACGCGCGTCGACTATCAAAATCTCGGGTATCGTCATTCATTAGGGGATTCGGTGCCGTCGCGGCTCTCGGTCTAGTTCTCTGCTCATCACCGTCGTCTCCTCGGTCTCTCGGTCTCTCGCCCTCGTCAGCAGCGTGTTATTCCTCGGTTGTTCCTGCCCTCAAGCGGCCTTCAGCTCCATGGTGATGCTCCCGTCGGGGCCGGGCGCGCCAACACCGTAACGTCTCGACTCCAAGCTACTTTTCCGGTCAGCAATGTGTTCGTCACACGGGGTACCAGGGGGCGCGCGAACCTCCAGGTGAGGTTGCCGGTGCAGATGGTCTTGAGCGTAGCCGTCGCCTGCTGGATCTGAGCGGCCTCGCCCGGGAACTGACGAAGCAGCCGAGCCTCGCACGCGTCGAAGCTCTTGACGGCCTTTTCGATCTCGCCCACGACGTGCTCGACGACCTCTCTCAGCCCGCCGCGGTCGCCGTTCCAAAGAAGAACGGGAACGATGCTGAAAGTTCGGTTCTTGCGCTGCGAGGTGTCAGCGGCGACTCGCTTCGATCGGGCCCTAGGCGGCCGAGACTTACCAGCTCCTTGCCCAGCGAGAGCAAGTCGTTCGTCCTGCCGCGCAGTCAGCCTTCCGCTTAGCCCAGGCCCGGTGTCATTGGGACTTACAGTCCGACAATTACGCTGACCGCATTGACCATCAGCTTGTACGGCATGGAGCCGGTGACCAGGGACGATAGCTGCGTATCGGACGCGAACCTGAACCCGTCAACAAAAGCACCCATAAAAGCCCCGCTGGCTCCAACTCACTCGGCCATCGCGCAGAGAGGCCCCGATCCCGCCGTGCGCCGCCGGAGTTCCTGGTAGTACCGGTCGGTCGGGACCTCTCCGCTCTGGATGTACCGCGTCTCCGCCGCGGTCGAGTCGATGTAGTCGAACAAGCTGACCTTCAAGGCCCGCCTCTGGTCTGCCGTCCGTCAGTTCTGTCCGTCCATCTCGTCTTCGCTCACATATCCCGGGTCCGCCTACCTCCGTCGTAGTGCTTGCAGACGACCTGCGCGACAGGCTGAAATCCCAAAGCTGCGCTCGTCGCCGGCTCGCGAGAGGCGTCGACCAGCTGAAGGAGCTGCGCAACGTACTCCTTCGTCTGCGTGCGCAGGTCCCTGGCCCTCTCCGAGTTCTCGTACTCCAGCGTCTCGATGGCGTCGTCGAGACGGCCCTGCCAGATGACCATCACGGCCAGCGTCTTCAGCTTCTCGAGGGAGGCCTCGGGCCAGAAGCTGCAGTGCGGTCAGTCGTGTCATCCGTGTAAGTGACCAAGGGAACAACTTACCACGCAGTCAGTAGAGCCGGATTCGCCTCTTCAACGTTGGCCCTGTCCTTGGCTTCGGCGGACCTGTCTCGCCCCGTCAGCGCAAATCTTGGTTCGAAAACTGGAGTTCCCTCTTACCGGTCCAGGAGCTCGCGGATCAGCCCCTCGATCTCCGAACAATGTGCGTTCTTCCCCGACGGCCAATGGCTCATCATCTGGCGCAGGTCCGGGATGACCATGGTCTGGCCGTCGAGCCGGCGCGCTAGCTCTCTGCTGTCATTGCTCTCCATCTTCGACTGCCGAGGTGATGTTGTTATGCTATTTTTTTTCATGGTTTTTTTCTCTTTTCGATTTTCCTCTCTCAGGGTTGCAGCGAAGGTGTTTCCTCCCCCTCTATCGGCATGGGCCTTCTTGTTTTGATGGGACGGTCCGGTGCTGGGTGGAGCATTGCGAGATTAAGTCAATGCCACCATTCAAGGGGGAAACAGGGACTTGGGGAGATTTCAAGGTCTGTATGCGACTCTGGTCGCTGCAACGAATCGTTCATCCTTGGACCCCGGGCTGTGATTCACCCATGGGGCATACAAGGAATTGTCCTTTATTGGTCTTTGGGCTGTGTTGGGCTGCTGTGATTGCCGGCACGCCCACCGAGCGATTCACTTCGGTGAGGATGATTGGTTTCGGTGAGTCGTTTCCCTTGCTGCTTTACCAGATTGTCAAAGAACAAGCACTTGCGTTAGTCTTTGGGGCCCCAGGTCATATAATACGAGGCCATAACAATTACATAGCCCACAGACGTCTCTGTAACCTGCTAAATATCCGAGTTGTCCATTGAAACAAATACTACCACCGTCTGACAAAACTAGTTGTTTGATCGTTTTCCCTCTTGTCGGACTTTCGAAACCTCGCAAAATGCAACCTCGTAAGATGGCCACCGGCAGGGTGGGATCGCACGCGGTGACGATGAGCAAAAGCGGAACAATCTGGGCAACTCTCGTGTTTTCGGACGGTTGACAGAGAGAAGCCGGCATGGAGAAACTTCATCACGGTTGTCTCTCTATCGAAAACAGACACGCTTTCCTTCGTCTTCCGACGTTGGCTTCTAATTGGGCCTATCGGGTTGTTTCCGCAGGGCGCTGCCACCGCCGGCGTTTGGCGGTGGCGTGATCTCTCCAAGCACCGAAGGAGCGCGTCGTCTGTGGGCACGATTTCGGATGTTGAGATGGGATGGGGCTCCGTGGCCTCGTTTGCGGGAGCTGGTTATTGGCGGTTGCGACTTACACGTCAGCCGGGGCAGCTCTCGCTTCGTATACGCAGGCGGATGATGGTATGTTGTGTCGTTCGGGCGGTTTCGTACGTTGCTGGAAGCTGCGAGGTATGTTCCGTCGTGATGCACTACGCGTGATGCGGCTGACTTGCCACTGAGCAAACTGCTCCAACTGTGACGTGGGGAGTTGCGTTATTTAGTAAAGCCAGACACCCTCGCAGGCTGCGTTCTATCCAGTGTCGCTATCCTGGGTGCCTAGGTGTTCAGAATGTAGAACAACGCTGCAAGAGTTGCTGCTAACTGCGTGTCGACGTAGCCAAGACTTCGCGTTATCCGTTCCAGTGACTTGACGGGGAGGGCAGAAGAAGCTCGTAGATCAACCACGCTGAGCCATACTCAGTGATCGTGTGATTTTCATGTCATATCAGTACGCAAGGTCTCAGCGAATCACTGGGAATCATCTAGGAGAGAGAGGGGGCCCATCCCGTATTTGACCGGTGCTTCTGACCGGTGCTTATCACGAACATGACCTCAACCCCGCCGCCGTGGGGTTTTGATAGAGGACCACTCTCAGGATTCGTAAGTACTACATGAACCAGAACCCACGAGAAAGAAAGTTCCCCACCTTCCTTGCACTTCTCGTCACTTTACCTACGGCTCTTCACCACCCTGCAGCCATCCCAAACGGTCCCGCATCTCAAGAACCCAGGTACTTTGCTTCTTTGACAGCCGATAGTCCAGCCGTGAACGTCTCGCGTCTTCTTGACATTGCTTCACTCGAGAGGGGTGGTGAACAACTCGGCCACGCTTTCGAAGCGCTCCATGAGCGGCGAGTTGTCGTTCCGAATCGAGAACATTGTCCGAAGTGAGTGAAGTCCTCAACGACTACCGCGTCAACTCCGATGCTGAGGTCTGCACGTCGAGGTCGCCATGGACCTCTGCCGCACGCCGGGGGACTTGATGTCCCCCCCCCACCCCCCCCCCCCCCCGAAAGAGACATGTCCAGCCGGTCCGACTGTGACGAGGCCTGGCGGCTCCCCCGGCACGACTAAATGAAGCTGTCGTCTAACCCGTCTCGGAAAGTCTGTCGTGTTCCTGTCCGGCTGCGATGGGACCCTCAAAAGCACGGAACAGCCCCCGCTGTTGTCTGTGGAATCTTATCCAAATCTTCATTCTCGGACGCGTTGCCGTTTACATCTCATTCCGGCTTGGTCGAATCGGTCTGTTCCACTCATCCAGAGCTCTCGCTACTGATCACCAGTCCACTCGCCAACTGCAATCCAACGGCAGCAAGGCGTGTAGCCGTTCCAAGCCACAAGATCCTCAAACTCTCCCCCCGTCCAGAGTTCAACACCGCAGCCGAAAAACTTCCCTCTCTCCAGGCCGGCTCCAATCCCCTCGCCCCGCGTTGCTGAGCAATGCATTCTCTTACATTCAGGAGGTGCACGGAAACCACCAGAGGGTTCCTCACGACGACCCCCGTCCGTTCTGCCACAGCCGCCCAGAGAGAGTGTGCTCCGGCACCAGGCATTCAGCTCTGCGCAAACCAGGATATCGACAACCCGGCTCTAGCTATCGAGAGCGAACATCAGAAAGGTCAACCCTACTACCATGCAGCCCGACTCCCTCCCCACTTCCCACGAGGCCGCAGCCAAGCCAAACAAACGCCAGCAGAAACCTCGGCCGGGCAAACGACATCATCGGCACCAAGAAAACCTGGCCACCGGACATTCTAGACCACCAGCCCACATGGCCACCCTCGACTCGATCCAATCACTTCGGACCAACGACGTCTGAAACACACAACAGAGCAGAACGAAAAAAGAAACAGACACCCCCTCACGTCATCCTCCCAGACCGCCGCGTCAGTCTCCAGACATCGGACGAAAAAGCATGCCCATCCCCTCTCGAAGGCACAGAAACCACGCGTCCTCGCGGCGAGAGTTGCCGTCTACATGGCGCGCGCGCGTGGAAACCCACGCCATCACAAACTCTCGCGGTATGAACGTGGAGTGTTCCCCGGCCCTGCGAGGCCGGCCGGGTGTTGCTGGCGCCGCTTGATTCGTCGCTCAAAAGAACGGAACTCAATCATGTTGTCAAGACGTCACTCGCGAACGGCACGGGATACACATCAGAATCATCCTGGTCATTTCGTTCCTTCTCGTCGAATCTCATCCCCTCTACCCTATCACTCCAGGACATGAACCAAGTGGACGGGACATACACTAAAGCCGCCGGACCAGCCGAACACACCCCGCGCCGTCGTCGCGCATAAAGACGTGGACCGAAACCAGAGAAAACACGACAAAACTAAAAACAGAGACAAAACCAACGACACGCGCGTACAATGTGAACCTCCAGGCCGCGGCCGCGAGAGGGCAATTACAATAACGTAGCAGGTATATCGCGCAGAAAAAAAAAAAAACCACCAATCCGTGTCGTGCCGCCCGTTCGCCGGTGTGATGTGAGACGAAACAGGCCGATGAAGAAGTATAAAAATCAAGTTCCCATATCCACAGTGTAATCGTGTACGGTAGACGTAGTCCAGAGTGCCGCCTTTTGTACTGGAGAGTGCGAGAGATCCAGGCGAGGACCAAAAGAGGCAGGTATAAGAACGCTGACATGCGTATGGATACTGAACGAGATGGTCGAGAATCGAATTAAAGGCGGCCGTGAGCGAGGAGACATTCATATAGCGATTTGTCTTCCGAGAGCGAGTCAAAAAGGGAGGGCAAAATGGGTACGGATGCTGGTGCGGAAGTCGAGGGCGGGTGACGAAGACGGAGAACGTCGTGGTATCAGGTTCCAAAGAGATGCCGAGAACGCCTAATTCCATCAAAAGCCAGTCGGGGTATATCTCCGTAGGAAAAGTTGTACAGTTGAGAGCCGGGAGACCCGTGTGCTGGCGTTTACCACCCCTTCTTCCGCGCGAATCGCTTGTTCAACAAGGCGAGGACCTTGGTGACGTTGAACTGGACGTACTCGAGGTCGAGGTCGTCCTGGCCGTCCTTCTGCATCTCGAGCAAGTCGTCGAGCTTGAGGTCGAGCTCGAGAAGTCCGCGGTTGCGGCCTGCGTCTGGTTAGCAAAAGATTGTCTACTGAACTCATCTCAACTTACCCTTGTAGTGCAGAGAGATGACAAACGTGCCGGGCAGGGGGCTCGTGAAGTTGAAGTAGATGTTCGCCCTGCGGTTGTCGGGCACGTTGCTCTTCTGGATGACGCCCTCCTTCTCCAGCTGCTGGTGAGTGAACTTGTACGGGCCGAGGACCTGCTGCTTCTGCTGCTTCCTCTTGGTGCCCTCGCTCTGCGACCGGACGTTGTGCAGGTAGCTCTTGTACGTCTCCAGCTGGCCGACGAGGTAGGTGTTGTGGTCGCGGATCGTCTTGTAGACCTCCTCCAGCTTGGTTGTCTCCTGGATGACACCGTCCTTGAGGGAGCCGAGGTGCTGCAGCTCCTGCTCGACCTCGTCGCGCAGCAGGCCGAACTGATCGCTCTTATCGATGACCCTCAGCTCCTGCAGCTGCGACAGCAGCTCCATGGCCCTGATGCCCTTGCGGACCATGACCGCGTCGTTGCGGCTCGTAGCCGCCGCGTCCGCGATGCGCTCGAGGCGCAGTGGCCGCCGGGCGACGCTGCTGTTGGACGGGATCGACCGCATGATCTGCACAAAGACGGACTTGGCTTCCATAAAGTACACTTCCTCTTGCGTGATGTCGAGGGCCGCCGTCAGGTCGTCGATGGCCGTCTCCCATCTGCTAAACAGGGGCAGGTTGATGACGCGGTTCTCCTTGCGCGGGACCTGCGCGGGCGCCGCGGCGAGCTCGGACATGATGATGCCCAGGTGCGAGTTTTCGTCCTTGCACAGCTCTCCGTGGTGCTTCTCGATCAGGGCGTGCATGGCGTAGATCTCGTTCAGCGTGATGGACAGCTCCAGGTCCTTCTTGGACAGAGCGACGTATCTGTCCATCTCCAGGCTCTCGTAAAAGTCCTGGACCTCACACAGGTCGAGCATGAACTTGTTGACGCGGTCCTTGTTCTGGTGGATGAAGGGCTGCAGCTTGGCCATGTACGGCTCCTTGGCGTACGAGGGCTTGTTGGCCAGGTTCTGGAGCATCTTAGCGATCAAGGTCAGCGTTCTCCTGGGGCGCTCAGCGGGCTGGCCGTCGATGAGCATGTACGACTTGGGCGTGACGATGGCGGGGTTGATGAAGCGCAGGAAGAAGAAGCCACCGATCAGGGTGCAGATGACCTGATCGTTCGCGTCGGGGTACTTGCGCTTCGTCAAGCTACGGATCTGCTTGCAGATCCACCTGATGCCGTAGGGGGCCTCCTCGAGGCCGTCGATGATGGTCGACAAGAAGCCGTTTGCAATCTCGGTGAGCATCGTCAGACGCGGCTCGATAATGGCCTGGACCTGCGGGTTCTCGGCGGCCTGCTCGGCGGTGATGCCCTTGGGCAGCGACGCGGGCAGGCTGCCGGTGTCCTCCTCGATCTGCTCAATCATGCGCTCGTACACCTTCAGAGGGTTGATCTCCAGGTCGAGGTCCTTCAGCTCAATCAGGCTGTTGATCCTATCGGCCAGCACCGACTTGAGGAAGCTCTGTCCTGGTCCTCTCCTCGTGTACGTCGTCATCATTCGCGAGACGGGGGTGTTGGCACGCAGGAGCGACGAGTACTCGGGGGTGTTGTCGAATTGGTAGGTGAGAACGGACTGGAGACTCATGGTCAGCACTGGGGGTCGCGGTGGGCTGCGAACGGCCGGAACAAACCTGGAACATGGTCAGGAGCAGGTGCTCCTCACGGCTCTCGTATTGATTCCCGTAAATGGTGAACATGACGGTCTGCAGGAGGGAGTCGATCTCGGCCATGGACACCAACCGGCACAGGTGAGCAATGTGCCTCGGTTCGGATTGCAACAAAAACATCAAGTTGCCGTACTTTTGCGTCTTGTCGTCGTTGGGGAAGTCGCCCTCCTGCATCTCGGTAGCATCCTCCAAGTGGCTCGCAACCTCGTTCTGCTCCTCCAGTGCCATTCGGTTCTGGATTAGGAGGGCGATTCGAGAGTCGAGGTATCGCACATCCTTCTCGAGGACGAAGTTCTTCTTGGATTGCGACGAGATCTTGGACTTGAGCTCGCGGAGGATTTTTTGGGCTGCGGGCGACGGTCAGAAAGGGGCTCTCCGGAGTTGGGGGCGCCGTCGGCGTGCACATACCTTTGGCCAGGTCGTCCTCAATCTCCAGGTCGGTCTCGTTCGCGGACATGGACATGTACAACGCGGACATGGAGTACCGTTTCGATTGGCGGGCGGACCGCGATCCATCGTAGGACGACATTGTGTTTTGGCGAGAGAGGGGCTGGAAGGAAGAGGAGGAGGCGGTGGAAGCTCGGGATGGTGTTTGGAGCATGACGGACATATTTGCGGTCGCTAGACGTTATGAGTATGCGGAGCAGGCAGTTCGCCTGAGCAAGCCCCTAGAAGCGATCAAGCCTCTGGCGCTGGCGATGAAGCGTTAGGCTTGCCGACACTTGCGAGCCGGTTTACGGTGAGACGGCGACGATGCGGGCCGACGACGAACGTGAAGGGCTGCAGAACGATCTTGGGAATCCAGCGTGATAAGGAAAAGGAAGCAAGGCCGGAAGCGAGGCGCAATTGATGTTGCGAGGCTGTTGCCGATAAAAAAAAAGAGAGTGGTTCGCACGAGGTTGCAGACGCAGGACGGTCGGAGAGTCAGGTCGAGGCGGGTCGAGTCTCGAGTATGGGGGTCGAGTCGAGGGGTGCGGTCGATTGTCCGGTTGCCAGGCGTCGGTCGATTGCGAGAGCGAGAGCGTGTACGGGGCCAAGATGAGATGTCGTCCAGCGAACGCCACGAGACACGAGGTTGAAGTGGTTGACGTGCAGATGTGCGTGGGTGGGAGGAGAGGGGGTGACAGCGAGCCCAAGATGGCAGACTTCTCGAATGCGAAGTTGGTTTTTCGGTGGTGTTTCGAGCGGAAGCTTCGTTCGGGGGGAACACGCCGATGGTTATTGCTTTGGGCAGCGCTGATAGGGCAGCGCGACAAACAGGAGCGCGGTTTTAGCTTTGGCAGGCGCGGCCGCAAATGTGTGGGCGGCGGATGATCAAATTAAAAAAGAGGCTAGGAGCGGCGAAGTTCCAGATCCAGACGGGGTGGGCAGGGCCTGTCGTCGGGATATGCGCGCTGCACGGTGGTGGTCTTTTCCTTCTTTTTCCTTTTTTTTCTCTCCTCCTTGGGTGGGTTCGCCTCTGGTATGAGGGTGTTTCGAGGCGCGATGCCGGCGGCTGGCAGACGAGAGCGGTTGTTTGTTTTGTGGGCGTCGCCCGGTGCGAGACTGCAAAGCAAGGGAGAGGATAGGGTTAAAAGAGCAGAGCAGAGAGCAGAGAGCAAAGCCGAGATGGGCGAGTGGAAAGAGGGAGCGAACGAGCAGAAGAGAGAGAGAGGAAGAGAAAGAGAGAGCGAGAGGGAGTGTGTATGAGCGGTGGTTGTGTGTGAGTGGGTGGGTGGAATGAAGAGGGGGGGGCGTCTCTGGGGTAAGTACAGATGGACCACGGTTCAGGACCTAGAGGTAGGTAGGGGAAGGAGGGGAGGTACTTTGCTGTTGTGTGAGGTATCGGCACAAGCGACGAGTACAACGAGGTAGGACTGCGTAGGGCGGCGGTTTAGAACGTGCAAAAGGAGGGACAAGAGAGAAGACAAGAGAAGAGAGGTCGGACGTGTGCAACGAGGGGTGGGCGAGATTAGACGGAGGTGACTACCTACCTACAACTACGACCTTTTACCTACCTAGGTACCTACTTACCACTGCAATGCCAACACCAGCGAGTTTACGGCGGCAAGTACCTACTGTGGTAAAGCAGTTGGGTGTCCCTCGAGGTCTCAGTAAAAGGTACGGAATACCTGGGAAAGATACCTAGTACAGAGAGTGAGTACCTGAGGGTCCCATGGATAATCAGGGCCAGATGGGCGGCGATGGACAGGCACAGGCACAGGAACAAGGACCCGAACAGGAACCCGAGGAAGAGGCACGGGCACGGGCAGGCAGGAGCGGCGACAGGTAGTGTACATCTGGCTGCTGTAGCCTGTGAATGCAATTGTAAGCTCGCTCTGAGTCGGCCGGCACTGGCGTTGGCATTGGCAGGACGAGGACCAAGGCCCGACGTGGTGCAGCCGAGAGGGTTGCACAAATGGTGAGGTGAGGTGGGATTTGCATTATTGGAGGGTGAAGGCGGTGGAGGGGGAAGGCCTGAGACTGAGCCTAAGCCGACGCGGTACCGTAGTACGTACAGGGCACGGAGTGCCTAGATACCCAAACCTGGCCCTGGGCGCTCATCACCAGCCTGGGAGCCCCTGTTAGACGCTGGTACACAGGTAAACTACGGTATGTGCCGGGTATGGCTTGAAGAAGAAGAAGGAGCAGCGACAACAGCAACAAAAACAATGGACAGGAATAACAGCAGTAACAGCACAGCAGCAGCAACAGCACAACCCAAAGCCTGAGCAGCGGTGGCGCACCCAGCAATGGTGGATGGCAACTTGAGGCGGTAGAAGTGCAGTGCAGGTGCAGGTGCAGGTGCAGCAAGCTTGCTGAGAGGGGGGAAAGGGGAGGGGATGAGGTGAGTGGAGAACGGACCCCTTGCCTCGTGCACGATGCGGAGCGGTTCCTGGCTTGAGGCTAGGGTACGTACCGGGATCAAGAATATGGCTGCGAATCTCTCGCCCCTCGCAGCTTTGTGCCGATGGAGCTTCGCCGAGCCCTCTGCGGGCGCGTCGACGGGTGCAACTGAGATCCAGAGACGGATGCCCAACGGCCGGCGAGGCCTGGTGGCAGCAGGGCTGTCTTGGAGCCCTTTTATTGAGGTTGATGATGTCAAGACGAGGACGGACGCGGAGGAGGATACCCAGAGAATCATACTACCTACCTATGTAGGTACCTACACAGCCATGTGCCCAGATAGGTACCTTATCTAGGTACCTAGGCAGAGGAGAAGATCAGCCAAGGCAAGGCATCTGTCCATCTCCTCATCTGCAAGTACCCTTCTTACCTTCCGCAGCAGCAAGATACCTACCGACCGACGATACTCTGAACTACAGAGCCACTGTACTCATGCCACGACACGGGCGCCTCGTCCCTACCCAGGTACCAAGCTGCAATACCACCTTCTACTCCGTAGGTGGTCGAATTCAAAGAGAACCGGACAGAAAGTGGGATGGGACGACGATGACTGGTCCCGCCCTGCTGCAACGCCAGAAATCTGTTTGAGAAATCTGCAGGGGCTCCATCGCTCCTGCTAATGCGCGGCGAGGGAGGGTCGTCACGCCGCGTGAGAGGGTCATCCACCCCCCCTCCACCCCACACGGTCCACACCGAACCAACCCAAGGCAAGAGCAAAGAGCAGGGTAAGAGCCCACGAAGGAAGGAAAAGGGACATCTTATTCGTCACCCCCTCCTCTGGTATCCAACACCCTATTGTCGTCTCTCGTTGTCGTTGTTGTCGTCCATCGTTAATATCTTTGTCGTCCGTCATCATTGTCCGTTGTCCGCTATATATCAGAGGGGGAGGGAGGCCGATAATTCAAGAGCCAAGCCATATAAGGGGGTGTAGATACTAGAAGGAGGGGTGATAAATACAATCTCCCAAGCAAAAGCCCAGGAAGGCTCACGGGGAAGTAGCAACGACAACGGGATCGCACTACAGCGGCAAGAACGACCTACCTTCCTACTATTTTGTATGCACCTCAACGACTGCCGGCCGCTGCCGGTTCTGAAGTACGGCATCTTCAGCC
This sequence comes from Colletotrichum brevisporum, assembly GCA_030770045.1. Taxonomy (NCBI): domain Eukaryota; kingdom Fungi; phylum Ascomycota; class Sordariomycetes; order Glomerellales; family Glomerellaceae; genus Colletotrichum; species Colletotrichum brevisporum. Next base: position 3,993,498 of record JAUGSI010000006.1, on the reverse strand, counting down.
TTCCTCAACATCACACGTCACAAGAACTTGCCAACGACAACCTCGAGTTTACCTGCAATTCCCTTCACAGTGTTGTGGTCACACATTTGTTGTCGCCGATTTACTCCCAGAAGCACATCCTCTGCGCTGTCACACTCACCACAAATATCGCAGGTAAGCACCTGCCCCCAGCCTTCAGGGCCTCCTTCCCCCTGCACCATGCGCTAAACGCAAAATGACGAACGACAAAAAGAGGAAAATGGGGCCGCCTCATCGACCCGCTTTTCCCGTTTAGGCTTGCTCCCTCCTTACCGCCTGCCCAAGTTCGCATTGGGCCCTGTCCAGCAACTCGGTCTAACCAAATCGTGAAAGACGCTCCCTCCGAAATCCTTCAACCCGCAGTAGACTCACACTTCGAGCGATGTCGTCCACTCAAAGGAAACCTCTGCGACAGCCAGCAACGCCCAACAGCCGTTCGAGGCGTCGTCGTCGTTTCCAACGGACGGGCACTCCGTGCGCGCCGCCTACACATTGCCGCCTTTCAGCCGTGATGCAACTGCAGATGCAGATGGATGCGACCGACCGCGAGGACGACGTCCCAACTCGCCCGGTCCCAACCCGGCCAGAGTCTGTCTGCGCCAGCCACATCTGCCCTGTCGAATGAGCCGAACTAACGAAGCATCGGGCGTACGCTACACTCTGCCATACAGATCAACAGTTCAGCTTGCTAGCCGCCAGACACGCTGCTGCCGCGAGACACAAACTCCCGGAAACCACAGCCTCACGTCGTGTCGCACTAACAAACCCTCGCTATACTACCACCCCGTCGTTGATAGTGTCGTCATGGCACATCCCTACAAACAATGACGGCCGTCCGTTGCATAGCTGGTGGCGGCAACTGCAACGCGCGCGATGTCAACGGTCCATCCTGGCTGGGCTGGCTTCCACACGCCTCCCCGGTTCCCGACGCCTGGACCGACGGCAGCCCTTTTCTCGTCTTCGGTGCCGCAGGCATCTCCCTTCCCGATGAGTCCTGCCAGAAACTGAAATTCGAAGGCAGCACAAGATGGCGAACGCAGGTTTAAAATAGCTTCTCGCAAGGGGCTCTGGAAGTTTCGTGGAATGCGGCGCTGGCGCCCACGGACGAAAAGAGGAAGACCCGATCAAACCATGCAGTCCCGCACAGAACACCGGACATCTGGACCTCCATTTCTTTTAAAAGAACGGATGACGAACGGCCAAACGGTCAGCCCTTCGGCTGCCGGAACGGCCAAGCTCAAGGGACTTTAGTACAGGCTCGTATTCTGTCACCGCCGCAGCTCCGTTCTGCTGCTCCAAGTGTGCCGGCCGGACAGCAGGAGAAACCGGCATGACGCTCGACGTTCATGCAACTAGGAGGCGCAGACACGCTTGAAACCGTTTCTTTTTGGCACGCTGCCCGCCCCCGTGTTCATCTGCAGTGAGAAAAAATAACCCGATGGTCGACCTGGTAACACATGCTGCCAGCAGCTCGTCGTCCCGCACCTTGGGTTACATGTCCAACGGCGTGCGCTGCCAGCCAGAGATACATCACACACGAGTTGCATGCGCCTGTCAGGCGAGTCTGTCATGCCGCGTGCGTGACTACGTGTGTAGGATGGACTGCTTCGACTTACCGACCGAGCACTGCTCCCATCACCGGCCCGTGCTCAGGGGACTCGGCGTCTTCTTCGGCAAACGCTTGCACGTCACAGGGCGCCACACCTCACTCGGTTTGCGCATCTCTGTCACCGTCTTCTTGACACTTCCAACATCTGCACCCCAGAGACAGGGCCCGGCGCTTGTCCAGATCGGGTAGCCCCACACGATTGTTCAGGGAGCGGGAAGTGGAAAAGGGGCCAGGCAAAGAACCTGAACAACAACGTCTTCCAAGCCACCCAACTCGTCATCAAACCCCTTCCTCAGCTACCACCTACCGTGCTATCCGCCCATCACATCCGATCCCTCTTGGTGGTCTCGTGTTTCGAGCAGGCAAAACGAACCGAGTCGCCCGTTCTGCCCTTGCACTATGGCCAAGGTATTCCACGGCATCCCGGCGTCGCTAATAATACAAATCGACAATCCCCTATTGCGCGCCTCGCTGCGGCCCGTACGTGTTGGAACCGGGTGCCGCGAAGCATCATGCCTGCGTCCGAGTATCAGAGTCGGCATTAGCAGCCAGACTCCTGGGACCTGTCGTCCGCCGTCAGGGATCCCGCGGCCTGGTCGCCGCGAGTCCGATGACGCCCACCGGATTTGCGTATCACCGAACTGCGCTATGCATGATATCGTTCGGAGGCCGCACGCGCGCCTGTCGCTCATCAATCTGCCTCCCTGATCGCTGTCGAGTTATTCAATCCTTGGGACTCGGACCGCGGTGGCGTCCTGGTGACAAGTTGACCTTGACGAACACGCACCCAGTCGAGCGCGGAATGAGTCGCAGAGTCCCGGCGGCACGCCGTCAGCAGGGGAGGGGAAAAGGGGTCTCAGCCACCAGTTGGTTGACGTTCTGACAATGACTCTTTGGACGGACACCAACGCCATTGCACAGTGGCTTTCGATCAAGCTAGTCACGACCAAACAGTTGTCCCAAATGCTTCATCAGTGAGGGAACTAACAACCAGGCCAAAGACGGAGCGCGTGGCGGGACTCGAGTCTGCACCGCCCTAACCTGGCCCATGCTCTTTCATTTCCCCCATGCCCGCGACACGTGGGATGGCAGGATACGATTTCATGAGGATCGCCCCCCTAGCAGCCACAGCAGTGCCCTAGCTCCAGCTCGGCTTGTTCCTGGCCTTGTCCAAAAGGCCCTTGGCTCGTCCCGAGAGCGTCGAGAGAGGTGCACTACGCTGGAGCGCCGGATCGAAACACCGCTCCACCGTTCTGTCGACGCCCTTCTCGGCTCGGCGTGCGCGTGTTGAACACAAGAAATAGCGTGTGCGGCGTGCAGCGAAGAGGCATGCGACGTTTCTGTATGCGAGATAGCTCGGTGGGCCAATGCAGGAACCATCTGGCGTGCCTGCAGCAACGCCTGCGAGGCCGTCCAGCCATGTTCAGGGGCTTGCTTAGTCCTGCTGACCACGACGAACGTACGTTGTGCGCGCAGCCAGATTTCGACTATTGGCAGTAGCCCGAATGTGTTTGATGCTCTCCAGCTTGGCTTCCCGTCGTCAACGGCCCCCGTCCTTAGAGCACGTTGCTATATTCAGAAGCAGCAGTAGCACCGTCGCTACCGCGTCTGCTGTCTACGATTCCTCCTCCGCTTGGCACGGTCGTAATGCGAAAGTCTGGCAATCTCGTTTTCGCGTCGCGTTTCTCCAAAATTCGCCCTTCTTCCATATCCGGGGCCAATTTGCGACACTGCCTGTGCCCTTTTTCCAGATCCCACGCCCGCGATCAGTCTGTGCGACTCGAGGAGCAGCAGTGACAGCATCAAAGCACCATGAGGCGCAGTCTTTGAACTCAGATCGAGATTCCACTTGCATGGTGCGAGACGAAATGACAGCCACCTGAAAATTCGGTCTCTTTCTGTCGGTCGTCATCGGGCGAGGATCCTGCGGAATCGTCGGAATTACCAGGGTCGCCGTTGGAGGGGTCCGTGTGTCGATGCTGCGGACGTCGCCGCGAGCTGTTCAACGACACCACCTCATCAGATTGACGGGTTGCTCGTGTGACCTCGGCCGCGTAGGGTAGGTCTCTCGCTTGACAGTCGGGCGTACGAGACATGTTGGCAGCTTGCGAGAATCGCACCCATGATGTGAGGGGCGCCCGATTGGTCTCTGTGCTCCTTTGTGGCCCGTCTCTGCAACGAGACTGGGAGGCGCATCGCTTGCGTTGGCTCAAGCTAATAGGCGACACCCTTCGTGCGCACCAAACGAAACAAGGAATCTCCCGCGTGGGACAGGGCTGGCGGTATGTTTCAGATATGCTGCGCCAGGAGGCACACGGCATTTCCGCAATCTTGGACAACGGAAGCACAAGAGCACAGAAACCGCTGTCCCAAGCAGCGCGCGCAAGATATGCAGGTGTCCGACGTCAAACTTCGCGCCGACAGCCGTCCACGGGAGACCCTGCAGGAGCCGTTAATCTCCGCGGCTGTTTCTCCCAGCACAAGTCCCGATGCGGCGGGCTCGAGGCACCTTGGGTCCGAATCACGAGATGGGGGCGAGTTGTGTCGTCTTGGCGACTGGTTGCCAGTCGCATGCGTGATCCGGGGTCGCATCAAGGAAGGCGATGTTTCGAGACTCTCCACCGCTCCCCGGATTCCATGCACACCTTGACAACCTCCCTTTGCTTCCTTGCTTTTTGGGGCCGCATGTTTAAATATCTCCTGGCGAGGGCCGGGGTCGCCGTCGATCCCTTCCACACCGCCGCGCCTCGTCGGCTGGTCGCCATCTTCCCTGCGGCCCTAACCCGAAGCTGACTGCAGAATTGGCCGCCGCAGTTCCGTGCTGATGCATACCTGTGGAGAAGGTCGCGCTCGAGAGCTCGTCGCAGATAGCGATGTCGAAATGACGATGGACGAGCTTCTGTTACGTGTGACAGGACTCAGAGGCTGATCGGCAGCATGGGTTCGGCGCAAAAGGTGGGATGACAAGCCCCAAGGCTGACATGGGGTTTCGGCGGCCGCGTCGTCCTGGTTGTTGGTTGCTTATTCCTGCCGTCACCCTTTGCTTTTTCGAGTTCGGATGTGGTGGACTGATTCTGCGCAAGGGGGCATGCATGCTGTTTGGCACAAAACGGCGGCGAGTTCTGCAGGCTTCTCTCCTCGGTCGGCTGGCGGCGCCAGGGGAGGGTTCTCTGCAGGCGTCGGCGAAAGGGCCCCGAATGGACGCACCGAGGAGATGACGCGGTTCTACAGGAACCAGCGAAGCCGAGACAGCTTCGCGGGATATGTTGGTCTGGAAGCGAGGCTCTGCGCTTCCGCTGACGACTGGTCTGGGACCGGTCTCGCTTAGACGGCCGAACTGAACCGTGGCTTTCTACATTGGCGAGGAGGCTGTTTATTCCTGTCGTTCGTGAGAGCGAGCGGCAGGGAGAGGTTTTGCTTCTTGCGAGTTTGCGGCGGTTGTTTTGGTCAGCCTCTATATAAGGTCTGTTTCTCCCGGGGCAATGTCTCGTTTCGAGAGCCGATGCTTTCCGGGTGTCTCTGCTTCACCTGGTTGCGAGGGTCGCGGTACACGAGAGGGCAGAAGATGAGGCTGCGAAGGTTGAGGGTTGGTAAGTGCGGCGGAACGGACTTACAAGGTGCCCTCGGCGTCCTTTCTTTGCGTGACCCTGGAAGGAGCCAAGTCTTTGACTGTCTGCCCGTTGGACTTGAATGTCGCGTAGTATGGTGAGTGAAGTGATTCGCGCACGTGGTTCTGTTGACGCCTCCGTGATGATCATATCTGCCATGGACCTGGGCGAGTAATTGACATGAGAGCTGTGCACTGCGAAGAGACAGATATTGTAGAGGGAGAGACGCATGCTTGCTCTAGTAGTGTCCCCATCACCAGCGAGCAGAATAAATGTAGTGTCTCGGTCACAGAGAGTGGGTTGAGTTCCCTGGATACTGCTTGATGATCCTTAGCCTGGGGAGAGCGATTGAAGGAGGGAAGTTATCCAAATCTGGATAGCGATGATAAACCCAACACAATAGTTCTGCATCTGTTTCCTCTTGTGAGGGCAACGTTCCCAGAATGGCGTCTTTAGCGTGACGTGGCATGCCACCCGTACCTCTCTCTCTCTTGACTCAATATCCAGAGTACGTGAGAACTGTTCTCAAGGCACGATCGGAGAGCTGTTTTCAAAGGGTAGCACAAGTCGGTGAACATTAATCTTCAAGGACGGACAACAACGACGACGACGAGCGGCAGAAAAAGCAGCATTCCGTTTCGATTCATATCTCTCCGTCAACGACGCACACGTCACAGGCTGGCTTGTCGCCATCCGCCTGTTCAGACTTTTTCCAGAGGTCGTGCCAGGACGAATGGCTCTTTCGATCTTCACGGGACGCAGTCAGGGGAGCGCGGAGGATTTGTAAACTTCAAAATCGGGATGTGCCCTTTCTGGGGTCGGTATCTTTAAGATGGGAAAGTGATCTATCAGTGAAGACGGGGGGTATCTCAGAAACGCGGACAAAACAAACAATCACACGCCAAACGCACCCTTCTCCTCGCCCACCCTCCCATCGTCTCCTCCCCTCCAAACCCTCCCCATCCACGACCCCCTCTTCCCATCCTGCGGCGGCCGGCGGCTAGTAAGCCTCCTCTTCCTCCTCGGCCTCGCCTCCTCTTCCTCCTCGGCCTCGCCTCCTCCACCGGGACAGGAGGCAGCGGCATCTTCTCCTCCCCCCCCGCCCCCGCCGGCCAGCCGCCGGAACGGCCACGCGAAAGCCCTAAAGACGTGCCTCGCGAGGGCGTACCCCGCCCGCGTCTGCAGGAGCACGAGGGCCAGGACGAAGGGCACGCAGACGCAGACCATTGTGACGGCGAAGCGCCAGTCCTGCGGGGGGATCGTGAACTCTGTGATTCCGAAGACGGACTTTCGAAGGAAACATCATTAGTCAAATTTTTGAACAGCTGGAAGGATGGGTGGAGAGGACGTACGGTCACAAACGTCAGCGGGAGGAAGACCATCGACCCCAGGGTGAGCACCTTGATGTTGTCCCCCTGCTCGATGGCCCGGCGCGGCTCCTTGATCGAGCTCCCGCTGAAGAGCTGGTCGCGCAGGTTCTCAATCTCCTTGCGCGTGGCCGCGTTCCGCGCGTGCACGGCCTCGAGGTCGCGGCACGCGCGGTCGAGGTCGAGCCGCAGCAGCGCCATCTTGGCCCCGTACGCGACGCCCTCGGGCGACCCCGGGTCCGGGTGCGGCCACAGCGTCGGGTGCCGGCCCTCCCAGAAGTCGTCCGGTAACGTGTCGCGGTACGCGGCCAGCATGGCGCGCAGGCCCTCGTTGACGACGCCGAGGGTGTTGTACGCCCAGAAGTACCGCCGGATGTAGGTGAAGTGCTTGTCCTCGAAGAGGAGCTTGTCGCGCAGCCGGGCGTCGAACATGAAGTCCGTCGGCGGGGTGATGAGCCGCGCGATGCGGGCGTGGAGCGCGGTGTTGCGCCGCGTGGCGTCGCGGTACTCGGTCGCCAGGGCGTCGACGAAGGCGTACGGCCCGGAGGGGAAGTTCTTGCGGGCCTCGGCCTCGCCGCCGCGCGGGGTGTGCTCGTCGTCCGGGAAGGACTGGATCGAGAGCAGGTGCCACGGCGCGAAGGTGTCGAAGAGGAAGCCCTCCTGCGGGCCCTCGCGCCGCCGCGTCTGCTTGACGGACTGCCGCGGGTCGCCCGAGAGCGACAGCGCGAGGACGGAGCTGCACTCGGCGATGTCGATGTGGTCGCGCGAGCGGCGGTCCGGCGGGCGCTTGTCGTACTTTTGCCAGGGGGCGGGCTCGAGGCCGTCGCGGACGACGGTGTAGTACTTGAAGGCGAAGAAGAAGCTGCGCCGGCGCAGGTGGTTCGGCGACGGGTCGCGGGCGAAGGCGCGGTGGACGTGGGCCGTCGTCTTGCCGTTGTTGTCGTGGTCCGACGCGAGGTGGCTGAGCAGCTCCGACATGTCAAAGTAGGGGCCCATGGTCATGTGCAGGGCGCCGAGCATGAGGGCCGAGGGCTCCTGGAGGATCGTGACGAGGCCGACCGCCTTGCCGTCGGCGTGGATGCCCTTGAGCGCGTCCCAGACGGTCGGGGCGTCGACGATCTGGCCGGGCGAGGGGAGCGCGGCGCCCCGGGGCTTCTGGCCGGGGTGCTGCTTGCCCACGGGCCGGGGGTTGCCGTCCGTGTCGACGTCGTAGAGCTCAAAGGTCGAGCTGACGTAGCCCTGGCTCTCGTAGGCGGCGAAAGTCTCAAAGTCGGCGCCCTCGTCGATGTCGGCCTGCCGCCTGATCACCTCCGACAGGGCGAGGGCGGCGCCGCCGGTGAAGTCGACGTGCTTGAGGTGGTGGGGCAGCTGCCTGTCGGTCCAGGAGACGCGCTCGATGAGCCTCGGGGCGGGCGACGTGAAGGAGCCGTCGGAGAAGACGCGGGGGATCGAGACGTCCAGCAGGGGGAGGTACTCGACGTCGAGCTCCGAGTGAATCGACGACGGGACATGCTTCTTCTCGGGGAGCTGCGGCAGCAGGCGCTTCTCGACGGGCTCAGAGAAGGTCGAGCGGCGGGCCCGGCGGAGGGTAGGCTGGAACGTGGCATCCGACGAGAGCACCGGGCTCTGGACGGGACTCTGAACGGGACTCTGGAAAGGGCTGTGAGATGGTCGCAGGAGCGGCGAGGGTGCGAGGTTGGCCCCTCGCGAATCCGATCGATCTCGGACGGCACCGGCCAGGGACTCGTGGAGGCTCCTGAGGGACCGAAGGTACTGCTCGTGGCTCGCCTCGACGGCTCGCAGCAGGTCTTCGGGGCTCTGAGCAGCCATGACGAGTTGCTGGCAGTCTTGGTTTCGGTAGAGTATGTTGCTGGGATTCTTGTGAAACCAAACGAAGCATCGTGGTAGGAACTAGCCCGAAGGTCAACCTTTTCTACTCGCCAGCCTCCTGGCCTTCTCTAGCCCGGCGAGGCGGCCTGTTTGCCTGCGTCAATCTGCCTAGTCAGCATTCAAGACGATCACCCCTCGACGCGGCCGAGCCGAGGGAAGGGATGAGCACCACAGCCCACGAGGCAGGCCGCGGCCGTTGGGTGGCATCTCCGCAGTTGCATCGCCCCGAATGTGACTCGTCCTCGAGACACTGGCCGATGGCGGCCGTCGCAGCACACCGAAATCAAGCTTTCGGCCGCTGGGCCGGGGAGGGGCCGCGGGGGGCGTTGGATCGTTGCGCTACCCGGATGCAGGTGCCTACGCCCCCCCGATGAGGTGGTGACGCAGGGTCCCTGCTGGGATTCGGATGCACGAGTTGACGGGGAGCCGAGGGACGGAGTCATCCAAAGCAGGGCTGTCGAAGGAGGTGAGGGGCCGGTCGCGGGGCGGCTTGTCGCGGCATTGGAGATGCTGCAGAGGATGCGGACGGGCTGGAGCCTTGGCACTCGTGAATGGCGTTGGTGTTGCTGGCAGAAGTATTGGTGTGTCTGAGGGTCGAGACACGGAGAGACTGATGAGGGGGAGGGGCAGTCGGGGCACGCGCCGGCGCTGACCGTTTGAAAATGTCTCAATCGCACGATGCGGGCGAACGCGCTAGACCATGCGGGATTGCTTCGCCGCAGGGGCCTTGGCACGTTGGCACGTACGTAGTGTTTGTCAACGGGATGGTTCTCGGACGAATGCCAGTTCTTCTCACCGAACGAATAGTTAGCTCCAAGTTCAGACCAAAGACTGCCACTGGGACGGGGCTATGACATTGCAGCGCCTGTCACGAGAGCATCTACCCATCCATCATCGCCAACCACCAAGAGAATTGTCCACAGAAAGTCTGTATTCATCGTGTTCATGTCTAATTATCGACCGGGGTATCCACTCCCCATCCTCAAGCCACATATACTATAATGGCTTTGCTGCAGTCAATCATCCAGGTCATTGTCTTCGTCTAAACCGCCATCTTGTGCATATTCTAGAGAATACCATCACAGGCCGGCGTAATAATCGGGGTATGAGCAAAAACGTCAAAAAGACATCAAGGGAACCGGTCCGCCCCCCTAGTGAGTCGCAACCGCCGGCTTGGAGGCGGCGGGCGCGGCCGGCTTGTCCGTCATGTCCACGTCCATGGCGTCGTCGTCGCCCGCGGCCTGGCCCTCGCCCTCCTCCTCCTCCAGCTCGTCCTCGGATTCGCCCTCGATGTCGACGCTGCCGTCGTCAGACAGCTCATCCTCGTCAACCTGCGCCGGCTCGCCGTTCTCCGTCTCGACGCCAGCCATCTCGGAATCCTCGCCTGCCGCCTTCACGCCGTTGGCGCCGGCATCCTCGATGGCCGCCTCGGCCTCCTCCTCCTCGCGCTCCTCGGCGCCGTACTCGTCCTCGTCGGCGACCAGGTCGGCCTCGGGCTGCTCGGGGGGGAACTCGGCAGGGGCAGAAGCCTCGTTGTCCCTGGTCATGCATGTTAGCTCCACATTGTCTGATTTTTCCTTTCCGAAAGAGGGCCTCGAGACGTACCACTTGATGGCGAAGCGGGTGACACGGGGCTTCTCGGCCAGGACATTGCGGCGGACGCGCTCGATGATGGGCTTGGCCGGGGGCTCCGCGTTCAGCTCCTCAGAGTCGTATTCGTTGTTGACATAGTAGCCGACACGCACGAACTCGCGGCCGTCGTAGGCGCAGGTGAGGAGGATCACGGTGACGCCGAGAATGTCGGCGTCGGGGATCCGCGAAGTGTTGGGGGCGTCGGCCTCGAAGACGAACTTGTTCGTGCCGACGGGGACAGGGCCCACGAGGAGACTGTCGAGCTCCTGATCATACTGATCGCTGGTTCCTGACGTTTTAGCGAATGGCGGTGAGAATGTGAAAAATCCACTTGGACTAACCTGGTAGCCGAGCCAACGTAGGTGAGCTTCCACTCGAGGTCTACAGTGGAAAAAAAATCAGTATGGGACGAATGGCCTCAAATCCGGACGGCGAGGCGTACCCTTCTCGAGCGACTCGAGGCACTCAAAGGTAATCTCGAAATCGTACTTGTCCGTGAACTTGGCGGGGTTGTTCAGGATCTGAACGCCGAGAAGCGAGACGATAGACATCGTGGAATGTGGGTTGTTTGGTGGGCTTGGGAAAAATGCGAAAGCGAAAGGGAATGCGAAGAAAAAATGACTCTGCGCGACGTGGGCAGAGCAGGAGTGAGATGAAAGTCGCGATGCAAAGTTGCGACGAGGGTGGTGGGGAGAGATTTTCAGGGGGATGTTTTGGGGAGGTTCTCTTTTGTTTTGCCGCGGGCACCAGAGATGAGAGAAGGCGATCGTCAATTGCGACGGGACAACGAGACGACGTGGGACGCGCCTACGGCCTCCTGACCGCGAATTTCGCGTAGAGTGGTGTCCCGGTCCGCGCTAGCCGGATGCGTCGAGGTCGAGGGCGAGCCAGAGCCTAGAACCTGGAATAGCGCCGCTGCCTGAGTGCTTACCTAAGGCTCAGTTCCTTGGGCGCCTGTGCTGCACTTGCTGATAAGATAAGAAACCGTATCTTATCGAAAACTCCACTGCACCCGAGATTTATCCAGGTGACCGCCCGGGTGCGCTAGCCTGATTTCGGCGCTTGCTCATCCCAATCTTCTCTTGTCAACTTCCAGCTCTCTAAATTTGCGTCCATCTCGTCGTGTGCTCATTACCAACCCAACGCCATCACCCTCGCCATCTGCAGCGACCATCAGTGACCTCCGAATCGACGAATCCCCCCGATATCCCCAAGCTGACATTCTATTTTCATTGACACTCTTTGTCTCCGTCCCGCCAGCAGACCCTCTGCTGTAAAAGCTTCAGCGCATCCGCGCTCTCGGTGAACCCTTAGCTCCCCGACCACGGAGCTGCCCTCGTGCCATCCCGCTGATCGTGCGTCGCGGATCCGTTCGCGCCCCGACCCAGCCGACCGTTGAGCGCGGCCTAGGCTTGCTGCTCAAGTGCTCTCGCGCCCGTCAATCGCGCACTCGTCGCAATGGATTCCGAACTCCCGCAGAACGGCCAGACCGTCGAGGGTGCGTCTTGGGGAGAAGAGGGATATGGGACACAAGAGATACAGCATAGCGACCAACAGAGTCAAGATCCTGCCTTCTCACTTGCTCAAGATGCGAATGGTGACCAAGAAGATGCTGGCGAATATGACCCCGAGTCCGTCAGCTACGACCCGGAGTCGGTCACGATAACGCCTGTACCACAGATCTCAGAGTCCAAGTCCCCGACCGTCCCTCCCGCGTCTACGTCTGCTGCCTCTGCGTTCCCGAAGCCCAAGTCTGGCAAGCCCAAGACACAAGGAGGATTCCTAGTGGGAGACTCTGACGACGAGGAGGAGGCGTCGACCCCGGCCTCCAGCGCCGCCGTTGCGTCTGCTCCCGTCGCACAACAAAACACCCCTTCCCATCATGCTCCCACGCCGGTTCAGGGCCAAGGGAGTGTTCCTCCCGAGCAGCCAAGCAGTGCTCCCGCTGTGAGAGCGCCCAGTGCCGCACCCTCGTCTACACCTGCGCCCTTCGCGCCTACTTCTGCCCCCGCCCTCGCTTCCGCACCCGCCCCGGCCGTTCAGCCCGTCACCAGAGACCCGAATGATGTTATTGGCATTCTGGAGGACCGTGTGAAGGAGGATCCTCGCGGCGACATGGACGCGTGGCTTGGCCTCATCGCCGAGTACCGCCGGAACGACCAGCTGGACGAGCTGCGCGGCGTCTACGACCGATTCACCCAAGTTTTCCCCCAAGCCGTAGGTCGACCCCCTCGAGTGACGATAACCTCGTGACGTGCTAACGAACATGCAGGCCGACATTTGGGCGCAATGGGCGCAGCTCGAGCTGGATTCGAACCGGTTCCAGACCGCCGAGGAGCTCTTCAACCGCTCCTTGGTCAACGCCCCCAACGTCAAGCTTTGGACCGTTTACCTCAATTACATCCGCAGACGATATGACCTTAACAACGACCCGAATGGCGAAGCACGCCGCATTCTCAGCATGTCTTACGAGTTTGTCATTGCCTCCGTCGGCATCGACCGCGACTCCGGCCAGCTGTGGAAGGACTACATCCAATTCATCAAGAGCGGCCCGGGCCAGGTCGGGGGCAGCGGCTGGCAAGACCAGCAGAAGATGGACCAGCTGCGCAAGGCGTACCACCGCGCCATCACCGTCCCCACGTCTGCGCTCACGGACCTGTGGAAGGATTACGACCACTTCGAGATGGGCCTGAACAAGACCACGGTAGGTTAACCGATAATTCCCCCAGCCTCTGGTTGCCGTTGTCGCTAACGACAAGCAGGGTCGTCAGTTCATCCAGAAACGATCTCCCGCGTACATGACGGCCAAGGCGTCTAACTCGCAGCTCGAGCGCCTCATTCCCAGGCTCCAACGGACGACCCTCCCTCGGCTCCCGCCCGCCCCCGGCTTCGACGGCGACCAGGAGTTCTTGGAGCAGGTCGACCTCTGGAAGAAGTGGATCCAGTGGGAGAAGGAGGACCCCTTGGTCCTTCAGGAGGAGGAGCCCGAGACGTACCAGTCCCGCATTCTCTACTGCTACAAGCAGGCCCTCATGGCGGTGCGCTTCTGGCCCGAGATGTGGGTGGACGCCGCCGAGTGGTGCTTCGCCAACAACATGAATAAGGACGGCAAGGATCTTGGCCTGTCCTTCCTGACGGACGGCATCACAGCCAACCCGGAGAGCGTCCTGCTAGCGCTCAAGCACGGCGACCACGTGGAGATGACGTTTCCCGCCGGCGACGACGACGAGAGCAAGGCCGCCCGCGCAAAGGCCATCCGCGAGCCGTACAGCCGCGTTCTTGACACCCTGTACGCCATGTCGAAGAAGCTCAAGGAGCGCGAGGAGAGGGAGGTCCGCAAGATTGAGGAGGCCGCCGCTCTCGAGCCCACCATCAAGGATTCTATCGAGCAAGACGACATGGACGGCGACAACCTCGTCCCGTCCGGCGACCTCGGCAAGGAAGAGCGCATCAAGGCCGTCAAGCAAGGCTTCTCCGTGCAGATCGACATGCTCAAGCGCACCATCTCGTTCGTGTGGATCGCGCTCTGCCGAGCCGCGCGGCGAACGCAGGGCAAGGGCAACGCCAATGCAGGACTGAGACAGGTGTTCATCGAGGCTCGGGGCCGCGGCCAGCTCACCAGTGACGTCTACATTGCCGTGGCCAAGATGGAGGCCCTCATTTACAACGACCCTGCCGGTGGCAAGATCTTCGACCGCGGGGCCAAGCTATTTCCCGAGGACGCCAGCTTCATGCTGGAGTACATCAAGTTCCTGCACTCGAAGGGAGACACTACCAGTAAGCCGGTGACCCTTTCTTGAAATCTATCTACCCAATGCTAACGCTCCGCAGATGCCCGCGTGGTGTTTGAGACGTGCGTCAACCGACTCACGCAAAAGGAGGAGAAGAAGGACCAGGCCAAGGCGCTCTATGCGTACTTCCATAAGTACGAGTCGCAGTTCGGAGAGCTCTCGTCCATCGCGGAGCTCGAGAAGCGCATGTCGGAGCTCTGGCCCGCAGACCCCAGGCTCGCGCAGTTCTCCAACCGCTTCTCGGTCGAAACCTTTGACCCCATCGCCTACCGCCTGATCATCTCGCCGGCCGTCCAGCTCCGCCCCAAGATGCTGCTTCCCGTCGTCGAGCAGCAGGCAGCCTCCATCCGGCAAACGCCCATGCCGCCGCCGCCGCAGATCCGCCAGACCGCCAGCCCCGCCCCCCAGTACATGGGCGGCATCACAAACTCGCCCAAGCGGCCCTTCGTGGGCGACGATTACGAGGAGCTGAACAGGCCGCGCAAGCTGGCTAGAGGGGAGTCGCCACTCAAGGGCGCTGCCGGACGTCGCCTCGACCAGCAGAGGAGGAACCAAGGAGCGCCGCTGTCCCGCGACATCACCTTTTTGCTCGGAATTCTCCCGCCAGCCCACTCCTACGCCCACTCGCCAGATGCATACCGCCTCAACGCCCACAACCTCGTCGGCCTCATCAGGGACACACCCGTGCCCGACTACAGCGCTTGGAAGGCCACACAGGACCTCCGTGCGAGGCAAAACAATGGTATGCAGTTTCCCTCGCGTGGCCTCTGGTGATAACGCTCCACGTGGGCTCCACGGCAAGCAGTACTCTCCGCGGCGGATCTTGAGTCCGTTTGATGCCGCCGATCGTCACTTCTGGCCCGGGCTCAGGAAGTCTCCTCCGGCTGGGCGCAGCAATGACATGACATAATCCAGCACAGCTTGGGCTAACCATCGAAAGCAGGGGCTGGCTTCCGGAGAGGTTGGGCGTGATTTGGCCACGCCTAATGGCGGGCGACGTTTGATCGGCATCTCAACTCCGGGCTCATGCCCACACAACCACACACAAACAACATAACTTTACAGCAAGAGGGTCACGCAACAGTGAGCTCTTGTGATGCTCCTGCTTTCATCGGGGGCAGGGCCCGGCGAATTTTCGTTTTCTGCGCGGGGACGGGGTCAGCATCCACCCGTGTCTGTATAATACAAAAGCTTTTTGGAAGGGAAACGCATTCATGGGGCGTTCTAGGCAGGGAGGCACTTACACACTTCTTGATGCTTCTTGCCATTGCAAACATTGTCTTTGCGACTCAACGACGACTCTTTGCGTTGATGCAAGTTTGGCGGGACAGACAGGTGGACTGGAGGAAGGGGAAGAGCATGGCTGGTTGGGTCGAATTTTTCGCCAGCGCCTCCTCAATCAGAGAGAAAATCCAAATAAAAATGATTGACCTCAGATACGCGTGGCTGCCGTGACGTCTTGTTTCCTGCTTTTCTTTTCGATTGCTGCAGGCCGCCGCGTGCCGGGAAAAGCTGCAGGCGCAGGCAGCAGGCAGCCAAATTGCTGCAAGCGTTTGAAGACGACGCAAGATGGCCTGCAAGCCGTTGGACGGCGAGATGCCAGGGCGCGGCTTCCGCATTGGCTCCGGATCAGTCCGCGGGCTGATGCATGTTGCTCTGCAGGGCCTTTCGACTGGCGCCATTCCATCCGCCTCGGACGGGAGCGCGGAGGCAGCTCGGCTGCCGGAGGCTGGGGGGGAAGGCATCACCGCTGCCGGGAGCGAGGGCAGACCGCCGCCCCGAGAATGAGTGGTACTCCTGGATAGCGATGGCAGAGCCAATAGTGAGGTTATTCCCAGCATATCGAGACGTCACTCTTGGCAGCTGCCATTTTTCGTGCAAAGTGTCTGTGCCTGCCTTCCAAACGGACTCGCCTGCAGGCTCTTTCCAGTCTCTGCCATTGTCTGTCTTTCTGCGTAACGCTTTTCTCTGCCCGTTGCCATCACGACTCTTTCAGATTATTCACATCCGAATACCTTTAACTTCATTCAACCGGACGAGTCGTCTTTGCCGCTTCAAAGTGAAATCCAGTCAAGCCGTCAGCTCCTTCTCATTTGATCTGTGCCTTCCTGCTCCCTCCTTCCTTCTTTTCATCCATCTCCAGCCGTCAAACCCTAGAGAGGGCAGTACTTAACCTCGCCTTCTCTCCCACAGACCTCGAATCTTCTTCTTCCCTCCCACACCACAACACAACTGGATCGTCAGTCAGTCAGTCAAGTCAGCATCAGACCTCAGTCAAGGTAAGACACATCCACCTCATACCATCCCCAACCTGATATTCAAACACATCCTCTTCCCTGCATCACCTTCCCGGCGTCAAGTTGTCTCGCGCGCTCTTCCGTTTGACGCTCAACTTTGCCCTGCTTCGAATCCTCACACAAGCACTCCTCCATCGTCAACCTCAAAACATCCTCCTAACATCATCACCAGCTTCACGCATTCAGTCTCTGTGATCGTCAATCCAACTTCTCAGGTAAGAGCACTTCTTCCCTCTTTCCTCGAGATCTAGGCCTCGAATCTCCCTCCCTCCCTCCTTCCCTTCTTCCCTCTTTCCTGCTTCCTTCCTCGAGCTCGCAAGTCTCGAGCTTCCCTCCTCTACAAAAAGGCTCTTCCTCCTCTCTTCAACCTCAACACAACCTCTTCTCCTCCACACCACAACATCAGCTCACACTCGTCCAACCTAATCAAGGTATGCCCTTCCCATATCACACTGCCTCATCCATCACACATCCAGTCACCGAGACATCATCGCAATCATCTCCCATTCTTGCCCCATCACCTTGCCTGTTTTGAAGCCAGGGCAATCTGCTCACGCGATAGCCAGCTTTCAAAGCACGCAATCGCTCTCTTCAGACAAACCAAGTGAGTTTGCATCGCCAGCATCACCATTCCACTTTCCCGATTTGCCTGCCTCGTGCTTGCCTCGTCGGTGCTTCTTTCCCTTGCTCCCTCTTTCCCTACTTCCTTCCCGACTTTCCTCTCCTGCCTTCTCTCCATCTCTTGCCTACAAAATCTCAACCTCAACCTCTTCCCTCCTCTTCTTCTTCCTCTTCCAATACAACCCATCCACCTTGATCCAAGACTTCTTCTTCAAGTCACTGACACTTTGATCCAACAGACCCATTCGTTCAACGCACACCTTCAACCACTCACTCCAACATCAACAACATGTCTCAGTCCGGTCGCCCTGCTGGAATGAACACGGACGGCTCTGCCGCCGCCAGCTCGGCTGGCCAGCGTGCCAACCCGTTCGGGCCCTCCATGGGATTTGATCCCGCCAAGCCCGAGGGCGGTCCTGAGAAGGACCACATCAATTCTCGCATCGACCTGCCTGCCGAGGCGTACTCTGCCGGCGCCACTAGAAAGGTATGTCATTATCACGTCTTGCACTCGCACACGGCAGGTGACTAACGTGATGCCAGAACGCCGGCGAGACGCCCTTCGCAAAGCGCCCCGGTTTCAACACCGGAACCAACCGTGCCAACCTGGAGGTCAACCAGTTTCGGGTCAAGTCCTGGAACGACAAGATCACCATCCACCAGTACGATGTCATGATCTCGCCCGCTCCTCTCAAGTACAACGTCGTCTTCCAGAAATGCTGGAAGCACCCTTCCGTCCAGACCATGCTCAGCAAGTACAAGTGCAAGTGGCTCAGTGATGGTCGCAAGTTGGCCTGGTAAGTTTCTCAACTCCGCCTGTCTGCCTAGTCTGTTA
The DNA here is from genome assembly GCA_030770045.1 of Colletotrichum brevisporum. Lineage (NCBI taxonomy): Eukaryota > Fungi > Ascomycota > Sordariomycetes > Glomerellales > Glomerellaceae > Colletotrichum > Colletotrichum brevisporum. The sequence continues at coordinate 3,975,830 of JAUGSI010000006.1, read as the reverse complement.
GGATTGCTAACGGTCGCACACAGGGCCCCTGTTGAGATCAACCGCGGTGAGGAGCGTCTCCTCATCGACCTTGACGACGGTCTTCCTCCCCCGAAGCCTGGCAGCAAGCCCAGGAAGGAAAATAAGTTTCACTTCGTGATGCGAAAGACCAAGGAGGTCCACCTGGCCGCCCTCGAGGCCTATCTCACCGGCAAGATGGACTGGGACAACTCTGTCCTCGAGGCAATGAACTTCCTCGACCATCTCGTTCGTCAGTTTCCCTCGGAGAAGCTTCTCTCCATCAAGCGGAACTTCTACAACGAGAAGGCCAACAACCCCAGAGACCTTGGTGGCTGTGTCGAGGTCATCAAAGGTGTATACGCTTCTGTACGCATGAACCAGACGGTCGGCACCGGCCGTGGCCTCGGTCTCAACGTCGACGTCGCCAACACGGCCTTCTGGAAGGGCGGTGCACCCCTCCACTTCTTTGTCAAGGACTTCCTTGCTACATGCAATGGCGCCTGGGGAAAGTTGGCGCCCGATGCCATTGCCGGCCTTCTCCGCCCGGTCCGCCAGACTGACAAGAGCGGCCGACCCTGCTTCGTTATGTCGGAGGCCTTCAAGCACCTCCGCAAGCTGGCCAAGCTGAGCTTCACCCCCAAGCACCGCGGCAAGGAGAACTGGGACAAGTCTTACCGCATCCAGGGCTTCGCCTTCGGTCAGGAGTATGGCGAGAAGGGCGCCACCGCTCAGAACGTCCGCTTCACGAACAACGGCGTCGAGATGAACATTGTCGAGTACTTCCAGAAGGCCTACGGCTACAAGATCACGTTCCCCACCTGGCCCCTGGTTCAAACTGTCCGGTCCGGTTTGTTCCCCATGGAAGTCTGCATCGTCAATTCTATGCAGCGCTACAACTTCAAGCTGGACCCCAACCAGACGGCCAACATGATCAAGTGCGCCGTGAACCGTCCCAACGAGCGCAAGGCCGAGATCTTGAACGCCAAGAAGCAGCTGGCCTGGAACGAGGACCCCTACCTCAAGCAGTACGGTGTCGAGTTTGATCAGGACATGATCAAGACTCAGGGCACTGTTATTGCTCCCCCCAAGATCCAGTTCGCCGGCGGCGCGCTCCTCGACCCCAAGTACTCCGGCCGCTGGGACCTTCGCGGCAAGAAGTTCTTCGTTGCCAACCGTGCCCCTCTCACCTCCTGGGGTATCATCATCCTTGAGAACTCTACCAGCAGAGCTTCTGCGCAACAGTTTGTGCAGATGTTCAAGCAGACGTACACGGGACATGGCGGAAAGGTCGCCAAGGATGCTATCGTCATTGACAGTGAGGCCCGCAGCGCCAACATGGCGGATGCCATCGCCAAAGGGTATGCCCAGCTCAGGGCGGTGACGAAGCAGACGCCCCAGCTGCTTTTCTGCGTTCTTCGCTTCAACAACGCCGGCTCCTACGAGCGAATCAAGAAGTCCGCCGACTGCCGTTTCGGACTCCTCACCCAGTGCGTGCTGGCTCGACACGTTGAAAAGAACCAGGGCCAGTACCACTCGAACGTGGCCATGAAGGTCAACGCAAAGCTGGGCGGAATCACCTGCCGAATTCCGGGACCCAACCAGAACGCGCCCGCGTTCTTCAAGGAGACCACGATGATCATGGGCGTCGACGTGTCCCACGCGACCCCTGGCATCGACGCGCCTTCCATGGCGACGATGACCATGTCTATGGACAAGGACGCCACCTTCTACAGCGCCGCCGTCGAGACCAACGGCTACCGCGTCGAGATGCTGTCGCCTCTCAACATCCGCAACTTCCTCGCGCGGCTGATGCCCACCTGGCACAAGCGCATGGGTCATGCGGCGCCGCCGCCTCACATCATCTACTTCCGCGACGGTGTCTCCGAGGGCCAGTACGCCCAGGTGATCGAGTACGAGATCAACACCATGAAGGAGCTCTTCAAGCAGAAGTACCAGGGCGCCAGGCAGCCCAAGTTCACCGTCATCGTGGCCACCAAGCGCCACCACATCCGCTTCTTCCCGCAGAAGGGAGACAAGAACGCGAACCCCCTCCCGGGCACCCTTCTCGAGAAGGACGTCTGCCACCCCTTCTGGTGGGACTTCTACCTGTGCTCCCACGTCGCCATCCAGGGCACCGCCCGCCCGGTCCACTACACGGTCCTCCTGGACGAGGCCAACATGCCGGCCAACCATCTCCAGCAGATGATCTACAGCCAGTGCTACCAATACGCGCGCAGCACCACCCCCGTCTCGCTGCACCCGGCCATCTACTACGCCGATCTCGCGGCCGGCCGCGCCCGAGCGCACGAGAACATTGCCACGTCCCAGGGCTTCCGCTCCGGACCCAAGGCGGCGGAAATGGTCGAGGAGTACGGAGCCCGTGGTCAGAGCATGTTTAAGGGCGAGCGCCCCACGGAGGCCCTGCAGCTCCTCACCATGGGTGGCTCGGCCCCCGACGCCGATCCTGCCAGCTCCGAGACGTTCAAGAACACCATGTGGTACATCTAATCAGGGAGACAGATCAGAGGCTATGGAGTGAGAGGAGAGCGGCTATTGAGCGATGTGGAGACTGGGGACCAGCAAGCATATCGTGGAGATGGAATCAGAGGAGGATGGTTAACTAGTTCCGGGTCAATCCAGTAGGGAGGATGGGCCTCAATCAGCATAGATAGTGAACGTGCCATTTCTCAACCTTTATTGCAGTCGCGTGAAACGACATTGTGAAATCTTCATCAGAATTCATAGACGTAGAACGTGCCAGCGTGTGATGAACAGCGCGACTATCTCTAGATGTTTCGATTGAAGAAATACGATGTCTTCCCCTCCACCCGAATGAACTAGCCAGGTCAACACTGGCCGCAGTCATCATCTGAATCGCCTCATTTTTTGCCTCCGCATGTCCAGCGCCCTGCCATCTCCACCCGTCCCAACGCTACTCCGGCCTCCGTCCACGATGTCAGAAACACCATTTCCACGGCAACCCCATCGCAGCGCCGAGCGAGGGTGTCCACAACCTCGACGCGTAGAAACAACCGCGGGAAGAGGCGTTTCGTACCGATGACATTGGCGTCGCCTGAGCTCAGGAATCTCCCGTGGAGCAAAACACATCTCGCGGGACGCGGGGGATATCAAAGGGAGATCTCATCCGTCACCCCTGAGTGGCTTAGCCTCTTGCGAAAACGACAACGACGATGACGATGATAACGATAAGTCTATGGAGCCTTTGATAGTACTTACCCCAAGGGAAAGTGCTTGAGCTCCACGGTCGTAGATAGAAGGGGGGGATGTTGGAATTAGAGAAGGGTGGTGATGGAACCAGATTTCAAACGGACCGCCTTTCAAATCTTTGGCGTCGGATCATCGGTGTGTATGTTGGAAGCGGGGGGAGAGTGTCGCAGGACACCGCTTTGGGGAGGTTGTGCCTGGGGGGATGGTTGACACGAGCCCTCGAGTTTTCGAACGCCGCCTCGAAGGTGTTGGGAGCGCGTGTTCGCCGGGCCTCGTGGGAGCGAGTCGGCGCCGTCTCCCATCGCTGGCGAGGTGCCGTGACGAGACCACCGCTCCTCGGGCCGTCTTGGAAGCTCTAGGCGTCCATCGGACGGCCCGCTCAGCTCTTCAAGTGCAGACATACATATCTCACAGCACCTCGGCAATGCTTGGGTTCGGGTCCATAAACACATGAAAACTTCTTGATGCAGCTCTGGTATAGTCGTACATGATCCATCGATTCATAGACTTCCTGGAAAGAATAAACATGAAAAGAAAAGAAAAAATGAGAAACACAACACCTCCGGCGCGCTTTCCCCTTTTTTCCAAGCTAAAGACAATTAATAACGCGATATTTTAATTTGGACGGACTCTTCGTCCAGCGTCGCAACGTAGGCTCCACATGAGCTCTCCACGTAACATGACATCAGCCCCACATGAGCAACCCACCCTCGGCCCCATTCCATTCCATGGCCTTACTTCGAACTCACGACCACGTTGGGCACCGACAGCGTCGTCTCGCCCTTGGCCGAGGCGACGGGCATCTCGCGCCCGCTCTCCTCGGTGCCGAAGTTGGAGCTCGCGCGCCGGCTGAGGGTGATCCCCGCGACGGAGCGCGCGCCGGGCCCGTAGTTGATGTTGCTCGCCTTGTCGAGCGTCTCCTTGCACATGCGCAGGAACACGGCGCCCAGCTCCGGGCGGTGCAGCGGGATGAGGCTGAAGAACAGCGATGCCGTGATGCGGAAGAGCGTCTTGCGGTGCAGGCGCACCGAGTACGTCTCCTCGAGGAAGGTGAAGAAGTGCTCCTGCAGGTCGTTGAGGAGGTCCTGGTCCGCCTCGTCGAGCAGCGGCGCGTCGGTGTCGAGCGCGCCGCGCAGGTCGTGGTTGTTGGCGCTCATGAAGAGGACGTGGTCGTAGCCGCAGAGCGACTGCAGCACCTTGCCGAGGTCGTAGTGGATGTCGCCCTCGGGCGTGAGCGTGTTCTCCAGCTGGCAGCGCACGTCGATGAAGCTGACGAGCTTCTCGTCCTTGGACAGGATGGCGTTGCTGAAGACGGGGTCGCCGTGGATCACCTGCGCGTGCACGCCCTTCTCCTCGGCCTCGTACGTGTCGAGGAACTCGTTGATGCGTGCGAAGAGCGACGCCGCCAGCGGGCCCAGCGCGTCGTACTTGTCCTGGTGCTGGTAGTAGCGGCTGCGCAGCTTGGAGCCGTAGTTGGCGTAGATGTTGACCCGGTGGTTGGCCCGCGCCAGCGAGTGCTCCTCGAACTTGGCCTCCAGCGCCGCCGGGATCTTGAGCGTCGCCTTGTCCGTGCTGGCCGTCGTGTGGATCGTGTGCAGCGACTTGAGCAGCGAGATGAGCCGGCCCTTGGTGATGGACCGCCCGACCAGCAGGTGCGAGAACGTCAGCCCGCGCCGGTTCTCCATCGTGATGTTGTAGATGGACGTGTCGGCGATGTAGTCGACGTTGTACACCGTGGGGAAGATGTGCGCCACCTCGGACGGCATGTGCGAGTAGAAGAAGAGCTCGCCGAGGATGTTCTCCGACTTGCTCGACTTGATCACCTTGTCGCCGATGATCTGGATCGTGTTGAAGTCGCGCGCCGCGATCATGCCGGCCTTCTTGGCCTCCTCGGCCGTGCCCGCCTCGTCCCCGATCAGCGCCGCCGGGTCGCGCTCGTCCAGCAGCCAGCCGATCTCCCGCATCGTGTCCAGGTTGGCGTTGACCGCCAGGTCGTCGACGTAGACGTCGGCGTACGGCTTGCCGAAGTGGATGTCGTGGTAGGGGATCTCGTACTTGGCCAGCTGCGCGAACGTGACGGGGCCGACGTCCGCGAGGACGGAGCCGATGTTGCCGTGGTGCGTCCGCATGCGGCGCGCCGTTTGCTAGGTCGCGTCAGCCCGGACTCGGTCCTCCCACTTACACGCGCGCCAAGACATTATACTTACGATGATGATGTAGTGTCCCGCGTTGTACAGCTGCTGCACGAGGCGGATGTTCTTCTCGATGGGCGGGCAGGTCGAGTAGTCGCCGGGGATGGCGGGCACGCCGACGAGGGTCATGTCGAGGTCGAAGCAGAAGCGGCGCTTCTTCAGCTTGATGGGCAGGTTGGAGGTGTCGGTCTTGAGGAGCTTCAGCAGGTCCTGCAGCTGCTCGGGGGTGCCGACGACGCTAAAGTCCTTCGTGCTGACGGGCATGCCCAGGTAGGGGACGCCGTTCTGGATCATGAGGGCGATCATCTGCGAGGTGTAGTACTCGCCCACCTCGGAGCCGTCGGGCCTCTTCATGTCGAGGTTCTCGGCGGCCCACGACTTGAGCTGGCCGGCGCTGGGGAAGACGTACGCGCCGGTGTTGGCCTTGTTGGAGATGGCCTTCTTCTCCTGGATGTCGACGATCTTTTCCAATCCGTCCCTGCGTGGGAGCTCGGTTAGTCCAGCCGGGGGTGGGGGTCCGTCACCAGCGACTCACTTTGTGGGCTCCGTCTTGATGTAGGAGAAGATGGGCTTGTCGCCGACGTCGGGGAAGTAGAAGCAGCCGCCGTGGCCCTTGGGCATGTTGCGGATGTCCTGCAGGACGTCGGCCCAGTAGATGGTATCGCAGTCGAGAGAGACGGTCTTGCGCTCGAGGTGCTTCTTGGTCATGCTCTGGGTGACGATGTACAGCTGCGAGGGGCACAAGTCAGCAACCGCAGCTTTCAATCTCTCTGCCCTCTACGAGCAGGAGTAGTGGAGGAAAGCTTACCGTCTCGCTGGCGCCCTTGGTCTGGTGGCGCAGGCGCAGCAGTCTGAAGTCGATCTTGGAAAAGGTCTTGCTCACGAGCTGGCCGATCCTGAACTCGTCGTCGACCTCCTCGTTGATGGCCATCCACAGGGTGTCGCCGGGCTTGAGGCTCAGGTTGTCGATGAGCCACAGCAGCATGGGCCGGCCGACGATGTTGATCAGAGGCTTCGGGTAGCGGTAGCCCTCCTTCGCGAAGCGGGAGCCGATGCCGCCGATGGGGATGATGACGTTGATGGGCTCATAGTCGAGGCGGTCGCCGTTCGTGGCCGCGGCCGCAGCAGTGCCGTTGGCGGCTGCTGCTTTCGTCTGAGGAGCCATTGTGTCGAGGGACGGTGGGTGAGGGGTTGACGACGGCGAGATGGCGGGTGGTGTTGCTCGCCAGATGCGAAAAAGGAGTGGTGGAACGGACAGAAAAGACCAACGACTCGAAAAAAGTTGGTGGGCGGAGAGGGGGTCCGGTAGGTGTGTTCTGGCCTGTCGCGAACACGATGGGAATGTCTCAACTTGGTGGCGGTGAGGTGAGACTTCACAGCCGAGAAACACTGCGTTATACCAGCGAAGGGATGCGTGGGAGAGGGGCAGCAGAATGCAGATCTACGAGGATTTCAACCCAGCTGTCGGGAGGAAACAGACACAATCTGGAAAAGAAGAAAGCGAAGCAAAGCTCAAGGACAGGCGGAGGGAGATCTGGACGTGGGCGAGCAAAGAAAAAGGACCGGCAACGGGGGTTAGAACTTAGGTGTCCCTCTCGTGTGTTGCACTCAGTAGGTATGCATGCTAAGGCCAGGTACCTGGCGGATATGGAGCATTTGGTACCTCCCGTCTGTACGGAGTACCTCTCCAGGTACGTATCCTTGTAAATGCGATCTCGCCATGTATCCGTATTCAGATTGTGTAAGCCCAACCGGACCAGGGACAAGAGACACCAGGGGGGACAGAAAAAAGTTCGGGTCCTCTTTCTGGCGAGATCTGCTTGGCGGTTTTAATTTTCTTCTTTTCCCTCTTTCCAGCCCCTAAAGCCAATGCGATGCGGGCGGCTACGGCCCCCAAGATGCCATTCATTTCAAGGGCCCTTTAGCCCTTACCTGCCCCTCCATAGCTGCTCCCATGGGATATTTCTTGCCCGGTCTCCTTTGCCTGCACCGGACCGCTCTCGCTGAGGGCAAATGTCTGTTGGTCTTGGTATCTCATGGTCTGACAGGGATGGAGGGGCTTTGCCCCTCAGGGGTCCTTTTGCGCTATCAGCTGCCTGCCTGCCGCTGCTTGTGGTTCCCACCGGCTGGACCGCGTAGAATATCCTAAGTAGACGAGAGAGAAAAAACAGCCCACTCGCTTCTTAGGTGAGGGTGTCTGTCTGGCCGTGGTGGAAACCAACCGACCACTCAACTACCTACAAACAGCAGCCCATCTCGTAGCGACGACACCAATGCGATGACCGGCCGAATTGTTCGACAAGATGCGGAGTGGAGCCGGTCGACCTCGAGACTCGACCGCGACCCCGGCCGGGGACAGTTAGCGTGTACACGTACTGGCACTGTACGTTGTAGCCCCTGTCACCCAAGAGAACCCTCTGCGCCCGGACCAGGCCAGCCCAGACTGTCGACCCTGTCTGGGCCCATCGCGGGGACTGCGAAGCCGCAGTGACAAGGACGTGTCCGTATTTCCGCATAGGCAGGTCGCAAGCGCGCCAAGTCGCGCAGCATTTGGTCGGTTCTCACGTCTATCGCAGCCTTCTCTTGCGTCGTCTTCTGTCGTGTTGGAGTGTTCTTCGCGGCCCAGCCAGGCCGTTGCATCCGTGCGACGTTGCCAGACGTACGATGGCCATCGGATTCTGCGATGATGAGGACGGGAGACGAGGGTGACCTGAGGACGGGAGACGGCAAGTGAGGGGCGGAACTTTGCACCCGCGGAAGCAAGCGTCGCTTTGACCAGCGCAAACTGACCTCACGTCTTCACCAGCGTCTTCACCCGTCGCTCCTCTCCCTTTCTTGCCTTGGCCATCTCAATTTCAGGCTGGCTTCGAACTGTCTTGCTCTTGGCCCTGGTTCAGGGGTAATCAGCACGCAGAGCCAGGACGGGCGCGTGGAGTTGGGACGAATGCAGTAAAGATGATCCCGTCCTTGCAGCTCGCTCAATGTGAATGGGCAGGACGGGAGATAATTAGACGTCGTGGAGGCGAAAGAACAGAGGACATCAAGCACCATTGGCAGGAACGCCCAGCTGCAGCCCGTCCCAGCCCGAGGCCGGGGTGGTCGCAGAATTGCTTTCCTCATGCCGTCAGCCCTGCGTGGGATTGGCGGAGACGCAGGGGGGCACCATCTTCCACCGTGGGTGGGTACGAATAGGCGTGGGCAACGACATTGGCTGGCGTCGTGATTGATTGCAAGAGGCTTGGGAGAGTCGAGTCTCAGTTGCCGGTAAACGTGCGTCAAAGGATCCGGATTGATGGTGGCTGTCGTCTTTAGATGGCCCAGTCACGTCTGCGGACAGCCGTCCAATCGCCCTCTCCTTCTGCCTCTATCCGTACTCCTGAACATCTGTGATTGTGACTGTAATTATGATTCACGCATACGCAGGGCGCGAGAGATCCACAGGCCTGAACCCATGGACGTAAGGGCAGTAAAGTTTGATAGATGGCGCCGAGCGGACGGCACTTGGCCATGGAAGTCAAAGTCTGATAGACAGCGGCGTCATATGACGAAGTCCACAAACCCGATCCCCATGTGCCTGTCGCCCGTTAGTACATTATTAACTATGTACGGGTAGAGCAGCAGTTTGGGACGGACCGACAAAGGAGAATAAAAAACCGCCGGCGGGCCATCGGTCGCTCTGAAACAGCCTCTTGACTCGGTGCTGCGGTGACAGTTGCCCCAGTTTCCCAGGAGGGGGGTTGTAGAGTGGAAATGGCACCATTTTTTGTTCCCGAAGCTACCGACCAAAGGGAGCGGCGAGGAGGGAAGATGCCGGTAGCGTCCGGGGAATACACTACAGCGAGTCCTTGTTCAGATAAAGTTATCTGGTGCGTTTCATTCTCCAGGGAGCACGCCTCACTCGGAAAGCCACGCCCAAACGCCAGGGACATGGACGGCCAGGATGGTGGCACACGCTGCCGCCAAGGCGCGCATCTTGGTTTGAAGTCGTCGCGGTGATGGTCGACGAGGCGAGCAGGGCAAGGTTGTAACGGACGGAACGGAGGAGGGCGGAAAAGAGAGGACGAACCAGCAGCCTGGGCCTGTCTGTCTGGATGGTCGTCACGGAGTCCAGTCCAAGCTGCGGCTACTGTGTGCAGTGTCGCAATAGCTGCGTCGTCGCCGTTCCGCATGGCGTCTGTGCTCCGCCGATGTCGTGCGGTTGTCTCCGACCTCTTCTCGAAGCATATCGAGACGACACGCGTCGAGAGCTGGATAGGCAGCGCAGCAGCTTTACGGCGTAGCCCGCTGGACAGCAATGCCAGCACGGTAGCGACAGGGCTGTGCTAGCGGGTGTCATGTATGCGTCTCCTCGGACTCTGCGCCGTTGTCTCTTCACATGTTGCGCACAGCCTGACGTTAGGTTTCCTATGCTGAAGCCTTTAGCCTGTATAGAGGTGAGTATCCGTATGCTGTAGAGCAAAGAGTGTGAGTTGGTGCAGGTGTCGCGAAGCGGGTACGTCCATTGTGGGTCGGCCCACGTCGCGAGTCCGAAGTCACGAGACGTTGGACGCTGTTGGTGATAGGGACGTTTTGTAGAGGGGCCGTCCCAAAGTACCTTTGCCAGTCCGATTGTGGGTTATTTGCATGGTCCGGTTCGTGGCTGCCTAATGCCCGGATACGAGACGACATTCTCTTGGTTTTGCGGGTGCACAAAGATTAGCCGGGGAGAAGGAGAATAATTGGCGCGCCGAGGAGAGAAAATCTGATTGACGTTGATAAACCTCGAGATAACGTCGGATTTCATGATGCAACCTCGTCCGCCTTGCTTCTTTTTATTTTCTTTCGTCGTCTGCCGCAGTACCGCCATTTCTTGTTTCCAAGACACCCGTTCGGCAAGCAAGCGCGACAAGCATTTCTTCAGTGGACGTGATTTGACGGATGCGATCTGACTTGTTGACTTGGCGATAGCGGCAAGACGGCAAGACGGCACCGGCGTTGGTACCAAGGCTCCCAGGAACCCGGGCAGGAAGAACAAGCATATGATGGTGCAGCCCCAACAATGCACGTTGGCTTCTTCAGCTTCTCTGCGTTGCAACACGATCTCGTCGATTGACGCGGAAGGGTCCACGGTGAGTAGCTGGAGAGTCGTGAGACGGACTTTTCACGCCGACGGTCATCTTACCGGGTCCACGGTCGCACTTGGCCGCCGTCCGACAGAACGAAAGGCAAAAGGCAGCGAATGGGGTTCCCCAATTAACGCTAATTGATTGATGAGCAACCTGGACGAAGGATTCCCTTTCAAGTGAGGTGGAGTTGCGATGTGGTAATGATTGAGATGCATCCCCAGCGGGCCGTACTGTGCAAAGAATCCTGCACACGTTGAGTACCTCAGGTAGGTAGTAAGGCAGGAGCCTAGTGGTGCGTGTGGTGGTACACGGGACGCTACAGTTGCCAGTGGTGGGGTTGATCATGAGCTTGACTGCGCAACTGCGCTTTCCCCCTGGGAACCGCGCCGTTTGGTGCCCTTTTCTGCGCCTTAGCCCCAGGGGGAGGGGGGGGTTGGGGGGCAAGTCAGCAACTATGGGCCACGCACCTTCCCTAAACAGGTACAGTACGAAGCCGACCTGCAGCCTTGGCCAACCAAGCCCATCAAGCCATGAAATGAGACAGGTAGGTACGGATACCTACACCTACAAAAAAGGAGTGACAGAGACAAGAATCCTCCTGTCAGACCATAGGTACTATGTAGGTAGGCCAAGAACCGACTCCCTAGCCAGCGTAGCCGCACGTGTGTCTCGGACCTGTCGTCAGCGGCAGAGAGACGGAAGGAAGGAAGAAAAAAATTCTGACACATTTCGCTGGCTTTCTTGGAGCGATAAGATTAACTTGCCCCTTTTTTCACGCGAGCTACCTACTACAGCGACATGTAAGGGTTGACAGACAGCATGACAAGCAGACGGGACAGGATACATCGCACTCACACACACACATAAACGCATACACGCACCGCACATACACAGGACCTTTGCATATCGATCGAGGTTTCAAGCAGTCGGCACCGGCCTAGCACAGCACCGCTGCCCGGACACTCCCGGCTGGCTGTCTCGGTGCTCGATGGATGAACGTCGTTTTGATCGGAGCTTTGGAGCGCTGAGCACCGGGCAGCGGGCAAAGATAGCGCCAGACCCCTTGCTTTGTGTTCCATGCCTCCTCTGTAGTAGCAGAGACGGGTCAATTGATGACACCAGAGTCCTGACACCCTGAATACCACATCGCTGGCGCTTTACAACCCTCAGTAGGTGACACCGGTGTCCTGGCTTGCCTGACGTGGTACCGCGACCCCGTTGTTAGAGATCGGCTACTTTAATCCTGGCACAGTGCGCCTGCCCTAGGACACCCCCGTCACGTCGGTTACCTAGCAGGTACCTACATACCTAGATAGTGTGAGATGGACCACGGACTGGACCCCTTTTCAGTGGGTTTAGCGATCACTTCAGGGGGTCTACAGGCTTCAGCAGCTAGTACTCGCCTACCTAGGTACGGATGGGTACCTAGCCGGCTGCCACTGCCTGCCTGTCCCTCGACCGCCGCCGGCCTCCGTGCACTGCGGACACCGCACCGCGCCGCTGCTGCACCGTGCAATGCCCGTCCCTTACCCAATCACAGCCCGTTCTATTTTCTTCAATTACCCACTCCTAATCTGGGGGGGCTCTGAGTCTGAACCTTCACAAAGTTCCCTTCATTGGAACTGCTTGGCTACAGGTACCTGTAACACAGGGCACACCCACAGCCTGCTAAGTACCCCCAGCGCAACGAGTGGCGAGCACTGTACCTCCGGAAAGTCTGTCAGCTCCAAGTGGACACCTCCAGGATTCGGCTTCCAGCGCTCGCTGACGCTCCAGGCTCTCCCCCTCCGCCTCCCCTTCCCTTGCCTCTCCCGTTCTCGAGGACCCTTCGCTTCGCCGTCGCGCTGCAGCACCCGACACCTCTTCCGCTTCCCCTGTGTACTTTGGTCCCAAATCTTTCCACCTCCCTCTTTCATCGTCCTGCCCATCAGGCTTTTTCACCTCTCACGACCTCGGGAGTGGATTCCCAGACGACCGACTGTCGACGCCGATCACGAAGACGAAAGACGAGCGAACGACACGAACCGAAGGCAGTCAAGAGAAAGAAAATCCAGACGCATGACGACCAACACGGCACTGCCAGCGTCATCCCCCCGCCCCCAGCAAACCTAAAGATAACGGAGACGTCTCTTGTGCTTTCTGCAGACCACCGGGAGCGCGTCAGCAAACCCAAGATCCCGTCCTCCAAGCACACACTTGCACTGCAGCAGGGCCAAGTGTCTTCCCCGTGCCCAGTCCATCCTGCAGCACGCTGCCAACACCTCTTCTCCCACGCTCGTTTGCCCGCCCGGCCCTCGAACTTTTTTCAAACCGCGCGAGCCTCGAATCTTTGCAGACCCCCGAACGTCGATAACCGCCTCTGCTGTGGCTGGTTGAAGAGAGAAGAAAAAGACAACCGCCGCCATGCTACGACACGGGAGCATACTGGGGCTCTTCCTGAAGCCCCTAGGCTGGATTCCCAGCGGGCCTCAGCATGCCGCATACGCCGCCGCCCTCGGCCTGGTCGCGATCCAGGTCGGCATTGGCATCGTCATGAAGCTGTCTCAGACCGGCGGTTCATACTCATTTTCGCCGTCTGCCTCCGTCACCATCTCCGAGTTCTTCAAGATGGTCCTGTCCACCATCTTCTTCTACAACGAGTGCAAGCGCCGCGCCGCTGATGGCGTCCGCCCCTCGACCCGCGGCGGCGGCAGCGGCTACTCCTCCCTCGCCACCGAGCTGCCCATGAACGAGCGGAGCAGCCTGGACGAGAAGCGTGGCGAGGAGGAGGCCCTCAACGGCAGCTCAAGCTCGAGCAATGCCTCCGGCGTCGAGAAGCACACCGGGCCCCTGCCGCGGCTCGACCTGAGGACCTACTGGAGCTACGTCCGCGGCGAGGTCACCCGCGATGTGCGGTACGGCTTCTGCAACCTGGCCCTGTTCTACGTGCTCATCAACAACTCGGTATGTGACTTGGATTTCGGCGAGTGAACACTGGACGCAACTAACTGGGCCAGATCTTTGTCAGTTACAAGATGGCCGACCCCGGCACCATCCAGCTGACCAAGAGCGGTGTCACCTTCATCACCGCCCTGGTCATGATCGCGACCCTCAACACCAAGATCTCCAAGATCCAGTGGATCGCCATTGTCATGCAGGTCAGTCGCCCCCAGATCCCCCCGGCGTCCTGCGCTCGGCTCTAACGGATGCAGATCTGCGGCTTGATGGTTACTCAGTACAACCCCGAGACGGGTACCACGTACCCCTTCAGCACGTACTTCATCCTGCTCTTCCAGGTCTTCCTGAGCGCGTCCTCGGGCGTGTACAACCAGGCCCTGCTGAAGACCGACGACTCGAGCTTGCACGCCGACAACATGATCCTGTACGCTGCCGGCGCCGTGATGAACCTGATGTGCCACATCGTCATCAAGGTCCTCAAGGCCGACGAGCCGGGCTTCTTCGAGGGCTACAACAGCTTCGGTGCCATCATGGTCATCGTCAGCAACGTCTTCATCGGCCTTGCCATTACCGCCGTCTACAAGTGTGAGTATCGATCGTCTGGATTGTCTCGTGCCGCTGCTGACCTCTCCAGACGCCGACGCCGTCATCAAGTGCTTCGCGACCGCCGTGGCGACCGGCATCCTGCTGTACGTCTCGCCCATCCTCTTCGGCACCAAGCTCAGCTTCCTGGTCCTGCCCGGCACCGTCGTCGTCTTCGTCGCCTCGTGGCTCTACATGGACAACCCGCCGCCCAAGGACCAGACGCCCGCCTCCAACGAGCCCCAGAAGCTGTCCTTCTTCGGCAAGCTGTCGGCCGTCGCCCGCAAGTTCAACAAGATGTTTCTCATCGTCGCCACCTTCATCACCATCGTCATCGTGGCCTTCCTTACCATGTCCGAGGCCAAGATGCCCGACTTCGCCAAGGACGGCGGCTCCAAGGCCTCCGCGCCGTCCGGCCCTAGCCCCGTCACCGGCACCGAGGACAAGATCGTGTCGCCCTTCAAGAACACGATGGCCATGATCCGGTGGAACTCGGCGCGCCCCGAGCGCATCCCCATGCTGCAAAAGTACGAGCCGTTCTTCCACACGGTCCACATCTCGATGCCTGGCATGTTCAAGGACGAGGACCCCGAGTTCCACAACATCACGCACGACCAGTTCCCCGGCACCTTCACCGTCTACAAGCAGGTCGCCCGCACGATGAAGGTCATCCTCGACACGCAGCCCGAGATCGACGGCCTGATGTACTACCACTTCGACGCCTGGATCGACCCCCTCGGGTGGACCGGCATGAACCCCTACAACATCCACTTCCCCGCCATCATCGACACGGCGCCCCCGTCCCACGGCGGGCCCGAGTACATGTGCCTGACGGAGATCAAGAACTACAACTGGTGGGGCTGGGGCCAGGACTTCCACCGCACGGCCATGGCGGCGGCGGCGGTGGTCGACAACTTCGACCTCGAGTACAAGGTGCGCCGCGACGAGTGGTGCGTCGGCTGGAGCGACATCTACTACATCCCCCGCCGGTTCTTTGCCGACTACATCTTCCTGGCCGAGGTGTTTGCGGGCTTCGGCGTCTTCCACGAGGTCGCCATCCCCACGATCGTGCACATCATCGACGAGAGCCGCCGCCGCAACCCGTACCGGCCGGTCATCGACCACATCAGCGACTGCTGGGGCCACTGCTGCAGCTCGAACCCCAAGGTGCGCGACGTGCTGGGCGCGCGCTGCGGCCACCGCCTCAACTACCTGGAGGACGTGCCGACGAACGCCTTCTACAACAAGCTCGACGCGGAGGCGGCCATCCTGGGCCAGCCGCTCAACGCGACCAAGTACGCCATGACCAGCGCCGAGAGCGCCCACATGTTCGACAGCGCGGCCCTCGCGAGCCTCAACAGCGGCGACGCGAAGAAGATTGCGCCCGCCAAGGACGACGCGCTGGAGGACGACCAGCGGGCGGACAAGCTGATCGCGGATAAGGCGGCGCAGGAGAAGGAGAAGGTCAAGAGCGAGAAGGCGCCCGTCGAGCAGACCGGCAAGCCCGGCGACCCCAAGGTCGACCCGAGCAAGGTGCCGCCGCCGCCGCCGCCCGAGGAGCACAAGGAGCCCCCCAAGCCAGAGGGCAAGCCGGAGGAGAAGAAGGAGGGCGAGAAGAAGGTCGACCCCAACGACGCCCTCAGGGAAGCGGACAAGAACCCCAACGCCAAGCGGAGGTTACGGCGCGAAGTCGCCGCCGCCGTCGCAGGCCTCGGCTACTGAGCGTGGTGTGTTGTTAACGACCTTGTACTCTTTTCTGTTTTCTAGCCTGTGCCAACTATTCTTCTTCGCCGCACTGTTTCCAGTATTTTATTTCCGAGATATCCTACACCGGAAGGGGACCCGAACACGAAGGACACGGCTGATGCCGCCTGGTAGATATTGCATTTTTTGCACGGGCAGGGGGATGCCATTCTGCTGATTGTTTCCCGGTCGCGGCACGATATAGACTGCTTTCCTTTCTGTTCTTTTTTTTTTTTTGGGTACGGGGGGTGAGGCGCATGGGACG
This sequence comes from Colletotrichum brevisporum, assembly GCA_030770045.1. Lineage (NCBI taxonomy): Eukaryota > Fungi > Ascomycota > Sordariomycetes > Glomerellales > Glomerellaceae > Colletotrichum > Colletotrichum brevisporum. The sequence goes on along the minus strand of JAUGSI010000006.1, from coordinate 3,959,778 downwards.
GCCTAACGTTTACCACACATGCCTTGACGTTCCTCGGGGCGAGGGGAGGGTTGACTCCCGGTTTTTAAAAAGAGTGTAATAAAATTTCCCTGATTCACGTCCAGTCGCGTCTGTCCGTCTCTGTGCATGTATGACTAGGTCAACAAGAATAACAGCTCAGGAGTTTGCAGTTCGAATACCATCTCGATGCTCGTCCATGCAGATCTCTGATCGACGCGTTTCTCCAACTTCAGACGATTGCAGATCGCAGTGTGCGTTGAAACACCCGCCGTCTCCCCGTGTTGGGACGGGGCGTTGGATACGTGGGGGAGGGGGAGGGACGTGGGGGAGGGGGGGGGGGGGGAGGGGGAGGGGGGGAAAGGAGGTGGTGACGTCGTTTTTGAAGTGTTGCGAGGGTGCCTGGACTTGCCTGACTTGGTCTCTATAAGCGACGGGCCCCAGGCGGCAGAGGGAAGTCATGTGCGCGAGACTCGAACGAGGAGGGGCTGGTGCTGTGCTGACACGGGGAGATGACCGGTCACCGTCTTTGAACAGCGTCTTCTCACATCTCGCGAGTTGAAATCACGATAGGGACTGACTGGTTTGCCTTCTTTCCGGAATCCTCACTGTGAGGAGGTTCAGCTGGTCGGGTGAGTGCGATGGCTCGTGGGACGGCGGTGGCCACGGCTGGGGGCAAGGGGGAGGGAGCTCATGGGCGGTTGTTGATGGGATTCTTGTTGGTGGACGTGCTGTCTCGCAACACGGGCATCACGGATTCCACATTCGCAGCAGCAGAGATGAACGGAAGAATGCTTCGTGACAATGCAGATACGCTACAATCCCTCGTAGACCAGAAACCTCACAGACCAAAACTCACAGACCAGAGCCCCCCTAAAGCTCCTCGGCAACCCACCCGTCCCTCGCGGCGGCCTCGTCCGCGTCGTACGCGCCCCACGAGCTCTTCAGCGCCACGGCCTTGAAGTCGAACGTGATGCCCTGGTCCGCCGCCCCCGACCCGCGGGAGAGCTTGATCCTGTCCAGCGGCGCGTCGTTGAAGAACAGCATGGTCCCCGCCTCGACGCCGCCGTTGACGTAGACCTCGAGGATGGACCGGTCGATGACGCCGTGCAGCCGGAACTCCACCTCCGCATCCTCCGCAGCGCCGGACGCGGCCTCGAGGGCCTGGACGTCCGAGACGCCGAACGTGCCGGAGCGGTCCCACACGCTGCTCGCGCGGGCGATGCTGAAGCTCGCAGAGGGCGCGGCGTCGGCGCCGGCGCCGGCGAACTCAAAGGCCAGCGACACGCGCTCGGCGGACGACTGCGAGGCCTGGAAGGACAGCTCGGCGGAGGCGGTGGAGCCGTCCTGGAGGAGCGACCGGGCCATGCGCACCGTCAGGGACCACTCGACGGCCGGGTTGAAGTCGCGGATGACGGAGCTCGTGCCCTCGACGCCGGAGACGCCCCTCTCGTCGATGATGGGGTTCCAGCCCGGCGCGGTGGCGGCGAGCGCGGACAGGTCGCCCGCCGGGACGGAGACGAGCTTGTTGGTGGACGCGTCGAGCCAGTGGCGGCGCACGCCGCCCATGCAGTGGCGCCAGCCCTCGCGGTCCGTCGGGGTGCAGCAGCCGTAGCGGGAGGCGTCGACGGCCCAGGTGACCGAGTAGGCGTCCTGGTTGGCGTCGTCCAGGTGCTGGAGGTGGAAGAAGGCGGTGGCGTAGTTGTCCGGGCCGAAGTCGAAGTCGCGGAGGGCGTAGGCGTCCGGGCCGGAGGCGTCCGGGGTGAAGGTGGTGCCGTCCCAGTCGCCGGTGAGGTAGCTGACCTCGGCGCCGCCGTTGGGGGCGCCGCTGCCGAGGCTGAGGGTCAGGACCCAGCGGGCGCCGACGGTGTTGCCGGCGGCGTCCTTGCGGGGGATCTGGAGGAACTGCGGGCACTCGATGAGGCCGATGTTGCGGCCGGGGTTCCAGTACGAGACCTGGGACCACTTGACGAGGTCGGTCGAGGTGTAGAAGGTGACCTGGTTCTCGAGGGACAAGACCATGACCCAGGTGTTGGACTCGTGGTGGAACGAGATCTTGGGGTCGCGGAAGCCGTGGCGGTTGAGGGAGATGACGGGGTTGCCGTCGTACTGGTTGAAGGTCAGGCCGCCGTCGGTGGACCAGGCGATGTGCTGGGACTGCTGGTCGGGCTCCCAGGAGGTGTAGTAGGCGATGATGTTGTCGTTGCCCGAGGTCTCGTTGAAGAAGCCGGACGAGTTGTTGCGGTCGACGACGACGCTGCCGGACCAGATGGAGCCGTCGCGGGCGGTGGCGGGGATGGCGACGGGGTGGTCCTCCCAGCTGTAGAAGTCGGTGGCCGTGGTGTGGCCCCAGTGCTTGACGCCGGCGCCGGGGACATTATCGGAATCTGGGGGGGTCAGCCATGTCCGTGTGCGGTCTCATGAGCCTCAGTGATACGGGGTGGCAACATCAACATCGTGAAAGTCGCATGGCGCGGAAACGGGGTTGACAGGAATGCAGTGTCTCATTCGGACCACCCCTCCAAAATGCGGGGTGACGCTGCAACGCTCATCATCGCGCATGTGATGTCTCCGTCTTGGGCAGGGTCGCAACCCTTTTTACACAAACGGGCACTAGCACGTGTGCAGGACGCAGATCCAATGAGGCGCGCGCAGAATCAACGCCATGGAGAGCGGAATTGGGTGGCAGGCTGCTTTGCCTTTTTACCCTGCCCGCGTGGTCGGGACGGTAAGGTAAGGTTCCTGCGGGCCACGTCGCACAACCTTGACGTCGACGGCACGAGGTTTTTGAGAAGAAGACGCACGCGCGAAACACACAAACTACAGACACCTTGCAAAGGAACAGACAAAGACTCACATTGGTAGTACATGTGCCAGACGCCGTCCGAGTCGACAAAGAGGCCGTTGGGGTCGTTCATCCAGTTGCTGGGCGGCGAGAAGTGCACCTGCGGCCGCCAGCGGGCGGAGCGGTCGGCAGCCTCGGCGGCCATCCTCGCTTCTTGTGCGGAGCGTCGGAGTTCCTGATGGACCGGAGACGGCCCTGATGAGTGCGCTTCAGGGAAGAGTCCTGGACGGGCGGTCGTCGGGGTCGGCGTCGCGAGCAGCAGCAGCGTCGACAGCAGCGATGCGGATGAGAAGGAGTGTCTCGGCATGGTCAGGCGAGTCCGGCTCCCCCTCGTTCCTTAATAGAGCGGACCAGCGTCAGAGCCTCGGCGGAACGAAACGGCGCGGGCAAAGGCGGCGGGGGTGCGTTCCCCTCGACGTCCCTGATCGGCAGACTTGGGATGGGGGTTGGAGCAGCCGGAAACGTGTCGGCCAAAGGCAAAAGCAAAAGCGGCCTGGGAGTCGGGACGAAGCTTATGCGAGCCCGGGGGATACCAGGTAAGAGATGTACGGTTACGGATGAAGGGGATTGGGGATACACGAGAGGCGGTGGTGATGATTCAAAATAATGAGGGTGACGAGAGACAAAGACAATGCGAAGCCCCGAGAGACGAGAAAGAGACGGTAGCGGGTATTTATCAACAGCCTCGGCACTCTGGAACTGGAACTGGAACGTCTTTTGTCCTCAAAACATAAAACATGGCAGCAAGCAAGGCAAGGCAAGGCAAGGCAAGCAGCAAAGGAAAGGAAGCGGCTGCGGCTGCGGAAGCCAAGCGCTGTATTAGCGAGTGACATCTGGCTGGCTGGGAGGAGGGGCATCACACACACCATGCGTCCAAGACAGGTCTCATGACTCTGCGCCCAGATGGCAGGTGGATGGCTCCCGTGCCCCGCTGCTTGCTTACCCCCGCTGGGGGCGGGGTTGGCTTGGGGTAAATACCAGGGACTGGAGGCGGTGGAAACAGACGACATTGTGAAGGCAGATAAACAACTGGTAAACAACGTAGACAAGTGTAGTAATTCATTGTCAAAGAATCAATTCAGTGAGAGAAGCACCGGTCCCGAATCACCATTGGTCATCCACGGGGCGTGGCTGCCACTGTTGCCATCTGACGCCTAGTGTCTGGGCACTGCCGGACGCTACGTACCAAAATATTAGCGTACAGCGCTGCAGCGGTACATCATGATGGAACCACGTTTCTGGGGAAGACATGCGGATGCGGGGTTGGGGGGGGCGCAGACTCGATGGAACCCAGACAGAATAAACAACGGCCATGTGAGCGGCCTTTTGGTGTTGAGGATAGCCTTCTTTCTCACTTGTCAACACGAGTTGTTGGAGGGCAGTTGAGACATGGACAAAAGTTGGTCTTTGTCTCGGGCTTTGCTGTACCTCGTGTACTTGGGTAGGTACTTGGGCACCTAGGCACGCTATAATCAGGATCGGGGTCCGCTGACGGTGCCCCCACCAATGGAAGCGGTGACATTCTGACACTGAATCTCCAGAACAAAGGCGGGAAGAACTCACCGGCTGTGTCAAAACCACCATTCCATCCCTGAGACATCTACATCTACCTATATTTACACCTTGAACACCCTCCCAAGTCCATGAGGTTAGGTCGCACACCTCCACGGAAGCCAAGACGGACCGGGAGGAAACGTACCTGCCGGCAGAGGCGTTTGTCTCGCCATGATCCGTAGCTGCTCCGCTGCTCAGCCAAACACCGCCGGCAACTCTTCAACGCATTACAACAACTACCTCATCCATCCATCAAACCACCGCACTTTCGTCACTGACACTTCGGATACGTATCACCATAATTCTAAATCTGACAACCACACCAGACCACGGGTGATCCACACTTCGGCGAAATTACCTGCTCTTCCCTCTCCTCCCCACATCACCTGGGGCCAAAACTGTAACGGCGCGCGAGATCCGAGCGAGACACGGATCGGCGCCGAGTCAGAGACATGGCGGCCACGCGCCAACGGGCCCTAGCCGTCTCGCCTCTTTCCTCCCCGACACCACCATCAACGACCGAGAAATCCCCCGGCCGAGTCATGATGCCAAGGTCACCGGTCGACCGGCACTTCTCCTGACGTTGCTTCACATATGCACTGCGAGCTTCTGTCTAGGCCACGAGACGCGAAAAATCAACCATCTCTTGACCGTCTCTTGCCGCTTCTGTGGAGTTGCTTGACACGATGCCATCGCGAGCCGCGTTAAGCACTGTTATGGCCTCGAGAAAGGCCACGAGGCGATGCCACTCTGGTTGGAGTCGATGCAACGTCCTCCTCAGAAAGCAACGATTGCTCAGAACGAGGCCTCGCCACGGACCAACGTCGGCATCCAACCCCGTTGCCAGAGACACAGAGTCGTTGCGAGTGAGCCTGCAGAGCGCGCCAAGCGCCGCCTCGGTCTATTGACATGTCCAACTTGCACATGATGTCGTGCATCACCGTCCGACATGAGGTGTCGCTTTTCGCGGACCTTGTTTTTGTTCAGACTGCCGGGTCAACAAGTCATGCTGTCTTCGCGACGCAACCTCGGACGTCGAGACTCATGCCACAGCAACTCCACTGTCACGTCACGTCACGTTCTTGTAGGGTGTCATTGGCGAATCGCGGGGTACCTCCTCGTGGCATCGCGCCCCGGAATGAGTCGCGCTCCTTGACATCCGTCCCGCCGTTGGTCGGGATCGCATGGGCCGTGGCCGGACCGACGCTTAGCCTCACGGCGGACCGTTAAGATGTGCGCTATCGATGGGGCTGCCGTTGATGCCGCCGCATCCCGGGATCCACTCCGCCGAGACTGGACCACCGGACTGGCCCACACCGGTCGGGACATGACTCTCCCTGCCACCCTCCGGCGACGACGCGCCGATACCGCGTTCGCGTCGCGGATGAGGCCTGACAAGTCGTCTGCCGTCCGCGGACTGATACGAGGTAAGCTTTTCCCAGCAACGAGCGAGGCGAAGCACTGCGCCAAGGGCTCGTTCGGACAAGGCGACTGCCCCAAGATATCATATGAGCTTGATTCGGCGCCACGGGTGGAGGCGAAGCGAGCAGCCAACGGCGCCCGGGCCCGGCGAGGCTAAGAGATGAGGTTATCGCTAGCCGGGGCTGCGGTGGGCAGTGAGCGGTCAGGCTGAACTCTGTCTGGGCTGATAGATGTCGCCATATCATGGCCGTCTTTGACGTTATCATCCGTATCATATTCGTTTTTGATGCTGTCGTCGATCGTTTTCGGTCGGTGCGTGCCTCGCAGCCCTCGCCTCGGTGGTTCGTGGAGGCTGCGCTGGGTCTCGTGGTCCCGTGCAGCAGGTGTGATGACATGGTGATGGGCGGCGTCGGGCGAATAACGCGTCCCCAAGCGGAGCCCAATCGACTGGACGCTGGGCCGTCATGCAGGACGAAGCCGGAGCCCCAGTTTCGAAGCTTCCACGGCGCTGTCATTGGCCCGTCGTGCCCACCCACAGTCTCCCCACCATTCGTTATCAGGCCAATGGGGGTCGTTCTACTTTTTAGACGGCTCCAATGGTCGCCAATGGCCGCCAATGGCCGTTACCAGCCAATAGTAACACTACCTTAGCCTCTTGACTTTTGAGGCCCCCTCCCCCTTCCGTCTGCAGTGCTGCACCGCACCCACTTGGTACTGGACCGTGACTGCTGCTTCACTGCCAACCCCGGTGCACCGCCCCCGCCAGATCCCGCACGTCGACGTTTAGGGACTTCACTCGCCGTTTACTTAAGAATCGCCCGCGGCCCGGCTCCTTGTCCGTAAAGGACAATCGAAGGCCTCGACCACTCCGTTTTCCCCAACCCCGCCAAAACTCAAACCCTGCACCGCACCGCACCGCACCGCACCGCACCGCGAGCCCCGCGCCGTCTTCAGCCTCAACAACGCCCCCCGGACCCGAGATCGCCGGACACCCTTGACTTCATCAATCGCCGCGACTTGACTACATCGCACTCATCACCGCTGCTCTCGAACCCCGCGTTCCTCGAGCATCACCCCTACATATCACATCCCTGTCGGAATGGCCCGATAGCATCTCTACTCCCCCAACATCAACAGACCGTTGCAAAACACCCCCTTACCTTTCTGGTAGCCTCCCCGGATCACCGAACCATTCTGAGAACCGCATGCGGGGAATTTCCCCGCCTATTCTTTGACTCGGTCAAAGCACCCTCGACCCCAGGGCTCGCTCTTGCCTCTAGAACGAACCCCCCAAGCGCTTGCGCCTCTCTGTATTCTCGGCCCCTGGAATCGGGCCGCCCCCTCCTGGTCGCCGGACCAGACACCCCCCTCCCCCCGGACAAAACCCGCACTCTCCCAAGGTGGCGTTTTACCTGGACACCAGCACACAACCCAACCTCGTTGACTCTTGCTACTGCGTGCTGCTCGGCAACCCCGTCTGCTACTGCGACTACTACTCCGACCCGACGACGGCCTCCCTCGAGATCGAATCCGTCGACGACCCTCCCCCGACCGCGAGCCCGCCGTCACCATGGAGGTCACCTACGGCACTTGGTGTCACGGCGTGTCCACTCGACACCCCCTCCTCTTCTTCGGGCGTGCCGAGCCCGACCCTAAGCCTGATGAACCGCGAGATCGAGAATGAGAGCGACCGCGCGAGCGACGCCGCCGTCACCCCCGCCGGCCTTGTTGTCGTCGGCGGCGGTGGTGGCAGCGGCGCCGGCGGCATCGACATCGCCCGCATGCGCTTCGAGTGCCGCTGGCAGAACTGCGGCAAGATCTTCCGCCGACCCAGCGACCTGACGTGAGTCCTCCGTTCTTGTCATGACATGCACACTTCAGGAGACTGACCAGCCCAGCAAGCACGAAAGGTACCACGTCAAGGAGTACCTCTGCGACCAGCCCGGCTGCGCCAAGGCCTTCGCCACGCAGAAGGACCTGAGGCGCCACCAGCGCACGCACGGCACCGCCGACGGCGGCGGCGCCGCGGGGTACCGCTGCCGCGTCCCCGGGTGCCGGAAGGCCCGGACGGGGCACGTGTACAACCGCCGCGACAACTTCGTGAGGCACCTGCGCACCAAGCACGCCGGCATGGACGTCGATGTCCGGGAGGACTATGATGTCACGTACTGAGCGTTTGGTCCTGGGTACAGACCTCTTTTGAGATTGAAGTAAGGGGATGGCTTTTTTTTTTTTTTCGAATATTCAAAGGCAACGAGAGTTTCCAACGTTTTTTTCTGGTTTTGGTTCGGGTTTCTACTTTTTTGATATCCTTGGGTTTGGTACGCTCCTGCTTCACACGGGGAAAAGGGCAGTCGAGCTCTCTCTCGAATTCGGTTGTGTTTTTCTTTGGGTACATTTCGGTGGCTGCCAAACAGGGAAACAGGGAAACGGGAAACGATATAGACTTGGGACTGGCTTTTTGTGTTTTTCTTTTTTTTCTCTCCTTAGGGATGACTCGTTTTGTCCTCAGGGGCGACGGCTCTTCTCTCTGGGATGGATGGCTTTTGTGTGTCATCCCCTTGCTTTATCTTTCTTGGATACCTCGTTCATGTGTTTCATGACCCCCTCTTATGGCTTATGAACTGAACATTTTTTTGTCGTTTTTGGTTTTAGAATGAGTGTGCATGGCTTGTTTCTTTGAAGCAAGCTGGGATTAATATTATGAGAAAAGTCTTGCTCGATGTTGGGAATGTGTGTTGTGAAAATGTGCTGCTTGTTTGGGATGATCCAAGAGATAACCCGAGGATTCGTTCGAGTAGGTTCTGTTCAAAGTCATTTTTGCACATTTTCTTTGTTCATCATCCTCTCTGTTGTCGGTCCTCTCTGTTGTTAGTCCTCTCTGTTGTTAGTCCTTTCTGTTGTTAGTCCTCTCTGTTGTTGGTCCTCTCTGTCGTCGGTCCTCTCTGTCGTTGGTCCTCTTTGTCGTCGGTCCTCTCTGTTGTTATTCTTGTGTGTCATCCCCTCTGTCGTTGGCCCTCTCTGTTGCCATTCTCGTTTGTCGTCCTCTCTGTTTGCCATCCTCTCCGTTGTCCGTCGTCTTTCTGACGGTTCTACGTAGGCAGCTACCCGAGGTGGAAAATATGTCCTTCCAAAAGCGGTAGCAGCCCAGGTGAGCACCTTTCTTAGTAGGTCTATAGGTAGGTAGATAGGTAGGTAGGTACCTATAGGGGAGGGGCCTACTTTAAGTAGAGTATATATCTTATTTTAGTAGGTAGTGTAGTACTATAGAAGTAGTAGAGTACTAGTATACTAACTTTAGTCTATTTAATATAAATCTAACTTGTTTTTTTTACTTTATTATATAGTTTAAAGTCTACTATATTTACTATATTTACTATAGTTTAAATATTTATATTTTTACTATTTTTATTAATTTTAATAAAATCTTTTTAATATTAAATAAATTAATAAAAAGGTTCTTTACTACTTAAAAAAGTTAACTACTACATATAGTAGTAAACTTTATATAGATATAGAGGTTTTATTTTATTAAAGCTCTGTTTAAAAGGCACCCCCTCCTAAGTAAGTAGACCTATTAGATTTCGCGTATATTCGTATATATATAAAGCTATACTTTAAGGGCCATTAACGCGTTTTTTACTTTAATAGCACTATAGGCCTTTAAACCCCCTAAACACAACTACAGCCTTTAGAGCCAGCAAAACATTACTCTAAAGCAGCCATTAACTACCTTAAACACCAAAATCCACCTATACATTATAGTATACTAGTAACTTTAAACTATATAATCTAACACACCTCCCTAGTAAAAGCCTCTTAAGGACCTTATTAAATCTAATTATAAACAAAATTATATACTAATTATACTTTAACTACTCTATAATTACTTTTATATAGCTTACTTTTTTAAAACTATAATCCCTTTAAAGTCCTTATTTTAAGTAGTTCTATTATTCTTATTAAACCTTTATTTTTATAGTAAAAAGAGTAATACTATTTTTAAAGTACTTAAAAGCTATAATCCCTTTTATTTATTCCTTATTAGTAAAGTTAAAGCCTTTATAGTATTTACTTTAAAGCTTAGTATTACAAAGTACTTAAAGCTAAACTATTTAATTTACTATATTAAATTACTTAAAAAAGAGTTTAAAGTAAGTACTAGTAAGCAGCTTTATAAAGCTATTTATTATTAACTATACTATAAACTAATATTTAACTTTAATATAGCCTTTTTAAGCCTTTTAATATAATTAATAGTTATAAATATTAATATAGTAAAGCTTTATATATAGTTAAACTATCTCTTTATTAATAAAATAAATTATCTATTAATTATTATATTAAATATATACACTTAGTACAGTAGCATTAAAAGCAGAAGTAGCACTAAAGGTCTACTTACTAAGGTCTATACAAAGTATAGTTATTAAACAACTTATAAAAATAGCCTTTTTAGCTACTTAAAAAAGAGTAAGAAGCTTAGCTTTAGTTATTAATATAGTTATAGTATTCTATTTATTAACTTACTACCTAATAAAGCTACTAAAAAGCTTAATTATAAATACTTAAAAACTTTTATAGTTTAGTGTATTATTAGTAAAACTAGTATTTAAAGTAATTATTAAACTATTATTAGAGCTACTTTCTTTATAACTAAATTTAAAGTAAAGAGTACGCTTTGTAGAGAGGTATTTAATTACTTATTCTACTTTTTTAAAGTACTTAAGGCTGGAGTTATAGTTAAAGCGCGTAAAATAGCTTACTATAAGGGCCACGTCCAGCCTTATTATTATTATACTATATATAATTAAACTAACATTACTTTAGTATTAATTAATATCTATATATAGAGTAGAGCCTTTATAAAGAAGTAGTTTAAGTAATTAAATTAAAGAAGTATATAGTTATTTTACTTATAGGCCTTACCTTTTTAAGTACTTAATAACTTTATTAATATAAATAAACTATAAAAGCTAAAAGTACTTTATAGTATAGTTATAAATAACTTTAATCCCTAAAAACTATTATAAGTCTTTACTACTCTTAAAAAAGTATTACTTTTAAAGTACTCTTATAAGCAAAAGGGCCTCTTTATAGTATTTAAAAGGGAAGTATAAAATATAGTTATTAATATAAAAAAAAAAGGTAATACAGCTACGTATCTAATAGCAATTCTTACCTACTATATACTCTAGCCTAAGCTTTTTTAAACTAGCTTCTAAATAGTATTACTATAAAAGCAAAAAGCAGTATAGGCTATAAAGCACTTTATTAAACTTAAAGATATACCTAGGCTTTTAATACCTAGGGGGTATTTATATATAAACATTTTTATTAAATAAAACCTATATAAATGTATTTACTATATTATATTATAAAAGTTTAAAATTAAAGTAGTTTATAATAACTATAAGTATTTAAAATAATATACTAATAAGCATTAAAGTATAGGTATTTTACTTATTTCTTAACTACTAATTACTATATATAATAAGGCGCGCTTTAATCTTAAGGAGCCTTCCATACTTATTTAACTTATATATATATACTTAATAGTATCCTAGGATCTAAAAACTATTAATAACACTTTTAAAAACCTCTCTCTAAAAGTCGGTCTTATAATAGCTTTATAAATAATTTACTTTAACTACTTATATTAAAATTATATAAGGGTAAGTTAATACTTCTAAATAAAACATAAGTAGGGGCTAAAGCTTTTACTAGGGGATACTAAGAGTAGGAACTTTAGTCCATAGTTAATATAGCGCTTTACACTTATTTAACAAAATCTAAGCACCTACAACCCCTCCCTATAGCTAAATCTTACTATTAAAGTATTTAATATCTATATTTTAAAATACCTTTATAGTATATTAAATACTAGGGGTTCCCTTTAATAAGTTATAAGTAACTAAGTAGCTAGCCTAAAAGTAGCTTTACTATAAAGTATTTTAAAATAATAATAAAGTACTAGTTAAGAAAGTGGCTTTATAAAACGTTTATTTATATTAAGGTATATAAGCTACTAAGGCGGCTTAGTTTATAGGTTTAGTTATAAATATAAACTAATAAGGGTTTATAAAAAAAAGGTTTTTATTTATTAACTTAGCTATAATCCACCTCCCTAGGTATTAGTTTTTTTTAATTAGTATTTAAAAGAATAAAATAAGCGAGTTAAAAGGAGTAAGTAGGAGTTTAAAGTAAGTAAAGGAGTATTTATAGTTATAGAGTTTATTATTATTAAGAATAGTATTACTTAAGTTAAGTTTATTAAAAACGTTATTAAGGGAGTTTATAAAAGGAGATACTTTATTATTTTTTTTACTTAGTAAGAATAGGTAGAGCTATATTTAAGAATTAGTTTTATTAACTATAGTAAGGCTTTTTTAAACCTATTTAGTAATAACTTAAAGGTTAAGGTTATTATAGTTACTAGTAAGTAAATTTAGGTTACTATTATAGTATTTTTTTTTATTAAATATAACGTTATATATAGTAATAATCTTTTTAGTTATAGGGTTTTATATTTAATACTAATTTATAAATATATAACTAATAAAAAAGCCTATAAAGGCATAGTTATAAAGGTAGTTAAGACGCTTCTTTTTAAGCTACGCAGTAGCTATAAGGGTATATACTTTATACCTATATAATCTTAAGTATATAAGGCTTAGTTTTATAGTTTTATTACTATAGAGCTATTAATAAAGTGCTTTATATAGAGTCTTCTAACTAAAGGCCACTTAAGGCGTATAGTTATAAAGATAAGTTACTACTCTATAAATATTAAACTACACTTTATAGAGTAGCTTACTACCTTTATATATTATTCAAGCCTTTATTTTAATTATAGTACTAATACACTTAGCACCACCGTTTTAATTTTATGTATATAGAGCGGATAGCTTAACGCGTTTACTATACCTTTAAAGGTTATTTATAAAGTAGTAGTACTTTTTAATCTTACTATTATACTTAAAAGTAAGTATCTTAACATTATATTAAACCTTTAAAAGTAAAATAAACTTTTTAAAAACTTTAATAAGTATTTCTATATTATAGTTATATAAGTAGTAGTCCTATAAGTACTATAAAATATAGTTAATAAATACTAATATAAATATAAACCTACTATAGTTTTTAGTATATAAGTAAAAGTTAAATGTAATATACTTACTAGGGTAGGTATATATGTTACTTTTTTATAGCTTATAGTTAATAATTTACTTTACTTTATTAATATTATAGGTATTATAGTTTAAAAGGGTATTACTAAGTACTATTTTAGGGGTGATAGAGATTTAGATACTACAGGCTAATAAGGAAAGGTGCTAAAGCAGTTTAGGACTAGAATAACTAAGCCACTAATACTACGTTTCTTTAAAGTTTTTTAAAAATCTTTATTTTTATTAAGAGTACTTTATTTAATAGTATAGAGTATATATATACTAAATAACCTATATAGAGTCTTTATATACAAGTGCTTTATTAAAAAGCTTATTATACTTTAATACTTTTTAACTATATATAGTTTTAATAAAGCTAAAAAGGAAGTAATTAGATTTATATAGTATAAAGTACTATTTAGGGCACTTATCCTACTAGTACCCGTACTTATAAAGCTAGTTATAAAAAATAAGGTTAATTACTATAGATATATATAATATAACGTTATATAAGTATAAATTAAATTATTTATTATTAGCTAATATAATATATATATTTACGTCTCTATATTCTTTAATTACAAGGGGCTTAAAGCTAGCCTATAGGTAATTACTTATACTAGCTACTTAAAGGTTACTAAACTATTATTTATCTTTAAAAATATAAATAAACGTACTAGAATTAAAGAGGTAGGAGTCCCTAAGGAGATATAGCAATAGGCCCTTATATTAAATAGCCTAAAATACTATAGATAAATACTTAATACTCCTTATATAGTAACTATATAGTTACTAGTCTTAAATCTCTTTAACGCACTAGATTAGCTATTTATTATTTATAAAGTTCTTTTTAACTCTTTTATAGTAGTAATTAAGTAGCTTTTATCCGTTATATATATACTCTAAAAAGGTATAAAAGTAATCTTTAAAGTAGTAGTGTATAGAGTATACTAAGTAAAAAGGGGCTAATAGAGTAAAGGAAGCGGGAGATACTAATAAAGCTTTACTCTGCGATTTTTTTAAGTTAGTATTATTATATTTATAGCTACTAAAGTACTTAAAAGGGCTATAAAGAACTACCTTATTAATAGTAAAGGCGCTTTACGTACTTTTCCTATATCCTATAAACTCTAGTATCTATTTAATTATAGTAGTTATTTTAGTAATAACTTTATTAAACCTATAGTTATTTTAACTATTACTTATTATTATATAATAGTTTTTAACTTAAAATTAAAGTAGTAAATAGTTAAGGGAGTAAAGTAGCTTATAGATCTATAAATCTCTTTTATAAGCTACTTTAAGCCTAACAGTACAACTCTTATATATATAGTTAACCTATATTATAAACTATTTAACTATAATAGCTTTTATTATAAGCCGCTTATTATAAGGTGCAGTAAAGTAGTTAATATAAAGCTAGTTAGTGTATTAGTAGTATATACTTTTTATAAGTCTAAAGTACTTATAGAGGTTTTAAATCTAGACTATTAGCCCTAAAGTACTTAAATAGTACTAAATCCTAAACTTTTTAATAATAGTACTCTATATCTAAAAAACAATAGTATTTTTAGTTTTTTTTTACTTTTAGTACATTACTTTTATAGTACAGTATAGGGATAAAAAGTTAATATAGTACTTAAGGGCCTTTTTAAAGAAGTTAGTTATTATTTTAGTGCAGTAGTAGTCTACTACTCTAAATAGAAGTAAAAGGTTCTTTTCTAAAAGTACTTAAAAAAAAGGGTTTATAGTAAGTTTATCTACTTTAGATCCTATAGTCTAAAAGTAAAGGACTTTTAACTTAGGGCTATAGTAAGTAATAGACTTTAAATAGTTACTAAAGCGCGGCTCTTAGGGCGGGGTATTACTAATAAGGGGCTCTAAATCTATAGAAGTTAGTATTAAATTTTACGTATATTTATATATATATAAAGCTATACCTTAAGGGCCATTAACGCGTTTTTTACTTTAACAGTACTATAAGCCTTTAAACCCTTTAAACACAGCTACAGCCTTTAGAGCCGGCAAAACGTTACTCCAAAGTAGCTATTAGCTACCTTAAACGCTAAAATCTACCTATATATTATAGTATACTAATAGCTTTAAGCTACATAATTTAACACACCTCCTTAATAAGGGCCTCTTAAGGGCCTTATTAAATCTAATTATAAACAAAATTATATACTAACTACACTTTAACTACTCTATAATTACTTTTACATAGCTCACTTTTTTAAAACTATAATCCCTTTAAAATCCTTATTTTAAATAGTCCCGTTATTCTTATTAAACCTTTATTCCTATAGTAGGAAGAGTAATACTGTTTTTAAAGTACTTAAAAGCCACAATCCCTTCCGTCTATTCTTTATTAATAAAGTTAAGGCCCTTATAGTATTTACTTTAAAGCTTAGTATTATAAAGTACTTAAAGCCAAGCCGTTTAATCTACTATATTAAGTTACTTAAAAAAGAATTTAAAGTAAGTACTAGTAAGCAGCTTTATAAAGCCGTCTACTATTAACTATACTATAGATTAATATTTAACTTTAATATAGCCTTTTTAAGCCTTTTAATATAACTAATAGTTATAGATATTAATATAATAAAGCTTTATATATAGTTAAACCGTTTTTTTATTAATAAAATAAATTATTTATTAATTATTATATTAAATATATATACTTAGTATAGTAGTATTAGGAGTAGGAGTAGTACTAAAGGTCTACTTACTAAAGTTTATATAAAGTATAGTTATTAAATAGCTTATAAAAATAGCTTCTTTAGCTATTTAAAAGAAAGTAAAAAGCTTAGCCTTAGTTATTAACGTAGTTATAGTATTTTATTTATTAGTTTACTACTTAATAAAGCTATTAAAAAGCTTAATTATAAATACTTAAAAACTCTTATAGTTTAGTATATTATTAGTAAAACTAGTATTTAAAGTAATTACTAAACTATTATTAAGGCCACCTTCTTTATAGCTAAATTTAAGGTAAAGAGTGTACTTTATAAAAAGGTATTTAATTACTTATTCCGCCTCTTTAAAGTACTTAAAGCCGGGGTTATAGTTAAAGTACACAAAACAGCTTACTATAAAGGCTACATCCAGCCTTATTATTATTATACTATATATAATTAAACTAATATTACTTTAGTATTAGTTAATATTTATGTATAAA
Organism: Colletotrichum brevisporum; assembly: GCA_030770045.1. Lineage (NCBI taxonomy): Eukaryota > Fungi > Ascomycota > Sordariomycetes > Glomerellales > Glomerellaceae > Colletotrichum > Colletotrichum brevisporum. Next base: position 3,943,613 of record JAUGSI010000006.1, on the reverse strand, counting down.
GTAGAGCCTTTATAAAAAAGTAGCTTAAGTAATTAAATTAAAGAAGTATATAGTTACTTTACTTATAAGCCTTACCTTTCTAAGTACTTAATAACTTTATTAATATAAATAAACTATAAAAACTAAAAGTACTTTATAGTATAGTTATAAATAACTTTAATCCCTAAAAACTATTATAAGTCTTTACTACCCTTAAAAAAGTATTACTTCTAAAGTACTTTTATAAGTAAAAGGGCCTCTTTATAGTATTTAAAAGAAAAGTATAAAACGTAGTTATTAATATAAAAAAAAAAAGTAATATAGCCGCATATTTAACAATAATTTTTACCTACTATACACTCTAACCTAAATTCTTTTAAACTAGTTTTTAAATAGTATTACTATAAAAGTAAAAAGTAGTATAAACTATAAAGTACTTTATTAAACTTAAGGATATACTTAAACTTTTAATACCTAGGGGGTATTTATATATAAATATCTTTATTAAGTAGAACCTATATAAACATATTTACTATATTATATTATAAGAACTTAAGATTAAAGTAGTTTATAATAGCTATAAGCGTTTAAAATAATATACTAGTAAGTATTAAAGTATAAGTATCTTACTTATCTTTTAACTACTAGTCGTTATATATAATAAGGTGCGCTTTAATTTTAAAGAGCCTTTTGTATTTATTTAACTTATATATATATACTTAATAGTATTTTAGAATTTAAAAGTTATTAATAGTACTTTTAAAAACCTCTTTTTAAAAGTTAGTTTTATAATAGTTTTATAAATAGTTTACTTTAACTACTTATATTAAAATTGTATAAAGGTAAATTAATACTTTTAAATAAAATATAAATAGGGGCTAGAGCTTTTACTAGGGGGTACTAGGAGTGGGAACTTTAGTTTATAGTTAATATAGTACTTTGCGCTTACTTAATAAAATTTAAGTACTTATAACCCCTCTCTATAGTTAAATCTTACTATTAAAGTATTTAATATTTATATTTTAAAATACCCCTATAGTATATTAAATACTAGGGGTCCCCTTTAATAGGTTATAAGTAACTAAATAGCTAGCCTAGAAGTAGCTTTACTATAAAGTATTTTAAAATAATAATAGGGTACTAGTTAAAAAGGTAGCTTTATAAAACGTTTATTTATACTAGGGTATATAAGCTACTAGGGCGGCTTAGTTTATAGGTTTAACTATAAATATAGACTAGTAAGGGTTTATAAAAAAAAGGTTTTTATTTACTAACTTAACTATAATCTACCTCCCTAGGTATTAATTTTCTTTAATTAGTACTTAAAAAAATAAAATAGGTAAGTTAAAAGGAGTAGGTAAAAGTTTAAAGTAAGTAGAGAAGTATTTATAGTTACGGAGTTTATTATTGTTAAGGGTAGTATTACTTAAGTTAAGTTTATTAGAAACGTTATTAGGGGAGTTTATAAAAGGAGATACTTTATTATTTTTTTTACTTAGTAAGGATGGGTAGAGCTATGTTTAAAAGTTAGTCTTACTAGCTATAGTAAGGCTCTTTTAAACCTATTTAATAATAACTTAAAAGTTAAAGTTATTATAGTTATTAGTAAGTGAATTTAGGTTGTTATTATAGTATTTTCTTTTGTTAAATATAACGTTGTGTATAGTAATGATCTTCCTAGTTATAGGGTTTTATATTTAATACTAATTTATAAATATATAGCTAATAAAGAAGTTTATAAAAGTATAGTTGTAAAGGTGGTTAAGACGCTTTTTTTTAAGTTGTGTAGCGGCTATAAGGGTATATACTTTATACTTATATAATCTTAGGTGCATAAGGCTTAGTTTTATAAACTTGTTACTGCGGAGCTATTAGTAAAGTACTTTATATAGGGTCTTTTAACTAAAGGCTACTTAAGGTATATAGTTATAAAGATAGGTTACTGCTTTATAGATGTTAGGCTATACTTTATAGAGTAGCTTACTACCTTTACGTATTGTTTAAGCCTTTATTTTAATTATAGTATTAATATACTTAGTACTACTATTTTAATTTTATATATATAGAGTAGATAGCTTAATGCGTTTGCTGTACCTTTAGAAGTTATTTATAAAGTAGTAGTACCTTTTAATTTTACTATTATACTTAAAAGTAAGTATCTTAATATTATATTAAACCTTTAAAAGTAAAATAAACTTTTTAAAGACCTTAGTAAGTATTTCTATACTATAGTTATATAGGTAGTAGTTCTATAAGTACTATAAGACGTAGTTAATAAATACTAATATAGATATAAATCTACTATAGTCCTTAGTATATAAGTGGAAGTTAAATATAATATACTTACTAGAATAAGTATATATATTACTTTTTTATAGTTTATAGTTAATAATTTACTTTACTTTACTAATACTATAGGTATTATAGCTTAAAAGGGTATTACTAAGTACTGTTTTAGGGGTAATAGAGATTTGGATGCTGCGGGCTAATAAGGAGAGGCGCTAGAGTGGTTTAAGGCCGGGGTAGTTAAGCTACTAGTACTACGTTTCCTTAGAGCCTTTTAAAGATCTTTGTTTTTGTTAGGAGTGCTTTATTTAATAGTATGGAGTATATATATATTAAATGGCTTATGTAGAGTTTTTGTGTATAAGTGCTTTGTTAAAAAGTTTATTATACTTTAATACTTTTTAGTTATATATAGTTTTAATAAGGTTAAGAGGGGAGTAATTGGATTTACGTAGTATAGAGTACTACTTAGAGTACTTGTTCTACTAGTACCTATACTTATAAAGCTAGTTGTAAGAGATAAGGTTAGTTACTATAGATGTATATAACGTAACGTTATATAAGTATAAATTAAATTATTTACTATTAATTAATATAATGTATATACTTATATTTTTATATCTTTTAATTATAAGGGGCTTAGAGCTAGTTTATAAGTAATTATTTATACTAGCTACTTAAAGGTTATTAAACCGTTGTTTATTTTTAAAAATATAAATAAATGTACTAGAGTTAAGGAGGTAAGAGTTTTTAAAGAGATATAGTAATAGGTCCTTATATTAAGCGGCTTAAAATACTATAGGTAAATACTTAATACTCCCTATATAATAACTATATAGTTACTAGCCTTAAATCTCTTTAATATACTAGATTAATTATTTATTATTTATAAGGTTCTTTTTAGCTCTCTTATAGTAGTAGTTAAGTAGCTTTTACCCGTTATATGCGTACTTTAAGAAAGTATAAAAGTAATTTTTAAGGTAGTAGTATATAGAGTATACTAAGTAGAAAGGGGCTAATAAAGTAAAGGGAGTAGGAGATACTAATAAAACTTTATTTTATAATTTCTTTAAGTTAGTATTGTTATATTTATAGTTACTAAAGTACTTAAAAGGGCTGTAGAGAGTTACTTTATTAATAGTAAAAGTACTTTACGTACTTCTTCTACGTCCTATAAACTCTAGTATTTATTTAATTGTAGTGGTTATTTTAGTAACGGCTTTATTAAAACTATAGTTATCCTAGTTATTACTTATTATTATATAATAACTTTTAGTTTAAAATTAAAGTAGTAAATAGTTAAGGGAGTAAAGTAGCTTATAAATCTATAGATCTCCTTTGTAAACTACTTTAAACTTAATAGTATAACTTTTATATATATAGTTAACCTATATTATAAACTATTTAGCTATAGTAACTCTTATTATAAGCTGCTTATTATAGGGCGTAATAAAGTAGTTAATATAAAGCTAGTTAGTACGTTAGTAGTATATACTTTTTATAAGTCTAAAGTACTTGTAGAGGTTTTAAATCTAAACTACTAGCCCTAAAGTACTTAAGTAGTACTAAATCCTAAGCTTTTTAATAATAGTACTTTATATTTAAAGAATAATAGTATTCTTAGCTTTTTTTTACTTTTAGTACATTACTTTTATAGTATAGTATAGGGATAAAGAGTTAATATAGTACTTAAGGGCCTTTTTAGAGAGGTTAGTTGTTGTTTTAGTATAGTAGTAGTTTATTATTTTAAATAGGAGTAGGAGGTTTTTTTTTAAAGGTACTTAAAGAGGAGGGTTTGTAGTAAGCTTATCTGCTTTAGATTTTATAGTTTAGGAGTAAAGGGCTTTTAGCTTAGGGCTATAGTAAGTAATAGACTTTAAGTAGTTACTAAAGTATAGTTCTTAGGGCGGGGTATTACTAATAAAGAGCTTTAGATTTATAGAGATTAAGTTAAAAGCTTCTTATACGTTAAGGGTATTTATAAGTACTTAAAAGTTATAGAGCTATAGGTACTAAATAACTAGGCTATTAAGAATAGTTTTTTAAGGGATTAAAAGGACGTTTATAGTAATTTTTATATTTAATAAAGTAATTTAAAAATAATTAATTATATATAGTAGAAGGGGTAGTAAAATAAAACTCTTAATTATTAGATTTTGTGTATATTTATATATATATAAAGCTATACTTTAAGGGCTATTAACGCGTTTTTTACTTTAACGACACTATAGGCCTTTAAATTCCCTAAATACAGCTATAGCCTTTAGAGTTAGTAAAACGTTACTTTAGAGTAGCTATTAGCTACTTTAAATACTAAAATCTACCTATATGTTATAGTATACTAGTAGCTCTAAGCCACGTAATCTAATAGTTGGGTTAAGAGCTTTCTACGCATTAAGGGTATTTATAAGTACTTAAAAGTTATAGAGCTATAGGTGTTAAGTAGCTAGGCTATTAAGGATAGTCTTTTAAGGGGTTAAAAGGACGTTTATAGTGATTTTTATATTTAATAGAGTAGTTTAGAAACGATTAATTATATATAGTAAAGGGAGTAGTAGAATAAGACTTTTAATTATTAGATTTTGTATATATTTATATGTATATAAAGCTATGCCTTAAGGGCCATTAACGCGTTTTTCACTTTAATGGCGCTATGGGCCTTTGAACCCCCTGAACGCAGCCACGGCCTTTGGAGCCAGCGAAACGTTGCTCTGGAGTGGCTATTGGCCACCTTGAACGCCGAAATCCGCCCATACGTCGTAGTATGCTAGTGGCTCTAAGCCACGTAATCTGACAAGACCCCTCCTAGGTAGGTAGGTAGGCAGGCACATTTCATTTTAAAGTGGGTCCTTCACCCGGGCTCCTTCCTCGAATGTTCACTTCGAGACCCTGGAGTGTCTTTCTTTCATCTTGCGGCCCTCATATCCTCTATTTTTCCTCTACCTATCTAGGTATTTTCAACTCAACATACCCATCTCCGCCACGTCAACACAACTCGTCGAGCACCAACCGCTCGCTCTATGCCATCATGGCCTCGGATACGGTGATCGACGCCATCCAGATATGGGCGCCTCACTTACCACGCGAGATAGTCCTCCTCATCATCGAAGCCGCTGTTGAAGAGGCGTACGCCAGAGCCCGCGATTTCCGCTTCGAACTCCATCTTCACTCAAGACCGCCTGAATCCAGATCACCAGATCGACTCTATGTCAAAATCTTCGGTAAAAATACCGTTCGTGATCGATTCTATCTCATACAGAATATCTCTCAAATCGACCGCAGTGCTCGCAGCACTGTTCACCGCCGCTTCGTCCGCTTCCCTTTGTACGATTCCTCGGTGCCCGGAGCATGGATCTGCCCTTCAGTCGACGTTTACTATATTCAGGAACCCAGCCTGATCCTGGAGACACTCAAGAAACCGATCCCGGAAAATTGGGAGCTTATGCGTCATATTCGGATAGTCATGTACAGTACCTTTGCAATTCTACGGCCAAAACACAAATGTATTCTTGCGCTTGTCAAATTCCTACCGAGTGTCGAGGCTGTCACATCAGACGACCCAAATCGTCACCGCCGGCGAAGAAAGAATCGTTGCCTAGGACGCCCGGGAGACATCATTCGACCCGCCAAGCTTACCGACCTGAAGCCCAATGCCGAAACGCGTTGCAGGCCGTTCTGGGAAATGGGTATTCGCGTCCGACTCCACCTGGAGTGCCGGTGGTGGAAACCCAAGGATGACGATCTGGAAGTAATCTTGACGCCAAAGGGAATCCGTCTCAAGTTGTTGAAACCCGAAATCAACTGCTATTCTTATGATGGTCATACGGGACCAGCGTCCGACGCGGAGGAGGACGATTGAGGTGCGTCTCTGAAGTAAGGCAACAGTCGTTCTCGCTCAAAGATCTTTCAACTGACTCGATTAGCAAGCTATCACCTCCTCGTCCCCGGCTGTCTCTCACTGTCGTTGCTGTCGTTGTCGTTGTCCTTGGTTTATCAAGTATGGATAACCGTTTGTTTCGAAAAGAACTCAGCAAACATTGAATGGCCAACTGGAGGCTATCAAGTATGGCGACTCAGTCTGGAGCCTTCGCCGGAGACTGCTGGATCCCGACAGAGCGGATCGCCTGCCAGCATGCAAGACGTCGACATCTACGAGATCGCTTGAGGAGCTTAGGAATCTCGGTCTGGTGCTGGACATGTCAGGATTTGTACGAGTTTAGTAATTGCTTTGTTGATTTCAGAAAGAAAGAAAAAAAGACACTAGATGGAAACCTTTCCAGAGACTCAGGGCACTGTATACACGATCCAAAACCAACTCATAACTCACGACGAAAGGATCGGTTGGTTCTCTTCAAAAGCAAACAACGCCGATACAATGCGATGCTCTCTACTGAACGGAGCTGCCTGCTCGGCAATCTGGTCTGCTCAGCAATGTGGCGGGCTTGCTGCTTCTAGTGGCACATCGAGGTCTCCGCTCCACACCAGGTCTCCGTGCTGAGACCCCTGGGAGAGTCCATCTTTGGCGAGCTGGCGGGAGTTGCAACCCCGAATTCTTCCCGCCCGTGACGTCTGAATGAAAGCTGTGGCACCGTTTCCTGGGGCCATGAATGGAACCAGGGAAAATCGAGGCGGGACATTGCGGGGAGGATAGGTCTGTGTGCAGTAGTGGTAGGCCGAACTCGCGTCGATTTCCAACAATTATGTCAGGATCAACAATCAATAAACCAACACTTGAATTATGAACTTGCTTGATTTACTTCTAATTCTCAATGGTAACTATCTCTATTACCTATTGATTCAACAGCTACTCAATTCTTGACCACAAAATCATGACTTCTGTGGTTACACTACGTTCTTAGGTATGCTGTGATTTTCTTTTTTCCCCTCCATGTGTGCCTGGGTACTGTAGCTGGCGATGGTGCACTATGGTAGGCCTAGGGCACTGCGGTTTGATAGCCTGTAGGGACCTAACACCTCAACCTACCCCCCTGAAGCTACCCCCTCACCCTGGAGGGGATCGACCAAGTTTCCTGTTGTGCCCGCATACCTTTCCTCGTGACGACTTCAACATCAACTACACAACGACTTTAAGTACGTAATATTCAATTACAGAATGACTTCAGTTGCTTGAGGTTAGTCAAACGACGACTTCAATTGCGCAATTCGTTGCGCAACGTCCGAGCGATGCGTAGTACAGCTGGAAGTCGTGGTATTAGTGCCTATGGCAGGACCCACACAGGCGGGATATGCGGGCAGTACAGGAAATTCAGTCGGTCTCATATTTCATGGATGATTCTGAATCCGAATATGATTTGAAGTCTAGACTTGATTTAAGATCTGGGAATCATTGTCTCCGAAGCACACGTTAGTTGAGGCGACCTGGCTTCAGGACACTAATCACAACCCAAGGCCTGGCAGTAGTGTGAGCTTACACGCTCATCGCCCGTATCACGCTCTGCAGTCTTGACGAACCTCTCAGACAGTCCACACCAGACTCCAATCAGGAAAAGCGACGAGCGTTGTTTCTTGCTATGAAATGAAAATCAAGAATGTGAATAAGAACATCGAACCACGACGCCCGCCCACGCACCAAGCCAGACACCAAACTACTGCCCCGACGCCTTTGTCGCCTGCAAGACGGTCTGGATCTGCTCCAGGCCGAGCGTCTTCTCCTCCTGGCACGCGAGCAGCGTGGAGACCTTGACCACGTTCTTGATCTGGCGCCCGTTGAGGTCCAGCTGCGCCAGCTGCTTGAAGTCGTCGTCCGCGACGGAGTTGCCGAGCTGCGACCGCGAGACGAACTGCCGCCAGATGCTCTCCCGCGCGGACGCCTCGAGGTCCGGGTAGTGCAGCGTCAGGTGGATTCGGCCGTGGAAGGCGCTGTCGATCGTGTCGGCGCGGTTGGACGTCATGAACATGATTCCTTGGTAGTACTCGAGCAGTCTGGAGGAAGTTGCCGTGTTAGCAAGGGCTTTCTCGTATGTTCCAAAATAGACAGCTTCCGTACCTCAGGAAAACCGCGACGATCTCGTTGTGGGCCAACTCCGTCGTTGTCCTCTCCTGTATGAACACATCGCACTCGTCAAAGAGAAGAATGGCATCCCACATCTCGCACATCCTCATGACTTCCTCGAGACGACTCTCGAGGTTTTCGGGATCTCGGCCTAGTTCTCCTGCGCTGAGAAAGTAGAGTGGTTTCCGCAGCTTGTCAGCTACTGCTTCAGCTGTAAGGGTCTTTCCTATTCCAGGCTTCCCAACAAGCATCATGATAATGCCCTTCCCTTTGCCTTGAATAATGTCGTCGAAAAGGTTCTTGTGCTTAGACTGGCCCTCAGCGAATGACAGTATCAGGTTCTTAAAGCCGCCAGGCAAGATGAGGTTGTCGATAGCTGCGTCGTTCCATGTGATGTCTTCGACTTTGTCCACTTCGAACTCGGCCCATTGTTTCAACTTCAATGAATAGCCTCTCACTACCGAAGGGCATAGAAGTAGCTGTTCATCGGACAGGCTTGTCGCTGATGTCTCCAGTCAGCCTGATAAGAACACCCGGGTTCACTTGGCAAACACTTACTTGGTACGGTCTTCCCCCTTTCAGTTTTCCTCTTTTCAGTATGCCTTGTTTCCTGGGACATGACGGCTTGGGGATGATATCCACCCAACATGACTTGCTGTGCTTGCAACATGTTCCTTGGTGGTATCCCTGGCCCCGTCTTGTCTTGGTGTACCATCCGCTCCTTGACAGAGATTTCGGGCATGATAGATTCATCAGCAATTGGGGAAAGGCTTGGTTTTGGACCTCTCTCCCTGAAGAAGGAAACCGCATCAATGATGATACGCCCGCTTGCCTATTGGTTGGTTCTTGGGTTAGTTGCAAATTGTTGGTTAGAAATGAACCGATGCCAACTCACATCCCTTTCGGTCTGGCACCTGCCGCGATAACTATAGCATGTGACCAACCCAGAATAGGACTTGTGATGACATCCCTGTAATTCTTGAAGCTTGCGACCTCGGCCAATTGCACTTGCCTCCGCTTCTTCTCTGGCGGGATGAAAAGTGGCGGGAAATAGGCTCAGCTCGGTGATTTGTTGCGTGCCGCCGAATCCCTGGATACACCAACTTTCCTCCTTGTAGCCGAAGGATACACCATCCCACTCCACGTACTTAACTGCAATCTTCAACACACCGTTACATTCGTCATATTCACAACTTTTGACAATGAAGAATGTCGCCGTCTCGCCAGAAACGTGGACAACACGCTCTCCAGGCTCGAAAAGTGTCCAGAGTAAGCGGTAAGTAATGACCTTGTGGTCGATGAGGTCTTCGAGTTCGACAATGACGTCTTGGAACTCTTCATCGATCACGTCCCATAGGAGCTGGGAGAACGCGGCGGCGGAGGGGTCCTCTTGTTTCTGGCGATCGAGGATCGACTTGAACTGCTTCCGCCGGTAGTAGAAAGGGCGAAAAGGCGACGTGAACGTCAGCTTCTTCAGCCCGGCCGTGATGCCGTTGTACCCGGAGAAGACTTCGCTGAGAGTGTTTCTCAAGGAGTCATTTTGAACGACTATGGAGTCCAGCTCCAGCGACTTTTCTTCTCCGTGGCTTTTGCGCATTCGAACGACCAGGGCCTTTTGTTTGACCTCTTGCTGTTTCTGGACTTCAGTCGGGAGGTCATCAGGGTATTCTTCAACCCAGTTTTTACAGCATCGGCACTTAGGAGGACCTTCGTAAAGCGTCTGGATGGAACATTCGAAGCCCTCCGTCTTCGGCTGTGGTTCTTGGGGAGATCTAGGTGGTGGTGTCGGCGAGTGTTGTCGTTTCGTCTCGGCTTGGGGATTTAATGTGTCAGTCAGGGAGAGGACTTGCGTTAGATCAATTGCTTCCTCATCATCCCCCGACATCATGTCAGTCTAATCGAAAGACTTGTGGGTTTTGAAAACAACAATCAAAGCACGGTCGTTTGAGTTGACGGCGAGGACCAAGGTTGGGTTCCATGAGGTCCGGTCGAGCCCGACATCTAGCCTCATATTTAGCCTTACGGTTGCCCTTGGCTGACCTTGTTGTGGTTGGTTCGCTTTGGAGGCCTCCTGACTTGAAAGGCAACTTTTCAAGGCGACAGAGTGCATAGCCATAAACGACACAGTGTCAGACTGGGCTAGTGGAGGCAAGCACCCTCTGCCAGTCAATTCGGTCTGCCCTGCATACATAAAGTGAAGGAGCTGAGGGCCCGCACTTGGCAACAACTCTGCTTTGCATGTGGTGACACCCCAAGTTCACCACCTTTCTGACCAAAATACCTCTCAAACGGTTGGACAGAGCCCCGCACACTATCACGTGGTAATGCCTTATGTATGTCTTCGTGTGTCACAAAACATTACGGTACATGTGAAGTACTTTGTTTCGGGCGATGGGTCTGCCTTACATCCACCACCAACAGTTACAGATGAGTTCTCCCGGATCATCTTTAACGCCCAGAATACACAGTGAATACAGGTACTGCGAACCTGGGCGTATTGTTGGGCAGACACTTCGGGCCTGACCTCCATCACCAGTCAGCAAATTTCTGGCCATCACCGTAGTTGCAGATTATGAGTACCCCATACGAGAGATTTCTGAAGTTAGGCAGCACTCGAAGGGATATTCCCATCAAACAAGACAGCAGAGAAAATTTACCAACCATCCTTAGACCTGCGGTGTCTGGCGACGAATAACACTCCAGACGGGCGACCTTGGGAATTCGTCTTCCTCCGGAGCATTGCGATTCATTGCTGTCTGGTGAAATCAAGGCTACCTAGGACACAGCTCTCGAACATGTCGCTGTCGGATTATTCACTCACGTTTCGGGACGAGCTGGGGTCGTCATTCTCGGATGACGACGTCGAGAGAGTCTGGCAAGACCGTTGCTTTCCCCTCGTCCTGACAGACCATTTCCAAGACAACTGGAAAGCAGTCGGGGACTCCGACGGATTGTTCGTGACACCTTCACAGCAGCGTTGTCGAGTTGAAGCTTTGCCGCATCGCAAGGCAAGACTGCAGATCATGACATACGACAAAAGAGGATCGTGCCTTGAGGATATCCCGTACGAGGCTGTTGTCTTCTCGAAAGTCATGCATCAGTCCTTCTGCAATACAGCGTCTGAGGAGAAACAAGAGCCTTACACGGTGAAGAGACGGCGTTTCATCGACAATTTCGTGGCCAAACTGCCCAACAAGTGGCGACGTCTGATCGTCCTGGACGACCTTCATCTTCACGTCGAAAGTCCCTCCGAAAGCCTCCAATCTCTCAACCTCGATATTTACATGCCTCTCGCAAGCCTGAAGAATATCCGGCTGTTGGTGCTGAAGCCCAGCCCTCATTCCCACTCACCTATCGAATGCACACTCGTGGAAACAGAGCTGCCTTCAGCCACCAATTACGAAGCACTCTCATACGTCTGGGGCAAAGGGAAACCAGATCTGTCGATCATGCTCAACGGAAAGAAGTTCCCAGTCATGCAGAATCTTGCTGCGGCTTTGCGGCAGCTCCGGCCGCAGGGTTCAGAACCAAGAGTCTTGTGGGTTGACGCTGTATGTATCGACCAGTCCAACATCCGAGAGCGCACCGAGCAAGTTGCACAGATGGACGCCGTTTACAGTAACGCTGCTGCCGTGGTAGTTTGGCTTGGACCCGAGACCAACACGAGCGCCGTCGTATTCGACGTCCTCAGCCAGCTGAAAACGCTCGAAGCTTCCCAGAACCCACCCTTTAGCTCCATACCACAATTTCTTGAATTCCCGTTCGAAGTCTTGTACTATCCTGCGGTGAGGATGGCTCCGTCGCGTGTTGCGGCGCGGGTGGCGAGGCCACTGATACCTCACGACCCAGCGATAGCTTCGCACATACACCTGATGATGCAGCGAGAACGTCCGTTGAACACACCAGGGTACGTCAATGCAATGATCGAATTCTGTGACGCACTGACCGAAATTCTTCGCCGGCCTTGGTGGACCAGAGTCTGGGTCTTGCAGGAACTCACTTTGGCTAAGAAGGCGTCGCTTCGATGCGGCTCGATATCGGTGGACTGGAAGTTATTCCAAGCTGTCTTGTTCACAACTATCAGGGAGGGCAAGAACGTCATGAATTACCACCATAGTGGCGGGAATCCACTGTCTCGCGAGGCCATGTCCAACATCAACTTGTCGCTGAGAGCTCAAACCGTACTGCCTTTCTTCTTTCTACAAAAGGCGTCCAACTACGCGAGCGAAGTCCCCCGAGTATCCATGGCCAATCTGCTGTCGCTCACTTGGGATTTCCAAGCCACAGATCCTCGCGACAGGATATACGCGTTGCTTGGGCTTCTTCCATCAGAGAGCAAGGATCGACAAGATTTGAGGCCAGAGTACAGGACAAACATGCGAAGGCTGTGCATCAAGTCTGCCAAACATTTCATCGAGACAAGCGGAAACCTCGACGTCTTGATGGCCAGACCAGCTCTGCCGTCCTATTTCCCCGCGACTTCTACAGGGGAAGTGCCATCATGGGTCCCGAACTGGGCAGCACCCCAGGTCTGGCTATACAATTCGATTTGGATCGGGGCGTTCCACCCCGCAAAGACTCTCGATCTCTACATGCAGAACAGTGTGTGGGTAGGCCGCCAATCCAGGAGCATCGACCATCAGGCCTCACGCAATCCCTCAAGTCATGTCGATGAGAGGCTTCAGCTTTTCAATGCTGGCTCAAGTTCATCGTCCCCGTTGGATCCAAAGTTCTCTCAGCTCGATGAGGTACTTCAAGCTCGAGGCGTCACGGTTGACATCATCGATGAGCTCGGAGATTGTTTGGACTTGTTTGTGATTGTAGCTGAGAAACTTGACTTCAAAAATCCCGGGACGGCGGTCGCGAATTGCACAGAAGCGTGTGCAAGGATTGTCGAGAGGTGGAAACACGTAGCGCGTGTGCAAAATGGCGGAGACTATGCCTTCGTCAAGGGTCAGTCATATCGCGAGGCCTTCTGGCGTACAATGCTGGTCGACCGATACCGGATCAGAGTCGAAAGGGAAGTGGCGGCCAGACTCAATCGGATACCCCTGGAAGATGGCGGTCGAAGCTTCGAGTCTGTGTTGGCATCGAGCGGCTATCGTTGCCAGTTCCCCCCCCAGACCCCCGAAGATGAATCGAGTTTACTCAATTACATCATCGGAGAGGGAAGAGAGCTATGGGACAGAGCTTCGATAAACGCTCACTGTGCCAACTTAGTTCTGTTCAGAACTGAGAAAGGTTATATCGGGCTTGGTCATCCAAACTTGAGGCGGGGGGACAAGGTAGTGGTGCTTTGCACAGCGCCGGCCCCAGTCATTCTGAGGGAGTACCCAGAGGGCCATACTCTGATCGGGCAGAGGTATGTGATCGTTCACTCCCCTGATTGAATATGCAGCTGATTTGATAATCTCAAGTTATCTCCATGGGATAATGGACGGCGAAGCGATGCTTGAAGAGGGTAGTGACGGTAAACTGACGGAGAAAACTGAATTCGAACGATTCAATTTAATTTGAAGATTAGAGGGGGGCAGTATGGTCTCTGCAGAAAACGAACCATTTTTGGAGCTTGCGAAGTTTCGTGTTCTTTCTAGGTCCCGAGCGGCAAGTCATTATCTCACAACTACCTACTCAGGGAAAATACTCATCCACATTCAAAAGGTTCATCCTCGCGCAGTGACCTGATCTCGTCTAGCTTTCCCGGCTTCCAGGTGTTGAGACCGAGCTGCCTCAGTCGCTGTCAGAGCCGTAGTCTACCAACGTCGGCCTGCCAGGCGCGTCAGCCCGCTTCAGCCCCGGCAACAGTTTGGTGTGCTTCGGAGGTCGTTTCTGTCTGGTGATAGCATCTGTGGCAAGCTCTGTCCGCGATGGTCCAGCTTCTTCCGGTAGTTCATCACTTTCCGTCATCGACCGCAAGGCGAAAGCGCGTCTCGCATCCTCCTCGTCCTTCTTGTCCTCTGCTGTTATTCTGTGTTCTGTGATTGGAGCCGCAGGGTCGGTCCCTTCCCGACGAAGCTTCTCTAGTCGAGCATTCCGGAATCGGACTTCGTCCAGGGCATCGGCGACAGCCATCCGCGTCTCGGCCGAGTATGTCTCCCGTTCCAGGTCTGCCATCGTGTTCTTTTCGGTGCTTTCGTGATCCTGATCCTCCTGTTCCAGCCGGTCCAGTCGCTCATCAAGTGTTTCGCTGACTGTGTCACCACTCCACCATAGCTCGGTATTTCGCTTCGCACCAGCCTCGCAGACGTAATCGCTCGTTTGGGGATCGGTTCTGAACGTGATTTCGCTTGACTGTTAAATGTTAGCGTTGTTTGGTATATCGGAATAGATGGCAAGACTTACACATCGCGTGCAACGGATGAAGAAGCGAAAAATCTGAATGCCAAGGTATTTTTCATCTGGCGTCGATTTTCGGGCGTTGAATTTGCGGCCCTTACCAATGTACTCACCGCAAGAAGTGCAGCGCATGGAAAACGGCGACATCAACCGGACCGTCTGCAGCTGAGGCCCCGCTTCCTTGGTCGCCCGTCGCTGCAGTTGACGCGGGTCGAAGTCGGGAGGATAGTATTTCGAGAGCACCTTGCGTTCTGACATGATGAGACCGTCGGGGCTTGTTCGAAGGCAGGTCGGAGGGAGGATGCGGCGATCGTCGTGAGGTTTAGAAGGCAGCGTTTGGGTTGGTTCATCGGATTACCTACACTAGATAGGTCTTACCTAATCATGATATTGAACTGGGTCAAAGAGGTGGGTGGAGTAGCAGGATCGAATATCACGTGATAGTGGATACATATCCTTGCTCCGGTGTAAGTCCTCTTCATCCCATCAAACTAGGTACCTACCTACATTACTTCCCCTTGTCATCACCCAAACACGTTCTTTTTCCCTCGTGAGCATTGAAACCGAGTTTTATCTCGACGAAAATTTTCAAATATGCCCTTCTTGATTGAACCCAACTGCCTCCACCTGTTCGTCTTGGCTCGTTGAGCGGGGAGATCCGGAGAAAATCACACAACAATGACCAGGCCGAATGAGATAGGCTGCTTTCCGTGAGGAAGACAGCGAATCTAAAGAGCTCATCTGGTAATGATTATCGTCGTCACGAACCGCATCATAGCCACACTTGTCAAGATGTGATTGCACGCGATCAACGAAGTGGAAAGCCACCATGACTTTTGATCTCGAGATGGAGGTAATCCAAGCACCTAGTGCACCTGCTTCATCGTATACCAAACCGAAAGTCACCCCGCGTCCAGGCCGTCCGCCCTCGACAGGTTCCCCGTTAGGAACACGCGGAACACAGAGACGCCCCCGCCGACGTCGTCCGTCTCGAGCCTGGCCGCAAACGTCGCGACGTACGCCGTCTCACGCCCCCAGGTCCAGAAGCCAAACGACCCCGGGCGCTTCTCGACGAAGCGCACCTCCCCGACCCGGAAGTCCGGCTGCTCGAGGATCCTCCCCAGCACCTCGTCGAGGATGGGGTCCTCGTAATCCTTGTCTAGGTCCGGGAATCCCTTCGGTAGCGCTCCTTCGACAGCACGAGACGGCACGTCGTCGCCATCTTCACCGCCGTACAGCGTGGCGAGGGCCTCGCGCTTCCTCTTGTGCCAGCCCAGGACGAGTACCAGCCGGAACCGGGATGCAAAGTCACCCTCTCGCCCACTGACTATCATATTCACGGTAGCGGCGAACGGCGAACCGGACTTGCTGCTGATGAACGTGGTATAGACGTCGTCCCACAAGTGACTGGGGTGCGGGACCACACTTTCGAGCTGGAGTGACGCGGGGAGATCCACGTAGAGGTGGAAAGACCGGTGCCTTCGCTGCTGGATCTCGCCGGCCTCCTGGGGCGAGACCTCCTTGCGCACGTAGATGGTCGCGGCACTATGCGGGGCGTGCGACCCCAGGAGCGGATGCTCGTGCTCGGCGGACCATGGTTCGCAGCGGACGAAGCCGTTTGTGGTACGGACGAGGGAGACGCAGACGTCCTGGCTCGCGAGGCCGGCCCGCCTGGACGCATCAACGAAGCCCAGGTACATGATGTACCCGCCAAGCATGTCGTGGAAGAGCCTCGTCTCGATGCGGACGCCCCTGTTCGTTAAGGAGAACTCACGCTGGGCGCCCCGGTCGGAGCTGGACCTGTGCATCTCGGAGCAGTCGGCAAACTCGTCCGGCGAGTCGGCAAAAATGCCCCTGAAGGCTTGCGATCCCCCGGTTCTACTGCCCTGGTCTAGGGGGGATTTCCAAGCAAAGAGGGACATGTCGTTCGTTTCCTTGGCGATCTCTTCCTGCAGCCGGCGGAAGGCCTTGTCACCCTCGCCATAGATCATGGGCATGTTGATGTTGAAAATGCCGAGGAGCGAATAGGCCCGGTCCTCGACTCGTTTTGTCTTTCTGTGTGCTGCCCAGGACATTTTCACGGCTACCGGGGTCGACTGCAGTTTCGCGGACGAGGCCAGGACCACCAGGTTAATCCGCGTAATCCTCACTAACATCCAGGCGAGACCGACCTTGTCTCCAAAAAGGTCCCACTTGGAGTTGTAAAACTCCACGACCTTTGGTGCAATCAGCTCCTGCAGCGTCCACCCTCGGGTGAACCATTTGCACCGGCCGACAACGTCGGGATCGGGAGAACGGTCCAACCCCGCCAATGGCGACGCGACCTCCTTGGGGGCCAGGTCGGACAGCCATACGAAGCAGACGTCGGACGCCTCATACTACCGGAACATGGAGTTGATGGCCTCGCTGAGCTCCGCGCTGCTCAACTTGTCGATGCAGCACGTGTCAACCCATGGATGTGTGAGACCCCTTGCGCGGGCGAGCTCGCAGGTCTTTGCAATCTTCGCCCACCCGGCCTTCCGAGAGGCGGCGCCGGGGGTCGCCATGTCCTGGAACGACACCTCGTCGTCCTCCCAGGTGTGGGAGAGGATCGCATACCGGGCCGCCGAGGGGCCGACTACTTCCTGCAGGTCAGGCTCTGGGTATCGATCAACCACATGTCGGACGCGAATGAGGTCGTTTATCGGGGCGTATCAGAGGGAACGAAGCGCGGTGAGCGTGTTCCCGGTGTCTGGATGACATGATGCCTATTGTGATTGGTCGCCTGGTGCATTCTTTGTCTGTCAGCGACGCGTCGTCGGGGCGTAACACGTCTGCCATGTCTCCTTTGTATGGAACAAAATGGGTGGGAAATTTGAAATCCGGCAGGCGTTCCAATTCTGAGAGACGTCGTGAGACAGCGCCATTGACGAAGCTATTCAGAGTGTTGTTGGTGTGATTGGTGAAAGTCTATGGGCCAGGAATGAAGTAATCGACTGACGAATAAGAGTCAACTAGGTACTTCGGTACCTATTCCTCACATGAAGCCTGGCTCTACACTGAGAATTAGCTAATCATATCCCTCGAGGCTATTGACAATAGTTGGAAAATATGGCGATAACGGGCAACCTCTACCACCCGCAATCCCCAGCGCAATCCAGTGTCTAGCACTAACATCCCTCACAAAACCAACAATCCAACCCGACAGCCGGCGCTGTCCGACACCCGCCGACGTCCTCCATCCACCATGTCCATCATCGAGCATGGCATATCGCAGAAATAGCACCGGTAGATTACAGAAAGAGGTTGAAATACGCGTCCGGGACGGCCGTCCCACCCACGTGCACGAAACCTGGGGTTCGATTGGGCGCCGCAGGATGGAGACCGTCCCCGTCTGGATCACACCCCGGACGGGGGGCGAGGGGGGTCCGTTGGAAAAAGTAGACCCTGTCTAGCGTGGAATCCGTCAAATGGGGACCGAAGTGGAATCCTAGTGCGAGTGCTAGTGGTAGGTTGTAAGTCGGGGGCAACATCACGGAGGTACCACTGTAGATCGAGGATGGATGCCATGTTAGTAACATTTGGAAAGCTCTCACTCAGCGACCGAAGACATCATGAGATCAGCGAAGCATGCGCGGTGACAGAAGCGATCACCGGCGCCTTTACCACTCCGGCTTACCGAGTCGGCCCAACGGCAAGATACCTCTCCTCGAAAGCTTGCAGACCAACGTGTCTCCTACTGAAACCCCTCGCAGGGATACGCCTCCCGGCGCACCGGAATGAGAGGACGGAACAAAATAGCGTCCCCACGCGCGCGCGTCAACCACAAGAACCCTTCATCAAAGACATCTTCCAACAGGGAGCGCCGACGCAGCACGTGGTCGCAGCGACGGAGCGAGCATTCCGCAACGAGGCAGAGGGCACGCGACAGTCAATATCGACGCCCCTTCGAGAAGCGCATCGCCCAGGTCCTCCAGCGTCTTGGCGATCGCATCGTCGCGTCGCTCGTCTCTCGATGCCAAGCGCCAAGTTGCCAAGAAGCGGGAGCGTCCGACAGGGAGCTCCAGAGCCGCACCGGGATTGCAGATGCCTTCAACGACGCATCGTCAAGTGATGGCTTCTTGAAAGTTGGCGTTTTCCTTCGAATCAACCGCTTACACGGCGAACAAAGCTGGCGATTGCCGTCGATTCCTGATACTCCAACATCGACGCTGGTCGCAACGTGCTCTGGATCCGGACCCTGATTGGCCGGCCCCATTCCGACTCGTACGGTATCCACCGGAAGAGTCGGCAGGTTTCTCGACGGTGCAGTTTTGTAACCGCGCCCGGGAGAGACTTGTCAACAACCCGGGAGGAAGTACTCGTCTTTTCGTCGCGTTTAATAATCCCCGCCGTTGCTCGGTATACGAAAGAGGACGGCGGGTGGTCAATCGCGAAAACCCGATAGGTCGTTGTAATTGCAGCCATCACCAACTTCCCACGCTGCGCCCGATGATCATTCCCTGGCGCCAACTCTAGCCGATGCTGGCCCTCGGTGTCCAGAACAGAACAGCTCGGAACGCCAAGGTGCCAGATTGTCTGCCTCGCCCGGAGCCAAGACCTGATCGACAATAGCCAAGTTTTCCGTTCGAGTCGTCCCGAAAAGCTTGACCGAGCGCCTGCTGGTGCTGCAGCATTCGATCCTGCATGAATAGAAACGGACGACGGACATTGTCAGAGCGGCAGCCGGCATCCCATGTTTAAGCCCATGTTTCCGCATCGAGTCTCCCCAGTGGTCCTGAGCCGACGGTTGACGTGAGCGGGCCGTCGGGAAACTCTGAGCGTATCTTACCAGAACATCACTAATAGTGCTCCCGCGGCTTCAACTTCCCTCTCCGACACAGCCGACGCGCTGTTTGAGCTCCGCGCTGCCGGCGTCAGAAGTCAGAAGTGAAAAACACTGAATACTGACCAGTCGGCAGCCGCCGTCAGAGATTCGGCTCAAGTTCCAGACGAGGGAACTCTCTTGAGTCTGAGAAGGGAGGATGAAAAAAGTGTAAACCGCGCGCGATTCCTGATCGGTCGCCGAGCACGGTTCCGCCTCCCGGGATGCACCCTTGTCCGTTTCTCGGCCGGCCTCCAGCTCCCTTAGTCGTTCACCGGCGGGCCCCAGTCGGGTTGGTCTGCAAAGCTGGGCATCCCGGGTGCCCCGTCCTGCGTGTGCCCTGCCCACGCAGCTTCTCTGTCAGAACGAGCTGCTCGCTTGCTCTCGCAACACCAGTCGATACACATGTCTGGCTTCGTCGCTTGTCACTGGCCTTACACGGTAACGTGTCTCCCCCCTCCCAAACAGAAAGCAGCCCACCAGCGCTAGGATGTAGTCCCCGAAGTGGGTGCTGGCCTCGAACCATCCTGCCTGGTCGTCGCATCCATCCCATCCATCCTGCCCCCCTGCTCGAAAGTGTTCGTTTCCTGCGTATGCGACGCTTAGTTTCCCACTTCAGCTCGGATGGCATGTCGCTCTTTGTCCGCGTCCGCCGATATATAACCCAAACGTCGACCCCGCGCCTCTCGTCTTTTTGAGTTTCCTGCCTCGCTACTCCTCATCATCCCCCTCCCAAAAAGAGTCTCAGGCCGCAGCGGTCTGACTTCTGCCATTCGTTTCACCAAGGGCTGCACGAGAGGAGCAACAGCAATGTCTGGCGTCATCCAGCCCGCCGTCGCCGCGGGCGACGAGGCTATTCCCCAGGCCCAGGCCCCCCGCGAGCTGACCGCCGCCGAGATCAAGCAGAACAAGACCTCCGGCGGCAACGTCGCCTTCCACAATTTCAACAACGACTTCGCCCACGTCGCCGACGCCAACGAGCGCCGCGTTTCGCCCTGGCCGAGATCGACAAGGCCCCCTTCGGCTGGTACCACGTCCGCGCCATTGCCGTCGCCGGTATTGGCTTCTTCACGGATTCGGTACGTTCAGTCGACCGCAGGGTCAGAGACCGTCTAACAGAGCCCAGTATGACATCTTCACCATCGGTCTCGTCACCTCGATGATCGGCATCGTGTACTACGGAGGCACGCTCCCCGCCAATAAGGACATCGCAATCAAGGTCGCTACCTCTGCCGGCACGGTCATCGGCCAGGTCTGTTTCGGTGTGCTGGCTGATATTGTCGGTCGTAAGAAGATGGTGAGTGTCGAGCAGATCTTCCTTTGTTGTCGACAAGACTGACACAAAGCAGTACGGCGTCGAGTTGATTGTCATCATTATCGCGACCCTCGCCCAGGCCCTCTCCGCTGCTTCGCCCGCCGTCTCCATCACCGGTCTCATCGTTTTCTGGCGCATCATCATGGTGAGTCGCGTTCCGTATCCCCAAAAAGCCTCTCGCTGATTCCGGTAGGGCATCGGCATCGGCGGCGACTACCCCCTCTCCGCCATCATCACCTCCGAGTTCTCCACCACTAAGTGGCGAGGCCTCATGATGAACACCGTCTTCTCGTTCCAGGGTCTCGGCCAGCTCGCAGGCGGCCTGATGCTGCTTATCGTCGTGGCCGCGTTCAAGGGCGACCTCGAGACGGCCGCCAAGGCTGCCTCGTGCTCGACCACCGAGCCCTGCCTTATGGCCATCGACAGAATGTGGCGCATCATCATCGGCTTCGGCGCCGTCCCCGGCTGCATCGCCCTGTACTTCCGCCTCACCATCCCCAAGACGCCCCGATACACCTTCGACGTCGAGCAAGACTTGCAAAAGGCCGAGAGCGACGTCGACTACTACAAGCAGGGCAAGTGGGGCGAGGCCCAGGTCGACGAGGCCACCCGCGTCGCCGCCCGCGAGCAGGCCAAGGCCGAGCTCGAGGTCCCCAAGGCTTCCTGGAACGACTTCTTGCGCCACTACAGCGCCTGGCGCAACGCAAAGGTCCTCATCGGCACCGCCGGCAGCTGGTTCTTCCTCGACGTCGCCTACTACGGCCTCGGTCTCAACCAGAGCATCGTGCTCAACGCAATCGGCTGGTCGGGCGGCAAGGACGTCTACCACATTTTCTACAACACCGCTGTCGGCAACCTCATCCTCGTGTGCGCGGGAGCTCTTCCGGGTTACTGGGTGTCGGCGGGCATCATCGACACGGTCGGCCGCAAGCCGATCCAGCTGTTCGGCTTCTTCGCGCTCACGCTGCTCTTCTGCGTCATCGGTTTCGACTTCTGGAACCTGTCCGGCACCTCGCTGATGGCGCTGTTCGCCATCAGCCAGTTCTTCTTCAACTGCGGTCCCAACAGCACCACCTTCATCGTCCCGGGCGAGGTCTTCCCCACCCGCTACCGCTCCACCTCGCACGGCATCTCTGCTGCTTCCGGCAAGGTCGGCGCCATCATCGCCCAGGTCGTCTTCGGGCCCCTGAGAACCATCGGCGCCGATGCCACAAAGGCCAAGATCGACCCCAAGTGGAGCACACCCTGGCTCAACCACATCATGCAGATCTTTGCGCTCTTCATGCTCTGCGGGTTCGCGACCACGTGGCTCATCCCGGAGACGAAGCGCAAGACCCTCGAGAGTCTCTCTGGCGAGGACGACTTGTGAGTGACCATCTTGGAGATTCTGATGAGGTTTTCCAGTTACTGACTTTTGACAGGGCTACCAGCGCCATCCCGGTCCACGGGCACAACGAGGAGAAGAGAGTCGAGGAGGGCACCGTCAACGGATCCGTTTGAGCGTGCTCATAGAGAAGATGCATAGCCGTTGTTTCACCAGCGCCATCATGGCAACCGATACCCTTAATTCAGTTTTTCGTAGAACAGATTTTGCATAATAATAGACTTGGACATAATCAATCAAGGAGCCTGCAGATGAGCCATGACCTGACCTGAAATGGTATCAGTTGGAAGAATGGACCTGCAGGTACATCGGCCTCTCGGAGACCACGGCCCCCGGCGCCTTACATAATCTCACGTGCATTGACCATCAGCCTGGACCTCCCGCACGGGCCAGGTACGAACCTTCACCGTAGCGTTATGACGTCCTGGCAACCGGCGCAGGGTCCTGGGCGCCGGCACCCCGCTGCCCGCCTGCAACTTGGCGGAGCTGCTGCCGCAGCGCCTGAAAAGTACGGGACCGCCCCTAAAATCGGGAGGTTCGGGGCTTCCCTCAACATCCCGCCGTTTGCATATCCAACTTGCACCGCTCTCTCACCATGGCCGCCTTTCTCCGAGGAAAGCAGACAGGCATGCAGAATGACCTGTCTGCGTCCATCCTCCCAGAGCTGTTCGCACCGGACTGGCAGTCGTCGTATGGCATCAACAGCCAGATCAGGTAAGAAGCTGAGCTACCCCACGTTGACGCGCGTCCACGCCAGCAGGAGAGAAAAAGAATCTGACGATGGTCTCAACGACAGCTGTCTAGCCTACGACCCGATCCAGTCGCTTCTCGCAATCGGTACCAACGAGTCCAAGTTCGGCCCCGGCAAGATCCTCGTCTGCGGCCAGAACCGCGTCCACAAGGTCATCGAGCCGCCAAGGCGCACATCCTTCCGCTCCCTCCACTTCACCGCCAACCGAATCGTCTCCCTCGACGCCAAGAACGAGCTGGGAATATGGGATCTCGACACCGCCCAGCGTGTCGCCGGCGTCGTGTGCCCGGGCCATGTGGCATGCGTCCTCACGGACCCCATGCTTGACTGGGTGTTCCTCGGCATGGCCACCGGCGAGGTGCTGGCCTACGACCTCGACAGGGAGGCCCTGACGAGGTCCTTCCGGCTGCCCAACTTCTGGAAGGAGAAGGACCCTAAGGCCCGCGTTGTCGGGCTCGTCAGCATCTCGCTGCACCCGAGGGACATTGGCAAGCTCATGATTGCCTACACCACCGGCGTCGTCATCTACTCGTTCAAGCAGAACAAGGCCACGCAATTCCTGGAGTATGTGCTGCAGCCTGGCGCCCCAGGCGGCGGAAGCGAGCCCCCGAATACCGTCCGCCGGCCGCGGCTCTCGCATGCACTGTGGCATCCCACCGGCACCTTCGTCATGACGGCCCACGACGACGGTAGCATCGTCTTCTGGGACCCCAAGGACGGCCGCATAGTCATGGCCCGGACCATCACCGACATGAAGGTCGACCAGCCGTCGCCCAACGCGGGCCACACCGGCTTCACCGAGCCGTTCGTGCGCTTCGCCTGGTGCTGCAAGGAGAACCCGGACGACACCGGGCTCCTAATCGCCGGCGGACACAGCCCCGAGTCGCCGCAGAAGGGCCTCACCTTTATCGAGTTCGGCCCGACGCCCGTCTACGCCACCTCGTCGTGGCAGGTCCTCCAGGACCACCTGCAGGGTAAGCGCCAGATCACTCTGCCGACCCCGCCGGGCGCCCAGGTCTCCGATTTTCTCCTGATCCCCCGCGCCTCGCCGTACTTTGCCGGCGCGCAGGACCCCATCGCGGTCCTGACTCTCCTATCCTCCGGCGAGCTCCTGACGATGAGCTTCCCGTCCGGCTTCCCCATCAGCCCGACGAACCAGCTGCACCCGTCCGTCTCCTTCGTCCACCCTTACGTCAACAAGTTCGCCGTCCAGGTCGTCGACCGCGGCCGCTGGCTGGGCATGGTGGAGACCCGCAACCAGGGCGAGCCGCTCCTCAAGGGCGGTGCGGCGGCCGTGAAGCCGAAGCGCCGCTACGAGGGCCGCACCATCTTCCAGATCGCCCACGGCGACAGCACGGTGCGCCTGTGGGACGCCGGCCACGATGACGAGATGGAGAACCCCAGCATGCTGCAGGTCGATGTCGCGCGCTCCCTCGGCCGATTCGAGGACGTCGACGTCACCGCGCTGCACATGGCCTCCAACACGGGCGAGTTCGCCGTCGGCACGCGCACCGGCGAGGTCGTCATCTACCGGTGGGCCGGCAACCGCTTCCACGGCAAGGACCACCACGAGGACCTGCCCCCGAACCCGGGCGCCCTGACGGACATCTCCTCGCGGGCCGAGCCGCCCCTGAAGGAGGGTCTGCAGCCGTGGCAGCTGTACGAGATGATGCAGGGCCCCATCTCGGCGCTCTGCGTCTCGGACGTTGGCTTCGTCGCCGTCGGCTCCGAGGGCGGCTTCTTCAGCATCATCGACCTGCGGGGGCCGTCGGTCATCTACCAGATGTCCATGACCGAGTTCGCCAAGCAGGATAAGAGGGCGTCGTTTTTGAAGGGCCACAACGCATCGGCCGGCAAGGAGTGGCCCGTCGCGGCCGAGTTCAGTGTCATGACCCTCGAGGGCGACAACTATTCGAGCATCTGCTGCTTCGTGGGAACGAACACGGGCCGCGTCGCCACGTTCAAGATTCTGCCGTCTGGAAATAGCTACTCCGTGAAGTTGGCTGGCGTGCAGCAGTTCGATGGCAAGGTCGTCGCCCTCTGCCCGATCGAGGCCGACACCGGAAAGCCCGCGCAGGCCACCGGGCCGGTTGTCGCGGGTCTCAGGAACGGACAGCAGGTCAACGGCGTGCTCGTCGCTGGTGAGTTAGACCCTCCCACACCCTCACCTTCCTTTCGCTAACAAAACAGTCACGCAAACCGAGATCCGCATCTTCAAGCCCGCCGGGGCCAAGGGCGCCTCCAAGTCCTTCGACGACATGCTCTGCGACGCGGCGAGCGTCACCGAGTTCGAGCTCCACGGCTTCGCCATCGTCGGCGTCTTCGGCGACCGCACCACCCGCGCCTTCTCGATCCCCGGCCTGAAGGAGATCGGCAAGGCCCCGCTCAACATGCTTGACCCCACCCGCAGCACGTCCGCCGTGGTGACCCAGACCGGTGACATCTTCGGCTGGACCGGCCCCAGCGAGATCGCGGTGCTCTCCGTTTGGGGCACGGGCAAGGACGTCCCGCCCGTCAGCGCCGACGTGCTCATCAACCCGGAGCTCGTCACCCCGCCGCGCCCGACCATCTCGAACATGCAGTGGCTGTCCGGCACGCAGTACATCTCGCCAACGGACCTCGATATTTTGATTGCGCCCGACCGGCCCCCCAGTAGGCGCATGATCCAAGCCGCGGCCGCCGAGGCCAGGGCAGCCCGCAGCGGAGGCGGACAGAGCCCACCCGCCGCGGGAGGAAGCCAGGAAGGCTGGGGCGACTACCTTACCCGCCAGCTCAACGAGCGCACCGAGAAGCTCAACATCATGAACGACAACATGGACAACCTGCAGAACCAGAGCGCGGGGTGGGCGGACGACGTGGGCAAGTTCATCAACAAGCAGAAGAGGAACGTCGTCCTGGGCGGGTTGAAGAGCAAGTTCTTCTAGACACGAAACAGCGTGGCAGTATAAATGAATGAGACGGCCTTGGGGAATCACGGGGAGGGGGTTTAATCTGTAAAACTAGGGCGTTATTTGGCATTTTTAATATTCTCGGCAGGGCACCAAGCACGTTTTCTGTCAGGTTCGTAATCCGTACGCTGGTGATGTATTGCGTGTATAAGCTAGTATGTTATGGCATAGCCCCTAAGACGGGAGAGGGAGGACCTTCTTTATACCTTGGTGCTACAAGCCACGGCATCGTAGCTTTTACACGCAATGCATCGCCGCATACGTATCACGAATCTGACAGAAACAAGTCGCGATGTGGCACCGTCGAGTTTTAATTCTTTGATTGTTTGACTTTCGTTGTTCTTTGAACTACCCGACTCCCTGTGATTCTTTCATACCATCCTCCCTACGGCCCGTCTGTGAAACCCGATACTCCCTAGTCCGTCTGCGTTCCTTGTCCAGGAGCCTGTGAATGTCAGCGAAGCGGAGTGGGCAGGTAGCAACGTACCTTCTCTCCGAGAGCCTCGAGGGTGATTTCATCCGCGTGATCGAGGGGCATTTCGATTCGTTGGTCTAGCACGTCAGCACGGCTTGGGGGGTGGGGCACATACCTAACGAACTCTGCATATCGAAGGCTCGGGGCGAGGAATCGTGGCTATAGATGAGGTGTTAGCGAACGGGAAGGGGCTTACCTTGAACCGGTACGGGTGGGATTATCGGGTCCACTATCTCAGCGAGATTGGTTTCGACGCTTCAGGCATGACACCTAGGGTTAGCTCGGGATGGGGAGGAGAAGTACCTACCTTTCACCCAGTTGGGGTGGGATTCGCGGGCTCGTTCTCGGCGGGAGGGGACTCGATTCGATCGGGGTTCGATCGCGGAACCTAGAGTTGGATGACAGGGGAAGGTGGACGACTTACCTTCCAACCAACACGGATGGGATCTTTCGTCGTTCGCGGCGGAAGGTGGCTCGATTCGTTCGGACGGCTCGATCGCGGCATCTAGGGTCAGCGTAGTTGGACAGGGGAGGGGGCTTACATCAAATGATACACGTTCGGTCCTCGGATTCGTTCAGTGCGGGAGGGGCTCGCGATTGGCTCGGGCGATTCGATCGTGGCATCTAGGGTTAGCTTTAGATAGGGAGAGGACTCACCCTAGAAGACAGCACATGTGCCATTCTCCGGCTCGTTCTCTGCGGAAGAGGACTTGATCGGTTCGGGGGTTTCGATCGCGATATCTGTGGTTAGCTGAGAGGGCAGGGGGTGACTTACCCCAGACGACGGTACACGTTCGATTCTCGAATTCGTTCTCGGCGGAAGGGGGCTCGGCTCGATCGGCTCGGACGTTGAGGTCGTGATACCTATGGTCAGTTCGGATCAGGAGGGGCTCACCTTTGGTACGCGTTGCGGAAAACAATGGAAATCGCTTGGTAACCTACTCAGCTGTCAAAGAACCAAAGGGGAGGGAAGGACTTACATTCACATCATCCCGATGAAACTGTTGCGGTGGATTTGGCGCGTGGGTAGCGATCGTGTCTCCGGATTAGTCTGGCGTGTAGTCAGCGTTCCAGGGGCACGGGGGATGACTTACATTATCTGGTGTTTTGATTACAGGTGGAGCGGATACCCGGACCTATCGTTAGCTGTTACGAGAGTGGGATCGGGACACGTACCTGGATATATTGCAATGATGAATTCGGATCCTGTGCGCAGTTAGCTGAGAGAGGATGTGGGGAGACGTACCTTGAGGATTCTGAGTTGGAAGGGTGTTCTAGAAATGTCAGCAGTAGACCGGGGAGGGGAACATACCTTTCAAGAGTCCAGTGGTGGAGTGTGATCGGTCGAATGGCTCCTAGGGCAGTCAGCAAGCTATCGCGGAGGGGGGACTTACCTGTTAGTCGGTAAGCTGATGATGAGGAGGGCGAGGTTTGGAGTGCATTCCGGCGCATGGTCGATCGATGTGTTCCTGGGGTGAAGTCAGCGTGACTATCGAGACGAGGAGTACTTATCTGCGAACTGATAGGCCGATGAGAGTGATTATGAGGATGAACTCGGGTGCTGCAGAATTTATGATCGCTCGAGGAATCCTGGGATGAAGTCAGCGACGGCATCGGGGGGTGAGTACTTATCTGTGAGTTGATATGCTGATTAGGATGAGGATGATGAAGCTGGAGAGAAAGTGTGCCTACTAATGATCCTCTCCATGGTTATATACCCACAAACACCCCATGAATCTCGAGGCCACCCCGCAAACAGCGGCCTTGTTCCATCCTTTGCTGCAGAACAGACTCGACAACGCATTGTCTCGCCGAGGACCAAGGACGAGACCCGAGTCCTTGATCGAAGACACAAAGGAGAACACTGTTGGAGACCTCGAATTGTCCGTCTTTATTCTTATTGTTCCGGTATCAAGGCGCTGCCTCAAACTCGGGGGGCCTTGTTCGGTCTTTTCTGAGTTGTCATCTACCAGGGGAGTCTTTGTCAGAACTGACGGGTCGCACAGATCCCAGCCGCGATCTTTGTGAGCCCGGTCCGTCTTGTGACAAGATTCCTCAGTTGGCGCTGGCTATTGTGACTTGACCTTTGTCACGCCCGGGGCTGGGTGGGCATGAATAATCAGACCGTGCGGTATGCTGCGAGAACTCCAGGCGCTATGGGAAATGGCGTGAGCGCAGGTTTTGGGACCTACCCGGACGAGGACGTCACGGCTGTGGCAATCAGAGAAGCATCTCGTGGCATCGCTGCTCCCGCCGCATGCCCTCGGTCGACTTCGTTGACGCATTGGGGCGCAGGATATCGGGCACGCATCTGGGCAAACGTGAGAACCTCTCATCTTCGATCTCTGATCAAACATACAAGCTAATCTGGCGACGTTTCTCCGCAACCTAATGCTCTAGTCATGGGGACCGAGGCCGTCACCGCACCATGGATATCAGATCGTAAATGCTGCTGACCCTCGTCAGTCGTGTAACCAAGTATCACGGCATGAAGTTCAAGGAGCATTGGTGCAAAAAGTCATTCTATAACACAAAGGACATCTATCCCGAAAATCCACATTCTTCAAACTCCAGTCCCCAAGCAAACTCATCCGGCAAACTCCTAGAACAAAAACCCAGCCCCCTCACCTAAGAGCCCTCAGCGAACCGCGCCTGCCTACGAGAAGACGAGCCCTCCCCAGACGCCGAAGCAGGCGCCTGCTGCCGCGGGGACAACGCCCCACGACCAGGCGAAGACCGGGAAGCCTCCGCGCGGCTAGAGGACTCGCCGCGAACGCTAGCAGCAGGGACAGGACGCACGGTCTCGCGGTCGCTATCCTCCGAGTCCCGACCTACAGAGAACATCTCCTCCTCGTCGCGCTGGCGGATGCCGTCGTTCACAGGGGGCGCGGGCTCGATGGAGCGAGCGATCTTCTGGCGCAGCTGGTCGATGCGCTCGACGACCCGAGAGACAGACGCACCCTGCCGCTGGACGTCGTTGTTGGAGCGGGCGTGCGGCGTCTGCGCGGTGGGCCGGGGCGCGGCGGGCAGCTCGGGGACGGTCCAGGGCTGGATCTGCAGGTGCTGGGGCAGGTGGTGCAGGGCCGCGCCTGCGGCGTTCTTGCGGACGTCTTCGGGGAGCTTGCCGTGGGACTTCTCGTAGATCCAGAGGACGCGGTCGTGGTAGTCCTTGATCGCAAGCTCCACCTTCAACTGGGCCTGCAAGTCCCGCAGCTGGGTGTTCTTCTTCCGGTTGCGGACAAGAAGAATGATGACAATGGCGAGGAGGGCGGCGGAGGCGAGGGTGGATACCATTACGACGACGGGTCGTAAGGTGCCGTTGGTGTTTCTAGGCGAGATCTCGGTGGGAGCCATGGCGATTGCTTTTGCTGGGGCAGTTTGTGCTGGTATTGCTGGCGACTGTGTGATCAGCATGCAGGTGAGCGGTGTTGCCTTCGGAAGTATGCGTGAAGTTGTTTGTGGGCGTTGGGGTTGAGAGTTGACGTAGCTGTGATGTAGTATTGTTGCATGTCGTTGATGCTGTTGATGCTGTCTGGATCAAAATGGCTGAGAGGTGGGATAAGAGTCTCAATTTATGCGCCATCGAGGACCAGCTCTCGAGCGAGGGTTACAATCACAATTGATTGCTCCTGGACAAAGTGACATGTTCAATGATTTGAGTGCTTTGTCAAGTCCTCGGGTCTATTCTTGAATTTCAACGGTTCCCAAAGGTTGTGTCTTGTCTTCGGCAAAGAAGTTGCGCAGGGGCATTGATCTATCACAATGGCGGTTTTGTTAATACAGCACTGTCATGATCTTTGGAAATATGTCAAAAGGCCATGGTCGAATCCGGCACAGAGAAAGACTTGTCTGTACGCGTTAACTCTCGCGCCGATACCATTCAACCCGACGCCTGCAGACTACACGGTATTGACGAAGCCGTAGCCAACAGCGCATTGTCTAACCAAGGCTGCCGCAGTTGGTATCGATACACCCAGTCTCCCGAAGCGCCACAACCGTTTCGAACGGTGCCCAACGTAACTAACGATACCCGTATGGAGGTAGCGATTCGCGTGTATGCCGCCCAAAAACCCGTCACACGCACTAGCTGGGCCGATCAACTTGAAGTCTCGGTCCAAAAGTACATACTCACCGGTGCTCTCGGCCTGGCCACCCATCTTTGAGCCTCGAGAGGAGCCTCAGAGGCGGTGGGCTGTCACCAACGCCGAGAGAAGGAATCTGATATGACAAAACCGGTCAGGACGGCCGGTGTGCGGCACCCGCCGATGAAAAGCACCGAATCCCAAGTGCTCGACTGAAAATGAGGCTTGCGCCTGCAACGTACCTTTCTCTGCCAGCATGCCCTCACTCCCCAGTACGGCCGCATCGCCACCGGGCGTCATCTCCAGCATAATCTCGCATTTTCTTCTACTGGACCGTCGCTGAAGAAGCGGTCTGCAGAGAAAACAGCGCTGAAGAGGCAGAAAAAGCAACTTGCTGCAACAGAATCCAGTTTGGGATGGCTGTGTGGGCCGATTGGCCTACCTCACAGGTGTCCGGATGGCACACCCATGCGGGGAAGACATAGAGCCTGCGTCAGAAATGATCGCCAGAAGCGGGCGCGTCCTGTCTTCTCGCCCGCAACGCATGCCCTGGACAAGCCGGCTCTTGTTGGGCTCTCGGCAAGTTACCCGCGAGGCTCCGTGCTGGGTGTCCGACGCCGGTCCCCTTGATCGAAGGCTACACAAGTCGATCCTGCTGCCGACCATCTCTCACGCGGTGACACGAAGAACTGCAGCCATGGTTGGGATGGGGAGATCTTATTCGTCACCCCCTCCTCTAGTATCCAACACCCCCTCTAACCACAACTACGTAGCTAGGCGTCCCTAAGTAAGGGCTATATAGGCTAATTATTGTCTCTTAATTTTGTTGTTATTGTCCGTTATTATTACTATCGTCTATTATCGTCGTCGTTGTTGTCGCTGTTGTCCGTCGTCGTCGTCGTTGTCGTTGTCGTCCGTCGTCGCCGTCGTCCGTTATATAGTAGAGGAGGAGTCTGATAATAAGAGATCTAAGCCACATAGGGGGTGTTGGATACTAGAGGAGGAGGTGACGAATAAGATCTCCCTTGGGATATGTGCATTTCAACGCGAGCCGCTGCACAGACCCGTGTTTGCCGTTTGTCTGGCCTCAATTCAACCCGACTCCTTGGGCCATGGGATCACCACTGCCGCAGGTGGGGTGGATGTCTCGAACAACCACAGCTGTCACTTTGCAACTTGTCCGAGGAAGAAAGACAGGCCAAGGGTGGGGAAGCAATTTGAGGCCGGACAAAGCCGGTGGCTAGGAATGATGGCGGCAGCTGTAAGATGAAAACGTAGTGATCTGCGACAGGGGTTGCTCCACGGTATCAGATACCTCGAGACACCTTCGTATCTTACACGCCACGTCGGTTTGGCGGTGAATGGGACGGGTTGTTGGCCTTTCGAAGATTCGAATGCTTCCACGAATGCCCAGCGACGGTAGCGCTTTTGAAGTTACGAGAGAGATCATCTGCCTCAGTCGGTGAAAGCCTCACGTCCAGGATTAGACTCGGGCTTGACCGGTATGGCTCCTGGGGTCTTTCGGATCGCCTGCCATGCTGGATTCGCGACTGCGAAGCCTATCGGGGTGGCGGGTTAGCGTCGAGATGGAGATGGCAAGATTGCAAGATGGCAGGGGTTTGATGGTGTTGGTGCGGTCGCCTGTCATCTGGCCGGCGAGTCTCGCTGCAAGGTTGGCTCGGGGTTACATACAGGAGGCTCTCTCGGCCGAAGAGCTCATGTCGATGAGAGCGCCTATCCAGCTGCGCCGTCCCCCGGTCCGCATTGGAGCAGTTCATCCATAGCATCAGACGGACCCGTGGCCGTATGAGGGCGTGCCTGGGCAAGCATCAGCGTGGATTCACCGCAAGCCGCGCCAGATGACATACCTAATTACCAGGTAGGATGACTCGCAGTGACATAGATCAGAGCAGGGGTGTGCGTGCTAGGGTCGTCGGCTACTCGAGAGGCAACCGTCTGCCTTACGCCCCTGACGGCGTTCAACGTAGTGTCGTTAGCGGTGAAGCCAGCTCTCCTCGTCTTCTTGACCTGCCTGCGTGTGGGAGAATGGAGAATAGAGGAGAAACAGCGCGACGGGGAGGGGGTGTGGTGGAGTGGATCTGACCTGTCCAACTGCGATGTGATCTGTGGACCGGGACCAACATGACAGTGTACAGGGGACCCAGGGCGGGCAGCAAACCAAGCCCCACTACGCTAGGTATCTAGGTCCCTAGTGTACTGTGGTACGTACAGCACCGGTGTAAGTACACTACACTGTAAAGGTCGCAGGCAGGTGCCAACCTAATAAAGAACATGGACCTGGACGCACACCCTCAGCGGGCTTGGTTCTGGCTGAACTGTCCCTGTCCCGTCTTGAGATGGGTGCGCTTGCACGGCAAAGAAAGCATCACTCATGTAAACTTGATGTTGCAGTACCTACCTAGGTAGGTAGGTGCCTCTCTACCTCGTGCCTAAAGGTATGTTTTTGGCGCTCGTTTAACAACATTCGAAGGTACACTACGTACTGGACTGTACCAACTACCTAGGGAACCCACACGTGGACGCACGTCGGTCCAGGAACGCATTCCTCACAGGTCGAATACTCTTTCCCGCACTAAAATCGTAGCGATTTAATCATTGCTTAGCTGTACGTCCGCACCCCAGGCGACAACCCTCGATGCTTGGGAAGGAGCGTCTGTCGTGGTACCTTCCGAAGGTTGCAACCGCTCGCTCCCCTAACGACCGTTTCCCAACACAGCGGCGAAGCTTGCAATTGTTTTCTGTCCCTCGCCGGCTTACCAGGAACACCATCTTCCACACACCCCTCGCACGAACTATCCTGCGTCAGACACCCTCTGACGCCTCCGCTATCCATCACATCATACATAATTCAAACCACAAACGCTTTCACGGCACAGGCGTCACCTGCGCCACGCTATCCTCATCCTCCGCCATCTGCTCCGCAATCGACCTCCTGTCCAGCCACTTCATGGCCCACATTAACCCAGCCATTACGACCACCACGACGCACATGGTGATCCCACCCTTGCGCCAGTATGGCGCCTCGTCGGCCGGGTACAGTGCGATGCCCCAGAAGGTGTACAACGTGCTCTGAACGGCGTTTAGCCAGTAGAGAACCACGCTGCGAGCAGCCTCGTCGCCGCTGCGCTTCAGGATCACGTTGGCCCAGCCAAATAGCAGCGGATTCACCATGTAGCTCGTACCTGCGAGGTAGTACGCGAAGAAGGTGCCCGCGTCGGGGATGCTCGGTACAAGGAGCAACACGGCTGACACCAGCTGCAGGCCGCACGACAAGAATCCAATTGGCAGCCGCCGCCCTGTCGCGTCCATGTAGAACGCTGCACCAATGTTGGATACGATAGCCACGGCCTGCACGCCCAGCGGGTACGTCGTGATTTGGGAGCTGCTGTACCGGTCCGAGTGGTACTTCATCCAGAGCAGGAACAGAGACTGCACGCAAAAGGCCTCAAGCGCGCCAGTGACGAGCGAAAAGATTCCTAGCACGTAACTGAGACCTGTCAGAAGTGGGGGACGGCGGGGATGGGGGCATCGAGGGGGGTGCGTACAAGTAAGGCTGCCCGAGAATGCGCTTCGCCAGGGACAGGGGAGCAATGTTGTGCGCATCCTCCTTCTTGGGCGGGAGTCGCTTGATGGCGAGCTTGATGTCCTCCTCCTTGAGGCTGAAGAAATGGGCCTTTGTGTTTTCTGGGACATCAGGAAAGCAGACGAAGCCTGCAAAGGCAACGGGCAGGGTGATGATGCCGTCTGGCGCCCGGTTTGTTAGCTCCGGACGACGCCAGCGCAGATACAGGCCGATCGAACTCACCGATGAGGAACACCCATTTCCACCCAGGCAGCCCCGCGTACCCGTTCATGCTCTTGTGGACGGCCGTCATCATGGCGCCGGCAAACATACTGCCGGCCTGGCCGACGGCGGTGAATATCGCCGTCCTCTTGGCAATCTCCAGAGGCTTGCTACGATGATCGTCAGTCAGGACTAGCGTCCACCCTCCCCTCTCGACAGGACGGGAAGACTTACTACCACGACCCCATGATGTACATGGTTCCGCAGTACGTGCTCGCCTCGGCCATACCCTGGAAGAAGCGCACGACGCACATCTGCTCGTACGTCTTGCAGGCGGCCGTGCACATGGTCAGGCCCGCCCAGATGACGATCATGGACGGCAGCCAAATACGCGGCGGTACCTTCTGGATGGCGATGCCATGCGGTATTTGGGCGATAACATACCCGGCCGTCATCATGGACAGGAGCACATTGTACTGCGCACCGTGGAGGCCAATGTCTTCCTTCAGGCCAGCGACCTACGCAAGGTGAGCAGAATCAAACGCTGATTGGATGAGGCAGACGGACATAGGCATTGGCGAAGGCGGCACGGTCTGGCGATTTGCGCATGTGAGCAGCTGACTAACCACAATGGTAGCAGGTCTACTTACCAAGATAATTGACGAAATAGCTGAAGCAGCAATACGTCTTTCGAGGGTTAGCCCGTGCCTCGAAGCACCCGGCGATACCATCGCCATTCCATGTGGAGTCTTACGAGAACGAAGAGGTCTGCCGGATCCCGGTCCTTGTCAGCGCGGTGCAGCATATCAGACGAACGGGAGGAGCCACGGTTTACCGAGTTTCTGGACCAGTCGTCTTTCTTCCTTGGACTTGGCGGCATCTCCAAGGAACATCACTGCTCGCACGTCAGAGGCCAGCACGGAAATAGACACGAGGGACGGCGCCGAATCACCTTTCACCTCATGCGTCAACTTGGGAGAGGGTTGGGGCTGCTGGGGCTCCATCCTGGCAACAAAAAGCACACTTGGCAGCGGGAAAAAGCATGCAAAACGCAAACCAAACAAGCAAACAACACGTGCGTCACTCGGATGCGCGCAGGAAGCAGCGGAGCGGCAGCAGATGGGGATGGCCTCCTCTTTAAAGGTCCTCCTACTCCCCCATTTTCATCAGCCCATCCGGGTTCTCAAAGTCTGGGTCTGGGTTGATTTTTCGGGCTGCCAAAGGCGGCTGCGATCCATGGATGGACCTGTCAGGAGGACACCTGCGGGGTGTTCTGCGCTGTTTAGCCCAATGGAAGAACACCAATTGTAAGCTTTGAGGGGGCAAAACTGGGCCATTTGATAGACCGGTGTGGACGCTACGGGGCGCCGGCGGGATGGGGTTTTTCGTCTTTCCATTGCGGGCCTTATCGTGGGCCTTCCCGTTATCGAACTTCGGTCTTGGCCCCGCCGCCGGCCAAGATTGATCATTGGACGGGCCTCCGGCCGAGCATCGTCACTTTTGCTCCGGACACTGGAGACGGTTGCGGGAGAATCAAGACTGTGACCGGGACTGATGCGACCGGAATAATAGGACGGCGCAGTCTGCAGGGCAAGCCACGCAGGCCGCAGCCCCTGTATCCCGTCGCACCCAGGCTCGCAGGCACAGCATCTCAACTGTTTCATGCTGCATCGCCTCGTCGTATTCCATCAGCCACCACCCTCTTCAACACCCTATGGTACAAGTACCTACAGAGAGCACTTCGCCCTGTATCGCACGCCGTCATACCATCGACCATTGTCCGACGACTCCGAGCTTCCGACAGTCTGGTCTGGCCTGCGACAGGACAGGGGGTGCCGCCAAGGCACATTACCTACAGCGAAAGACGTCGACCCGGGAAACAGTGGCTGGGGGCATGGAAACAAACGCCCTCTTCGTCTTCTGGAATCGTTTCAGGTCCTTCGACAGATGTTGTGCTCCCGCACTCGTCGCATTCATCGAGTTCTGTGGGCGGCGGCCGGCCGCAGCCAACAGCCAGGAAGCAGCGCGCCGTCCCGCAAAGAAGCAAACAGTGAACCGCTGAAGATGTTCTTCGCAGCCTCGAGTGCAGTACAGGGCACAATGGCCCGGTCCGGGACAAACAATGGGATGGGAGAAGTGCAGAAAAAATCTTTTTGTCCACGATGCACCCCGCTTCTCTTGGCTCGAGGTACGCGGCCTAGAAGGAGAAAGATGCATCTCGACGCCCGCAACAGGGTGGTGTTTGGGGTAATAACGTGCCCAAGCAGAGATTTCCGAGGCCTCGAGGTCATTGGGGGTGTTGTTGGCCTAGTACGTACTTTCCAATGTCCTCTGCTAGGTACCTTAGGTACACCACAGCACCGTACTCCCATACCCCTGGGTTCCACTCCCAGCTCCTCCACTACCTCGCTTTCCATTTCAGAAGCATCATCCATGGACCATCCAATGGTGCCGTCCCGGTCCTCGCTCACGGCGGGGCATGGCTCGGTACCTGCCGAATGTACGTACCTACAGCTGCTCACCACCCTGAATTCAACTGCCAGCTCATCCCTACCGGTACACATTGCCCGCACTAGCAGCTACTCCTCGCCCATCCACCACCCTCTCAACCTCTTTCCTCCCGTCACCCTCTACGCTGAGAAATCCTCGGATAGCGTGTGTTCCTTGCATTCCTTTCCCCCCCTGCTACCTTTGAAACTTAGGTACCTTTTGCCACCCTGCCCGCCCTGTTTCTGTTGCTGTTCCTGACCGTACGTACCTCCGTACACAAAAGGCGGTATCTCGTCTTCGTACCTACCTACCTACCTAGGTACCTACGTATGCACACAAGCAAGCAGTATGCGAAATTAGCTACAGCTGCATCCCCCACCGCCGAATCAGAGCTGCAAGTAGCTCCCCACGAGAGCAGATACCAGACCGTATCCATGCAGGAAAATGGAACTACCGTCATTCCTGTCTTTAGATGTACGGATAGGTAGCATGGGTATCCGCACACCCCCAGCTTCAGGTACCTTACGTAAGTACCTGGGGAGGTAGGTAGACAGGCAGGAAGCTGCCATGGGCACCTAGCTCCTCTGTGTCCGCCATCCATTGCCGGGGGAGGTTTGCTGGGCGGCGGATGAGCAAATCCCCCATATATGCAAGAACCCTTGGCATTTGGTAGGTAGGTTCCTTTTCTTCCTTTGGCCGGCCCGTTCTTGGCCCTTTCCCTCTGTCTTTCCTCCTCTTCACGCTAAGCTATCCGGAACTCGTCACGCCTCTCTCTTTCTCGTCGCCCTTTCCCTCCTCCTGCTTCCCGCCCTCACTGTCCCCCGGTCTACCCTCTGTCTGCGGGTCCACTTTCCATGGAGGTTAGCTCCGTAGTGTCCAGTGTCCTCCGACCGTTCCTGAGAAGGCGTCCCAGCACTGTGAAGTGGTCCGCCTCTTTCCTCCATGGCTACTAAATGTGACCTTCCACCCTCTTTTCGTTTCCTTCCTAGTACACCTACCTTGTTACCCACCACTTCTCTCTGCCTTTTCTTGCACCGCCTCTCCTTAGCTTTCCTCGACAATATATTCTTCTCAGCCCCGAAGCTCTATCACAGCTTTCGTTTCTCTCGTGCTCCATCCTTCTATTCCATACCTACCATAGAGAAAGCTGAAGCTGGCCTTGCAAACACAAAACGACACCGCCGCTCGTCCTTTTCCTTTTTCTCCCACGATACCCAAGACGCACAAGACACACGAAAGATACCCAGAGATACCCCAAAGGTCCCCCCAATGTCGAGCCAAACGTCATCCATGGTGGTCGAGTCCGGCAGTTAGTGAGTCGTCCTTGTCTTGCTCCCCTCATCCCGGCGTCTGCCTCTCTCTAACACCACCCAGCAACAGCGGGTCTGCCGGCCAAACCACGTCCGACAAGAGCTCACGAAAGGAGCGCGAGGAGATGTTCCTCGCCGACACCGGTGACAACCTCCACGACCGCCTCTCCGGCGGCGACGGTCAGCCAAACATCCAGACGCTCGAAGAGAAGCTCGGCCAACAGGACTGGGCCAACATCCCCAAATAACGGTTTCCAAGCCACGCTTGAACCACCAAACTGCTCCCGACCCAATCAACCTCCACAACCCATGTACAATAACCTTCAATTCTACACACCGCCGTGCATAACGCCTTTAGCCGACTCTTTGTACTTCTTTCTGCCGACTACCTCTACGACCCGCGTCAAATACTTAAGACGGAGGGATGATGCGTGGCTCAGCGGCCTCGACGGGAAAACATGTATTAATTATCATTGGTGAGACCGTGCTGGCACCTTGGGTCCCATGCGGTTGTCACCATAAAAAAAGAAAATTGGCATCTCAATCTTGTCTAGGCCTCGTTCTTAGTCCCCTTTTCGTGCGATCCTGTCGCAGCGGTCATCCGAGACTGCCGATGTGCATTCCCTGCAGCGGGCCTGGGATGGTATGCAGCCTGCCACCACCCCTCCCCCTAGGTTCCCTTTCGCCTGGGTCGTCAATCGCGAATTTCTGCCCAGACACTGGATCCTCCGCCTAGAACCCCACCTCCGCACAACTGAAGCTCCACGAATCTAGGTGCCCTCGTCGCAACGTCACTTTTCGCTTCAAGGCGCCCAACCAGCGCTTGGTCGAGCTGACGCCCACGACCACATCATCGCATACGCGTCTCTCCCGGTCTTGCGCGCGGCATGTCGACCCCTCACGATTGGCCTGCCACCCGCGCCCGCAAGGTATAGCACACACGAGAACTCAATTGACGAGCCAGAGCCCCGAGGTGATCCAAAATCACTTGTGAACCCTCGACAAGGAAACGGCCACACTACCAACACTAGGGGCAGGGAACACCATCTGCCGACCCTGACCCGGCCGGGCTGGGCTCCCTCCCTGCCCGACGGCCCCCACGACTTGCCCATCTACGGCCGCGGAATGGTGCGAGGCTATCGGAGATTAATATGGTCTGTAACGTTGGCCTGCCCTGAGTTCCACCGCTACCCTGCGATAGCGTCACCAGGTGGGCAACATCCCTGCACACCGCCTGGTAGGGCTGCCGCCCGACTCCGTCGCATTGGAACATCATAAGACGTGAAAGAGACGACGAACTGGACTGTCTGCCTGGCTTTCTATGCATGTGCGGTCATTCGCGGGCGAATGAGTATTACATTCAAGGGGAGGATGAACGGCGTTTGCCCCTAATGCCACAAGGGGTTGGAGCGCGCAGTATCGGATGAACCAGCGTTCGCAGGCTGTAACTTTTGGGGAGCACCACCACCCCGGACCTCCAAGTCCGGGTAATCCCAACGGGTAAAATGGCAGAGCACACCTCCACCCACAATCCCCATTTCACATGCGGTTTCGATAGCCTCCGTCCAATCTAGGCTTCATTGGGTTTCGGTAGGGAATAAGGTAATACACAACGGTGGGCGGACGATGTGCGCCTGTCCAACGTCTGTGCGCTCACACAGACTCGGCGGACTCGACGGCCACGAGCCGTCGCTCCGGTTCCGTCGACTTTGTTTCCACAGACTCGGCTTAGTGGGGTGAACCAAGTGTAAGGCTTCTCGGAAGTGCCGTACTCTAGCACTAGCCTCTCGCGGCCCCAGAGCGCCGTGACAGGAGCCTTGAAACGTTGTCAATCTTGCTGACCTTCGAAACTTGACGCAACTCATTCCAGTGAAGAGGATTGAGACATTCCAGAAATCTCAACTCCCTCGATCTGACTCGGGCTTTGTTGACCTGAATGCAGTGTCTTATTCGATCTGACCTGACTCAAATTGGTGCGGCCGTCGCTTGATTCAATCAACGTCATGTCTATTTTGGCGTAAATCAATTGCTAAGGTGTGTTTCCTGTTTAGGTGTCCGACTGTCCGTACTATACACAAATAGTAGAGAACTTGACGCTGCTCAGACGGCAACTGAAGTCTTTCGAAGCCCCATTACGCTTTCCAATGAAGCCTGAGACTCTTGAAGGTCTTAGTCCGCAGTCAAACGTCTTCAAATCCGTTTCGACTCTCACTTCAAACACGGCTTCGGTCCTCAGGCAGGAGCGTCGCCAAGCAATCGGGGCGGCTAAGTCTTCTGGTTCCCGGATTTACTTTACGGGTTTTCCGAGAAACTTTCGCCAGAGATTCGTCTTCTTGGTCAAAGTATTCAATAGGCGGTGCTGTCAGATCCGTGGCTGGAGCCGCCTGCAGCGCCGCAAGAGCGCCTGACCACGTGCCAAGCTCCCGATACTTTGTTTGCCCTGCTAAACTTGCCCTGCATCTGACTATGCCGGAAGTGCTAGATGGTGGGCTGCTCGCCTCGCCGATCCTCCTAGCCTTACAGTAGCCAGGTGAATTGACGTTGGAGTTTGACCGGTCTAGGCTGTAGGCCAGTCAAGTTGTTTTCGGACTCGATGCGGATGCAAGACGACAATGGTAGAGTCGCAATCTCAACAGGCTCTCTCCCCCGGAGGCTTCTCGTTACCTGCCATAACGACGGCAAAGCGAGCCAGGGCCAATACCTGAAATGGCGAGCC
This sequence comes from Colletotrichum brevisporum, assembly GCA_030770045.1. Lineage (NCBI taxonomy): Eukaryota > Fungi > Ascomycota > Sordariomycetes > Glomerellales > Glomerellaceae > Colletotrichum > Colletotrichum brevisporum. Next base: position 3,902,880 of record JAUGSI010000006.1, on the reverse strand, counting down.
CACCCCTGTCTCCTACAGCTCGGAACCGATCCCCGGTGCAGAGGCCAACGGGGAGCAACGTCCAAGATGTCGGATACTGTCCGGGTGTAACGCCAGGACGCTTCGAGCAAAAAGCCACAGACCGGTCTTTCGCTCAGCGAGCCCCCTTCAATGGCACCGATACCTGCACGAGCCCCGATACGGTCGGGTCATCCCTCACCGAGAGCATAAGCGAAACTCACCGGTGGCCAAGTAGCCGAAGCAGCCAACCCTGGCGGCGAGTTGCGGTCCGATCTACACGGCACATACGGAGTACGTCTTTGCTGAAAAAAAGGAGAGCATCAGCAAACAGTCGAGTCTGTAGGAACTGCCTGCGCGGTGGGCGATTCGGCAAAACCTGCCCATGCCACCTCTCGCCCGTGCGATTATGAAAACTGACATCCGGAGATGAGGACCATCGGCATGCGCGCAGTTCGGGCCTTCACGATCTCTTGCGGCCGTATCTCCGCGGTGAGGGCTATGCGGGCCAGACGCTGGCCACCACAAGCGCAATGTGGTTGCACCCTCACCGAGTGCTACGTGTACGACGTCGGCCGAAACGCCCCCCTCACCGAGCACACAAACGGTGGCCTGTTGCGAAACGGTTTCAGATGCGCCAAACGGGGGAGCAGCGTTGTCAGCTGTCATCTGATATCGGTCGGCCGACCGCCAGCCCCCCTCCCCCTGAGATGACGTGCGAAGGGTCAAAGCGAGGCGGGAACACAAAGCCTAAACGTAAAATGAACTTCAACCTGCCAGCCTCCCTCTCATCATCATCGCACGCGCAAGATTTTCCGAAAAGCGCGCCGGGCGCTGCAGTTGTTCACTTTTCGGGTCGCACACGGGGAGTTTTGTCGAGGGACTCCCGCCGTGGCACGTTGCGCCGCCTGCTCAAACCTCTGGCCGGAGCAAACAAGCGCCATCTGATATCGGCAGGGGTAGCGCCGGGGGTCGGTAGACATCGGCTTTTCTTGCCGCGTCGACTTTCCCATGTCTGCTTTTTCAGGTGGCACAAAACCGGCCCCCATGACGTCGATCATAACAGTCATGGCCTCGGTCTGGACGCACATAGCGCTCGAATTCACGACAAATGGCGGTGTTGGGAGCTCTTGGCCTCAGATCGTCCTCGCCAATGAGTGTTTGGCTTGGCTGCCGGGGCGGGCGGAGCTCCCGGCTGACGGACGCTTACCACTTACCCGACATGGAGTGCTCTCGCTATCCGAGAGGCTGCGAGAGGCAACAGGTTCTTGGCCCTGAACGGAATCAACGTGGCCCTCCCGGGGTGGCCCGTCCCATTGGCGCCAACGCCTCGACGGTTCACGGAGAGGCTTCGATAGGATGCTGGCTTTCTTTTTCGAAAAGAAGGCGATTCCGCTGATCCGCACCCGCGCCCAACGGCCCCCCTCTGGTTGGCCGCGGAAGCAGTCTCTCGCATCCGCGTGAAGCTTGTTAGAAGACGACGGAATGATTGGCGAGGCATCTCCTGCCGGTTCGTGACCGAACCCTTGGAAGCTGCTTCCGGCAGGGTTTGCGGGTCGTCTGCGTGCCGTTCCCCATCCGTTCCATGAGCACGACCCGACCCTCGAGTGGCCATGCCACGCCACGAGCACGCTGAGTCGAACGTTCCAACCACGGGCGCCGCCGGCAACTCGAAGCCACGCTCCCGGTGAGCCAAGGCCCAGCCTCACGCGTCGAGCACCGGCATCTTGGGCCTGCTTCCCCATACTACGCGGACCTGGGCGGTCAGGTCGTCGCCTCGGCCCGACAGCCAATTGGAATCGTGCCGGCAGCGTCTCTCGTGGCCGGGGCGCGCGGTGCTGGTCTGTCGATGCTGCAGCGGTGGTCTTCTAGCAGCGCCCGTCTGGACTTGAGGTCATGGCTATCTCGTGCGACCACCCCTCCGCCCGATTGGGGAATGTCGACCGAGATTGCTCGCGGCATCACGATGGTGTTGTTCTTGGTATCGGCGGTGGTCCATAAGTACGAGCCCTCATCGTGCGTGGCCTCTTTCTTTCTGTCGGTGTGTCTCTCTGCCAAGCTTGATCTTCTGCCTTCTACTCTGCCGAACTGCACTTGTTCTTTCCACGCACCAAAGGTCAATAGTCCAACATGCCGTCGTCGCGAGCCTCCGTCGTGGTCAATGGCCAGTCGGTGGAGATGTAAGTCCAGAGCCTTCCCACAGCGGTACGGTGCTCAAGTCCTGACGTCCCTGCCCAGAACCGCCTCCAAGGAGGAGCAAGCCGCACAGTCCAAGTCCCGCATCGACAGCTTCTACACGCAAGACTCCACCCTCTTCCAACGTCTCTCCGCCGATCCAAAGGCAGACGGCAGGGTCGAGGCCTACGAGTCCCGGGCTCGGGATGCCGCGCGGGACATTGACGGCAGCCTACCCCCTAGGACGACATGACTCGAGGGGCGCGTCATCTAGACGAGTAGAGAATGCTTGCTTGGGCGGCATCGCTGCGTGAATCTGAGAAGGGTCGCACACACGACGGCGAAGGGAGAGTTTGTTTGAGATCGTTTTTCAAAGGACTGGTGGAGATAGAGTTAGAAGCTGTTCATGAGAGTGGGAGGATTTCTGTACCGTCCAAGGTTCCAAGGAGCAAGCGAAGCTGTGTAGAATTATGTTTTGGGAGGTATCGGTCGTGGTATTGTCTTCATGAGTATCATTTTCATCGGCGCCGTCTTTGTCCTGTGTTTGTCTCATCACTTGTTGTTCTTGTTGTCCTGTCGTCGGCGAACCTTCGGCCGGGGGTGTCTTTCTGTCTTTCATCCAGGTGCCGGCCTTACTGTGCGAGCCGTCTGTTTGGTCTCTTTCGCGTCCGGGGAAGGAGCGCCTGCCACCCCGACCGAAGTCCGCACCTTCCCAAGCAGACCGGGCACCTACCTGCACCTTCCCCAGAAACCACACACACACACCCCAGACCCTTATAGCTGTGTTCTAGTCGTCGTCCTGCAACGAGTCCGCATGGCCGAACGGTCCCTGGACGTTAGCGATTTCAGCGTTCAAGGTGTTGAGCCCTCCTCTTGAGCAAGCTGTATCCATGGACGGGACTGTTCGATCCGTGCCGGGCTCGTTTCTTTTTTTTTCTTTTTTGGCATGCTTAAATGTTTGGTTTCTTTCATTACTCCCAGACGCGGTTCGGTGTCCGTCTTACATTGGGTTAAAAGTTTAGTTTTATCAAGTCTTTTGGTGTCTGGTATCTCTGCTTCTGCCTCTGCTAGTATTCCGTTGCACATACTTAGGTCTTTGACGAAGAAAGCACCTAGGTACTACGTCCACCACCGCCGAGGAGACAAGAACACGCAACGGCTTCTGGCCGTGGCTAACTTCTTTCCCAGAGATTGCGGGAGGCGAGACGGCACATGAGAAGGGAACAGCGGCGTTTCCGGAAAGCGGCTCGGTCCGACGCGACGGCCAAGAGGACGATGGCGGCGCCGGCGGCTGTGGTGAGACCTTGTCTATGCCTCGGGCCGCTCCGGCGAAGGACACGGGCGTGCCTCTTGAAAGGGACGTCGTTTCGGGATGGTTGACGACGTATTCAGTTATGGCAACAGCCTACGCGAATAGGTAAGCATCACCAACACCACCGCACGAGCTCAAATCGAGACCAACACCATCAGCAGGAGACCCGTTGGAACGAATCCCCGAAACGGTTTCGCCTCGAGATCAACGCGGCCCCTCCCAAGCCCAGAGAGGATGAGCAGTGTACCATGGAAGAACGGATACGGCCTGCAGGAGCAAAGATGGTGCGGCGGCGAGAACCAGACATCACATCCCGCCCTGGGCTGCCCGTCGCCAACCGCCGCCAGCCGCACGTATTTCCTCCCGAAGCAAGTCGTCTCGCCCACGCATGGGGATGGTCTACTCCGGGGAACATCAGGCGTGGCCTCGACCGGCCCATCTCCCACGGACGTCGCCCCCATGACTCCGCCCCCTGTCACACGTCCAGCACACACCACCCGCGTCCCAACAGAACACTCCCCGGACGCTGGCGGGCCTGAGGTCGCCATGCAGATAGAGTTTCTTAACGGCTCACGATGGCTTCACGGCCCAGACACCTGACTCATCCGCCGCACACACGTTCCTACCCTTATCATTGTAAACCACCCCTCCCTTCCTAACAAACTACCAAAAAAAGGGGCTGTGGCTCAGTGGTCAGAGTGCTCTGTCAGTTTCTCCCTCTACTCTCCTAGATCCTGTGACCGTAGCATCGTTATCCTGGCAGAGAGGTCGGTGGTTCGAATCCATCCAGCTCCATCTTTTTGCTTTTTTGCTCCTTGCGGCTGCCTGTCGTAGTAGTCAGAGTGTGCTCTGTTAGACATTACCTCCCTACGTCCTCAGTTCCACATCCGCAGTGTTCTTACAGTCTATGTCTCTGACAGAGAGGTCGGTGGTTTGAATCTATCTGGCTCTGACATTTCCTTATCTTGCAGAATGAGGTCCCATGGTGATGTAGCCATCGTGATGTACCTGACGGGCCGACTAACTCCACGAGCCCAACCGGTGAGCTGGCCGTCAGAAGGCACCTGACCTGGCGTGCCATAATTGCGGAATATGCATTGCTATTTCTTTTGATTTGTGAAATGAAGCTATCATGGATCGTCACCTGTGCTCGTCTCGGAGCATGTCATCTTTTTGTCCCGTAACATTTTGCTTCGCGATGTGCTGTATGTTTGCAGCAACTGAGTCTCGTCAAGAACAATCATCACAAACTTCTCATCTTTGGTTTTCCCGCTAGAGATGCCATACTCCCGCTGCCGGCGAAAAATAGCCCCCTCCGAGAGATGGGAGAGTCGGTGAAGGGGGGAGGGGCGGTCCAGACGGCAGATGCAGGCGTGACCCGTATGCGAGACTCACTCGCAGATCTAGACGAAAGCAGAGACTGTCGAGCGGTGGGTGAGGTATGGGGGGACTATGGTCACCGATTCATCAGCAGGACACCGAACAGAGGTGGCGATATCTCGTATTCCGGTCGCGTCGGAGGTGCTTCTGCATCGCGAAGTGGATGTGAGGCTCGACAAAGCTGCTGCTCTGCAGACTGCTATGCATGCCAAGAGATGCACCTCTTCGAGGCCCGTGATCGTCCGAGTCATGGAGGGGGGGTCTTGGGGGGAAAGGAGGTAGAGACCGGGTGGTGGGACACCGATCGGTGACGACGAGCTGTACCCCCTATCCCCCCCGGGCGGCGGGACGAAGACCGATCTGGAAGACAGCCTCAACCTTAAGACATCTACTTCGAACTTCTCTCCACCTCTAAACGCCCACACGAATCGGGTGGCGTCGCGGAACACGCCTGATTGACGGACAGTAAGTCATCTGGCCGGCTTTCCTGCGGTAAAACCTGCTGTACAGACCAGAAGGGAACTCTACTCACAATCACATGTATTTCGACGCAAGAATTCCATTACCTGGTTGTTTGTGACGTAGTTGTCGTGCCATTTGCGCGTACGGGGATGCGTCTGGAAGTAATTACTTACCTGCTCACTCTGTACATAAGCGGAACCCCAGGAGTCTGTGTAGTTCAGCCGTCTCTCAGCTCTCTGTTCGGACAAGTAGCAGAGACATTGCAGCTTGTATTGTACGGGCGCATCTCACTTACCAGTCTACGTACCTCCATAGACTTGACGACTTCGTAGACGGCGCTTTCAATCCCCCAACACGCCTGTAAACGCGTCATCCTTCGAGAACATACTTTCCTCAGTCTTCTCGAGTGTTCTGCGGCATTCAGCGGTCTTTTATGCGTCCCCTTGAGACTCGAAGCGGGTTCCATCGTCGACTCGGGTGTAGGAGTTCATGCCGCGGAGCTACTCCTCGCAGACAGGTTGGGAAGCAGCTGTAATCCCCATGAAACTTGCACAAATCCACCTGGGATCAAAATTCAGGGCGCTTTTTGACGGTGGAGACATCATCGAGCAAGCCATTGTGTCAGGGAGAAGTACGCTGCTGAAGGGACGGCTTCCCCCATGCCACACACCAACGACACTCCCGTAGTCGCTTGGGGGCATTGTTGAGACGAGACACGCAAGAGTGTGTCTCATCGGCTTCTCTCTCGCTGCTGAGTCGCCTGTTGCTTTTCGAGGGGCGCAACTCAGAAAGGTGACCTTCCTTCCATACCACTGAACCATCACCGTTATCATCGCCTTGGCGGTACGATTGGCTCAGGAGCGGACGTTACTTTTCCTCGAAGCTCCATCGGCCATAGTTTAGATCAAACTCTGATCACTGACCGACCCTGCCTTGTCCTCCACCTTTGTTCAGAATAGCTTCAATGTGGATAGAACTGCCGCCACGGACAGGATGACTGCGCCACTCTCCGAGGCTTGTGAAGCAGCCCGCGAGAATGATTCGTTTTTGGATGGTTACGCGGTACTAGGTCAGCCGTAATAAGAGGGGAATCGAGCGTAATGTGTCGAAAGACCAGCTTTTTGAGGTCCGTCTCTTCCCCCGACCCCCATATGAGGTCCGCAGGAGGGCGTGTTGGATCATTGAAAGGGCGTCCATGGTCTACCAAGCAGGACTCGAAAACGTCCTGTAGGTCTTTGTCTACGACACTGTCGATGGGTAAATGTGCTGCTCAGCTGTGGCTTTGGACTTCCTCTCAAACGCCTAGGATGTGTCTTTAGATGAACGATCATGTCTATGTGCCTCTGTCAGCTACAAGGTCGTCGCTTCGAATAGATGAAGTACCTTGAATTTCTCCCTTCCCTCCCAACCTCGACCCAGCAAGCCTGGGGGAGACTGACCCTCAGACCTCACGTCGGCAAAGGTTATTTTGCGCCCGATCAGCTTATGGTTGGTCAGTGGCCTGCTTTCCATGACCTCACCATCGGCTACGGGAACCGAAGGCTGAAATTTTGGGTTCTTGGTTCCGCCAAAGGATGTCCGGGTTTTGTTGATGGGCTGGAACTTTCAGAGTTGAACGGGGAGTGTGAAATGCAAAACGAAAATAGGTGTGGCAGGATGGATTGAAGTCCATCTCTCGAGTCGATAGAAACTTGGCCAGACGTCAAGGAAGGAACGATTCAGCGTTCAACCAGGAGGCACCAATGCATTCTAGCGGCCGTTGGTCGGTGCGCTAGTGCCGCTTTGTACCTGTGTGTCCCAGAGCAGGTGCTTGGAGAGCGCCTCTTGTGGAGATGAGTGCTTTGGTACATTGGGTAGGTACGTTGCGACTAATAAAGTCTACTGCTGAATGTTTACACGCCGGTGTAGTCGTGGCAGTTCCGACACGATGGAAAATGGGGCTAGACCTGCATGGAGTATGAAGTATTAGAGGTAGGTGGGAAAGATGTGTGTCGTGCGTGGGTGGGAGTGTCTGTAGGACGCAGTGCAGGGAGATGGCAGACATGCTGGATGGATATACACACTATCAAGTACCTACGGGTAGGCAGAATCTGAGTGCAGGATGCAGCACATGGCATCAGCGTGAGGGGTGGTGTTAAGATTCAGCAGCTTACCCAACCAATCAGAGATCCGTACATGCACGAATTTGGAGGGGCGTGAGAAACACATGCGCGAACCGCCGAAAGATCGACACAACCCCCGCGTTGTAACGCAGCGCACCCCTCTCCATTCTATCAACACGCCTCTCCTGCTCACACCCACTACTACTGCTCATTCATCGTCCAGCGCGTGTCCCGCATCTGAGTCTCTCGATATAAACCCATGCCAGCTGACTTCCCATACCTTGAAACATCTTGAACAATCCAAAATATCGAAACACCACAGTCGTCTGGCCTAGATCTTCAACGACCTTTTGCCTCTCTCTGCAAGCTTCTCGACACCCACACACCTAGTCGTACACTCACAGCCGGCGTTTGACATCGCTACTCGGATACAATGAGCTCAATAGAACCACATTGCGGAATCGCTACGAGGTAAGCTCCAAGATTCTCTTTTTCATCCAACCGTGATCCCTCCCAATCCCCTTTTTCCAAGTGTCGTGGGTAATGCCCTGGCACAGCTACAGGTGAAGGAACCTGTGGGTAGTACGTACCTACCTCTTTTGGGCAGCATCACGCTAGTCCGCATTGGGCTCACGTCAACCACCACTTCCCTCAACAACGGACGCCATCTTTCGCAGACATGGCACTTTCTTTCCGTCCAGAGAGACTGACGAAAACCAGCGACGAAGAGAATGCCAGACCATCCGCTGCGAAAAGGAAGATAAGCGACCACGCCGCGGCAAACATCCCCGGCCCGGTGGTGGGGCTCTTCCGGCTCTGCCCCCGCAAGGACGAGGTTTACGTGAAGATGGTCGACATAATGCAGCCGTTCCGGCGTCCGGCCACGGAACACGAGCTCATCGAGCCGGAAGCACAGCACGGGCTTGGAGATCTGGAAAGGCCAGCGCGCGACTTCGGGGAGCTCAGAGGAATAGGAGCTCAGTTCGATACAGAAGGTGTGGACGCCACAAAAGTGTGTTATAAACGTAAACGGGGCCAGGAGTAGGCCACTGCGGTTACATTTTTACGGGTGGTCTTTTGAATTATCGCGAAAGTCTCTAGTACTATGCAATACTGCACTTTACTGCTATACACAATCGGAAGGCTAAATCAAATTATCGAGCTACGCATCGCGAGTGACTCAGTGTTACCCCAGAGTCCGTCTGGGGACTGTGGCTGTATGTCGATTACCTAAGAGATGTAGACACGACACAAGCAACTCCAAAAGCAAATGCAGGTGACAAAACAAGATTGACTAGGTACTTCAGTTTGCGTATACCTAGGTACCTATCTCTCATGTGTGCCACGCTACCTAGGTATCTAGGTACCTTCAGTACCACGACTGCAGTGTGCAGCGTGGTTTTGTTTCTACTTACCCCGCCACCTCGCCGCAGACCCCGACACCACCAGCAAGCCAAATTACAAGCCTCACACTTCTCGTAGCGAATGGGCCTGTGATATCTCTGTTGTCGCGACTGGTGTGCATCATTCCAGCAAGGCTCATGACTCCGAACCTGCCCCCCTTCCCCCCTTTTTTGGCTCCACGCCGTCGACGGGATCAAGAGTATCTTTGAGCGCCGATTTGTTGACCACTGCTACGTATTCGATTGGTGGAGAGTCTGACACTCGGCACACTTCGGTGCGCGTTCTTGCTCCATGGAGGCTGGCAGTGGTTGATGCCCGCATGGGCCTCTATTCGGGGGCATATCCCGCGTCCCAAAAGACGACGACTTGAACAGGCTTCAGATACCCATGATATGTTGGCCTATCGTTCCAATGAAGTCAGTCACGTGCGTGCACCCGGCATACGCCCGGGCAGGACTGGCCCCTTGGGCTACAGCGTGTGCCATGGCACGTGGAAACCTATCCATGCGCCCCGGCCGGCTATTACCGGCTGGCCACACCTTCGCCCCCAAGAACCCGCCCGATCCACCCAATCCCGTGGCATGGCACCGGTTTCACCCAGCACGTTTTCCCACACGGTGCATCGAAGCAACCGGCGCGCCTGCAGCGATTAGCCTAGGCGGCCGCGTTGCGATCGTCGGACTACCTAGGTAGGAATAGCAGATTCCTGCCAGCCGGTACACTTCGCAATCCGGTCAATGTAGATTTTCAGACTTGGCTAGGCGCTCGAAACCACCAGCAAAGGGCAGGTTTTACACGACAGGATTCATAGCAGTTCTCTTGCCGTGGAATTCGAAATGACTAGGTGACTCAATGGGTCGAGGCAATAATTCTCGCACTGTCTGAGCCGGTCAACAAGGGCAGAAAAGGACGGTTTCTTCCACATTGGCTGGGGTGGCAGAGGCGTGGTCGCGAAGCGCTCCTGCTCCAAAACAACACATCACCCTCGGCGAAAATGACCTTAATTATCACGAACGCCCAGCGAGTATGCGAGAAACTTCGCACCTACATCCCCTCAACCCCATCCCGCGAATGTCGCGCATTGCCAATGACCTATCACAAGAGGATTACCGTCCAGCTGAGTTCGGACGGGCGAAAACGGTGGTCTCCAGCTGCTGGAACGGCACACTGCGACGCCCGAATCCCAACAAATTTGCCCAGTTTTGGGACGTGAAATTACCAAAAGAAGCCAAGCGTAGTCATAGCACGAGTTTTATTCTCTCCATTTCCAGACTGACTGACGCCCGCACAATGTGGTGTGGGTGGACGCTTCCCCATCGTGAACGAACTTAGGGGGTGTCATTTCTCAAAGTACGCGTCTTGCGCAAGCTCAGAAATTGCACGTCAAAGGGAGAATTCGAGATGGATGTAGGTGATTCGTTTGATCTCGGCCTTGCAGACGTTGTGGCTGTAGGTACCGTGTAACGACCGGTCCGGCGTCGGAGCTCCACGTTGTCGGCCGGTGATTGGTCCGGAGCTCAGCTCCGGCGTCCAAGATTGAACGGCCTCTTGCTTGTGTCAACTTGACCAACACCACCACAGCATCCGGCGCACAACAGAAGTGTACCGAATGACTAATATTCAGCTCGTGTTCTCCGGGGATCTGTCTACTAGGTAGTACTTCTCAACGAACACAGTTTCCTGTGCCTCAGTTGTGCGTGTATCCGGGCATTGAGCGGGTCTTCTGCGGATAGGCGTAACAGCGATCAGCAATTCAGTATTGAGGCAGGGGGGGTGCGCCACCGATGAAGGCTTGTTATCCCTTTTCCCTCTTTCTCCCTCCGGCATCTGCGCTCTGCACTCTGCTCCACAAAACAGGAACTTCCAAGACGCAAGTCTCCCGAAAGCGACTAGTTCGTGACAAGGTGTGAAATGAACTTGCTGCCAGTGACCGCCCACCTAGGTAAGCAAGTAAGGTACATAAAATCTTGGTAGGTATAACTTACCAACACCCGGAGATCCATCGTAGTCCCTCCCGGCCACAACAGGTAGGTACCTAGGTACCTATGTACCTACAGCATGTGCCACCCAATTAGAGGTATACACCGGTCCCACTATTTACAGCTCACCTAACCCACGGCTAACACCCGGCTAACACTAGTCCTCAATCGGAAAGTCTGAGCAGGGCCCCCCTGTCTACCTGCAAGTGCTCTGGACGTCCAGTTGAGACGAACTTATCAGGCGCAAAGGAAGCCAGAGAGCCACATCCCGAGCCAGGCAAGGCGAGCATGCTCTATGGACCTAACGTCATGAACCACGGCAAGTGCCCTGGTTTCTTCATCCATGTTATTGAGTGGTCGTTGGCAATAGCAAATGGAGCTTTTGCTGCACCAACGATTCGTGGTGCAGCTTCTGCCGGTGAGAGCCCCTCCCTAGGTAAGAGGGTTCCTCCGCACGTAGTATGCCCCTGAGAGCGTTATGAGGCGAGCTGTACCTCTAGGTCGGCCCTCTGATGGCGTAAAGGACAACTACCCACTATGGACTGCAGCTTCTGCCAGGCCAGCTACACTGTCCGCCACCTACAGTGCAGACCCAACCCCCTTAGAGACCGGGGTCGTTCAGAGCCCACAGCCAGGTCCCGCTCCATCTTGCGGTACCTCTAGCCAGAGCCTGCCCCCGGGCCCTCCCCTTTAGTGTACCACACCTACCTGTAGTGTCACACCCCATCTACGTCGAGTTCCCACCTATCTCGAGTGTCTACAGTCGTGTATCCGTACGTATATCGTACGGACTCGTGCCAAGGTAGTCTCCGACTGAACTACATGTCAGTGACCTTGTCGCGCATGACAGACGATGGGAAGTAGGTCTGTGGAGCTCCTGAAAGAATGAAGAACCCGAGAGAACCGGGACGCGGCGAAGTATCTGGCAGCGACCACGCAGTGGAGGATCTGGTAGGAGCGGTAGAGGGGGAGGAGGAACACAGAATGGGGGAATAGGGGGGGATGGCACTTGCCATCTTGACGCTGCGTTACCTTACCCATTATACTGACCGCCCGTCCCTGTTCTCTACCTACATAATCTGCACATCCCCCGCCCCCGACGACCTCAGTCTTCTTCCCTCTTCTCTCATGCTCTCAACAGCACCGCTCCCTGACCCCCTTCCTCCCTTTGCTCCCTATTTCCCCATACACTAGTCACTGTGTTTACCACTTCGACTTCACCCTCACCACGTCTATACCTTGCCTTTCCATCCAACATCCTCATCACCATCTAACCCCAACCCCTTCTCTGGCCTCACCTCACTTTCCACCTCACGGCCGGGCCTTTCTTTTCTTCCTCAGCGCACACTAGCAAGGGTATCGACGGCACGACTTTGCAACAGGATTGACTGTCTGCTGGAAGTACCGCACCTTGTGACGCTTCAACAGCGGCAGCGTTATTCAGTCCCTTTTCTTGCTTGGACATTCGGACTTTGCCACGGTCGCAATACAGTCCCGCTCTCACAGGGAGCCTCGCACACTTCCCCATCGCTGTATCGAGACGGATCCGGTGGCTCTCGCCCTCGTCGCTTCCTGCATTCTCTCGCATTTGAAACCACAATGACCTCGTAAGTAACATGTTTGGCCCGCAGGCGTAGCTTGCGGGTGCTGTCCTGCTTTCGAGCGTCGAGCTAATTGTTCCAACAGCGCCGCCACGTCGACAGACATGGATTCCCCTCTTCATCGCTTCCTCCGATGTGAGGGCGGCTCGGGACCATACGACGGTGCGGAGCAGCGCCGTGTTGAGTTGGCGGATACCATGGCTCAGTATCATCGGGCCTTCCACACAACCTCTGACGCCGAGATGATTGTGGATTCGCTCGCACCGGCTCAACCCGAGGACCATATGAACGTCGCGGGCTCTATTACATTCGAGTGCTCGTCTTCTGACGTGGAGTGCTCGTCTCTTGATGTCGAGTGCTCGACTCCTGACATCGCGAGCCTCGATGAAGTCGTCAATTGGATCCTTGAGACCGACAAACTTATCCTTGTAGCCAAGAAATTATTCGGCAAATTTTCTCTTGAAACCGCAGCATTCCTTGATCATTGGACCCATGTTCTCGAGGGGACCGATGTTCTCGTGGGCTCTCTTGACGTCGAGAGCGCACCCCCCGCGCAACACTCTCTCGTTGGTGTTGGGAGCGCGTTTCCCGTCAACAACCAACTCGCTGTCCCGGTTGTGTTGGAGATGTAATCTGCGGGCGGTCACTAATCAGTTGGCACCGGCGGCGGGGAACACGTGCGTGGAGGGGCGACACAGCTCATTCATCCCGACCATCCGGATTTACGACTCGATCCGGAACGGGCCGACCGGTACCAAGATGAGAGCACGCTTAATGGGACTCCGTCTTGGACCTGGCCTTGGCCAATTCTCCTCATAACACACCGGAGGTGAATGGTCTTTACATTCAGCTCTTGATACTGAGTAGGACTTTGCTTTTTGATGATTTTCTGCACCTTTCTTTGGCTGGATTTGGAGCTTTGGTGCGCGCTATTTCGCCTCATCTTTTATGTTCGCTGGCCTCTCTTGCCGGTAGAAAATCAGCGTATGGGGTTTTGGAAACTCTTTCTCGTCAGCACGAATAGCCAGTTGGACGGACACGAGTCTAAGTGTGAGGCTGGGAGTGATGGCCAAGTAGTTGTCGGACAGCAGTGGATGGCAACTAGTAGCGATTCTGTAAGAGCGTGGGAGGCAACTCTTCAGTGATTCGGCTTTTTGAGATCGGGCATTGTTGGATCTCTGATTTCCGGCGAGCGTTCATCCTGGTCGCAGGAGGGGAACCTACCATTGCTATGGTAACCATTGCTAATGAAAGCGTTTAAAACCCATGCCGTGATATCGACAATGAATGTGATTATTCATATATCTGTGATGTTTGATTCTGAGTCAAACTGCCAGATGTCTTCCCGAGAGGTGCCTCGTTGAAACTCGGAGAGCACACCACGTTTCGCAACATTGGGCTCTGCGTCCGACTTTTCAGCCGGATCGTCACTGGGGAGGTTGGCATGTACGATTCATCACTTGGGCGACGAGAACTTTCATGAACAGAATCGATTAGGAACTACCAAGATGTTTCGACAAGTGGACGACCAGAGCCTCATCGCAGAAGTCTCGCATTCAGTGCGCACTACCTGATGCAAGTCCTCCATCCATCTCCATTTACGTGACGAGATTTGCGTAGTTGAGAGATCGGAACGCGTATGGTCTCGTGAAAAGCTCTTCGGGGCGTGTAGAAGCAGCCTCGATATCTCACTGCTTGGGGGATCGTCCGTTGAGAGCTCCTCCGTCTGAGAGTTCCTCCGTCTGAGAGTTCCTCCATCTGAGAGTTCCTCCGTTTGAGAACTGCTTCGTCTGCAGGCTCCCCAGTTCAGAGCCTCGCTCATCTGAAAGCTCCCTCATTCGAAAGACCTCTCGTTGGGCAGTTTGGCTCAGTGCGTTGCTCAACGATTCTCTCAACGGTTTTCTCGTTTCCCCGATGGCTTGCTTGCTCGGCGGGGTCGATCGTGCAAGGTCATGTGATGTCGCATCGATCGTGTTGCGTATTTGGCACACGGACTGCCCGTCGAAAGCCTCTCGAAAGCTTCTCGAAGCCTTGGTTCTCCCCCAGATGTCAACGGGTGCCCCGTATGCCCTCGAATGTCCCCTGGCACCCTCGGTTGTCCCCCGGATGTCATCGAATGTCCCCTGGTACCCGCGGATGTCGCCTGGTACCGTCGGATGTCTCCTGGTCCGCTCGGACGTCCCCCGATGCTCTCAAATGTCCCCCGGTACCCTCTTCGACCCACGCCCTCTGTCCTTCTCTCGTCACTCCCTTCAAACTCTGACAGTCGTAAGCCTCTGCTCCGTTGGTTCTCCACTCGGGAGAGTTCGATCAAGCCCGGCGGGGCCATGTAGCCGCACCGCGTACTATCGTATCGATAGTTGACGTCCGCCTCGAATTCATCCGCATTTGGGCGCCTGCGGGTGAGAGCTCGAGCCCTCCAGTGTCTGTGAGCTGTTGAGGTCGTCGTTGAGGCGGGCTATTTTGCCCTTGCCCTCGCTCGCGTGGCGGCGGTTGGTTTAGGAGACTGAAGGGTAAGCTGGTGGCGTAGGAGATAGTTCGTGGCTGGCTACGAGACGATTTCGGGGACTAGCAGAATAGGACATATGTCTTGGCGGATCAGGGCGAGCATGGCGATGCTCGGAGCTGTGCTTTTCGTGTCGTGCAGAATACACGTACCGACCGTTACTTATTTCGAATCAGACAACCACTTGTAAGCGAAAAGGAAGCCAAAAACTGGGGTTGAAACAGCATCTTGTGTATAGATGGTCGCCCGAAGACGAAATACATATGATAGACGACCCCCCTTCGGTGCAACATATCACGCAGGTTGCGCCACACCCTCGCGTCCACATTCATTTCGACAACCACAGACTGCGCTGCACCAGTTTACCACTTCCAACGACCGTTGGACATGGCCCTTGCCCAAGATCAGAGCAAGTGCGTGTGGATCGCAAACTTTGAGTGCAACTAGATCTGAGATTTTAACATGTACGGGCGGTGTATACTCACCTCGCGTTCCTCGGCAGGGAAACAAGACGCCTCATGTAGAGCAAGCCCCCAACACCGGCGCAAGAAAGGCCACGGGGCTTTCTGGACTGTGCTTTGCCATGATACTGACTTGGGCGGTTGGCCTTTTTTTTTTTTTTTCCATGAAGTCGAACTCTCTGTCGCTGCCGCCAATCCAAATGACGAAACGCAGCATATGCTGAGCGCTCGGGCCCGGAAAAAAAGCGGCAACCCGCTCAAACCAAACGTCAGCCCCACAACGCTGCCCGGCCGGGACGATGCGCCTCCGCGACAGTGACGTCCATAGTGGTGAACGCGGGGCACATGGTCTCGGGCCGGGGGGGGGGGGGCGTCGGTAGGGCCGGCTCTCGAACCAGGCAGAGGCGTCTGCAACGCTGTCGGGACACTGGAATCCAGTCAGTCTCTTGAGGAGATTCACAAAAAGAAAAAAAAAAACAAGACTGGGATAGTAAGAAGACAGCAATTGAGTGTGTAAACAGAGGATCGATTAGGCGGACTGAAAGAAGGAAAGGACAGAACAGTTGGCGGGCGTCAGCTTTCTTCTATAGAAGGCGGCGGCTCGGTTATCTCGGAGATTTTTTCTGTTGTTTTGTGGAGGGCGAGGTCAGGCAATCGATGAGGCTGAACTTTATCCGGGGAAAATCTCGTTTTCTATTCGTTCTCGATCAATAGATTCCGTATCGGATGGGTCATCGCGAACTCTCCATGCCAGATAAGCGTAGCTGCCTATTTCCCATGAATATGGGGTAATGACGAATGACTAATGAAAAGAGTCACAACGACGCCATGTCATAATCACCTAGTCATTTCTCCCATATCTCGACATCTTTAACTTTCAGAACAACAGTTCTATCCGCTTCGCTTCGCAAACTATGCCGCCAACCAGTTCTAATTCCGGTCATCCATCGGACGATCCTCGCAGGCACCCCTCAGCCACGTCCAAAGACGCCTTCGAGCCAGCCCCAGATGTCCCGCCGGCCGCTCTCCCCCACCGGCGCGACGAGCCCGACGTACCCGTCCGGCCGGAGCCCGACCACGGCGCCCCGGGCCCTGTCGATGCCGTACGTCTCGTACGCCCGCTCGGGCTGCTCGTACATCGTCTCCCCGTCCGCGAACACCTTGTCGTAGTCCCAGCCCAGCTTGGCGTCGAACGGGTGGTACGCCTCGTGGATGTCCTCCAGCATGTCGATCCCCTCCCGCGGCGCCGAGTGCACGAGGAGGACGTCGACCGCCGACGGGTCCTCGTCCGTCTTGAACTTGGCCGACCCGCCGTGCGGGTCCGACCCGGGCGAGAGCTTGATGGTGGGCAGCCCGGGGAGGTAGTTGGAGAGCCACGTGCCCAGGGCGTTGACCTCGTCGCGCTGGGCCGGCTGCGAGATGTCGCCTCCGAAGACGACCAGGCGGAAGCGCCCGTCCGAGGGGAGCTTGTGGTGCAGCTCCCACAGCCGCGCGTCGGACTGCCGGATGACCCTGTAGGACGGGAAGCGCTGCCCGAGAAGGCAGTTCGTCGCGAGCGACTGGTCGCTCTTCGCCTCGCTCATGCGCAGCTCGTCGTCGTGGTCGACGCCGTCCTCGGGTTCCTTGGCGACGAGGACGCTGGGCTGGTAGTTGACGCCCACGCCGGTCGTGAACTGCAAAGGTCAGCAACCATCACCGACTCTTCTCACGGAGCACATACCATCCTGCTGGTGTGGAACGCCCTCTGGAACTCCTCCGCCGAGACGCCCGTCTCGTCCATGATGTCCTTGGCCGGCCGGCCGGTGAACAGCTTGGAGAACTTGCCGTCGAAGGCGATGAGGTCCTTGGCGATCTTCTTGCGCTCGAGCTCGTACGTCGAGAGGACGTCGCGGGGGATGATGTTCTTGCAGGCGAGGCCGATCTTCCAGCCAAGGTTGTAGCTGTCCTGCATCGAGACGTTCATTCCCTGGCCGGCCTTGGGGGAGTGGGTATGCACGGCGTCTGCATGGCGTCAGCGGTGGCTCAAGGTGAGTCAGCGTGTAAGAGTGAGTGTATGAGAATGAGAGTATGAGTGAGTGAGAGTGAGAGTGAGTGAGTGAGTAAGTGGGAGGTAAACGGGAGTAAAGATAAGAGGGAGGGGCCGGGAGGGAGCAGGTTGGAGATAACGCGGGCAAACGTACCTCCGGCGAGGAACACCCTATTAAGTTTGCTGAAATGATCGCCCGTCCGCTGGCCGATCTGGTACGCCGTCCACCTATCCCTATCAGCTAGATCTCAGGACAGAGACCAATGAACTCACCAGTCGCAGTAGTGGTAGTCCAGCTTGTACGGGCTGAAGATCTTCTGCGCCGACTTGAAGATGAGGTCCGGCGTGATCCGGGACCTGTCGACCCGGCCGCCGCCGGCGGAGACCTCCTCCAGCTGGATGTACAGCCTGACGATGCGGTTCTCGCGCGGGATGATCATCAGCGCACCGGACGTGCTGTGGATCATGGTCCGGAATCTGATATCCGCTTCGCGGGTGTCAGTATGGATACACAAAGAACTGAGCGATACAACTTACGGAAATCCGTGATGGGGACAATGTCCATCACACCCCTGCAGCCTCACATCAGCTTCCATCCGATTTCACCCCGGGACAACTCACCAGATCGCATCCGTCGTCTCGCCCTTCATCTCAAACTCCTTGCCGAGCGCCTTCCTCGTCCACGAGTGCGCCCCGTCGCACCCGACGACGTACTTGGCCCGCACGACCTCGTCCCTCGCCCCGCGCGCCTCCGACCGCGCCAGCACGTCCCCCGTGTCGTCTCCCGAAAGATTGCTCCGGAACAGCCCGTCGCCGAGGTTGCTCAGCATCTGCGTCGGCGTCGCCTCCTCCTCCGTCAGGTGCCGCAGCGTCACCGTCACGGGGTGCGCGTCCGGGTCCTCCGCCGCGGCCTCGTCGACCTCGAGCGACGTCGGGATCACCATCCTCTCGACGCGCAGCGGCTCGTCGCCGTCGGCGCAGGACTCGCGGATCGCGTCGAGGAAGAACTGCTCCAGGCGGCCCTGGTGCAGCACCGTCTCCGTGAACCGCGAGAGGCCCGGGATCGTGTTGGCCGCGCGCGCGCTGCGGCGGATGATCCCCTCCGAGTCCGGGTTCCAGAAGCTGACCTCTGCCGGGTGTTAGTCTACAGCTCTGGAGACTGGCGATAGAAACTCACCAAGCATGCGGTTCGCTTCCTTCCACACCCGCTCCGCGACGCCGAAGCTGTCCAGGATCTCCAGCGATCTCACCTGAAACCTGGCCTTGTGTGTAAGTGACCATGAATGTGGGAGACGTGTGCCAGTTGCATACCCATCAGCCTGCCCAGAGTAAATCTTGGCCGTCCTCTTATCCACGATCCGCGTCTTCACGCCGAGCCTAGCCAGCCAGAGCGCCATCATCAGCCCCGCCGGGCCGGCGCCGATAATAAGCACATCGACCTCGGATTCTGGGACTTGCGTCATGGCGAGTGAGTGAGTGACTTGGAAAAACGATCGTGTGTCAAAAAATAAAACAAAAAGACGGTAGCGAGTCTTGCAAAGTGCCTGGAAGCGAGGTCAGACAAGAGAAAGAATTAAGCTTCCCGGTTCCCGCGCGGCAGTTTTTGTACGTGCCTCCCCCAATCCCGAAATCTTGGATCCAACGGGCCCTGTTGGCGCGCACATCGGGGACCGCCCGCGACGAACTGCCGGCCGTTTTTGGGGTGACACTACAGAATTCTTCGGCTTTGGGGAAATAAGCGATGAGAAAGCATGACAAAGGAGAGAGGGGGGGAGTGTGGGGAAAGACGATTCGGAGGGGCGAGAATTGGAGACGTTTCTTGGCGCGGATTATGTAGTTTCACAGCGTTGCCAGACTCACGGACGTCATCGTGTGTGGGGTTTGTCAAAGTAGCGCGTCCATTTGGCAAGGGCACGCGCGGGGGAAGGTCACAGGAGCAGAGAAAACGAAGATTGGTGAAGTCATGAGGATTATATTCGTATAAATACTTGTCAGAACCCTCGCGATGCGCGATGCGCGATGAATACGGTAAGTGATGGACGGAGGGGACGGAGGTGATAGTGCCTGATTGTATGCCGCGGGGTGATGTAAGTAGTATCGTATTGTGGTCGATTGAAGCTTGGGCGTTCGCTATGTAAGCGGCCTCTACAGCGATGCCGCCAATCCGTCGCCGGGCCCTCGGGCTAGTCCGCCCCCGGCCCGGTCCGGCCGAGATCGCGCCGGACTCTCCACACCCGCGAGCCCACCGGCCGCTTCTCGTTGTCGTCGAGGACCTCGATCCACGGCGTCCCGCTAACGTCGCACGCCCGCCGCGGGTCCTCGGTTTCACGGTCCGAGTCGTCGCTGTCCGTGTCCTCGTCCATCACCTCCACCGTATCGTCCCGAGGGTCTGCGCCGTCCTCGTCCATCACCTCCACCGTATTGTCCCGAGGGTCTGCGCCGCTGCCGAACGACTGGTGGTACAGGTCCTCCGTGTACGCCCACCCGGGCGAGTCGAGCTTTCCGTGCACCAACACGAGGTGGCGACCCTTTTCTTTTGCCGCCGCGATGCGCTCGAGGGGAATCGGCGTCAGGAGCTGGAGGGTGCCGCTCTTCGTGTCGATGCCTCGGAGCAGGACCAGGCCCAGGGTTTGCGAGTACAGCGGGTCGAGGGTCCGGGCGTCCGAGTTCGGGATGAACGGGATGTTGTCTGGCGTTCTGGATACCAACCCGTCCAGGTTTGGCGCATTACCGCCGTCCACGTCCATTGCCTCGCTACCTTCGCTGCCCCGTAGACGGCTGAACGCCATGCTGTCTTCCGTCTCGACCAAGCACAATATGGACCCGTTGATAGTCTCCGCCAGCAACTCGGCCGGCGGCTGGTACTCGTAGCTGATGATGGCAAGAATGCCCCGCTTCTGTCCGGTGTAGCTGACCACCAACGGCGGCAACGACGACAGCGGCGCCGGGTCCCACGTTACTTGCTTCGAGGCCGACCGCTTCATGTGAAAGTAGGCCAAGGCCTGCATCGACCGCAGGTGGGCTGCCGTTCTCGAGGTGAACTCCAACTGCTGTGACGGCAGTGCGACCAACTCCTTGGAAACCTCCTTGCAAGCCGCTCGAAGGCCCTCGACGCTCTCCTTAGGGCCGTCTTCGGACATGTAGATCACTTCAGTTGGTTTGAACTTCCGCACCAGTTCCGTCAAGAGATCGAGGCCCGTGCCGAGGATCCATCCTGGCGTGTTGATTACAAGGGGCAGTCCAGCGCACGTTTTCAGGTAGTGCTGGTAGAGATCTAGTGCGCACTCGAGGTAGAGATCCGGATCTGATGCCGGCGACACGGACGCGATCGCATGGCATCTGATGACGGAGGCAGTTTGTTCGCTGGCTGCGATATTCGTGAACGAGGGGCCCAGGTTAGCCTCACTGACCCGTACCAGTGCTATTGTGCCTGCTGGCGTGTACTCGGGCTGCCCCGGGTCGAGGTCCAGGACCACCACCGGGCGAGGGTTGAGCCGCGCGGCTGGGGTTGTGAGGAGACGGTTGCCTAGTATGCGGCCAAAAGTCGACTTGCCAGACGACTTGGGGCCGCACAGCATCACGCTGAGAACCTCATCCGGCTTGGTTTTCGCCAGTCCTGCTAGTTTCTTGTTCCAGGCGGGGAGAGACCGCAGGTCTTGGATCAGGGCTCGCTTAGGGGCATCGTCTGAAGTGCAAATCTGCGGCGGTTAGTTTCCGGCATCCCCACAGCACATCGAGAAACGTACAATTCTGAACGTGTCTTTGGCGCCCTTCTTGGAGTTTGCCTGCTCGGGCTCGTGCCAGAGGCTCCTGAATAGATGCGATATCCGTTCGAGCTTGCGGAGACTCGCAGCCTGGGGATGGGGATGAAGCTCCAACGTCGTCTCGTCGGAGCAGCGCACCACGGGGATGCCGTGGCAGTGCGGTGCGTGTACCCATCTAATGTCTTCCGAGTGACGAAAGGTCGCGCCGGCAACGGTGACCTCGCCGCTGATCACCCGGATTCCATAGCTTCCTAGGACCAAGAAGCGCTGCAACAGTCAGTTTGAAGCCGGAGAGCAGTACGGCTAGCTCTTACCTCGCTGTCCTTCAGCCGGAGCTCCAAGACGCCGCCGGCGTGTCTGCGAGAGTTGCTCTTGTTGGGCCTGAACGTCGAGAACTGCTGGGGCCCAGTCTTCGCTCCGGGGTCGGAACCTGAGCCGCTGGATACGCAAGTTAGTGAAAGCCTCTCTTGCTGCGATGGGCACCTACGCTGCGTCAGACGTGGGTGCTGTACTTGGGTCCAGAGACGGGATGGTCGCAGCACCCTGTTCCCGAGGCGCCTCTGCCTTGTCTGCCTTGGCAGGCCTCTTCGAGGCCCTCGGCTTTACTGGTGATCTCCCACTGGGCGTGGGAGTCGATGCTTGGGATTCAGGGGTTGACTGGGGCTCAGGGATTGTTGCTGGTGATGAAGGAGAGCTGGCTGCAAGTAGTTGCTGCCTTAGAGCAAAGGCACTTCTTGCTTGATGGGCACTGGCATTAGCCAGTCCCTCAGCACTTTAGCAGGGGAGAATACTAGGAGCAACTCACGCCTTGAGCCTTCAGAGGTCTCAATCTTGCGTCTCTTTGGGGTTGTCATGGCGGCGACCTGAGCTCACTCAAAGTCACCAAGCACAGTTGTTTGATCAAAGGAATCTGTGTCCCCTGGGCCAGGTGTGGCCTAGGTATTGAGAAAAGTTTGCACTGGAGGCAGCAAAAGGCAGGAGCAATCAAGCCCAAAAGGCAGGAGCAATTAAGCCCGACAGGCAGGAGGCACCTTCCACTTTGGCCTGTTGCCTTCTTAATCTACTTTTACCAACTCAAGTCAGCTCTTCTCCTTCTTCCACTCTGCACCACACTTTTTTCTCCTCCCACTCACTCGAGTTTGCTTTCCCTCCACACACTCGGATTCGCTTTCCGACTCAATTCGCCCAAGTTCGACCAGCTGCGACACAATATCAACAGCTACGATGGCAGGCGACGGATATTGCGAAGACATCCACCGTCGCGGAGTCCACACTCCGACGAAGGCGTTTTCTACGGAAAAAAGCTTGATGCGGGGCCGATCGCCAGCCACCAGGGTCTCCTCCTCCTCGCCCTCCATTCTCTCTAACTCGCCCAGGAAGCGCGCCTTCACAGGTACGTCGCCCGCGCACCGCGCTGTGCTCGCCGCTAACAGTGCCCCACCAAAAGCGCCATCGGCCCGTGCCATCCCTGCAAAGATTTCTGAATCTCTGCGAGACCCTCAGAAAATTCCTGTCGCGTTCACTTCCCCGAACACGATGCCTTCGAAGAAAGTCACCTTTGGAGCGCTTCCTTCTTACCAATCCAGCCCTGAAAAGATGGCGTCACGCAAGTTCGACGGTGTTCGTTCGCTGAACGAGATTATGGAGGAGCAGAATAAACAGCAATCTTCGAACCTTAGCCAGTCTCGCAAGAAGCTCGCTCAGTCGAAGGCCAAGGACAACGCAAAGTTCGACCCCCGCGCCGACGATTCCGATTCCGACGACGAGTCCAGCAGCAGCGATAGCAGCGATGACGAAGACGGCGCCGCCACTACCAACTTCCTTGCCAAGATCAATGGCCAGGCTTCTTCGAGCAAGCCTACTGCCACGCCTTTGAAGAAGGGCAAGCGCGACAGGGACGACGAGGTTGCCGATAGCGACGTCGACCGCGCGGCCGCGCCCGCAAAGTCTTCCGCCAAGAAGGCACCCACCAAGCCCGAGAGCTCGTCTGACGAGTCATCCTCTTCGTCCGAAGAGGAGTCGAGCGAGAGCGAGAGCGAGAGCAGCAAGCCGGCGCAGAAGACAACTGAGAAGGCTTCCACCACCTCTTCATCCTCTAGCGAGGCAGACAACGACTCAGAGAGTGAGGTCGAGGAGGCAAGCAAACCCGCAGCCAAGCCTGCCGTCAAGGCCGCCAACAAACCCGCCGTCAATGGCACCAAGTCCTCCAAGACGGTCTCCACGAGCTCGAGCGAGGCGAGCTCCTCTGAGGAGAGCTCTAACGAGAACGACGAAGATAATGAATCAAGCTCCGACAAGGAGGCGAGTGCGGACGAGGAGGACTCGGACAGCGAAGAGGCCGAGCAGCCTGTCGCCGTCGTGGACAAGCGCAACGGCAAGGGGCTTAACGTGCCCGGCTTTGTCGGCAAAGACTTTGTCCTCAGACAGGCGCAGGGCGACGAGGACGGCAAGGACATGGCCGAGTTCTTCGCCAAGGCCAAGCTCGACGGCAAGCAGCTCTGGTACTTCACCGCTCCGGCCGCGATCCCGATCAACGTCATTGAGAAGCTCGAGATCCCCATGGACAAGGCCAAGAACGGCGACGCCATCTTCAAGCACGGCCCTGACAGCTACACGGCCGGCTTCGAAGGCGCCGGAAGCACGTCCATTGAGGTGCTCATTCCTAACAAGAAGGGCAGTCGATACGATTCAGGTATGTAGCTATGATCCGCACTGCAAACCGCCGCTAACCCCCTGCAGCTCCCCAGAAGGTCGACAACGTCCTGCACGTGAAGCGCATCATGCAGTTGGCTGGTGCCGATCCTCGTGATGCCGCCCGCCCCGCCACGCAGCCGGATCCCCCCCGTCCCCAGCCTGCGGGCCTGAGAGCGCGCTTCCACCCGATCGGCGTTCCCAATGACACCCCCTTGGGAAAGATTGGCTTTGACGCATCCTCCGACAGCGAGGGAGACGTCGAGATGACTGCGGCTCCGGCTCTTCCTTCGAGCTCCAAGAAGTCCAAGCGCGCGGCTCCCGTGCAGTCCCAGGATAGCATGGACATTGACGAGCCCACCCCCAAGAGCTCCAAGAAGGACAAGAAGAAGTCCAAGGCGTCCCGCGACATCGTCCAGGACTCCCAGGCCACCGTCATCGAGGTGCCTGACTCCCAGCCCCTGCCGCTGCCCACGCGGGAGAAGACCAAGAAGCGACGCGCTAGCATCGAGTCGATTTCGAGCGTCGGCTCCAACCCCAAGCCCGACCAGACCAAGAAGGCACCGAAGCGCAAGCACTCGTCCGAGGACGACCAAGAGGTCGCCGCCGCCCAGCTGCAGAAGGAGGCCGCATCCGCTGAGAAGAAAGCCAAAAAGGTCAAGACGGCCAACGACAGCACGCCGGCCTCCGCCGCCAAGAAGCAGACCGCGATCCTCCCGCCCACCATCCCGAAGGCGGGCTTCTCGTTCTCCGGCCTCGGCGCCAGCAACAGCCCGGCCCCCCAGCCGACCCCCAAGTCGGCCAAGCCCAAGAGCTCCAAGAAGACCAAGGAGACGCCCATCCAGCCTCCCAGCGTCCGTCGCGAGTCGGCCGTGCCCCTTCCCGTGGTTGGCCTGAAGCAGACTTCGCCCGCCGCTGCCACCGAGACGCCCAAGAAGGAGAAGCGCAAGAGCAAGAAGGCCGACAAGGACGCCGCCTCCCAGGAGCCCAAGTCCAGCAAGAAGGAGACGCCCATCCCTCCTCCCAGGGTCTAGGTGCCCCAGGTGGAAGGGCTGGGCAGTCCCAGTCCCAAGCCCAAGAAGGGCATCAAGACTGAGAAGATGAGCGAAGTCAAGGTCGAGAAGATGAAGGGGATCAAGGCCGAGAAGATGAAGGGAATCAAGACCGAGAAGAAGAACCGGCGCCAGTCCTGCCCCGGTCCTCGTCCCAAGTTCGACTTCTCACCAAACTAGCTGCACCCATCACACTGCTGCAACGACGACTCGCTCATACACCTGTCAGAGTATATACTGTCTCGGCCACGCGAGGTGGTTGAGACCTCTCTTTTTTCTTGTTTCCGAGCCGGCCCGCCCGCGCCTACACAGTTGGCCTCTTTTTTCTTGCATTTGCACAGGATGGAAAAGTACATACCGAGCTATCGAGACGTACCTCACGTTTGTTGCTCGTGTCTGCCTCTCCGCCGCTCTGATCCGGCTTGTCAGCACGAGTTATCACAGACCGAGGCATGGGCTGGACAGACGGTGGGGGGATGAATTCTTTGACTTGCTTTCTTCTATTTGGGGCGTTGGACGGATCGATACCTTAATGCATACGCCTCGCGCGAGGTCTCCATGGGGTTCGGGGATGGCGGAGGATGTGACTGGCTCGAGGGCCTTTTTCTGCTAGTTAGCTAGGCAGGTAGTCAATGACGCCAGATGATCAACATGAGTGCAGTGAGCCGAGGTGAATGAAGTGTGATTTGGTGTGAGGCTAGAGTTTATCGTAGACCCAGTTGCTTCGTTGACTTTTACGCTCTCCCATCGAGGGCTCGTCGGTAGGACAGATGGTCAACAGCAGGTATTGACTCTGGGGAAGCATCGTTTCCGTGGTCAACTTCCAGTGTACCCCAGGTCAGTGAGGCAATACTCGCTTGTCAGCTACGGGGGCCAGCTCAGTGAGCCTCGGCAAGCCGTGTATGGCCAGGACGGCGTCGCAAGAACTGGCGATGGAAGGGAGATCTTATTCGTCACCCCCTCCTCTGGTATCCAACACCCCCCTATACGGCTTAGCTTTCTAATTGTCGGCCTTCCTCCCCCTTGACTATATAATGGACGACGACGCCGACGACGACGACGACGATAACGACGACGATAATGGACGACGATAACAACGATGACGATGACGATGATGGACGACGATGACGATGACGACGACGATGATAGTAATGACGGACGACAATAACGACAACAACAACAACAATAACAACGGACAATAATAAGCCTATATAGCCCTTAACTTAGGGACGTCCAGCTACCTACGTAGTTGTGGCTGGAGGGGGTGTCGGGTACTAGAAGAAGGGGTGACAAATAAGATCTCCCCGATGGAATCACCGGTCTGTCGGATGCTCTGCTCGGGGCCTGTTGGACGATCCTGTCCTCGTGTAGAGGACCACGACCTGGCGAGGGGCGAGATGGGGTGGGGCTTGGGTATCGCCTCTAGGCAGCATAGAGGTCATATCTCATGCGGATGTGCTTTTGCGCAAGATAACACATGTCTAGTGACCGGCTTGGGATGTTTCAGTTGTAGTAGCATGATACCAGTCATGTCATGTCACCGATGCCATCTCAGAACGGAGGGCGGGAAGTAAACACAAGTTGTACATGTCCCCGATGGAACGGGGGTATCGGACGCGAGCCCGCCCATCAAACATCTCACGAACACGTCCTTCACAGCATAAACAGTCGTCCATCGCCCATGCACATGCGACTTTCTCGGGAGCCGATCCTCCAACCTCGGCGGACCGAAAAGAACTCCCGCCCATCGACCACAGACACGCCCAGCCGAGACGGGCACCGACCGGACCCGTCCGTGTATATATATAGCCATCCAGGTTGCAGTTTGAGGAAACACTGCGACTTTTTCTTCCAGCGGCCAACAGCGAAACAAAAGAACAGAAGAAAAGGGAGTGAGGGCAAAAGGCCTCGCTCCGAGTCGGGATTCCACTACAGCCACCACCGACACTTTGGCCATGCCCGTTGGAGGACAGCCGATGAAGCCCCCCACCTGAACACACGAGGAAGATACGATAGCCGCGGCCGGTGGGGCAGAAGCATCTAAACCCGTTGAGAGGGAAAGAAACCGAGATAGGGGCCTTGGGGGTTGTGCTTGCTCCTGCTTTGGGTGCGAGACTGCCGCGGATCCTCCTCTTCTCCCCCCCCGCTCGTAGAATTTCCTGGCCGCGTGCTGGGTAGCTTCTCGCCGCCCCGTGAGACGTCGTCTACCTGACTATCCGATGGGGGGAGACGTGGGTCTTAGGACAGACGGGGGCTTACCCAGAGATGTGGAAGACGACAATACCGAAGTCGTTTCATAGTCAAGTGTCGAAGTCGATCTCCAAAGTCTCTTCATTTTCATGCCGGGAAAGCCCGTCTCGCCAGACAGTGTGCTCTTGATGGCCACCCTGAGTGCCCCTCCTCGTGGTGGACACCCAGATGGCCAGCGGGTCTTTTATCTGCCAAAGAGTTTTCATGACCTGAGTTTGTCTCGATATCGAAGCACGTCGAAAAAAGAAAGGCTCGAGTCTTCTCTAGGCCACTCTGGGCTCTCCCCACCTCCCATCCGCCCTATGAGGAGGGCCTGGCGAGATGGCTCCCGGTCTTTTGTACGCTACGTGAACATTCCGTCTGTGGCCTCTTCGCGGTCGAACTTCTTATAGTTCGGAATCCATCTCGACTAACAGAGACGGGCGGTATGTCTCCGTCGGTAGTAAACCCCGCGGCAACCATGCAAAGAACGCACCTTTCATCACCACCCGAGGGGTCAGCATCGGCGCAGGCGGCACCTGTTGGACCAGGAATGATGGCTGGTGTTTCACAGGAGACCACCAGAGCTATACGGATTCATTCTGTATTCATTCAGTCATAAAAAGAGGAAAACATCGCAGGAGCTTCGTGAGGTATCGTGATACCTCAGAAAGCAGCATAGGCTCAAATAGGGGTTAAAAGGCGGCCGACGACCTCCCTCTCGTCAGGACCTGAATCCCACATCCTAATTCACGATGTCAACATTCCCCATTATCATTGAAATCATCGTGTTACTACTCCTCAAGAGCGAGCGCCCGCCCCTAAGCCGTATCCTCCAGCTCAACCACCCAAGCCTACACCACCCGCCCCAGCCCTCTTGGAAGCGGTCTGCCGGAGTGTAGGTCCCTACATCATCCCCGATCCCGCTTTCGGTCCTCCCAGCGTGGGCGACGAGAGAAGCCCAGACGAGAAGGTGAAGAAGAGTAGGCGTTAAAACATGCACAGAGCCCTCGAGCGATTCCGACCTCCCCTCACTACCTCCTCACAAGTTTCCATCCTCTCTTTTGGCATCTTGCCTTTCTCTTCCTCCCCCTCTCTTTCTTTTCATCTTGTCTACATGTAACTAACGCGTCAACGGACCGCAGCAGCGCCAAGTCAAACACACCCCAAAAAGATGACGCGCGGTGCGTCACGTCACGACCGGACTTTTCCCACATCCTCCGGCCCCGGGGGGGCGGGGCTGTGTCGCCATCCTCCCGACGGGGTCACAGCCACAAACAGTCCAAGTAAACCCATAAGAACCCAGAAAAAACCCCCCCGTGAGATTCTATAAAAGTCCTTCCCGCCGTCACTCCAAACCCTCCCACCGCTCGTTCTCGAAATTCCTAAACTAAACAGCCGCGCGATTCCTCCCGTCTCACCAACCGCTCTCGGACCCTCATCTTCAACCTCACAACTTATCCTGAAATCGAACGTCACCGGACCGAGTATCTGGAAATTAGCAAAAAACAACCCATGTCAACTTCACAAAAAAGAGGAACCAAAGCAATCAAACAAACCTGGCCAAGAAATCCCTGTCGCCGCGCGAACGGCGGGGCCAAGCCACGATTTGCGATCGGCCGGGCCCCCGGTCTAGTCCCGCCCGCGCTGCTGCCAGGAGGGACGGGATCCCGCCGCGTGGCTTCCGGGGCGGTGGCGGCGCCATCCCGTCGCCGTCCCAAGCCACCAGGATCAGGATCAGCCATGCGGCGGACGGCGGGTCACTGTTTCGACGACATCCGTTGATATATGTCACAATCCAAGGACTATTTCGAGCGTCATCTCGTATTATTTGTCTTGTCGTCATCAACTACTTCAGTAGCGACTGATCTACCTCTACCACGTGGTAGCGTCCCCTTGGCCTCCGCCTCCGCATTACTTCGGGTCCGCCTTCCTCTGGGCCAGACTCCTGTTCGACATCCCTCCCCCGGCGCCGAGCCGGACAGAGGGACCGTCTCTCAACATTGAACACATTATATATACGGGGGTCTATATCTCCAATGTCCCCGGTTCCGTGTGCGCCCGTCCAACTCCCCGTGTGCGTCCGGCCAACTCCGTGGGTCTTCTTCTGTTGGTCATCCATGCGGCCGTTACCGTGCCCAAGCCTGTCGAGGCCTCCTCGGTGGCCAGGGCTGTTCTGTCGTTTACAAAATACCACGATTGCGCCGTTGCTGTGCTGATGCAGATGGTACAGGTAATCCAAAGTGGTATCCGTTTTGAATCATAAAAAGTTGCTCAAGAAAGGAAAAAAAGGTGAAGAGGGGTTATGTTTCGTGTCGTGCGCATGCTACCGGACGGCGATCTCGTTGAGCTGCGGCAGCTCGTGTCGGTCGTGACTGGGCTTGATCTCGATACTGAAGATGCTGCGCCCTGACTCTTCTGAGAGCGCGGGGCTGAGGCTGCCGCTGCCGCGACTCGAGGAGCTGTAGCTGGAGCTGCTGCCGACGGTCCACTCATCGCTGTCAGAGCTGCCGCGGCGCTGGAGGTATCCCATGTTGTACATGCGGCCGTACTCCTCGTCCCAGACCTTGGTCTGCTCGCCAATCTCGACGTAGTCGTACTCCCAGCGGCTCTTCTTGTCGGGCTGCTGCTGGGGCATGAAGCGGGCCTTGGCGAAGTAGAAGAGGCCAGCGGACAGCAGCGAGCCGCCGACGAGGTCGACGGCGTAGTGGTGGTTGAGGTACATGGTGGCCCACCAGATCCAGCCGACGTACATGACGAAGAGCGGGCGGAAGCGGGGGAAGCAGTAGCTCAGGAAAAGGGCCTCGATGACGGCGTCGCCGGCGTGCAGCGAGGGGAAGGCACCAAAGGGCACGGGGGCGGTGCTGAAGCTCGTCGTGTACATGTCGATGCCGAGGATCGCGTCGATGCGGGCCAGGCCGGCAGGGGAGCCTGACATGCCGTAGGCGGCGGGGGCCAGGCCGTGCTCGTTCTCGTACCACGGCGGGGTGCAGGGAAAGACGAGCTGGATGGTGACGCCGAGGATGTTGAGCCAGCCGAAGCACTTCGCAAAGACGGGAAGCGTCTTGGGGGCGGCGAAGAAGAACAGGAGGGCGGCGCACACAAAGGGCCCGACAAAGTGGCCCATGCCGTACGGGATCCAGGCGAGGATGTCGAGGACGGCGTTGGTGTGCGCGGACAGGATATTCGACAGGTTGGCGCCGTACAGGACGTTCTCGAGGGCGGGGAGGACGCGCACCCAGATGTGAGGGCGGTACTTGGCGTCAATAAAGCTGGCAGCTCGTCAGCAGGCAGCTCTGGGCCTTGGTTGTGTCGAAACTTACCGGGAACAAAAGAAATAGATCAGGTAGGCCCATATGCTCAGGCCGGGAAAGACGAACTGGCTAGTCGCGGGGACGGCGAGCAGCAAGAGGCCGCCGGTGACGGCGAGGGTCTTGATCAGGGGCGCTGAGGGCGTGATGCACAGCGAGAAGACGATGAGGCCGACGATGATGATGTACTGCAGGTCCATCAGGTGCCATCTGTGGTTTCGCAGGGCCCTCAGGGTGTCGAGTGGGTTGAGAGACTTCTGCATGGCGGTGACATCCTCGGGAGCGCTCGTCGAGGTCGCACGCTTCTTCTGATTCCTCTTCGCTCGGCTGGGTCGGTATCGGTGCGGTATGGGGTTGAGTTTGGCAAAGTTGATGTTGCCGGTCCAGAGCGACGGTAGCACAGGCTTGCCCTGGAGGAAGCTGGCGAAGTCCCGCATTCTGATCGATGGCCTCCTGGGGAAGGCGGACGCAATGTTGCGAGGGAGGGAAAGGGCGAGGGCGACGCGGAGGCGAGTCGCGGCGGGAGGTATTAGGTGAGGGAGGGAGAGGAGACGGCGGCAGGTCTCCTCTTAGGTGCGGATATGCGTTATCTGAGTGAAACCCCAATCATTCGGTAGGCGTATTTCCTCGTATCTCTGTTCGTTCCTGGAGGCTCTTGATGGCTGCTCCGCTACGTCACGTACAAGCCCCGGTGGTCGACTGCGAGAACGCGTGACGGCCAAGAATTCCTATTACACTGCTCTCGTCGTGGTTACGAAGAATGTGTGCGCCGCCGAGGGAGGGCTGAGCTGTTCCGTAGGTCGTAGGTGAGGGAAGCTGGCGGACGGGGGGTGGCTGCGAGAGGGAGGGAGGGGAGGAAGAGGTCAAAAGGGAACGAGACAAGCGCAGAGTTACGGAAAGTGTGGATGACTGAATTCATATGTACGATGAGGCAGCGGAACGGACGGGCAAAGCGGCAGCGGCAGGGTAAGGCAAAATGCGCAAGGCAAGGTAAGGTGGGTTTAGGTACGACGGTACGTAGGTGACCAGGTACCTAGGTGTAAGTGTAAGGCAGAGGGACAGAGACGGACGGATTGGATGGAGACTGGCTACAAGGGTCAAGGAGGCCGGCCGAGCTGGACTTTGTCACTGGATCCATGGAAGTACCAAGACACCAAGCGGCTGCTGAGGGTGACCAAGAGCCCCAAGACAAGACCAAGCCGGACTACGGAAGCGGCGGGGACCGGGGTGCTTGTCAGAGACCGAGGGAGGTCTTTTGGGTGTGATGGGTTTTTCAGTGGAGGGGTACCTCGACAAGTACCTACCCACTGTACCTGTTCAAAGGTACTGCACCTGCCGTTTCCCTCAGGCCCCGTCCTGGTCATCGTCTTTAACGGACGAAGCACGGGCTCAAGCAACAACCTCCTACTACGGATACTATAGTATTCTTCTGAGGTGCTTTAGAAACTTCTCCTATCCGTATGGACCGTATGTAACTTTTCATTCCCATAATTCCCATAAGGCAAAGCAGCTGACCAAGAAACTGGGGGCTCGGAATCAAACGAATGGAGCTATGATGCTCTTGCTGATTCATTCGAGGGAGGGACCCTGGGGTCCCTTAGCCTACCTTTCTTGGCAAGTACACGGCGGTGCCCGTGAGTCCGTACCACCAGCCCTGTAATACCTAGGTAGGTGGGTAGCATACCTACGTAGTGCAGTGAAGCGCAGCAGGGCAGAACTGAGAGCAGTGCAGCGTTCCAGCAGCAACATGCTCCATCACAAGAGTCTTGTCGTCGAATGCTGTCCTGTTGATGCTCTACAGGCCCCGTTTTCTCTGACGGAAGGATCGCGAGGCAGATGCCAAGCGGGCAGCGCCTTGCTGCATCGCCCTCCGTGTGGCATCCCCGATCCAGCCGTCATCGCGAACAGGTTGGTTGGTAGGGCGTTTAGCAAGTCGGCGATCTCTTTCTGCCGGCTGACTGTCTTGTGTCTCAACTGTGCGCTGGTCTGACACTGACAGGTACGGTATCTTTCTCTTCCTCTCAGCGAGTGCGCATTGTCTTCACGCGCTCTGTGTTGTTGCGTTGGGGGCCGGATAGAGAGGAAGGAAAAGTCGCACGCGACAGGCGCTCGGATGCTGCGGGTCGGGTACAGGTACTTTCCCGAGAAAAGCGGGGGGCCAGCGATGCAATTGTCAATGGACGGTACGTACCGATGCTCGCCGAGCTTCTGGCTTCTGGGCGTCCAGTGCTTCAGCGCACAGGCTCACTTTTCGCAAGAAACAAGAGCAGGGGGTGTGCAATTGCCAATGGGCAACGCACCTCCCTCACTGGATCGGCAGCCCAACCAACCAACCCGGCGCCTGCCCTGGGCCTGCCGTGCCTTACGTGATGATGCTACGGTGCAGGAGCCCCCGTCCCGGGACGGGGGTGGAGTGGAAGGAACGACTGGGAATGCCCGCTGGGTGACGCCTGAAAGAAGTCATGGTCCCATTTTTTCACCGATTTTTTTTTCTCACTGATTTTTTTTTCCATCCCACGATGCAACAATAACAATTCTGCCCGACCATGCAGCGAGCGGGTAACACTAACAACACCACCGAACGATAAGCACTCGGCGCTAGGCTACGGAACATCTCCGTTGTGGACCGCATCGGGTGGTCTAGAAGCTGCAGATGGATGGATGCTGCTTTCCATTATTACCAAGCTTGTGTTGAAGCGCGCGGTCGAATTTGCGCTTTTCTCGGCCTCGTTTGTTGCTTTTTTGTTTGATGGGGACGGGTTCGTCTTTTCATACATCCTTCGCTCGTCTGACAAAACAAAACCCGCAACTTCCAATCCCGGCCATCGGTCTTCGGACTTTGCGGCGGAATCTTAGTCGGGTGTGCTTTATTACCTAGGTATTGCAAGCGTGCGGCCTGTACCCGAGCCAAGGCAGGCTGTCGCGTGCCGCTGATGATGACCAGTGGACCACTACTCTGTACTCCGTACTGTCATCGGTTACCATCTGGTATTGTGTACGTACACCCTGCTGTACTACTAAGTATTGTTGCTCTCATAGGATATTGATCATCAACCTGCAGGGCTGACGCGCGACGGCCCCTGCCCCCAACAATCTTGTTTGAGCTCCCGGTCGACGTGTCGCAGACCAGAGAGAAGAAGAAAGAAGCAGCAACATTGACGTACCGCTTCGCTTCCCCCTGAAAGACGGTCATTTCGGTGAAACAACAGGTGCTGCTCACCCGATTTTGAGATTATCGTCATCCTCGCCCACGACCCGAAGACGGTCACCACAGCTAATACCGCCTACCGTGCCCCTTTCATGCAGCCCACGATGGATAAAAACAAAACGGGCGACACGACATATTGACCGGGAGGCTGGTCGTTGTGCTGGCTACCAGTACCCAGCCTGCCAGTACCTAGCTGTAGCCTGTAGGCGTGGCATGTGCCCTGCACCCGCCCACCTGGATGGCGCCGGCAGTGGGCATCATGCAAACGTTCGGGAATTACACTACTAGTACTATGACTAGAGGCGTACCGTACCGTACGCTAGCACAATGAGCGAATCTCGGTTTCGGGCCCCCATCGACGCTCGCGAACCCGGAGTCATTGGGCCGCCGCCGCCGCCCCATCGCGGAGTCAGTCGGCCATCCCGTCGTGATGTGGCCTGACGACTCACAAGTAACGCTACCAAGACGGGGCTTGCTGTCAGTGGCTTCGAATGGCTTCACTGGCTTCTGCGACGGCTTCGAGCTAAGAAACCCCGGGTACTGGCAAGACCAAGTCTGACCGATCATCGTCCGCCCGCCGCCCGGCATCCGAATCGCCAGCCAACGGGGTGACGGGGTCTAAAGTCCGGACGGACCGCGACGAGGTGGGCTAGCGGTCTAGAAGAAGTTTTCTCGTTGCGCCCTTTCACGCGACCTGCCGGCATCATCGACGCTCGTTCGTGGTGGCATCACCCTTGACCCCTTGACCCCCCAATAGGCGCGGCAGGGGAATGCCATCTCAACTCTCGGTAAATACTAAGTGTTGGGTAGGGCCAGACGACATTATGATGATACAGAGACAATTGGCAATCAAGACAAGCGCCCTCCGCCTCCTTACCGCCAGAATGAGTCCAGAGACTGTCAACTGTGTGAGGCAGCCCAGCCAAGGCGGCTGGGCACCTCACCTGCCACCTGGAAACGATTGGGATTGCGGTGACGACGACTTTGCGTCTTAGCGCCCAGCCCAGATCCAGGAAGGCGCGAGAACCAGTCCATCGCAACCGCAGCATCTGTCCGCGTGTCGTGCCCGCTAAAAATGCCCCGGCCCCCAACGAATGCGAGCAATGCGAGGCCGGGGGACGATGGGCGCTGGCGGCTGGCTGCTGGGAACGCCTACAGCGGGAGATGTGTGCCGCTGGGCTGCTGCCGGTGACTGCCCTTCCAGTGTCCCCAGGGCCCCCCAACCGTCACTAATACGGCGGATGCACGAATACTCGGATCGCTCGGCGACGAAGGTACAGGTACCGGTACTTCCCACGCACCCGGGGTTCAATGGCTTCGGGCGAGCTCTTCTGGCCTCGGGACTCGCTGACTTCATCTTTCCTTCTCTGCTTGTTGCCCCACCTAGTGTAGCGGGCCATGTTCCTAGCCCCGGGAGTGGGACCCTCTCAACCTCTCAAATCGCATGTTTGGCCCCCCACTGTCGTCATAAATTTTCCACCCAAATGTTTTCGCGTCCCACCTGTGCCGCTTGCGGAGAGAAATAAGGAAGGAGGGGAAAAAATCGAATTTTTTTTTTCTTCTGCTCGCTTACCTTAATAGCGGGGTCCATTTGTTTCCCGCGCGACCGCTCCCAGTCTCCGCTGTCCGCTCTTAGGCAACATCGGTCGGCATCGGCCAAGAATCCAGCTCCGTTTTCCGTTTTCCCGCGCGCCCACCTCCTCTTGCGGTCGATAGGTAATCTCGCTTTGTTGCGTATACGCGCCCTGCAGATACGCGGATAGTGGGCAATACGCCGTAAGGTACGCTCCCGCTGTAAGCAAACTGTTCCCTCCCCTTCAAACGGTCTGTGGTCTGTGAGTCGTGACACACCACACTGGCCCATCACGTCGCCGACCGACAGTTTGCAGACACCGTACACGGACAGACCACGGCCGTCGTCTGTCGTTGTG
The DNA here is from genome assembly GCA_030770045.1 of Colletotrichum brevisporum. NCBI lineage: Eukaryota > Fungi > Ascomycota > Sordariomycetes > Glomerellales > Glomerellaceae > Colletotrichum > Colletotrichum brevisporum. The sequence continues at coordinate 3,867,289 of JAUGSI010000006.1, read as the reverse complement.
GATGGGACGATGCTCGACGTTCTGGCGTGCTCAGGCTGGGCGCATTGCACTGCAACCATGAGGGTTTGCTGCAGCGAAACGCTCTGCGCTCGAGGTCCTGCGGCCACGACAGGAGGGCAGGCTCGAAGAGGAACAGGAACAGGACCATCGGCATCGTGGAGCGTCAAGTGTCGCCCCCTTCATACTTTGCAAGAATCGGATTTCCCCTCGCACGCATCAGGACTATCGAGGTCGCATCCTTCGCATCACACTTCGCATCTCGCGTCGAATTGACGCCAAACCACGAACAGCCGCCCCTGCTTCCAAAGTTCAGGGTCGTCTTACCCCCCGCTAACCTGCATCGCTACCAATCGATAAGCTGCGTTCTTCCGTATGTATACGACACGCGGCACACACCGAATGCGAAACAGCGAGGCAGCAGCAGCAGAACACCATTCGACCGACCCTCGGCTGCGAGATGGGAAAATCGCTCGGCCTTGGGCCGCGACTAGCCCGACTCGGTAACACTGCTACTCCTGACTACTCCGTATGTACGGAGAAAAAACCAGATAAGCATGTGGGATGTGGTTGCGATGGTTACCAATTGTCGGCGACGGACGCAGTCTGGCGTCCCCCGATTGATTGCTTGCTTGCTTTATTGATTGCTTACACAGCAAGTCAGGCGACCCGGACACCGGCAGCCGGTTGCGGCAATCCGGACCACCCCGAGCCAGCGGGGGGGGTTGATTTGTGAGCAGAGTCGCAGCTTCGCGGACTTTGATGATCCCGAGCCCGACGACTTACCGCGAGCCACATGGACGCCCTCACCGGCGCCCTCGTCTTGGCATCTCTGCAAGCCACACGCACACACTGATTGAATCCAAGACAAGGATATCTCTAGTCCGTCTCCTCGACGCCTCCTCGCCGCGCGCGCCATATTTGCAGTCGCCCGCTAGCGCTAGCGGCCACTCAGACGCCGCCAGCAACGTGACAGACAAGCTCGACTGTTCCCTGTAGCACATCCCTCCTGGCAAAGCAAGCTATCATGATCATGGATCAACCCTCGTGCGGACGGCGACCTCTGCAAACTCTGGACTACCAAGAGACGGTCACCGCCAGCATGCCAGTTTGAGTCCGTCTTCGCAGCGCTTGATGATGCATGTGGTCGCCGACACGACAGGTTCTGGCCCAACCGATGATTACACCGTCTGTCTGGCGATGGCTGGATTGAACCCCTCAGCAACCAGGCCCGGTGGCTCGCAACCCCAGGCTCTCACATGGTCTGCAGGTCCTGCCCGTCACCGTACCACCTTGTCTCACCGGTGGCCAGTCGTCTGTGTTACTGCTGCGCCAAGCTCGAGGAGAAAGCTAATCGTCACTGCGAGGCTCCAGCGCGCTCGGCGGTCTTGGCGGCTCGACACCGTTTTCCTGCTGCAACCTCCAACCACAGCACCGACCAGTCACGCTACTCCCGCGTACTCGCGTAACCGTGGTTGACAGGGGCCGCCGCGGAAGTGTTTGCAGGACGGCAGCCTCAACCAGTGTCGTGTGCCGTCGTGTGTTGTCCCGCTGATCTGAGCCAGAGTTTTGAGTGCCAACCCTTCCAGCTCCATTCAGAGACGAATTCGAAGAATGCCCTAGGCCGCCGCCCAGAGCACTTGCGGCAACAATCGAGATTGTGAGCTTGCAAAACTAAGATTTGATGGGACGACTCTGACATGCATTTTGGGCCTTTGGCGGAATTTCCCACTCCTCCTCCCGGGTGGCCCCCGTTTTCCAGCCCAAGATTCCGGGACTGGGGCCTGGCTGGCTCCCCGAAATGAGATGCCTCCTTTTCGCTGGAATCCTTCCATCTTACGCGGGCCTCTAATAGTACAACTGGGCCTCGGGTCCGCAAGCATTTCGCGAAAAAGCTGGGGCCGGGCGCGCCCTGTCTCGACCGAGGGATCGACCAGAGAGCCCCAGAGAGCAGGCAAGACACGCGCAGCCGCCGGCGCGCAAGACCTCCGAGTGATCCGGGTGCCAAGACCCGCCAGCGACTCCGTGATACCGCAGCCGCTATAGGCACGGTACTTCGATTTTTGCGAATCGAATCCTGAGACCGTCCCAGTCGGTGAGATTAAGCTTACATGGAGCCTGCACTCTGCGAATCGCCATCAGCCTATCCGTACGGAGTGGTCTACTTACATTAGCGACCCTCCTTCTGCTCACTCGCGGAGGGAATGTCTCGCTGCTGGCGCCGCAGATGCCGGCTGTTCGCCTGCTGTCGTCTCACATCATCCATGCGTCCCGCACGTTCCCTCGCGAGCCCTCACCCGGCCACCCACGCGGGCTGCCGCCCTCGTGAGTGCGAGTGAGATCTGACATTCTCATGCAAAACAGACATTTGCCATCGCCCACGGTCCTCCCGTCGTGCAAGAGATGCCAGCTCACGGGAGGGCACGAACACCACGCGCCGCGACGTGGCTCCTGTGGCCGGGATACCGCCCCCCAGGCGGCTCTCATTGGTTTCCATGCGCATGAGGCTGCGACAGGCCCGTCTGGCGGCACACCACACCGTCACTCTCGAGACTGGCATGTGCCTGCTTCCCATCAGAGACAACGTCAACGACAAGGAGGGGCGGGGGAACGATGGTTCACCGCATAACGGGATCAGCCCCGTTCGAGACTGTGGTTCGACCCCTTTAGAGTTGGGACTCGTCCGAGGTTTGTGGCCACCTTATTTCCGACCCAGCCGCCCGTTCGGTCTTTTGCAGCCTGCGACGCCGGGGCCGCCCGGCATTCGGCGTTAGACGGAGCCGGTGGGCGATGGCTCTCGGGAACGCCGGCCGGTTCCTGTCTTTTGTCCTCGGTGGTTCGACCTTGGTTAGTCCGCAACGAGGACGACCCACGGAATGTCGATTGGCGATCCTTGGCGAGAAGACTCGTTGCCGGAGAGACTTAATAATCCCCCTTGGCTGACTGATGCACTCGAAAGAAGGTTTCCCGCAGAGCACCCTCGTGGGTCTTGGCAGATGGCCAGCACGGCATCCCCATGCTCTCGCCTCCGCTCCTCCCATTCGCCCACACCGGACGAAAGCGTTTCGAGCCCTGCTACGGGAGCATCCGGTCGACTCTGGGGGGACCTGAGCTGAACACCCGCCGATCGCCTCTGGCCCAGGGGAGGCATCCATGGCCGGAAAGATGGGAGGAAACACAGCGCATGACACATCGCTCCAGGCAGCGTTTTGCCGTGCTGTCAGAGGTTTCTCGGCGGGAGGTTTATTCGCTAGCCACACTTCGGAGCACTTTGTCTTTCCAACCTCTGTCTTGTTTCTATTCTTGTCGCGACCTGCTAACGCTCTTCGGACAGGGTGGCGGGATAGTTCGTCCACATCTCTGAAGAAAGCATGCCGGCCTCTTGGTTCTTATAAGAGAGCGAACACGCAGCTGGCACGGCCGCGTCGAGATTCATGCCGAGCGCCGTCGCACGCTGCACGCGGGCCCATGGCCCTCCAAGGAGTTTTGGCGAGAACGGACCCAAGTGGAAGTCTAAGTGCTGCTCGCGGGCGGATTTTGGCCGTCGCTTGGCCTGCTTTGGTTTCTTGGCGCCAATGCCCCCAACGGCGCCGGTTGAGACGAAGAGCGAGCGCCTGGAGGACGGAGCCGCATGACAACTCCGGGAGCGCATTGCGCGACGGGAGGTGGGAAGCTGTGGCCGGCGTCTGGCTCGGCGGAGACGCTGGCATGAACTGCTTTGATGTTTGTTGTCAGCGGTTCATGGGGGCGGGGAGGTGCTCTGCGTGCCATGCGGTCGGTGTCCCGCTCGGAGAGGGCGTCCGGGTCGTCATCTGGCACGCCAGAGGCGACTTTGGCGGCGAATTGGGGGGGGAGAGGGGAAGATCGGGTGAAGTATCGAGCTGAGTCCAGCTGAGCTCTTTTGAAGGCAACGGTTTCGAGGTTCTGGAAACCCAGAGCTTGTCGGATGCCCGAAATGCTGGCTTCCGTCTGCCAAGACTGGATCTCGCCGCCGGGAGGTAATGCTTATGCAATCTTGTCCGTCTCTGGAGCCGAGTGGCCCCGCGGGATTCGTCGATCGAGAAGTTGGAAATGCGGTCGTGGTTGCAAGGTTTGGGGCGACGGTTACGAGCTGGAGACGACCGCTTTTTGAACATGGCATTCTCATGCCCGTCCTGCGCGGAGCTCTCTTCCCCATCGGGATGCCTCTCGACGACCTGTCTCAGGAGGCCATTTCAGGAGAGCGAGAGAGTTTTCGCCCCTGGACGGCATGAAGCCAGACCCGTGATCACCAAGCGGCCAGTGAGCCGAGCAAGAATTCTCATGCAGATACAGGAACTTCGGTGAGGCCCCGTGCAGCGCGGTCGGCCGCCGACCGCCAATCACCGGCGCCGACGCCGCGTCCGGGCCGGCGGGCGGGGGCCGGAGCATGCGGGCTGACGGCGCAGCTGCCGGGGTGGCTACTTGGCGATGGCACCTCGTGATGGGTTACGGGGGTGCGAGGGATCACATGGCGGCGTCGTATCTCTTGGGTCCTGTAGGTGAAGAGACACCTGCCTGATGGAGTTAGGATTGCTGCTGGCTGTTGAGAATATATATCATAATCTGTCTTTGAGGCAATTAACCTCATCTCCTCTGTTATACTCTTCTTTGAACAATCTGCCGCGTGAACTTCACCTACTTTGGGATGACCAAAGAACATTCATCATGTCCCGCAAACCCCCCCAGCCGCTCCAAGACATCCTCCTCGCCGGAGAAATCGTCCCCACGATAAAACGCCTCCTAGCCTCGGAATCATCCCTCCTAGACTCCCTCACGCGCAGCATCACCCCCGCCGAGGCAACCTACGCCAACGTCATCCTCCCCATCCAGCAGTCCCAGGACGCGACGCAGGGCGCCGCGGGCGTGTACGCGATGCTGCGCTACTCCGGCCCCGACGCCTCCACGAGAGCCGCCGTCGCCGAGGCGCAGCGCCTCTGGGCCGCCGCGGGCGCGGAGCAGGCGGAGAGGGGGGACGTTTACGCGCTGGTGCAGGCCGTCCGCGACCGCGACGAGGACCTGGACGAGGAGGCGGGGAGGGTGCTGGAGGACATGTGGCTCGAGTTCCGGCACGCGGGGCACGGGGCGCTGGACCGCGAGGGCGTGGGGGCGTATCTCGCCCGCCGGACGAGGATCGAGGAGCTCAAGAGGGCGTTCCAGGCGAATCTGGCCAAAGACCACGGCGGGTTGTGGTTCGAGGAAGAAGAGCTCTCAGGCGTGCCCGAGGCGGCATCCTCGCGGTGGAGGAGGGAATCGGGGAGGGTGTTTGTGAAGCTGGACAGGGCCGGCTACGACGCCGTCCTGTCCCGCGCGGACGACGCCGCGGCGCGGAGGAGGATGCACCTCGCCTACGAGGACAGGCTGCGGGAGAACGTGCCGCTGTATAAAGAGATGCTCCTCCTGCGGGACGAGAACGCGCGGGTGCTGGGGTACGACGACCACGCCGCGTTCCGCATCCGGAGGCGCACGGCGCCGTCGACGGGGTGGGTCGGCGAGTTTCTAACGCGTCTGAGTGAACAGCTGCTCCCCCACGGAAGGAGGGAGGTAGCCAGGCTCGCGGGGCTGAAGAGGCAGCACACCGGACAGGAAGGGATCATGGCGTGGGATTACTACTACTACGCCCGCCTCCTCGAGGAAGAAGCCGCCGTGGACCAGGACCTCGTGTCGGAGTACTTCCCCCTGCGGCACACGCTGCAGGCCATGCTGGGCCTGTTCCGCGACTTCCTCGGCCTCGAGTTCGTGCCTGTTCCCAGAAAAGATCTGGAGGGCAAGATCTGGGCCGACGACGTCGAGGTCTGGGCCGTCTGGGAGGGCAGGGGAGACGAAAAGGGGGCGTTCGTGGGGTATCTGTACGCCGACGTGCTGTATCGCGAGGGCAAGTACCGGGGGAACTGCAACGTCAACCTGCAATGCGTAGGTCCTCTCGACGCAGTATGTCAAGTTTGTGTGCTGATGGAGCTCAGGGATACACCAAGCCGGACGGGACGAGAGTGTACCCGGCCACGATACTGATGTGCTCCTTCCAGCCCCCGACGGCGTCGTCGTGCGCGTTGCTAAAGCACCGCGAGGTCGTCACCCTCTTCCACGGTAGCCCCCCCCTTCCGTCACTCTCCTATCTATCTCCGCTGACACCCCCCCAGAGCTGGGCCACGCCCTGCACGACCTCGTCAGCCGCACCCGCCACACCCGCTTCCACGGCACCCGCGTCACCCCGGACTTCGGCGAGGCGCCCAGCACGATGCTCGAGGCCTGGTGCTGGATGCCGGACGAGCTGGCGCGCTTGGGCCGGCACTACACGCGCGTCGACGGGGCGTACATGGACAGCTGGAAGCAGCTGCATCCTGGCAAGGAGCCGCCTGCGGAGAAGATGCCTGGGAGTCTGGCGGAGAGCGTGAGCGGGAGCAGGAAGCTGAACCGCGCGCTGTGGTTCCTCCGGCAGATGTGAGTTTTTTTTTTCTTTTGTTGCGTGGAAAGAGGAGACAGTGCTGAAGGGTGTAGTGTGTTTGCCAGGTTCGATCTGGAGGTCAACACGCAGCCCTCGGCGCAAGCCCTTAGAGACCTGGACGAGGTGGCGCTGTTCAACGAGCTCCAGGACGAGATCAGCCTGAGACCCTGCCCTGACAAGAAGGGGTACGGGTTTGTGCACTCGAATCATCTTGTCTCGCTGTACGACGCGGGGTATTATTCCTATCTGAGGTTCGGCCCCCGGACGAACGCTGGAAGATGGACGAGACTGACTGACCTGCGCAGCGCCCAGGCCTTTGCCGCCGACTTCTTCGAGGCGAATTTCGCCAAGGACCCGCGCGACCCCGAGGCGTGGGAGAGGTACCGCAGGGGGATACTGGAGCACGGCGGGAGTAAAGGGGAGATGCAGATTATGAGGGAGTTTCTGGGGAGGGAGCCTGGGACCGATGCGCTTCTGAGGAGTCTGGGGTTGGAGGGGGGTGAGTGAGGGGGTGTTGCTGGCTTTTCATTTGTTATTGGGTTGTCGAGAGACAAAATTCAGATTGTGAGGATGATACGAGATAGAGTATTTCAGAAGGAGGAAAAAGTAACGTCCTTTGGCTTCGGATTGTTGTAACATACACCCATCAGTGGGCCTGTCTTTGAGAGAAAGGCTGCTGGTCCAAGAGACACGGCGGCTGAGAGTCCAACTTCACGATGGAGCTCAAGAAAGCGGTTCAACAAAGCCTGAGTGTATCTTCAAACGAGCCTGCCAAAGTGCTAGCATGGCCGGAATATAAGTTCGAGGGGAACATGTCATGGAATCTTGGTCGTCATCTAACCACCCTTTACACTATAGATGACATTGTAACATTAGAGTATTGTTGTATTGTTGGGCATTTTGTTAAGTTAGTAGTAAAGTCTAGACTCGGAGAGATCAATCATTATTGACAACATAGGGGCCTTTCAAGATATTCCACTCAGGGGGCAAAGGATACAATAGTGAGATGCTTAGTTCTGGTATGAGAGTCAACGATCTAAATAGTGGTTGGGATAGTTTAAATGGTGAGGATTTCTTCCTCTTCCTATGGTATAAAGACAACAAGTCTCAGGATACGGATGGGGACCAGTAGGGCAGAAAAGACAATAGACAGGTGATGACTCTGGACAGAAACATCACATACAGGACACACGACTCTCAGTGATTAATTAGCTTCTTTTAGACTTCTGAATAACGTCGTGTCTGACATGAGCGCTCAACAGGGTTGTTAACAAGATCAAGCCATGGGCACATCCCAGTGGCATGACAGTGTCTTAGCAGGCCTGCACACATGGCAGGTCATGGCTGGCATCGTCGTGACTGTATCTGATTCCAGCCTCTCCCAGATCATGCAACCACCCAAGTCCTTGTTTCCCAACGTCAAAGAGGAGCTCTTTGTGAAGCAATCAGCCATGCACATCTGCAGTTGCTTTCCAGCTTGTCACGCATTCACTCGCCCTCTGGTCACTCAAACACCGCGTGCATTCTCATGTCATCCATTAGGCAGGCCGCAGCCCAGTTCCCGATATATGCTATAGGAAGCTCTCGCCCAAAACCGCAAAAAAACCCAACAATGGCAAAATAAAATTGGGGGCCGCGAGATTGGCCACCCCTCGTCCAGTGACGGAGCCAGTCCGCAGACGTCCACCCGAGGTATCTTGTTTTCCTGCCTTCTTCGCGCCGTTACTGTCACGTCTCCAATGTCACGTGCCCTCTGTCCTATCTTCCGAGCTGGAGCATCTCGTCCTGTGGGATCCATCCAAAGAGCCCCAGAACATCCTCCGTGGGAACGTACGGGTCCCACGCTCCGTCGAAACCCGCCTCGGGAGTGGCCTCGACCCTCGGCACTTCCCGGCGAGCCTATCGCCGCAGGGCGGGCCCGCTCCACAACCCCTTGCTCGTCTCGATCACCCGGTTCTGCTCGCTGCCCGGGCGCAGGCTGGCGGGCACGCTGCTCGGGTCCGGGGCGCCGTTGCTCATAGCGACGTCGCCATCGGCATCGGCGGCCCCCGCCGGGGGCTGGGTGCCGAACCCCGAGTCCTTGTGCCCCTGGGTGCCCATGCTGATGGCGCTGTCGTCCTTCCTCGCGGCAGGCGGCGACTTCAGAGCGGGCGCGCCGCGGCCGGGCTCGCCGGACTTGGCGCCGTCCATCAGGTTGTTCTGGCCCTCGCGCAGCTTGTTGATGGCGCGGACAGTGTCGATTGCGGCGTGCAGGGTGCGGCGGGCGTTGAAGTTCTTCTTGACCGTGGGCAGCAGGTTCTGGCCCTCGCCCTCGCCGTTGAGGAAGCCGGCGACGAAGGGGTGCTGTAGGGCGTCGTGGGCCGTCATCCGCTTGTTGGGGTCGATGGTGAGGCAGCGCCGGATAAAGTCCTTTGCGTGGTCGGAGACGCCGCGCCAGTAGTCGAAGGGGGTGAAGCTGTAGTCGGCGTTGAGGATGGCCTGCATCTCCTCGAAGTCGCTGTCGCGGTCGAAGGGGGTGTAGCCGCAGAGCAGGAAGTAGGTGATGACGCCGATGGCCCAGATGTCGACGGGCTTGCCGTGGCCGATCTTCTTGAAGATCTCGGGGGCCATGTAGCCGGGGGTGCCGCACGTCGTCGTCAGCACGTGGAAGCGCTCCTCGTCCATGATGCGGCTCAGGCCGAAGTCGGCAATCAGCAGGTCGGCGTTGTCCTCGGGGGTGCGGAAGAGCAGGTTCTCTGGCTTCAGGTCGCGGTGCACGATGCCGTGGTCGTGCAGGTAGGCGACGGCGGAGAGCGTGGCGCGGATCAGGTCCGCGGCGTCGGACTCGTAGTAGGAGCCTTTACGGCAGATTCGGTCAAACAGCTCGCCGCCGAGGGCCAGGTCGGTGACCAGGTAAAGGTTGTTCATCGTTTCGAAGTAGTCGACGAGGGTCAAAATGTTCTGGTGGCCCATGGAGACCTTTTTCAGCACGGCGATCTCATTGCGCACCTGGGAATGTCAGTCAGCAGTGACGTCTCGCGTCGAAGAAGCTCAATGCGCACCATGTGTTCCCTTCCGGCCATCAACCGCTTGTTGATGACTTTTGCGGCATAGTAGCGACCGGTGTCAATGTGAACGCACTCCTTGACGACGGAGTAGGAGCCGGCGCCGAGGGTCTTGCCGACCTTGTACCTGCAGGGCTGGACCTGAGGCTTCTCTGCGTTGTTGGCGGCCATTGTCACGGCGCAGTTCGGTTGCTGAGAGCTGCGGAGGACGCCCTGCAGTCGAGGGCTCGGTGTGGAAAAGGTCGGTCGGCGGGAGGTCGCGCAAGACCACGGGGATGGCGGGGTAAGCAGGCGAGGAGGTGTGGCGTTGGGGGGTTGTCTCGAACGCAGTTGGTCGAGTCCTTTGTTTACGAGCTGCAGCTCTTCGGCAGTGGAGCGGGCGACGGGTCGCGTTCAAATGTCGTGGTTCGAAATCGAGATTCGAGAGGAATGCTGGTGTCGAGAGGGAAAAGCTGCTGACAAGGCGAGCAGGCGACGGAGTTCTGGTTTTCGGTGTTCTGATGTCGGGTTGGGCAGTCGGGCTGATGATCGACGGTGCTTGTCCCCCCTGGTCCTTCTCGACTTTCCCTTCAGAGGGTCTCGCGGGGCTAATTTGAGCCAGGGATGGACGGAATCACCTCGCTGCAGTTAGATGAAGGGGTGATGTGCTGTCACTATGACGCGATGCCGCAGGATTAGTACAGCACGCGATGCGCAGTGGTGCAATGTTCGACGGTCGCCTTTCGTGAGGGGAGGTCTGCAGCAAGTTTGATGGCGAGAAGAGCAGAAAACGAGAGGAATACAGAGGAGGAGGATTCGAGCTGGATATTACCTACCAAGGTACTAGGTATAGACGGGTTGGGCAATCCACGACAAGTGGGTAGCACTAAAAAAAACCCGTGGGACTCGGGCTAGGCTCACCAGTGCATCGCGCCAGCCAGCTGGCGCAGCTCCAGGCGTTCTGGCCTTGGGGATTCCAGGGTCCGCAGCTTGGTGAGACACTGCGCTGGACCCCAGCAAGGCTACCTACCAAGGTAGGTACCTACTCTACACGAGGCTAGATAGGTACTTTTAGGGGACTGCTGCGCTTTGAAGCACAAGCACGGTTTACCTCGTGACGGCTACCCCGACCGAGCCAGATAAAGACCAGTATCAAACCCCCTTTTATGTCGTTGAGTTTTTTGTCTTCATTGTCAATTAATCGCGACAAGCGACCCCTGGTCGTGGTGGGGTGTTTGACGGTGACAGCGACAGCCGCCTGAGGCGGGCCCAGCCGGGTCAGCGTCCCAGGAGCCAGGCCAGCGCGAGGTGCGCCTGAAGGCGATTCCCGTGACGGCAAGGACCCCCACTGCCGCTACTTGTGGATGCATCCGTCTTCGACCGGCTCTCCAGCTCTCAGCCGCAGCACCCAAGATTTCTGCCATAAGCAGGGACAGGCTGCCTCTTCCTTTGTGCTCAACAGGCAATCAGCGTCTGAAGGTGGTCTCTAAAACAGGCGAAAGGATTGCTGCTTGCATGGGAAGAGTCGATGCTATCTAGGTATCTTACAACTGATATGCCTTTGGCTGAAGTTGGTACACACATCTTACATATCCTACAAACCGTGGCCGACTTGTTTGCCGCAAGGCTGACACGAATGCTTGCTTCCTCAGTTTCTACTTCCATGTCTAATCGGCCAAACCTACCACCATCGACTGACGCTTTGAAAGCCGTGCCCGCTTAAACCTTCGTATCCGCTTGACGGCCTACCTTGGCCCAGCTGGGCTCTCCGCTGGTGATGCTCGGCATTGGATACGACGGAACTTTGCTGTCTCGGTTAAACCTCCGTGATCCGGAGCACGTCCCGTCATCGGGTGGCTGCCATCTGGCATCGCCGGAGGTGCTGAAGGTTGCAAATCCAGAGTCGGCTCTTCAGTCGAAGGAAGACCGTCTGCTCTGCTTCTTGGAGCTCAGCTGTTTCTTCTGTTTCAGCCGGCCCTCATTGAATGATTTGGCTCTGCGCAGAGTCAGTCAGCTGTGCGGTACCGTCGTGGATTTAGACCCTAGTCACCCACATTTCGGCGTGCTTCTTCTTCTTGTCAGTGCTCGTCTCGCCAGGGACCCTCTCCTGGTACATCTTCTGCACCTCGTCGATGAGCTTCTGCTGGTTCTCGTCCGAGTTGGCGGCCCTCTGCCGGTGCTCCTGCGCCTGGAAGGTCAGGGAATCCGACCGGGCCGTGTAGTACTTGGACTCCCTCACGGCCCGGTGCAGGAGCTTGGGCAGCGCCGGTAGGAGGTCCTTGACGGGCCACGAGGTGATCGCCTTGGTCTCCGTCCTGTATTGTGTCAGCCGCCCGCCAAGAGAATTCCGAGTAGTCGAGGGCATACTTGTTGACATGTTGCCCACCCGGACCGCTGGAGCGCGCGTAGCTCGTCTGGCCCCTGGGGAGCTGGCTGCCGTCAAACGTCTTGTGCCATTCCCTCGCCTGCTTGAGCTCGTCGGGGTCGAATGATTCTTCAAACGCCTGGTACCGCGCCCATCGAACGGGCTGCAGAGGCCTGGCCAAACATGGGCGGATGGCTCGTGTGAGGCTGGTCGACAGGTTCATCATGATTGAGGCTGGTTTGAGTTTTTCCGTCTCGTCATTCCAAGGCAGTCTAAGCCAGGCCTCCACTCGACGCCATGCGAATTAGATCACTGAAAAGTATCAGTTTTACCTAGGTACCTTGAGTACCTGTGCTGTGTCGAGCAATGAATCGATATCGGGAGGCAAGATACAGGCCTGTCCACCCTGACGGCCACTCATTCAACGCCAATGACCTGCCTGTGGTGCTAGGTAGATGTGCTCCTTCGTACTGTGCCGTTTACATGTCGCACTCCGCTCTCTCACAGTGTTCAAAAACAGCTTAGCTCGCCCACCTTCTACATTCGGCTAGCTTAGAGCCGTTTTATGGGCCCTAAACCGTTTTCCGAGGTGGCATTGGTCACCGGCACGTGTACGGGGTACCTACCTAGATTAGATACCTTGGTAGCTTTCCTCCCTCCAGTGTCCCCTCCTTGCCTCCCTAGGTCCTCCCTCCCGCCACGGGCAATCTCCAGCGATCGGCCAGCCTAGGCCTGGGCGGACCACTACCTGCCTTAGCAGCCTTGCACCTTGCACAGCAAGCAGAGGCTTCTATTGGGCTTGGGCGGGCTGCTACTTCCCGCCTGACTTGCCTGCCGATTCTTACAGATTTTTCTCCCGCGTCCCAGTCCCAGTCCCACGCGGCGTCGTGCCTTCCCATAATAAATTCAACTTTAACCTTTCGCACACCGCACAATCTTCGCTGCAACACCGCGGCACGTACTCTTAAGAAACTCCTCGGCGCCCATGGCTCCGTGGTCCATCCTTTCTTCCTCTACACCTCCAGCCAGTCCTTCTCGCCAGGTCTTCCGGTAGACAATTCTCACGTCGCGTGCTTGCTAAACTTGCTAGCTTGCGGAGCTCCAGCTCGCCTACATCGCACACCGGAGATACCCCCGTCCCCGTGCTACTCGCAGAGTCGCAATCCTTTTCTTTTTTCCTCCCACTTTCCCTCCCCCGCCTTCCTAGCAACTCGCAATTCAGCTTGCTTGCTCAGCCTTGCACGCTTGACGACACTCCCACGGATCGACTGAAGAGGGAAAAGCCTTACCTCCGAGGAAAACAAGGCGACCGGTTGCCTCGCGCCATCATTTCTCCGTTGACATAAAGTCCATACCCGTCTGACCCAACATCCAACCTCAAGGTGCCGCCCTCCCAACGGTATTGCTTTGCCCTGCTCGTGCGCAACCGCATTCTCCCAACGGCCTGCTTCGACTGTCCGTCACCATCAACGCATCGTGCGGCCGCTATTCCACCAACAACAGCTTGATGCTCGAGCCGGAAGCAACCCCCGAGTTCCAGGCTACTGCCGACCTCTCGCCTCTCTCTCCGTCCCCTCTGCACTCCGCGGCCCCAGCCGTCGTGCCTGTCCTCCAGGAAACAGCTGACATCATTGATGCCATGTCGTCCCAAACTAACGGAGTCGCCCTGGGCGGCGTAGACGCTCACGCACCGGCTCCAGCTCCTGCCCAACACCACGCGCCTCCCTTCTCCGAGTACGCCCTTGAAGGCTCCATCTATGCAGACCGCGACGGCGATGGCGACGGCGACGATGCCGACAGCCTTGACGACGCCTATGGGGCGGAAGAAGAAGAATACACTGGCGCGGACAAGGTCCAGGAGCAACAAGTGGAGCCCGACGCCGGCGAGGATGAGTACCTCAAGAGCTTCGACTCTCCGCCCGCGGACGAGGAGGATAGCGCTGAACTGGATGATGTATCGAAGGCTCCAGAATCCAATAATTCCGCCACTTTGACCGGTCCTTCTCACGGGGGCCTCCCGCCCTCCGATGCCGCTGTCGCTGATGCCTCCTCGTCCCGGTCTGCCACTGCCACCGGCGCCGGAGACCTCTCCTCCGCCGATCTCGCGCCTTCTTCGGCTGCTCCTGCTCCCGAGGATGACACCGCCACTGAGATATCGCGCCTCGTCGCTGAAATGACCGGCAACGCCGCCCCCGGCGCCGCCGACTACGACCGGCCCCCAACCGGCCCTGCTCAAAACTATGATACGCCGTCGTCCATTCTGTCGGCGGCCTCTGCTACTCTGCCTGCCAAACCTCCCATGCCTTCGCAGACCTCCCCTGAGTATCCGTCTTCTGAGTACCCGGGCTTTCAGCTGAACAGCCACCCCTCGCACAACGCCGCACCCCCCGCGCCTGGCCAGCCCGGCTCGTACGCGCCTGCCGGTGCCCAGGGCGCGCCTGGCACCGTTCCCACCATGCCCTTGAACGCGCCTTCGTTTACCAATCATGTCGCCCACCAAGCCGCCCAGGCGAATGATATTAGTGACCGCCAGGTCTGGGATAAATTCGTCGCCGACGAGTCTCGCTACACGCGGGAAGCTAAGTGGGACAGGTTCCCCGACGGTTCACGTGTCTTTATTGGTTCGCGCTCTCTCTCATCCGGCAGACCCGACGGAGCCGTTGACTTCTTTTCAGGCAACCTGTCCAGCGAGCGCGTGTCTAAGCGGGATGTCTTCAACATCTTTTCCAAGTACGGCCGCCTCGCCCAAATCTCCCTCAAGTCCGCCTACGGATTCGTCCAGTACCACGGCGTTGAGGAAGCCCAGGCCGCCGTGGCCAACCTGGACGGAACTGAGATCAAGGGCCGCAAGATTCGTAAGTGCTCCCCAAAGTCACCCGCAGTTACGGTGCTAACAGCTCGCCTCCTAGACCTCGAGTTCTCCAAGACCCAGAAGAAGAAGGACGGCAACGATCGTAACCGGTCGCCGGATCGTGGCCGCGGCAGCCGCCAACAGCAGCAGCAGGGCCGCCATGACGGAGGACACCACAACGATCGGCGCGGCCGAGACGACTACCGGCCCGGCCGCAACTCCCCGCCCAAGCGAAACGGCTACAGCAATAGCAGAGACGACGGCCACGGCCGCGATCGCCACTACGAGGCCCACGACCGGTCTCGCGGCCGTTCGAGGTCGCCCGCGTACGGACACGGCCGCCAGCATGATAGCTACCGCCGGCGCAGTCCGAGCCCGCCCAAGGGCTACCGCGGCGGTCCGATGACCGAGGATCGTCTCGACATCCCCCGCCGCTACGGCAACGAGGTCCCCCACGTTCAGTTTCTGCTCCTCCAGCAGGTCAGCAACGAATTTGTGGCCTGGGTCGAGCGTGCTTTCACGGACCTGCGCCTCAAGGTTGCCGTTATGTCCGTCAACCCCGCTTTTCCGCGCGAAGCCATCGAGCAGAGACAGGTCGTCGAAGGTGTGCATGCCATCGCGTACCTCGACATGCAAGCCCAGCAGCACGGCAAGATCCCGCTGAGAGTGTTCAACCGGTCTTCCGGCGTCAGCACACGTTTCGACGACTACCAGGATCTTGACCCTCGCATCGCGGCAGCGCTGGCCGAGAGAACCGTTGCCGAGGCCGCCCCGTACCAGGCGCCGGCCCCTCCCGCTGCTCACCACCAGCCCTACGCGGCGTACGGACAGCCGTACGGGCAACCTCAACCACACCAGGCGCCCCATGGCCATATGCCCCAGAGCCACGCGCCCCAGAGCCACGCGCCGGCTTACCCTCAGGGCCCTCACGGTGGACCCCCTCCTCAGGCTCCCCCAGCCAGCGTCCCCGCCGACCTCGCCAGCATGATGAACGGCATAGACAATGCCACTCTCCAGCGGCTGCTCGCCAGCCTCGATGGCCAGGGCGCAGGACAGGTGGCGGCTGCTAACAGCGCCGCCGGGGCTGCCAACGGCCAGATCCAGGCCCTTGTCGGCCAGATGGCAAGAGCACCGCCGGCTGCCGCTCCCATGCCTGCTCCGTACGGTCCTAGTAGCAGTGGTGAGAACCCGAACGCGCACGTTCGGAACATCATGGCAACGCTGGCCAGATTCCGCCAGTGATCTGCTGCAGCAGAGGAAGATCCAATCCGCATTTGAAGACCACACTCAAAGACAAAGTGTTTGACGACGACATGACGTGGGGAGGGGCTTGTGTAACTTTAAAACCCGGCGTTCGGGGTGGGCATAGAAGTCTTCTCACTTGGGAATATCCGTATTTGAGATTAATACGGGGAGCATCTGGCGTACTCTTCTCACTGGCGGGCTTGCTGCCCTTATGGCTCGGGGATCGTCCAGGACGGATCGCGTCAAATAAAAGAAACTTTTTCGGGATATCCTATCTGTGCACTTGCCCTTATACACGCGCATATATACATGAACGCCTCACTAGCCCCTAACTCACAGCTTCTCAGCAGGCCTGTCAAGGAACGCAGTGCACTCAATCTCGACATCGGTGCCGAGCGGGAGCTGGTGCACGGCAACGCACGTGCGGGCCTGGCTTTTGTCAGTATGCGTGAAGACACAAAGGCCATTTGATGTGCAGGAAACTCACAGGCTTGGGGTCAAAGGTGAAGAACTCGTCGTAGGCCTCGTTCATGGTCGCGAAGTCGGCCATCTTGGTGATGTACACGTTCACCTTGACCACGTTGCGCAGGCTGCTGCCCGAGGCCTCGAGGACCGCGGAGAGGTTCTTGAGGGCTTGGCGCTGTTTTGCGTCAGCATTTCTCTGTTTTCTTTGGAGATGGTGTAGAAGAAAGAAAAACTTACAGTCCTGTCCTTGACGGTGCCCTCCGCCTGGACCATGCCTGGCTTATCGGGCAGGATGCCGATGTTGCCCGAGCAGTAGACCATGCCGTTGTACTTGATGGCCTGGGAGAACTGCGGGAGGGGGGCCGGGGCCTTGGTGGTGAGGACTTTTTCGATTTGGGGCATTTTTGCGGTTTGTTTAGGGGGTTTTCTTGGTAGTTTGGGTATCTTGGAAATGGCTGAGGAAGTGAGCGAGTGAGGTTGTTGATGAGAGTGTGGTTGAGGTGAGGTGGGAGATGAGAAATCAGCTCAGGGTCTTTTCGGCGCGGGGTCGGAGGTGGTGTGGGTCGCTGATGGCCGGCGGCGGGGGCTGGGGATATTGGGCCGGGATGAGCCGTTGAAGGGTGAAGGGCGCGTTTGACCGGGTCGATGGCCTGTCACTGCACGGGTTGATTTACTACTGATTGATATGAAATCATCAGAGAGAAGAGGAAATGCATAGAGGGATATCCGGAGGATCTTCGCTGAATCGTGATTATCTCTGCGAGTTGATGGTGACCAGAAGCTTCTAAACCCCACGTCCTCCAAACTCAATCATGGATTATTGCAACAGTCAAACTATACATAAGACCACCATTCCACCGCTATTTTTCAACCTTTCGACTGGCCGTTTGGTCTACAATTCGTCAACGGAACGAACCTTCGGCTCGAAAATGAAGCATCTGGAAGACCTCGACTGAGGGCCGAGTCAAAGCGGACGTCCCCACTTAAGCGGGGCAAGTTCGCCGCGGGCCGTGGAAGCGCGGGGTTGTTCTCGCCGGCCGAAGCCGGCGTCAGCGCCGACCTCCTCCAGCAAGCATTCGCGGGGAGATCAGCCATTCATTCGCCCTGGTCGATGTTGGAATCTATTCGATACAGAAAATATCGTGTGAAGTAGGAAATCATACTAAAGAGACGTGAAGACTCGAAATTAAACATCATCCATTGGAAAGAAAATCATAAGACTCCCAGCGCTTTACTCCAGACTACCTTGTTCGAGCCAACATCCGCCCCTTTACATCTTGCAAGTTCCCAGAGCCAACTTCTGCTACTTCAGCTTCCATTACTTTCTCTTTTGCTCATCCACTCCAATAGTAACTTCTCAATCTCGCTGTCCCTTTTCCGTTTTGCCGCCGCAAGCGCAGTGTCACCTTTGCTGGTGACTTTCGCTGCGTCGGCACCGTTTTCCAAAAGTAGACAACACATTTCATGACTCCTATGCCGTGAGTTTGAACTGAAAATTGCCGTGATGAGTGGTGTGTAACCACTCTTGTCTTCCAGGTTGGGATTGGCACCACTTCGGAGTAACACAGCGGCGATATTTTCTCGGCCCCAGGCAACAGCTACCATCAATGGTGTCTGACCCTCGTTGTCTTGCATATCAATGCTAAGGCCGAGTTTTGATGTCTGCTGCACAAGACGCAAAATCCCACTTTCACTGTTGATCCGCCACTTAGCTACCACATGAAGAATACTTCGGCCAATACTGTTGATGACTGTGAGATCTATGCCTGCTTCAAGAAATGTTTGCAGAATAGAGGTGTTCTTATCTCCTGCAAAATCACGTGTTTTGAAGAGGGCATTTTCATTTTGTGTGTTGACAATGTTGACATCGGCGCCGCTTAGCACCAAACACTCAACCATGTTTGCTGCACCGTTCGCACAAGCATGGGAAAGTGCACTTTCCCCATCCTGATCCGTTTTGTTCACATCAACTCCAATGTCAAGAAGAAGTTGCAAATATTCAGAGGCATTGCGTCCACTCATGTAAAAGAGTGGTGATTTCCCCTCCTTGTTGTAGAGTTGAAGTTCAGTATGCTCGCCTGTTAAAACCCTTGTGACGTCAAGAATTCCGTGCTGGACTGATAGAAAGAATGGTGTAATCCCCTGCTCATCCATGCAGTTGATGTCGGCCCCAGATGCGAGTAGAAGCCTTGGAAGAGCTATAAGAGGTTTCATCACAGCCTCGTGAAGTGGTGTTTGTCCCACGTTGTTTCTGTGGTTGACATTGATGCCTTGCTGACACAGTTTCTCACAAAGGGTGATAAGCTGCTCCTGTATCTCATATTCTTCATATCGCTGGAATAGAAGGTGCAAGCATGAGTTGTTGTCTTTATCGGTAACATGGATATTAGCTCCAATGCTTATCAGAAGTACTGCAACGATAGCTTGACCATGCTGAAGAGCATGCATCAGCAGTGTTGTACCGTCGTAGCTTCGTTGTTCAACATTTTGTGCGACGGAGGTAAAGACAGCATTGGGGTTATCTGTTGTCTGTTTGGCCGTAGGTTGATTTCTGATTCTCTTCGAAAGCAAAAGCTCGGCAATCTTCTGATGGCCTCTGTGAACAGCCCTTCCGAGTGGACTCTCTGACCGCTTATTCAGAATATTGGCATCTGCACCTCGGTGAAGGAGTATATCAACAGTGGCAGTATGCCCTCTGTCTGATGCAAGCAACAGAAGTGTACTGCCGTCTGTATCCTGGTGATTGACTTCTTCCTCTGTAGAGCGATACAATAAGGAACGCATTGCAACTTGACTGTCCTTGTAGAAAGCAGCGAAAAGAGGGCTGGCGTGTTGCTGCTCCGAGGTTGGTCCGGGAACTCGATCAGTTTCAACCAAATCGACGAATTCAGTAAGAGACTCATAACCACCTTCCGCAAAGATGTATTTGAGAGTCGGAAATGGCTTGTAACGTCGTATTCTGCGCTTATCAAACAAATTGTTCAATTTGATCCATCTTCGGAGGTTCCTCGAGAACTCGTGGAGGAATCCGCTCTGTGACAACCCTCTTGCTGCGGCATTGGCATGGTGGAGAAGTTGAGTGGTGGCATACTCCATGAAAGGGAATTTCTTGTTCACCAGGCTCCTAGCCAAACTTGCCTCTTCGGAAGAAACTCCCAGGAAGAACTCTTCATCGTCTGAAGAGGATATGAGAGAAACATCCATCTTGGTGTACACATAGCAGCACTTTTTGAGATTCTCGTGGCTGCTATGTTCGATGTTGTCTCCGAGCTGGCCCGAGAGTAACCTGAGGCCGTTGTCCTTCAGCAGGAAGTCTCGTACTGATTCGTGTATGAACTGCACTGTGGGGCTCTGTGACCTCGTCACCTCGGCAAATCCCTTGGAGGAGCTGACGACGAAAATATCCATCGTCTCTTCGGTGATCTGTTCGCAATCCCACTCACCAAGGCTGTCAGGCTCCAACCCCGCGGCTAGGGCAAAATAGTACTCCTCGGGTTTCAAAGGGCGCTTAGCGAAGAGTATCCATTGGACACTGAGAAGGAGGTCGTCCAGGTTTTCGTTGTCTCTGAACAAGATGTCTCTGAATAAATTACTCAATCCCGGAGGTATCTCTCTGAGTCTTTTCTTGACTGCAAATGAGCGGCCTCGGCTGAATTCCTTGTTGAGAATTTCCACGACCAGGACAATCCACATGAAGACCCCAGAGGCTTTCTGTAGTATTTCTGCCACCAGGTCCTCGCCGGGCTTCCTGGTGCCCGTTCTCAACTTCGCACGTACGTACTCTTTAATGTCCTCGCCATGACCGGGTTGATCTTCCAGTGTGAGTTTCAAGCCGTACTGGATATCCATATAGGGGTAATGTCGACTCGAAAAGCACACATAGAATCCAATGTTGTTCCGGGCAGCGCATTGGCCTAAGGATTCGAAAAAGTCCAGCATTTGCCTGGCTTCGTCTTCGGCGCACTCATCAAGGGCGTCGATGAAGCACGTCACCTGGTTCTCCTCTAGGTTTGAGATTGCTCTATTAAAGAGGTCTCTCAGAAGACTGAGATCCGATGCCAAAGAGTCATGTTGGGTGTTGTAGTTGACATGATCGAGTACGAATTGTAACTCAGGCAGCTTCTCCAAAAGTTGTACTAAGAGAGATCGATGCATGCCGATTGTGGTCTTTTCCAGGTCTTCACCTCGGGCGTTAAAAAAAAAGGAGATCACGGCTGCATTATTCGCTGCCTTCCTCCTAGCACGAGTGAGGGCATGTTTCATAATCGTGGACTTCCCAGCACCAGGCTTGCCGCTTATCCACAAAAAGCCATGGTGGTCAGCGAATTCTGTTGGGCTCAACCAGCGTTTGTAGTGCGGATGATTGGATAGCCACTGGCAGGTTTTGACCTGTGCAGCTATGATGCTCGCATGTCGATTATTGATGCGATCGAATCTGAGCGTTTCAAGTATCGCTATTCGGTTCTCTTCCGTCGACATTAAATCTACACAGATGTAAGTGAAGAACATCATGAGGGGACGTGTCGTACTAACATGTGGGCCGGGAAACAACGCTGGATGCTGAAACTTGGTCTGCCCGAGGGGGCATTGCGGAGAGAAGCTCCTTCGCGTATGCGGCTGCGGTTGCCGCGGCATATTTCTGCCATTGCTTAGCTTTGTGTGAGTCCGAATAATCGCAGATGCCTCGGATAACCAAGCAAGGAAAGTGGTCCATCAGGCCAGCAGCTTCCATCTCGAAGCAGAGCACATTGTGCTCTCTCGCGACCCGATCTCTCGTTACACCATGCTTCATGACCTGATTTGCGGAGGCTATAGCGCCGTAGTGAATCATCGGTAGACTACTGGGTCGCTCGGGCCGCCTCACGAGTTGAGATGAGTCGCAGTTGTCGCAACTGCCTCCAACATGACTGTATGAGGCATTGTACAAGCGGTCCTGTGAACAGCCTTGATACGAATAGGCCGTTAATGACGGGTAGCGAAGCAACATTTCAGATAGAATCGCCTCCATGCTGCTAGGAAGCGCCTCGTGACCAGCCCGCAGGCTGGCGACACCGGCGAGAAGGGTTTGAGATGGCTTGTCCAGGGTTCCTGTTTGGTGAAGGCGATTTTCCTCGACTGTTTTGCCGAAATCGTACTGAATCACACCCGGCGACGCCGGGGTCGGGTTGCTGACCACGACATCACCGAGCCTGATATCCGCAGTGCTGGGGACGCCGCCACCAATGCCCACCATAAGCCGGATGCTGATGGATGGGAAGCTCCATCGCATGTCGTTTGCCACGATAGCCGCCTTGGTGGTGCCGTACTGCCCCGAAGGCAGACAGGCAATGACGACGTTGTGGCTGCCAATGTCGCCAAACACATAGACGTTTCTGTCGTTTGGGTTCATGGAGAGGGGTTTGTGGACGTTGTCGAGCATCGCCTTGGCGGCTGCCATTTCGATGGGTAAGGCCGAGACCCAGGCAACCGTGTAGTCCTTATGTTGGAGTTCCTTACGAGTCTGTGTGGGTGAGGGAAGGGCGGTCCTTCTGGGTCGCTTCGGCACATAACTCTCGTCGTCGCCGTCAGAAGATTGCTCCCGAGGCCTCTTCCAAAGAGCCAGGGGCGGCTGCAACTGCCCATCCACCCCGGCTTCCATTTCGGCTAGGGCTCAGTGAATGGCCTTGTCTTCAACCGCGTGGAGATTCAAGCCATCAGATTGGCACGTAGAAATATTCCTTCTGCAAGAGGACGAGATCCGTGATAAGAGAGGCGGCGCTTCTCGCCTCTATGTCGAGGCAAATGCCGCAAACCTTTTGCAAAACGATAGAGAGGAGATGAGGTGGGGGTGAAAAGGTGAGAGAGCGCATCAGGCTCCGGGTAGATGGTCATTTTGCCGGGGCGCAGCCTCATTCAGTGTGACCGCTTGTTAACGAGGGGAGGGTCAGTCCTGCACCAGAAACACTGTGAAATCGTTGCAGTGTGGCACAGCCAGGAGACGGGGCGGGCATGGCCAGCCAGGCTCGGAAACAGCGTCCTGCAGACAATAACCTGTAAGAACAGGGGAGAAAGCCAATCACAAGATGCTCAGAGTGGCTTGTATGCATGATGAAGTTCTACCAATCAAGGCTCAGAAAAGGCGGCAGGCAATACGGGACAGCAGTACATCATGCTACCGCGGCCGCCCGTTCAAACTCGGTCGTCGAGCGCAGGAAACTCCAAGTGTTCGGCCTCTGCCTCGTTTCCTCCTTCCGCTCCTGAAACCGCATATCCCCGAAAAATCTCGGCGGAAATATCCTCCGCCAGTAGTACCACAACAGCGCAGTCACGATGGTGATGGGGACAGCAACCACCCAGTACACCCAGAACTTGTCCGAGACGATCCACTCCCCCGCGGCCGAGTCAAAGTCGAAAAACGTCGTGCTGAAGACGGCCGAGACGAACGTCGCCGGCAGGAACAGCAGCGTCAGAAAGGCGACCGTCTTCATGGCCTCGCTGTCGCGCTGCGTGGCGCGCCCGATGGCCACCGAGACGCCCGAGTCGAACTGCGCCACCATGTTGAACGCGAGCGCGATCTCGTTGAGCAGCCGCGCCCGGTTGGAAATCGACCGCTCCTGCAGGCTGCCGATCATGCCCTCGAAGAAGAGCAGGCGCTGGTTCGTGTGGTTCCAGGCCCGCCGCCACGCGGCGTCCGACTGGACGGAGCCGAAGCCGGGCTTGATGGCCTCGTGCTGCGTCTGGATCTGCCTCGCGGCCTTAACGGCGAGCTCGAGCGTCTCGGAGACGTGGGTCGCGTGCCGGGCCGTCTCGTGCAGGTGGCGGTAGTCCGGGCTCGGCTTGGGCTCCTTCTCCTTCTTGTCCCGCTCCTTCTCGACGCTCCGCACGGCGTCGCGCACCGACCACACGGCGGCGTCCTGCAGGGTGACGAATTTCTCGAGCACGCGGAGGTAGACCCAGAACGGGCTGATGTAGTTGTGCTCGTCCGGGACCGCGAGCAGCGGGTCCGGCTCGCCGACGGGGACGCGCTCGACGCAGCTCGCCGTCGGGGGCCGGTGGTCGAAGATGATGAGGACCGTCTGCTTCGTCGATTCGATCCACCGCGTGAAGATGTTGAGCTTGAACCACTCGTAGCCCGGGTGGTACTTGTTCGTCAACTTGACGCGGAACCGGGCCCACGTGTCTGCCTCGTGTCAGCGCCTCTGCCCGGTCTGTCGGGTTGTGTTTGGTACTTACTTAGTCCCGTGACGGAGCCTTCGTCGTCCACCGTGGTGTCGAGGCCAAAGTAGCCGTTGGCCGTTCTGCAGTACCCCTTCCACCATAAATCGGGGATCGTGAAAGCCGTAGAGAACTGCTCGCGACATGAGGGGCACTCGCGAATCTTGAGCGCCTGCGCATAACTGGAGAGTGTTAGCCCTGTCATGAAGCCGATACCGTTTGATTTGAACCTACATAATGCACACGTCAAAGTCGGCCGCGGGGAGGAACGACTTTGGTCCATGGTCTGCTGCTGGTCTGGAGGACGTCCATCCTGTGCCGGTACCTGGTCTTGTTAGAAACGCCGGTATCGCAACGTTGTGATCCTGTCGCACCTTTCTTCCAGCACGAAAATTGCGGCTCCGGGCACTTGAAGCAAGACTTTTTCTCATCCATGGCAAACATCACGTTTCGATCAACTCTGGAATGTCTGTGAAGCGTCGCTCGACAACTTCCGGCCCAGAAAACAGGCAGAGCGGCGATAGTTAATCCATTTCGACAATCAGGCTTCAAGTGAGGAGGCCGCAGCGCTCCGCCCCAGATTGCTGCATGATCAGGCCGTTGGCGGTGGACCAGGGCGGCGAACACCAATCATTCGTCGGGCGAGTGCATCACGCAGCAAGGCGTACACCGAACTCCTCACGGGCCCCGCGGGTGCGACCCGTCATCCATCCATCCATCCATAGGCATGGCTTTCCATCAGCCGCATTTGGCCATCGTATCTCGTCTGCGATGGTGATTGCAGTTTTGGACAGTGGCGAAGCGAAGTCACTGAAATGGTCTGTCTGTTCTGCAAAGGTCAGTCTCATGCAAGGAGTGAACAGCCGGGAAGCGGTAAAGCAAGACGCAGGATTCCAAGACCCCAAGGCGCCAATCCCAATCAGCCATGCCGGCGGGAGATGCGCAGAGTGCCAGAGACTAAACAGCCCCATCACGTCTGCAGAGAAGAAAAGCGCAAAATTGACCCTCTCGGCAGGGTCCATCGCGGGATCAAGCGGACAAACAGACCGGCTCGTCCTTAGGGGGGCCGCCTCCACTGCGAAACGGGGTCGACGGGGGTTTACAGTCATTTACATCGGCGGCGTCCAAAACCCAAAGTAGGGCAACGCTTACCTATACCAAAAAGTCAAATTTTACCCTTAAATCCAACATTCTATATATTATAGCTTTTAGTAAATACCACTATTAAAAGGCCTCCTACTACTACTAAAAACAAATATAAAGCTATTTAAAGACTATATTTTAACTAATCTACTACTATAGTACTAAATATTTTAATATACTAACTTACTAAAATTAACCTAATACTCCTATCCCTTAACTTTAATAATAGCTTTATTACTATAACTACTAACTACCACTTATAAATAGTTTAAAAGTACTACTATTAATATAACTTTACTAGTAAAATTAAATAATATAAAAGATTTTATAAAAGTAGTTAAAAAATAAAGATTTAGTACTATACTAAACTACTTAAACTATTAAAGTATTATAATAACTTAATATTAAATAAAATATAAGCCTTTTTATTTAAGTAATTTAATTTTAATATTAATTTAT
Source organism: Colletotrichum brevisporum (assembly GCA_030770045.1). Classification (NCBI taxonomy): domain Eukaryota; kingdom Fungi; phylum Ascomycota; class Sordariomycetes; order Glomerellales; family Glomerellaceae; genus Colletotrichum; species Colletotrichum brevisporum. The sequence goes on along the minus strand of JAUGSI010000006.1, from coordinate 3,842,084 downwards.
TAATAATTAATTAATATCTTAAAAAAGCGAGTTAAACTAATAAAAAAATATATATTATAATTACTTAACAAAACCTAAAAAAGAGGCTTAAGTAGCTTTATTATGTATAGTAGTATAAACCAAAACAACTAATCTTTATTAATAAATTAAAAATAAATAAAAATACTAAAAAAAAGTAAACGGAATAGGCACTAAAAGGCCTCGTACTATAGAAATTAATAAAGCTAAAACGTAGTTAGTAAATACAGTTCCTACTAGTACTAACTCTTAAGGGTATTTTAAATCTTTTTATATACCTAGAGATAATAAATAGTAATAACTTTATAAAGTAAATTACTTAGTATTTACTACTTAAATATAAAAGGTTTCTTACCCCTTATTTAGTAATTATTATAAATAATACCTTTTTTTACTACTAAAAAAATATTTAAATTACTTATAAAAAAGCTAGTGTACGCCTTAAATACCTTTTACTATACTTACTTAACTTTAACCCTATTAAAAAGTACTTTAAAAACTTAAAAAAGTATATTAAAAAAAACTTTTATATATATAATACTAGTAATAAAGATATTTATAATTAAATAAAGTTTTTATATAACTATACCCTAAAAGTAAAGTAAAAATTACTATAAATTACTAGTTACTTCTACTATATATTTATTAATTTTAATAGTAATAAGAGTATATTTAATAAGTTTATAGTAGGAATTATAAATAATAAAAAAAGTAGAGATATATTAAGTAAAGTAAGTAATAAGTTAAAGCCGTTGTTAAGCTATAAAGTTACTATAGTTAAGTAAAAAAAAAAAAAAAATACTAATAACAAGTTAAAGCTATTATTAAGTAAGCTACAAGGTTACTATAGTTAAGTAAGTAAAAAATAAATAAAATAAACACTATAAATAGTACCTATTATAACCCCTTATTACCTAACTCTAATTATATACTAATATCCTCTTTATTAATTTCCTTACTACTTAACCCTATATTATCCTTAAAGTATAGTAAATTAATAAAGTAGCTTAAAAACTACTTATTATCTAATATATTAATTAGTCTTAACTATAATCTACTAGGTTATAGTTAGAGCCTATTAACAATCGTTTAAAGTAACATCTAACTCTTACTAAGTAAATTAGTATTAAATTAATCTAAATTAAGTTATAATAGTTAAAAAGGAAAGGAAATTTTAAATAAAAAGCTTAAAGGGGGGGAAAAAAATATTATAGAAGACTACTAGAGTACTAACTTAGTTAGTAATTAATTAAGTAATATAGCGTTTTATTTATCTGTATAGCCCCTTTTAACTTTAACTAATACTTCTTATAACCTATAATTCTCTTTAGCCTCCTTTTTAGTAAAAAACTCTATAAAGGCTATAGCTATAGTTTAAAATACTTATAGTTAGGGGCCTATAGGAGTTAGTATAGTAGAAAACTCTTTATTTAAGAGGTCTAAGTTACTAGTACTAGTATTATAGAGTTAATAATAAAATATATTTTAAACTACTTAATTAAAAGGCTTAATAATCCCTATAGACTCTATAGACGTAGCTAGTTTTTTACTATATAAGTAAAAAACCCTATTATTAATAAAAACTTTAATATTTAATTTAATAACGTTAGTAATATTTAGAGTAATACTCTATTTGTTAAACTAGTAATTAAAAAGCCCTTTAATAGAGTAAAAACTACTATAGTAACTATAAAGTAACTTAAGTAATATTTAAAAATAGTTATTAATGTTATAATACTTACTTAGTATAATAGTAAACTAAATAATAAAGTTATTAACTTAACTATATTATTTAGTTAATAAATCTAGTATTACTAAAAATAATAATTAAATAAGTATTTGTTACTATAGAGTAGGAGTATAAAAAGGCTTATTTAGAGCTATAAATATATATAGAGTATAGTAAGGTTAACCCTAATATACTAGTAGTAATGCCTATGTTAAATAAAGTAAAGTTAGTAGTGTGCTGTAAAAATTTATAATAGTATTATTTAAAGTTTAACTTAACTAACTAGGTATTACTATAGGGGTAAAAGAAGCTAAAAAATTAGTTTAAGTAGCCGTTTAAATACCCTTACTTTACTACGTTTATTTATTTTAAACCTTCTTAACTATAGTACCCTCGCGTCTTCCTATCACTAGCACAAAGTCTATAGGTAGAGTACTAAATAAAATACTAGCCTTGCTCTTAAAAAGGGCCTACTTCTATTACTTAAGATTAAAAATCTCTAACTTATAGTATATCTTATTAAAAATAATCTAATACTAAGTATATAAATAATTTCTACTTTTAATAGTATTTTTATACATTATTAGCTTAAAGTACTATTAATAGTATAGTAACTATAAGAACTTATTTTTAATAAACTTCTTTACCTCTTTAATAATAGTAGTTATTTTACTAATATACTCCTTTTATTTAACTTAGTAAAAAAGTTAACTACTATAGACTTTAGTAAATAAAGTAATTAATATAGTATTATAAGTAGCTTATGTTTTTATAGTAGTAGAGACACAGAGTTAAAAAACGAGCATTACTTTAATTATAACTTTACTATACTTACTAACTTTAAAGATCTATTTAATTAGTAAATACTATAATAAATATAACTAAGTATCACTAACTATAGTATTATACTCTTTTTAATATACTAAATAAATAAGTTTAATACCCTTTTTTTACTATTTAATTTAAAAAGTAATATATAACTTAATAGCTTTAAGTATAGCCCTAAATTAAGTATAAATTTATTTTTTAATATTAATAATAGTATTCCTCCACTTCCTAAGTACAAAGGATCTAACAGCATTATACTATATTTTTTATAACTTAATTATATAAAAAAACTTAAATAAAAAAAGTATACTATTAAAAGTTAGCCTATATAAAATATAAATAGGGATTTCTATAAGTATAAATAAACTTTAATCTTTAGTAAAAACATTATTATTAAAAAATACTTTAATTTTTAAGTAATACAGAGTATAAGTATAGCTTTATTTAAAGAAAAGCTCTTATTACTATTAAGAGAGTAGATCTTACTTATTATTAAAAAAGGGATCCTATTATTACTAAAAAGAGGGGGGATCTTATTAACTTTAAAAAGAAGTAGCTAAGGCATTTAACTATTTCTAAAGTAGGGTCTTATCTTTAGTACTATTATTATTACTTAAATTAATTTTAGTATTATCTTTAATAGAATCTAATAGCTCTTTTAGCAGTACAGCCGTAGCTACTTACTTCTTTATAACTAGCTACTTCTTTAACTTAACTACTAATACCCAACATTTACTAAGTTTTACCTATAATAACCTAGAATTAATTAAAGCCTTCTTTAACTTAACTATTTACTACTTTACTACTAGTATTTAAACAATTATAATCTACTTACTTATTAGCTCTTAAAACACAACTCAAAGCTTCTTACTAAAAGTATTTTTATATTACCTATAAGTATAAGTACAAGTAGCTAAAAAAGCTAGTAACGAGTTATTAACTAAATTAATTAATACTTAGTACTTCTAGAAAGGTATTATAAAATAAATTAACTATAATAAATAATAAGAATAACAGATAGTAGGTAAGGATATTTAATATACTAAAGTATTAATCCTAAAGTAAAGTTAGATTTTACTATACTACTAAAATTATTATTAAAACAAGTAACAAAGCAGGCCCCTATAACTAACTAATAAAAATACAAACTCTATACCTACTAAAAAAAAAAACGTATAATCTAACAGCCTTAAGGCCTTTATATAGGGCTAATTACTCCATTAGTAATAAAATTTATAGTATTCTATATAGTGTTATATAAAAAGCACGAATTTTCTATATAGTAAGCAGTGCCCCACTATGGGTTTTAGACGCCGCCGATGCAAATAACTATAGCTCAGGGGGTTCACACAGCTAGTCCAGCACCTGGACCAATCAGGAGCCCCTAGTTACAAGCAAGCAAGCTACAGCTCGCTACAACCACTGAAGCTTGTGCCGCCTGGGCCTCTAGACAAAGATGCCAGCTAGACGCGAACTCCCTTATACAGTCATTTACATCAGCGGCGTCCAAAACCCAAAGTAGGGCAACGCTTACCTATACTAAAAAGTTAAATTTTACCCTTAAATCTAACATTCTACACATTATAGCTTTTAGTAAATACTACCGTTAAAAGGCCTCCTACTACTACTAAAAACAAATATAAAGCTATTTAGAGACTGTATTTTAGTTAATTTACTACTATAGTACTAAATATTTTAATATACTAACTTACTAAAATTAACCTAATACTCCTATCCTTTAACCTTAATAATAGCTTTATTACTATAGCTACTAACTACTACTTATAAACAGTTTAAAAGTACTACTACTAATATAACCTTACTAGTAAGGTTAAATAATATAAAAAATCTTATAAAAGTAACTAAAAAATAGAGATTTAGTACTATACTAAGCTACTTAAGTTGTTAAAGTATTGTAATAACTTAATACTAAATAAAATATAGGCCTTTTTATTTAAGTAATTTAATTTTAGTATTAGTTTATTAATAATTAGTTAGTATCTTAAAGAGGCGGGTTAGACTAATAAAAAAATATATATTATAGCTACTTAATAAGACCTAGAAAAAAGGCTTAAGTAGCTTTATTGTGTATAGTAGTATAAACTAGAATAATTAATTTTTATTAATAAGTTAAGAGTAAATAAAAATATTAAGAAGAGGTAAACGGGATAGATACTAAAAGGCCTTATACTATAGAAATTAGTAGAGTTAAAACGCAGTTAGTAAATACAGCTCCTACTAGTACTGACTCTTAAGGGTATTTTAGATCTTTTTATATACCTAGGAACAATAAATAGTGATAGCTTTGTAGGGTAAATTACTTAGTATTTACTACCTAAGTATAGAAGGTTTTCTGCCCCTTATTTAGTAATTATTATAAATAATACTTTTTTTTACTACTAAAAGGATATTTGGATTATTTATAAAAAAGCTAGTATATACCTTAAATACCTTTTACTATACTTACTTAACTTTAACCCTATTAAAGAGTACTTTAGAGACCTAAAGAAGTATATTAAAAAGAACTTTTATGTATATAATACTAGTAATAAGGACGTTTATAATTAAGTAGAGTTTCTGCGTAACTGTGCCCTAGAGGTAGAGTAGAGATTACTATAGATTACTAGTCACTTCTACTACGCATTTATTAATTTTAATAGTAGTAAGGGTATATTTAATAAGTTTATAGTAGGGGTTATAAGTAGTAAAAAGAGTAGAGATGTATTAAGTAAAGTAAGTAACGGGTTAAAGCCGTTATTAAGCTGCGAGATTGCTATAGTTAAGTAGGTAAAAAAAGAAAGAAATAAACACTAGTAACGGGTTAAAGCTATTATTAAGTAAGCTATAAGGTTACTATAGTTAAGTAGGTAAAAGATAAATAAAATAAATACTATAAGTAGTACTTATTATAACCCCTTATTGCCTAACTCTAATTATATACTAATATCCTCTTTATTAATCTCTTTACTACCTAACCCTATATCGTCCTTAAAGTATAGCAAATTAGTAAAGTAATTTAAAAACTATTTATTATTTAATATATTAATTAGTCTTAACTACAATCCACTAAGTTATAGTTAAAGTTTATTAATAATTATTTAAAGTAATATTTAACTCTTATTAAGTAAATTAGTATTAAATTAATTTAAATTAAGTTATAGTAATTAAAAAGAAAAGGAGATTTTAAATAGGAAGTTTAGGGGGGGGGAGAAAGATATTATAGAAGACTGCTAGAGTACTAACTTAGTTAGTAATTAATTAAGTAATATAGCGTTTTATTTATCTATATAGCCCCTCTTAGCCTTAACTAATACCTCTTATAACCCATAATCCTTTTTAGCCTTCTTTTTAGTAAAAAACTCTATAAAGACTATAGCTATAGTTTAGGATACTTATAGTTAAGGGCCTATAGGGGTTAGTATAGTAAAAAACTCTTTATTTAAAAGACCTAAGTTACTAGCGCTAGTATTATAAAGTTAATAATAAAACGTATTCTAAGCTATTTAATTAAAAAGCTTAATAATCCCTATAGGCTCTATAGACATAGCCAGCTCCTTACTATATAAGTAAAAAACTCTATTATTAATAAAAACTTTAACGTTTAATTTAATAATATTAGTAATATCTAGAGTAATACCCTACTCATTAAACTAGTAATTAAAAAGCTTTTTAATAGAATAAAGACTACTATAGTAACTATAGAGCAGCTTAAGTAACGTTTAAAGACAGTTATTAACGTTATAATACTTACCTAGTACAGCAGCAAACTAAATAATAAAGTTATTAACTTAACTATATTATTTAGTTAGCAAATCCAGTACTATTAAAAATAACGATTAAATAGGTATTTATTACTATAGAGTAGGAGTATAAAGAGGCTCGTTTAGGGCTATAAACGTATATAGAGTATAGTAAAGTTAACCCTAATATACTAGTAGTAATACCTATATTAAATAAAGTAAAGTTAGTAGTGTACTATAAAAGTTTATAATAGTATTACTTAAGGTTTAACTTAGTTAACTAGGTATTACTATAGGGGTAAAAGGAGCTAAAAAATTGGTTTAAGTAGCCGTCTAAATACCCTTACTCTACTATATTTATTTATTTTAAACCTTTTTAACTATAGTACCCTTATATCTTCTTATTACTAATATAAGGTCTATAAATAAAGTACTAAATAAAATACTAACCTTACTTTTAAGGAGGGCCTACTCCTATTACTTAAAATCAAAAATCTCTAACTTATAGTGTATTTTATTAAAAGTAATTTAATACTAAGTATATAAATAATCTCTACTCTTAGTAGTATTTTTATATATTATTAATTTAGAGTACTATTAATAGTATAATAACTATAAAAACTTATTTTTAATAAGCTTCTTTACCTCCTTAATAGTGGTAGTTATTTTACTAATATACTCCTTTTATTTAACTTAGTAAAAAGGTTGACTACTATAGGCTTTAGTAAGTAAAGTAATTAACGTAGTATTATAAGTAGTTTATATTCCTATAGTAGTAGGGACACAGAGCTAAAAAACGAGCGTTACTTTAATTATAGCCTTACTGTACTTACTAGCCTTAAGGATCTATTTAGTTAGTAGATACTATAGTAAGTATAGCTAGGTATTACTAACTATAGTATTATACTCCTCCTAGTATACTAAATAAATAAGTTTAGTACCCCTCTTTTACTATTTAATTTAAAAAGTAATATATAACTTAGTGGCTTTAAGTGTAGCTTTAAGTTAAGTATAGATTCGTTTTTTAATATTAATAATAGTATCCTTTTACTTTCTAAGTATAAAGGATTTAATAGTATTATACTGTATTTTTTATAACTTAATTATATAAAGGAGCTTAGGTAAAAAGGGTATACTATTAAAGGTTAGTCTATATAAGATATAAATAGGGATCTCTACGAGTATAAATAAACTTTAATTCTTAGTAAAGACGTTATTATTAAAAAGTACTTTAATTTTTAAGTAATACAGAGTATAGGTATAGCTTTATTTAAAGAAAGGCTTTTATTACTATTAAGAGGGTGGATTTTACTTATTATTAAAAAAGGGATCCTATTATTATTAGGAGGAGGGGGGGTTTTGTTAGCTTTAAAAGGGAGTAGCTAAGGTATTTAACTATTTTTAGAGTAGGGTTTTATTTTTAGTACTATTATTATTACTTGGATTAATTTTGGTATTGTCTTTAGTAGGATTTAATAGTTTTTTTAGTGGTACGGCCGTAGCTACTTACTTCCTTATAGCTAGTTACTTCTTTAATTTAACTACTAATACCTAACGTTTATTAGGTTTTACTTATAATAGCCTGGGATTAGTTAGGGCCTTTTTTAGCTTAACTACTTACTACTTTACTACTAGTATTTAAATAATTATAATCTACTTACTTATTAACTCTTAAAACACAACTTAAAGCTTTTTACTAGAAGTATCTTTACGTTACCTACGGGTATAGGTATAAGTAACTAAAGGAGCTAGTAACGGGTTATTAACTAGATTAATTAATACTTAGTACTTTTAAGGAGGTATTATAGAATAAATTAACTATAATAAATAATAGGGATAATAAACAGTAAGTAAGGATATTCAGTATACTAAGGTATTAATCCTAAAGTAAAGTTAGACTTTACTATACTACTAAAATTATTATTAAAATAAGTAACAGGGCGGGCCCCTATAGTTAATTAATAAAAGTACAAGCTCTATACCTACTAAGGAAAAGAAACGTACAATCTAACGGCCTTAAGGCCTTTATATAGGGCTAATTACCCCGTTAGTAATGAAATTCGTGGTGTTCTATATGGTGTTGTGCAAAAAGCGCGAATTTTCTATGTAGTAAGCAGTGCCCCACTATGGGTTTTGGACGCCGCCGATGCAAATGACTGTAACCTCGAGCTTGTGATGGAAAACCTTCAACTCCTGGTCCATATATTAGCCGCCTGCTTCGGTCCGAGCTTGCGTATAACCTCCAGAACCCCAGTGCCCTATTAAGAACCTCTCCCCCCATGTCCGCCGCCTCGTCCTGAGCCTCCAATTAACCCCGCCTGCTTCCCCCCGTCGTTTGTGAGATCCGCTCGAGATCGGCAGCAGCAAGTCATGGGTTGGCCCTACAAGTTCCTCGACCTCTCCCGCGACGAGGTCCAGCTGCGGAGGCAGACCCTGGACCGGTACGCCAGCTACGCGCAGTTTTCGGCGCTGGCGCCCATCGTGGTCGCGCTGCTCGTCCGCCTCGTCGTCTTCCTCGGCCAGCGCTGGCAGAGGGGCGCCTCCTACGACGCCGTCCCGGACTCCCCCGTGCTGAAGAGGAGAAGGCAGAGCTGGGTCGGGAACCTCGACACCAAGGTCCGCAAGGGCAGGTGGTGGCTGGGCGACGATGTCTACTTTATGGGACAGCACTGGGGCCAGAGGGACCAATGGGTCTTTGGCGTCGCCTGGTTCGCGTGGATGCTCGTCCTGTCTGTGCTGGAGACGGGTGAAGGTGAGTTGCGAATGCCCTCACGGGACTGCTTAGCCAACTCGGTGAACACCGAGAAGAATTGGCTTGGATGAGAAGATCTTGAAAATCCACTGACACCTCCAGACTACCTCCACCTGACGAAGCGCTTCGGCATCATCGCCGCCTCCCAGATCCCCTTCCAGTACATGCTGGCCCTCAAGAGCTTCAGCCCCATCGCCAAGGTCTTCCGCACCTCCCACGAGGAGCTCAACAAGTGGCACCGCGTCCTCTCCCGCGTGACCCTCTCCCTCCTCGTCCTCCACGCCCTCTTCTACCTCAACTTCTTCCTCGAGAAGGGCATCCTCCAGCGCCGCCTCTTCGCCCCCGTCGTCTTCGCGGGCGCCGTCGCCTTCGCCGCCATGAACATGATGACCTCGACCGCCGCCGCCGCCGTCCGCCGCTACTCCTACCGCGTCTTCTTCGTCACCCACCTCGTCGGCGCCTTCGCCATCCCGCCGCTCGTCTTCTTCCACGCCCGCTCCGCCCGCCTCTTCATGGCCAAGGCCATCATCGTCTTCCTCATCGACCTCGTCGTCCGCCGCCTGCGCACCGTCATGGCCTTCTCCAGGCTCGAGGCCATCCCCGGGACGAACCTCGTCAAGATCTCCGCCTCCATCCCCCCTTACAAGATGAACGCCTTCCGCACCCGCCCCGGGTCCCACGTCTACCTGAGCATCCCCGCCGCCGCCCGCCCCGCGGGCGACTCCTCCGAGTCTTTGATTTATGAGTTCCTCTTCAACCCCTTCACCGTGGCCTCCGTGAGCGAGGAGTCGGGCGACATCACCCTCGTCGCGCGCCAGCTCGACGGGCCCGTGACGCGGCACCTGGGCTACTTCGCCAACGCGACGGGCCGCAGCGCCGACGACGCGAAAGTCCCGCTGTGCGTCGAGGGCCCCTACGGCGCGGCGTCCATCCACTTCGACCGCCTCGTCGGCGCCTCCGTCGACCGCGTGCTGCTCGTCGCCGGCGGCGTCGGCGCAACGTTCACCGTCCCGCTCTACCGCGCCATCCTCCAGGACAACCCGAGCGCCAAGGTCGAGATGGTCTGGTCCGTCCGCGGGGCCGGCGACGCGACCTGGGCCATGGCGGCGGACGGACCGGGGAGCATCCTCGACGACGAGAACGTCAAGATCTTCCTGACGGGCGACGCCATGCACTCCGACAACGCGGGGCCCATGGCGGGCATGCCGGCCGAGACGAACCCCGGCGGCGAGATGGAGATGGCGCCCATGCACCGCGACCGCCGGCGGGGAGGCCTCCTGACGAGCGAGCACAACCGCAAGCGGCCGGACCTGCGGCGCGTCGTGGACGAGTTCTTCAGGCAGGGCGCCGAGGAGAGGGTCGCGGTGCTGGTGTGCGGGCCCGCGGAGATGGGCCGGCAGATGAGGGAGTACGTCGGGGCGTGGGTCATGAGGGGCCGCGAGGTGGTGTGGCACAACGAGGCCTTTGGATGGTGACCTGCATAAGATGTTCGGGGCTTTTCTTCTTCTCTTCGTTTGGCTTCTCCAGGACTGGGAAGAGTTTCATGTATAAACAGGAAATCTGGGGCTGATCGGCCGGCGTCTAAATTCATTTCCGTCTTTTATTACATACTATGGTAGTACATCAAAAAAGGAGTCCTTGCTTTTGAAGAGTGATGCCCGACCCCGTGCGTGAACGTTTGGCCAGGCAAGTTGATCCTGCTGTAGCATCACGCTTGCAAACACCTGACAGACAGAGACTCGGCAATTTTCTACGAAAGCAAACGCTGCAAGGATGAAGACCGTCCCGAACGCCAAAACGTAACTCAATGCTCATCTCCGTCGTATCCCACATCGCTGCCCTCCCTTCCTTCTGCGCAGCGTAACCTAGTCAGCCCGCTTCTTGGAATCGCCGATATCAGCCTCGGCAGCCTTGCCCTTGAGTCCGCCGATGTCGCCGTCGGCGTCGTCCTCGTCCCAGTCGTCCACCTGGTTCTCGTCCCAGTTGTCCACCTCTTGCTCGAGCGTGCGTCCGCCGCCGCCACCGCTGGTATCACCCCCGTCCCTCGCGCCGCTCGCCTCGACGATGCCCGTCTCGTGGTCCTCGCCCAGCTCCACGTCGGCGTCGTCCTCCCCGGGGACGGGGGCGTACGACTTGCTGCGGCGCTTGCGCTCCAGCATGCGCTTGTGGTACCACGAGCACAGGCCCAGGGCGGCGAGCGAGCTGACGACGTTGGCGACGATGTCGTAGAAGTCGAACTCGCGGCCGTTGGGCAGGAAGCCCTGCAGGAACTCGGAGCCGACGCCGAGGACGCCGGTGCAGACGATCAGGGTCAGGTTGAGGGTGCGGCGGCGGTTGGTGTCGAGGATCCAGTAGAAGACGATGGTGAGGAGGAAGAAGGTCGCGAAGTGCAGGACCTTGTCGTTCACGTAGTGGCCGACCTGGAGGGAGGTCAGGCCCGCGTAGCCCGCGACGAGGAGGAGGGCGAAGAAGACGCCTGCGACGGGAGGAGGTTGTCAGCCGGGGGCAAGGGGGGGATACGTAATGCGAACATGGGGATGATGATGCTGGAGAGCTCGGTCCGGATCTGCAATCTGCGAGGGATCATGGGGGAGGGGGGCCAGATCGGGGGGCGGGTGAGGCCTTCGACGTACCTGCAAAGGGCAAGCGTATCCGCATTTTGAAGGGTCCTGCAGCTCTTGCAGGGCGGTGTGTGATTGGCAAGTCGAGTGCGTAGGGTAGCTCGGGTCGGGCGTCGTCGTCAACGGTTGTCTCTTATGCGCGGGTAGAAGCTTAGCTTCAAGCTGTCATGATGGGACGGATGGAAGGGTTCGAAGTGGCTCCTCGGGAGCGAGGCACGGGACGGGACGGCGAGGCCAGGTAATAATGCAAGGCGAGGTACCTAAGGCAGGTAGGGTACCGAAGCAAGGGAAGGTAGCGAGAGGGTACGGATAGTACTCGTAATGGGGTTCGTCACGGACGAGGGTGGGTGATGCGTGCAGCTGGCCGGAGCTTCCAGACGGCTGGATCGGAGGGAGGAGCTCTCTCACAAATCCACTAACGAAAAAAAAGATGCACGTAGTGTCTGTTCAGTGGCCACTGGCGGGCGGGACCTGCTGGGACAGGGGTGGCCCCCAAGTTTTTGTCTTTATTTTTGTTACCACTACGTATTGTAGTACTACTTGGAAGGGGAGGGGTTAGGTCGGATCTGGGTGGCCCGGGCGGGTTATCCCGTGGGCCGCGGAGGGCATGGAGAGCGCGACGTCGCGATATCTGGGGCGACGCGATGCGCGGAGGGCGTCACTATCTAGGGTCGGTGATGATGGCTGCGTGAAGCGGCCACTTGAGGTGTTGCTGCAGTGGTCTGGGAACTGCAGAAGTGATCGCTGAAGAACGGCGATAACGCGCGCACCCACCAATTTTGGTGCGCTTCATCAGCAGTGCGGCATTGAAGTACCTCCCTCGAGACAAACTCAAAAGATACGTCGCTCGCTGCTGACGCCAGCGGACTGGGGGCTGTTTTGTCACGTGACGCAACAATACGCGATCCGATCGCTGGGATCCAAGGGGGGGAGTGAGGGAGTGCGGTGGGCGCCGTCGTCGGCACTCGAGGTTCCTGTACATGCAGCCCGGGGCCGCGATGCGCAACATGGCCCTCGTGCACGTCTTTTCTGGGTCCAAAAAATGGATGTTAGAATATTGAAGTGCTCTCTGAAGTAGTTGAGCAAATTTTCAACTGATGCGACGCTTTTCGTGGCGGCGTGCGCCGGTCCGTGGGTGCCCGTAGCAAGTCCCGTGTACCGCTCGCAGCGGCCAACTCGCCGTGTTCAGGTAAGGGAAAAGTTCCATCGCGTAGTTTGGTACGAGCCTCTCCAAATCCTCAACCTCATCTCTTGGAACCACGCCTAAACCCCCCTATTCCAATCCATCAATACACCACAACCGCGACTCCGTGCAACGTCCAAATCGGCTGGCCATCTCTATCGATGTCGCTCTTTCTACTCATGCGATCGTAACACCCCTTTGCCGCCCGGACTCGGTCCCTGACGAGCGCATTTGTCTCGCGCATGGCGACGCCCGGCCTGCTTGTCGCTATCATCAACCCGGGCTCAACATGTCCATCCCCAACGGCCAGCACGCATGGCAGCCGCCGTCGCTCTATCACACTGCATCCAGTCGCCTCTTCCATCAACTTGACGATGGTCCGGCGCGAACTGGAACCCCCGTCGACCATTCAATGACGTTGATGCCTGAGGCACAACCTGATATTGAAGATGAACGACGCCGCGCTCTCTTCAGGGAGCTCTATCATCAGCGCGAGGCCAAGATCTCGCTGCTCTTCTCTGATGACGGCTCCTACAACTACTCCGCCATCGATGGCCTCCGCCGCCCCTCCGCACCAACCCCCTCCATCCTACCCCCTACCACCGACCACACCCCGATCCAGGAGCCTCCATTAAAGAAGGCCAAGCGGGTCATCGACGAGGACGACTACGGCGATGACGACGACGAAGAAGAAGACGAAGACGCGACCGGTGCCGACGCGGATAAGTCCAAGAACGGCACCGCGGCCGCCGGCGCCGGCTCGCTGCTCTCCCCCTCCAAGTCCGGCAGCTCGCCCGTGCACTCGGTCAGCTCGCCCGGCAAACAGCTCGATAAGCTCAAGCACGCCGACGGCTCGCACGACCACGCCAAGACGAGCGAAGATGCGCGAAAGCAGCTGGAAGAGGCGCGCACCGCGACCGAGGAGGCGGCGCGGCGCAGCTTCCATACCATCTTCTACACGCTGGAGAACGACCGGACCGCCATGCTGGAGCAGCAGCAGCTCGAGGAGTCCGAGAAGCAGCTGCAGGCGGAGATGGAAAACAACAGCCACCACAACAACGCCAACGGCGCCCAGGCCGAGAACCACGGCTCCCTCAGCAGCGCCAACCTCGGCGCGTCCAGCCTGACCCTCAAGCACCTGATTGCGAGGATAGACATGAAACGCGACCAGGTTCGCGCGTCAGACGCCGAGCTGCGGTCGCTGATGAACGAAGTGCGGAAAAACCGCAGCAAGTGGGCGAGTGAGGAGAACGTCAACCAGGAAGAGCTGTACGAGGCCGTCGAGAAGGTCTTGACAGAGTTGAAGGCACATACGGAATACTCAACGCCCTTCCTGCAGAGGGTGAACAAGCGCGATGCGCCCGACTACTACACAAGTAAGTCACCTCCAGGCAGCCGGATTCGACCGTGATTAGCTAATGACGCGCGTCGCACTGCAGTGATCAAGCAACCCATGGACCTGGGCACTATGACGAAGAAACTCAAGTCGCTTACATACAAGTCCAAGGCGGAGTTTGTCACCGACCTCAACCTGATATGGGACAACTGCCTGAAATACAACCAAGATATGGGCCATCCCCTGCGGCGCATGGCTAATGGCATGAGGAAGGAGGCGGAGAAGCTGATCCCCCTCATCCCGGACCTCGTCATCCGGCCGAGGGCCGAAGTTGAGGCTGAAGAGCGGCGGAAGCAGAACGGTGGCGAAGAAGACAATGATTCGGACGACGAGCCTATAATGTCCTCTCGCGGCCGGACCGCCGGTACAAAAGGCGGCAAGTCAAGGAAGCAGCCAGCGGACCAAAAAGAAGGCACCCCGAGCGTCGACCAGAAGCCGCTGCTCCAGCTGAACGGTCTGCTGGCCAAGGGACGCGAGGGCTCCGAGGTCGATGGCAGCAACGGCTTCGGCACGCCCATCGCGGGCTCGGCCACCCCAGGCGGCATCAACGGGCATTCCGGGCTCGGCAGCAACGGTGACGCCATGGACATCGACGGGCCGACGCTCAACGGCATGGCTCTGGGTCAGGCGCTTAACGAGGCAGCAGAGCAGGCGTACGAGGACGACGAGTACAAGATCTGGAAGCAGGTGACCAAGAAGCATCGCGCGCTCATTGCAAAGGAGCGGCACCAAATGTTCAAGGACAACAAGCTCAACGTCGAAGCACCTGCCCTGCTCAGGAATAAGGCCGGTATCCGGTGGTATCTGAGGAACCAGAAGGAAGCTGAGTCGCTCGGAGTCATCAGCCATTCGCAGGCCGACTCATCAGCCATTGCCGCCAAGGAGGCGGCGAAGCCTGCCGAGACACTCGCAGAGGGCATGGAGGGAGAGGAAGAGAAGGTGGTCCCTGCATACTACGAGCCCCTGACGGTCATTCCCGATATCCAACCCAAGCTGCAGTGGGTCGAGGACGGCGAGGGCCACGTCATCAACCAGCACGAGGAATATTTGCGGCTGATTCCCGAAGGCCACTTCGTCGCGCCCAAGAGCAAGTTGACGAGCAAGATCGACGCCAACATTCGCCAAATTCAGGAGACAAGGAAACTATCGAGCAAGATCGGCGTGATTAAGCAGATGCAGATCCAGACTCAGGTAGGTTCCCGGCTCTGCCGGGAAGGTGGTCCACCGCTGACATTCCCAGGTTTACAACAACCAGTTTCCCAAATCCAACTACGAGGCGTTCGTCGAGCAGGACGCAGAGCCCTCCTTCATTGCCGACGACGGGCCCGTCATCGCCCCAGAGACCTGCCACAATGCGCTGCAGCGCTCGGTGGCCAAGATCCTCTATCACACAGGCTTCGAGGAGCTCCAGCCCTCGGCCATCGATACCTTGACGAGCGTGGCGTCCGACTACTTCGAGAAGCTCATCCGCACGTTCAACGTATACCGCGAGGCCGAGAAGAAAGAAGCCACGGGCATCCACGCAGAGCGCGGAGCCCGCTTCCAGCCGCGCTTCACCCCCGAGGAGGTTATACTGCACACGTTGGACGAGAACGGTTGCGATCTGTTGAGCCTGGAGTCGTATGCCAAGGACGAAGTCGATAGGCTGAGCTCCAAGCTAGGCGGCATCCACGAACGCATGAAGTTCCACCTGACCGAGCTCCTTCGTCCCGCCCTCACCCAAGAAGCCGGACAAGACGGCGTTGGCGCGTTCAAGGACGGCAGCGATCAATTCGTTAGTGGCGATTTCGCGGAGGACCTTGGCGAGGACTTCTTCGGGTTCAAGGCTCTCGGACTGGACAAGGAGATGGGTCTTGATATGCTCTCGGTCCCTCTCCACTTGCTCCAGTCCCGCGTGCGTAACCAGTACCAGATGCAGACACAAGTGGTTGGCACCGAGGTTACCGACCTCTTCGACTCCCTGCCGCCTGTCGACCCCGTCACAACGGAGAACATCCACGGCCAGATCGGGCTCGTCAAGAACTTCTTCCTCGCCAAGCTCCATGCTAATAGTGATGCTCCGCTTATCGAGGACGAAGAGCTGCCGGTCAAGCAGAGGCGGCCTCGACCCCGCCTCGGCGCATCCGGCAAGATTGTGTCGCCGCAGAAGCGGCCGCCCAAGGAGCAGATTGCGCTCGCAAAGAAGAAGAAGAAGATGGAGCTGGCGGCGCTGGCCCAGGAAAAGCAGGGCGGACCCCACGCCTCCCCGGAGAAAGTCGGCAACACCACCCCGGCCAAGAAGGTCAAGAGCGTCAACATCAATGGCGCGGGCCCGAACCCCGCAGCGTTGGCCCTTCCAGCCAGCATGGAGCGCAACGAGAGCGTGCAGAGCCAAGGCAACGCCAGCCAGACCGACAAGGATGAAGGCATGGGCATGATGAGCCCTGAGAGCATCGAGAGGTGACGCGCCAAGCCATGACATGCACGCCGTATATATCTATCTACACCCCATCACCCGCACATACGACCTGGGCATTTGGCCGGCAGTGGAACGCGACACACTATACGACACCACCTTTTCGTGCCGCCGCGGCCGGCATCGTCCCGGTACACTGCATCAAGACGGCGGCCTTCTCTACCATTACCCGACTGCCTTTACCATCTGTTTCCTCCACACCACGCAGCGACTCTCCATCACACAAAGACTTTTCTTTTTACAATATACCTTTTCATCCTTTGACATCCC
This sequence comes from Colletotrichum brevisporum, assembly GCA_030770045.1. Taxonomy (NCBI): domain Eukaryota; kingdom Fungi; phylum Ascomycota; class Sordariomycetes; order Glomerellales; family Glomerellaceae; genus Colletotrichum; species Colletotrichum brevisporum. The sequence goes on along the minus strand of JAUGSI010000006.1, from coordinate 3,825,092 downwards.
TCGGCGTTGAGGTTGGATCATCATTTGGTCGCACGGGAAGGAAGACATAATGCTGCGCAGACCAGCTTTACTACACACGGCATGTTGTTGCTAAGATTATCGGGATACCCAAAAGTCAACGACTGGCGGTTTTTCAAGGAAATCCGGGGCCCCCGAGCCTTTTTTTTCTTTGGTAGGAGGCTAAAGAGGCTTGGATCGTGTTTTATCCATTGGCGGATGGATGTTTTTTTGAGACGCCGCAAATTTGAATCTGGGCTTTTTTTTTTAACACTCGAATCTCGTCGTCCCTTTCAGGATCCCCCTCCTCCTCGTGTTGCTGCTCTCAACTAGAACGGGGCCGAGGCCTGCGAGAGATTGTATCCGAACCTTCTTGATTACGCATTCCTATACGCATTCCTACAGTATAGCAAAACGATTGGGGGACCTTTACCCTACGCCCTCAGGAGGACCGAAGGGAAGGGCACTTGGTCTTTGTATTTTTGTATTTCCCCCCCTTTGCCGCGGAGAAGACACGGACTTTTTTTTGTTTTTTTTTTGATCTGACTTGAAACGGGAAACGGAAACGGCAAACAAACAACAACAACAACAACCCCTTATGGCAGCAGGCAGGCGGCATGGATCTCTCTCTCTCTCTCTTTATGTTGTGCCGTTTTCTTTCGTTTTGGTCATTTTTCTTCTTTCTTCCTTCTTGAAAAAAAACAACAACGTATTGGTAACATGGCATGCGTAACGCGGGAAATTTCTCGGGGAGGAGGAGGGGGGAGGCGTACGTTTTTTTGGTGTAGTTCCCCTTTGATGTGACTATGTTTTTTCTTTTCGCAGGGCTCGTAAAGTTGATAGAGTGGGGGAAAGGGGGGGCTTTTGATTGTGTGTTGTTTTTTGTGGTATTGCATCTCGGGGTCTATTTTGTAGCCATTTTTTGAGTTAACTAGGTAAATTCGAGATGAGTGGTAAATGACCTTGATGTCGAACGCTTGTGATGTGAGGACTGGGTATGGTGATGGTTGCGGTGATGTTGGCCGCGGCCTGGGTGTGGAGTCTGGGGCCCCGCGTGCGGAGGCGGGGCCGTGGTGGGGGATCCAACGTCCATCTCGGATGTGATGATCTAGTAACGGGCAGAGGAGCAGTATAATCGATGAAGATGTTTTTTTTAACTTGTATCAGTGGACATAGTCGAGGTGGCCGGGATGAAAGGATCAACGAATGGGATCATGGTGATGATAGGGACGAGCGGTGCGGACGAGTGCAAAGCAGGACAGCATCGACGATCAATAGTAATTGCAGATTCGGCCTCGATTGTATTTCGGGAGGAGTTTCTAATTGCCACTGAATGACATCAGGCAGGGCGCTGTACTTTTTTTTCGAGCTTGAGACTTTGGGCCTCCGAACGTTCAGCGTGGGAGGGGCTCGCGGCCCTTGATAAAGCTAAATTCAACGACGCCGCTTGCCGCATGCTTGCCATCTCCAGTTCACGGGATCTTCAATTCTTTCCACAAAATCCCAGGTCCACAGCTCTCGCCGTCACTCAAACATGGGTATCTCCTCGCCGTTGGCCCACTCCGGCAGCGAATTGACCAGGAACCGCCCCATGGCCTCGCCCCCGCCGCCCCGGCCAAAGTACGCAATCAGCCTCATGCAGTCGTCCCCGAGCCCCTCGGTGAACATGAGGTGCCGGATCGCCATGCCCAGCGGGAACGGCGCGGCGTGCATGCCGAACGTCCCCGCCTCGGGCTGGAAGAAGGCCTCCACGGCGTCGGATATCTCGAGGCAGCACGGCCGCGGGTCCGTTCGCTGCGGCAGCTCGAGGGGCTCCTGCGCGGATAGGAATGGCAGGGAGGAGTGCAGGGTGCTATAGACCAGGATGCAGGCGGCCCAGAAGTGCGTCATGACGTGGGCGACGGCGAGTTCGTCCGCCGAGGGGCTGCGGAAGTTGCGCTCCCGCAGGGCGGTGAGGGTTCGGCGTGGAGGGGCGAGGTTCTGGAGCCACCAGACCATCTCTTCGTCCAGCCGCCGGTAAGTCTCGATGAAGCGTTGGCGGCTGGAAGTGATCGGAGTGGCTTTGAGGAGATCTGCCTCTTCCAGAAGGACCGGGATGTCGGTAAGGATGTCCAAGAGGCTGTCTTTGGGGGTCTTGGGGACCTTGGTCCAGGGGATGGTTTTCCAGGCGTCGTCGCTGAGAAACGTTTGCTTCCGGCTCATGCAAGCTGCGATGGCCTAGAATAAAGATTAGCAAAACTTCCTCTTAAATGGCTTAGATCGCGGGTGACTGACCAGATGCATTCGACCCTCAGCGAAGAGGTCATGCGCGTGACCCTCCAGATACGCCGCAGGTCCTCTCTGCTGGATGATGGCCAGCTCGCCCAGATTGTGGCCGTGCCAGCTCTTGACCTGCGAAGTCTCTACCTGGCCAAATTCTTCCATCCCGTACAATAGCTAGACCCGTCAGTGAGAAGGCATCGAACTCAAGGATTGAGAACTCCCACCTCATAGAGCCCCAGCCCCCGCGAGGCGACCATCACGGCATCTGATCTGAATCTCTTCGGGTGTCGCAGGCTGGCATTCACGTCGCTGAGGGCCTGGACGTAGAGCTTGAATCCGTCTGCCATGAGTTCTGGACGCTCCTCCTGACGGCCGAGGGTGCTGAGGCACATGGCGAGCAGGGTGCGACGCAGGGCGCCATCGTTCCGGTAGAGTTCGCGCGCCGGGGAGGTCCAGCTGGACACGGGATACCTGGGGGCCAGGTCGGCCGAAACTTGCCCCGCGGGGAACCAAACGTGCCAGAAGAGGCCGAGATACTTTTCCTCGTACGCCGAGCGAGCCAGCGAATGCGGAAGAGCGACGTCGGTCGAGCTGGTGACGAGTCCTGGGAGCGCCACCACTGCCCCCGCGCCCGGCCCGGTCGTGTTGATGAAGACCTGCCGCCGGTCGTACTCGCAGATGTTCTTCGTCCTTTCGCAGTTGCCGCAGATTGGCTCTCGTAGGTCACACTGTAATACCATTAGCTCGCTCGTCCGGCAAGTCGACCGGGGCTTAGCCGACTCACGCCCTTCTTCCGCCGCCGGCATGTCTTGCAACCCCGGGACCGACCAGCCACTCCCACCATGCCGGGCTAACCAACGACGTCGGAGGTTCTGTCTGCTGGGTATGGTGTGTATCCCCGCGTCACGGCGCGAATTCAACCTTTTCCGGACATCTAACGGAATGTGTTAGCAAAGAGGCAACGGTTCGGCCGCGCGGGGAGCTGTGCCGTTCTTTTAAGCTAGCCATCTAGATCGGGGCCATTCCGCGCTCCAATCACGACGGACGGAGAACGTATGCAGCCCTACGGCGAGATTGCGAGGACGCGGCAGGGCGCATGCGGGGGGAGGAGGCAGGAATCGCCAAGCTTGGAGGTTCGAATCAACCAGAGACAACGGCGTCAGCAACCAATCAGGGATGGTGGGCGATCGCCTCTAGGCCCGAAGAGGAACGTTTTGCGCCGCCGCTCGTCTCTCGGCTGCGTCACGCAAGGGTGTCTGTCGTGTGGTGCGCTTGCTTTTGCATGTGTCTTTGGGATCGAGAACATGGCATCGTCGATGGTGAGGTAAACTGGGTTTTGTACGATTGGTGATGCGGTTCGACACCAGGGTCTGTCTCATGCTGAGGACGATGGAGAGGGTCGGTGCATCACCAGACTCGAGGTCTACTTAAGTCCAGGGTTTTCTCCTGTGTTTTTCGAGTTGAAAACATGGCATCTCGTCTCTACCTAGCTTCCAGGTCCATTAGCACATCAGCAGATATAGAACCAAGAGAGATCACCAATGCCCGAATCCATGTCTCCCCAGACCAAGACAGCATCCCTCGTGGCCAAAATGGCCAGAGTCCACGAATACTTTGGCTTCCAAAAGAAGTACAACTTCGTCCTCTTTGTCAACTTCGCCGGTGCCCTGATGGGCTTCACGCTCGCCCGCCTCATGTACCTCGACGTCGACAACGTGCTGTGCGGTCCGGGATTCGGCGTCACGCAGAGGGCTCTGCCCGGCGAGTGCTACTACTACCGCAACTTCGCAGCAGACCGTATCGGCATCATCATGCACCTCGCCTGCATCCTGCCCGCCTCTTTTCTCGTCTTCTGGCAGTTCATACCCGCCATCCGCCGCAGATTCGTGCTCTTCCACCGGATCAACGGGTACGTTGTCCTGGCGCTGTCGGTGTCCGGGACGGTCGGGGCGCTCTTGATCGCGCGGCACGCTGTTGGAGGTGGGCTGGAGGTTCAGGCCTCGCTGGGGTTTCTGGCCATATCTTTCCTCGGGTCTCTCGTCATCGCCTTCGTTCAGATCAAGAGGTTGCAGATCGAGCAGCACCGCGCCTGGATGCTGAGAGCCTGGTTCTACGTGAGTGATGTCATCAACTCCCTACGCCTGCAGAAGATAGATAGGTATGCTGACCTCGTTGGGACCCAGGCTGGTGCCATCATAACCATGAGACCGATCCTGCTCATCGGAGCACTCATCGCCAGCAAGCAGGGCGGGTACTTTGCGTCCCTTCCCTGCGCCGTCATCGAACACATGTTGGGAAGTGCTGGTGCTGCCAATGCCACCGCCAAGCTCTTCGAGGCCTGCGCTCCGTACGCGGCAGGGACAAGTCCCAACCAGCAGGTCCTGGTCGAGGCCGACTTCTTCGATCGATCAACCCCGGCGGGGCCTGCAGCGTCGCTTCACGTCAGTTTCGGCATGGCGGGATGGGTGGCAGGAGCTATCCACGCTGTCGGAGTTGAGGTCTATGTGAGTGTCCCAGGCCGCGGAGAAGGCCCGAGGCTGACCAATTCCAACAGCTGCGTCTTACCCCGAGAGAAGCAGAGAGACTCCGTCGTGTCTCCTTCCAAAGGCAGCTGGAGGCCGGGATGCGCAACCCAGGCAGTGCTGGCTTTACGGCAGACAGGTTGGGCGATGCCGAAAAATGGGAGCCAAAGGCTCCAGGGCTGGGCGAGGAGAACCGTTCGGGTGGGCAGGAGCCATCTCGCTGCCTCGAAGACTCGACGTGCTCCAAAGACGACGTCTGAGGGCAGTAAAAGACCGTTTTCTTTCACCTGTATCACGGCATGTAGCATCACGTAGGAATTGAACTTTTGCCGCTCAAGTAACCGAGTATGATGCTGAAGGAGCGACATATAAGTCTACGAATCGATAAACCAATTCCCGTGCCAGTCTTGACTGGCCCGGACTTCCGTCGAATCTTTCTGTTTCTAAACCATATCTCCTGCGATTCTTGACAATATGTTGGGGCCAACGGCTTTCTCAAGGTGTTCAGTCCCCAACCGAAGCTGTCTGCTTCCCATATGCTGCGCTCCTTCCCACGGACCGGCTGCTCTCACGCTCCTTCCCATGAACTGGAGGTCCCCTCCCACGAGCTGGGTGTGCCTTCCCCAGCTAGACGCGCCTTCTCTACCAGGACGCGCCTCCCTTTGCACTCGCGCACCACTGTCATATACCTGCCGTGTTCCCATCGTGACTTCCCTCGTGCCCTGCCAAGGTATCTTACCTGCCTGGAAGTGCCTCCTGGCTCGACACGTCCCTTACCCATCGTGTACTGCCGCGTGCCTGATGTAGTTCCATCGTGACTTCCCTCTTGTGCAGTCGAGACGTACCGATTCTACTGATCCCGCAATCAGCCACCAGGTCCCCGAGGGTATAAATTCCCTCCTCTTCTCCCATTCCCATCCCAAACTTCTTCTCTTCTTCATCATGTTCAGCACAATCATGTTTCGATCCATCGCCGCGCACCCATTCTTCTTCATGTTGAACACGGTCATGTCCACTCCCATCACCCATCACCCTCCCTTCTCTCCTCTTCGCGGCACCGTCTCGTTCTCGCCCACCCCTCGCCATCTTCCTCTCCACCATTTGGAACTCAGAATGTGGTGATCATCATTGTCCCAGTTTTGCCTCTCCCTGATTGATATCACGACGGAACGGACTGATCCTTCAATGATCTGCTTCGTACCCGGAGATGGCTAGATCAAAAACAGTGCCCCACGAAGGTGTCTGAGGACCGCCGTCATGCAGTCCCAAGATGATCACCAGAAAAGGGTGCGACGCCCAGCGCTGTAACATTTTGACATGCTATTTTTCAGTTGATGTCCACTGTGACATGTAACCCCCAGGGCCCGTCCCAGGCTCAGTCAGTCTTCTTGCCAGCCTGTGACTGCATGTGAAGAAATCATCATTGCCTCTGTGACGTGACACATTGTGCCAAGTGATGCCCGCCCATCCAAGTTTCCAAGTGATGTTCCCATCCAGGTTCCCAAGTGATGTTCCCATCCAGGTTCCCAAGTGATGTTCCCATCCAAGGTTCCAAGTGATGTTCCCATCCAAGGTCTCAAGTGATGTTCCCATCCAAGGTCTCAAGTGATGTATGCCCACCCACACAATGCCCCAGGTGATGCCCGCCCTCGCCCACAACCCATGAATGCAGGCACTACCCGCCGCAACCTTAGACGAAGCCTCGCGCCGTGAAGTTGCGAAATGGGAGAGGGGAGTAGCAAACATCATCAAGCGACACAGTATCGGCGATGGGAGAGTATCGCGCAGGACACGAACGGTAGGGAGTCAAGGAGTCGCTCATTGGGAGAGGAGCTGCGAACAGAAAGAAACAGCCCAGAAAAAAAAGACAAAACAAGAAAAGCAAGCAAACATTTTCCATCCACACTCTTACCTCGAAAAATAGCAAGTCTCTCAAGCAAAAGAACAGCAGAGGCTGTTCAACCAACGACCTGCCCTTGGCATCGTGCTCTCCCGAGCCAAAATGTGGCGGAGGGGGGAAAGGTCGCGGAGTGTTGCGGTTGGGAGAGAAGGAAAGTAGAAAACTGTTTGGAGTAGAGAAAAGTAGCGAGAGGAGGGGGGAAAAAAGAGAGATCTGATGGCTTCGCTGAGAATTTATATAAAATGGGCTGCCGACACCTTGAGGATCAGCCAGGGTGGTAGCGCTGCGGCCGTTTCCTTTTTCTTTGATTTTTTTGACATCAAACCCAGCGTTTTGGTCACACTGTACGACACTCACTGTGCTTCTTCTGGCCAATAGAATTACAGCACTGACAGATGGGGAATTCAACACCACGCCCAGCGATGATTTTGCTGCGAGGGCGCGGCTCAAGATTTTCTTCAAAGAGCTCACCACAAGTATGGCCGTTTGATCGTGTCTGATATCGGCCGTCCAGACGTGTGGGGCCCAACCTCTTGCTGGAGGGAGCAAAACTTCGCCAGAGAACTAAATCGGCAGGTGTGGGCTGGTTTGACGTATTCGTTCCTTCCGTTTTTATCTTTTCTGGGTTTTTTCCCCCTCCCGGTTTGCCTGAGGGTTGCAAAGCCCTCTCTTCCTCGGCTCGTATGTCTGTATCCGTGACGAGCCCTTTCATCCGTCGTCCGGTCTCCGCGTTGGGAGAGAGAGAGGGCACATTCTCTTGCACCGATCAACAACCCGAGTTGGAGAAGATGCTTGTTTAAGCCACAATTGGAAAGATATTGCTAACAGAAAAGCGCAACAATAATCATGTGAGTCCTCAAGACGACAGCGGCCTCGGGCATCGTTCTCACATCTTTCAGAATGCCTCCAACTAGCTCCGCCGACGCCGACGAACAGGCAGCCGTGCTCGATCAGCTGGCTCTCCTTGCCCTCACCTACGAGATCGAACAGTGGAACAACAACTTCTCCGAAGTCGCTGAGAAGTACCTTACCGACGCAGACCAGAACTTCCTCTCGGAGTGCTACGTCGCCTACCTGATCCCCACCGCGCGCGGCTCCGTGTGGTGGAGCGGCAGCAACGCAGTAATCGCCAGGACCACGCTCCTCTTCGAGAGGTACCCGCTCGTGGAGAACAAGGGCTGGAAGCGGAACCGGGGAAAGACAAGGAACATTCTCCGCGCCTGGCGCAAGGACGCGGCGCGCATCTTCCCGGAGCTCGCCGAGGACGGCTATGGCGATTACGACTCTGATGATGATGAAGATGTTGTCATCGAGAAGAACCTGCGAAGCAAGAAGAGAAAGGTCGATGGCACCCAAGACGACGCCCGTAAGAATCACAAAAAGCCAACCCCCACCGCCGCGTCTACCCCATCCCGATCCCAGATACGAGCTCCTTCCGCGGGCCTCATCACCCCACCGCAGAGCAACGAAGGCACTCCGGCTGCAGTAGGCGACTCGGACAGCGAGGATGGCGAGCCCATGCCGATGAGAAGACGAAGGCCCTTCCCGCCAAAGACGCCCAAGTCGACGCCTATCAGATCCGCAGCCGCGGTTGCGGCCTACCCTTCCCCCCTCAGCATCTCGCCTACGCGCACCATGGCTTCGATCGCGCCGGTCGCAGCACCTCGTCACAGAGGAGAAAATTGCACAGTCACCTTCGACGACGCGCTCGACTTTATGAGCAGGGTTCGCAACGAGAAGGAAAAGGAATCGGATCGACGCATCGCCGAGCTGGGAAAAAGCGTCAAGAAGCTGACCGAGATGGTCATGAAGTTGACCGAACAGATGAGCGGTTAGGAGAAGGTCCTTTTCCTTTTGATTCTTGTTCTTCTCCTTCTTCTTTTTGCTTCCTTTTTTGTCACTTTTGATACGACAGGTTTCCCGAACATTGTATTCGGATTGGGAAAGAAAAATGCGTCTTGGCTTCCTTATAATTAGATACTGTGGAGGACATCGAAACCAGGAAACTCTCGACAGACGTAAAGAGCGCATTGTTAATAGACAAAAGACTACCCACGGCCACCTCCTTGACGATACAGGCAACCGAGTCATCTATTTTGTTTCTTGCTGTTGTCATTAAGAGCCATAAGTCAGCTAGAATGCTTCCACAGACGCCCTCTTCGAGTACTGACATCAGTCAAACGAACGGCAACCAACAGCCAACCGGTTCAAACAACACCCACGCCCCTCGTAACATCATAGATGGGGGGGGAATTACAAAAACCTAGACTCGAGCTTCCCGTCTCCCCGAATTTCCTGGAAGTGGATAAATAGTACCAGGGTGGTGGGGATCAGAGAGCAATCGGTGCAGCTCATAGGCAGCACTATGGCGGTACTGCTCTGGGGAACATTCTCGGCACGATCACAGAAGACATGATCACCAGAGAAAAGCCGTCTCTCGAATCCAGAGGGAGGGTGAGGAGTCGTTCAACCCCCGGCTCGGGGCGGGAGGTAACCCACCTCCCGACCTCCACCGCCCTTCGGCTCCGGGGGGGAACTTCCGTCAATTTAAGACCCCAGCACCCCGGACTACCCCGGACTATTACCCCATGATTCACCATCGCGTTCTGGGACAGACCATTCCTTTTTCGATCCCGCAGGGGGGCGGGCGGCACTTTGTGCATACAGTTCATCACAAAACGACAAAACACGTGGGAGGGCGCTGTTGGCACCATGCAATCACATTTTTCCTAGTTTTTCTATCAACTTAATCCTGACCCAGTAAAACATTCCACATGGGAAGCCCGGCATCTTCAGTCCTTCAACTAGTCCTTCAGAAGCCCGGGGTTTCCCCGTCCATCTCTACGCTTGGGGGGCCTCGTTCCCTCGGCCCCCGGCTTTTCGGTGCTCACAATTAGTGGCCCTCCTTCTCGAGTCCCTCGAGCTGCTTCAGCACGGAGGTCTTGGTGCTGATCTTCTTCATCTGGGTGTCCTCGAGCTTCTCGCCGCCGGCCAGTCTCATCTCGAGATCCTCAATGGCCCGCACCTTCTTCTGCAGGCTGCGAATCTTCTTCGCAATGGGGTTCTGCGAGCCGTCGGCATCGTCGGCCGCGGGGGCCGCCTGCTGGGCGTTGGGCATCGGCGGCGCGCCGTTCTGGCCCCGGTGGGTGTTGCTCCTGTTACGTTGCGCACCCGGGTTGCGAGAGTGGCTGCGGTGCCTGTTGTTAGCTCCGGCACCGCCGCGGCGCTCGGGGCTGCGACCCTCGTGGCCCGATCCGGAACCGAAGTCGCGAGGGGGCGGGGCCAGGGAGGCACCGCCGCCGTTCTGGCCTTCGGGGTTGGCCTCGCCGTCCTTCTTCCTGTTGTTGCGCTTCTTCTTGTTCTTCATCGCCGCCTTTGACAAATTCTCATCGCCATCGGCGGTGTCGGCTCCGGGAACCTTGGCGGCACCGGGGACCGAGCCGGCGAACTCCGCGCCCGGCACGCCGCGACGGGGGCGGCCAAATCCGTTAGGTCCAACGGCCGCCGAGCCGTTGCTCATGCTGACGTGGGCAGAACCGCCCTCGTCCTCACGCTTAAAGTGAAGAGGAGTGGCGAGGCCGCGAGCGCCAGGGGGGCGGTACGCTCCCGCGGGCTTGCTGGGGGTCTTGACGGTGCCCAGGTACGTGGCAGCGGACGCGTGGGGCGCGGGTACGGGGTTCAGGGGGTCTCCGCCGGCCACCTGCTCGGGAGCCTGGGGCCTCCAAAGGACGGTGTACAGCTCGACCATGTCCTCGTTGTACATGAGGGGGCCGCTGACGTGCCAGAGCTTGATGCCGTTGTCGACGCGGAGACGCGGGGACGTGGTGGCCGTCATAATGTAACGGCTGTCCGGGCTCCACGTGCAGACACTGGGGTTTCCGCTCTCGATAGTGTGGAGCTTGCGGAAATCCTTCTCAAGGTCAATCACGTCAATCTGGCCTGCCAGATTGCCGAAACCAGCGACCAGAGCGAACCGACCCGTGGGCGAGAAGATGATGGTGTTGCGGGGGCCCAGGGGGAACGAGTGGGTCGCGACGGCGCGCTGGTTAAAGATGGTGGTCTTGGCGGGCATGTAACCGTAGACGACACCGAACTCCTTGGAGTTCGGGGACCAGGAGACATCATGGATGGGACCCTCCTTGTCGAGGGTGACGCGGGCGTCGACGGAGCCGTTGACGCTGAGCAGGTACAGCGTGGTCTCGCCGTAGTAGCTCTTGTTGGACTTGTCGACGTCGGTCTGGGCCAGCACGAGGATGCTGGTGCCCAGCTTGTTCCACTTCAGCTGGACCTTGTCGCCCTTGAAAAAGGTCTTCTGGGAGATGGGTTGGGTGAACTGGGGAACGTTGTACACCTTAACGGCGGCGGGTTGTCCCTGTGGTCGAACGGGTTAGACTAGGCGAGAACACGCAGGAGGGACGGGGCACAACTCACCTTGCGCTCGGGGATGAAGACGGCAACGGAGTGGGAGCGGCCGGGGGCCAGGGCAAAGTCGGCGACGCCCTCGACCCTCAGCTTGTTCCAGACGGTGCCGAGGTCATGGCTCTCGTAGAACTGGACCTCGTTGGTGACCTGGCGGGCGCAGAACTTCTCGTCGGCGGTGTACTGAAGGTTCCAGCCTCCCTGGGACTTCTGGACGTACTTGCCGAGCGGCACCTTGTCGGCGCCGGCGACGCCGTCCTCGACGGTGCGCCACACCTTCAGGTTCTTGGTCGCGTCTCCATTCTCATCCTTGGCGGGGCGTTCCCAAGTGACGAGGAAGGTACCGAGGGGCGAGAAGCCGAGCTCGTAGACGTTCAGTATGGGAAGGGCGAGAACCTGCTGGCCGTTGGAGGCGTCGACGACGGTGACGACCTCGGGGCTGGCCCAGGCGAAGTAGCGGCCGCAGGGCGAGTATGCACAACACCGGAGATTCCCTTCGGGCTTGGCGAACCCAGAGAGCGACTGGTAGGTCGGGGCAGCATCAAACAGGCCGATGCCCTTCTGGGTTCGGTAGGCAAACTGCAATGATGAGGACGCCATAACTAGTCAAAGTCACAGAGTATTATCGAGAGCAGAAGTCCTTTCTCGTGGGGGGTGGTCGGGAGACGTTCTTGTGTGGGATTGTTGGTTCTTCTTCAATGGGTCAGAGACGGCGAGGTCTTCGTTGGCGTCGAGTTCAATGTCGTCGAGGTGGACGGACAAAGACGGGGAGAGCAGAGCAATGCAATGCAATGCGGCAGCGGCAACAGTGAAGATGCTTTGTTGTGATTCGCTTCGTTGTCGTCGCGGTGTTCGGCGAACGAAAACGGATGCAGTGTTTTGTTTTGATCTGACGTCGGTTTCAACAGATGCTGTTGTGAGGTGACGGTCTGACTTGTCGACGGTATGAACGACGAGTGCGATCGATGCGAGATGCTGACAGCGGGGGTGGGTGGGCAATCTTGAGTCGGAGATGACGATCAAGATGCACAATCGCACGGGGGAAGCGGTATCCGCAGACGGTTCGGACAGTAGAGCAGACGACGGACGAGAGACGACTGTTCCGGAGCTGACTGACTGACGGGGCCTTTGAGCGACGGGGACCCAAGGAAGAAAAATCGGGAAGAACGCGAGGAGGGGAGAAAGGGAATGGGGAGAGAAGCACCCTTGGGGGGGATTGACGTGCAACGGTGCGTGTTGTTGTTGTGGGCTGGAGAAGAGAAGGGGGAAAAGGGAAAGGGAAGAAGCGGCGAAGTGGGATTTTTGTGAATATTTTTTTCTGTCCGTTGCCTTCTGCCATGGCTGGCACACCCTGGCCACTTTTTTCTTTTTTTCTTTTCTTTGGCTCTAGAAGCGTCCCTGGGGGGCCTGGGGGCCTTAGCTCGTCGCCTCACTGGGGCAGTCCAGTGCCGTGTGCCGTCTGCTTACTGTAAATTTAGTGGGTGTTAAGGAGCTGAGGTAAGGCTGGGGACAGGTTCTGACAAGACACTTCGGGCGCACTTGTACCTCGTGTCGCTTGTTTGCCGCATACATTTTCTGACTAGTCTAGGCGCTTTGATTGTCTTTGAATAGTATCACAGTACAGAAAATGACAATTTGATGGTCTTTTTTCTCCTCAGGCCCATTGAGTCGGAAATATCTGTTTGCTGCCCTTCACTTTGTTACGTGTCCAGAGGTTGCTCCCCCAGGCACGTCATACACCCACAGAAGGGCCAAAAACAGCGTCCCGCCTGCTATTTCCGCCCAAAGGGTCCGGGCCTGGCCTTGTTCCACGGGACTTTTCAGCGCGCAAGGCGTGGCCCTAGTCGCGGCTGCCCCCTCTGCGGACCTGGAGGCTGGCGGCCACCTGTCCAGGTACATACCTAGGTAGGTAGATATCGACAAAACTGGAGCCGGTACGTACTCAGAAGTACCGACCAATCACCTACCTTGCACCCGCTGACGGGCTCGCTCGCGGCTGAGACCTTCCACTGTCTCCCAATCGCACCGTCGCCCAATGTCGATTCTGCACGTGTCTCAAACCACGTCCTTCTTCACCACGTCAATTGGCTCATGTTTGTCTCTTTCTCAAAACTCGGACCCGGCACTAACACCTCCTCAAATAAGCCACAGCCTCCGTCCGCGACAGGGACATGACCCCGTCCCGGCTCCCGTCGCCGCATGAACCGCGAGGATTCGGCCCTTACGCTTGGCCACCTCCGCATGACGAGCCCGGAAATTAAGGCCCAGTGCCTTCTTCGGTCCTTGCAGCGCGAATACAAGTGCAAGTGCAAGTGCAAGTGCAAGTGCAAGTGCAAGTGCAAGTGCAAGTGCAAGTGCAAGTGCAAGTGCGTATCCGGCCGGGCTGTTACTCTCAAACGCAGCGAATGGCGGCAGAAGCGTATCAAACCCGGTCGTTGTTGCAGCGTGTCAGCCTTGCAATAACGTCGGTGCTAATCATCAGGGATTGCCAGCTCGCTCCAAAGCTTCGTTGAACCTCACGGGTGTCTCTGCGATGCCATTTTGTCGGCTGGGTGATCATTAAACGGGATATATCTTCCTGCTGTCCAGTCTTCCGCCCGCCATTTGGCCTGAATACCAGTGTCATGCAACACATCTTTCATCCCGGATCGCGACGCAAATCCGGCAGTGGGCTGAGCGCCGGCAGCGGAGCAAGCCACACTTCGTCGGCTTTCATGCCTCCCCCGGCTTCCCCGACCCTCTCGGCCCCCTGGTCCGCCCCGATGGTGCGCTGCAGGAGATCCCGCGACGGCCCCGGTACGTCGAAGGGGTGCGTCGGCCGGCTCGAGAGCACACCCAGCTCGATGTTGTAGTCCTCCCATCGCGGCTCGCTCCGCTCCGTCTCGGGCGTCGCCGCGAGCCTGGCCGTCGAGTCCGCCGTGGTGGAGGCCCCCCTCCCTAGCCACGTCCTGTTGCCGGTGCCTCCCTCCACCCTCGAATTGCAGCTCACGCCCAGCGACGACAGCATGTTGACGTACTTCTTAGACGCTATCCTCCACCACGCCGGCGAGGGGCGCGGGCGGTTGGGGTCCAGGGCGGGCGTCGCACGTTGCTCGAAAAGGTAGTTGATCGAGGGGAAGCAGGCGCAGACCAGCCCGATGGCGAGCTCTCCGGTGCTGTGGCAGACTCGTCAGCAAGGATCCCGATAGGGAGAGAGCCGCAGACACTTACACTGTCCAGTCGAGTGGGACAAAGTCGACGGTTGGGTCTTTCGAGTTCTCAAACTGGAGGACGAGGTACATCCGGTAGGTGGTGACTGCGACCGCCAGGCCCCCGGTGCCAAGGAGACCAACGATCTTGACTTTTTTGTAGACCGAGACACGCAGCGTCCACGTCAGGACCATAGGGACGACCAGGATGGCGAGATCTGACGCGATTCCGAGCGCCGTGTCGTAGATGAAGAGCTTCGTCTGGTCGATGCACCGGAAGTTGACGACTTTCGGGTCCCAGAAGGCTTCGACGGGCAAACAGATGAGCGTCTTGGCGACCTGGGCCGGGACGTAGCAGACTAGGAAGAACCACAGCAACGCGTGGAGCGTCCGCGCGACGATGCGGTCCACGGAGAAGACCCGTACCACCAGGAGGAGGATGGCAACCTTTGTGAAGAACGCGGCGGGCGTGTACAGGAGCGAGCTGACGTACAGCCACTGCGTTTAGTGTCAGCGACAAAACTCGGACACGGACTGCGGCCGCCTCACCTTTTGGAGTTCGACGAAGTTGGTCGCAGTGACTTCCCAGATGTGGTATCCTTCGCCAAACTGGAGCTCTGCATGTTTGTCAATGTCGAACCCCCGATAGCTGATGGCGTGTTCCTTACTGAAGAATATAGTGCTGTTGAGGAGTACCGTGAACAACTACCGCCGTCGTCAGAACTCGAGCTTCGCACACGACGTCGCATCGCAACTCACCCAGCCAAGAAGGCAGCTCCCTGTCTCGTGTCAGCCGCGACTCGCGAGCAGCAATCCGGGGTGCGGGGCAACCTACAGTCTTCAAGCCGGAACCTCCCGGAGGCCGAAATCTTGACGTAGATTCGCAGGAAGAAGAAGAAGACGACGACGACCTGAACGAGGGACATGTAGACGAGGTGGATCGTGTGGAGGACGTCCCGCGGCTGCGCGAAGTTGGGCGTCTCCCCGGGCGGCGGCGGCGCCGCCGACCGGGCCTGCGGGGGCGGAGCTGCTCATGTCACGTCGGGGCCGAACCAGGTTCCATGACGGGAAAGGCGCCGGCGTGACGTAAAAGACATGAACCGAGAGGGCCGAGAGGCGAGAAAGGAAGGGAAACGTCTCTCCGAGAGCTGTTCCCTACCACTGCTCCGTCAAACGGTGGCGACCTCGAGCTTCGCGGGGAGATAGGAGGATCCGCAAGCTCCAGTCCGGGTGGGACGAGGCAAATAAGGTATATATGTAAGGGTGGGAAAAGACGACTTCAGCCTTTTAGGGGAGAAGGAGGGGGGTCCCCTTTTTGACACGATGTCTTGGCATTGAGTTTCGAGCCAACGGCTCTCGTCAGCGCGAGTAAGCAGGACGCCGCCCGGGGACAGTTTGCATGGAGGACGGTCGGCCCGGCGCAAGGGGGAGGAAGGGCATGCCTTCCGACCCGGCCCTTTCACACAAGAAGAATGTCCGCCAGGATGCCCTACCATAGTACCGGCCTCGTCTGACCTGGAAACGTGGGCGAGGAGGGCTGTGTGCGCGCTCTTGGAGCCGTCGTGATTGGCCATTACAGCAGGATGGCCGTTACAGAACACGGGATTGCAGGTGGGAAGGGGGGAAAGGCAGAAAATCTTCCCGTCTCATGCTGCTCTTCGAGATCCGTGACTGGTCCCCCGTCCGAGTCAAAGTCGAGAGGTTCTGGAACGCGAGCAAACTCTATCTGCGGACGGGCCTCCCCATTCTACGTCGCCCTTCATTTGATAGCTGGAGCGCTCTACTTACCATCGCTTGGTGGAGGCTTATCTACCATGGTACATATACCTTCGGGATTCTGGAAAGCGAACGACTTGGCCGATACAGCCACGCGAGATCAACACCCCTGTTTCTGCAAGCACGTGGGCTTGGCCGGCTGGAGCAGCTCTATCCGCCTCGCCCGGCTCCCCCGTCCGCCCTGGATTCTTACGGTCTCCCGTACGGGCGTCATACCAGCGTCCATGTGTGTGCGAATGGCCGTACATATCATGCCTCTTCTGATCTTTCCGAGTCAGCTCTCTCCCCGGCGGCCCAGCTGGACGGCTCAGCCATCGAATCCAACGAAAGTTGAAGCGAAGTCTTGTTCCGGTCTGCCCAGCGGCGGGGTGTTCCGCGCCCTTTGCCATCTCCAATAACCGACCCGGGGAGAAGAAACAGTGTTGGTTCGAGGGTCCCTGGGAAGCAATGCCATGTCACGTTCGATAGCCGGGCCTGGGGCCAGGACGGTCCTGCATCTGCCTAACTAGGCTCGCCATCCCGCCTCGGTACAAAAGAAGAAGAAGGAGCGGGTATTAAAAGTCATTCGTCGTGGATTACTTATCACACCGGCTTTCAAGGAAAAAGAAAAAAAAAACAAAGTCTATCTAATCTTGAGTATCGAATCCATCTTCGTACTCGTCAAGCGGCTAAACGGCTCTCATGTGAATGTGAACTTCGGGACTGCTCCCCGAGGAAGACGATTCGTCTCTCGAAATCGAACGATGATCGTCACTCTTTCGCTCCGACCAGGCGGAGGATAATAAAAATATAGTAAACAGCAGTGGTAGGAATAGGAATGTACATCCGTCCGTAGTGTGAGCTAGAACAAACAGACCGGGGGGGGGGTTTCGTTTTTTTTTTTTTGCCGCCGTGGCATCACATAAACGTCCGACCAGCAGACACTTCCGACCTGCATGTCGGCAGTTGTCTAGCAGCCAACTGGATGAGTTCCCGACCAGTTCATGACAGGGTCGCGAAGTAAAGGACAGGGACGCGAAGTAGAGAGGTGTGTGATGGAAAGCACGTGCCGTCGTAAAAAGAATCCCGTTGTCTCTCCCGGATTTCTTTGGTAAAGGTAGAAGGGAATCCCGACCCGAGAAGCAAAGCTGCCGAGTCGGGACGTTTTGGACTAGGTAGGTAGTTCGCTACGCCTGGAACGCCGCCCGCGATTTCGGAAAAGCCGTGGTGTCAGAAGAAGGAGACCGGCCGGGCCGTGGCACGTGTGCGTGTGTTTCTCGCATGGAAAGCTCATGATGCATGACGCTCGTTGCGCAACAACGATGAAGGGACGTTGGAAAGAAGCTTTTTTTCCGTGGTCAGCAACCTGCAGCCTCCACCGGTTCATTTCATGAATTGAGCGACTAGTATCCACACCACAAAGATGTCACGGGCGGGCAGAGTTTCTGTGTGTGTTTCCTGCTGTTCGCCGTCTCTTGCGAGTCAAGCAGCGAAGCATCGCGAGTCGCGAAACCCGGCCTCGTGACCGTGTCGTGCTCATTTGTTGATGTAAGACCATGGATCCCTCTGATCCGTCTCTTCTTCCCCATGATTTGCCTGATATAGGACAAAGTACATCCTCCCCCGTCCGCGGCCTCTCCGTCAGACCCCGTCACCTGCCGGACCACTGCTCTCGCCAGCCTCCCTTCTCAAATAGCCACAACGCTTCCGTCGCGTACGCCCGGCTTCCCCTGTGGCCGCCCTCCACGATGGCCGCCTCCGCCAGGCTGTCCAGCACCCTGCCCTCCTGGACGCTGCTCCAGATGCCCCTGGCCAGGCTATCCTCCTCTCCGGTGCCCCATTCGCCTTTGCCCAACCTGTAGAGGATCCGGCCTAGTGTTTGGAAGGCAACGCATCGCTGGGCCGGGACGGCGCTGCGTGCCAGGATGGACAGCTCCTCGACGGTGTACCCCGCCGCCTCGGGCGCCTGGCCGTGGTGGTGCAGGCCCTTGGAGACCGGTATCGACCTGCTCAGGCGGGGAGGGATCAGGCCGCCGCGGAAGTCGAAGCGCAGAGCCGCGATGGGCAGGGACGACTGGCCCGGGTAGTACGGCGACTCGCGGTCGGCCGGGCTGTCGGCGGTCGGGATGGGCGCCATCCAGGCGAGCTTGCTCGGGTCGGCTGGCAGGTTCGGGAAGAACTTCTCGTGCAGCGTCGCGAGGAAGTCGGGGTGGGAGGGGTCGAGGTCGGGAAGGGCGGGCGGCGTCGGGAAGTGCGTCTTGTCGGGCTGCTGGTCCATCGGGAAGAGGTCCGCGGGAGGCGCGGCGGGTGCCTTGTCCTCGTCGACGGGCGCCGGCGCTGCCTTCGCCTCCTTTGGGGGTGTAGCCTTTGGCGGCGCCGGTTGCGGCTTCGGGGCCGCAGAGGTATCCTCGATCTTGATCTCAGGCGCCGGGGCGCTCGGCTTGTTGTCGGCCTTGGGCTCTCCGCCCGCCGCGGCGGGTGGGTCGAAGGGGTTCGGACCGTGCTGCTCGTCGATGTTTGCTCTTCCGAGCAGCCGCTGGACCAGCGAGGGATCCAGCGTGCTTAGCAGCTCCCGTTGTTGTCTCGCAATCTCCTCGGGCGACATGTCGTCCAGCTTCTGCCTGTTCTCGCGGTCGATCCTCCGCCGCTCGGAGGCCTCGAAGTCGGCCTTTGACGAGCTCCCATCGTCTGCAGCTTTCGTCTCGCTCGCGTTCGCCGCCAGTGCGCTCGTGGCAGCTTGGGCGCCCGAGACGGGCTTACCCTGCCGCTGCTGCTTGAAGGCGGATACGCGGGTGCGCTTCTTGTGTGCTGGGAAGCCGGTCGGGGCGGCGTCGAAGTCGTCAAACGGGACGGGCTTCGCGGGAGCCTCCTTCTCGACAATATCACCAACCAGCAGCATCGACGTCATGGCTGCGTTGCGGTTCCTTTTGTAGTGTAATAGCGGGTGACTCTAGGGTGGTGAGATTTGGCATTGGGGATTTGCGAGAGTGCATACCTATATCCCGAGGTGGGGGATCTTTTTTTGCCACGAAAGTGACGTGCCTTTTTTTTCTGTCTCCTTCCACTCTCTTAGATGCACCCCCGGCCCCTGCTCGAAGCTTTGCCTTCCTCGGAACTGCCCGTGCGTGCGGCACCCCGACACAAGCTCATTTCAGACGGAAGGACGCACATGGGGTCGCGTCACAGGGGCACCAGGGAGACTTGAGGGCAGGAAATCGATTTTCGAAAAGGGCTGCATTATTCATTTGGCATCTTCCTGGAGGGCGGCGACAAAGTGTACCCCGAATTGTCGTCAAAGCCAGCGTCATCCGACCAAAACAAAGGTTCGAACGCAACGGCGGGGCGCGGCGGGCTTGCACCAATCGAACCGAACCTCGCGGCGCTCGTCCCAAGTCAGATTCCGAAGATGCACCGTTTTTAGAGTTGTGGCTGACAGGCGGGCCTGAGCCACACCAGGTGTTGCATTAGCGCCGATCGTAACCGTCGACAAAATTCCAGAAGAAATTCTTTATTTATTTTTTCCGTCGCGAGAAAAAAAAACGACCTCGGATGGGAGAGATACGGGGGTGGACCAGGACCATCTTCGTTTCCACTTGATTGGCACTCGCTGCGGCCATGCACGATGCGATGCGGGCGATGGCAAGATGTGAAACTTGTTGGACCGTGTCTGGGAGGGCAGATTTGTGCATGCGGCACGTAGCGAATCTGCAGTACCTTGGTCTGTACGTACACAGGATTACACGAGCAGATCAGGCAGGGGGTTGTCATCTGACGGGTTTACACTAGGACGAGGTACTTTTAGGGGGATAGGTACGGATATTGAGTAGTAATTGCACAGGCGTGTTTTCCTGTCTCTCGGAATTACGCCTACGCCTTGTGGCTCGAGAGAAATTGCACTGTGTTTTCTGACCGTCCAAACTGGATAGAGCGCCCGACGCCATTTCGGTTGTTCATGCGCATGTCTCTTGCTCCATCAGTTTTGCTGGGACCGGCCGTCGAAAAAGCCAGCATTCGTGTCGTGTCGTGTCGTGTCGTTTTAGCCTGTCCGTCCAGAGAATCAATTCCACAGAGGATAAAGAAAGGGATATCTTATTCGTCACCCCCTCCTCTAGTATCACACACCCCTTCTAGCCACAGCTACGTAGCTAGGCGTTACTAAGTCAAATTGTTGTTATTGTCGTCGTTGTCGTCATTGTCGTCGTTATCGTCGTCGTTGTTGTTGTTGTCGTCCGTCATCGTCGTCCGTCATCGTCGTCCGCCATCGTCGTCGTTACTTATTGTATAGTAGAGGGGGCCAATAATCAGAGAGCCAAGCCACATAGGGGGGTGTTGAATACTAGAAGAGGGGGCGATGAATAATATCTCCCTAAAGAAATGATTATTCACCTTGTGTGTTGTTTTCGTGGCGTGTTGCAGATTCTGCAACATGTCTTTCAGCTCCGGCTCCGTAGCGCTAGCAGCATCTGTGTGTTACCCGGCGGCGTCTGTCTCTGGGCTCCGTCTGCAGGCTGGTCCGGGGGAGGTTGGTCAGGTCGTTCTGGATTTACCCCCAAGACCTCGCAGGCTCACACCTATGCTCCCATTCGCACCTCGTTTTGAGCATCGAATGCTCGGTGTTGGTGTGTGTGCGATGCTGTGCAGCCGCTGAGTGGGGGGAAAAGCAGATCTGGACCAGGTGCTGGCTGCTGCTGGGTCGCCCCGTCCCCGTTTCGTTCCAGGCTTCCAGCGCTTCCTGGGCCCCTGTTGTACTTGTGTACCTAGGTAATAAGGTAGGTGGTGTTGTATGATGTACATGGTGGCATCTAGCCACACCCGCTGGACACCTAGTGTACCACACAAGGAAAGAGGAGCCACACAGCGGCCGCGCGACAGGGCGGCCGAATCGGATGGCCTGCACGACCGTACATCTCAGAGAAACGCGGGTCTGGGCGCAGGTACCGTTGCCGGCCAAGGTACGTCCGCGGGTACTCTGCGCGTCTCCTCTTTCCGCCCGCCGGTGCAGGTCACCGCTAGACCAACGGCCAGTCACGATGCGCCATTGTGCTGTTGAGCTTGGAAGGTGGGGTATGATGTGGACCCTGCGCGTCTGACGTTGAACCACGTCCGGCTTCCATTTGCGCTCTAGCGTCCCAGATAACCGCGCCTGCTGCAGGGATAATGCGCAAACCATGCCGAGCCCAGCGCAGGCCTAGCGACTTGGCCAGGGCCGGAAGCTGGAAGCTACGACCCCTTCTTTTCCTTCCTTTTTTCCCCACGACTCGGCTCCTCCTCTCGTCTCCCCTCTCCCTCTCCCTGCACTGCGCGGCTGGGCTTCCCTCTGGCGAACCCAAGGTACTCCGTACCTACCCCGAAATGATACATTACACACCACACACGGTGCACCACACACCATCACTCAGAGGTTGTACCCACACCCACACCCACACCCACACCCACATCCACACCCACGCCCCAAATACCGCCGCACTGCACCGCCGCTGCTGTGTCTTGTCCCCAATTGATATTGCCGCATCCATCCGGTGCACCTTGTGCAGGTGCGGTGCAGCGCGACACCTGCTCTGTCAACCTTGGAGGATAGACTTCCATCGACAGATAGCTCTAGTACATGGTATTAGTGTAGGTAGCTCCTCGTTTTTCTTACCTGCCTGCCGCGGCAAAAAAAAGATACCTCGCCTTGCTAAAGTAGCAGTTTGGAGTCTGGGCCAACCAGCTCGCATCGGGTTGGCCGCCCGTCCTGACGAGATGGTCTTTTCCCCTTGCTGACTGGCGAAACACCGCGTTGGCTGTCTGTCGTTGGTCTTGGTCCCCTCCACCCCAGAGGTCATCGTCATGCCCTCCATCTCATTTGTATGGCTTGTTATTTTTTTCCCCCTTCTCCCCTTCCTTTCTCTGGGTCGGCCCCACGTTGGAGTTTACACAATACACTCGCATATCGTCGCCGTCCCTAACAGATGCCATGTACTTGTCTCCCTAGGCGGCCCGTTCACGACGTGCCATCGCTTCTTGGTCTTTTGGTGTTTTCCCACCATTTCTGTTCCTCCACTGCCTATTGCCCCTCTCCCCATCCCCTCCTCTTCCTCCTTTTGCCTGGTCTTTCCCTCGGATCTCTTGTTGTTGTTCCCATTCCCATTGCCATTCTGCTGCTGGTCGTCTGCCGCTCCCATTGCCCCATTCCCAGTCATTCCTTTCCCGTGGCTCGCACCTCGCACCCCTCCCCTTCCACCTTTTGCTGTTGTTTCTCCGTCTCTCTCTCTCTCTCTCTTCGTGTCGCTCCCCTTCCCCCGTTCCCCCCGTTCACGTTCCTCGTGGTCCTGAGGCCATCTGATCCCATCGATGTGCTGCCACCCCCCAGCTAGTCCGGATCTCTAATTCGGGTTTAATAATAAAATTTCCCTTGCCATTCACGCCTGCTGAGGCCATCCACGTCTGCTCGGTGCCCCGTTTTTCTCGTCTTGCGCAGCAGCCAAAAGTCGGCCCAAAAAATAAATCTTGTTCCCCCCAAAAACGTAGCCATCCCCATCTCCTCTCCCCCAGCCCTCGACTTCCTCCTCCTTTCTCCCTCTCGCAACCACCCACGACACTGCAAATTCGACTGCAGAACCACTCATTCCATCAATTCCGTCGACTGCGCCCATCCTTGCCATCCCAAAAAGACAATCATCGCGTGCAGCTCGTCGTGCCGCTTTCTTTGACGATCTCCATTTCGCCTCTTCGATCTCGGGTTGGTGCTTTTTGGTCGCTCAAAGGTGCCGACTGTCGTCAAAAAACGTCGCCTCCGGACTTCCCTTGAGGTTATTCACGAGTTCCCACCTGCGACTCCGCACGGCCACACCGCAGCTGACCAGTTGCTCATCGGTGCGGCAGCGCCTTCCAACCAAACCTGGTCCCGTCTTACATAATTCCCCATTCCCCCATCCCCCCCTTACCACCACCCCCAAACCTGGCCAATCCAGCGCCACGCAACACCAAACGCACAGCACGCGCCCACACCCGGTGCCTGCCGTAAGAAAAGTGAGGTCATTCGCGACGACCTTCCGAGAGGAGCCGCAACGCCTTCAAACTCAACCCATCCTCATGCACCACAGCCATCCAGGTTGTAACAATCAGAATAACCATCAGGGTCACCTAACCGTATTTATCGTCTCATTCGTTGATATTTAGCCTGCACTCGGCGACCTGTTACCCCCGAGCCATCACCGGCACGCGGAGTCTTTTCGGTGGTGGAGAAGAGCAATAGCGCGTCAGCTCATCGTCGGCAGACTTTTCGTCACAACCTTCCGGCTCGCCCTTGCGAAGCCGACACAACAACAATATGGACATGGATGAGATCATCGTCGACCCTTCACAACCGCGTTTTGGCGTTCTGTCGGGCAACGAGCAGCCTCAACCAGAGGTACGCCTGACGGCCGCGGGCCTGCCACGTAAGAAGCCCGGCCGCAAGCCGGGGTCGACCGTCAAGCCAAAGAACCCAGACGACCCTCCCAAGGTGCGCCGGCCGAGGAAACCACGCGACCCCAACGCGCCTCCGATTCAGAGGAAGAGGAAATCTGCCCCGGGACAGGATGCCGACGCAGGCTCCGACTCTAAGTCGCTCGCCGCTGCCGCAGCCTCCTCTGCAACGCCTCCATCTCGCCAGACCAAGATTACAGATCTTGTCGGCTCCATGTCGGCCGACTCACGACCCGGCTCTGCCCAGCCCGAGCACACGGCGCAGAAGGCACCCAAGCGCGAAGACATCCCGCGTTCCATGCAGAGCATCCTCAACGCCGACCCCGAACCCGAGACCTCGAAGCCGCTGCCGACGCGTACCAGCGGCCAAGCCTACGACCCCATACGCGGCGGCTACGACCCTATCAGAGAGATATTTGGCAGTGCCTCGTCACCACGACCCCCCACGCAGACCACCAACCGCCCGAGCGCGTCGCCCTCGATTGCCAGCCTTGTCGACCCGCCTACGCAGAGCTTGACTTCGCCATCCAATCAGACATTCCGCACCAGCGCGACGCAATCGCGGGCGCAAGGACAGCAGTCTGCCTCCGGGCCTGCATCGCCGTCCTACCCGGTAAGATCGACGCCCCAGACAATCTCCAAGCAGTCTGCCCCCGCCGAGGCGAAGAAGCCTCTCGCGCCGCCCCCTCTGCCGGCTTCCAAGGCAGACAAGCCGAAGGACACCGCGTCAACTGCCGGCTCTGTTATCAGCAAGAAGCCGTCACCCAAGCAGAAGCCGCAAAAGTCTGGCGTCTCGTCGCCCAAGATTAGCGCCCTGGACGAGCCCGCCGACGGTTCGGCCGACCGGTCGATTCTGGACTTTGGAAAGTCAAACGGCAAGGAGTACAAGGCTCCCGATATCGTCCTCGACATCCCCATCAAGCCCGGCGAAACGAATATATACGTTAACGTCATGCGCATGGCCGAGGAGAAGTACGGCTGGGATGCCCTTCACCCCCGCTTGGCCGAGAAGCGCGACCGCAAGGCGAGGATCGCGGCGGCATCTGCTGCTCTGGAGAAGACGGCTTCGGGCCAGGAATCTGGCGACGAAATGTCCGAGGACTCAGACAAGGAGGCAAGCAACGTGGAAATGGGAGGCATGACTAGTGGCGCCGACCTGCCCGAGAAGCCCAAGAAGAAGAAGCGCAACTTCAAAGAGGACGAATACGACAAGGACGACGACTTTGTCGACGACTCGGAGCTCTTATGGGAGCAGCAGGCAGCCGCCAGCCGCGACGGCTTCTTCGTGTACTCTGGACCTCTGGTGCCAGAGGTCGAGAAGCCGGTCGATACAAGGTACGTCTTTTCTAACATAGCTTCACTGCAGAACACATTCGCTAACTACTCCCACCCAGACCCGACGGACTGCCCAAGCGCGGACGTGGCAGCAGAGGCGGACGCATCGGCGGCCGTGGCGGAACCACCCGTGGAGAGGGAGGTACCGGTCGCGGCGGCGGACCGGGCTCTCGCGGTGGACGTGGATCCCGAGGCGGTTCTCTCACACGCAAACCACGCATCACGAAGTCGGAGAAGGAGCAGCTCGAGCGCGAGAAGGCCGAAAGGCAGCGGCAAGCAGAGCTCACGGCCAAGTCGACCAACGGTTACTCGCTGCAGCCCCAGACGCCGTCTTTCGCCGCAGGCATGGCCGGGGCATAGATCCGGCATACTGCACGCTCTCGCAATGGCCAGGGCCCCGATTCCCTCACTAGCGGACTCGAAATCGCATTTTCGACGCGCGAAGAACATACAACAGTAGAAAACGTGGAGGAAGAAGCATGATTTTCCGGACTCGAGAGAGCCGGAGCTGGCGTTGATGTCGATACCCATTGCCTGGTCATTGACGTTGTTGTGTTGGTGTGGTTATTGGGATTTGACATGGTTTAGGCCGGACGGGACTGCTTCGCGCACAGGATGGGACGGCATGGGATCCCGGAGGAGCGGCGTTCGGATTTTTGGGCGGGTTGATTTGCTGGACGGGACGGAACCACGACCAGGGTGTCCCACCTGTCATGGCCTGCGTCGGGGTATGGGGCCTGCACCGAAGGGATGGAATTGCCGCGATAGAAGTGCGCCGCTGCCATTATTTGCCGATTTATCTGGAGTTTAGTTGTATTCCTAGAGGGGTTTGCTCATGAACAAAGCATTGTGTATCACGACTGCGGGCCATTAAAGTGATGCGTACAACTAGGTGCGGCGTACAGCTGGGCGTTTCAGCTCGCAGCGCAGGTACCGGAGCTAAGGTCCTGAATTCCCAGCCTCCAGGCAGCGGAAGCTTGTTCTGGGCCCTGAATTTTCCCACCTCGTTGCTGATATGCAGTTACGGGGGCGACATGTCATTGCGGGGGTGCTTCCAGCGCTCACCGCCCTGTGGATTCAGGGTGTTTCTGGGCGGCAGAAAGGCGCCAAGATTTCGCATAAGCGATTTCTCCACAGTCCAAAAAAATTCGAACCGCCCGAAAATTCGCAGCCAATCCCGCCCGCCTTTCGCCGCCAGCAGCAGCAGAGAGAAAAAAAAGTTACAGTCCGTCGTTGCTTGCACCGACCGACCGCTTTGGCTGCCTGAGAAACCTTCCCGCGCCCGTTTTCTCTCCTACCACCACAACCCCCCCAACCGTCGCGACTCCGCATCGACTCAGTCTTTTCGGGAAGCTGAATAATTGTTTCGATACCAGCGACGAAAAGGGAATACGTGACGAGGAACTAAAATGGCGGACGCTTCGTTGAAGGTGCGTCCACCCATGCCCCGCCACCTGCAGAAGATGAAGAGAAAAAAAAAAAGATGCAGCAGCTGGCGGCGGCGATGAAACCTTTGTACCCGAGGGACCCTGTTGTTGACAAACCTCGTTCACGTAGGATCGCCTGCGCGAGCACTCCAAGGCCTTTGACGGCCTCTTGTCGCTCATCCCGGCCAAGATGTACTACGGAGAAGACAACTCTGTACGTGTTTTGCCCTCTTCCCCGTCCATGCACCAGACTCGAGCGGCGGTTCGCCCATAGCTCTGAACACTCCCATCGCATACAGATCAAAGATTGCTGACGCGGGGAAAAACGTCGCAGGACCAATGGCAAAAGAAGAAGCAGACGAAAGCCGAGGCCAAGGCCGCCAAGATGAGCAAGCTCGACCCGGACAGCGAGCTGAACCGCAACGCGAAGGAGGTCATGGACGAGCGGGCGCGCAACAAGCGCAAGCTGCAGGAGATGCAGGAGGAGGAGGAAAGACTGGAAGCAGCCGCCGGCGACGACGACGAGCCGATCCCCGGCGTCCAGAGGGAGCTGCCCGGCCAAGGGCTCCGGTACAAGGAGAACAAGAAGCAGAAGACGGCCGACCCCATCGACACGATCGCCGACGACAAGCCGGCCGAGATGTCGCAGAGCCAGCTCATGAGGCTCGCCAAGAAGGAGGCCAAGACGCAGAAGCGGCAGGACAAGAAGGCGAAGAAGGCCGAGAAGAAGGCCGCCAAGGCCGCCGCCGCCGCCGCCGGCGCGGATGCGGATGAGGAGGAGGCGGAGGAAGCCGCCCCCGAGCAGAAGGAGACGCCCAAGCCCGCCGCCGCCGCAAAGGCCGCCCCCGCCCCCAAGAAGGAGCAGAAGCAGCCCAAGAAGCAACAGAAGAAGGCCGAGGCCAAGGACGCCGAGCCCGCGGCGAACGACCACGACAGGGAGGACGGGGAAATGGAATCCGGCGGCGCGGAGGAGTCTGACGACGGCGAGGACCGGCCGACGAAGTCCAAGGACCTGGCCGCGCTGGACGTCTCCGGTCTGGACGACGGCGAGTCGAGCAGCTCGGCGCCGCAGTCCGCCACGTTCGACGACGCCCCCGCCGCCGACGCCAGCACCAGCACATCCGCCAGCTCGACCTCGCAGAAGACGAAACACATCGTCGTGCCCGCCGACACGTCCGCCCTCCGCGCCCGCCTCGCCGCGAGGATAGAGGCCCTCCGCGCGCAGCGCAAGGCCGACGGCCCGGACGGCAAGCCCATCCGCACGCGCCAGGAGCTCATCGAGGCGCGCCGCGCGAAGGAGGCCCAGCGCAAGGCCCACAAGCAGGAGCTCCGCCGCCAGGCCAAGCTCGAGCAGGACGCCAGGATCGAGGAGGCCCTCGCCTCCAACTCGCCCAGCGTCATGTCCCCCCGCATCGACCTCGACCGCGAGGAGGCCAACGACTTCGCCTTCGGCCGCGTCGCCTTCGACGACGGCACCAAGCTCTCGCACGACCTCACCCACGCCCTCTCCGCGGGCAAGCGCAAGGGGCCCTCGGACCCCAAGACGGCGCTCATCAAGCTCCAGAACCAGAAGAAGCGCCTCGCGGGCCTCGAGAAGGAAAAACAGGCCGACATCGCCGAGAAGGAGCAGTGGCTCGTCGCCCGGCGGCGCGCCGAGGGCGAGCGCATCCGCGACGACGAGCACGCCCTCAAGAAGGCCGTCAAGCGCAAGGACCAGAAGAAGAAGAAGAGCGAGAAGGAGTGGAAGGACCGCAACGAGGGGGTCGCCAAGGCCATCCGCGAGAAGCAGAAGAAGCGCGACGACAACATCCGCAAGCGCAAGGACGACAAGCTCGCGCACAAGCTGGGGCGGAAGAGCGGGAAGAAGGTCGGCGGCGGCGGCGGAGGGGGTGCGAAGAAGGCGCGTCCCGGGTTCGAAGGCAGCTTCGGCGGCGGAAAGAAGAAGAAATAAGACCGGACGTGGCACGACGTTGAGGAGCGAAGTGGATGCGTAAAAATAAGAAAGTAATCGATGTTCCCGGACAAACAAGACAGGAGAGAAGGCCGGGAAGGTTTCGAATATCATCATCTAAGCTACTGCTGATGGGCGGCGTTTTCGGGGCTGTTGGGCATAACTTGTATCAATCTTTATATCTACTTGTCTGTTTCTGCACCAAAAAGGAGGGGGGGAGGGAATGGAGGAGGAAGACCAAGGCGTACGAGACAGATGGGGACATGAATGCATTCTTGAATCGTTCTATCCATGAATTGCCCGTTCTCTTTCCACCTTTCACTCCGTCTCCAAAATGTAAAAATCATTGCGCGATCAATTCGTTCGTTCCCCTCTCAGAAAGTGTCAATCGCATATAAGAGACACAAAAACGACACTGAATTCGAGTGCTCACACCAACGCCAGTGTCCCACCTCGAGTCAACAGATGGCAAATGACAAGAAGATTGCAAGGACGAGAGCACAAGTCTCTTTCCGCGCGCGCGTTACATTTTTTGGGAGATACATTAAAACGATCGCTTACAGGGGTGAAAATACGTAGCTGAACCCAACCAACTACACGCGTGTGTTCTGCTCGGCCTATGCCCCTCCGTCTTTCCCCCCTCCTCCTTGCCCTCCTCTCCGAGATCCATCTCGTGAGGCTGCAGTCGGGAACGAGTCAGAGAAACAAAAAAGGGAAAGCAGCGCCGCCTTTCGTGATGACCCCCGGTTTGAACCCTCCCCGCCTGCCTAGATGCTACACCAAATTTTTCGTGGGTTTCCGGGAATGGAAAAGAACAGGTATATTCTCCTGCTGTATTGTATCGTTTCTCGTGAGGGGGTTCGCGTGTGGTGGAAAGATTTCGAAGAGCGGTCGCCGGGGCGTTGCGATTTGTGT
This sequence comes from Colletotrichum brevisporum, assembly GCA_030770045.1. Classification (NCBI taxonomy): domain Eukaryota; kingdom Fungi; phylum Ascomycota; class Sordariomycetes; order Glomerellales; family Glomerellaceae; genus Colletotrichum; species Colletotrichum brevisporum. The sequence goes on along the minus strand of JAUGSI010000006.1, from coordinate 3,795,972 downwards.
CTAGGTAGGTTATGAATGGGATGGAAAAGAAATGCCTGGTGACGTTTCCTGAAGATGCGCTCAGCTCGCCGCCATCACGCCGAGCCCTGCCACCGAGGAGGGACGGTCAATGTTTGGGAGCTTCGAGTTCGATTATGCGTTTACAAGAGGGAGTCGAGGCGGGTGAAGACGCTCAGACAGGCGGCCACAACCTCTAGTTGGAGCTCCTTGTCCTTGCCATTGCTGACCTCCTGCGGCGGCGTTAGCTCCCGTGCACGACGACAATCAGACAAGGGCGACGTACCTCTTGGATGACCTGGGGAAGGTTGGCACCGATGCCGTTGCCGGTGGCCTTCTTGCCGAACGGCCACTGGCTGTAGTCGGCAAGCAGCTCGTCGGTCTGGGCGAAGGCGCGCTCGCGGGCCTCGTGGCCCAGGGTGCTGAGGGCGTTCTCGAGCACGTTCGCGGCGTACGCGGCGCAGACCATGGCGATGGTGCGGACGTAACGGAACTCGAGGTTCTCGGGCAGGAACTGGGAGGCGGGGAGGACGACGGTTCGCTGGGTCAGGACGTTGCGGACGCGGCGGCGGATCTCCTCCTTGGCGCCTCCGTCAGCGACGGGGTGGGTCGCCATGTCGAAGAGCAGGAAGTTGCGCTTCTCGGTGCGGAGGATGCCCTTGTCGACGAGACCCTTGGCCAGGCGCTCGCGCACCTGTTTTAATTGGTATCCAATCTTCATCAGGTTCCAAGTCTCTCCTGTTGGCGGGTGACGATTGTCAGCTGGGCGCTCTTCGGGTGTGCAGGCGAAAACGAAGCACGGTGCGTGTTCGCAGGGAGAAAGTGAACAGGGGAGAAAGGGGTTGCTTACCGCTCATCAGGTCAATCCAGGAGCTCACGCTCATCTTCTCGCTCTGCTTCATCATCTTCAATGCCTCGTCGAGCAGCACCTCGCCGGTCAGAGTCTCGTCGATAACCTCGATCACGCGGTCTGCGAGGGGGAAGCGCCGCCTCGAGGCGTCCTTCTGCATGCTGATGCGGCCGCGGAAGGCGAGCTCGATGACGATGCATCCTCGAAGGGCGTATGAGATGTTGTCGTTCCAGAATGAGAGGTAGCCCTGTAGCGTGGAAAGAGGAGACAGTCAATTAGCGACCTGACAGTAGCTTTGGGGGGAATTCGGTGGCGATGCCGACAGCTTGCTCCCGACGCACCTGTTTGTCCTTCAGACCAAGCAGCAGGACCTCCTCCATCAAGGTAAGCTTGGGCTGCTTGCTGCGCTCGGCGCTCTCGCTGATGTCGCGGGGGTCGAAGGCGATCTTGTGGCCATTCTCGCCGCTCTCGTAGCTCGTCTCGGGAGCGCTGTCCCTGACGTTGTTGGTGGAATTGGTCCGGTTGGCGCCGTTGCTGGTCTCGCCCTCGGCGGCAGCACCGCCTCCGCCTCCGCGGCGTCTGGTCAAGCCTCCCGCTGATGACATTGTATCGGAAAAGGTTGGAGGGGTATCGTGAGGGGTGGTCGTCAATGGGCGGGCAAAGAAAAAAGGGCAGCTTGGCTAAGGGACTGTCCGGGATGTCGGGGTGGGCTGGCTAAGTCAAACGGCCGTCGCAGGTGAGACGCTTGACACTAGTTGAGGCGCGCGAGTATAACCTGACAATCAGGAAAGGAATCGAGGACAGACAGGCCGGTGGTGAGCGGGTGGTTTCGCGTGGTAGGGCTGCGGACGCTCGGTCGTGATGTCGGGCGCCTTTTCTCACTCTCTCCCTATCTCGGCGATGGGGCGAGGCGAGGGAGCTTGCAGCAGCAGCTGGGCAGGCTGAGTGGGTTAGGTGTCTGGCGAGTGCTTGGAGGGCCGGCCGACAAAAGCGACGGACGAATCGATTGACTCGGTGAAGACGGCGAGTGACGGACCAATCCTGCCGATGGGGGGCGAGGTGTTGGATGAATATGTCGAAGGAGGGATTGGCTCGTGTCGTGTGCCCTTCGCTCGTGAGGTAAGGTCACAGTATATTAGGTATCTCCCCGAAAGGCCTGCTCTGCTTGGGTGAGTTTTGGGCCCCTTCTGCCACCTGGTAATAGTTGAATGGAATTTCTCGCAGCCTAGACAGTGCACCGCCCCAGCTGACGCACGGGCCAAGGGAGTCGATACCTGTGGGCTGTGGGCTGTAGGCTGTAGGCTGTGGGCTGTGGGCTGTAGGCTGTCCCGGTCCTGTTGAGTTGGGTGAGGTGAGCTCCTGCCGCCAGTAAGTACATAATAATGGTGTGGCGCCTCCTGCCGTGTTGAGGCTGGAGGTCCACATGCCCGCCCGCCCAGCGCTGCAGCACGACATCAGGGCCGGGCGCTGAGTGGACGGAAGGGATAATTCTACCCCCTGCCGGTGGACCCTGAATAAACGAAACGACATTGCTCTAACGCGGTCTTTGGCTTGTGTTTTTTTCTCGTTGCGGGTATTTTTGCTCCTCGACGATCTTTTGATGGAGCCATTTAATACTACCTACGCCGCGGTAGGTATTATCCAGCTTCGATATCACCGACGACGAGTCGGTTGACTAGTCTTCCCCGATCACCGCTGCCGAAGCCATCCATATCCACCAGCGTCGGCCGGCCTTGACTCAGGCTTCCAAAGTCTATTCCAGCAAGCAAATCCACATTTCCGATGCGTTCCTGTCGACGCACTGTTTCATTTCTCCCGCCAGATTCCGTTTCTTATCTGCTGCGTAAGTCGTGCGGGAACACGTGGCCAGACGCGTGTGCTGACTGAGGGAATATCCACCGTCTCCCGTTCCGACCTCGTCTCGGTGGGAACCGTTGCTTTGCGGACTCCATTGTCCGAGCCGACCGTATCGTCGTCTGTCCTCCCACCGGCCCGCAGTCGCAGTGCCCTGACATTTGGCCGTGGTCAAATACTCCACACCTCCGTCGCTGGCGCTTGCCTTTCCGGCCTGCACTAAGACCGACCTACCGCGGCTGTCTAGCTCCTTGGTCACTATTCTTGGAGTTTCAACTGTACTTCGCTGCCGTTATCGAACACCCCGCGCCGTGTGAATCCTCTCAATGCCGGTTCGTTGACGGCAGAACCGGCCGCAGAAAGTGCCTCCAGCCTCCGAACGCTCGGCTCCGGCCCCCGCCCCGTCTGATCGGGAGCAGGTTGTTCCGCGTCCGGGGGCCTGCGCTATGACGCTAACGGCAAGGTCATCGGGACCTGACAAGGAGCTGGCAGAATTCCATTAATTTCAGAGCCAATTACAGTGGGTGGGTCTGACTGACGAGAGAACTAACAGGGGACGTCGTGGACGAGCCTGAATCGCCGACTCTCCCAGCTACAACTTTCCTCAGTAGCCAGGACTTGCAGCCGGCGATGAACACCTACTGAGAGACGCCGATGATGCACCTGTGCCGAGAAAACACCATGGCATTCCCGGAACAGCCGAATCAACTGCCGGATCCGGAGGCCGAGGCCCGGGAGGCAGCGGCGTGGGCCGAAACCCTCCTCAAGGTCGAGAGGGGCGGTGTCCTGCTCGTCGCGGGTGAAGGCGACGACAACGACGACGACCTGGCGTCCGTAACGTCCCTGAAGGCCAGCATTCTCGACTACCGCCGGGAAAACGGGCGCACGTATCACCGCTTTAGTGACGGCAACTACTTCCTTCCAAACGATGCCCTCGAGCAGGAACGTCTCGACATCGCCAACCACCTGTGGGCCCTGGTCTGGAACGGCCAGCTCTGCCTGTGCCCGAAGAAGGACGGTGCTAGGAATGTCCTGGATCTCGGCACGGGAACGGGCATCTGGGCGTCAGACTTTGCCGATGCGCATCCGGACGCCTCGGTCCTTGGTGTTGACCTGAGCCCCATCCAGCCCGAGTACGTTCCGCCGAACTGCAGGTTCGAGATTGACGACCTGGAGCGGGATTGGACCTGGTCGGAGCCGTTCGATCTCATTTTTGCCCGGAATATGTCTGGTGCCGTCCGGGACTGGGGACGGGTTGTCTCGCAGGCGTATGACAGCTTGGAGCCTGGCGGGTACTTCGAAATCCACGACAATGTCTACCCGATCCAATGCGACGATGGCACTCTGACGGAGGACATGCCGCTGTTCAGGTGGTCGGCTCTGCTGGTCGAGGCCGCAGAGAAAATCAACCGCCCTCTCACGATAGCGCCGCATCTGCCGGCCATCCTGGAAGCTGCCGGGTTCGAGGACGTGACCATCGTTAGGGTGAAGATGCCAGCCTCGCCGTGGTCAGACGATCCCCATCTGCGCGAGATCGGGATGTGGACGCAGGCGTCGCTGCTGCCGGGCATCGAAGGAATCGCCATGGCCTTGTTCACCCGAGTGCTCGGCTGGAAGTCCGCGGACGTTCTCACCTTGTGTTCCCAGGTCAGGCGCGATGCCAAGAACCTGAACATACACGCGTATTGGTATGGATTCTCCATCTACGGCAGAAAGCCGATGCCCAGGAAGGGCGACTGAGGCCGTCACGACGAAAGGTCAAGCTTTCGATCATCCTCAGTCCGGGTGCGGCGGGCCCCGTCAGGAAGTCTGTCCACCTGATATGGGCGGCAGCGCGAGACGATCCTCGCCACCTCGCCACTCCGGAACGACGTCGTTCAAGGGACTACGCTTGAAAAATTCAAATTTCAACGTCAAGGACGCGCCGAATCCCCTAAGCCAAAGGCATATGAAATTCTATGTCCTTGCCCCCGTTGCGACACCCCTGCTTATTAGAGCAGCCGTTTTGCTTGCTTCGATATTTGGACGAGACAAGGCTCTGGTCCAGTATCCTCACCCTCGACAAGAATTACGAAGGAGACAACAGCTTGCCTCCTGGAGTTTCTTACAGTTGAGATGCCTCATGGTCAACGGTGGAAAAGCCCCCGCGGTTTTTCTCTGCAACTGTTCGTTTGCGAATCACGTGCTCGGAACGCCGTCCAGTCTGGATCATGTTTGGTGAATGGGAGACGAACAAGCACGGCGTGAGAGGCGCGTTTCTGTAGGGCAGGAGAGGAAGGAATTCAGTGAGATGGAAGTGTCGACGGTTACGGTAGTTGTGTAGAGCCCTTCGGACGTTGAGCTACAGAACTCTCGTCTGCGTCAGTCAATTCAAGTATTGCCTGCAATGTCTACTCCATATGCTGCTGAGTGTTTCAATACCGATTGGAACCTCCCTGACCAAATGGAAGAAGAGCCATGTTGGTGATCTTAGACCCCGAGGGTATCAACATGGCTCGCGTCTCAACGGACGCCAACCCAGTGTCTGCCACGAAGATGCGATTCAGTGAACCAGCATATGAATACCCATTCGATAAATGGTTGTGTTTCCCCGGGATAGACTTCGCAAATGGTCCTCCACGAAAATCGAGGTCAATACGCATACGCAGAAGTCTTATTCAGACTCGGCCGATCGATGTTGCACTGACCGAGCCATCAAGTCCAACGGTGCGCCGAGTACTTTTCAACGGGCCGCTTGCTAGTCTCAAAGTACTGTCTTCAAGCCCTACGGAGCATAGGGCTGCGGGCCTGGCAAAAAATGTACGAGACTCCTCACTCAAACAGTACTGCATGACGAGTATCCTCGATTGGATCATGTCAACGTTGGTGGTGTATCGAAATGCCCACAGCCTATAGCAAAGTCACGCAAAGTATCTGGCTCTACCCAACAACTCCCAATCGATTCATGGCCACTTGTTTCGAAACATGGATACGATGTCTCATGCAGCGAGGCGGTAAACCGAGCAGTGTGAGTGATTTGCCCAGCAACCTACGCACACCAAGTACCCAGTTCTTCTAACTCAATTTTTCGGCGGCACCTCTGGCAGCCAAGACTCGGCTTGATCGACAAAGAGGTAGACGAGGCCGACTCCCGTGTATTGCAGAACCGCGGCAGCCATACACCAAGACTTGCGAGTACAAGATGCTGAAACGTCTCGCGGCCCTGCTGATACCCTGGGCGCTCCATTCCAGGGGGCTGGCAGCTGTAACGCTAAACGCCCTAAAAGACCCCCCCTTTTCGGGCAGCTAATACTTTAAGCTCACGTCGTCCGTTCTATGGCACGACATGTCAAAATCTTCGGCGTAACGAGAATTCAGACGAATTCTGTCTTTCTTCCCAGCAGTCACAATCAGATCGCCATGTTATCGTCATTAGCAGTCGTCGCCGTCGCGCTGGCGGCATGCACCGCCGCGTCAGAGGCCCAAGCGCCGCTGCTGCAGGGGACCCGGATATGCCCCCGGACGCCCCTGGAGGAATCGCTGCTGGAGTGCTCGAGCTGGGAGATCGCATCGCCGAACAAACCCGCGACGCAAAACGAGACGAGGCCGGAAGAACCGCTAGGCTGGACCGGCCCGCACGGCTGCGCCGGGGACCACTGCCTGTACGCGAGCCGCGGCTTCGCGGCCGGGCGGGGCGTCGTCGTCATCTCCACGCCGGAGCACGTCCAGCGCCTAAAAGACACCGAGCGGAGCTGGCTCCGGGAGGACGACCCGAGCTCGACCCGCCCGTCCTTCCGCGTCGCCGAGGTCGAGGGCAAGGGGCTGGGCATGATCGCCAACGCGAGCCTCGCGCGAGGCGACGTCGTCATGCTCAAGACGCCCGTCCTCCTCGCGCACCGGGCCTTCGTCGAGCGCGCCCCGCCCGCCGACCGGCACGCCCTCCTCGACGCCGTCCCGGCCTTGCTGCCCGCGCCCACGCGCCGGGCGTTCGCGGCTCAGATGGGCCACTTCGGCGGCCACGAGGTCAGCGACATCCTGGCGACGAATTCCTTCCAGATGGACCTCGGCGGAGCCGACGGGCACCACTACGGCAACTTCCCCGAGGTGTCGCGGTACAACCACGACTGCCGGCCCAACGTCGCGTTCCGCATCGGCGACGACCTGCGCCACCGCACCACCGTCGTCAGGCCCGTGGCGCCCGGCGAGGAGCTGACCATCTCGTACCTCGACCCGCTCGGCGCGCGCTCCGTGAGGCAGCACCGCGCCCGGCGGGCGTGGGGCTTCGAGTGCGGCTGCTCGCAGTGCAGCCTGCCGCGGAAGGAGTCCGCAAAATCGGACGAGCGGCTGATGGAGATGGAGGAGCTCGAGAGAAAGCTCTCGGACATCGGGGCCGCGGGCGTGACGGCGGCCACGGTGGAGCGGTTCCTGACGCTGTACCGCGAGGAGAGGCTGGACGCCAAGATGGCGGGCGCGTACACCACGGCGGCGCTGAACTTCAACCTGCTCGGCAAGAAGAAGCAGGCCGTCAAGTACGCGAGGCTGGCGGTGGAGGCCGGGTCGATCGAGAACGGCCCGGGGGCGGGGGACGTCGAGGCCATGAGGAGCCTGGCAGCGGATCCGCAGGGGCACTTTACGTGGAGGGGGCGGCTCGGGAGGTAGACGAAGCGTGCCCTTTTTTTAATTCAAGCCATATTTATTGTTCATCATATCAAAGCACACATGTTTCTTGGGGTGGAGCCGGTTCCCGGTGCTTGAGCCGAAATAGAGGATGTCTCGCCCACGTTGCACGGAGAACTGATAGCTGCAGCATTTCAAACCCTCCAACTTCTACCGGCATATTGTTGGTGCTCAAATCGCCGCCTCAGAAGGGGAGTGGATGGGCGGGTGTCTCGCGGAACGATCTCGATCAAAGAGGCCACGCAAGGGGCAGCACTCTAGCCTCAGGAACAATCCAAAAACGAGGCAGACCCGACGAATCCTGAAAGAATAGCTACATCACCCGGATACCCTTGCAACCGAATGACAGCGCGCAAAATGTTGGTGTTAGTGGTGGTGGTGTGCGGGTGGAACCCCTCCCCGAGCCTGCCGGAGCGGCCGTTCCGGAGCACTGACCAATGGCAACGGCCCGCGGGGCGGGGAATCCGGATGTCTTGCCCCCACCCTGAACCGACCCAGCCCCCGGACCAAGAGCGGTGACGTAGGCGTGATGGATCCACTTTCACCAACTTCTTCGTCGGCAGGGTCACATCGCCAGGAACTTTCATACCAACATCGCCAACTTTCTGCCCGGTCCAGGGTCGTCCGGGGCTGTTGGAGAGGCCCAGGAACTGGGCCGGGATGAATCCACGCAGAGGGGGGAAAAGTCCAAGGGCGTCGAGGTCCTTGTCGGCGTGCAAAGGGAGAACCCAAACCATACCGTTCTGCACAAAAGCAAGCAAGCGATCAACCGCCCTTGACAGGTGATTCGACCGATAAAATAAGCATCGAGGGAGGCGACGATCCCAGCACAAAGGTGGAACCAGAAAGCCTCGTGTCTTGGAGCTCGAAATCCCATCCCGGACCAGGATCGGGGTTGTATTGTGCAGGGCGAGCCGTGATCTGTACACTAGATGCATTACCTCGCAGCCGAGGGGGGGATTCGTCCAAGAAATTTCCCCTTTGGCGCTTCCCACCCACGCTCTTGACAGCACTATTCGCTCCCGATGATGGTCGTCCGCGGCATCCCTGGGCTTGCTCGCTGCCATGACTTGCATGCCCCCACTTCCCTCCACCTCGGCCGAGGTGACAGTCCGTAGTCGATGAGCATCCCTTCCGACCAGGCTGTGCTCCCTTTTCGGTATATCTCCCCCAAGACCTGCATTGTCGTCATTGAGCGCTCACCACTTCTTAGTATATATCCATTCTCACCCTCTACTTCCGGCGCAAGCGATTCAACCTCCCGGCGTCTGGCAACCTTCATACACGTCGGCCTCACAAAGCAACTCCATCAGAACATCACCATGGCGCCAACACCAACTCGGACCCTCCCCAACCTCGCCCGCCAGGTCGTCGTAACCCTCACCCCGACCCCCGAATCAACCGAGGAAAGCGCATCAAACAACAACCTGAGCGGCGGCGCCATCGCCGGCATCGTCATCGGGTCCGTCGCGGGCTTCCTCATCCTCCTCTGGATCTTCAAGTCCTGCGGCCTCTGGGGCCGGCCGAACGAATGGGGCGACAAAGACACCGACCACTATCACCACCACCACCACCACGGCGGGCACCGCGGCCGCTCGCCCGGGTCGAGACACCGCAGGCGGCACCAGCACCGGTACCACCACGAGACGTCGCGGTCGCGGCGCCGGCCGTCGTTCGAGGTCGAGGAGGTGCGGTACGCGCAGCCGGTGGCGTACGAGAAGAGGCGGCCCAGCGCGTCGCCGAGGCCGCCGGCTGCGGTGTACCGCTCGAGCCGGAGCAGGACGAGGTACTAGGCTGGCGATTCGGCTCGTGTGTCGTGGGAGGACTGTCAGAGAAGTGATGTGAGCGGTAACCTGTGTTTGAAAGAATAGTAATGAGCATGAACGAACGAACACGGCTGTCGATTTAGCTCACGAATTGTGGATGCATAATGAGAACACTTACTGAGGACCACAACCCGAGGCAGACCAAACAACAGCCACTGTGAATGAGGCCATCTACCAGTGTTTTCTGAAAAGGTGATGAGCTGTGATGAATTATTACTGACAAGGCTATCCTCCATCTATCCGAAGGAGTCCGGGAGCCTTCTATCCCACCGCCCGTGTCCGTGTCCTAACCCCGACTCCCTAAAGATGTCTCTCCCATGTGACCCCCATTAACGCCCATCATGTTGGTCTAAAAAAACCGATCAACCCGACTTGGCCTTGTTCTTCGCGGCCCAGTCGGACCACTTCTTGTACTCGGCGTACTCGAGCGCCTCCTTCTTGCCCTGGTACCGCACGACCTTGAGCTCGACGTCCTGCCACCGGTCCTTGCGGCCCATCCAGCCGGCCTTGCGCATCAGGCTCACCAGCGTCTCCTTCTTGGTCCACTCCTGCTCGACGGCGACGTCGGGGAGGTACGTCGCGCCGTAGCGCTTGCCGTGGTAGAAGAAGCTGATGCGCAGGCCGTGGACGCCGAGGGTCCAGTCCATGGCGTCGTCGCAGTCCTCGAAATCCGTCAGGAGCGTCACGCCGACCTCGAGCGAGGGCAGCTCGGAGCTCTCGACGGGCGGGAAGCGCATGTCGTGCAGCGCCGAGGTGAGGGCGTAGCTCGACAGGCCGTCCTCGAGGTCCTGCGGCTCGAAGGTGCCGATGCAGCCCCGCAGCGAGCGGTGGCCCGAGCGCGGGGAGACGGTGTTCCAGGTGACGAAGAGCGGGGACTCGGTGAGGTCGTCTTCGTCGTCGTCGTCTTCGTCGTCTTCGGCCTCGGCGAGGGAGTCGACGGAGGTCTCGGGGGTCTCGACGGGCAGCGAGATGCTGGAGCCGGAGGAGGCGGAGCCCGAGTCGCTCGCGGGCTCGGCCAGGCGCTGCAGGGCCGGGAGGAGCTTCTTGGAGGCATCCTTGCCGTCAGCGAGGCCGGGAGACAGGGTCTTGGTGTACTCGGGCCACGATCGCTGGATCTCCTTGAGGGAAAGCCCCCGCCGCTTCTCCAGGTGCGAGGCCAGCGCCTCGAAGCAGTACAGGCAGTGTTCCACGGTCGCCATAGCTCGTTTCAAAGTTCAAAGGGGGGGAAAGAGGGACGGGACGGTGAGCAAGTGGCGAAAGTGGCGCGGTGTTTCTGGAGAGCAGGTAGCTGCGGCAGCAGCAAGATGGTCGACAGTGACGGTGAGCTATTAGCTCCGCGGTCGCACGAGGTCAGCAAGCGGGAGATGCGGAGATGGAGGCACGTTGGGCACGTTGCGGGTTGGAGAAGAGTTTGGGTCTGGAACGGGCGAGAACGGTGGCAGGTCAGGCCAGCTCGGGTCAGCTCAGGACCTAAGGTTCTGAAGGTGCCGAAGACAGCTCCTCACGCAGTAATGTCACTGGCGGGGACTCGAGAGATCGGCAGCGTCACTGACCCCACTTCGGCCAACGTAACCCCGCAATTCGAGAGGAGCTGTGCAGCTGGATATGTGCAAGTTGTGACGAGTTGTACTTATCATAGACACAAGCACCTATGCACAAATGCACACAGCATATCTTCCTGAATCCTGTGGAGGGTCACGTGCAGCTGGCAACGGGACGATCACCTCTAAAAATACACACGGGCCGCGCAAATGATTTTCCCGCTTCAGACTTCTCCTGACGTCGACATTGCAGGGGTTGGCTGGTTTCGAAACACCTCCTTAACCGGGAACGAGTCTGGTCCGAACGCCTTCGTCCCGTCATGTTGTCGAAGCGAGGCCACCAGCAGGCGGTCCGTTCTGGACCGTCCTCTCTCTCCTCCCACATCCCACGCGAGATAGTGTAGAGACAGAGACAGAGATGAGAAGGGCAGCCCACCCACATCCCCAGCCTCTGGCTAAGCTTCACAATAAGGTACACCGGGGTGAGGACTTGGCAACGCCGGGGTCCAGACGTTTAAACCCCCCCCCCCGCCCCCTTCTCCCCCTTGTCGACTTTGCTACCGGAACTTGCTGAAAGCGAGCGGCTTGCTGTATGATCTTCGTCCGTCCGAGCCAGGCGAACCAGACGAGCCGGCCTCTGCGACGCGGCACTCACTTAGACTAGTGGTCCGCTCCTACGCGTCCCCCTCGTCACAGCCCAGTTTCAGACGCCCAAGTGCCACTTTCAAGCCTCGCGACCGTCTCTTCTGTTCCACGATCAGCCCTCTTGCGCGCCGCCGATCATCAACCGCCCACCTGGCTGAGGGCCGTGGCGGGGAGAGGAGCCTGGGGTTGGGGAGACGTCGGTGGAGGCTGGCAGGTCCTTGGTTTTCCTCCTCGCGAGTTTCTTCACCAAGAGACGCCTTGGCGCGGTTCCTGCTAGTGGCGGTGACACGCCGGGAAGTCCCTTGACGGCCCCGTTCGTTGACTCGTTGACAAGTTGCCCCTTTAGGCGACGTCGCGGCTGGTCCGTGGCCAAGGCACTCGAGGTCGCGGGCTGCGGCGACGACGGCCAGGGATGGAACCGGGCGTGAGCCCTGACCGCTGGTCTCATCTTGGAGGACGACTACGACGATGAGTTCCAGTCAGCCAGGATTTTGGATGGCAGCACTCTACGGAGAGCCGTGCGCGCCGTCGACTCCCTAGTATGATTGTCTGATGTGTGATATCGAATGGTGATACTTGGCGCCAGTGAACCCCCCCCTGGCCGGCATGGCCTTTCGAACAAGATACAAATACCTCCGTCTCCCTTCCCGTCGTTCCGTTTCTCCTGATCTCGCTATCCCAACCGACAAACACTCCTTCAAAAACCTATCCTTCTCTTCTTGTACAGGAATTATCTGACTCGTCGCCGGCCGACATTCGTTCGAAAACTATACCCCCAAAGACAACAAACAAACCACCGTCAAAATGAAGTACTCCGTTTTCACTCTCTTCGCCGTTGCCGCTGCCTTCGTTGCTGCTGCCCCCACTGAGCGTACGTTTACCGAGTCCGCGACGTGAAGAGATGGTGGATGCTAACCGTCAAACAGAGGTCAAGCGCCAGGCCGGCGGCGTGCCCGTCAACGAGGCCGCCATGACGGACGCAAACGGCAACATCGTTCCCTTCAACACCGCCGGCGTCTACCAGGCCAACAAGGAGGCCGGACTCTAAACACGTCTCAACGAAATCTTCGACGGGAAGGTGGACGAGATAGATGCATATGGAAGGGCCCCGACAAACCGCTTCACGAACCAGCGACGCTATACAACTACGAAAAGACAACACGCCTGCTATCTCACAATCTTGCGATAATAAAACCGGGATGGGAAACACAGGCGACAATAGGCATATCAGGGCAAATTCAATGAACGATATTGACTTTTTATTTTGATCCGGGATTCGGATTTTCGACACGGAGAGAGGGTGACAGGTTACCCGCAAGCCCTCTGAGGCAGATAATTATTTCCAATACACATGGCTGGCATCATCACACGACGGAAGTTGTGTGGGAAATGTCAGCTTTTTTTCCTCACCGAATTCACGGCCCCTGAGCTGAAAGCCCATGTTACGCATTGAACCACGCGCTGCATGTCATCAATGCAACTGACTTCTGTCACTCGCCCTCCAACATGTCAAAATGACTCGGGCTGCGCGGGCTTTTCGACTTTGTGCGTCAAGAACAAGTTCCGACTGGTTGCTATTTCTGAGTCTTCAGGATCCGGGTAAACAAGGAGAGACTTGCTTGTAAGCTTAAACGCGGAGAACCCACCGCAGGTGGGCAGCGGGCCAGCTGCAGGGGTAGGACACGCAACTCGCGAGGAAGATTCAAGAAGCAAAAACCGGGTCGCTTCTCTTGGTAGCGGCCTGGAGTCGAAGGGGCCCACGGGGTGCTGAGGTCTTCCTGTCTGGATGCGCTCAGCCACGATTCATCATATTCTAGCGCGGCTCCAGCCTGCTTCAGAGGGATCAGGGGGCCCGCCGAGTGACGGGGCAACGCGAATGCGACTGCCTGGTTCTGGATCTTTTCATCCAACGGGTTTGTCATATTTTGTCGGTCGAAACCTGCAGCCTGGAGGCGCTGCCAACGACGGTTCGGCCTGCTCTGTTGGTCGGTCGGATCTTTGTCGCGGGGACTTGGCGGTAGGGACGTTGGCGTTGCAAAGTCCCAAGGGTGCCGCTCCTCGCTCTTCACCGCGTGCTCCCATCATCCTGGAAACCCACCAGGACCGCAGGAAGAGGCGGCGATCATTCGGGGACGGCCATTAGAGTTTATGTCTGATGTTTCGGCCGCGTTGGGTCCTGCGCCCGACAAGATCGCGTGGAACGGCCATGGGTGTTGCACCTCGTTGATCTGGGTCGTTGGGAACTTCAGAGTTGGCTCTTGGACGGTCGATCCGACAAAAGGTACCCGGCGGAGATGATGCCACTTTGGATTTTTTTTGACATTTTTGACGTCTTCGGGACGGACGGGCGAACGGACTCTGTATCTCAAACACGGGTGTTTTCCGCGGCTCTGTAGCACCCATTTGGCGAGGCAGCGTGATTCCTTCAAGCCTACCTCAGGTCGGGCGTGCGAACGGACGGATTCGTCGTCTTAATAGCTGTGGACCTCGAGATCTTATGCCGATCCGGTGTCTTTTGGGATGGCCTCATGTTGAGACGAATCGAGTTCTGTGCGACCACCATCGGATCCGTGAGCTTCCGCATCAAAAAGAAAGGAGGAGTCTTATGGACGAGACCTGGTAATTATGAGCGACGATGTGGATTTCAATAGAGCAAATCCTCAAAACTAGGTGCCTAGGAACAGGCAGGAACAGGCGAAGGACGTGCCAAGAGCTTGGACCCACGTTGCCTGCCAGCACAGCGCCAAAACAATTACCGCACAGTGCCTCACGGGGAGTAGACCTCAGGCATCCATACAGTGCTTGCTTTGCCTGGCCTGTCAACGCACGCTGCCAGTTGGCAGTGCGGGTGCCAGGCCTCAACGCCGACAGCAATTCCAACGCCAACAAATGCTCCGACTCCCCTGCCCTCCACTGCACCGTGGACACAAACAATGGGACGTTGATCCGTCCCGTTGGGCTACAGCGTCACAGCCGATGCAACCGTGTGGGTGACCACCCTCGATTAAGCTCGTCGTAACCAGTCTCGCCGAGCCGAGCTAGCCTCACCACACCTCAGTGTCTTCACCTTTCCCACCGACGCGCCAGAAAGTCACGCAAACCACTGCTCTCGTCAGCTGGGCACCGCGGCCCTGCATATTGTCGACTCACTGCCACGATAGGGCACGCACGCATGCAAGACAACGCACCAAAGGGCGGGTACCGCACCATCTGTGTGCCATCCATGATCCAACAACTCCAACGGCAACTGGACGAAGAGACAGGGACCAGACGATGTCTCTCGTCCCTGGCGTCAGCACAGCAATGATGCTCAAATTAGTCTCGAGCTAGGCCTCATTCGACTGCTTTCTCCACCGTCAGCCCTGCTGGAGGGAGGGGAGAATGCCGTTTCTCTCTCATGGGGTGCCAAGGGGACCTCACCACATCATCAAGACAAGATGCCCAGCTCAGAACCGGGCCCGGCACCAGCGTCCACTCGACGTGATTGCCCACCTCCACCACCAACGACCCTTCTTCCAACAGCGCCCCGTGCCCGGCGCGGCGCGGTGCCATGAAGGCGACACCTGTGCCGCAGAATGACACAATTTCCCAATGGGTTTCCACGCGGGGGATTCGCTGTGGAGCGACTCTTGATGAATTTTGCCTGCGCAGCCACCACAAGCGCGTCTCATATTTGTCGACGTGCGATCCTTCAGGAAGACGACAAGCGCCTAGCGAGATGACCAGGGCCAACCTTCGATCTGCTCGACCCTCCTCCACTCGACCCGCAGCATTGGAGAGCCGCAACTGTGGGATCCGCGTTGCCCGTTTTGTCCGATATGGGCCGGTTTAAGCGACCAGCCGGCCGGGGGAGATGGCAGATGGTGCAGGCTGCGAGTCTGCGCGCCTTGGCACCGCCGACCGCCTCGACCAAAAGGCCTTTTTCGGCCATCTCTGCGACGACCCTGTCTTTGTTTGGACGGACCTGCGCATGGCCAACCACCAACGAACGATGTGAGGTGCTGGCTGCCGTCAGCAAAGACGTGCCTGACTTACCCTTCAGCCAGCTTTCTCCCTCTCCAAGCCGTGGAGGGGAAAACATGTGTCGATAGCCATATGCGGTTGGCCAGCCAGTTCACTCTGACCGATACCGCTGGGCCAAGTCTCAGCCGCAAACGCCTTCCGATGGATTACAGTGCCGCGGCCTGGCTCCCATTCCATTTGTTGTTCGATCACGTCGCCCGGCCCTGCGTTGCTGCGCTCGACGGAAGGGAGCCGCGCAGGCGTGCGCCGTGAATGCTGGAGAGAGGGCGTTTAATTTCCCTCACCCCGAGACCCCGAGCTGCCCCTGGCAGTCACTTCTCCCCCTTCGAGGCACCAACACCAACGAATATGTAATAGAAAATCCCGTTGCTCCCGTCATTCTCTGGAGCAACCCAGGGACCATGTCACGTCCTCCGCCAATGGCTTTGACCGGCTAGGCTGACAGGGGAGGAGGGCTTTTTTGGCGGGAACCTGAGCTTGCCGTCCAATAGCACCATTGTGGCTGTTCATTTTCACCGCTTTCAAAGAACAAGACATAGGGCGGCCCCCCTAGGCTCCGGCTGGGTATGTCGATGGAACAGATACAGCCCAGATGTAGAGGCGGGCCTAGGAGCGGCTTCTTCTACACAGGGCCTAGTGCCTTCCGGCACGCTGCAGCCTGGCGATGGGCTCCTCTTACTCATTTCAGATGTCCCAGCGTTCTGGGTGATGTGATTTTATATATAGCAATCGCACCCCTGAACAGAGTGCTGACAATGTGGGCTCGCCTCGTCACAGCCTCGCTCAAGACTCCCCCACGCGCTTCCCGGGCCCGGCTCCGATCCTACCCCTTGCCGTCACTTGTTTGTTTGTTGACGGAGTATCTGCATATAACTGCTTGTGACCTGCTTTGCGTCTTCCAACCAGTCCCTCCAAGACAACTTCTACGGTGCCAACACCAACGCTCCCCGGGAACGCAATCCACCACAACAAACCAACATGGTACTTCACCGCCAACAAGCCCAGTTCGACAGGGCAAGATGGCGCATGGCGCTATTGATTCCTTTCTGGATCCTTCAGCTGCTCGTCCTCCTCACCATCATCGGTCTCTTCTCGTGGCGCCTGTCAGATACCCTCAAGAACTGGGAAACGGAGGAGGAGACGAAGGGCATGTTCCCCATGGTTGAGGTCGTGTAAGTTTCTGCATCCCATCCTCACGATGGCCCGTGCTGACTCTTGCTCAGATGGGAGTCTGTCAACATCGGCTTCTCCTTGGTCTGCCTTCTCTCCACGGTCTACGAGATGACCAGGCTGGCGTCCGAGACCCTTACGCCATGGACGATGCTCTTCACCCACGTTCTCAAGGTCACCTGCTCCACGGCTACCTTGGCCTTGGACATTGTCGTCTTTGTCCAGAGGAAGGATAGCCACTACTCGGTGGTCGGCCTCGGCCTGGACTGCTTCCTCCTGTATGTCCTCCCACCCCTATGTATGCATGCCAAAGCTTACCTATCGTAGCCTTCTCATCTTTGTCCCGGGCATCTACTCGATCCAAACATACCGCCGCCTTGCCAAGTACGACGACTACCACTACCCCGTCAACCACAAGCCGTATGGCTTCAACGATCTCGAGCAGAGCACGTCCTACAACAGCCGCCTCTCCATCGGCGGGCTCAGCCTCGGCGACCGGTCCCTTCGACGCATCTCAACCTCGTCCGTCAAGAGCGGAAACAGCACCCCCAACCAAACGATGGCGCAGCAGCAGCAACAGCAGCAGCCCGAGCCGAAGCCTCTCCAACGCACGCCTTCGCAGTACAACAACGAGCGAGACACGCAGTTCGACCGCTACATGATCGAGCGCGCCATGACCAGCGAGTTCGGCTGGACCGGCACCCCCGGCAGCGACAACCTCGGCCGCAGCGACAGCTTCATCGGCAGCGGGTCCGTGGCGACCAGCAAGATCGTGACGCGGGAGAGCATGGGCCGCGCCCCGAGCTGGGGCAGCTCGCACGTCCTGGTCGCGGTGCCGGAGATGGACGAGGACGACGCGCCCGGCCGCGGCGACAGGCAGGCCCTGCTGGGACACAGGCGGCAGGACAGCGACGACAGCACCGGGCCGCAGACCACGCCGTACGACTCCTCCGCGTCCTCTTCCCGCATGACGCCGCCGAGGATCGAGATCGAGGAGTCGGACATCACGACGGGCGGCGACTTTGAGCGCAAGAGGAAGCGGAGTCAATGATTTGATTTTCCGGCGGGCGGTTTCAAAAGGGGGAACGAGATACCCATGATTTGATTTTGATTTTCTACATTTTCTTCTTTCGCTGCCCGAGCCGGATGGCTCGTGTACCGTTTACACCTTTTGCATTATACCACATGGACACGGCGTTTACGATGAAGGAAAATGGGGAGACGGAACGGAGGAGGCGGGATCACGGTTCCCGGGGTGGCAACTTGTTCATAGGGCACCCTCGCTAGAGACGTTCATACAACAGCATCATGTTGAGATACATCAAATTCGGACCCGTGAAACGTGCCACTCCTCTCCATGAAGAATCTCCCCCAGAATCCACCCGAGGCGCTTTGATCGCGAGCTGAGCGCGACAACAAAGAGGTTCTAGGTTCTAGGCATCTCCCAGTCTCGCCTCTTTCAGCCAAAAGCCGACATCTTGCGCAAGGCAGAATCCCGTCTTAGCCGCAGCCTTAGCGCGTAAGCCACATCCCCTTCCATCCCTGCTTTGTCGGAATCCTGCGCGCAGCGGGAAGGGCACCTCCATCGCCCGGCATCGGGCGGGGTTTGCAGCGTCCAAGAGGATGGCTGGCCAGCGCTCTCTCAGTTCATCTGATGACCGGACGAAACATGGCGACCACGTCCTCAGCATGCGTTCGATTTTGGGATGGGAATTTTGTAGGCAGACGTCACTGGCCGAGGCACGGCGATGGATGGGATGGGCGGCTGTGCTTACGGCGGGGGAGATCCTGTAGTACTTTTTCGTCATCGCTGCGGCGGTAGCCCTACGGGGCGAAGCTTGTGACTAAATTTCGCGTGCTCTGTGGCCTCGTGAATGATCCTGCCAGAGTAGGTAGGTCGCGGTATCTTAGGTAGATTCCAGTTGTCGAGATGATGCCCATTCCGGGCAATAGTACAACTCCCAGGCCGAGACACGCGGTGCGACGCTGGCTGCAGCTGAGCCGCAATGTTTTATCATGTACTACGTCGGTATCCAACATCCATGGATTCCAGCTCCCCGGCGTCACCCCCGTACCCGCTCGCCTTGATCCGGCACGGATACCCGTCCGTGGGGTGCGCGGCCCCGGACTCCACCATGAACACCCTCTGCCCGCCGAGCCCGCCCAGGTCCACCCCGGCCCCCCCGTCCTCCGCGTCCATCTCGGCGTAGCAGTCCCGGACGTCAAACTCCCTCGCCACGCACGCCAGCACCGCCTTGACCTCCCTCATCACCAGCTGCTGGCCCGTGCACAGCCTCGGCCCGTGCTCGAACGCGCGCCAGCCGCCCTTGGGCGGGTACAGCTCGTGCCCTTCGTCGGTCACGAGCCAGCGCTCGGGCAGGAACTCGTCCGGCCGCGGCCAGTAGCGCGGGTTCCGCCCGACGGCCCAGTGGAGGATCGTCACGGCGATGCCGTCCGTCGGGTACGCGTTGCCCGCGGCGTCGCGGAGGACCAGGTCCGGCGCGCCCTGGCGGATGCCGCCCGCGGGGGGGAACAGGCGCATCGACTCCTTGATGCATGCCGTGGTGTAGGGGAGCGCGTTGAGCAGGCTCGGGTTCTCGAGGATCTTCTCTGGGGCGGAAGCCACGTCCGTGCCGAGGACCTCGTCGTGCTCGGCGCGCACCCTGGCGAGCACCCCCGGGCGGGTGTAGATGTTGTGGAAGCAGTACACGATCGCCGCGGCGGTCGAGTCGTTGCCCGCGAAGAAGAACATGCGCATGTTGCGCGTCACGACCCTCAGGTAGTCCGCGTCCAGCTCCGCCCGCCCCGCGTTCTCCGGCCTCGCGAGCCACGCCTCGATCGCGCTGTCCAGCACGGACTGGAACCCCTCGTCCTTGTCCTCGCCGCGCGCCTTCTTCTCTCTTAGCACGCGGAACCGCGCGCGCACCTGCTCCTTGATGTGGTTGTCCAGCACGCGCCCGCCGTTCCACGTGCGGAACAGGAGGAACGGGTCGACGCGCGCCAGCACGTTCTCGGGCTTGTGCGAGGTGAACTTGAGCCGCAGCTGGCCCTTCATCGCCTCGGCGAGCGGGTGCGCGCGGCGCTGCGTGCCGAGGCGCATGTTGAGCAGCACCTCGCCGATGATGTCCGTGATGAGGTCCAGCGCGAGCGGCTCCATGCGGAACGCCTCGCCCGCGCGGGCCCTCTCCCGCAGGCGGCCGGCGAAGACGCGCACGGCGTCGATGATGACGGGCGTCTCGGCGGTGATGTTGGCGCCGCTGAAGCTGGGGCCGAAGAGCGTCGAGAGCGTCTTCCACGTGCGGCCGTTGGTGTCGAACTGGCTGGGCCCGCCGGTGATGGGGTGGAACCAGCCGACGAGCATGGGCGGCTTCTGGGAGCCCGCGACCGGGTGGTAGACGGCCTGGTTCGCCATCTCCGGGTCCGTGACGAGGAGCATCGGGTCGGCCATCGGCCAGGTGTCCATGTAGAAGGCGCCGTCCGGGTACGACTCGGCCAGCTTCGCCAGGACGTAGTTGGCGTGGACGCCGGGAGGGAGGCTGTCGAAGGCCTTTTTTGCCTCGAGCAGGTTCCCGAAGAGGAACGAGTGAGGCACGACGGGCTGCGGCGTGTCAGTGGGTGAAGCGACGCCTTTCGCCGGAGGGAGTTGGGAACTGCACTCACCAGTCCTTGCTTCTTCAGATCAGCCATCTTGCCGCGGTGGCGGAAGAGCAGCTTGAAGAAGTAGAGCACCGAACCGCCGAAGGTCACCAGAAGAACCGCCGCGGCGGACTTGAGGAACATGAGGAGGATGCCGTCCATTGTTTGATGTTGGCTCAGATGCTGTCAGAGCTCGAGGCAGATTCTGTCGACGCCGGCACGCGACTAGCGGACCTGCAGATGCCCGTGAGAGCCGCACTAGAAGGCGTCTGCACAACTCTGCTCCCGCGTCTAGCACTTGGTCGCAGGCGAATGAAGTTCAGATGCCTTTTGATCGTTGCAGACGTGGCTGAGACGAGCGGAAAGACTGCAAGTTTTAAGGGAGGCCGACAGACGCCGATAGACGCCGCGGCGAAAGTCTGGATGAACCATGTCGAAATAGCACGGGAAGCCCCTGTGAAAGAGGATTGGTGACCTCGCATTCGATGTGGACGCTAGTGGGGAGGAGAGGATTTCTAGCGTCCACCAGGGCACGTATCCCGCTTCAGGCTGCCACTATTCAACATGACTTTCTGGACCAAGCGCTGTCTTTGGATCCAAGGATGAATCTGAAGCCTGCGGAGGCCGTCCTTTATTCTTCTTCCCTCGTGGGCGGTATCTAATAATGCCTCCTTGATGTTGTTGCCCCGACCGAGTGCAAAAACGATGACGCTAAATCCGCTAAACGCAATAAAGTTCCAACCTTAGGTAGGTCGCCTAGCGTGTAATTAGCATCCGCCTCCCCCTTTTCTTCCCCCCTCTTTATCTAGAGCGGAATCGCAAGTCCTTAAACGCCGTTGGTTATTACTTCGAAATGCTCCTGGATGCTCTTGCTAAGCTCTGAAAATTCTCTTGGCCAGTCACCCCTGACAGACGAATCCTTCAGGATTTCGCGGTGATATGAAGACCCGCATCGAATCCTTCGCGCCTATAACGGTGTACGGCTGCCGTACCGACCCAAGACCTTCGTGGCTGGCTTCTGGACAAGCCGCTAATGTAATCACCTCGGCACGGCGCCTGCGAGGCCAACAGCAACAGAAGACGTCAGAAACTCCGTGT
Source organism: Colletotrichum brevisporum (assembly GCA_030770045.1). Lineage (NCBI taxonomy): Eukaryota > Fungi > Ascomycota > Sordariomycetes > Glomerellales > Glomerellaceae > Colletotrichum > Colletotrichum brevisporum. The sequence continues at coordinate 3,774,676 of JAUGSI010000006.1, read as the reverse complement.
TGTTGTAGACTTGCTTGCAACTCTTTGGTGGCTTTCCTCTGGCTAGGCCATGGCTATAGGCTTCGCCAATGACGCTGATGTCTGTTGACAGGGTCTCTTGCTGCTCGTCGCGACGGATGATAACAAGGGAGTCCCCACGCGACATCATCCACACCTCGTCACCGGGCTTGGTGTCGCGGGGAACCAGCACGAGAGAGCCGTGGTCCTGCGTGAGGGCCAACCGACGGGTCTTGTCCTCAACAAACGTTTCGAGGAACGGTATCTCGGCCTCGGTCGTGGCGGCGAGCGGTCCGCTGCCTGAGATGGCGTCGCTCAGCAGGTTCCGGTCATCCAGTGCCCAGAACTGCCGAAATCCCGCGGGGTCCTCGCCGGCACCGACGGCCTTCTCAAAGTCTCCGAGGCCAGTCAATCCGTTGAGGACAGGGCTCAGGAACCGGCTGAAAGACTGGATGACCTCGTCCCTCGTGAACCCCTCGGGGTGTTTGTCGGTTGTCTTCTTACCGAGTCCGTCTCCGGAGAGTGTCCTCATGAGAGTGTTCATGCGATGTTCCTCAGACAGGCCTGGAGAGTCGACTTTGTAGACAAGGGCGAGAAGCTTGACGAGTGGTAGAAGTTCCTTCATGTGCGCCAACTCCTCAGAGACATCCTCAACGGTGTCGACGTAGGTGCCCCCAAGCCGCACCTGATCTGATGGGAGATCGCCGGCGAGCGTGTTTTCTTGAGTCGTTGAGAGCTTCATCGTGGGTTCTGAATGGCGTTGGGTGAATTGATTTCGATGTGGTCACTAGCGGTCAAAGATGGCCAACGGGCAACCACCGGAAGATATATAAACCCAGCAGCCCTACTCAGGGCTGTCGTCACCGTGTGCGTTGGCGGGTCATAATGGTCTTATCTAGGCCCAGGACAGCGTTCCGAGTTGCCGGTACTGTAGTGCCGTGGCAGGGATGGGACGCGCTTGCGCTTGCTTCATGCTCGTCTAGGCGACTCGGCCGGGGCGGCCAAGGTGCTTGTGGTTGCGTAAACCGGCGGGGGGGCACCGGTAAGAGGACAGCATGGGCAGATGGGTCGGGCTAGGTGCCGGGACTGACGGGGCCAAGACGGCGACGATGTCATGTGTACGGGGACGGGAAAAGCTTGAGTGCACCCTCTTCGTTGCGCTGGTGGTCCTCTGGTAGTCTCGACAAGTCGCTTGGGTCCAGGATGGCCTGGATCTTGATGGCAGAACGCGTTGCCGTTCGGTTGACCTAGTCAGGTCGCAGGTAGTTCTCCGTCGTGGTCAGACATGATCGGCGTGAACAGGGCAGGTTGCAGCATCAGCGTTGTGGAGGACAGGAGAGATGAAGAAGGAAGAACAAGATTTGGGTGCGGTAAAATGTGGCACAGATGACGTCGAGCCGGGATCCGCTCCTCACGGGTTCCGTTGCCTTAGCGCACACCCAGTGGGGAGTGCTTGGCGAACTCATAGGCGGCTTTAGGGCCCGTCGTCCAATGTCAGCACTCGAAACTCAGGGTCCTTCAGTGCTCCATCGCACAGGCAGTTAGTGGCAGATGCACCCGCCTCCCATGCATTCCCTCCTTAAGCGCACTGTATTAGTGAAGTGCCCAGAAGTTGTGACCTGATGTCTCAACCCTCATCCCTTTCTTCATGCTCCATGGTGTCATTCCCATTCCGGCGAGTCGGCGCCAACGACAGCAGAAGGACTTGTTGATCCGGCATCTGCGCGGATCCCGTCCCCTCCCTGTGTTTGTGTTCTTGTGCGACATCCAACTCCAGACGAATCGAATCCGAATTCCGCCATGAACACATCCGGTCAGCACAGGCACTCCTCCTCATCGTCAGCCGACGAACACCACCTGCCCTTCACGAATAAATCGGACAAGATATCGAGATGGCCAAGGTCCTGATCATCATGGCCGACTATGGCCATGATCCCACAGGTAAGCTTGTTCTCGTCCCTGCCCATGCATGTCCCTCCCTGCTGCCCCGTCTTCCCCCGCCAGGTCCTGTCCCCGCCCCCGCTGCCCACCACAAACTCCACAAACTCCTCCGTCCCAAGCCAGAGGTTCCTTGCGCTGCAGCGAGCTCACCACCACAACGCCCCTCTCCGCTCCACCCCGTTACGGCATATGCGTCACGAACCGCAAAGCTAATGTGTGATTCCCTCCAACAGAAGTTGCTGTTCCCTACCAGACCTTCAAAGACGCAGGATTCGATGTAAAGTTTGCAACCGAAACGGGCAAAACGCCCCAGTGCGACAGCAGAATGCTCGAGGGCATCTCTCAGAAGCTGCTGGTAAGGTCCCTGACCTCCGTCTCACCGACCCTTGACATCCGTCCAATCGGTACCGTCTCCGACATGCGTTTGTCCAATGGTTATGTGATCCGAACCGACCTGACGTTGTGCCGAACAGGGTGCTGCGAGCCCGACTCTCAAGGTCTATACTTCCATGACTGAGTCCCCGGAGATGCAGAACCCGCTGTCGTGGACCGCCCCCGGCTTCACCCTCGATGACTTTGACGTGGTTCACATCCCCGGTGGCCACGACAAGAGCGTCCGGCAGCTGATGGACTCGGTGGCTGCCCAGAAGCTGATGGCCGATTTCTTTCCAAAGACCAAGAAGCCAGGAAAGAAGATCGTGGCAGCCATCTGCCACGGCCCGTTGTTGCTGTGTAATAGCCTGGGCGCAGATGGCAACAGCGTCTTGTACCACTGCACGTCCACGGCGTTGCCAGCGTGTTTTGAGGCGTTGTCCTACCACGGAACCAAGCTGTTCCTGGGAGACTACTACAAGACCTACGGAGCCGGCAGCGAAAACGTCGAGGACTCGGTGAGTTTTCCTGCCTTTTCTTCTGGTGGAACAGCCTCTGACACCCCGCAGATGAAGAGGGCCCTCAAGGACCCAAGCCAGTTCAAGAGTCGATGGATCCCCAACCAACCGTAGGCATCTCATTTGAACCCTGGCGGTCTTGCTTACTGAAATATTCTTCCAGGTTTGTGGTGGAAGACCCAGAGTACAATTACATCAGTGCCCGCTTCCCCCCAGATGCAGCAAAATTCTCCGAAATGGTGGTCAACCTGGTCCACCTCGTCCAAAGTTACAAGGACGACGACTCGCGCAGCGGATAAACGGACGCTTCTCCGCCCGGAATTACGAATCTGCAGATATTGGAAACGTTTGGGAAACGGCCAGGCGCGTCGTGTAGGAGTGTTTCGTCTACCTAGACATTAAGATCTTTGACCATGGCCGCCCAGGTATGCGTAAAGGGTCTTTGGGGGCGCCGCCAGTTGGCATAAACTAGGTTTTCTCCAACACTGTAGCTCTGCGAGCCTTATGCTTAAACAGCGCGGCAACCACTCCCGTTCATGGATCTATCTACTCAGTGATTTGTGATTTGATGTCAGTGACGACGAACCGGTTCACTAGAAATGCTGACACGAATTTCCATTTTGCCCATTTAAAGTGATCCAGAGTGTTAGTCCGAGGGTTTCTACGTCCCGCCCGTCGTGGTCGTTCCAAGTGAACATCACCTCCTGACTTGGTACCGAAACGACGCAATTCATCCCCAATCTCAAATTGTGACGTCTTTGAACAACCAGAAACAAACGAGCATGGCAATGCAGTCATCAGCCTTGTCCGTCGAGGACTAAGACGCGGCCGCGATCCCGGGAGCCCTATTAGATGTCGCTGCCCAAAGAGAAGGCATGCGTCGTGATAGACCCCCCCCCGCCCCCCCAGGGAGCTCATGGTCTGTAACTCTCATCACCGCAGCCGGCCTATGAATAGTTTCTCCATCATTATAACCGAGACACAGAACCTTACCGGTGGGCCGGCGGGCTGTCGTGTCCACGTCCAGAATAGCCAAGAAAGTTGACGCACCATCGAGTTGAAACTCTGCTGCAACGACAACATCAGTATCACGCTCTGTAAACACCACATTTCGTCGATTCCGTAAGTGTGTATGTATTGCAAGGAAAAGTGTATTACTAGCCGGATCGTCTGCTGGTAGTGGTTGATACGAGGGGCGAAGTTCATGTAACAATCCGATACCCCTGATGCGATGCTCCTGATGTCTTCCGCCCCCCCCCCCCCAAAAAGAAGATTGATCATTCCAGCAGTTCCAAAGCCAGCCGCATCAAGATAACTCTCCCAGAATGACAACCAATTGCTACTATAGGCCCTCTCATAGCGAAGCATATACCCCAAGGGCTAGGGCGGAACTCGACCGGCAGCCACAAAATCGCGTCACCGTTGACAGTTATCCAACACCCATCTGGGCTGATGCCAACTCCTTTAAAACCACCACACTCTTGCGGAGTGCGCAAAACCGTAGAAGTGGCCTTGGAGACTGACTCACTAATAGCAAGAGCGCCTCTGTCGGTGATTACGTGAGTATCGCCAACATCAAACGACAGGCTGTGGGAAACCATTCCGATATTAGTTTCTTGAACACAGACGCCCGTATCAGCGCGCCAGATCCGTACCGTCCTGCCGTCTGAAGCTGACGCTATAAGGGCCGAATCGTGTGAAAAAGCTACTGATATAACAGTATCCCTATGGCCCTCAAGTTTATGAATACAGTTGCCTGTTTTGGTGCACCAGAGCTGTACTTTGCTGTGGCGGGACCCCACTACTAAAAGGGATGAATCGTACGAAAAGGCCATCGTTTTAGCTTCAATCTCATAGTCCATGAGTTCCAGGATACAGTCGCCCGTTTTGGTGCACCAGAGCCGTATCATTGAGCTCAAGTGAAATGAAGACGCCACGAGGGCCGAGTCGTGTGAGAAGACCGCTAAAGCGTTGTAGTCTTTGAGTTTCTGGACGTAGTCGCCTGTATCTCCACACCAGAGCTCTACCCCAGAATGTGACGTTGACAACACAAGGGCCGAGTCATGCGAGAAGGAGATGAGGTCGCCCGCATGGCCATTGAATTCCCGGACGCAATCGCCCGTATCGGTGCGCCAGAACCGTGCCTGTTCGCGTGACACCGACGCCACAAGGGCCGAGTCATGCGAGAAGGCCACCGACCTGACAGTGCAGCTATGGCCCTTGAGCTCCTGGTCGCACTTATACATAGTGCGCCAAAGCCGGATTGTCCTGTCGTCTGAAGCTGAGACTATGAGGGCTGAGTCGTGCGAGAAGGCCACTGATCTGATATCGTCGCTATGGCCTTTGAGCTCCTGTATACAGTTGCCTGTATTAGTGCACCAGAGCTCTAATGTCGTCCCTGAATTCGATACTATAAGGGCTGAATCGTGCGAGAAGGCTACTGCTGTGACGTGACCATAGCTCTCGAGTTCTTGTATACAGTCGCCTGTATCGGTGCGCCAGAGCTGTACTGTCGTTGTCGAAGCTAATGCTACAAGGGCTGAGTTGTGTGAGAAGGCTATTGCTGTAACTTCGTTACCGCAACTGAGTTTGCGGATACAGTTGCCTATATGAGTGCGCCAGAGCTGTACTGTGTCATAGCTAGAACGTAACGCTATAAGAGTTGAGTCGTGCGAGAAGGCTAGAATGTTGTTCTTATAGCCCTTGAATTCCTGGATACAGTTGCCTGTATTGGTACAACAGAGCCGTACTATTCCGTCACTAGAAGTTAACACTATAAGGGCTAAGTCGTACGAAAAGGCTACGGAGGTAAGGGTGTAGTAGTTGTAACCAAGGTTTAGTTCCTTAATACAGTCGCCTGTAGCGGTACACCAGAGCCGTACTGTTGCACAAATATCAGCCGACGCTATAAGAGCTGAATTGTACGAAAAAACCGCTGATTCAACCGAGCCCGTATGGCCCTTGAGTTCCTGAACACAATCACCTGTGTTGGTACACCAGAGTCGTATTATCCGGTCGCGTGAAGCTGACACTAGAAGGGCCGAGTCGTGCGAGAAGGCAATTGAGCTGACTTCATCGCTACGGCCCTCAAACTTCTGCAGACATTGGTCCCAGTCGGTCTCAGCTTCTGGTCGGAGTGCTAGCCAGGTAGGAATATCGCTTTGAAACGTCTGACGAACTATACTCTTCATAGGTGCAAAGGCGAGCGCAGAGGAATACAGTTGAAGGGGCGAAATGTTAATAACTAATAGGTTTGAGCGAATAAATCTGACTGCATCATCGACAAACTTTGACAGATTATCATTGTCCTATAACAGATATTAGAGTGATTACTTATAAGCTTGAAGCTAAGAGATCTCTTACCCGGAATTTAGTCTCCAAAGCTTGAAGCATGGAAAGACTTTCAGAAGCCCTACCCATGAGACTCAGCGCTTCCAGCCAGTGCAAGAAGTGGCGAGAAAGGAAGCTGTAGACAACAGCAGACAGTTCGGCCTCACTCCCAGCTTGTTGTAGGTGGTACACCCAGTAAAGACAAGCATACTGAGTCTCTGGGGCCAAGCCTGTGTCGACTATGTGGCGTTCGATATCGGACCGGAGAGTTCCAGGGGCTTTGAGACCGCAAACATCCTGACGTAGACATTCTTGCATGACTAGTAAACATCTCTTGCCTAGATGGTAATGAGTCTGCTTTGATTCAACCCAGAACGGGTTCTTGTCTCGTTGAGTGTTATCTATTAGAAAGTCCCGAAAGGACAGGTGAAGAAGTCTCACGGGAGACTTGGTGTCTTTAGGGACGCTTAAAACAGAATGAAGCCAGTCAAGTCTGATGCCCACCCTGTCGCTGGGAATTCCCAAGAGTTGCGCTAGCGCACCTCCCGGGAGAGGACTTGAAAGCATGATGATAGAGCCGATAATGAGGCGAAAATCCTCAACCACGCTTTCCTTCTGGTCTGTTGAAAGACCAATGAGCTGTTGATCTAGGACCGGTTGGTAGGTCACTTCAAACTTCCATGCGAGTGGGCGCTTCGAAGAAAGGGCTTCAGTGTCGTAAGCTAAGACCCGGCGTAATTGCTGATCTGGGCTGCCACAACTGTGTTGGCCGAGGAAAAGACATGTTGTTGCCGCAAAGATGAACAGCGGGATGGCCATTTTGACCAGGCGTTGGATTTGGGGTTGTCCTGGCCAAGTATCAGGCAACTGCCGCTCCGTTTCAACTATCTTATTCCAGGATGTTCGGATCTCGTGAAGCTCGTGTTCTAGAAATGCCTGAATGTCTCGCTTGATTTCAAGCTGTGGTATCTCATGAAGGTTCAGGTCCTGATAAGTGCCCTTAACTTCGTTGAACCCTAGCCGGATAGGCAGCTCTGGTCTGCTGGTGAGAAAGACTTTAAGTCTTGGAGATTGAAGAGCCTTGACGCGGGAAAAGAGTTTAATAACGAGTTTTATGTCGTTATCTCGCTCGCACTCATCGAGGGCATCAACAACAACAGCAATTGGGCAGCCTTTGTGTTCCTCTGCTTGTATCTTCGACAAAGGTTCGAGGACAAGCTTCTCGAATTGTTCTCGCAAGGCTTTGTTGAATATGGTCGAGTCGGTATCAATAGCCTCTTTCATGTGAGACGCTAGCGCGGGTCGAGTCTTCGCCAGCTGCGAAGCTATCGTCGGAAAGAACTTGGACATGCTCCCCCGATCAGTTTCGCCTCTTTTGAAGAAGAAGCTGGCGCCCAGTCGGTTCGTTCCAGCCAAGGACTGAGCAATGGTACGAGAGATTGTCGACTTCCCCGTGCCTGCCATGCCATTTAGCCAAAAAACCGGCTTAGTGTCGGCAGCATCAACCCATTTATCGATCTGCTCCAGGAGCTCGACGCGTGTAGTAGGTAGGCAGGTTGCGTTGTGTTCTTCGGCGTGAGAGTCAAATGAGGCCCCATCTGCGACCGGTAGACGGTTAAGAGCGTTGATGTGGTCGGACTTCTGAGTAAAGGTTCTGTAATGAAGGTTAGTAATATGACCGATGATATCTTTGGTTGTGACTTACTTGAGATCTTTCACTTCTTGTTGAACTAGGTAGGTTCTTGTCAGTAATTACATTAGCTTCCTAGACTTGCAGGATACTAACGTGATTGTATGGCCTCAACGACTTGTTTTGTCTCTTCGAGCTGCCTGGGCGGAACATACTCAATCAATTCCACCGCAAAGGCTGCCGCTGCAGCGGCCGCGTATCGTTGCCACCGATCGTTCTTGTGCGAGTCCGCATAGTCACAGATACCGCGTATCACCAGACAAGGAAAGCGATCCATCAGGCCTGCAGCTTCCATCTCCACACAGAGACACTGCTGTCCAGTGTCTTCCAGAAGACTGTCCCGAGTAGCTGCATCCTTGATGAGTTTGTTCCCAGAGGCAATGACACCAAAGTGGATTTCTGGGTCGGTTGACTCCCGCGGTTCACGCTTCACCTCCCAAGAAAGGTCACACTTGTCACAAGTGTTCCCACCGACATGGTCGTGTTGCGATCCAAACAGCCGATCGTTCTCGACACCCTGGTGGGTATAATCACTTCTGGGGCGTTTCATAGGAGGGTTCGCTTCCAACATCGCTTGGAGTAGATCCGGTACTTTGGAGGGTGCAATCTCATGCTCCGCCTGCAAACTTGACAATGCATTGAGAAGTACCAGAGGGGGCTTGTCGAGACAGCCCTTCCGCTCCCAGGTGCCCTTAGACTTTGCCTTTCCGATGTCATATTGCACCACTCCTCCAGTTGTACCGTCAGGCTGGCTCACAACGATATCACCGAGTCGGATATCCCGTCCTAGATCGGGCCGGGCGATGCCTCCCCCGATGCCGACCAAGAAACCGATCCGAATGTGAGACAAGGAACGCACCAAGTCTTGTGCGGTAGTTGCTGCAGATGTGGTCCCGTAGACACCCGCAGAAAGCGAAGCGATCACAATGCAGTGTTCACCTATCCGCCCCCACGTGTAGGAGTTCGCGTCGGATTCATGTTGGTGGAAGCCTTCAGGCACCTCATGGCGATCGTGGAGCAATGCGGTCGCTGCTGCTCGCTCGATGGGAAGAGCAGCAATCCAACCGATAGTGTAAAGCTCCGGGCTTTTGAGTCGGGTTCTCATGGCTTGGTAGGACCACCACAGATCATGAGGGTTTAGCCCAAAGTATGTCTTTCGTCTGGTGGCAGTCGTATAGAGGGGAAGACATAAAGATGCGGGGTTATCGTCGCGGTTTTCTTGGTCAGGCCATTGACATATCTCCATCATTTAAGCGCGCCAATAGGCAGTTGTTAAGTACTAACGGTCACAGAAGAGCCCCCAAAGAACGTGAAGTCGGTATCATCCATTCTCATTTTTAATTCACTTTCACTTTATGAGTTTTAATGCATCTCCTTAACTAAAGTATTAACCACAACGAATCATGTTCGCAGAGTGCGATGAGCATCACACATGGAGGTAGAACAGGAAGAAGCCATCAGCCCGGCCCGCAAGGCTAGTCACAGCCAGGGTGTTGGGTGGAAGAGTTTGGCGATGAAGCTGTTGCGAGAGTCTCTGCTTCATAAGTTAATGTTTCAAATATATTGATAGTTTGAAAAGTAACAGATTCAGGAGTTTGAAAAAGCGCGGGAAGAGAAGCGGCAGGCGCCCAGATGATGCACCGAGGCTTACGTCTGGATTGCGAAGCGTGCGTACATAGCATAAAAGAAAAGCGTATACTCGATTCGGCCTCTACGAGGCACATCACTTTCTTCTTTTTCTCTCTTTCGCCCCCCATCAATCCGCCCAGAATGACTTCGGAGCCGCAGCTTTCTGGCCGAAGGATTCAAGTCATTGGGGTCACGGGCGCCGGAAAGGTACGTTGAACTTTACTCTTGCAGAAAATGCAATGCCACATCACTGTACTAACGCCGCACTCTGATGCTAGAGTACATTCGCACGGCGACTAGGCAAAGAGCTTTCAATACCGGTATGCGAATTGGACCCTCTGTTCCACGAGTCCAGAGCCGGCGGTGCATTATCGGAAGACGACGCCCGACGTAGCGTCCGGGCCCTGGTGGAGTCGAACGACGAGTGGATTCTGGACGGCAAGTACGTTTATTCTGATCTCGCCTGGGGAAACCATGCTTAGCTAAACGCACAGTCACTGGGTTCAGCTGAGGGACGTATCTTACAACCAAGCGACAGACATCATTTGTAAGGAGGATTCATTGGTCTGCCGCGACTGCTGATTTGCTGATTTGGCATCTTCTTTACTTCGTTTCTTAGGGATTGATACGCCACTGCCGTTGGCACTATGGCGTGTCGTTACTCGCACCATCTGGGGTAAGCTCCTCTCTTCCCTCATCCAATTCCTCTGCAAAAGGTCGCTGATGAGACCACATCCGTACTGACTGTCGGGTACAGAAGTGCTGACTATCCCCGGGGTTCTGCGAAGGGAGCTCTCCGGCAATAGCCTGATCGCAGCGTCCCTCCGAGTGCGAGCAAAGAAACACGCCAATTGGAGCAAGCAGGTCGCAAAGGATGCCAGGTGGAAACGATTGGGCGGCTGGCGCGGCCGTGATCGCTTCCTAGCAAGAGTGAGAGACATGCTCCGAGCATCCTAGGAATCAACGCATACCGCATTCGCAAGTCAATGCAGAGAGAATTAGGCAACACGAAAACGTGGGAAAGCCCTTCAAAGTGGTCGTATCCAGCACTTCCTTCAGTCTATTGTTGTTAATGCGTTGCCTTTCTTGAGAGTGAAGGTATGTTGACCACGTGCCTTTTGTCGGGTGGGTGCGGAGAAGACGGGCGGCGCCTCCACAAGAGTACTGGGTACCATTGGCATACAGTCATTTGCATTGGCGGCGTCCAAAACCATGAGTCAGGCAGCTGCTAACTACGTGGTTTTTGTATGCCCAGTAGTAAAATCAACTAAACATTTAGCTATTAATACCTTAATATATAGGGTATGCGCTATCATAAAATTTATACTATTAAATACGCCTAATTAAGGCGATTACAATAGTACTACTTTTATCTACGCACATACTCTACGTATAAAGATATTTAGGTAAAAGTAGTTTTAACTATTAACTTAGTAGTTTAGCTAGTTTAGGGAAAAAATTAAAAAAAAATTAGAAAATAACGAAACCCCCTATAAGTGGTTTTGGAAAAAGTTAGCAAAATACAGCCCAAAATCACTAGATTATTTACACTTAAATTACTTAATGCGTAGTATGTATATCTAAATAAAAAAGATATTACTATAATTACCTCAATTAAGTATATCTAATAATATAAATTTTATAATGGCGTATACCCTGCGTACTAAGGTATTAATAGCTAAAAATTCAGTTAATTTTTAATTTCATATCAAAAGTCAGTAGTCAGCAGCAGTCCCACTTATGGTTTTGGACGCCGCCGATGTAAACGACTGTACCAGCTGCCTGCCCCGGCGCGACGCGGGCCACTCGATATAGCACTGTCCTTGCTCGCTGGAGCACGGCAAGGGGGGTCGCAGAGTGGTGCTTCCTCGTGAGGAGGGGCATTCCACTTGCGCAGGTGGCAGTCGCCCCTGAGACCCAGAGCTGCCAGGCGCACGGTCTTGTGGCTGGGGCGTGCGCCCTTAACCCTCCGAACTCGATTGCAACATGGATGCACGTGGAGGATGGTTGTGGTGGTGACCGTGGTCGCGGCAACTTTAATTGTATGGAAAGTATAGAGAATTGTTAGAAAGTCCTATCTATGTTGTGTGTGACCCTCCAGCTTCGCGTCTCTTTTCCCAACTCAGTTTTCCCCTCTGCTGGCTTTTAACTTATTTCTTAATGCGTTCCCCGTATTTCGCACCACGTTCTACTTCAGACAATGGACGGCCGTAGTCGTAATCGGGCTCGGGATCTCGTTCAGGGCGACGGCCCCGATACACCATACCGTCCCAAATCTGACCGGGCGAGCCGCCAGAGCCCAGGTTCGAGTACAACTCCGCATAGCCAAGCACCCCGACATACGCCCAGCCAACATCGTACTGAGTTGTACCATCGACTTCCATGTAGCCTTCGTCGTCGTCCTCCTCTTCATCATCGTCTGCTTCGTCCTTTTCTTCTGGCGTGTAATCTTGATGCAGGCCATTGACGATAACGACACTTCCCGTGCTACTCAAACACCACTGAAATCCTATCAACTTCCCCCCGTGCAGTCTCGCCACGATACTCTTGAGGCAGACCTCGTCGACGTACAGACAGAACTTGTACCGAGGGAGATAACCTGCAGCCCAAGGCCTGTCCGCTATTTCACCATCGCGTTTCTGTTCCTCCACCCACGCGAGGAATCGCGTCCGCACAGTAGCCTTGGACGCACCCTCCAGAGCCGTGCGATCCTCGATAACTGTCCATTCGAGATGAGGGCCGAGCTGGTCTTCTAGCTTCGAGTCGTGGAGCTCGTCGGCGATCGCTGCCTTGAAGAGGTTGAGGAAAGTCTGCCACTCGTCATCGTTGTCGTACACGCCTCGCAGAATCACGAAACCCCACATGGACAAGCCTGTCGCGACGCTGTTGTTGATGATGGTAGCGAGGTCTCCGCTCGCGGGTTGATAGCCCTCTGGGTAACCAGGGCCAGTATTAGCTGCGTTGGGCATTTCGAAAGGTTACGCTGCAGGGCGGGCTAAGCAGATTGTGTGTGAAATTTGGGGGGTTGATAAAGGATAAGATCAAATAAAGCCTCACTTTGTCGCGTTGTTTAAGCTACTACCGTTCATACTGGACGGCCGTAGAACTTTTGAGGCACTTGGAGATCAGGGTAACGACTTGGAATTTAAGTATCTACTAGAACTGAACCACACTGCTTAGTCACGCTCAAGCCTAGTAAGGCCCACTGCCCCTTGGCTCCACTCCGCCTTAATCGGTTTTCCACAAATTACACTAGCAAAATTACAGGAATTTCCGATATTACTGATCCACCCACCCAACCCATGTTTAGCCCTGGACCCTGACCAAGAGATGTCGGGCCGTCCCCCGAGGCTTGTTCTTTTTAGCGTGGGTCTAGAGCGCTTTGACAATCTTGATGACGATGCCATCCGCCCTGGCCTTGCTGTTCTTGAAATCGGCAGAGTCGTAAGCTGCGTTCTTGGTGTTGACGGCAACACCCATCTGGCCACCGTTCTGGGCGCAGCCGAGCAGGGCAGCCTGGCGCTGGGCCTCGGTAGCCTCCTCACCACCATCGATGGTGCTGGCAATGTCTTCGTACAGGACGGCCGACTTGACAAAGGGCGAAACGTGCTTGGCGAGGATGAGAATGGTGCTGCCCTCAGGCAGTATAAGGGACCACTCCTGGCAAGTCGCAGCAGTCGGCATCTGGTAGAAGGCGCTCATGCCAGAGTTGCTCTGCCCGACGAAGCGCAGGTACGAGGCCAGGTACTCGAGCTCCTCAGTGTCGATCTCCTGGGAAGTGCCGCCATCGACGCCGTAGCAGATCTTGTTCTTGCCTTCAACACATGACTGGCGCGACTGCAGAGTCGCAGGGACTGCGGGCGAGGCACCGACGAGAGAAGCTGCGGCTAGCAGGAGGGTGGTGAGAGAGAAGACCTTGGAGACCATTGTTGCTAGAGGATGGATTCGAGTGGGGAAGAGGAAGAAGAGGCGGGATCAGACGGGAGGCTGGATGGAGTGAGTTGCATAGGAAGAAGGGCCATGGTAAATGCGGATAGCGTCCGTATTATGTACACAGAATCAAAAGTTGTAGTATGAGGGCGTTCGGTAATCAACGCGCGCCAACCGCCGACAGACAAATTTTTCAATGACTTCTCGCCGTTGTTGCTAGTATACCGTAGGCTCCAGCCTTGGAATAAGAAGCAAGCTTACTTAGGTCACGATGGTATTGTGTACCTCATCGACACAATTATGAAATGGTCTTGTCAGCCTGCATAGGCGTGACTTGTCAGATTACATGGATTTGAGCCGGCTTGAAACCACTGAATCCTACAACTGATACCTTCCTCCTTAGGGGTTGCAGCCGTTCCTTGCTGATATCCATAGTTAAACCATGTTTAGCTATATGGATGTTGCCAACATCATGTTGGTTCATCGGGAGGAGCCGCTTTGGGGCGCCGGGAGGTTCGGGGCGCCGTGTGACTACTAGTCGGTCGTCTTCCGGGCTGGCCGCCTAGGTGCCTGCAGGGGGTTCTAGGGTCTATGAGATGTGGCGTGATGTCTGGCGAGCGGCAACGGAAGTTCCTATATCAACCAGGGCAGGACCAACAACATGAAGTGCAATTTCACAGCCGTACATGATCTAGACCTTTGCGGTTAGAGTCGGGCAATGAGTGGGCGGGCCTTTTGGATGCAGAAGTACCAATGTCCGCTCCTGTGGGTTATGGATCTATGGAGGGGCTTGAGTGACATCGCCTCATCACTAGGCAGGGCGCGAAGGAAAGTGATGAAGAACTGAAAATTGCGTGCAAAGGCTATGATTCAGGAACAATAATGACTCACGTTGAGAGAAATAGATCACGATCCATCGTGGGCGTACATAGTCTGGTGTTTTGTGTATACTAAGATCGAGAAGGACATTAATTGGACAAGCAAAAATGAATTGCGTGCGCTCCTTTCCCGGTGGCAACAAACGCGATTTTGAGGAAGGACTTTGGTGCAAAGAGGTAGTAATGTACCTAGGTAATGTTCAGAGCCAACACTATCCATAGGGCCATCCAATCACACAACACACTGTGACTCAGCGTGACCCTTTGGTAGGCCCCACCAACAGCCGGAATGACCCCCCCCCCAGCCCTGTGACGGATCGCCTCTTAGCCCCAACGCAAAGCCTGGCGCATGTTCCATCCTTCGTCCAAAATCGGTTTCGGCCCACCCTCTTCAGCAAGACAGTAGCTGTATTTGTCTTCGAGCTGGCACTTGGCTCTCTTCCCCTTCTCCTTGCCGATGGCAAGGCTGGGATTCAACTTTATGAAATCTTGAATGTTCACGTTGTTGAGGTCTGTCACGTAGCTGCACCTATTGAGGAGTCTGATGTTGTCGTCGCTCATCAACAGCTCGTTGTCGCCCCACAGCGCCATCAGATCCGGATCGGTGAGAGCGCGGCCATTGACAAACATGTTGCACTTGGCGCTGGATCCCGGGGCGATTGGCTTGCGAGCAGTGATGGGGATCGTGCTGTTGCGCTGCATGCTTGTGAATTCTGGAAACCGGCCAGACTGGGCGGATCCAGCGAAGAGACTATCATGCGCTGGTTAGCGCAACTAGAATCCATCACTTTTTTTCGAAAGAAGAGAGAGCAAACCTTCGCGGGCCGACGCAAGTGACATAACCTTCCCAACGGGCGATATTCGAGCACTTGTCGTCGATCATTTCATTCATGGAGCGGAACTGGCTCTCTGAGATGCTGTACTTCTGAGCGATGGAGGCACATGTTTCGCCAGGACTACACGTGTGCGCGAGTCAGCAACCTTTCTCTTAATCGTGTAGTGCAATAGTGGAAAAGGTCAATGAGACTTACACGATGGTATGGATGTCACAAGGCTTATCGAGGCACAATTTGGTGCCCGCCGGCGGCATCACCTCGCAGTTGATGTCTATCGCGTTCTTCTGGATGAGGTTCACAGTGGAAGTTCTCTGAGACCGCGAGATATCATCGCACGTGTCGCCTTCCTGCATCGTGTACCAGCGCTCGCACTGCCTCGTGTCGCCCGTCTCACCAGCAGACGCCACTCTCATTGGGCTGGCTTCGGGCTTGATGTATGTGGTTGCAATGACAGGCTCAAATGCGGTATCTTTGCAACCGGCCTTGGCCTGTTCGAATCTTTCCACGCGGGATTGTGTGACTCCGAGGGGCGACGCGATCATGGCAGCGAGAGGTCCAAGGAAGCATTCGTGGCACTTGTCAACCTCGACGGAGCCGTCTTTCCACTCGCTGCGGAGTTCATCGCAGAAGCGGTCACTGGCCTTATCCTTGTAGCAGTTGATGTCGAAAGTGTAGGCAAATTTGTCGACGAAGTAGAAAGCTAACGATCGCAGGTGGACGCAATGGTCAGCAGGGCTGAAACTCAACATTCTTTTCATGTATCCGGTCCGGTCACTTACGAGGATAGACAGTCCCGGAGTGATGGACAGCGTCCTGAGGGTCAGTGCAAGTGTCGAAAATCTTGACACGCAATGCGTGAAGCTCCTCACGACACTCGGGCCGGCAGATTTGTTCGAGTTCTTCGCGTGGAAGAACACTGACGCTGTTGCTGGTGCTGCGATCCGTTCGCTCGAACAACAGATGATCGCACTGTTGTAGCTTTGTGTTGAGAACTTCAACGCATGCGTCGCTCAAGCCCAGCACGTCGTAGGACTGGGTATTCGGTTCAAGAAACTGCTGAGCTTGGGCGAAGGGACCCCAACTCGCTAGAACGACCAAAATGATGCTCGAAGAATGCATGATGAGTGCTGCTTTGGTTCTCCGTGCTTTCGCAACACCAGGTCTTGAGTTGTGCGGAGAATGTGTTGAACAGGAGAGAAGTCGGGGGCATCGAGACGTCTTTGCAATTCAAGTGCGCAAAGTGACTTGATCATTGCTTCCTCCACTCGACAAAAGGTCCATCGAGAGTCTGCCGCTTACGACTTTTCCTCCCAGGCTGTTCACCCCTGCCTCCGAGTGAAGGGGTCCAGGTCATCCGGCTGCAAGGCTCATGGTTACGCCAATCCTTGACCTGGCCGGCAGGAAAAAGCATGTCAGCTCAAATGCACATTACCTGCGCCGCCCTGTCAATCCCTGTGGGTATTGATCTAGGCTCGCGTAGCCCCCAAAGTCCCAAACCTCCATTTACCCGTGCAATATTGGCTGTATGTTTTGGCAGCCTATTCTTCTAATTGCCTATTCTGGTATCATGCCCGAGAAGGTATGTGGATTGACTGCTTCGATTTATCAAATCACATCTTTTTCACCCATATTGCTGACTGCTTTGTTCTCGTATCTTGTGACGAGCGGAGCCGGTCATGCAAGGCAACATGCCTTTCACTCTATATCTCGAGGTTTCTGAATGCTTGAGCGATCCATGTCAGGGCAGGGCTGTGGCCTTGCTTGAACCTCTGACTGGACCCCTCGCTGTTTTGAAAAGTTCCTCGGCGTCTGCCCGAGACCCCGACGGGCATCAGAACACTTGCGTCTAGATTCCAGTAGATCGGCCCACCGGCATAGATGGGCTCGCGAAGAAGTTTAGAGAGTTGTATAGAACTACCCGCCCAGCCCGGTGTTTGGTGGTGAAGTCTGTTTCGTCCAGCTTCTCAAAGCACTCCTCCGTTGTCCATCACTGTTTACTTTTCCTTCTTTTTTGCCTCTCAGCACGACATAAGATGCTTTTCCCTTGGCTCGCCGTTGTGGCCTGCCTAGGGATAGACGGCGCTCATGGGCTCTCCGTCGCCTCGCAGTCCACTGAACCCACCAGCCGAAGTGTGTTCGCCGACGTAGACCTCCCTGGCGTCTGGTCCGCGTCTATATTCCAGCAGCTCCGTGCCCGGGCCGTCTCTACGTCCGGCTCACTCCTTCATTCCCGCGACGAGAATCTCCCTGCTCTGTTGAGCAATGTCACCGAGCCTCAGCTACGCAAGGCCCGAGAGATAGTCGAAAAGGCTGTCGAAGAGGCCGCTGTCCGTAATCGTAAGCGTCTTGACAATCCTCTTCGGAACAACTACCGGCTTCAAGATGGAACCAAGATCTATAGTCGTGATGAGGCACCAGCCCTGCTCCCCATCACCGATGAGATTGCAGATGCTGCTGCTCTCGTTGCAGAGGCTGATGTCTTCGGGGACAACTTCGAGCTCACCAATGGCAGCACCATCGTCCAGCCGGAAACTCGTCAGAGCAAGGGCTTCTGGATGGAGGACATGAAACATCAAGGCGCATGGCCTTGGGGCAAGAACGAAGCCGACTTCAAGGTTTTCCGTAATGTGAAGGACTATGGGGCAAAGGGTGACGGCAAGACTGTAAGTTCCATCTTGTGTCATGACACTGCCATTGGATGCATATATTTGAACACTTCATTGTAAGAGATGTCCTTCCAGCTAATACGACTTCCTCTTCATCAGGACGATACAAAGGCTATCCGAAAGGCTATCGAGGAGGGAGGCATGTGCGGAGATGGGTGTTATTCGTCTACCACCCACGGAGCCATCATCTACTTCCCCTCCGGCACTTACCTTGTCAGCTCTACCATTGAGAAACACTATGGTACACAGCTTATTGGCAACGTCAGTTCCTTCCTTGATGCCCTCAACTGAGTGTGTTCGTGAATGCTAATTGGGTCCTGATGGTTGTGAGAGCAGCCCAATGACCGCCCTGTCATGAAAGCTGCCAAGTTCTTCGTGGGCCTCGGCATCTTCTCCACAAACAAATACTATGGCGACAACCAAGAGGACGAAGCCAAGCAAGAGCATGCGTGGCATATCAATACGGTGAGTGACCTTGCGTTCATCTGCGTACCGCTGAGGGCGACATGATGCTGGAGCTGGACCAATCTGACCTTGATATGTGTCTCCGCTTCTGTTCAGGGCATCTTCTGGGGCCAAATTCGTAACTTCGTCATCGACATGACTGGCGCGTACAAGAAAGTCATGATGTCCGGGCTTCACTATCAGGTCTCACAGGCGACGAGTCTGCAGTATGTGGAGTTCAAGGCCTCGACGGAATCCGATGCTCAGCAGAGGGCTATCTGTAAGTGTTCCCCTGGTTTCTCCTGGTCTGTCTACGATGTGTTTCATGTTTTTGACGACCATGTCTCTCACACAGTCGCGGAAAACGGTAGTGGTGGACACATGAGCGACCTTACGTTCACGGGCGGCAAGTTCGGTATTTGTAAGTCTCATCTACCCGAAAAGGACGTGCCGAACAACAATATGGTACCGGAACTCGAACTGACAGTACGCAACTTGACGCAGACGGTGGCAACCAACAGTTCACCGGTCAGAGACTCACTTTCACCAACGTCCGCACCGCTGTCCAACTCATCTGGGACTGGGGCTGGACATGGAAGTCTGTTCTCGTCGATGGATCTACTACAGCCTTCAAGCTCGTCTCGGAGGATGGCTCGCATGGCATCGGCGGCGCGCTCATTGTTGATTCGGTAATCAAGAATACCAAGACCGCTATAGCCATGTACTCCCCCACGAAAGAGCTGGGTAAGGGCACGACCGGCTTGACACTGGACAATCTCAAACTTGAGAACGTCGAGGTCCTCGTTGACGAGACGAACGACGGAGAGAGCTCCGTACGCAGCACCAAAGTCAACGGCGGTAAGCAAGATGTTGATCTCTGGGTCCTCGGACGATCGTACCAAAACAACACGCTCGGAAAGGATCTCATTGAGGAAACCACTTCTCCACGCGCGCAGGGGATGCTGGACTCGAAGAACCCTCTCGGTCTCGCAAAAGATCCTTATTTTGAGAGGGCAAAGCCCCAGTACGAGTCTTATGCGGCTTCAGACTTTGTCAGCTCCAAGGGTTCCGGCTGCAGAGGTGATGGCAACAGTGATGATCGAGGGTGCTTGCAGGGTGTGCTTGATAAGGCGGCGAAAGACAAGAAGATTGTCTTCATCGACGCCGGCACGTATGTCTTGCAAGACACTTTGCATATCCCACCAGGGTCTCGCATCGTTGGTGAGAACTGGGCCCAGCTTGCAGCGTCGGGAAGCAAATTCGGTGATGAGACGTAAGTGCCGTTTTTCGATTGCAGACTCCAATGTTGTTGTGATACTGTTGCTGACAATCTGCTTGGGGATCTAGACAGCCTCGACCGCTCATCCGTGTGGGAAACGCGGGCGACAAGGGCACGGTCGAGATGCAGGACCTCATTATCACTTCCAAGGGCGAGACACCTGGTGCTCTCTTCATCGAGTGGAACATTGAGGCCGAAGGCGCGGGTATGGCTGCTATGTGGGAAGTGCATGTCCGCGTCGGTGGGACGGATGGAAGTGGTCTCACGTCGACCAAATGCCCTCCAGTTCGATCAGGAGTCGCGGCGGGATGCAAGGGCGGAAGCATGATGATGCATCTCACAAAATCGGGCTCCGCCTACATTGAGAACGGTTGGTACTGGGTTGCCGACCACGATCTTGATGATCCTACGTGGGAGGACAACAACAATAAGATGGTAAGTGACATCGACCTTATGTTATATGTCCTCTCAACAGTACATGTATGGACCAATGGGACTGACATTATCACCATCACCACGGCAGACTCAGACGTCAGTTTACGTTGCCAGAGGTTTTCTAATTGAGAGCACCAAGCCGTCATGGCTTTACGGAACGTCTTCGGAGCACTCAGTGTACTACCAGTATGAGTTCTTCAAATCTGCCAACGTGCTCGCTGGCATGATCCAGTCCGAGCAGCCATACTACCAGCCTACACCCCCGCCACCAGCACCATTTGAGTCGGCAGTCGGCGCGTTCAAGGGCGATCCATCTTTTAGATGCACCGCTGAAGACCCGTGTGACTCTGGTTGGGGTCTCCGCGTGGTCGACTCGAGAGACATCACCATTCTGGGCGCTGGACTATACTCGTGGTTTTCGACCTACACGCAAGATTGTCTCGCTACGTCCAGTTGTCAGAAGACCATGGTCGAGCTGTCGGGTAACCAGGGAGAGATCGTGATCCACAATCTCGTCACTATCGGCGCGGTCAACATGCTGAGGTCAGACAAGAAGCTCATCACTTCTAAAGATAACCAGGCGGTGGATTTCCATCCGTTCTGGAGTCAGCTGAGCAGATTCGAGGCTCGCGAGTTCAAACCCCCTACGAGCGCGGAGCCAATCGTCGAACATGGCGACGGTCTAGATCCAACTGAGGCTGCACAGGCAGACCTCAGTTCCGTCTGCAGCATGGCTGACACCTGCGTCGATCCCACAGACAAGACAAAGGCGAAATGTGGTAGCGACTACACGCTGCTTGGGTACGCTTACGATAACTGCTGGTGGGGACAAGCCAAGATGATCTGCTGCAAGACGTCGGCAGCGCCGTCGTCCTGTATGTGGCGCGCCAATTCCGGCAGTCTATCCTCGGACTGTGACGCCCGATGTAATGAGGGCGAGGTCCCTCTGTATGAGGACGCGAACGGAGGCGGCCTGATCGCCGAGGACGTCGAATGCGAGCGAGGCAAAAAGGCCTTTTGCTGCAAGCATCGTGGCTTCTCTGCCCTGACTGCCGGTTGTTCGTGGGAGAAGCAAACCACCTGCTTTAATCAGGAAACATGCTCGGACGGTAAGACGTTCATCGCTTTCCGGAACCTCGGCGATGGAGGACTTGGCTGCTTACACCATGAAAACTACTGCTGTCCGCGCAAACAGCTGGACAACTGCCACTGGGTCGGCAAGGGAGACTGTGCAGACGTATCGTGTAACAACAAGGAGATCACACTGGCCATTGACCACTATGGCGACTCGAGCAGCTCGTGCAACTGGCAGCGCAAGAAGTCGCTCTGCTGTACCAGGAACCTCAAGGCACCTGAGGGGACATGTGCGCCCCATGTCTGCAAGGCAGAGCCTTGGGAGTGCGGGCGCGATCCTTGGGCGCTTGAGGGTGACGAGGACGAGCTCATGGAAGTTAGAGACCTACACGAGGAGTCTGGCGACCATCACCTGGCCATTCGAACGAACCCCAACGACCCAGGAAAGCCAAGCGGCTCGCGCAGGGATTTTGAAGTGTCCATCGAGATTCTCGGTGTTCTCTATAGAGTCTTCCTCTACGCGCGAACCTACACTGGGCCGAGCGGCTCATACGGACGGGCCGGTGGCCCTCGTCCCAACACCAACAGCGATGGCATTCGACTGGGCGGCGTGGCCCGCAATGGGTGTAGCAACATCGAGAGCTTCAACATCGCAAACGAGCTCACCGGCACGGGTCCAAGACCTAACCCCGATAACAGATACGATGGCTATCAGATGGACCACCGCGTTGATCTGCAGTACATGCGCGACCTGGTCCACGCTGTGCTCCACGGCGTGCTCACCAGTGGCGCCGACTTGAGCAGCTCTGTGAGCCCCATACCGTACTCGACGTTTGAGCCGTACTGGAATTGGAACAACAACCTTCTCCCCATCGGTATGCGCCAGATTACTCCGACCAGCCCGAAAAACGTCAATAGCGGAGTCAACAGCATGCGCAACGTCAACAACCGGCTCTTCGAGATTCTCGGCGGTAACAGCAACAGCGGGACGCTCTTCCTGCTCGAGTCGGAGCTCAACCGCGTCAAGGGAGCGATCTTCAACGGTGTGTTTGATGCGACTACGGGTAAGCGTATAAACAAGGTCGATCCTAGGGAGAAGAAGAAGATGGGCGATCAGATGAACGCCCTAATCTCCACAACGGGTACTCTGGCCACCCAGCAGCGCTTCCAGCAGGACCTCGAAGCAGTCGTCGCGGTATGGCGGTACATCCGACGGGACGATGTGTACAACGGTATCCAGGCCATTCGCCGGGCGCTGCGTAACGATATCACCCTCATCGAGAGCGAGACGAGGAAGATCGCGCTCCGCCCGTCCCTGGCAGGATTCACGGCCATCTTTGACGAGCAGGACCCGGACTGGTGGGAGAGAGCTGCGGACGACAGCCGGTCGTGGATCCTGGACTGGCACACACAGGCGCTCGAGGCATTGAGGAATTACGAGCAGAATAATGGAGAGAGTCATGACGAGGCGATCTGGATTCGACAGATGTTGGACGACATCTGGAAGGCGGCCCTGGAATGGATCAAGAGGCCAGACGATATATAGATAGGTAACGGGAGGCGAGATCGTGGCGAGCAACGAGCATGCTCATCATCTGTTTTCCAATATGGTCCTCTTTGTGATATAGATTCGCCCGAATGGGCAAGGCGATTGGGAAAAGAACACGCCGCGCCGAGGATACTTTTTAATATATTCTTAGGGTAGGAGGAGATTTACTTAATAAGTAGAGACCGACTACATTTCCTGTGCTGCCCGCACCTAGATTCTATGCCCGTAGGCCCGCAACGCTGAAGACCGGGTCCGGGCGGCATCTAAGCGCGCCAGCACACTTATTACAGTCGTTTGCATTGGCAGCTTCCAAAACCTAAAGTAGGGCACTACTTACTACACATCAGATATGCGTTTTTTTCACAACACCACATAGAATACTACAAATTTTATTACTAACGGGGTAATTAACCCTATATAAAGGCCTCTAGGCCATTAAATTATATATTTCTTTTTCTTAATAAGTATAAAACTTATACTCCTATTAGTTAACTATAGAGGCCTACCCTATTACTTATTTTAATAATAATTTTAGTAGTATAGTAAAGTCTAACTTTACCTTAAAATTAATACCTTAGTATACTAAATATCCTTACTTACTATCTATTATTCCTATTATCTATTATAATTAATTTATTTTATAATACCTCTTTAAAAGTATTAGGTATTAATTAATTTAGTTAATAACCTATTACTAGCTTCTTTAGTTATTTATACTTATACCCATAAGTAACATAAGGATACTCTTAATAAAAAGCCTTAAGTTGTGTTTTAAAAGCTAATAAATAGGTAGATTATAATTATCTAAATACTAGTAATAAAGTAGTAAGTAGTTAAACTAAAGAATACCCTAACTAATCCCGGGCTGTTATAAGTAAAACCTAGTAAATATTAGGTATTAGTAGTTAAACTAAAAAAGTAGCTAATTATAAAAAAATAAATAGCTATAACTATACTACTAAAAGAGCTATTAAATCCTACTAAAGATAATACTAAAATTAATTTAAGTAATAATAATAGTACTAAAAATAAGACCCTACTTTAAAAATAACTAAATACTTTAACTACTCCTTTTTAAAGTTAATAAAATCCCCCCTCTTCCTAGTAATAATAAGATCCCTTTCTTAATAATAAACAAAATACACCCTCTTAATAGTAATAAGAACCTCCCTTTAAATAAAGCTATACCTATACTCTACACTACTTAAAAATTAAAGTACTCTTTAATAATAACGTTTTTACTAAGAATTAGAGTTTATTTATACTTATAAAGATCCCTATTTATATTTTATATAAGTTAACTTTTAATAGTATACCCTTTCTACCTAAACTTCCTTATATAATTAAGTTATAAAAAATACAGTACAATACTATTAGATCCCTTATACCTAGAAAGTAAAGGGATACTATTATTAATATTAAAAAATAAATCTATAGTTAACTTAAAGCTATACTTAAGACTACTAAGTTATATATTACTTTTTAAATTAAATAGTAAAAAAAAAATACTAAACCTATTTACTTAGTATATTAAGAAAAATATAATACTATAGCTACTAATACCTAGCCGTACTTACTATAGTATATACTAACTAAATAAATCCTTAAAGCTAGTAAGTATAGCAAAGCTATAATTAAAGTAATACTTATTTTTTAGCTTTATATCCCTACTACTATAGAAATATAAGCTACCTACAATACTACATTAATTACCTTACCTACTAAAGCCCATAGTAGGTAACCTTCTTACCAAACTAAACAAAAAAAGTATATTAGTAAAATAGTCACTACTATTAAAAAAATAAAAAATATTACTAAAAATAAATTCTTATAACTACTACACTATTAGTAGTACCCTAAGCTAATAATATATAAAAACACTACTAAAAGCAGAAATTATTTATATACTTAGTATTAAATTACCTTTAATAAAATACACTATAAGTTAAAAATCTTTAATCTTAAGCAATAAAAAAAGGCCCTCCTCAAGGGCAAGGCCAGTATCTTACTTAGTACTCTACTTATAAACTTTATAGTTATAATAAAGAAACGTAAGGGTACTATAGTTAAAAAGGTTTAAAATAAATAAATACTATAAAGTAAGGGCATTTAAACAGCTATTTAAACTAATTTTTTAACTCCTCTTACCCCTATAGTAATACCTAATTAACTAAGTTAAACCTTAAATAATACTATTATAAACTTTTATAGTATACTACTAACCTTACTTTATCTAATATAACTATCACTACTAGTATATTAAGATCAACCTTATTATACTCTATATATATTTATAGCCCTAAATAAGCCTCCTCGTACTCCTACTCTACAGTAATAAATACTTATTTAATTATTATTTTTAATAGTACTAAATTTACTAACTAAACAACATAGTCAAATTAATAACTTTATTATTTAGTTTACTACTATACCGAGTAAGTATTATAATATTAATAACTATCTTTAAATATTATTTAAGCCACTCTATAGCTACTACAGTAGTCTTTACTCTATTAAAGGACTTTTTAATTACTAGTTTAATAAGTAGGGTATTACTCTAAACATTACTAATGTTATTAAATTAAATATTAAAGTTTTTATTAATAATAAAGTCTTTTACTTATATAGTAAAAAGCTAGCCGTATCTATAGAGCCTATAAAAATCGTTAAGCCTTTTAATTAAGTAACTTAGAATACGTTTTATTATTAACTTTATAATACTAGCACTAGTAACTTAGGCCTTTTAAACAAAGAGATTTCTATAGTACTAACTCCTATAAGCCCTTAACTATAAGTATCTTAAACTATAACTATAGCCCTTATAAAGTTTTTTACTAAAAATAAAGCTAAAAAGAATTATAAGTTATAAAAGGCATTAGTTAAAGCTAAAAGGGGGTATATAAATAAATAAAACACTATATTACTTAATTAATTACTAACTAAGTTAGTACTTTAGTAGTTTCTTGTAATATCTTCTTCTCTCCTTCTAAATTTTTTATCTAAAATCTCCTCTCTTTTCTAACTACTATAACTTAATTTAAATTAATTTAATACTAATCTACTTAATAAAAGTCAAATATTACCTTAAACAATCATTAATAAGCTCCTACTACAACCCAGTAAATCGCAATTAAAACTAATTAATATATCGGATAATAAGTAGTCTTTAAACTATTTTACTAATTTACTATACTCTAAGGATAATATAGAGTTAAGTAGTAAAAAAATTAATAAAAAGGATATTAGTATATAATTAGAGTTAAGTAATAAAGAGTTATAATAAGTACTACCTATAGTATTTATTTTATTTATCTTTTACCTACTTAACTATAATAACTTTATAACTTACTTAATAATAACTTTAACCTATTACTAGTATTTATTTCCTTCTTTTTTTACCTACTTAACTATAATAACCTCTTAACTTAACAACAGCTTTAACCTATTACTTACTTTACTTAATATATCTCTACTCTTTTTACTACTAATAACCCCTACTATAAACTCGTTAAATATACTCTTACTACTATTAAAATTAATAAATACATAGTAGAAGTAACTAGTAATTTATAGTAATCTCTACCCTACCTCTAAAGTATAGTTATATAAAAACTCTACTTAATTATAAATATCCTTATTACTAGTATTATATATATAAAAGTTCTTTTTAATATACTTTTTTAAGTCTTTAAAGTACTTTTTAATTAAATTAAAGTTAGGTAAGTATAGTAAAAGGTATTTAAGGTATATACTAGCTTTTTTATAAGTAATCTAAATATCTTCTTAGTAGTAAAAAGAAGTATTATTTATAATAATTACTAAATAAGGGGCAGAAAACCTTCTATACTTAGGTAGTAAATATTAAGTAATCTATACTATAAAGCTATTACTATTTATTATTCCTAAGTATATAAAAAAATCTAAAATACCCTTAAGAATTAGTATTAATAAAAACTATATTTATTAACTATATTTTAACTCTACTAATTTCTATAGTATAAAGCCTTTTAGTACTTATCCCGTTTACCTTTTACTAGTATTTTTATTTACTCTTAACTTATTAATAAAAATTAATTATTCTAATTTATACTACTATATATAATAAAGCTACTTAAGTCTTTTTTTTAAGTCTTATTAAATAACTATAATATATATTTTTTTATTAATTTAACCCACTTCTTTAAAATACTAATTAATTATTAATAAACTAATACTAAAATCAAATTACTTAAATAAAAAAGCCTATATCTTATTTAATATTAAGTTATTATAATACTTTAATAGCTTAAGTAGCTTAGTATAGTACTAAATCTTTATTTTTTAACTACGTTTATAAAATCTTTTATATTATTTAATTTTATTAATAAAGTTATATTAGTAGTAGTATATTTAAATTATTTATTAACTATAATTAGTAGCCTTAGTAATAAAGCTATTATTAAAGTTAAGGGACGGGAGTATTAAATTGATTTTAGTAAGTTAGTACGTTAAAATCCTTAGTACTATAGTAGTAAATTAGTTAAAATATAGTTTCTAAATAGCTTTATATTTATTTTTTATAGTAGTAGGAGGCCTTTTAATAGTAGTATTTATAAAAAGCTATAATATAAAGAATGTTAGATTTGTGGGTAAAATTTGACTTTTTTATATTAGTAAGTGTTATATTAGATTATATAGCTTAGAGCTACTAGTATACTACGATGTATAGGTGGATTTTGGTATTTAAAGTGGCTAATAGCTGCTTTAGAGTAACGTTTTACTGGCTCTAAAGGCCGTAATTATATTTAGGGGGTTTAAAGGCCTATAGTACTATTAAAGTAAAAAACGTATTAATAGCCCTTAAAGTATAGCTTTATATATATATAAATATACATAAAATCTAATAATTAAGAGTTTTATTTTACTACTCCCTTTATTATATATAATTAATTATTTTTAAACTATTTTATTAAATATAAAGATTACTATAAATGTTTTTTTAACCCCTTAAAAGATTATTTTTAACGGCCTAGTTACTTAGTACCTATAGTTTTATAACTTTTAAGTACTTATAAATACTTTTAATATATAAAAAGTTTTTAACTTAATTTCTATAGATTTAAAGCCCTTTATTAGTAATACTCTGCTCCGGAAGTTGTACTTTAGTAACTACTTAAAGTCCGTTATTTACTATAGCCCTAAGTTAAAAGCTTTTTACTCTTAAATTATAGAATTTAGAGTAAATAAGTTTACTATAAACTCTCTTTTTTAAGTACTTTTAGAAAAGAACTTTCCGCTCCTGTTTAGTATAGTAGACTACTACTATACTAAAATAATAGCTAACTTTTTTAAAAAGGCCCTTAAGTACTATATTAATTTTTTATTTTTATACTATACTATAAAAGTAATATACTAAGAGTAAAAAAAGGTTAAGAATATTATTGTTTTTTAGATATAGAGTACTATTATTAAAAAGCTTAGAATTTAGTGCTACTTAAGCGCTTTAGGGCCAGTAGTTTAAATTTAAAACTTTTATAAGTACTTTAAACTTATAAAAAGTATATACTACTAACACACTAACTAGCTTTATATTAACTACTTTACTATACTCTATAATAAGTAGTTTATAATAAGAGCTATTATAGTTAAATAGTTTATAATATAGATTAACTATATATATAAAAGTTATACTATTAAACTTAAAGTAGTTTATAAAGGAGATTTATAAATTTATAAACTACTTTATTCCTTTAACTATTTACTACTTTAATTTTAGGCTAAGAGTTATTATATAATAATAAGTAATAGTTAAAATAACTATAGTTTTAATAAAGTTATTACTAAAATAACTACTATAATTAAATAAATACTAGAGTCTATAGAACGTAGGAGAAGCGTATAAAGTGCTTTTACTATTAATAAAGTAGCTTTCTATAGCCCTTTTAAGTACTTTAGTAGCTATAAATATAATAATACTAACTTAAAGAAATTATAGAGTAAAGCTTTATTAGTGTCTCCCGCTCTCTTTACTTTATTAACCCTTTTTTACTTAGTATACTCTATATACTACTACTTTAAAAATTACTTTTATACTTTTCTAGAGTACGCGTATAATAAGTAAAAGCCGCTTAACTACTACTATAAAAGAGCTAAAAAGAACCTTATAAATAATAAATAGTTAATTTAGTATGTTAAAGAGATTTAAAGCTAGTAACTATATAGTTACTATATAGAGAGTATTAAGTATTTACCCGTAGTGTTTTAAGCCGCTTAATACAAAAGCCTATTACTATATCCCCTTAGGGACTCCTACTTCCTTAACTCTAGTGTGTTTATTTATATTTTTAAAAATAAATAATAGTTTAATAACTTTTAAGTAGCTAGTATAAGTAATTACTTATAGACTAGCTTTAAGCTCTTTATAATTAAAGAATATAAAAATATAAGTATATACGTTATATTAACTAATAGTAAATAATTTAGCTTATACTTATATAATGTTATATTATATATATTTATAGTAATTAACTTTATTTTTTATAACTAACTTTATAAGTACGGGTACTAGTAGAATAAGTACCCTAAGTAGTACTTTATACTATATAAATCTAATTACTCCCCTTTTAGTTTTATTAAAACTATATATAGTTAAAAAGTATTAAAGTATAATAAGCTTTTTAATAAAGTGCTTATATATAAAGACTCTATATAGACTATTTAGTATATATATACTCTATACTATTAAATAAAGTACTTTTAATAAAAATAAGAATTTTTAAAAGGCTTTAAGGAAATGTAGTACTAGTGGCTTAGCTACTCCGGCCCTAAACTACTCTAGTACCTTTTCTTATTAGCTCGTAGTATTTAAATCTCTATTACTTCTAAAACAGTACTTAGTAATACTCTTTTAAGCTGTAATACTTATAGTATTAATAAAGTAAAGTAAATTATTAATTGTAAGCTATAGGAAAGTAATACGTATACTTACCCTAGTAAGTATATTATATTTAACTTCTACTTATATACTAAAGACTATAGTAGGTTTATATTTATATTAGTATTTACTAACTGCGTTTTATAGTACTTATAGAACTACTACTTATATAACTATAATATAAAGATACTTATTAAGGTTTTTAAAAAGTTTATTTTGCTTTTAAAGGTTTAATATAACGTTAAAATACTTACTTTTAAGTACGACGGTAAGATTAAAAGGTACTACTACTTTATAAATAACCTCTAGAGGCGTGGTAAATGTATTAAGCTATTTACTCTATATATGTAAGATTAAAATAGTAGTGCTAAGTGTGTTAGTACTGTAATTAAAATAAAGGCTTAAATAATATATAAAGGTAGTAAGCTGCTTTATAAGGTATAGTTTAATATTTATAAAGTGGTAACCTATTTTTATAACTATATACTTTAAGTGGCTTTTAGTTAGAAGACTCTATATAAAGCACTTTATTAATAGCTTTATAGTAATAAAACTATAAAACTAAGCTTTATATACTTAAGATTATATAGGTATAAGGTATATATCTTTATAGTTACTATATAGCTTAAAAAGAAGTGTTTTAACTGCCTTTATAGCTATACTTTTATAGACTTTTTTATTAGTTATATATTTATAAATTAATATTAAATATAAAACTTTATAACTAAGAAGATTATTACTATATACGATATTATATTTAATAAAAGAGAATACTATAATAGTAACTTGAATTTACTTATTAATAACTATAATAACTTTAACCTTTAAGTTATTACTAAGTAGGTTTAAAAGAACTTTATTATAGTTAATAAGACTAACTTTTAGATATAGCTCTATCTATTTTTATTAAATAAAAAAAATAATAAAGTATCCCCTTTTATAAACTCCCTTAATAACGTTTTTAATAAACTTAACTTAAGTAATACCGCTCTTAATAATAATAAACCCTATAACTATAGATACTCCTCTACTTACTTTAAACTCCTACTTACCCCTTTTAACTTACCTATTTTATTCTTTTAAGTACTAATTAAAAAAGACTAATACCTAAGGAGGCGGATTATGGCTAAGTTAGTAAATAAAAACCTTTTTTTTATAAACCCTTATTAGTCTGTATTTATAGTTAAGTTTATAAACTAAGCTACTCTAGTAGCTTATATACTCTAGTGTAAATAAACGTTTTATAAAGCCGCTTTTTTAGCTAGTACTCTATTGTTATTTTAAGATACTCTATAGTAAAGCCACTTCTAAACTAGCTATTTAGTTACTTATAACCTATTAAAAAGGACCCCTAGTATTTAATATACTATAGGGGTATTTTAAAACGCAAATATTAAATGCTTTAATAGTAAGATTTAGCTATAAAGAGGGGTTATAAGTACTTAAATTTTATTAAATAAGTATAAAGTACTATACTAATTGCGGACTAAAGTTCTTACTTTTAGTACCCCCTAGTAAAAGCTCTAGCCCCTACTTATATCTTATTTAAAAGTATTAGCTTACCCTTATATAATTTTAATACGGGTAGTTAAAGTAAACTATTTATAAAGTTATTATAAAACTAACTTTTAAAAAAAGGTTTTTAAAAGTACTACTAATGGCTTTTAGATCCTAGAATACTATTAAGTATATACGTATAAGTTAAATAAGTATAGAAGGCTTTTTAAAATTAAAGTATACTTTGTTATATATAGTAACTAGTAACTAAGAAATAAGTAAGATACCTATACTTTAATACTTATTAGTATATTTTTTTAAATACTTATAGCTGTTACGAACTACTTTGATTTTGAGCTTCTATAATATAATATAGTAAATACGTTTATACGGGTTCTACTTAATAAAGACGTTTATATATAAATACTCCCTAGGTATTAAAAGCCTAAGTATATCCTTAAACTTAATAAAGTGCTTTATAGCCTATACTACTCTCTACTCTTATAGTAACACTATTTAAAAGCTAGTTTAAAAAAGCTTAAGCTAGAGTATATAGCGGGTAAGAATTACTATTAAATATATAGCTATATTACCTTTTTTTTTATATTAATAACTATATCCTATACTTCTCCTCTAAATACTATAAAAAGGCCCTTTTACTTATAGGAGTACTTTAAAAGTAATACTTTCTTAAGAGTAGTAAAGACTTATAATAGTTCCTAGGGATCAAAGTTATCTATAACTATACTATAAAGTACTTTTAGTTTTTATAGTTTATTTATATTAATAAAGTTATTAAGTACTTAAAAAGGCAAGGCCTATAAGTAAAGCAACTATATACTTCTTTAATTTAATTATTTAAACTACTTCCTTATAAGGACTCTACTTTATACATAAATATTAACTATTACTAAAGTAACATTAGTTTAATTATATATAGTATAATAATAATAAAGCTAGATATAGTCCTTATAGTAAGTTGTTTTATATACTTTAACTATAACTCCAGCCCTAAGTACTTTAAAGAGGCGGAATAAGTAATTAAATACCTCTCTATAAAGCACACTCTTTACCTTAAATTTAGCTATAAAAAAGGTAGCCCTAATAACGGTTTAGTAATTACTTTAAATACTAGTTTTGCTAATAACACACTAAACTATAAAAGCTTTTAAGTATTTATAATTAAGTTTTTTAATAGTCTTATTAAGTAGTAAGTTAATAAATAAAATACTATAACTATATTAACAACTAAAGCCAAGCTTTTTACTTTCTCTTAAGTAACTAAAAAGGCTATCTTTATAAGTTATTTAATAACTATACTTTATATAGACTTTAATAAATAGATTTTTAGTACTACTCTTACTCTTAACACTACTATACTAAGTATATATATTTAATATAATAATTAATAAATAATTTATTTTATTAATAAAAAAACAGTTTAACTATATATAAAACTTTACTATATTAATATTTATAACTACTAGTTATATTAAGAAACTTAAAAAAACTATATTAAAGTTAAATATTAGTCTATAGTATAGTTAATAGTAAATAACTTTATAAAGTTATTTACTAGTACCTACTTTAAACTCTTCTGTTACGTTGGAACGTATAGATAGGGAAATGTAATAAAAAAAGGCTAAAGGCCTTAGGGGCCTTAACTACGTTAAGTACGTTAATAGCCTTAAGGGCTTTAAACGTACTAAATGCACTAAGTACTGTAAACGCATTAAGCGCGTTTACAGCCTACCTAGGTCTTCTACTTATCCTTACTTAATAATTACCCGTACGTTTATCACAGTCGTCCTCGTTCGTATCAATCATGTCCTCGTACTGCCGCGTTAATCACAAGTGCGTTACTTACTATCTATATCTAAATTATTAATAACCTTAAGAAGTTAGGCGGTCTTAGACGGAAGGTCGTTAATATTAACACCACAGATTTCAGTAAATAAAGTATTATTAGTCTTAAAGTATTTAATATAATTATAAACATTAATAGCCTTAATAGTATTCTAGGTATTGGTACGTCCCATAGCGTCTAAAGTAGTAATATAAGTAGTAATAGTAATAATTAAGGTATATACATCGCTAGATTTAATACTATTAGTAATAGTATTTATAAAAGCCTTAGTTTTATTGTTATTATTAAGAAGGTTAAGTAGGGTAACGATATTGTTGTTAGTAGTATAGTAATAGGCTTAAACGTAGTTAATATAGTTAAACTTATTACTAAGGACGTTTATAATATAAATAAATAAAGTATAATACTAAGTGTTTTTAATAGTAAAGTACTTAATAATAAACTTATTTAAGGCTTTAACTATAATTTTAAGTTTAAAGTAAAGACTATACTTATAATAAAAAGCTTAAATACTAGTACTAGCCTTAGTAAACGTATTAAACGTAATATAATAACTAGTATCTTTAAATAACTTAAAAACATTTATATAGCTTATAAAGTACTTAGTAAAGTAGTAAATAGCTTTAAAGTATTTAGTGTCTTTAAAAGTCTTAAGGGTATTAAAGGAAAGCTTTATAAAAGTTAAATTAGTATTAATATTACTAAAAGTACTAAATATAAAATACTTAGTATTAGGGGTATTAATTGCGTTACTAGGAGTAAAGATCTTTTATTAAGTAGCCTTAGCTATATAGAGAGTTAAATACTCTTTAATAATTTTAAGTGCTTTAATAAAGTATTAATAATACTTAAAGGTTTTAAATATAAAAATAAAGTACTTTTTAATAGTATTACTATACTTATTCTTATTAATTTTATTAGTTATATTAATAAAGTTATTAATATAAAACTAAAGGTAATTTATATTGCTAATATAGTTAAAAAACTCTTTTATAATAAAGGCTATAGTAATAGATTTAGTAGTTATAGTATTTAAAGGTACTAAGGATAATAGGTATAGTAGTTAAAAACGGGTATAAAGAGTAATAAGAGTTAATAACTATGTAGTGGTAGTATTAAACGCGTTAGTAGTATTAGTTATAGTTAGAGTACTAGTTATAGTAATAGTATTACTAAAAAAAGAAGTAACGGGGGTAGTAGTAATGTTAAAAAGATTAATAATGTTTAAGGGGCTAGTAATATTTAAAGAAGCTACTATATTAAAGGATCTAGTAATGTTAAATAATAAGGTAGCGTTAGAGGGTATAGCTGTATTAAAGGATTTAGTAATATTAAAAGTAGTTATTAAGTATATAATAACGGGGAGAAGAGGAACACTTTTAGTAAAGTAATACTAATTATAAAGTAAGTAAAAAATATATTAGTTATATTTAAGTAGTATACTTAAAAAAGCTATAATAAACTTTTAAATATTAGTTAGTAAAGAATAATTAACTAAGTAAGTATTTATTCTAGTATAAATAATATAAAGAATATAAAAATTATTTCTATAAGCACCGTACTAAATACTTTTAATATTAAAAGCGCGTTTAAATATAAAGATATTAATAATATAGTAACTAGGGTATTTTTAAGGGATATTTACTTCCAAAAAGTAGTACTAAATATAATTAATACTTATAAATACTACGTCGCTATGTAGTAAATAATAACTAACCACATTAAACTAATAACCTTCTATAAGCAACTTAGTTTACAGTTAGCGCGTTAAAAGTAATAGTTATATTTATATATATTATTATATATTTAATATAGTTAAAAAAAAAGTTATTATAGTATAGAAAAAAATACCAAGAAATAGTAATAGGAAGGACGTTACTATACAATAAAAAGGGCTACTAGTACTAAAATAAAAATTTTCACTAAAATAAATATATATATATATATATAGGCTAAGTAAGTAAAAAAGGCGGCAAACGCACTAAATTAAATTAATTTTCTACTTAAAAAGTACTAATAGTTTTAAATAAAAAAAAAGTAAGTGCCCGTATATAATACATTATTTACCGCACCTACTTTATTTAATAGAAAGGTACTAGTCATAGTTAAAGCATTTATTACATATAACATAATAAATAGTTAAAAAAAATTTCCTTAAGTACCTTAAAGGTCATTCTACAACGTTAACTATAGTTATAATTATAATACTTTATTTATTATAGTCTAAATATATTTTTTGCAGTCGTCCTTATCCTTACTTAAAAAGTAACTTTATTATAAATATTTTAAGTAAATAAGTCCCTATTAATGTATAGTCTAGTTTCCTAGGTTTTAAGGGTTTAGCCAGTTCTAAGTCTTACCGGGTCTTTACTTATAAGATATCGAGTTCCACTTATTAACCTTCAAAAACTATAATTAAGTCAAAAGTATTAATATTTTCCTTTTTTCTCCACACATTATACATACTTAGCCAGCCTTTCTATTTAACTATATATTTAATTTTATTTCTATAAGCTATTTACTTTTATAAAATCTTTTTAATTTTAAAATCTTCGTTAGTATTTTTAACGCGTTCGTCTTATTTAAACATAACTAGCCCCTAGTAGTTATCTTAACATTAAAACGGGTCAGTTCCAGGGGCCGGTACCGGAGTCAGCTAAGTAACTAAAACAACTAAGTAGATCCGTATATTATCTAAAACGTCAAGCCAGTACACCAGCAGTCTAACACACTCCGTAACCTTAAATAGCGTCCTTTATTAACTATACTTAATTATTAGCCGCCCTAAGAAATAATATCTAAATCTAAGCTTAAAAAATACCTAATCTCCTAACTTAAAAGTAATAAAACAATATTTTTTATCGTACCTTTCTTTTATATAAAGCTAAGCCACTATAATTAAAATCTTTACTTCCTCCTAAAGTATATTACAGTTTACCTCTAAAACAGCATCTCTAATAAAACTAATTATATTATTAGTATTAAAACTATAAAGGATTTAATTTAGTAAGCATTTAAGAACTTAGGAGTACGTATTATTAAAGTTATACTATAACGTTAGTAATATTATTACCTAAGTAGAGGCGTTAATAATAACATAAAAGCGGATAACTAGTTTAACTATTTAGTTCTTTCACTCTAAAATACTATCTATTTAAGGGTAGTATAATATTAAGAATTATAGAACTATATTTAACTCGTTCTAAAGACTTATCTAAAAAGCAGAAAGAAACTTTTAGTTTTAGTTTAAAATAATAGCCTTTAGAATACCCTAGTTACCCTTAAGTAGTTCTTATAATAACTTTTATACTTAAATTTTAGTATTATAAGTACTATAGCTAAGTATTAATAGTATTACCTTTAAAAACTTATTAATAACTATTAATAAAGTATTAAATAAAAAGTAGCTAAGCTCTTTATATTTACTAAACTATAAAGGTATTTTAAAAAAGCCTATAATAAAGTCTATTATAATTATATAGAACAGAATAGGCAGAGTAAGAATAAATTATATTATACCTAATAGCTTTTATTTATTTATTTATAACGTTTTATAGTTGGAGTAGTTTTAAATATAGATTTTAATGCGATCCTAAAGCTTTTTAACGTAGAAGTGCTCTATAATTACTTTAAAAGTATAATTAATACTAAAGTAATAGTAGTTATTATATATTTTAGTAATAACTTTAGTAGTATAGTTATTAAAGAGGTAAAGTCTTTACTAACTATTAGTTTCTATATAATATAACAACTCATTTCGTATTTTAAATAATAAAGTAGTATTATTATCCTTATTTTATAATATACATATTTTATTTTTTTAGTTATAATTATATTTAGTAATAATTTTAGCTTTAGTATTATTAAATAGTATAGCTTTAGTAATAAAGTTAACGCTAATAGCCTCTATTTCCTAAACCTTATTAAGTTCACTAGTTTTATTATTAATAAGTAACGTTATAAATAGCTTTAATAATATATTAATAATAATATTAGTTATTTTTAAAATATAATAGTATTCTAAGTTAAATTAACTAAAGAACTCTAAGAATAATATAAAGTAATAATTAAATTAAGTCTTATTATTAATAATAAGCAATATTTACTTAATAATATTATATATTATAGTATAATTAGTTAAAATAATAATAGGTTCTTTTCTATATAAGTGAATTAATAGTTAAGCTTTTTTTATAGCCTATACAAGGCATATAACTTCTAGCTCCGTTAGTTAATACTTCTCTTTTATAGTGTTAAAAGGCTTATTAATATACGTAATTAGGTATATAGACGTTTATAGGATTAATTGCTTAGGATTCTACGTTAAGTTATTAATAACGTGGAATATTATTACTAAGAAGCTGTAGTCCTTAGATGCGTTAAGCTAAATAAAAAGAAGTTTGTTTAGGTCTTAGTAAAATATACTTATATTTTAGATTAAGGTGTTTTTAATATCTTAAAAGTTATTAATTTTTTTATTAATTAGTTTAAATTGTGTTTTATAGTAAAAAGCCTTATATGCTAAACTAGTAGACTTTCCTTTAGCTTTTACTTTAGCTAAAAGCTTAGTCTTTTTTTGTTATAATAGAGTAATTTGTTTTAAATACTTTAGAATAAAATATTTAAAGAAGCTAGTTGCTTCGATCTAGTACTCTAAGGATTAGAGTATTTTTAAAAACTTAATTACTTTAATAGTGTTAATTTAATCCTTAGTATTAAATAGACTAAAGGAGTTAATAATAAACCTAAAGAGATCTACTAATAAATATCCTAAAAAGGACTTAGGGCCTAAGAGTAATAGTTTAATATTAGTAAATATACTAAATATTATTTAAAAGTATTAAATATATTTATTAATAGTTTTAAATATGATAATGATATTATTAATAAACGTATTAGTAAACTCTTTAAATAGATGTAGGAGTTTATTTATAATTCGTTAGACGTATACTAAAGAGTTATAAAAGCTTATAAGGGTAACTTTTAAATATTCTTACTTATAATAACTAATAATAGTAAAATAGTTTCTATATTCCTTTTTAATAAGGAATTAGTAAAAAAATAAGTGAGTATTAATAATAGAGATATATAGTTTTCTATAAAGGCGTTTAATAACGTTTTGTTATAATAGTAAAGAATAAGTATTTAGAATAGTAACCTTATTAAGTACTTAAAGGTTAATAAAAACTCTTCCCTTATACTTTTTATTAATAATACGCTATATAATAAATACTAGGGTACTAAAAGGTGTTAAGCTATATTTAGTCTATTCTATACGTCTCTATTAGTGTAATTTGTTAAAGATGGTATCGACTACTTCTTTTTTTTATTCCTCTAAAGGGTAATAGTATTAAGCGATTTTTTTATTTTACTACCCTTTAACGAGTTTAATACGTATATAGTTACTTTTAAGTAAATTAATTAAACTACTATTTTTCTATACTAAAAAAAAGTCCTTAATAACTTATTATAATTTTATAATTTTGTTAAGGAGTAACTTATAAATATAAACGCCTTCCTTAGTAATAATTAATTTAAGTTATTTTAACTTAATAATACTTAATTTTAAATTTAAATTAAAGTATTCTTTATAAATATCTTTTAGTAAAGGTGGCTTGTTTGGAATGGGATAAACGGTGTTTTAGTTTTTATTATCTGAATTATCCTTTAGTATAGGTATAAGTCTTATAAAGTTTTTGTTTAAGAGGTTAAATACTAAATATATTATATAGTGTTATTATAATAATTGTTTAAAAATATTAGTAAGCTACTCTTAGTTTTTAATATAAAAGTATTTATTTAAATTAAATAGAGAAAACGTACTAAGCTTTACTTTTTTGTGAATAGTAATAGGATAGGGTGCGTTATTAATAATAGGGATAGATATATTATTACTTATAATTGTGTATATATATCCCTTTTACGTTAGGCTAAATAAGAAGGATTCTAATTTAACCCTTTTTATTATCGAACGGGTAATATTGCCCGGTTATACGGCGGGATTATTACCTTAATTGTAGAGTACGCGTTAAACGTCTTTTAGGGCACCTTAAAGTAAATTAATACTAGTACTTTAAGGTTATTATAAAATTTAATATAGATAGTACTTATGGTATTAAGAATATCTATACTGTTAGGGACGTTAAACTCTTATCCAAGTAGTAATTTAGTATTAAGGTTTAATATAACCTAAGTACTGACTTCTACCTGAGCTGTTATAGGCGTTCTATTTAGTAGTGTTTTTTAAAAAAGAATAGAAAAGGTTACTTACTCTTAAGTTTTAGTACGTCTAATCTCCGTGATGGTTGCTATTAACTAATTACTAAATAATA
Source organism: Colletotrichum brevisporum (assembly GCA_030770045.1). Taxonomy (NCBI): domain Eukaryota; kingdom Fungi; phylum Ascomycota; class Sordariomycetes; order Glomerellales; family Glomerellaceae; genus Colletotrichum; species Colletotrichum brevisporum. The sequence goes on along the minus strand of JAUGSI010000006.1, from coordinate 3,735,499 downwards.
ACTAATTAAAGTTTTTTAAAAAGGATTAACTAATAATTAAATAACTTACTCCCGTATTAATACAAATGCTTAGGATGGGTCTATTGGGTCTAGCTTTAATGTTAACTTTTATATAGGTATAATAGTAAGGCCTGTTAATGGGTTAATAGTGTGCCTTTATAGTACTATATATAGTCGGGGCTAGCTAGGAAGGTTAATTGTAGTTGCGAACGATGTAGTAGTTAACGTTATGTTCGTTGTCTAAAGCTTACCTATCTAGGGTATAGTTATAATATATTAAATATAAGTTAGATATAAAGTATTCGTTCTTATATCTTGTAAGGTATTTAAAGGTTTCTTTATATATATCTTTAGATAATTCTTTGTTATTATTAGTAAAGTAGATGTATTCCTTATTTTTATTATAGTCTAGTTATTAATTATCTTCTAGGCCCTTAAATAATTTATTAGTATTATAGCCGTTAAGGGGTACTTCTTTAATGTTAATATAGTTTAATTTGTAGGAGTTGTTATATTCCTTAGTGGTATAGGTGGACGACTAACGTTACTACCCTTAAGGCTGCCTTTGGGTTTTATTGCGTAGAGGGTAATTATTATAATGGTTGTTTAGTTAATAATATTAATTAGCGTTAGATATAGTATTTATAAGGAGTTTTTATTATAGAATAGAGGTTTTAGTTTAAAAAGATATTAGTTGTGGTTAATACTGTAAAGGTTTTTAAGCTATTAAGACTTATATTAGTATTTATAAAGCTTAATATAGTAATATTATTAATTAGTTTCCTTTAAATAATAATCCTTAAAAAGTATTTATAAAGTATTTCTAAAATCTATATAAGTATTTATAATACTAACTAGAAAAAAGTCCTTAGAGGGTTTTAATAAACTCGTTCCAATCGTTAGTAGCAGAGGGCCGTTATAAACTAGCTACTAAGTTAGTATTAAGCCTATTATAAATAATTAATAGTATTCTTAAGTTTAGTTTATTTATATCTTTAGTAAGGTGAGTAACGTAAAAAGTCTATTTAGTGATATTGTATTACTTAAAAACATTTTAGAGGGTAAATCTTTTTTTTTAGAGGTAGAGTTTAGTAATTTTATAAAAAAAGTAAAAGTAGTAAAGGAAATATAACGTCTAGGCCTTAATTCCTATTTCTAGATTTTAGAACTAGTCTCGAGTAGTATTTAAAATATTTATACTATACTATTTTAAAGTAGAACTAAAAAAGTAATAATAAAGGTTTAACGGGATTAAACAATATTAAGGTTCTCTAGTATAAGTGTAATGATTAATTATATTTATAAAATAGTAAATACTATAATAAATATTCTTAACTTTTTTAATATAAAGGTCTTCTTTAGTTTTATAATAAAGAAAAGGGTTAAAGTATTTAATATTTTTAGACTTAAAATAAATATACTTATTCTTAAAAAACTTATATAAATTTAATATAAAAGCTTAAATAAAATCTTAATTAACTATCTAGTCTTTATTATTATTTCTTTAAGGGGATAGCTGTTGTTTAAGTAGTTTATTTCCTCGACTTTCTTTATTAAATTTATCGTCCTTGTTATTGTTACTTAGGTTATTACTACCTAGGTCTAATCTTTTTTTAAATTAAATATTAACTTAAGGGGTTTTGTACTATAGATCGCGTTCGGGTATATTAACTATTAAGTTCTTTGTAAAAGGCTATTTAAATTAAATAAAAAAAACTTACTCCTAGCTATTGGATTATTTAACCTTATACAATAGTCCTTATAATAGTCCTAAGTCGGCTTAATAGTAAACTTAAACTTTAAATATTCTTTAATACTTAAACTTTTTTAATAACTTATGTAATAAGTTATAATTAAGTAGAGGAGTTATATAATTATAAAGGTATAAATTAAGTACTCTAAAAAAGTAATAATTACTTAGTAATTATATTTTAGCCTTACTTTATTTTTTATTTTAGAATAAAGGTTCGTTTTTTAATATTAAACCTTATACTAAAAGGAGTACTAACTCCGTACTTAAAAGTTTAGTATTTTTTATTAAGGTCTTAAGGTTTTTTACTCTAAATAAAAAAGTAAAATTAGGTTTAAAGCTATTTTTCCTTTTTAGTATGATATATAAGTTATAATATAGAACGTTTAAGCGATACTATTGTTAAAAGGTATTAATAAACTTTTTAGGGTCCTTTTGCTAAAATATTAGAACTATAACGGATTAACGTCTAGTAGCAATATATATATTACACTTAACATTATTAAAATTTATTTAGACCACTTATTTATTTACTCTACTTATAGCCTTATTAATAAACTTATAAGTAGTAAATACAATAACTAAGGCTAAAGTAGTAGTTAATATAAAGTATTTATACTAAGTTATTAAATCTTAATATTTATTATTATCGCACTTAATTATAGTGGTAAATTAAAGAATAGTCTTTTAATTAAAAGGCTTAGGGAGAATAGTTATAAGTCCTTATTTAACCTTTTAAAGAGATATATTTAAATCTAACTTAAGATCCCTTAAAGGCTCTATAATTATAATTATAGGGTTTAAAGTATATTATTATAGAGCTCCTGGGTTAAAAAGCTGTTTATTTTTATAAATATAAATAGGACTCTTAATTAAAAGAACTTACTTATTTATAATAAGCCTTATAGTTAAATAAGTATATAGTAGTTAACCGTCTCCTTTAGTTAAAAGGGTAATAGTAACGTTAAAGTTATGCTATTAATTATTACGTTAGAATGTATGGATAGGGAAATGTAATAAAAAAAGGCTGAAGGCCTTAGGGGCCTTGGCTGCGTTAAACGCGTTAATGGCCTTAAGGGCCTTGAACGCGCTAAACGCGCTAAGTACTGTAAACGCATTAGGCGCGTTCATAGCCTACCTAGGTTTTCTACCTATCCTTACTTAACATCTTCTTTAAGTAACTTAATATAGTAAATTAAATAACTTAACTTTAAGTACTTTATAATACTAAACTTTAAAGTAAACACTATAAGGGCCTTAACTTTACTAATAAGGAATAAATAGAAGGGATTATAGCTCTTAAGTGCTTTAAAAATAGTATTACTCTTTTTATTATAGGAATAGAGGTTTAATAAGGATAACGGGACCGCTTAAAATAAGGACTTTAAAGGGATTATAGTCCTAGGGAAGTAAGTTATATAAAAGTAATTATAAAGTAGTTAAAGTGTAATTAGTATATAATTTTATTTATAATTAAATCTAATAAGGCTCTTAAAAGGCCCTTACTAGGGAGGTATATTAAATTATATAGCTTAAAGCTACTAGTATACTATAATATATAGGTAGATTTTAGTATTTAAAGTAGCTAATAGCTACTTTAGAGTAACGTTTTACTAGCTCTAAAGGCCGTAGCTGTGTTTAGGGGGTTTAAAGGCCTATAGCGCTATTAAAGCGAAAAACGCGTTAATGGCCCTTAAGGCATAGCTTTATATACATACGAATATACGCGAAATCTGATATATTACTCTACTTTGGGTTTTAGAAGCTGCCGATGTAAACGACTGTAGGCGCTAACGGTCACTAAAGGGTTCCCCTAAGAACGTCCCGCCCGTCGAGCTAACGTTATCTATTCTCACCCTCGCCTTACTTGCCTCTCATCGCATCCTTCAAGCACGCATCTCACAACTGAAGCAGGTATCCGCCATGACCAATTCCGACGAGGAAACACTGCAATTCGAGACTTTTCGGGATTGCCTCTCAGCCGCCATAGTAGATCGCGTCACAAAGCCGGCATCCAAGCCCAAGAAGCGCAGCAAAAAGACCAAGGCCGCCTCCACAAAACCTCACGACGAGAATGAAAAGACCGGCAGTGGTGATGCCACCGCGGACGCCGACGACATGATCGAGTTCAGCTCCTACCTCGCATCGGAGGCCTTCGACTCGTTTCCGGAAGACCTCCGGGCCCTCACCCACGCCGTCTACACCGCCGACCCCAACCTCCAATCCCGCTTCTCCCTCCCGCTGACCGGGTCCGACGTCGCCGACCTCCTGCCCACGCTCTCCCCCTCCGTGTCCGACTCCCTCGAGGCCTACGGCATCGTCAACCCAGACCAGCAAGGCGCGCACGAGTTCCTCGCCCCCGTGCTGAGCGAGTACGTCGGCGCGCTGACCGCGCCCCCGCCCCCGCCGCGCTCGACGAGGGCCGACGCCGAGGGCTGCGAGCTGTGCGGCCGCGACTGGATCGGGCTGACGTACCACCACCTCATCCCGCGCATGGTGCACGACAAGGTCGTCAAGCGCGAGTGGCACCGCGAGGACGAGCTGGGCAACGTGGCGTGGCTGTGCCGGCTGTGCCACTCGTTCGTGCACCGGTTCGCGGGCCACGAGGAGCTGGCGAGGCACTACTACACCGTCGAGCTGCTGCTGGAGCAGGAGGAGGTTGTGAGGTTTGCGCAGTACGCGAGCCGGGTGCGGTGGAAGGGGAGGTGAGTCAGGTGGCAAGACAAGACTCATGACTTTGTCTTTATTCGACACGTCACTTGCTCCATCTTCCAAGCAAGAATCACTCCTACTGCAGGTCTATCCGCACCAAGTCCTCAGACTTGACCACATCCGAACGCAGTGCACTCTTCGGATCTGCCCTCGGTCACTGGGGACAACTCAACCCTCCTCTCGAAGATCCCCCTCGGACGAGACGGGTTATTACAAGCCCTAGGCGCAAACGCAAGACAAATCCTCGGCCCCTTCTCACCACAGCAGTGATTCACCACGCACCCCTCCCCCGTGCCGCAGTCCCTTGACGTCTCGCACCTCTTCACCCCATCGCAGGGAGCGTCCCGCACGCAGAGGTGCTGCTGGCGCTGGAGCTCCTTGTCGACCGCCTCGCGCAGGCAGGTGCACCACCCGCGCCTGCCGCAGCGGTATTTGTTGACGTGCTCGAAGGGGCAAATGGCGGGCGTCTTGCAGCCGACGTTGACGTACGTGGTCGTCGTCGCCGTGGTGGTGGGCCTGGGGAGGGTGGTCACGGCGGCGGTGATGCCCCAGCAGCTGCACGCGGAGGAGTACTCGCCGGCGTTGACGCAGGCGGAGGCGTAGCTCGGGACGGCGTTCGGGGAGGTGGTTGCTGGGCTGGGCGTGGCGAGGCTGGTGGAACGAGGAGGTCGAGGGGGATTGTCGGTGTAGACGGTCGAGATGACGGTCGAGGTGCTGTAGCAGTTAGATACGACGTCTGGGATTCAGATATGGGGGCCTTACTAGGCTTCCGGGGTGATTGTCGTGCGCCTGAAGGATGAGCAGTCCGACCTTCGAGACGAGATGTCCACCGTCTTGTGCGCACCGGTGCCGGTGACGGCCCGGGCGCAGTTATCGCCATGGCAGCCGGCGGCGCCGAGACTGGCCAGGGAGAGCACGCCGAGAAGCACATTGACAGAGGACTTCATTTTGGTTTGCGGAGAGAAATTTATTATCTTGAGAGATTGTGTGTTGAGGACAGGGTAAGTTGCAAAGGCAGGCGGCCATACGAGTTTATATCTGTTCGGGGTTGTGGGAATCTTCGAGTGAAGAGGATACACGTACGACGGCCATCTCGGCTCCTAATGATCATTCAGCTCGACTGGGATTGAGGCCTCTGTTCTACGTTGAGTCTAGAGCTACCATCTGGGTCTTATATTGACCATGTCTTGGACACAGGTTGATAGGCCAGCACAACAAAATATCACATCGAATCACCAACAACCATAAACTTTTGCCACATGAATTCAGCTGACGACACATATCTCCAGCGACCCAGAATGTCTCTGTTTTCTGTCACCGAGTTGTTATATTGAAATGTTCTGCCAAGTTCCACAGATCCGAGACATACCCCAGACTTTCAGTGTCTAGCTGAATATCAGGGTCCAGATTTCCGGTGATACGTTGGTCGCGATGTTCGACTCTTCACCGCTGTTAGTGTCCTCGGCGATACTTGGCACAGATGAACCTGGAGACCATAGGTTCTCGGTCAAAGATAATGAGTTGAGGTTAGGACAGGTAGTATTCTTCGCACTCTGAACTAAAAGATGTGTTTTCTTAGACATCTTTGCGAAGATCAAGCGCCAGTAAACATATCAAAATCGACATATGTGTACTCATACCGCGGTTCCAAATTACGAATAGTGACGATACACTTTGAATCACATAATTCCAATTGAAAACAATCATTCGTATCTGAAATCAAGCCCAGAGTTTGTCACTCTCTTTGTCAGCTGCTTACCTACCGACATCATCACAACCACTGCAGAAGCACATGTGACGCGACGGGACGTCCTCGGTGAGCCCACCGAATCTCACCGACAGGCTCTTTATCAGCAGACCCACCCGGACCACGCATCCCTGGTCGGATCCGGCCCACATCGCCCGGGAAACGGCCCACTGTAGATTGAGTCAACCCACCGGCCGTCAGGGGCTGTTTTTTCTCTCGGCGGCACGGCGGCTCCATCGACACTGGAACGGCTCCATCTGAGCCCACGCAGAGCTTCGCCATTCGAGCCGTGGTCTGACCCTCTCTCGCCTCTGACCCATCTCTGGCCATCGTCCCGTCACCGTTTTTGTCTCAAGTTTCATAATCAAAAAGCGATGACTCGATCTTCGGCCAATCGGACGCGTCAGCCCTAGCACGCGAGATGGGCGTCTGGCCAAGCGATATCACCGTATCAGCACGTTGAAGGAACCGTCCACTGAGGTTTCTCAGATGGCCCGGCCACGGCCAACCACCCGTCCCACTTGGGCTGCCATCCGCCTTATCGGTGAGCGCAAAAAAAAGCGTTTTCCCTTGCCACCCTGGGCCTTGGGTTCCCTCCGATGGGGCTCTCAGACCGACAGGACCCGTTGAGGTAAAAAGAAAAAGACTGGGTCTCTCACTTACACCAGCGCCTTTTTTTCTATTTCTTTTATCAAACTCGAATCTCCAAGTGAAGAGTGACTAGATACACACATCTACAAATTTTTCTCACCCCAAGAAACTATTCTCACATCTTCATCTCTCTCAAGATCATTTTTCGACAAAAATATCAAACACACACCACCACCCATGAGCGCCGCGCTGAGAGTCCCCTACTCAAGAGTCGAGTCCTACAGCAAGGATGAGTGGGCCATCATCGACGACGAGGAGGAGGAGGAGCTGGCCAGGATGCAGAAGGTCAAGGCCGGCGTGCGGTTCCTCGTCGCCGGCCTGTTCTTCGTGCTCGTCCCGTCCGTCTGCGGTCTCGTTCTCTGGCGTTGCTGAGGACGACGGGTGAGTTCCGACGGTTGCACTCTTCGACGGAGCGAGCTAACGCGGTGCAGATGAACGCAAGAGGAAAATGAAAAATTTCCTATGAAAAAACGATTATTATGTCAATCACTTAGGCGAGAGTCCTTCGAGTCGGCACGGGCGGAGAGCTCGCGCGACCCGTCAGCCATGTCTACCGAGTTCTGCACCGCGAGTGCATTTCGCCACCTTCCTCAACTGGAGGGCTCGCTCATCAACCCCGATTTCTCCTCTTTCTCGGCGTTGAGCACTGCTCCCCCGCCGCGGTCCCGGCATCGACGACTGCCGCCTCGCCGGAGAAGGTTCTCCCTTCAGACCCATCTCCAGATCCGGGCACGCGCAGAGCCATCGGCAGGAGCACGTCACCCGACATCTAGCCTCGACTTCTGGCCCGCGGCCCGCGGCGCGCCTCTCGAGGACCCTGCGTCCTTTCGGACGTGGTGGATCGACTCCCCTGCGGCGGTGCAGATGACCGCCCCATAGAGCTGCCCGCTATCTGGCGCAGATAGTGCGCTCTGCGGGCGACGAGGACGCATTCGAGGTAGTATCCTCCAGGGCCAGGTTTCATGACGTGTAGGACTTGCACAGCAAGCATCACAAGACCGGCCGGTCTTACAGACAGTCTTGTATCTGTTTAAGTTGGATGTAAAGCAACTGTCCAAAAGCTGGTTGGGAGAGTTCACTTCGTCGTAGAACATCACAAGCCTATACAACCACCAAAGATACCATGCCCGACGTCGCCTCGGAATAGAAAGCATCAGATCATGACACAAATACTAAGCAGCCTACTGCCACTGTGCTTATATCAGTATCTCTCGGAAAGATCTTAACTGAGCGCTAATTTTCGAAGTCAGACGGAGGCAGTAGCAGCACACATAGAAAGCCAAATTCATAAGACGATGATTTCAGACCGTCAGAAACGATGGGTGATGCATAGATCACACCCGGCTGCAGCCGCCGGGCTCCGATGATCCCCGCCCGAATACCCACCCCGGCGCGGTCGCCGTCCGGGCCCTCCCGCCGTCAAGGACCGGGGCGGCGGGGTAGCGGACAGTCAAAGTTCTTTGTAAAAGAACAAACGAAAAACTCTACTTCCCGATTGCACCAAGCCATCATCTGATCTAATTTTTGAACCGTAAAATCTGTTTCTATTCATCATAGCCGGAAGGAGTCGAGCAGGCTTCAACCTCTACCCGATAAAAAGAAAAGCAGCCATTAACCAACCCATTTCCCTATCCCTTGTCGTACTCATGTACGATCCTTGCCATTACTACTAAAATCCGTGGATGCTCTTTTTTTTTGCCTCCCTGTCCGAACTCCTTCTCGTGAAATCATAACTGAGTCAAAAAGACTGACTGTGCGCCCCCGCGCTCAGGACCTAAACTCGACGTCCCTCCGGAACGTCCACGAGTGCGCGTCCGAGAACACCGGCTTGTACCCGAGCACGCCCTCGACGAGCGACAGCACGATGGTCGGCGTGATGGTGAAGGTGCCGCACCTGTTCTCGGCGACCAGGACCAGGCGGTCGATGATGGCGCCGAGACCGAACGCGGACTGGTGCAGCTTGACCTCGACGGCGGGGGGCTAGGGGGGGGACGTCAGCCGGGAATGATTCTCATCACCAAACTGCACGAAAGGGAAGCTCACCTTGTTGCTCTGCTGGTGGTTCACGCGGCGCCACTTCTTGAAGTACTCGGACAGGAACTTGAGGGTGCCGCTGTGGCTGCCCTGGATCTCGATCTCGTAGGCGCTGCGGGCGTAGATGAAGAGGTGGTACGGCGGCTTGTTGAGCAGGTCGTCGGGGCGGGGCAGGGCGTCGGCGCGGGGCAAGAAGTCCGGCCCCGAAGCGGTGGACGGGCGTCTGCTGTCGCCCAGCGAGAGGCGGTTGACCCTCACGTCGAGGCCGACGTCGGCCCACTCGTCGCTCGAGGAGACGGTGTACGGCGGCAGCTTGTGGGGGTGGGCGAAGCAGTCCTTGATCTGGCCCGAGAAGACGGGGAAGAACTCCAGGGGCTGGGTGACCTGGCGGCGCGGCAGGGCGATTACGAAGCCGCCCCGCTCTTCGGACCATGCCGTCGATGCCTGGTCGTCTCTGGTGACCTGTGCTATCGTCAGCTCGCGTATGCAGCGAGGCCCAGAGCGGGCGGGGGCGCGCGGGCGTACCTCGAGGAAGAGACGCAGCCTGTGGGTGGACTTGAGCTTCTCGAGCAGGTTCTCGGCCCAGTCCTCGTTCTTGTCGTCGTTGAGCAGCTCGGTCATGGCCTTGCACCACGTCTCGACGGTGCCGGCGACGGCGGCGGCGAAGTCGCCCTTGTCCGGGTACGCGGTGTCCAGCTCGCTCAAGAGGAGCTGCCATTCGGGTTCGACGTCGACATCGAGACCGAGAACCTCCTCGAGGTCCTTGATGGCCTTGCGGAGAGGTGCTTGCTCGTTGGTCCAGTGGTCGCGAACGGCGGCCTTTACTTTCAGGGGTCTGTTTCCGTGTTAGTCCCGCTCGGTTGGCTGTGGAGCCTTGGTTGGAGGGATGGCGACCAGCGCAACTCACAAGGTAGACATGGTGTTGTATGCGGATGTTGTTGGAAGCTTGGGTGGATGTGTGCAAGTGAAGACTTGTGTGTGTGTGTGTAAGAGATGATGTTGATGATGATCTTGGTCTTTCTCTCATCCTCAGAGGGAGTTGTCGACGGTTGATATTGACTCTCGAGAGTTGCCAGTGACAGGGGTAACGGCCAGCATCATCAGTCCACTATCCACCCTAGCCGCCAAGATGATCGGGTGAAGCCAGAGGGAGCCGTGGCGTCAGGTGCGCTCGTCGCTTCCGAGCAACGAGGCGGAGCCATGCGGACGATAATGACACGGAAAAGCCAACGGGCGGCGGCTGGCCATGTCCATCGCAATGGGTCATCGCGGCAAATGCCACCTGGCGCAGCCCATCTCTGGGACCTGGGCCATCGGAGATCAGCGCGTAAAACCTTCTTTTGGTGGTGGTGCGGGAACCGCAGCGGTGGGCCATCCGCGGGGAATCGTGCGTTTTGCGAACATGCCATCACTGGCAGATCCGTGTCAAGCAGGTTGCATCGGGTTTCACGAGCGCCGGGCCAAGCCGGGGGGTGCGGTTGCGCGCTGAGCTGACGGTCGACCTTTCGCCGCGGTCCGGTCCGGGGGCGGCATGATGTCAGTGACTCATTCTTCGAACGATTTCTGCAGGGCCGACGTGGAAGGGGGGAGAAGGTCGAAAATCAAGGCAGTCCCGTGATTTCCGGCCGATGCACGATGCAACAGTCGGGAGGCCTACGATAATTGATTTTTTTTCTCCCATCACGTGGATGTTTTGATGATGAGCTGGATGACTCTAGCAAGGCAGGTACCTGAGTAGGTACCTGTAGATTGTACCAGTTGGCCTCCCGCACCATCAGCCCAGCACAATTAGCGCACCAGCAACCCCGCACCTAATCGCTCCCCGAGTCCCTTAGCGTCCTAATCTCCTGAATGTTGCCTGAAGTCTCTGCGCCACCACCAAATACCACCTCACATTATCACGTCCACATGCGGGAAGGATGCGCGGCCGCGACGGGCGAACAAAACGGCAAGGCTAGGCGCTAGGCTGACAGCTCGAGGAGCTGTCAAAGGAGGGCACGCAGCTCTAGAGCCGATGAGGCATGAGGCAGGCGCCAGCCCAGGGGTTAGGACAGCGTCGCGAACGTGTTGGAGCAATTTCAAGCGAGTTGGCGGGCCAAGCTCGATAGTTTAGGCTTCGACGATGGCCGAGAGCTGGGAGAGCTGAAAGAAAGGTGGCCTCGAGGTGAACGCCTCGAGCCAGCCTTGAACTGTCGATAATCCGAAGTCTGTTCTGTACGAGTTCGTGATAAAAGGGCTGTTGTTTCTCGATTGACCGGATTCTGTAGCACACAATACTCACATTTACTTGACCATCTAATCCTCCAAAACGAATAATACCATCATTCTCTCAAAATGTCTCGCCTCCCTGCTGCCGATAAGCTCCCCCTCGCGCTTCGCAAGAACAGTACGGCCGAATGACCCTCAAAATCTTGGAGATACTGACATGAGCAGTCCGTGACGAGTGGGACAGCAAAAAGGAAGACCTCCAGAAGGAGCTCTCCGAAGTCCTCGGCGCAGAATGGTCCCTGAACGACATCAACCCCAATGAGCTCTTCCCCTACGCCGGCGACGGCTACGGCAAGCAGTCTCTCGGGAGCTGCATCGCCCAGTAAGACCCTCCCGCAACCAATCCCAAGACAAGCTTCTGACGCCCCCAGGTACATCACCTCCGCCATCTACCAGCTCAAGTCCTACGTCTCCAGCTACGGCGACGACGGCAAGTCGGAGATCAACTCCATCTGCCACGCCCGCTCCCTCATCATCGACCTCGACGACCGGTTCAACAAGAACGACCGCGTGACCTACTGCGGCGTCGTCGTCCGCGACGGCAAGCTCGTCATCCTCTTCTCCGAGGGCAACCTGGGCACCAACGCCGACTACGCCATCGACTCGCGCGGCCTGCTCAAGGCCCTCAACGACGCTCCCCCCGCGCCCGGGTCCGACGCCGCCATGAGCTACTCGGCGCGCACGTCGATCCGGCAGGAGTACGACGACAAGATCGAGGAGACGCGGCAGAAGCTGGGCGAGATGCTCGAGAAGCCCGACGTCGTGCTCGTGCCCAACTTCGAGGCCAACTTCGCCAAGATCCGCGAGGAGAGCAAGAAGAAGAACAGCGGCGTGCGCGACGACTGGGAGGGCAACATGGGCAACTTCACGCGCATGTACTTCGAGGGGCTGGTGTACCAGATGACGTACCAGAAGTTCGGGGACGACGACCTCCTGAGGGAAGGCTTCAACGAGGCCGTCGAGAAGGGCGAGGTGCACTTCCGCATCGTCGACAAGATGGCCTACGGGACGTACGGGGAGGTTGTTCTGGAGGACGGCGCGGTCTACGTCCAGGTGAGTTTGAAGTCTTGTGATGCAGACCGGAGCGATACTGACTACTCCTCAGACCCAGGCCAAGAACTTTGGAACGAACGTCGACTACGCCGCGGAGAAGCTTTTGGATCAGCTCTGAGTCCTACGGTGTTTATGTGTAATGAGACGAGTATCTTAGCATTCTTAAGTAGTAATCATGAATGGCATTGGTAAACAACGACAAGGAACCTTGCTCGAAAGCCACGGCCAACTGCGGCGCATGAACACCTCGAGACAGTCAGAACACCTGAAAATGACTCTGATCCGTGTATTCTTGGTCATCTCATTTACACACGATACAATTACGTCAGTCTCACTGTAGTCTAAAGTTCATCTCAAACATAATTGCCTCTTCCGGCAGTGTGGGGCGCCGCCCCGACTTGCCATTGGTGCCGTGCGCCCGTGGCCTCCGGACAGCACGTCCGTTCCATCCCGGTGAGACTCGCACTCACAATACAACACATATCTTGACCATCACCATCACGAGAAACAACCCTACCGCGACCTGTGGCACCATCGCCTCCCGCTCACAAGGTGCGCACACATCTCCGCCTCCACAAACACGCCCACCAACCCTCCAACAAGCACCCCCGCCGCGTCGCCCGCCGTGACAACCCCCAGCCTGAACTCCGCATCATCACGGCCGGTCTTCTCCCCCGCCGCCCTCGGCACCCCCGCCACTCCCGCCAGCACGTTCACCCACACCATCCCGCCCGCCAGCCCAGCCAGGAACGCAAGCGCCAAGGCAAGCCACGTCGACACAAGAACCACAGCATTAAGCAGCGCAACCACCGCCGTCGCCCCAAGCACCCCTAAGAGCCCCCTGACCCCGCCGCCGCCGCGGACGGGGAACGCCCGCCCGGACGACCGGCCCAGCATCGTGCCGAGGTGCATCGACACCCCGAACGTCGACGCGAAGCGCGAGTACGTCCCGAACACGGACCCGTCCAGCGTCCGCGCGCTGCCCTGCTGCAGGAAGAGCAGACCGGAAGCAGCAAAAAGCAGTAGCATCTCCGGCCTCGCCAGCGCGCGGAGCGTCGACATTCTGCCGCGGAAGGCGTCTGTGCATCCGGCCCGGGGTCTACCAACCTCAAGAAACAAGTTTCCCGCCTCGTCGGACTCCCGAGAAGCCGGCGCGGCGACGTTCCTCGTAACGCCCCGCGGAAGCACGGCAAAATGCGCCAGCAGCAGCACCGCGACGAGGTAGTACACCGCCCCCGTGGCGCTGCGAAGCACCCTCCCAGCCCCGTGCGCCAGGACGAAAGGCCACGCGGCGTTCCCCACCATCCCGGCCCCCGTGCCGAAGCCCCACCCGACGAGCGCGTGCGGCTGCGCGCCGGGCCGGCCGGCCATCCCGAGACACGAGACCTCCGCCGCGGCCGAGCACGCGGCAGCGAGCACCGACGCGGCGACGCGGATGGGCGGGAGGACGTTGGGCGGCGTGTCGTCCGCGACCTTCTTCGCGAGGACCCAGGCCGCCGCCGCGAGGAGCGGGCGGACCCGGCACGGGACGCGGTGGAGGACGAAGGGGAGCGCGAGCTTCGCGGCGACGGCGGGGAGGAGCTCGACGAGCGAGACGACGGCGCGGGGGTAGGGGACGATGAGGTAGTTGGCCGCGTGGATGATTGCGGGGAGGAGCGTGTTGGCGAGCCCTGTGGAAGGTTCCTGTCAGTACGTGTGAAGGTGTGCTTCTAGAGGAAAGCTCACCTATGAGGGCGAAGCCCAGGAGTATCCGGACATCGTCGACCGATGTGTTTGACTTCGACGCCATCACGAATCGAACCTAGCCTGGTCTCAATCGTGGGTTGTAAGTCCAAGGACCACGGGACGACATGCGGCGACTTTCCAAGCGGTGCAGCTCTAAGTATTATTATTCAAAACGCAAGAAACGAAAGGGCCAGGGGACCATCACCCAACCCCCGACCCATGTGTAAGTGAACCGACGACCGACCTTAAAAAAGGAAAAAATACTATAAACACCCAAAAAGGAAACAATACCAAAACAGTCAATCAAAACGGCGGTTCAGATCCACGTGCAATCTCTCCCCCCGGGACAGCCAAGACGAGGATGCAGCCTGTTGGAGCCCTCGAAGCAGACGGGCGGAATCCACCACGTGGGACCGCATCTCGTCTCCGATGGACCGCCCCGCGGCAAGATGACCCCCCATCACAACTCACACCCAAAGTCCCATCGTCGAAACCAACGGGTTGGATAATATCAATAGGCAGCAGCAAAAGGGGAAAATCAGCTCACACCGCCGCTCTGGCGTGGACCCAGAGTCGGTCCAAATGTCTCGTGGGACGTTTCCCTATATCGCCATGATCCCTCTCTGAAGAAGCATCGTCCCGCGTCGTTTCACGGCCCTCTTTGCCAATAATTCCCGCTCGTCATGGCTGTCGTCCCGGCCGCGAGGCCTGAGTACAGCACCGGCGCCCCGCGCGGGCGGAGCGCGATGCCGCGGCTTACACGGGCGCGAAGCACGCTCCTCAAGACCATCCTCCCGCTCGGCGTGCTGTTCTTCCTATCGACGTTCCTCCTGACAAGATTAGTATGCGTCACGCAAATCGTATTCCGTCGGGATGTTAACATCTGCCAGTCCCCGGAGTCGTTCCCCTCGCTACAACACGAGACCACCTCCCAAAGAACCATCTCGCGGCAGCGCCTCGAAACCCTCAAACCCCCCGCGCGAGACCCTAAACCCGGAGGCCAGCGGCGCCTGCGCCTCTTCATGCCCGCCGACGGGCCGAGCGCCAACCTCTGCAAGACGGTCATGTCGGCCCTCGCCCTCGGCTACCCGGCGCCCACGATCCTCAACTGGGCCGGCGAGTTCAACAGGCCCGAGTGGCACTTCGCCGGCTCCCACATCGCCAAGCTCGAGTCCCTGCTCGCGGTCCTCGACGCCCTGCACGACGGCGAGGACGCGAGCGACGACGACCTGGTCCTCCTCGTCGACGCGTACGACGTCTGGTTCCAGCTCCCGCCGGCGGTGCTCGTCGAGCGCTTCCACCGCCTCAACCGGGACGCCGACGCCCGCGTGGCGAGGCAGTGGGCGGAGCGCGGCTCGGGGGGCTTCCCCGTACCGCCGCCGAAGCAGAGCATCGTCGTGACCACGGCAAAGGACTGCCAGCCCGGCGCCGAGTCCGGGTCCGACCCGCGCTACGAGTACTGGCCGGTCTCGCCCCTGCCGGCGGACTTCTACGGCGAGCGCGCCGACGAGATCGCTCACTCCCTCGACTCGGCGCGCAGGTACAAGAACGTCCGGCCCCGCTGCGTCAACAGCGGCATGATCATGGGCACGCTCGGCTCCCTGCGGGCGGCGGTGCGGCGGTGCAGGGACAAGGTGGACGCCGTCGCCGCCCGGGGCCGCCAGCTCTGGAGCGACCAGGCGCTGCTCGCCGAGGTGGTTGGCGACCAGGAGATCTGGCGGCACTGGGTGCGCGGGCTGGCGTCCACCTGGAACGGGACCGCGTCGGTCGACGGGGAGGTGCCCCGGGAGGTGAGGGGCGTCGCGGACGCGGCGCTGGCGGGCGCGGCGTTCGAGTTCGGCATCGGGCTGGACTACGACTTCGCCACGATACCACCCACGTGCTCGTCCGAGGACGACGGGTTCTTCGTGCAGCTGGACGACGCCGAGGCCGTGAGGAAAGCGTCCGAGAAGGCGGGCGTGCCCGGCGGCGAGGTCAGGGCCAAGGGCATCCCGCCGGAGCTCAAGGACGCCGAGGGCCCGGTCCCGGGGCTCGGATGGGGGAACGTGCCGCTGTACACCGACTTCTTCTTCGGCACCGCACCCGTGGGAATCCACCACAACGCGTACGTGTCCGGACTCAAGAAGTGGAGGCTCGAGCACTGGTGGAACATGACGTGGTACTACCCGCACCTCAGGAGCTTGGTCACGAACGCCCTACGGTCTGAGAGCAAGCTGACACCACTGGCGAGACTTTCCCTGGAGGACGATGACGGCTCGGAGGACGTGGTGTACTGGGCGTCGAACGAAGCCGGGAATGAGAAGAGTGCCGTCGTGTTTGACGGGTCGGACGAAGGTGAGTTTAGGCCCATCTCGTGGGATGGTATTTGCAAAAAGGGGGGAAGAGAGTGGCACGAGGTCATCTTTGGAGACGGTCAAGGGCCACTGCAAATCTAGGGAGATCTTATTAATCACCCCCTATAGCTACAAGTGCGTAGCTAGGCGTCCCTAAGTATTTTCACTGGGAGTTTACTAGGTATTAAAGGCTCTGTATGCTTGTTGCCGTCATCGTCACCACTCGTTTACAGGAGTAGTTACTATCGCACTAAGGCTAATTTATGCCGTGAATACAGTTATGCTACTTGAAAGTCGCATACCGGGTTCATTAATTCTTCAAGGTAGGGAGATATCATTCGCCAACCCCTTCTCTGGTGCCCAACACCCCCAAATGGCTTGGCTCTCCCATAACAATAACGACGACAACGAAGACGACGACGAAGACGGATAACGACGACGACGACGACGACGGGTCTTTTTCAGTGTTCATCGAAAGAAAGGGGTATCATTCTATGTAAACTACCTCCCACTATACAGGCAAGCCACCAACAGCAGACCCTCTCACATGGTACCGGGCTTAATAAGTCCCATTGGATCCGAGGTGAGCATGGGCGGCATCTCCGGGGGGCTGCGGCCGTTGCGGTACAGCCAGAGCCTAGAGAGCTCCTTGACCTTGACGGTCCTCTTCCTGTGGCGGCCCCTGACGTGCTCGCCGTGAAACTCGACCTCGTTGGCAAAGTCGCGGCCCATGTAGGAAACCTCGAAAGCCTCGCGAGCGTTCTGGCCGGCGTCGCCCTGCCTGCCGATCTGGATCTCGCTCTGCATGAATTCGTTCTCGTCCGCGGCACCGATGAACTCGCCCGTCTTGGGGTCCTTCTCGAGCGGGAACATGCCGTCGAGGTAGTGCTGACAGAACTGGTGGCCGCCACGCTCCGAGGCCCGCACGAACAGTCGGCCGATGAACCGCGGCATGCTGTGGTCTGCGGTCCGCGAGGTGCAGAAGTGCAGCACTCCCCAGATGGCCACAAAGTCGGTTGAGTGAGCGTAGTGTTCGACGTGGCCGATGGCGCGGTCGAGGGCGGCGGTGGAAGACCGCGACGAAATAGACGACGACTCATTGGGAAGGGACGGTGCGCGGACGTGGCCGTTGGTACCGTTTGTGGTGTGGCGGGAGAGCGTTGTCGCGACGGGAGAGATGGGGCTGCCAGTTGGGTCGACTTGGGCCATCGTGGTCGTCGTCATGGTCATGGCTGCAGGGTTTCGCTGGGCCAGGGCCTGAGAGGCAGCGTGGCGATGGGGGTTGTTGAAGTGGTTCGCGGCGTTTCCAAAGGTGTATACTTCCAGCTTGGCCAGGAGGTCCTGGGGAAGCTCCTGCAGCAGCCAGTCGAGGACGAGGCCGCCCTCGATGCCGCCCTGGGAGTGAAGGATGAAGACAACCTTGGAGTACTGCGGGTTGTAGAGCGTCTCTTTGACAATGCGGTAGCACATGCGAACGTCGTAAGTTGCGTAGCCCAGGTTGCGCTGGATCAGGCACTCGACGACGTCGAACAAAATGCCGGACGTCTGGTTGTGGATGCCAAGGATGGGGCGCTTGAAGGTGAGGGCCAAGCGGTTGAGGTTGTTCTTCATCCAGTGATCGCTGCGAGTGTTAGTCGACGTCTATTTAGATGGGTTTAGGGGTAAGTTACCCAACGGCAACGCCGTTCAGGAAGATCCATTGCTCGTGGGCGTGCACAGGCAGCGCGGGGGCGTACTTTGGGTCCGAGGTGTAGGTCAAAGTCGGGCCGTTGAGGAAGAGGCAGAGGAGGTAGTTGACGGCGAAGAAGGCGCCTACAGCGACTGCGTCGACCCAGAGGGGGAAGAATATGGTCAAGGGCAGGCACAAGATGAAGGCGATCTGTAGAATGCTC
Source organism: Colletotrichum brevisporum (assembly GCA_030770045.1). Taxonomy (NCBI): domain Eukaryota; kingdom Fungi; phylum Ascomycota; class Sordariomycetes; order Glomerellales; family Glomerellaceae; genus Colletotrichum; species Colletotrichum brevisporum. The sequence continues at coordinate 3,717,334 of JAUGSI010000006.1, read as the reverse complement.
AGGACGAGGTGCACGAAGATGCAAAACAGGTTCTGCCTCGTAAAGGCCAGCTCGTCGAGATGGCCGGAATCTGACGGGGTGATGGGCCAGACAATCCACGGAAGGGCCCAGGCATACTGGAAAAACCAGTAGATGTCGTAGGCCAGCAGCTTCCAGGGGAAATCGGTGTACGAGTAGTTGATGACGGAGCTGCCGCCGACCTGGGAGCCCAGGAACTTGGTCGAACCCATCCTCTCCTTGAGCAAATCCTCGCGTTTCTTGTGGTGGGCTCGATGACGCGCCGCAAAGGCCTCTCCCCAGCTTGGGATATTGCAGATGCCCGCGGTCATGGCGACGGGAGCCCGGACTGCTTAAGTAGGTGGATCAAGGGGTTGGGACACTAAATGACGAAGGATGTTGGTGTCAAAAAGAGTAATCGATCAAGTGACCCGGTTACCGTGTGAGTGTGTGAAGTGTCATCCGCAAGGCGATGGAGGTGCGGGTGCTCACGGGGCACCTATTATATTCGCGGGGAGGTGAGACATTCAGCGGCAGCGTCGTCCAGCCACCTCAGCGTATCGGTGAAAAGAACACTCCGCAGGTATCCGTACGGAGCACCAGAGACGACAGAGACAGAGACAGAGACGGACGCGGATAGACGCTGCTGCACTCGACAACTTCCAAAAAAGAAGAGGTGGAAGGGAAGACGCAGGTGCAGGGCTGAGCTGGCCGTTAGTGCTGGGGAAAGGACGACGGCGCCGCCCTTGGCTGGTCACTGGGCCGGGGCGCGCACCAATGGGGGCCTGCCGTCAGCGGCTAGAGGGGGTTCGGCACGAGGTGGTAGGGGGCGCCACCCCGCTGCCGCTGCCTAGCGGGTAGGTACCTAGGTCCAGGTAGCCTTCCCACCTTCCTCTGGGGCCTTGACGTTATCCTACCCACTAGGTATGTATCTGGTAGGTTCTCTAAGAAGCAATAGCGCATCTTGGGCCTGCCTTCCCTGCAGTAAGATGCGGTGTCTGGTTGCCTTAGCCTAAAGGGCCAAAGGCTCCCCTTGTGGGGGCTGAGATGAGCAATGCAGTCATATCTGGGCGGTGCAGGGGAGGATATACCTAGGTAATGCGAGGCTCCGTGATGTCTCCAAAAACAGAGGCCAATGGCAGTCCGGCCACCCCGACTGCAAGAGGAAACTCGGCATGCCCTAGGTCTTGGGGGGTTAAATCTGAGGTGCATGCCCGCCGTCGACCTCGAAGTGATCGCCGAGGAAGCGTGCGGAAACAGCCCAATGAGAGCTGCCGCATATCGTCACGACCAACGTTGCGCGCCCAGATATTCGGCACGCTTTTCCTTGAGGCACCCTAGGCACCCAAGACAGGTAGTCGGGAGAGTCCCGTCCCGGTCATCCTCCAACAACATGAAAGACCGAAAGCCTTGCCGTGCTTACCTACGAACCTTGTCAATCGCTGCTGACTGCGATGTGTGCTCACCGGAGTCCGGTAGGCGTCCCAGATTAGCGACGAGTCCACGCGCATATTTGTCTGTTGGTTCGCCGTTCCGAGGCATAACGGGACAAGTCGACATCGGGTGTCGCAAATGAGCCTCAATCCATTGTTTCTCAGAGATATCAGAGAGGAAACAAGCCACTGGCTAGCTCTTCTCGTGCGCCCAACATTAACATTCTGCCTGGACTCTTGGCAGCATCACGTGTCTCGCCCACTGATGGATGTCGTGGAGGCCAAATTCGGTGACGTCCCTGTGTACCTAACGTAGGGCTGAGCTGAGTCAATCTGTATCCCCAGCCACGCGTCAAATCTCGTCTGAGGAGTGTCGGTATCGCCGAATGCGTGTTGATTCAGCGTTGAAAGACCTAATAACTGGTTACAGGCCCGGGTTGTGTGGGAGGTGGCAGCAGCTGTCAGCTCCCGCTGGAGGAGCTCGGGATGGCCCGTGCGCCCCAGCAACGCGGGACGAAGCTGAGATGGAATCTTGGTGGGGCACTTTGTTTGGATTGTCCCAAACATCACTGCACCGAACATATCCCACCAACCGACGGCTCGGTCGCACATCCCACGATTCGCTTCCCGGAGCTCAAGCCCGATCCGCAATCATGTCTCTTCTATCAATCCATCTGGAGCAAATAGCCATCTCCTGCGAGGGCATTGACTCCCTACCGTGCGTACCCTCGGGAACCTCCCAGTCCAAACACTAACGCGCCGCAAGCTTCCCGCCCCCCAAGATCTTCACAAATGCCATGCTCTACAACAACGACATCACATCCCTGATCCGCGACACCGAAGCCCACGAGCGCGCCCTCTTCTCCGTGCCCCCGCCCCCGGCCGCCGCCACCTCCCAGAACCCAGACCCGAAGCCGACCGGCCGCCGCCAGACAGTCTTCAACGTCGCCTCGGGCGAGGTCACGACCGGCCCGCCCCCCGGGCGCGCAGGCGGCATGGGAGGTCCTAGGAGGCACACCGCCGTCTCCGCCGTCCTGGGCGGCGACCTGCACGACCAGATCCGCCGCGGCGAGCGCCAGGCCGCCATCAAGGGCGGCGACGTCGACGTCGAGGTCCTCCTCCGCGGCGCGACGAAGCTCTGCGGCGTCTACGCCCTCCCCGGGGCGCTCGAGCGCATCCCCCAGATCAGGTCGCGGTACGCCCACCAGACCAACACGCTGGCCTACTACGAGGCCAAGGTCGCCGAGCAGCAGGCCGCGCTGGAGCGCATGAACAAGGACCACTGGATGGGCGACGGCGACGACGAGGAGGAGCAGGAAGACGAGGACGAGGACGAGGACGAGGACGAGGACGAGGACGAGGACGTCATGACCCAGGAGGACCTCCGCGCCGAGGAGGAGGTGGTGCGCGACCTGGACAGGAAGAAGCGCGAGCTGCAGCAGCGCCTGCGGGCGATGGAGAAGGATCTGGGGGGGCTGCTCAACATGTAAAAAGGGGACTTGCGCTTTACGACGGTTACGAACCATGATACCCAATGCGAAGCTTCCAAAAATATCTATTACTATACACACAAGGGAACGACCAAATCTCTAAATGGACGGACTCCCCTCAACACGACGGACCGTTCTGCGCGACGGAGCCCTTCTTGCCCTCCTTGGCCGCCACCAGCGTCTGCAGAAACTCGCCCACGTCCTGCGCGCCGCCAATCTCGTACTTGTCGTCGATCACAAAGTGTGGCACCCCCCTGACGCCCATCCGATACGCGTCCTCGACCTGCGCGTCCACCTCGGCGCCGCCCTTGCCCTCCTCGAGCCACCTCCTGACCTCTCCCTTGTCGAGCCCGCCCCTGGCCGCCGCCTCGGTGATCATGTCCAAGCTCGTGATGTCCCCGCCCTCCTCGAAGTAGCTCTTCATGATGGACTGCATCACCGCGTTCTCCACATCCGCGCCCTTGGCCCGCGCCAGCTGCACCGCCCGGTGCGCGTCCCGCGTGTGGCCCACCTTGCCGTCGAACGTGAAGTCGAACCCCTCCGCCGCGCCGAGCTGCTTCATCCGCGCGTGCATCATCTCCAGCCTGTCGGCGCCGAAGCGCGCCGCCATGCGCTCGTTGACGGGCACGCCCGTCTTGGGCGCCGTCGGGTCCAGGTAGTACGCCTGCCACGACACGTTGAAGGTGTCGTCCTTGCCCGCCGGGTACGTCTTCTTGTACAGGTCGATGGCCCTGTTCAGACGGGCCTTGCCGAGGTAGCACTGGTCTTGTCAGTGGGAGGAATCACAGTGAAAGTTGGTGGGGGCTTACGAAGGGGCAGACGGGGTCTGAGATGACTTTGATGTTGATGGTGGACATTTTGCGTATTTGCCGTGCCGCGTTCATTCGTTATTAGGTAGAGACGTATGTTGATGCGTCGGACAAGAATCAGTTACTTCTGGGATTTTATCAAAGTCGAGATCTAGTATGCCGAACCGCTTCGCTTTTAGGGGGGGGCGCAAAACTTGAAGTAAATATTCATTACTACATGCCTCGGCATCACCTACGGTGCGGGACCCCGCCAGGTGCCGACGCCGACTCTGATTACCAATCATTTCGGGGCCCGCTCCGGACGGAATCTTTTCTTGGCCGGCGGGATCCGGTTCAATCAGCGACCGCCCCGCCATTATTCAGCCCAGCGAATAGTCAGGGCGGCGCTGGAAATAGCTTCCGCAAAAAATGCCACCCTTTTTTTTAATATGGCCCCGTCTCTACTATGCACAGCTCGTAATTATCCCACCTGCGGAACCCCCCCAGATGCTCCCCGCAGAAATCTAGCCGCAAAACACAACGGAAATTGGGTATCATCTCTCTCATCAGTACACGGAGTATCGCTCCGTCGCCTCCCTCAGCCTCTCGCGGTTGCGCGAGCGGCGAGATCCCGCCTCCTGCGGGTACCTTCGCCTGTCGTCCCTCCTCCACCTCGACGGATAGATCCCGTCGGCGCTCCCGGAAGACCCGTCTCGCTCAGCAGCGGGACTCTGAGAGCGCCGCCTCTTGGGGGCGACGTCCGGGTACTGCACCGCACGGTCCCAGTTCTCGAGCGTCGTGTAGGGGCTCCTTAGCCACGTCCTCAGTTCGTGGAGCAGCAGCCGGGTGTTCTCCCGACCGAGAAACTCCTTGATGAGCTCCTCGGCGTGGCCGGTGCTGCCCTGCATGTCCACGGTCTTGAGGATCGCCACGATGTACTCCAGCAGGAACTCGGCGTTGTTGGCCCTGCGGCGCCGCACGGGGTCGGCCTCCGGAGGGCGTGCTTCGTTCTCGGGGGACAGGAACTCAAAGACCTGCAGCTCGCGGCGGAGGAACGTGCGGGCGCGCGACACCAGCTCCGTGTCGTTCGCGAACATCTGCGGCGTCAGGTCGCGATACCTCGAGATGCGGTTCGACCCCACGTGCAGCGAATAGAGCTGGTGGCGGTAGACGGCCCGTCGGCGGGCGATGGCCTCGTCTTGAGAAGGATTGGACGCCCGGTGGGAGGCGTGCGCGCCGGGGCGCGGCCGCCGTGGGCGCGTTTGTGAATAGAACCGCCTCTCCTGGGGAGGCGAAGATGCGGCGCCGGCCGATTTGGCCTTCTCCGGCCGCTCCGGCGCTTTAAATGTCTTCCATTGCTTGCGGTCCTCGCTGTAGTCGTAGCGAACCTCTGCAATCTCAGTCTTGCACAGAGGGCACGCAGCCTGCTGTTCGATCCATGTCACGAGACAGAGATAGTCAAAGTTGCGGTGGTGGCACGGCTGGGCTTCGCAGGCTTCGGTGACCTCCTCGAGGCAGATGACGCAACAATCGTCGGCAGCGCCCCGCTGAGGGTCTGTCGGTCGGGAAGATATCTCCTGGAGGGTGGTCTGTAGAACGGCCGAGTGGAGATCTCGCGCGTCAAAAATCTCGTTGCTCGTCGCTTCGGGGGACATAACCGTGACACGAAATCTCAGGGCGATATCGGGTGCGTTGCGACGAGAGTGCAGACGATGCTCTCTGTAGAGGCCTCATGGTTCATGGGTGCTTGAGGCCTTAACCAGCGTCACCTTAGTAAGCCGATAAGATAAGGTCGATTTTGAAGTGGGGCGGTTGCCAGGCCCAGAACGTGGACCTTTCGCGTTTAGTGGTTTTCCGTCGCGTCTCACCGCGTTCCTCAATCCACCTCGAAAACCCACCTCGGTACCTCCCGCATACCCTGTCTTCTCAACAACCTTTTACGACTCAGACTGTGTTGCAATTCCAATGACGTACGCAGCCGACTGGTAACAAATCCTCGAATATGGACGACCAGACAAAGACGGAATACGAATCTCAATCGCAGAAGCTCCGTGCCGAACTCAAGAGCTGGGAAACCGCGTGGGCCAAGTCGCACGACGGGAAGAAACCGGGGAGAGACGACATCAAACGCAACGCCGACATTGGTAGGCATTGCTCGTGACAACTACAAAGACTCAACTTGCTGACACCAGGGCAGCACAGAAATACAAGCAGTACAACAAGGTCCGCGATATCTTGTCGGGAAAGATCCCGCCGCCACCGAAAGAAGATCCCAAAGCGAGAAAGAGGAAAGACAACCCTGCGACTGCGACGACACCATCGAAGCGACACAAGCACGCCGAGACTCCCTCGAAAGCAAGATCAAACCTCGACGATGCAGCCCTCATCAACACTCCTTCAATCTCCCGGACGCTGTTCAGCCCCGTGGCTCCCAGATCAATAGGCCCCACGCCGCAGCGCGATGGCCGCGTCCTCGGACTGTTCGACTTGATGGTGGAGCGCGAACTGGGCACGCCGTCGAGGCGGAATGGAAGCCTCAACACCTCAGCAGACAACGGGCCTGTGGCGACGCCGAGGAAACGCGACGCAGCGCTGGACGAGTCGAGTGACGTCAGACTCGGGCGGACGCCAATGTCGACAAGCAAGAGGCAGATGCTGGACAGCTTCATGACGCCGCTCAAAAACAAGCAAGGAGGCCTCCCGGACGCAAAAACGCCAACGACCGTCTCGAAACTTCAGTTCAGCACGCCGTCCTTTCTCAAGAGACACACGCAGCCGCCGCCTACGGAGAGCAACGACTTTGTCGCCCCACCACTACGACTACCCCGGAAGCCCATGGTCCGCGGGCTCAGCGCCATTGTTGCGAGTCTTCGAAAGGTGGAGGAGGAAAAGCTGGACGATGATCTGGAAGCCCTCCGAGAAGCGGAAGGCTTAGAAGCCCAACCAATGGGACCGCCGAAGCCGAAAGAACCGAAAGAGTCGAACGAAGATTTGCTTGCCCCCGACACCCAAGTGCATAATCTACCGCTGGGCGGGTTCGATGACGAGGGGGCATACGACAGTTCCGACGAGGAGCAGCTGGATCGGAACGGACAGCCATTGCGCGTGTTCAAGAAAAAGGGCCAGAAGCGCACGACGAGGCGGTCGAACATGAAGCCCGTCCACGTCAAGAGGCCATCCGGCCCCGCCGAGGGCGATGTACAAGATGACGACGAAGATGTGGTGCCGGAGACGCAAGCAAATGGCGTGGCAGACGACTTGCCTGATGAGCTTGCAGACATGGAGTCAGACTCAGACCAGGAGGGAACGACTTCCAAAGCCAGCGGAAAGAAGACGCAAAAGGCTGGAACGGTCAAGAAGGCGGTTAAGAAGGTGAACGAGTTGGCGCATGCGAACTTCCGCCGTTTGAAATTGAAGAACAACGGCGCAAAGGGGGGACCAGGATACAACAGCCGGTTTAGACGGCGGCGGTAAAGGCCACGGAGCGGTCACATGGGAAGGCGTTTGGGAGAAGAGCGAGAATTCAACCTGCGGTGCCAGTGATGAGTAATGCCCAATATATCATATTTATTGATCAAATGCCAGTGCCTTATGGGGTATAACAAGCAGACAAACAGGAGCAGCCTCGGCATATCAACCGAACAGATGGCGCCTCAGACGAACGCCAAGAACGAAGAGGTAAAACGTCGCAAAGTCGCAGCTGATGGAGACCATGAACCACGACAGACCGGCCGAGAAGACGACGCGGTTGACCAGGAACCGGTCCTCGTCGGGCATCTCAGCGGGAATCTCGCCGTCCTTCTCCACGAGCCAGTCCGTCTCGTCCCAGAGGCAGTCCCTGTCGACGCGGCACAGCTCCAGCTCCGCGAACCGGGTGATCAGCCCCTGACCGCGGCTGATCCGCTCCTGGACCCGGCGCAGACAGCACTGCTTCGCCCCGCCGGCCACGGGCATGACCCCTTCCCCCTTGTGCGTCACAGGCGGCACCGACTCCTCGATCTTCTTCCGGTACCCATCATCACACCCGTCCTCGACCTCCGCCAGCAGCCGCACGATGGAGACGTGGTCCCCGAGCAGCGCCCACGCCCAGCACAGCGCCAGCGCGACCTGCAGCAGCAGATTCCACACCACGTCCCGCGTGTCGAGGTCCCGCAGCTGCGCTTCGCAGCAGTTCCGCAGCGCCTGCTGGCGGTTGAGGATCTCGCGATACGTGCGGAGCCGCGGCGGCGCCGGCTTGTACAGGTGCGGGCTCCATCTCCTCGGGCGCTCCTCGGCCGGGTCCTCGGCGTGCCAGCGCTCCTGCCGGAAGGCCGTCCAGAAGTCGGCGAGCGCCTCGGCCGCCGTCTGCGAGAAGGGAAAGGCGCGGAAGAGCCTGGCCTTCCAGAAGGAGCTCCAGTCCGTCGCGAGGACCGCGTGGAGGATGAAGTCGGCCAGGTCGCTGGCGAGGAACTGGGGTATCAGCCGGGGCAGCCTGGGACCGCGCAGGATGCCCGTGATGTCGAACTCGCTGATCCGGCGGCCGAGCCGCGAGGCCGTCGCGGGTTTCCGAGCTGACGCGCTCATGTTTTCTTTTGGTGCGGTTCGTCGGACTGGGGTGTTTCGCGCTCTCGTTCAATCCAGCCTGATCCTGCCCTTGGGCGGGAAGCGGCGCTATTTGACGTGCGGCATCGTGTCCACAAGCCGGTTAATGCAGCATAAGCAGGAGACGCGCCTGGAGAAAACAAACGGGCGCGAAATCCCTCTGCGCTGTCAGTGCTTCCGAAATGACGAATTGTCGCTCTTGGGGGGGCAGAGCTGACGCCCTGCCGGAGCGTCTGAGGTAAGACGGCACACCCACAAGTAAGCGCTGCTCGGCCAGGTTTGGGGTCAGCTCTGCCTATTGCGGCGAATCCTCCCAAGAAACTACCAGGCTCCCGGATGCAGTTCCAAGAAGAGGCGGCCGATCGCCAGCCGACAGAACGCACCTGGACTAGACGGGTTGGGCGTTGCCGCCAACCGGGGCCGGCGACAGTCAATAATCTCAACGTTGCCACGGCGATCCGCATGCCAACTCGGACTTTGCCCTCTCATCGCATTAGTTCCGAAGCCACGATGCCCGAAACCTTGGATGGTAAGCGGTCAGGTATCCGCTTTGGGGCTACAATCTCCAATGGTCGGACGCCATGTTTATTGAACGGTGTCCCGAGACTCCGGGATGGTGGGTATGAGGCTCTCAATCACTGGTATCGCTGGTTTGCCATGAAGTCCCCCGCCCTCGACGCTCCTATGCTACCTCCCCCGGGACTTCCACAGCTGTTACTATGGGGTTCTTCTCACCAGCCGTCCCGTCCGCTTCTGCCGGCTGGTCCCGCCGCGCCTCGGCGTTCAGCCTCACCCACATCTTCTTCCTCAGCTCCAGCCCGTCCATGAACACCCGGAACCACTCGGGGTCGAACGGCGGCAGCCTCCTCCCGACGCCGTCGCGGGGCTCCCCCGCCATCGCGCGCAACTCCTCAAAGTACTCCTCAAAGTGCGGGTGCACGACGCAGAACCTCATGTCGTCCCCCTTCTCCGCGATGCGGTCGGCCTCCCACGCAGCCATGTCCTCCGGCGGCGGCAGCCTCGCCCGCCCGGAGAGCACGCGCGCCGCGAGGACGGCCTGCCACTCGAAGATCTTGAACGTCAGGCCCGCGGCCACGGCGCCGATGAAGAGCAGCGTCGGGTCGCGGTGGTAGACGACGTGCTGGTACAGCCCCGCGACGTGGTTGTTCCGGACCTCGACGGAGGGGAGGAAGGGCACCGTCCAGGTGAAGCCCGTGCCGAGGACGATGCGGTCGACGTCCGACACGGACCGCCCGTCGACGAAGTGCACCGTCCGGCCGTCGATGCGCGCGATGGTCGCCTGCCGGGAGATGCTCGGGTGGTTGAACGCGCCGTCGCCAAAGTACATGTTGGCCTTGCGGCCGTTGACGACCGAGTGGACGGGGAGCTTGGCCGCGCCGGTCAGGTCGACCGAGATGTCGGCCGCGGAGACGGAGGCGCCCACGACGACGACGCGCTGTTCGCAGTCTGTTAGTAACGACCCAAGCAGGGAAGCATTGACAGGCAAGTACCTGGTCGCGAAAGTCCTCCTTCCCCCTGTAGTTCTTGCTGTGTATCACGCTCCCCGGGCGCGCCCTCTCAAACTCCTCGAGGCCCTCGATGCGCGGCACGTAGGGCACCCAGTAGTGCCCCGTCGCGACGACGACGGCGTCGAAGTGCTCCGCCCACCACTCGTCCTCCGCCGCGCCCTCCCGCCGCAGCGCGAGCCTCCACTCCCCGCCGACCTTTTCCGCGCGCTCGACGGTGGTGTTGTAAGAAACTAGGCCCTGGTGCCCGCCCCCCTCGACCAGGCCCTGCACGTAGTCCCGGATCACGGTCCAGTGCCGGAACGGCGTGCCCTCGCCGTGCAGCGCGACCGAGCTAGCCGAGCGCAGCTCCGGGATGGGCGCGTCCGAGAAGGACATGGCGAGCGCGTCGACGTTGGTCTCGAGGTAGGAGTAGATGCCCGTGTCGGCGAAGCGCGGGGCCGGGGATCGAGGGGTGCGCGCCGGGAGGACCTCCGGGATCGGGAGGGGGCGGTCGGCGGTGCGGTCGGCGAGGGAGGGGAGGTCGGTGAGGTGAGGCGGCGGGGCGGTGTCGCCGATCCTGGGCGCGAAGTCAGTATCGCTTCCTTGGTAGTACGTGTTATGTTGACAGGTATCCTTCGTCTCATCCAGAATCTCTCATCTCGTGAAAAGACCATCCGGGTTCTCGCGCAGCTTTTTCATCTCATCCATGCGATCCATGTCCACTTGCCAGGGTCTACAGCCATCAAGGTGTTCACCACCCAAAACAAATCGCACTCCGACCAATCAATCGACCAACAGTGAGCGAGAAGAAACTCACCAGCAGCCGCCGGCGGCTTCGCGCCGCTCGAACACGCGGATGACGTCGAACGCCTTCTCCTTGGCCAGGGCGTCGATGGCGATGGCCCCCGCCGGCCCCGCGCCGATGACCGCGACCCTCTTGACTGCGCCCATCGTCTTCAAGAAGCGTCGACTTGGAAATACACACAGAGACAAAAGCGAAGAAGTCGTCACAGAGAGAGAAAAAAAATACTCGCAGCAATCGCGCACACGCGCAGCGGTTGCCTACTTTTTAAAATACCCCTCCTCCTCTCTCCCGACGGCGTGGATCCGGCTCCCAGCGGGCGAAAGGGGGGGGGTAGAAGAAACAGGGATCCACCTAGGCGACGCCGCGCCGTTCGGCCCAATCACGCCGCGGCAAGCCGCCGGACGGGGCACCCGCGCAGGGATGAGGGGTTCAGATCTGCGTGGGGTCGTGGTGCGAGTCTTAGGGGACCTCGCGCCTCCGTCATCTTGCCGCCCGATGGCGTTATCGAGCACAGGACCTGATGAGGCGTCCCCGGGCCGTAGGGACCAGGCAGATGGCCCGGGCTGGCTCCGGTGACGGAGGACGGTCCGGAGTGGGGCCCGGAGAGGACTAGAGTCGGGTTTGTTGCAAGTACCAAGGTACCTGGGTAGTCACTTAGGACCCTAGATACTCAAAGATCGGGGCCTACCAGGTAGGAAGGCACCTCGAGTGACCTGCCGGACCAGGGTGGGCACCTACAACCGGGGTAGCCCCCCGCGTCCCGGCCCTCAAGGTTCCCGCCGACGACCTCAGTCACTCCCGTTGCATCGACCGCATCGTGAGAGTGGGGGGGGTTCAGCGAACCCGGATGGCCAGCCAGTACGACATGACGAGAAATACAAGACTGGACGCGCCGCCTCTCTCTGGCCTTGCTTGGGTAGTGCCTCGATGCGAAGACTTCCTGCAGTGATGGATGCGACAGACAGGAAACAAGACCCGTGCGACACGCCGACGGACCGCTCCGTCGCGGCGGCGGACGACGACAAGCTCGAATGGGACCCCGAGACGGAGCAGAAGGCCAAGAGGAAGTGAGTGCTGCAACGACACCACAACCGCCAATGCTGATCGTAGACGTCGCCGACCAGAATCGACTGCACCGTCCTCCCGCTCCTCGTCCTCGGCCTCCTGATGTTCCAGCTCGACCGCATGAACCTGGGCAGCGCGCTCACGGCCGGCTTCGCGAGGGACATCGACATCAGCCAGGACACGGTGAACCTCGGGAACCAGCTCATGTTCATGGGGACGGTCCTGCTGGAGATCCCGGGTAATCTGCTGCTGCAGAGGGTGAGCGAGATCGGACACACATATAACGCTGATGTGAGGCTAACGGCGGGATGTCACCAGTTCGGCCCCCGGAGGTGGATCTCCCTCCAGGTCCTGCTCTTCGGCGTCGTCGGCACGCTGCAGGTCCTCGTCAGGAACCGCGCCGGCTTCCTCGCCATCCGTCTGTACGTCGTCGTCTCCAACAACGCACCATCCAAGGAAACCGCGCGACTAAACCAAACACCCGCAGGTGCCTCGGGTTCGCCGAGGCAGGATACATCCCGGCGTCGATCTACACCCTCTCGACGTGGTACACCAAGAAGGAGCTCGCCAAGCGCGTCGCGGTCTTCATGTTCGGCCAGTTCGGCGGCAACGGCCTCAGCCCGCTCCTCGCGTCCGGCATCCTCAGACTCGACGGCCGCGGCGGGCTGAAGGGATGGCAGTGGCTCTTCCTGCGTACGCTACCCCCCCCCCCCCCTCCCCCCCCATCCATCCCGATCCATCCTACAAACCGCTGACAACCGTAGTCGAGGGCCTCGCCACCCTCGCAGTGGCCCTGAGTTTCATCCTCCTCCTCCCCGGCTCCCCCTCCACCCCGCGCCCGATCGCCAGCCCGGGCATCGTCCGCTTCTCCCCCTCCCAGCAGGACATCCTCCAACGCCGCCTCGAGGACGAAGGCGCAGCGAAAGCCCCCGACGGCGCCCGCGGCCTGCACATCCCCTGGGCCCTCGTCCGCAGGACCGTGGCCCACCACCGCCGCTGGCCGCACTACGTCTCCACCTTCTGCGTCTTCTCGACCTGGTCCCCGCTGACGACGTACACGCCCTCCGTCATCATGGCCCTCGGCTTCGACCGCATCAGCGCCAACGCGCTCGCCGCCGTGGGCGCTTGTCTCGCCATGGCCGTCGTGTTTGCCTTTGCCACGCTGAGCGACAGGACGAACCGCAGGGGCGGCGCCGTGCTGCTGGCGCATGTGTGTTACCTGACCGTCCTGGTCATCACGCGGAGCGTCCATCCGCACGTGGGGAAGTGGTCGCGATGGGGCCTCTGGACGGCGATAAATAGCTTCTCCGTTGCGTACCACCCGACGCATAATACCTGGTTGCAGGTCAACTGCCGCGAGCCCGGGGAGCGGAGCATCGCTATTGCGTGAGTTGCGAGGATTCACGGTGCAACTATACGAATGCTAACCAGTGACAGCATGTGGGTGATGTCCGCGATCAGCGGTCTGATGGTCGGCACGCAGTATTTCAGGGGCGACGACCTGCCATTGTGAGTACCCCGGGAACCTTGTTGCCGGGAGACATCTGACATGAGGGTGAACAGCTACGACAAGGGTCTCTTGACCATGACCATCATGGTCTCTGTTGGCATGGCGTTCGCGCTGCTGCAGGAGCTGGTGTATTTCGTGCACAACCGGCGGGTGGCGCAGGGCAAGCACAAGCCCAAGGATGGATTGGAGCCGTTCTTATATGTCTACTAGACTCATCCACGCAGGCAGGCCGCGTCGGTTGGAGTTATGAATACTCTTGGTTGGCGTCCAGTAAGCAAGACAGCATGACCTTCAGACGGAAATGTATACAGCATTTTGAGCGATACTATGAACGACAACGGAATATACATTAGAATTATGACTTGAGAAATGTTCAACGCAAATGGGGCAATCATGCACGGATTCCCCTAGTGAGCATGCTCATGGCCATGAACGTGCTCTTCGCGCGTGTCCAAGTCGCGCTTGCCGACCCAGCCGTTGCCGCCGGCGCGGAGCAGAGCAGTAACCTCGCTCATGCTGACGCCCAGGACCTTCTCCACGTATTTGGGGAGCTCGGTGTTGTCCCAGTTGCCGGCCATGTCAGCCTTGATCGCGCGGCCGTTCTCGCCGGCGCCGTAGCCGTACAGCGTCACGTCGCTTGCCGTGTGGCCGCCCGTGGACCAGTTCACGCCGGACCTTTTGGAAAGCAGTTTGCCCAGCTCAGAGCCTAGGCTGCCGGCGAGGATCTTGTCGATCTCGGCGTCCGTGGCGTCTCCCAGGCCGTAGGCGGGAAGAATCTCGCTGATGAGGAAAGACCTCTTGTCGGGTCCGGTGTACTCGTTCCAGACCTTCGAGAGGGCCTCGGTGGAGGCGTTCACGCCGGCCATCGGGAGCGGGTTGAAGCCGTTGAGGGTCAGGCCGCCGCACTCGTGGTCGGCGGCGGACATGAGCATCGTGTCCGGGTGCGCGTCGACCCAGTCTCGAGCGAAGCCCATGACCTCGTTGTAGTGGATGGTGTCGAACAGATGGGCGGCGGGGTCGTTAGCGTGGCCGGCGTGGTCGATGCGAGAGGCCTCGATCATGAGAAAGTAGCCCTTCTCAGCACCCTGGGTGGCACGGTCTAGAGAGTTGAGAGCGGTCTCGACCATCTCCAGGAGAGACGGCTCTTGCTGGGGCTGGCGAGACCGGTCGATCTCGTACATCATCTGGCCTATACAATCTGAGCAATCATGCTCCTTGGCTGGCTCGCAATCACATACCATCATTGAAGAGACCGATGTAGGGGATGGGAACATCACCAAGGCCCTTGGCGAGGGCGTCGAAGCCTGCGCGGTCCTGCACCACGGCGTAGCCGTTCTCCGCGGCGAAGCCAAAGAGATCGAGCTCGTCCTTGCGGCAGGAGGTGGGATCGGACTGCGGCTTGAAGTAGCACCGTCCTCCGCCGAGCAAGATGTCGGCCACGGGACCCATCGGGTGGCCGTAGCCTATCTCGTGCTCTGCAATCTTGGCATACGAGTTGCGGTCGGCAGCGTGAGCAGCGTAGCCTGGCTCGTGGTGAGTATCCATGCTCTTGTGGCGGGTTTCCAGGGTTACATACACGCAGGAGTGGCGTGGTTGATGGTGCTAGTAACGACCATTCCGGTCTTCATGCCCGCAAGCTTGGCTGCTTCGAGCACGGAGCCAACGGGTTCGCCGCTGGGATTGACGCCGATAGCTACATACGTGTCAGTCGTTCTGTCCTTCTAATCAAGCCAGTGTTGTGTTGCTCGTTGGCTCCTGACCGTTGTTGTATGACTTGACACCGCACGCGAAAGCAGTGCCAGAAGCAGCAGAGTCTGTGATCAAGTCGTCGCTGGACTGAGTACGAACGTTGCCCAGGACCTCGAGGATATTAGCAAGAACTTGGGTTTCACCCATTCGAGGAGCCCCGGATTACCAGTTTATCAGCCGCTAGCTGTATGCTGACGGGAGCATCGGGGTTCTGGCCATTGGCAAGGAGGGAGACGTAGTCTCGCGCCATGGTCTGCGACGCTTGACCGTAGCCATCCGGGACGATGTAGATGAAGTTTTTGGCTTGCGCAGCCGACACGATGGCCTGGGCCAACGCCGAAGCTGCAATGGTAGCGGCGCGCATCTCGACTCGTGGAACCGTTTAGGTCGTGGGCTCGCAAATTGCTAGTAAAACCCGGGTACGAGCAAAAAGAGACAGACACGTCGAGTTGAGGACTAAAAGACAATGCTCTCGAAATGGCAGAACCATGATTCCAGCCTTTTAAATACTCGAGCATCCGAAATCTTGGCTTTATTTCATGCGATGCGACTCAAACCAGCAGAGCTGCCGGATGCAGCACGGAGAATGCGCTTGACATGGTTCATCATCACCTTATGCAACGGTAGAGATCTGGCGCGAGACCCGGAGTCGTCGACCGCGAGCGTTGAAAGGAATCCAACCCAAGGAAAACGGTACGTGACTGGGTGGAAAGCACAAAAGACGGGTCTTTGTCCAAAGGACGACAACGAATTGTTCCAACACCTGCTGCAGAACATCGGCGGCGTGCCTGGCGGCCAAGTCCATTCCTTGTGCAAGTGTTCCTTGGCATCGGGAGGCGATCCCCCACCCGCCCCAATGGACGGCACGGGATGGGCAACGTGCCGGTCGGAGCGCGGCGGAAATCTTGGGAGGGAAGCGTAATTCAACGTCGTCGTCCCCCTCTTCGTGTTCGAGAGGGGAAGGTGACATGAGCGTCCAGGTCCACGTGCCGCAGGAATCATACTCTGATAAGACACCAGGCACCTGAGCTGTCCCTCAGTGAGGCAGGTGAGGTGAGTATTGTGAGCTGCGTCCAGGATCATCGGGAATTACAGCAGGTGCTGTTCGGTAGGGGTGGGCGAAAAGCTCCGACAGAGTCCGACGGCACGCGAGCTGCGCGTTTGCAGTCAAGACTCAAGACAGAACACGACGTTCAAGGAGTCAAGGGCCCAGGCCAAAGCTGGCGTGAGGTGACGTGACACTCGACCGAAACATGCCAACTGGTGGCGCACCGGAGATGGTGTCATCATATGTTTGGAGGAATGACGTGGACGGGGAGAAATCACGAAAAGGCAGGCCTCGTAGGTAGGTAATGAAGGAGGAAAAGATGTTGTTCTATTTAAGTAAGGAAGAAGGAAGGAGAGGTCGTGGCAGTCTTCTCAAGTCGGGGAGATCTAAAGATACGTACCCACGAAGGTACCTACAGTGTACCTACGGTACCTGCGTCGGCACCTAAAATGCCGTGCCTTTCGGGTACTGCCACTGCTGCTGCCAAAGTACCTACCTACACTGCACTGTTCCTGAGTCCGTCCCTTCAGCGGTTCCAGGGCCAAGTCCCCCTCGAGCTCCACCCGCTCCAGGTGGTGTAAGCGCTGTCTTGTTCATTGGCTGGCAGCGCACGGCAGCGGTACAAGGGTTCCCCGACCTGCCAATAATAACTTCCCGCGCGTCTGCAGTCGGCCTGGCAAGAAACACCAAAACACCACACAACATGAGCCCCTTCTCATCAAAAAACCGTTCCATCTTGCTAGCATCGCAGCTCTCGACGCTTGTTCAGGACCCTCCAAGAGGCGCTTAAGCCATTACCACTCGAGATGCCAGCTGGTCGCCCGGTCCCCGGCCCGTCGACTTGCAATGTATTGGTTGAAAACGGCCCCAAGCTATCGGGCCCTCAATCTCGACTACTCCATTCGCCTCGCCCAGTCGCCGTGAACTGTTTCGAATGCCTTCACAGCCCGGCTGCTTGATGGGTCGCGACAAGGCTCAAAGTTCTGGGCCTTGACTTTTCGCCGTAGTATCGCCCAGCCCAGTCATACAAGATGGGGCTGCATCCACGCGTGCCTCGCGTCGAACGAGTGTTCGAAGCTCCGTCATCCACCATCTTTGCTGTGTCAGTCACATCGACGTCTGTCCTTCTTTCTCTCTCCGTCTTTTCCTCTGTCATTGTTCACTTTCCTTGCGTTTCCTTTCTCGCCTTTGCATCTTCTCCACTGCGTCTCTCTTTGCTTTGTTGCTCCGCATTTTGTTTCTGATCTCGACTGATCATCGTCTTTGTTCTTGCGCGAGACCCTTCCATCTTTTGCCAGTGCGAACCCGCGAGCCGCGGACATCACTAACTCATAATACCGCCGGGCTCTTCTTGACGAAGACGTCCTCGGATTTCCCCCTGCCAAACTACACGTCTTCTGTCCTTCCATATCAACCATTACGATGCCCTCCAGCATGCGCGTAGTAGACGTCTTGCTGCTCCTTCTGATATCTCAGACCACGCAGGCTGGCCCACTAAGACGTGTTGAGAAGTTGTCAGTAGAGACTAACACCCCCATGGCTTCAACTGCTAACATCCATCACAGCTATCAGGGGGACTGGAACACCACTTCCAGCGTAACAAACAGTGCCGATGTTTCTTCGAGCATACCCACAGATCCAGCGTATGACATTACCCCCCAACTCCGCGACTCCCACTTACACCGTCTCAGGGAGATCTCCTCCGCGCTCCCGAACACAGTAACGGCACAAAAAGAACAGGACGATGGGTCCACGCCAAGTCCCATCTTCGTCACCATAGACGACACCACGAGAGACACACCGGTCGCCACGCAAACTGGCGGCCAGAGCCCGTCCGCGCCGGTCGAGTCCTCCCCGGCCACCAAGACTCTAACCACAACCACAGAGGCGGCCGCTACTCTGCCTCCAATGTTCAGCACCATCTCGCTCCCGCCGCATGCGACCTCTGCTGTCCGCAACGATTCGTCCCTGGCCCCCGAGCCCACCACAGCCGCCCCGGTGCCGGGAGAAGGCGATGCCTCGTCGCAGACAGTCCCGCTGCAGTCGTCGCTGTCGTTCGCATTCCCCGTCCCGGGCGAAACCACCGCAACGCCAACGACTACAGTCACGGAACAGCCCGTGGTATCCCCTCCCACGTCCGCCGCCACGACGACCATTGCCACGCAAACTCCCACGGATACCCCGTCCGCAGTGACAACCACGGCGCCCTTCTTCCGGACCACACCCCCTTCAGCCACCGTCGAGGTCACAGGCACACCGAAGAACCAGGTGCCTACAATCATTACCTCCGTCCCCGCGGCAACGGCGACTGTCTCGCCCGAGGTTGCCGCCGCCAACCTCGCCAACGCCAAGTCCTTCAACGCCCTGTTTGCCTCCCTCACCGACAAGTCCGCCTGCACGCCCGGCGGAATCGCCTGCATAGCCGGCGACAGGGCCATCTGCGGCGCCAACGGGGTGTTCGAGATTTCCGAAAAGTGCGGCTCGGCCCAGGCATGCTTCGCCCTCCCGATGAACACCACCGAAGGCGTCATGGTCAGATGCCACGACCCCGTCGCCGCCAGGAAGATCCTCGGCGAGTCCGCCCCCGCGCCGGGCCCCGGATCCCCCGCAACGACCCCGGCACAGTCCCCGCCGGCGTCCGAGATCGTCTCCGAGATCACCACGACGGTGACGCCGACAGTCACTGCCACCTCCATCATCACCGTCACCCCGCCGGGCGGGAACCCGAACACAAACCCCGCGGTGCCGGTCGCGACCGAAACCTCCACCGTCTTGGTCGCCCCGCCCGAGCGCACCCTGACGCCGGGCTTCACCACGACCATCTTCGTCACAAGGACCTTGGAGCCCGACCCAGAGCCGACGGCGACGACAGAAACGATAGAGACGACGACGACGACAAGGCAAGACTCGTCAACCACGACCACAGAGGTCGAGTCCACCCCAACCACCTTCACCACCCGCCGCCGCACCCGCACCACCACGGAAACCCCGGCCCCGACCACGACCGCCGACACCCTCATCCTCGACCCCATCCCCTCCACCGTGCCGACGGTGCCCGTGGCCAAGGTCACCGCCGGGCCTGAGGCGTTGACAGTCACCGTGACCGAGAAGGAGACTGAGACGGTGACGGTCACGCAGACGGAGAAGGAGGTGATCACCATCGTCGTCCCGGGCGCCGAGCCTCGCAAGACTGGCTGAATACACACACACACCGTTAATTCCATACTACACAACTCTCTCAACTACTCTACGTAATTTCAGGCCTGGGGAAATAGCGTTGCTTTGACTTTTTTGAGATATCTAGTTAACATGTTCACACTTTACTTTCGGAATAAAACTGATCCATTATGCGTACCCGTATTCACCGTTTTCTCTTTATCATAACACCTGCCCCTGTGATGTTGTCACGTATTGGAAGGACGACAGAGTGTTTTACTATGTTCATAATATGAGCTGAGCGAGCGAGCTCGTGTCTACGGCTTCATCTATCCTTCTTCCGTGGCCGTCTATGCCCGTCTATCCGGAGATCTATAGACCCAGGACTCTCTATGCGGCCTGGTACGTCCAACGCTTCTCGTTCTCCGCGCATCTTATGCCAAATCATCCGCCCAATCATCCGCCGGTGCCGACGCGTTCTCCTGAGCGCCATTTTCCGATCCGTCTCTGCTACCGCCGGCAGTTTGTCCCGCCGCAGTCTTTGCGATTTTTGATATAAACAGCTGAACCTCCAGGCTGCTTCCAAGTGGTCGCTTGTTATTCGGCAGAACGGGCCCCTGCGAGAACTCATCCGGGAGCTCGCGCGGGGAGTTCTTATCGAGCTCTTGTGAGAACCGAGAGAGCTCCTGCGGTGGCTCACTCGCGTCACTCCTGAACGGTGGAACTTGCTCGTCCCCGTCGACCAAGGACCCTAGCCAGGCCTCGCGAATGGATAATCCCAGTGCCAGTGACACGCCTCTCGCGACGCTGTTGCCGATGGTTTGCCATTGGTCCTTCGGGGTCCCCAGGATCACTTCGTCGTCTTGGAACCCCTGGGCGCGCCGCGACTCCATGACGCTGAAGACGCGGTTCTGCTCCCAGTGAAGCAGGCGGCCGATGCGGGCGTCGGCTGGGGACGGCGTCGTGGTGACAGTCTGCATCAACTTGTTGGGAAGACTGCGGCCCCACGCGCGGGATACCTTTTTGGTGACCCTCTCGCCCCTTTGCGGGAAGTACTGTCTCTCTGCCGCTGTCATTATCCCTTCACCTTCATTCCACGTCGTGCTGAAATTCATGCCGTAAGGGTGCATAGGAATCAGGCTCAGCTGTACGCGGAACGATTTGGTTGTGCTATAAGCCAATCGATGATCCGGATGGCTGATGCAACAGTCCGGCTTACCGTCCGCAATGTCCGGTAGGTCGTCCGTCGCTTCCTTTGCGCTGACAAACTTGAACGGTGTTTCCATGACCAGGCGCTCAACCATGGATTGGCCATTCGGCAGCTGGCCCAAGGTTTTTGTGCGGTGCGCTGCGTGATGGGAGTGGGTGTGTCTCGGCATCTGCGGAAGCTTGAAGCCCGGGGCGGCAAAGCATAAGAAGACGCGACTTCGGCTTTGGGGTGCTCCATACGACCATGCATCCAACAGGAAGAAGTGGGCTTGGTAGCCCATGCCAACAAGAGCACAGATAAGCTGGCAGAAGACGTCTTCGCTCTTCTTCGCCCGAGACTGTACAATCTCCACCACGTTCTCGAGCAATCCGAATTTGGGCCGGTAGGTGTCGATAAACGAGGCAAACGCCGCGACAAGGGATTGGTTCTTGCGCTGCTCCGGTGTGGCCTTGTCGTGTGTCAACCTGGAGAAGCCTGGACACGGACTTCCGCCGGCGACGAAGTCAACTTTCCCGATCTGCGGTACTTTGTCATTAAATTTCCCCTCTAGAGCCAACTTCTGCATGACGTCAATCGAGCCCACGAATGGATGAACCGGATTGACTGTGTTTGCCATGTACGTGTGAATAGCTCTGACGTTAATGTCGTTGGCCCAGTGCATCTCGATGGCTCCTCCTTCCTCAAGACCCCGGCCAAAGTTGCCTCCTCCACAGAAGAGATCAACTCCACGGAGCTTCGGAAACGGCTTTGAGGGATCAAAACCTTGTCTGAGTGATATGAATCCTTCTTCAAGCTGGACTACTTGACCTGAGCGCACGCAATGTGTAATGAAGAATGCATTACCCACGCCATTGCGGTTGTAGGGAGGCAGTATGGATTCCTCTGGCTGGAAGAATCGCACAGTACACCTGCTATGAACTAGGCTGGCCTCGACTGACCTAGTATCGTCACTGTAAAGCAGCTCGTTTTGCGCTGCTGCTCTCTCCGGCTGTATTTGGCACCTTCGATAAAGCAGCCGTAGAGATACCATGTTACTACTATCCGGGAGGGACAGAAGCTCACAGGGCTCAACTATTTCGCCAGGCGCGAGCAGCACGAGGACAGTATCGCCAGCTTTGTAGGGAAACCTTGTTTCTGCGTCGCTGCGGCGATGAAGGCAGCGAAGGTGGCTCTTCTGGAACGTAACCCACTGACGAGATTCATGCAAGTAGGTCTGGCGGCAGAAGAAGTCGGCATCAGTCACTGACGACCCACCCCAATCAATCCAATGAACTGAAAGCACTTCGGATTGTTTGATCTTGGAATGGCCGTCTCCACAGGAGCAATGATCCGAGAGGAAAAGCTCGTTGTTCCACGGGTACTGCATCACTCCGCAGACTGTGTCAACAGGCCTGTAGAACCAAATGACGTCGAAGCTCAAGTCCCCATCCTTCAGCTTGTAAACTTTCTGAACCAATCCAAACCAGCGTTCAACATCGGGAAAGCCAGCAGAATCCTCTCGGACCCAGTTGCTTTCTTCATTCGAGTCCCTGGGGGTCGAGATAACGTCACCAACCTGGACGGACTTTCCAACTCCTCGGTCGTGGATTTCTTTAGCCGATGTATGGACGCTCGCAGACATTTCGAGTTTGTAGGCTTTCGATATGTCGTTTCTCAGCCTGTCCGACGTGGGGCCCGGACTTGTAGCCTCAAGCATAACGCCGCAGGGTAGATGACTGAACAGTCCGTGGATGTACGGCGTCACGACCGTTTTGGGGATCTCTTCCACTGTTTTCGGGCTCCCCTTCTTGCTTCGGGGGGTAGCCGCGGGCGAGGGCGAGGTTGCATTGTGGGCTGGCGTCACGAACGCTTGTGAAATCGGGTCCACCGACGACGAGGCCGATGACGCCGAAACCGCTGGCGTGGGAGAAATCTTCGTGCTGTCTGGGTAGGCAGTAAAATGGAGGATCTCTTTCCACAAGTGCATCGACGTGATGTTGTGTTGATCAAGGACACCAGAGGCTTCTTTGAAGATGAACTGCACATTTGCAACAAAGGCGACGCGAAAGTCGTCGCTCGGGTACTTGGATCGCCAGCGCTCGAAGTCATCAGAACCGCTATGCTTCGTGGCGAGCCACTTGGCGAAGTCTGAGCGAAATTCCTGAAAACCCACGTCTCGCTCCTCCTCAACCGCTGCGAAGAGATAGTCAATGACGTGTTTGGCCAGGTCGACAATCCAAAGGAACCCCTCGTAAAATCTTTCGTATTCCGTCGAAGGAGTCTTGAGGCGGTAGTAAACGTCTGATCCTGAGCGGGTTGCAAGCTTGGCGTTCAGTTTGGATCTGATCCAGATGTCGGAGCCCACTGTGTGCGCATCAACGCCGTAATTTCCGATGGGGAGTTGCTCGAAAGGCACCTGGCAGATAAAATATCGCTTATCCCCGCATGACAAGACCCCATCAACATACAGCTGAGCACATCCTGACTTGATCGACAGATGCTGCAGTGGTCGCAGCTCGGCCGAGTACCGCATTGCTTCGTAGTTTTTCGTGATGCCGGGGACATGAGGCTCCGAGTAAATAGAGAACTTGTCAAGCTCAAACTCAATGAAGTCGTCTTCCTCTGAATGTTGCTGCTTATCATGCCCTTCAAGCTCTGAATTTTTCTGCGTGTCATGCTCCTCAAGTAGATGCTGGACAGCTCTCCATTCCCTCTCGGGCTGTGCAGGCAGTTCCTGTTCGCCCTCGTAGAGATAGCTTGGCGCGACCAGAGTGCTCTTCGGAATATCCACTGATATGTTTGTTTTGGAGTCTTCCAGTGTCGCTAGTGAGCCTTCCTGTTGCGAGTAGTCGGATGCTGCATCGCCGTCATCTTCAAGGAGACGCAGAGGGTTGGCCAAAGCCTTCAACGTTTGACGTTCCTCGATCCAATCAAGATCTTCATTCACCCAGACCGGGCCCTCATCGTACTGCGTGCCCTCCCAGAAATCAGGTCCCAGACCGTCATCGAAATCTTCCATGGTGCCTTCGGTCGTGTTAGGGCAAAGTACAGAACAGGGGTCAGAGGCTGGAAGCAAACCTGAGGGTATGGATTCTCATCTCAAATGTGCCATTTATGTGGAATGTCGAAAGCAAGTCAAACCTGCGACGCGATGGCTGAAACAGTAGAAGAGAAGTTAAAGATGCTGTTTATGCTCATAATCGATAGCTGATTGTGTGGTTGAAAGGGGGAAAATGAGATAGGTAGGTGCCTTTTGGTGTGGTGAGGTGAGGTTCGTACCAAACTAAGACGCGACTGAACGCGCCTACCCAAAACGAAGGGATGGGATGGGATAATGCAGGAAAAGCTCAAGAAGATGAAAAGCGCAAATCTGTCTCCAATTTGGCAAGGCTGTTGCCAAAAGGTTTACCGCAAAGTGTTTCTGGGCAAAGTGACGCTCATTTGCCCAGGCGCAGTTGGTTGCTCCAAGTCGTCCAGGTTGAGGTGAGGCAATCAATCCAAGTCACTTCCGTAGGTAGCACCCTCTGAAGAAAGCACGGCCCTGGTGGTGTTGACAAGAGGTTGGTTTAGAAGGAGCTAACCGGGAGAACGGACCACGCGCCACCAGGAACCAATTTCAGCCAATGGGATCCCACTGCGCGGTCGTTCCTGCAGCTCGATTGTCCAATGGCCTTGCGCGCGTCTGAAAGTGGCAGCTGTTGTGCGCTAAACTGAGGAAAGAAAGTTGTTTGTGTGAACAGAAGTTGCAGAACCCGGTACGACCGAGAAGCTGAGAGCAGACTTTAAAAGAGGCAACAGAAACCAACCAAAAGATCAAAAAAGGAAGGAGGGAAAAGTCGCGCTATCCGGTGAGGCGCACGGATAATGACCTGTTGCGTCCACACAACTGAGAGGCATGAGAGGTTGAACTTGTGGCACTTGTTGTTGAGAGAAGAATCAGCTTCAAAACTCGAGTGTGTGAAAAGACCATTAGCAACTGACAAGTCAGCCAAGAAGACCCCAAAGTTTCAAGAGTTTCGAGTAGAATTTCGCGGATCAATTGAGTTGGGTATCTTTTTTTTCGGGGCTTGCTTCGCAGCATCGCTCCTTCCTGACAAGCAACACCTCTTGCTTTCCCCCTCCTGCGGGTTTCGTCATCCGCTCACGCAGCCGTCTTGCTGGCTTCTGCTTCCTCCTTCCACTCCAAAACGATCCTCCTGACTTCAAACACAACCTCGACGGCGATAAGAATGATGATGATCCACTCCAGTCTCGTGCTGTGCTGCTCGCTTGACATCTCCCTCATCACAGTGGCAATCTCCTGCGCGTAGTCCATCTTCTGGTTCAGCGTCCGGATCCGCACATTGACATCGAGTGCCCGCCCAACCTGCTCGTAGTACCCCTCCAGGCCCAATTCGGCTCGGCTGTCCCAGAAAATATCCGGAAGGGAGTCCGTGAGCTCCGAGTAGTGATTGAGCCGGGCGCGCAAGCTCAGAAGTTCCCCTGTCTTTTGCAGAATGAACCTCCTGCCGAGGGGCAACCCGGTGCCCTTGGCCAAGAGAGAAGGGATCTTTCTCGTGCTTTCAAAGTACGCCGTCAAGGCAGTCTCCAGCACCGCAAGCTTGGTGCTCCTTGCCAACCCAGAAGAGAAGGCAATCTTGGCCAGCGTCGTGTCTAGCCTGTCGCCGTCCCTCTCCTCGAGCTTCGTGCCCAAGATTACTATGTCGCCTTTCAGGCCGCTCGTCTCCCTCGACGGGTCGGCGACGTATTCCAAATCCTCCACCTCCCGAAGAGCCGGCTTCAGCGGCGTTTCCGCGGCGCTCAAGAGCTGCTTCGTCACGACGTCTGGGGGCAGCGCCCAGGTGACGATCGTTCCGGACGGGAACACGAAGATGTCGCCGCCATTGACGCCGCGCGCATGGACAACCTCGCTCGCTTCAAAGCCGCTCTGATCCGGGTCGATGTCGAATCCGTGGGCCCGCAGGGAATCCAGGACCAAGGCCATGTTGAAAGACTCGGCAATGCACACGGCACTGATCAGTGTCGACGCAGAGGGGTCGGGCGACTCTCCAGCAATGGCACCGGCATCGCGTTGCGCGGGTCGTTGGGCGATGATGGCTACACGGCGCAGGGAGGTTTTCGCGCCGGCGGAACGGACGGGTTTGCGCTTCGTGGGCGCCGGTAGAGATGATTCGTCATTCCGATGTTCCAATTGCCTCGTCGAGGGCTCGTCGGTGTTCTGGGATAGGTAGACGTTCGAGGTGAAGAAGTTACGCTTCCGAGGTAACCTCGCTTGAGTCGTCAGGTGGAAGTATCGCTGGGGGCGGGGTGCGAGTCGGGCTGTATGGAAGCCGCGGTCGAGAAAGGACGCTATCTTGAGATGGCTGGGCCGCATTTTGAGACTTTTGGCGCCATTGAATGGGTCTCCAAGACGTCTAGGTACGAATACAGCATGACAAAGGCCTGCGGGTAATGCACGAGTAGGTACGGAGACGGACGGGGCCGGGATGGCGTTTGCACCGGACTGACTTCCCGGGGTCTTATCAGCCATACTTTTTTCCTTGGTCCTTTCGCATTTCTCTTATCACCACGTGATGCCGCGGAACGTTCCCGCGACGCCATTGCGGATTTCTGAAGCACCAGTGCACTTTTAATCACTGGAGCTCGTCCTAAGCTCGCACATTCCCTACATCAGCAGTTTGCTCTCTGCCTGGGAGATATCACGCCTGCCAGCGAAAATGGGGCGATGCGGCTATTTCGCATTCCCAGAATACACTCAACAGTCCTGACCAAGGGCCGCTGGGCTTTTGCTCCCGCTCGGCAAGCTGTAAGTGCTTTTGGAAGCTTGTCCTTGCTTTCGCTGACCTTGCCCTCCCGCCTAGTTCTGCCTGCGACGCCCCGAACTTCGCCTCAGTCATGCCGTAAACTCCGCTCCCGCCGTCGAGGATGTTCCATCATGGCAGGGGTCTGTTCCGACAGTCCCTACCATCGTTCCCGGGCAGCGCTCGATCTACTCCGATCTCCTCCTCTCCCAAGCCCTCGAAATATACCGAGACCCAGGCTTCCCTCTATCAGATACAGCGCTTGCGGAGGCCCAGTTTCTTGCCGGGCTGAGAGAAGATCAGCTGAGTGTCGTCACCGCCCAGCTAGTTCTTCGTGTATCCGACAAGCTCGATCGGAGTATCAGAGACTTACTGCCCGACGACACCAAGTGGAATGCGATATTAGACCGGGTTGCAGAAAGGGGGCACACAGAGGCAGATGTGAATCGCTGGGCATGGATCATGCTAGCGGAGGACGCGGACGCGAGGGTGTATCGTTTCTTCAGCGATACAAGACACAAACCTCTCTTTGTTCTCTTCTACCTCCTCAACGAGTCGCCCTTCTTCACGGATCCCGAGTGCTTATTGGCACTTATTGACTACTGCGAACAGTGGTACGTGAGGCCGAGAGAAGATGCCGACTCTGCTGCAGTCCCTGTCGGGGCCGATTTGGGGATGACACCCACGTTGTTCCGCAAGGTTCTCAGACAACTCGGCTTTCATGCGAGCAGGCTCCAGCCTCGCGGGATGCGCGAAATCGCGGATCTAGCGGTGGCGTACATCAGGGACATTCCACTGGGAAGGTCAGTCAGGGATAAGGTCTACAAGCTGCAGTGTGAGGTTTTCAACACCGCGTTGCAGTCCGTCGCCACCCCTGCGAGGGAATCTCCGTACGACAACATGATTCACAGCTGGAAGGCGGTGACGGAATTGCTATCTCTGTCATCCAGCATGCAGCCGCCTCTCATCATCGAGCGAGAGAGTTACCGGGCCATTCGACAGGTTCTGCTCGGCCTGCCGAAGAACGAAGCCGAACGAGAGACAGCGTCCGCCCTCTCGAGCTCCTGGCCACCTTATCGTCTTTTGCGGGACGGCATGGAAGAAAAGGCCGGCACGCACGAGTACTTGAGCAGGACAGTGAAGGCCGGCTTCATGATGCAAGAGGCCGGCTACGCCAAAGAAGACATCGATTTGACCGTGGACATTCTCGGGGGTATGGCACCAGATGGCTCGCCTACCGTCCAGACCAGGGCCAACTATCCCCGCAGCATCCGCCACCCGCAAGCTATCTGGGCGGCTCTCATACGAACAACTCGGAATGCCCATGAGGCATGGGCTGTCTTCTTAAATCCCCCGAATCCTATGATAGCGGGGAAGGAGGTCTACTGGGAGATGCTCACCAAATTGGTGGCCAGGGACGCGAACCCTAATCATAATAACCTCCCAGGTGATGGAAGGGAGGTCTTTCCCTACCATGATGCGAACTTCAGCGACTACGAGAAGAGCCGGCTTCGTCCGCCGAGTGTAAAACGCTTGACCTGGTGGATGTCAAAAGCGGGCATTCCACTCTCGGTGCGCTCGCTGGCTCATCTGATACGGATGGCGCCCTCTCTCTGGGATGCTATGGCCTACATCGACAATACTAGCAACATGGATGGGGGGTTGAAAAAGGATCTCAGATGGGCGTTGGATAACTTTGGCGACCTGTCAGACGATGCCCTTTCGAGACCGCCCAGAGAGCTTCTCTATGCATTCATCGACCTGTTGTGTCGTCTGCACGCGAGCCGTCCCAAAGGACGACCACAGGGGGTCAGTGAGCGCAGACAACACAAATACGTTCAGTACGCCATTCGTCTGGCTCAGATGGGATGGATGCCGCCCAAGACCTCCGGCCGTGCAGCGTGGGAGAATATCATGGCCTGCATTGCGCGGCCCCGCCTGGTGGTCGGCCTATTGCACAGCCGCTTCAAAGTGAACGACACCCAGGCGCTCGTCCTGGCCACCGAGGTGATGGGGAAGGCCGAGGCGCACTGCGGTTTGAACGTCAACATGTTGATTTCCTATGCCCTGTGCATACAAAAATCAGTCGCGTCGAGGCTCGAGGCCTGGGCAGACGACGGCCACGCGGCCACGCCCACAGACAGGGAATTCTTGTCGCTATACGAGCCGCTGGACGCGCCCCTCGCAGTCCCAGAAGCTCCGGTCTTTCGCCGGGAGACTGCCGACAAGACGCGCTGGACCAAGCCCACAGACTCGTTCTCGCGCGAGGAATCAAAATTCCACCTTCAGAATCCGTTCAGGACGGTGCTGGCCGCAACGAACCGGCTCAAGGCATCCTGGCGGGTCCTGGCGCAGAGGGGCCCGGCCCACGACCCGAAGCCGAACAGCGCCGTCGCGGCGGCCCACATCCACCAGTACATGCGCTCGCTCGCCTTCGTCGGCGAGTACGAGGAGATGGTCCTGCTCCTCTGGTGGACCATCAGGGAGTGGCTCCCCGTGGCGGAGGAGGACGCGATCCTGCGCGAGACGCTGCGCCTGCAGCGGACCCTGTGCGCGTTCCGGGCCTTCGCGGAGCCCATGGTCCCGGAGGAGACCGTGGCCGCCCTGCGCGAGAAGATCGAGAGCCTGCCGCGGTACAGCGACGACGGCGGGGTCGTTGTGCAGTGGCCGACCGACTTGGAGGTGGACGAGTACATTCCCTGCGACGAGACCAACCAGTTCCTCCAGGACGCCCTCGTCGGCAGGGCTGCAGGCTCCCAGCAGCAGCAGCAGGAGGATTTCTGAACGCCATGTACGATAGATGTGAATGTAATATATACAACGAGATAAAACGGGGCGGGATTCGGCTCTGATACCCTGTGGGAATAGAAACACATTTGATCGAACACTCTCGGATTGACTGGCACTGTACGTAAATGAACGCCCAGAACACATCCAACCTTTCTGTGTAACCTTCGTCTCGTCACGTCTGTTCGCTGGTATCTTTTCAGTCTCGACCCAGTTATGTCGTCGCCCATTATTAGCGGACCGAGGTACGCTCTAGCATCATGATCTCGTCGGAACCAGACGGGAAGCAGCTCAGGCCTCGCGGGCTGCCGGCCTTTTTCGGAGGCTTTCTTGGCTCTGCAGAAGTGCTTGAGATGATGCGCAAGACACGGGTTTTGGTCTAGGACAGGGTTGAGGCTCTTCAGATATTTCATCTTGAAGCAGGCTACGGGGGGTAAGTAGGATCCCCAGAAGTCGCGATGGCATGCTCTGTCGATCAGCAGTGGGAAGCGATAAGGACCTGGAACATAAGGCACGGGAACATAAAGTGCTGGAACACATTAAGAAGGCGTAGGTGACGTTTGTAGAATGCTCCGAATGCAGTTGTATTGGGCATTCCTGAAGATTCTGATATCATGCCCTTCGTCGTCATCATCAACCGGGACCAGCCCAGTATACATTCCCATTCGTCATCATTAACCAGGTCCAGCCCAGTGTACATTGCGAGAACCCCTTCCTCCCCTTCCCCATACCTGACAGAACATCTCAGAATAGGCGACGTCTCTTGGCAGGCCCATCTCGGTCGTAATCACTCTCGTCATCAGAGTCATCATAGCGGCGACGACGACGCCGGACCTGCGGCTCGTCGTCAGACTCCTGACCCGGCGAATCTCGTCCCATCATTGGCGAAGGCCTCTCCTCCCGCCTTTGAAGCTCTTCTCGCGCGTCGGCCAGGCTGTTCATCGTTTCGTTGAGTACATCCAGAGCCAGCTCTGGATACCACCGCATGACCCGTTCGAACCGATACTTGAAGACGGCATCTTGCATGCTCGACTCCGCAACGATGCGGGGGATCTCGGCAAATGTGTGAGAGAACCGAGGGTTGTCGCGAAAGTTGTCGTAGACCTCGCCGACAACGCCAACGAAGTCAACATGGTTTGTGGACGACCTCGCCGCCGCGCAGAGAGCACCGCTGGCCTCGGTGAAGAGCTCCGAAAGGTCGAGTACATCCGCCAAATTGCAGATCCTCAGAGAGTAAAACATCGAGTGGGCGTCATCGGTCAACCCATCGTCGACGTCTTCTTGGTCGAGCTCCGCCTCCGCGGCTTGGTACACCGCCTCGTACTCTCCCGAGTAGAGGAAACGAAGAAAACCCTCGAAGATGGTCGGCTCTATGTCCAAGTGGACAATATCAACTCCCATCTCTTCATCGTAGGTCTGAAAGGCGAGGGATTAGCTCATCGTCGTTCGGCTTGAGGGATGCAGAACTTACGACAGGGGCGTCCAGCGCCAACTCCCTCAACTTCGCGCACTGCGCGAAGATCACAGCCCGGTGGGCCTTAAAGTTGTGCTCTCGGCCGTCATCTCCGGTGCAGGTGATGTGAATATCGCCATATAGGCCGGTTTCCAGCAGAAAGGTCAAATCGAGACGGCCCATTTTCTCTGGTGTTGGATGAGTGAGAGGTAACCGGGTGCCGCGTTCAGGGTTGGTCGATGAGAATACTTGAGACGGTTGCCAGCAACTGTTCAAAGGAATTCAGAAGGAATGCCGATATGGATGGTTTTCCAAAGAACCGTCGGGAGGGGAATGATTGCCAGCAATCTCGAAAAGAGTTAAGAAGGGGTAGTGAGTGGGATGAGCTGTCGAAGAGGCCTCAGATCGGAAAGGTTGCCAGCAACCCGGAAAAGGAGATCGGAGGGGATATGGGTATGAATTTGTTGCAGAAGAATCGTGGAAGGAATTCGTTGCCAGCAACGGGAGTGAAATGAGGGTATATGGATGTGTAGTCTGAATTATCGACAACTCTTCATAGGCATGAGGGATGTGAGCGGTTCTTGAATAAGGAAGGGTTGGCGATGGGAGAAGTTTGTGGGAGGAATCAGGAGGAGGGAAGGGAACCGTTCGTACGGAATACCTCGCGAATAATTAGGGCTCACCATTATTCTCAGAGAACCTACTGAAAAATTGAATTCATCCATTCTCCCAAGGAAGGAGCGAAAATATTTCGTCGTTCCTTCCGTCTAAGGGAGTGAATGGGACGACTTCCCAAGAGAGAGACCGCCATACCTAGCTACCTACGTCATACCTAGCATTCAGGGGCTAGCCGGAGCTGTGTTCCTGGAGTTGTTAGACATAGCCCCAGGGTTCCGTCAAATCGGCATTCGTATCATCGGTGGACTTGGACTTGGTGTTGAGAGGACTTCATCTTGGTGACATTGACAATCACAACTTCTGCACTCAGTCTCGTACCAGTTTGGCAACTCGCCACTTGAGTTCAAAACTAAGATAAAAAACACAGTTGCGCGGAGCTTGTAAACATGGCACCTGTAGAATATTTCATGCTGTCTATACTCCCGCTGAAAACTTACAAAAACTCCAAACCCAAGCAAGCAAGTCTGCGCCCTATCGCCATTCCTCAACATCAATATGAATAACTCGCATGCGCACAGCAAGTCTAGTAACACCAAGCCCCGAGTGATCCCAAAAAACACAAAGTCTTCGTCGAACTCCCAGTCCAGTCGTCGCATGTCGAAACTTCGAGCCGCCTTCCGTCTCCGTCTTAGCGTAGCCGTTGAGAGCCAGCCCCCAGTTCCCGCCCCGTTCTTCAACAAGCCTTAAACATCGGTCGAACTCTTGCCTCGTGTCTCATGCTAGCTTGCTCTAGCCCAGAGGACCCTGAACCGTGACGTGCAGCCCAGCCGGGGTTCAGACGAGGTTAGTTAGGTTGCTACAGTAGTTCAGATGTTCGTTATCTTAGTTGAACCCCTAGAAGCGTGGCTTATCTACCATCCGCCATCCAAGCCTAGAAAGGAGCACACTACGTAAACATACGAACATTGCGAACGTCACCGTGTCAGACAGATTATGATGTACGGCATTCGGCTACCCCCACGAAATCTATACACTGCGAGCCAAGATACTCCTCCGCTCCCTCCTCCCTCCCGAACTCCTCCCCCCGCCTAGCCTGCGCACAAGACAGAAACTACAAGGGACAAAAAACATAAACAACGCTTGAGACGTGAAGAGCCAGTGGTTCTGGTTTAGAAAGCGCTGGCCGTCTCGCGGACGAGGAAGTACGCTCTGCCGACGCATCATCTATGAGCCGCAGTCCTCCCTCTCTCTCCCCCCCTTTCGGAAATTTCTAATAACACAAGGGCCAGAACGCCGTGTGAGAAAAGGAATTAAAACAACCGAGGAAAGTGGCCCAGAACTTCGCGAGCCTCCCTCTGCCCCCCGGTGTCTGCAATCCCTTGCCTGCCCATTCCCTTATCAATTAGGCCGCCTCCCCTAGGAACGACACTATGCAACGCCCCGTCGGCCGAGTCGCAAGACACCTTTTGAATGAAATTTGCTCTCTCACCAACTCCAAAAAGGACACCGCTCACTTAATATTCACACACCTCGGAGCACTCAAAGCGATCGGCAGACGCTCGGGGTTTGGATGTTGGTTCTTTCCCAATCTGTGGCTCCGTCAGACCCAAGGTGCAGGGGCAGGTATAGCCGTGACCCTACTGGGCGGCCCACCCCGTGCTCGGCCTCGGCCTTGCCCTTTCGGCTGGAGCTGTGTTGCCCCCACTGTCGGCTTCGGTCCACCTTGCTAAGCTGGTTTCCTCTGCTGTTGTTGAGGTATAACTGGGACAGGCACGGGCGTGACCTTGTGCGGAATGGGCGGCGTGCCGTTCGACCTGCCAACACTGCCGACAGGGCTCTGTGGCTTGGACGCAGAACCAGCAGCCATACGTGCTCTCACATTCGCGCCGTGCGGGGAGCCCTCATAACTGTCCTCCGCCGGCATCGCAGCCAGGCGCGCCTCGTAACCATTCTGAATCTTGTTCCCAAACGCGGAGCTTTGTTGTTGCGCCTGTGCCCTGTACCTCGCCTGCTCAACCATGCGTGCGTGGTCTGCCTTGTAGACAGCCGCGTTGTAGCCGGTCATCGCGTTCATTCCGTGATTAGGCGTGTGCTGCGGCATGGGGCCTCCGTTCGGGTATTGTTGGCGGTTAATGGGAGTGCCCGGCATGTTTTGGTGAGGAGTCGGCGGGGCGTGATGCCGCTGCTGCTGGATGGGAGTCGGGGATTGATACTGGCCCTGAGGGATTTGAGGGGACATTCGCTGCTGCATGTTATTGGCACCGTTGGGATAATAGCCTCCATAGTTTGCCTGAGACGGAGTGCTAGGCGCCTGCTGGTATGGCGGCTGATACGGCTGCTGGTAACGGGCGTTGGGAGTTCCATGCTGAGGCGTGCCCGTGTATCCCGGATATTGCGGAGGCCGTTGTTGCGACGCAAATGGAACTCCCTGGTGGCCGTACGGCGTCTGCGCTTTCCCAACATGTTGCGCAAAGTTGGTGTACCCATTAGGTGGACGGTAACCACCTGGCTGACCGGGGCGCGGGGTTTGATGCGGAGGCATGTGGTGTGGGGTGCCGCCGGGCCTGGGCATGGAGCCCTGTTGCGGAGGCATCGCTGGTTGCTGTCCGGGCCGATAGTAGTTGGTGGGCGCGATAGAAGGGGTCCTAGACGGCGTGCCATACTGACCGGCCGCGTACTGGTTATGATTGTAGGGGGTGGAGGCGCTTGGCGTCCGATGCGGTGCGGGCCGGCTTTGCGGGGCAGCGGCAGCCACGCTTTGCTGCTGGCGTAAGCGGGCGGCCTGGGTCGCCGCGTCGTCCTCCATGACTCCCTTGTACTGATCTGTGCGGACCTCCAGCTTGGTGCTAATAAGAAGCTGCTCCAGCTGGTCGCCGTTGAGCTTGGCTACCGCGTAGGGAGGGAGAGTGTTGATGATGAGACTCAGCTGAGCTTTCAGGGCTTCGTATGTCATAGTCTCCTCCACCGTAGGCGCCGAGACGACTCCGTGGGAAAGCATGTCGCTTCCAACGGGATCGCCAGAGTAACGATTTTGGGACGAGGGTAAGGTGAGGTTGCGAATGCGCTGGTAAGAGAGCAGGGTTTCGATCATGTCAGTGACATCATCGAGGAGTTCATCAACCTCCTTGTCGGCCAAGTCCTTCTTCTCCTGGGGCTTCGCATCGACGCTGTCCATGTCTTGCAGCGCAGGGTCAACAAGCCACTCGTCCCATTTTTCGATGGCCTCATTCACGAAATCTTCGTCGATCTCCTCAGCCTCGGGCGCTTGTTCACCGGGCTGCTCATCTTCGAAAGCTTGCAGCTCGGACTCGACCATTTTGTTGAAGTTCCTCTGGCCAGTGAGCTGCCAGTGCAGGCGGCCGGCATGGCTGGACGGGACTATTGACGCAGAGTCGTCTCTGCAAGGAGCAAAACTGGAAAATGCGCTTCGGAAAAGCGATTCCATCTCGCTGACTTCGAGCTCTGCAGACGACGGTCGGCGGCCTGCCAAGCTCTGTGCACGTTCGCGCTGCCTCGTCTTCGTCTTGGATGATGGCGTCGCGTTGGTGTAGTCCAGATAATAGCCGACGGCAACTTTCTTACTCGAATACGACTCGTTGAAGAACTTGGACTTTCCAGCGGGATCCGGGTGGTAGAAGCCCAGTACATTGCCCTTGACCATTTGCTTGGGCTGCTTGGGCGGTTGTAAGGGCGGAAGGGGTCGGCTCGAGGAGAACAGCTCCCCAAGCGTGGCCGTTCGTTCGCTCTGCCGCGACGGCATAATGACTGTCGTCGACACTCCCGGGGGGAGGCTCAGAGGAGACGGCCGGGCGGGAGTCTCAGTTCCGGATGTTTTCTTGGGCAAACTGGAGAAGAGCTGCTTGCCGTGACCGGCCAGTCCGTAGACCGTCAACACCGCATTGCCAGAGGCGGACTCGACATCGGGCTTGGTGTCGACGACATTTGCAGCGGTGCGCGGGTACGATATTTCGCGGCGAAGCAGGTCCAGAGCCTGGTCCCGAAACTTC
Source organism: Colletotrichum brevisporum (assembly GCA_030770045.1). Classification (NCBI taxonomy): domain Eukaryota; kingdom Fungi; phylum Ascomycota; class Sordariomycetes; order Glomerellales; family Glomerellaceae; genus Colletotrichum; species Colletotrichum brevisporum. Next base: position 3,682,349 of record JAUGSI010000006.1, on the reverse strand, counting down.
TTGGTCTGTACCACAGCGGTCCCAACGGACTTGCCCTTGCCCTCCTTGCCATCCTCTGACGCGGCCGATTGCAACTCTTTGAGCTGATCGCTAACAGCATCGACAAGGTCGGCAGCAAGCTCGTCGAGATGCGCGTAGGAGTCGTGCGAGACCTTTTGTTCGATAGAGATCAGGTCTTCCGCGGACTTCTGGCGTTTCGCGTCGGGCTGCTCAGACTCGGGTTCGGGGAGGGGACGCTTCAGGATTGATGGAGTTGCATCAAGACTGTGGCGTGCGGGTCAGTACGATGGTGTCTCCGAGGCGACAGGAGAAGCCGGATGCGCTGTCAAGGGCGCATGAGTATGAGGGTGCGAGCAAACGTACTTGGTCAAGACAGCATAGTAATTGCGGATGGCGGTTTTTTCGTCCTCTCGGGGCGGTTCGGGCGATTCGCCATCAACATCCATCTTGTCGGGTCCATCTCCGTTCGCCTCATCCTCGTTGTCGCGCTTCCTCTTCACAGGGACGACGGGCTGGGGGGATCCAGCATGGTCCGGTGCCGGTCCAGGGATGCCGTTCGCCTGGACCGAATCCGGCTGCGCCATTGTGAAGCGTGTTGTGTCGTGGTCGTGAGGGGATGCGATGGTCGTCGCGTTGCGTGGGCGCGTCGGGCGTTCCTTCCGTCAGCGGTGCGCGGGACGACGGGGGTGGTAGGTCGGGTCGCCCAGTGGAGGGCGGATTGTCGCGACGCGCGAGGTTCGTCGGTCGGCAGGTTGGTGGAACTCCAAAACCTTTTTTCGTCAAGCGTCGCAAGGCCAGGCGTTTGGGAAAGCCTTTCCATCCAAGAACACCCTCAAAAATAATTAAAGAGACACGGACGACAGCCGGGGGCCATCAGTAGGTCGATTCACGATTTTTTTTTCGGCCTTGCAAGTGCTGGGCCAATTCCCTCCGTGATTGTTGGGAGGCTGCGTCTGCTCAGAAAGAATGTGTCTTGATCGGTCCTGCCCGCGAAAAGACTAGAGGCTAAGGTTGGGCGCTGGGGCGAATCACATAGTCCATATAAGTGGAGACGACCCACGCACGTGATCAGCGACCAAGATCCATGGAGCGCCCGGCTCCCTGCTCGGGGGGCATCGATGTACCTTGCCTAGTAACACCGTTGGCAACTGCTGAGCTCAGGCAAGGTTGTTCCCGACGTTTGGGATCCTCCACGCGCGTGTCCAAGGTAAGGTGCCTTGTGAAGTTGGTCTTGGGTGCTTTATTTGATGTTGTGCTCGATACAATAGTATTTGGTTTCGTTTCTACGGATACGTTTCACTGTCCCCTCTTTCTTTTGTCGACCGTCACTTATTGTGGCACCCAGTACTCCTCCAAAGATCCCCGTCGCTGGCGTGGAGATTGAGATAGGTACCAAGACGCTGGCCCGACTTACACGTCAACTAAACGTCGTTACCTATCTGTCTCACTTTCAAAACCTGCATGCTCTCGTCGCCTCGACGAGTCAGGCGAACTTGAGGATTGCTGTGCTTACTATCAAGCATTTAACAACACATCGGGTTTCTGGTCTTTCACGGCATCACTCTCCGACATGCACAAACGTTCAGTCTCAAGTAGTCTCGGGTTTACGCAAGGAAAAAATGCAACTATTGGTATTCGCGCACTGGTGTCCAGACTAGCTACCGTCGGTAGTTAAAATTACAGCCACACCCCGAACCTCCGCGTTGTCGATATGCGTGTGCGTGCGCGCCCGCGTGTTGTCAAGGAAAAATGCATATGCAGGCGTTTATTTCTTCGCCTTGGCCAGACCAACGGCGTTCTTGCCGAGGTCGTAAACAGAGTACCACCGGCGCAGGAAGGCGTCTCCCAGGATGACGAGAGGGCCGACCGGCTCGGGGAAGTCCATACCCTGGAAGGTGGAGATGCAGCTGCCAGAGACTTCCAGGATGTAGTCGTAAGCAGAGATGCTGAAGTTGTAGCCAGCAAGGGTGAAGGTGATGTCGGGAAGCTCGTCGCGCTTGGAGCACTCGACCGAGTACTGGCCGTTGTAGCCCTTCTTGGCACCAATCTCCTTGTTGAGCAGCTCAGCAAGAGCGGAGGGGAGAACGTTCAGGGAGGTGCCGGTGTCGAGGATGGCACCGTGGCCCTCAAGGTCAGCGGTCTCGTCGCCGAGGGAGATGGCATCGAGGTCGACCTCCCAGTAGGCCTTGCGGCGGAGGGGGATGTAGGTGATCTTGCCCTCGTAGTGAGAGTCATCGAGACCACCGAAGGTAGCCTCGCTCTCGTCGCCCTCCTCGTTGGTGTCACCGAGGTAGAAGGCGAAGACGGGCTCGTCAATGGCCTTCTGGTTGACCATCTGGTAGAAGGGGGGAACGATCTTGTTGACGGAGATGGTGTCGTAGCCAAGACCGAGAATGCCGTCGAAGCGACCGAAGGCGAAGGCCAGACCAGGCTCGCTGGTGGCCTCGGCGAAGTCCTGCTTCTTGATCTTGATGTCGCCGATGGAGACGTCATCCTGCGACACGAAACCGGTCAAGCTGCCGGAGCCGTAGTGGATCTCGAAGGACGAGCCGTTGGACTTGTAGGTTGACGAAGCCGACGAATCGTACTTGGAGTGCAGGTAGCAGGCGATGCTGCCGCACTGCTGGGAGGGGACCCACAGGTTGGAGCTGCCGGTGTCCAGGACGACCTTAAAGGACTGGGGAGGGTTGCCGATGGTGATCTCGGAGAAGTCTGCAGAAGTTGATGTCAGTTCACAGGAAGGAGCGGAGGGGGTATGCCGGGCGAGACGTACACTGAGCATTCATGAAGTTGCTGACGGGCACGGGGTGCTCGCCGGTGCTCTGGATGGGCTTCTGGTTGAACATAGCATCGGCATGGTTGTCGGGGCGAGCGCCCATGTACTTCTGGCCCAGAGAGCGGACCTGGTGCTCGATGGGAGCGGAGTTCTAGATTGAAGAGAGTCAGTCAGGGCGGTCGGCAAAATGCGCGACGACGGGGGAGGCAAACGAACCAGCTGCTCAGCGATGGGGACCTTCTTGAGCTTAAGCTTGTGGACGTCAGCTTGGGCAGCGCCCAGCAGCACGGCCGCGGTGAGGAGAGTGCTCTTCATCGTGGTCGAGAACGTCGTTCGTTTGCCCGATTTGCGGTGATGGGTATTCGCGATGTCGATGCCGTTGAGGATCGGGTTGGAACAAGATGGGGATGATGATGTGTTGACGGGGGGAAGAAGTGGACGGGGAGCTGGGCTGGGGCGGCGCGTAGGTACCTATTAAGTAGGTACCTTATCTCGGATGCGAGGTGCGTGACCTGCCCGCTCGCCCGCCTCCGCAAGGTACGACTACCCATGACGCACCTAGCTGCCTGGGGTTGTCTTCACCGACCCACTATTCTTTGCTGTGCTGGGGTCCACGTCGTGGTGGCTGTTGGAGAGGCGACGGAGCTGCCCCAGGCACGCACCCCGACAGGTGCGCTGGTTCTGGAGCTCTCGGGCTGGCACACCACACTCGGTTGGTGACACTTACTCTCACTCTTGACGCTCGCCATGTGAGGCAGCCAGGACGGAGCTTGCGTGTCTGATCGCGTGTCCCTGCAGCCGATCGCAGCATGAAGCCGTTTCGCGTCGTCGCTTTCGCTGCAGCTTCGTTTTGGCCGTCATCCTCTCGGATGCTTCATTTCTCAGCGGGGAGTACTATGTAATTCAATTGATGGGTTGGCATCACGCAACAATGTGGATTGGTGACATGAGAAGCTGGTCCCTGCTGTCCCATGAACCATGGTGCTCTGCTAGTGTAGTGCACCTACTAAAACCTGCTCTGTTATGCTGTAGGTATTACCGCCGGCCTACCTAGGTCTTCTCGGTCTAGTGCCCATAGCTTGCAAGTTGCACCTGGCAGCAACGCATGGTGGCGCTTTCGTACCTGAGGCCGCCGTTCTAGCGGGAGGTGGTGGATGCGTCGCAGCTCGGAGCTCCTGGGGTGCGACTGTCCCGTCACCTCCGATGAGTCAGCATCATCGTCTCACAGTGTTCCTGCCAAGAAGCAACCTGCGCCTCTGCCATCAGGACTTCCACGGACAACGGTACACTGGAGACTTGGAAGGTGTGCATGACGACCTATTACCAACTGCGAGACCCCCAAGCAGAAGGTGTGTGTGTGTGAAGTTGCCAGTCTGGCCTGCCAGCCGCAACTCTATACTACCTAAGATGGATAAGAATTAGAGACGATGAGGTTAACCATGTTGCATTGAGTTTTCAACTTGACAGCTGCGCAGTATCCCTGGTAACGGGAGTGCCTTTCCATACCTTCCCTTGCTTCGTTGGTACTGGAGAAGTACTATGGCACACAAAGTCTTACTGGTAGGTACGTTGCAGTGTATTCTGTCGGCTGGCCTATCACAGCTCTGCTCGAAATGAGCTCTTAGACTTTGCAACGCCTGACTTGCTCTACGCCGACATCGCACCGAACGACTCAGGCTTTTTTTTTCTCTTTCCACCTTGCGAGATGCTGCCCTCCATGTTCTCACCTGCGCTGCCAGTTTCTGCAACATGCTATGCTTGCGAATATGGAATCCAAGAGCTCATGTCTGTTATAGAACGGACATCTCTCTCCCGTGGGTTCCCTTTGGAGGCTTTCATGGATGTGCTGGTGGTTGGTGGCTAGAGCTGCCCCTCACTAGAACGCCGCCATGCAGTGTTACGAGAAAGCCTCTGTCACCGATATTGCAGTTTGCTCTTCGGGGATGCAAAAACGTCCCAGTTGACTCACGTTTGTTTGCCACGGCAGGGGCGCGTTATTGCTAGACACGCAGTAATTATCGCCGCCACACGCCAGCTTGCCAGCCTATTGAGATATCCCGAATCCGAAGGGGCCGAGCCTCGATGGACTTTCGAGTCGCCCTTGGAGCAATGTCCCTCCGTTGACTCGCGGCCCCGTTCCAGAACCGGAGTCGAGATGGACTGAGACTCGAAACACCCCGCCACCGGAGGGCAGCCAGGGATATCTTCTGTTAATAGCGCTTGTTCCAGTTCACCCGCCACTGGGAAGGCCGCTGCTCCCGCCCGTTGAGGTACCTACCGTCCAGTCCAGTGTAATATAGACGAGACTGTAGAGGGCGGCCCCCCGCTAGAGCCGGTACCGCCTCGTACGCCATGGGCAGAGAGCCACTTCACACACTTTTTTCACTTGCACCGCGTCGCCAGCTCGACCCCGCCAATCAAACCCCGCCATACCCCACCGCCTGAGCGTGAGTATGCGGCCATTCAGATTTTGGTCCCTCCGACATTTTCCTAATTTTTTCTCGCAAGCTTTAACCCTCCCTTCCCAGCCTTCGTCTCTCCTTCTTCTTTTATACTCTGCATCTCCCTCTTCATTGCGATTGCTTGCGTGAACCCATCATCCTCACCTTTCACCTAGCTCGTTCCTCACCACCACACGTCACAATGGCTTCCAACTACTCCCTTCCCGTCTCCCACAAGGAGGTCAGTCCGCTCTGCTGCCCCCCCCCGCCTTGTCGAACATGCTGATTCTGACTCACCGATAGATGCTGGAGAAGTCTCTGATCGACTCCGACCCTGAGGTCGCCGAGATCATGAAGGAGGAGATTCAGCGCCAGCGCGAGTCCATCATCCTCATTGCCTCCGAGAACGTCACTTCCCGTGCCGTCTTCGACGCTCTTGGATCTCCCATGTCCAACAAGTACTCCGAGGGCTACCCCGGTGCCAGATACTACGGCGGCAACCAGCACATCGACCAGATCGAGAACCTGTGCCAGAAGCGTGCCCTCCACGCCTTCAACCTCGACCCTACCAAGTGGGGTGTCAACGTCCAGTGCTTGTCCGGCAGCCCTGCCAACCTGCAGGTCTACCAGGCCATCATGCCCGTCCACGGACGCCTCATGGGTCTTGACCTCCCCCACGGTGGTCACCTGTCCCACGGCTACCAGACCCCCCAGCGCAAGTGAGTATACCACTGCTAGGCGACGGAGTGGCCCATTTCATCGTACTGACGGGCTGTTCCCAGGATCTCTGCCGTCTCTACCTACTTCGAGACCATGCCCTACCGCGTCGACCTCGACACCGGCATCATTGACTACGACACCCTCCAGAAGAACGCTATCCTCTTCCGCCCCAAGGTTCTCGTTGCCGGTACCTCTGCCTACTGCCGCCTGATCGACTACGGCCGCATGCGCAAGATCGCCGACTCCGTCGGTGCTTACCTCGTTGTCGACATGGCCCACATCTCTGGTCTCATCGCCGCCGGTGTCATCCCCTCCCCCTTCGAGCACGCCGACATCGTCACCACCACCACCCACAAGTCCCTCCGTGGCCCCCGTGGCGCCATGATCTTCTTCCGCAAGGGCGTCCGCTCCGTTGACGCCAAGACTGGCAAGGAGACTCTCTACGACCTCGAGAACCCCATCAACTTCTCCGTCTTCCCCGGCCACCAGGGCGGCCCCCACAACCACACCATCACTGCTCTGACCGTCGCCCTGAAGCAGGCTGCCAGCCCCGACTTCAAGGCCTACCAGCAGAAGGTTGTCGACAACGCCAAGACCCTTGAGAACAAGTTCAAGGCCCTCGGCCACAAGCTCGTCTCTGACGGCACTGACAGCCACATGGTCCTCCTCGACCTCCGCCAGCACAACCTGGACGGCGCCCGTGTTGAGGCCGTCCTTGAGCAGATCAACATTGCCTGCAACAAGAACTCCATCCCCGGCGACAAGAGCGCCCTGACGCCCTGCGGTATCCGCATCGGTACCCCCGCCATGACCTCCCGTGGATTCGGCGAGGCCGACTTCGAGCGCGTCGCCACCTACATCGACGAGTCGATCAAGATCTGCAAGGAGGTCCAGGCTGGTCTGCCCAAGGAGGCCAACAAGCTCAAGGACTTCAAGGCCCAGGTTGCCGGTGGCCAGGTTGCCAAGATCAACGACCTCCGCAAGGAGATCGCCGCCTGGTGCTCTGGCTTCCCCCTCCCTGTTGAGGGCTGGCGTGTCGACGCTGGCATCTAAGGATGTCCAGCGTATGCGAAGCGGCCGTCGCGCATGCTAGGGAGCCGCGCGGCGGGCCGAAAGGGAGGATCGGATTGATACCACATTGGGCCTGTGTGCCCAGTTCAACAAAATGGTTCAGAAGGGATAAGCGTGGGGCGACCCAATTCATCAAGGGATATATCAAGGCTCACATGCATGACATTTAACATGGTTCATGAAAGGGAAGTTGTTTACACAAGAGAAACAACGGGTATGCATTTTATTCAGGCGTTGCACAAAAACCTTTCCTTCTATTGTTCAGCGCGGAAAGCGGAAAAAAAAACAACGGGAAGGTAAAACAAAAATCTTTGGAAGGGCGGGAGTTGCGGTGGCGTTCTCAACTTCGGCACTTTTTAGGGTAGAGATTGCTTCAACGCGGTCCAAGTCTCAATGGCATCAACTCATTGACTTGCGCTTATGTTCCTCGAGGCTGTGCATGCGGGCGCCGGCGAAACTCTGCTGTCCCATTCTGTGATGTGTAGTCTGTACGACTTCGACAGTATCTCATCACAAAGGCTAATGGTAGCTGGCGTGTAAGCTGGCTTTGTGATGACCGACTTTGCCTTCGTAACAACTCCCCGCAAACAAGCATGCATTGTTCACCGACCTCTTGTTCTAGGACTATGCCATTGTCTAACCCTCAGGCCGGCCTGTACACGGCGCAGTACCTCCACTAGCTCGAATGGACATATAAAGCTAATTAGGTGCCACGGGAACTCGACTCTATCATCATCACACTACATCCAGTCCTCACAAACACAATACCGCCCGCAGTCCAATACCTCAAACATCCACACATCTCTCGCTGGTAAGCGCAACATCCCCGTCCTGACTAACGAGCATAGTCTCCTTCCCACCCACCTAGACACCTTACAAAATGGCCGGCAAGCTCGCCTTCCTTCTCGTCGCCTTTTGCACCCTGCTCTACATCAACCCCGTCAGACAATACCAACCCATTTCTGCCGTTGAACAGACCCACGATGACACCTCAAACGCCGCCCCCGAGAGTTCCCAGGGCTAGGTAAACGTCCCATACGCCTCCCCGCGATGCTGGCAGGACGTCGGCTGGGGCTTGCGCTGGCCGCTTGCTCAATGGTAGGTTGGTTTGACTTTAGTTTTCATAGGAACGGTAGTAGGATGCGCCCTGTTTGCGGCTAAGAGAACTGCTGGTTTGCCTGGACTCTGTCAAACGTGCCGCATGTTGATAAACTGCACTTGGTGACCGCGTGAACAAGGCAACGAGGACGATGATCAAAACCCCACGTACATCAGAAGTACAAAATAGGCAGATGCGTTCGGTTGAAAGTGTTCTGAGGTGTGTAAGAGATGCAGTACCAATGTCATTGATGCCTCGATGAGCAAGGGCAGAGTCTACAGCCGAAGGTGGCCGGGTCCATCTGCGGCCACCCCCCTTTTCCTACCTAGACTCTGGTATGTCGTGGATGCCGAGACGGACAAGCCGATCACATCGACTGTTTCTTTCTTATCACGAAATGACATCTATCATAACGTTGTGTAACATCGATTGGTAGGTCACGTTTTGGTAGCTTCGGCTGCAAGCGAGTCGCCCGGGCTGCTGATATCGCGCGTGTGCCAGCCCCACGTCTGTACGCATGCAAGAACATTTACGCTTGTAACGTGGCCCAACCACTCGGTTGGCTGACGAGGGATAATTGTCCGAGATTGGAAGGTCGAGGGGAAGAAGTCTTTCTCTCCTAAGCGCTGTGTTACGATCAAAAAGTCTGATAGGGGTCGCCTCCCCGAGGCGTTTATTTTGAATACGTCGGCTCTCATGCACGGTACGAGTAAGGTCTAACGTCAGTTGAAGAGAAGAGAAGAGATGGTGATGTAGAGACAGCCTTCAGTCAGAGCTACCTGAGTGACTTCAAAACTTTAGATGCAGATGGGAACCTGCAGCTGTGGCGTTTTCTAGATAAATCATTGCACATCATTGCTCGTCCGGACAGGCTGTTCCAATCAGAAAGTTGGTACTTCCACGATGCTTTAGACGCCGGGAAGGTAGAGCCTTCCGAAAGTGAATGTTCGCGGAAGGGAAGCCGAGGAAGTGCTGTTCTTGCCGGGCGATTTGGCCTCGTCATCTCTGGGATAATAGATCAACATCAGTAATACCAACTCCGATATCAAGAACCCAATATGCTTTGTTTTGTGTCGGACAAACAGGCAACCTCTGAAAATCATTGGCTCCCGGTAGCCAGGGCGGCAACCATGCACAAGGTTGGGGTCGCCTCGATACTTGCCAACATCGCATGACCCCAGCGCGGCTCTGTGATACGACCACGACTAGCGGTCTGTAAGTCTCAGCCTCAATATCGCCTGCTCGTACACACCCGGGAAATTTCTACCAGACGCTCTTTCAAACTGGCCGTTGACAGTTCGTTGGCGCTGGTCTGAGTCAAGACAGAATCAGACTCACGAACAAGAGCACAAAGAGTTCCACTTTTCAAGATCATGTGGCGGCGTCTTCACCACTTGTCCACAGTGAGGAGGTTCGATTGACTGGCAACGACAAAGGCGAGCAATGTCGACACATGTCGCCAAGATGTCAAAATAGAGAGAGACGTTTTCTTGTCGCACGCCCCGCCGCGCTTCCGTCCGGCGGGAGTTGGAGGGGTGGTGGGGGCCACTCCCGCTCGCAACATGTTTTTTTGCGAAGCCTCCACCAACTGATCCCATTCACGTTGCCCCATGCGAGGCTTGCTGTTCTCTCTCGGCTCTCTCGGCTTTTGCAGCGGAAATGAGTCAACAAGTTCCCCTCGCCTCGAGGACGCGGCCGAGAGCGAGGATCGATTTGTTGACGTCATCTGTTTTGCTTTGCTAAAATCTTCACCGAAACAGCAAGGCAGTGCAGTCCAGCGCGTCGCGGCGCGGTGCGATGCGCCTGTGCCGCGCGACTCGCTTTTCCTCGGAGTGTCGCATCGATATTTCCATATTAAGGGTACGAGGTAACAGGCTGCACTTGGCCCGGCTCGTGCGCGTCCGTGTTCTGATATCTGAACTGTCATTTCGTCTTCAAGAAGATGGACCAATGGCTTACATCGTATACACAGTGTAGCTTAGACATTGAGGTCGGGTTCTGGAAGAAGTAGCGAGAATCATCGGTCAGAACCTACTTAGGTAGACGAGAAACCGAGGAGAGACAGAGACGGGGATACAGAAACAGGCTCGGTGGCGCCGTTTGATGGATGTTTCGGGATGGTATCCGTAGGTTGTTGATAGAAAGAAGGCAGGTGAGGCACTGTTGCACTGGTTGTGGAGGAGGAGGAAGAGGGAACCTATGGTGTCCAGGTGGCCACTCGCACTTGCCGCCTGCATCTCCAGCTGCTGAAGCACCTTCCCACTTGCCTGATGCCGTGCAGATGCGCCGCTACCACCCATGGCTTCCCCGTACCTTGTCCCCGTACCTTGCCAGGGCTACCTAGGACTCCCGCTGGAAGGCACTGTAAGTATGTTGTCTTTCTAGACCTTACAGGTACCATAGGTGCACAGTAGATGGAGCCTTCCATTTGAGCGACATACATACCTATGGACATGGGTAAGCCTTCGCACAACTTCCTCTGTGGAAATCGCAATGTTCATTGGGTGTGACATGGCGCGTAGTCACCAACACCCCTGGCGCGGATTGCCTCCAGCCTGCCTGCGCTCCGCCGCCGTGCTCGTCGTCACTTCTTCGCCGGAGCTGAGCTCGTGATGCTATCCTTCCTTTTCACCTTCATCGGGTCAAACTTGCACTTTGGGTTTACAATGCTATGTGACCTGGGCGCCGGGCGTGTCACCTCTCATCAATAGGCCACTTGGCTACTGTCTCTTGAGTGCCTATGAATACGTGGGGCCCAGAGACAAGACAAGACCAGAAACAACCAACAAGCGTCATTGGTTCCCCGCGACGTGCAGCTTCACATCGAGCCGCATTTGGCCCCCGCAGGACTTTGTTCTGGGGAGGCTGTATCTTGAAGGCAGAGTTGGTTCGTTGGCAGGAAAGTCACAGCTTGCTTGCTATAAAGACGTCTTATGCAGGGTCCCCTCCATCAGCGATCCTGCCTCTTATCCGCTTCGACTTACCCATCCATTCCTTGCCTTGAACGAAAAGAACGAACTCTCTACTGGACGGCGCATAAGCCGCATTAGTAGCGGCCGAACGACAAGCCCTCCCCCCTAGTCCCTTGCCACCGGCTCGGCCGAGAGGAAACAGGCATGGCAAGTCGTTATTCCCTCGCTACCTATCGTCGTCCCGGCGGTATCGCTGCTGCTCGCCAGGACCGCCCAACTTCAGGTGTCGCCTCCGGTAAGCTCAAAATGGAGCCGCGGTACACCGAAACTGTGATTAACGCGAAACTAGATGCCGGGTCAATAGCTCTGCCTCCCACATTAGCTGCCCACGCCATCGGCAGGGCCCAAGGGTCTCTAGATGGATCCATCCAGGACTTGCCGTCACCTCGAGAACCACCTTTTGTCCGTCCCGACCGGTTTCGGCCCAACTCCTTTTTCAAGGGGCGTGAGGAAGAACTTCGGGACCTCCATCGGATGTTGATGGATAAGAAGAGGCGCTCGGAGGGCACGTCAGCAGTTCTCATCCAAGGTATTCCGGGGGCAGGGAAGACGCACCTTGCTCGGCAGTATGTGTTCAAACACAGAGGCGACTACCCTGCAGGCATATACTGGATCAGGTCCACTACGCTGCAAGACATGGAGGATGGTTTCTGGCGCATTGCCAAGAGCGAAGCCATCAGAGAGATGGTCGACAAAGAACAGAAACACGACCTCTCCAACCCCCAGAACATGGTCAACATCGTGCGAAACTGGTTCAACGACTACGACGGCTGGCTGCTCGTCTTCGATGGAATCCGGTTCGACGACCCCCATATACGAGACTTCATTCCTGATCGCGAGAACACTAGCCTCATTTTCACCTCGTCGGAACGAGCTGTTGCAGGAAATCATTTCTTAGACAATCCGTGCGTCATGGGACTCAACCTACTCCCAGTCCAAGATGCTCAGGAGTTACTGCTAGAAGAGATGGGAAAGAAGCAGCCTTACACGACCGATGATCTAAGACTTGCCCTGGACTTGGTGCAACTGATGGACCGTCTTCCCCTGATGATTCACGCGGCAGCGCAACAGATGAATGCGACACGGGAGCCACTGGCAAAGTACATCAGGAGTTTCAAGAAGAAGCCGAAGGTGGGAATTTTGCCTGCATACAAGACCATCCGGGATCAGCTCCAGCACCAGGGTGACACTGCTGCCCTGAATCTCATCTACATTCTCTCTTTCTTCAGTCAGCTCGTGCCTGTCGAGATGCTGGCTCTCGGTTTGAAGGCTTTGGATAAACGCACGCCTGTGAAGACGGGAACGATGGGGCACAAGAAGAGCCTGACTAGGACCCTGGTTACTCTCATCAAGTTTGCGCTAATTGAGCGGAATGAGATGAACGACATCCCGTCCCCTTCCTCCTGGAGTTCTCACCAAAGCACCGATGTCAACAGAGAGCCCCTGGATATTCTTCGCATCCACAGCGTTGTTCAAGCGTTCTTCGTTGGAATTCTGGACGAAGAAAAGCAGCTGGCGTTCTGGCTGGAGCGAGCGATTAGAGTCTTCTGCCTTTCCTTCGACGAGGCAGACTCGAGAATGAAGAGGGATCCGGCAACTGGCTTGCCTGATGACTACAGGCGATATGTCATTCATGGCAAGAAGTTATTGGAGCACCTAGATCGGATCCACAAGGCAACGGAAACCTTCAACGGAACCGTCGTCAATCTTGCTGCGGCGAAGTCAGATTTACAGACTCGCCTTGCAAGACTTCCAGAGGAGGTCGACGACTTGCAAAGGACCATATCGAGCAACATCATCGATGGCAAGCATGTGGTGGAACATTCTTCGGTATTTGAGCGCAGCAACAGCATGTCATCGCAATCCACCGATGGCTCCAATGGCGCTCGTCATCTCCCTCATGACCGCCGGCTCGAAGAAGACCACGTGCAATACGAGTCTCCTACTACTTATGACGGATCCTATCACTTTCAGATGCCAGAACCCCAGATCCCTCAAGTGCAGGAGCCCCAAGCCGAGGACCAGTTTCCCGACGACCGAACAGTAACGCCGTATCCTCCTGATATCATCAGTGGCCGTTCAGATTCCAAGGATTCCGGGTGGACACTTGTTTCGATGCATCGGTCCGTCAGGAAAATTAAGGAGCGACGATATCACGACCGTGGCGGGTCCTGGCGAGAAGGATCCGTTGACGACCCCCGCGTCAGCATCAGTCGTGAGTCTGCCCGCGGGCTCATTTCTTCGCCCAGGTCAACTAGGGGAGCTAGGTCGCGGAGTCGCTCGAGAATTTCTGCCAAAAGCGATGCTGAAGCTGAACTGATCTACCTCAATAAACTCTCGCCTCCTATCGCACGTGGGGGCGGCCACATCCAAGATAGGGGTAGAAGCTCTAGTGCAGGGACTGCCGCCTCCTCGCGACCACCACCAAAGCTGGTGGCGCGTTCGAGCTATGCCGAAGTCTTGTCGGGAACGGCTATTGACGACGAGCCGCCCGCCTCTCCAAGTTTCTCCAACCCGCTATCCAGGGCCGGAACCATCGACCGGATGGCGACGTATGATTCCGTGTCGATTAGCAGCTTGCGAACCGTCAACGCCGACATCCCCTCGCCCCCATCAGGTACCTGGCACAGGACAGTGGAAAATCAACCCCTTTCAACGGCTGATATTCCACAAGAATCGAGTATTGGGAACACAACCACCGATGGGCACGGCCAGGAGGGCCGCTCATCTCCACCAATGTCTTACGTGTCCTCGCTATGGAATCGTTTCAGGCGACCAGCCAGCGAGTCAAAGATTCGGGATATTCGATCAGGAAAACCCATAGAACGCTTGAAGTCAGAGTCTCCTGTCTCGAAATTGGCGGAATACCAACCCACTGCAAACCACGGCAGCACAAGAACTACCGAATCTAGTCCAGGTGCACGGCAGTCCCCATTTTACCCCCCTGGTCTGCAGGTTGTCACCAACAGTTTTGGCAGCCAGCTGCAAGATTCAGCAGCACGTCACTATACGTCTGACCAGTCTCTGTATGGGTATTATCCGCAAGGTCATTACGACGGGGCTCTTTCACAAGCAGATCCCAGCATGGGGCGTCCAGCAGTGAACATCTCATCACCTGCAACAACTATTCCTTATAGCCCTGTCTTCTCAAAGCCACCAGGCGGTTATACATCCCAGCCCATGTCCAGAAATCCCAGTTCGAACCCTCCTGTTGGTGTCGGAAATGGCTCATCAGGTACTCCTGTGAGCAGCAATAGTGGCACCAGCATCAGACCCAGTCTGGGCCGCCCGAGAGTTCCATCTCTCGTTGAGACGGAGCCCTCACCCAGAATCCTACCACTCGACATGTCCACAACGTCGTATCAAGCCTGGACACAGAGAGAAATCAGTAACAGCCGCCGTGGAGACTCTCTTGCTGGCGGCAACGATGTACCTGTTTCTCATTGGCTTCCTGCTGCACACATCCCCATCTTTGAGGCTCCTCATGAAAGCCCGGACTTGACCAGTCCTCGAGCCACACCCCGAATCGCTACTGGGGGCGAAAACATGGTGCGATCAGGTTCTGGCGGTATTCGAGTCAATGGTAGAATCATATCCTTCGGCGACATACCCGTCGATATTGTGGAAGCTGGTCGCCGCGAGAAGCGATATCGAGAGGAGTTGGAGCAAGCAGCTGTGCTGGCGAGGAATGCTGGCAATGGGTCGGGGTCTCCTTCCGATCCGCCACTAGTAGGGCTGGGGATCATGCCGCCATAGCGAGGCCCTCACACAGGCGCTGGAAGAGATGCCGCTCAAAAGAGTTGTAGATGTTCCCGGGATGCCCAGGGCAGCAAGCGCTAGACCTCTTTCCGTAGTATGGCGCTGGTTGTTAGGCGCTGCAATGTGCCCGGAGGCTTCACTCTTTTGGACTGCATTGGTTGTTTGGGCCAAAAGAAGTGTTGTAACATTTGTTTGGGCGAAAAGCTGGAAGGTTCATTCATGTCTGTTTGTTTTGCTTGTTTTTCTTTTCGTCAATAGGATACCGGTATAGTAAAGGTCGAACCACAGGCAAGACCTCTTCATTCTTATGGAATTCGTCTATTTTTCAAATCAAACCTGCTGGTGATATACTTCCAAACAAGTCATGGACCATTATCTCCTGAGTCCATCCACTCAGCCCAATCGCGCCAATTAGACCGTCTTCGCATGCATCCACTCTCCGAACTCTCTCCCGGACGGGAGATTATGCCTGACACTCCACCCGAAGCTACTCCTATTCCCTGGGTGCCAGCATCAGCACGTACTCACGCGTGCTGTGCCCGAACTTGATCATATCCTTGTCCCGCAGCTCGTAGTACCGGCTGTCCGCGACCTTATCCCCGTTCAGCGTCGTCCCGTTGGCGCTCTCGAGGTCGATCAGGTACGGCTTGACCCTGCCCACCCGGTCCCCGAACTCGTTGCGCTTCTCGACGTGCCGGAACTGCACGACGGCGTGCTGCTTGCTGATGCTGGGGTGCTCCGCCAGCAGATCCACGACGGCCGCCTCCCGACCCACGAGCCAGCAGCTCCGCGGGCTCAGGTCGATCGTGTCGACGATGTCGGCGCCCTTGAAGACGAAGAGGCGCCAATTGTCCCTCGCGGGCGGCTTCCGCGCCTCCGCCGGCTCGTGGTACTTCAGCACGATCGACGTGCCGTCGGCCTGCTGCACCGAGTTGGACGCCGCGGCCAGGATGCCCGTCGTCCGCAGGTTCGGCTTCTCCTTGGGCTTCTCGGGCTCCTCGCCGTTGGACACGGCGAACGAGTCGCCCTGCGACGGGAGCGGCCCGGCGCGCCGCAGGGGGCTGGCGCGTCTCTTCCTGCCGTCGGCGGCCGCTTCGGGGTCGGAGTCGGAGTGGCGGCGCCGGCGCGCTACTTCCTTGCCGCTGCCGCGGTCCTTGTCGTCGCCGGCGCGCGGCGATCGGCGCCTCCGCCTCTCGCGGTCGCGGTCCCTGGATCGCGAGCGTCTGCGCTCCCGCTCCGGAGACCCCGGCGTGCGCGAGCGCCGCCTGTCTTTCTTCTCGCGCGACCTCGACCTCCGCCTCTCCCTCCGCCTGTCCGAGTCGCGGTCCCGTTCCCTGTCCCTGCTGCGCCTGCGCCTGTGGCCGTCCCCGCCTCCGCCGTCTTTCGACGCCCTGTGGGATCTGTCGTCGTCGTCGCCGCCTTCGTCCGGTCGGCTGCGCCGTGACCTGTGTCTTTGGTGGTCGTCGTCGGAGCCCATCGTGCGGACGGGCGCGTGGGCGTGCGTGTGCAGGAATGAGGCGCGGTTCGGTGGGACGAATCGTCGTCGGATGCGCTTTGGTTGAGATGATCGCAGGTAGATTCTTCGGACGACGCAACGCAACCGACCGTGTTTTTGGCTGAAAGGCTCGGGCCGGCTCGGCGGTACTGAAAAGATCGGAACGATGATCGACAAGGGAAAAAAATATTGTTCAGGCCGAGACTTTGTGTAGTGAAAGGAAAAATTCCGCTGGATCTGGGTCGGTCGCGCGGGTGACGTGCCTGCCAACGGTCGCTGGATCCCCCACACGCGCCGCGACGCCGTCCTCCTCGGGCCGCTGCACGGACCTTTCCAGGCCCCACCGGCCTCCCGGTTCCCCAGAGACGGGCAACAACACCAACACCGGAATACCATCACCGCAGTCAAAAGATAAAACGAAACAGCAACAGCAGGCCAACACCCACGGTTGATCAGAGGCAACACAAACTATTTTACAAACGTACAAAAACGAAGGGGACAATAGAGCCATTGGCCAAAAAGTCAAAACGATGTTCACTCGCCCCTTCACGTGCAATCTTGTGTAAGTTAATACACCTAAAGAAGACACAGGGCTGCTTCTACCGAGTAGCGAACACAAGGGTCTGCAGACGGGTTCACTCCCATAGCGTGAGCTACGGCTACTATCAGACCGCTCGCCCAAGGTTCACATTAGCAACTCGCCGAGAAGTTATAGATAAAGGGTTGCCTGGTCTCCCTCCCCCTACCATCACTGAGAGCCGGCGCATGATGCACCGGTGCACCCGTGTATTGCTTTCCGCCCTTGCTTTTAGGCCCATTGAGTGTCACATAGTTGAACCACTCATGGGAAGAAATACTGCGTTGTATAGACTGCCCGATCGATAGGCATGCTAGCTGCCGTCTGACTAGCGTCCTCGAATACCTTGAATTCTAAACCACTTTTGTTTAATCACAGCTCCTACAGCCACCACTCAAAGTGTTCGGAAGATGATCGCTCCACATTCATATATCCCTCATCATGCGATACTAAACTCGGGAATCTCGCCCATCTCGTTCTTCTGCTCCCCTCCCACTTTGTACGATAGCCTCCATCGCAGCTTGATTGACTGCACCTTCCGGTTCCGATCCCCAGCGTACCAAACCTCTGCTCCCTGCGTCACACCCCTGCTCTGCTTAGGCTCCAATGCGCGCCCGGTCTGAGGCTTAAGAACGAGCTCATAACCCTAGATTCTGTCAATATACGTACACCTCTCGATCACGGGGGAATACTGACCTTCGTCGCAGCGAGCTGGTAGTGAAGCTCGGTCACTGGTTGCGCAGAGGTGTTAGAGAAGGCGAAACTGAAGTTGAGGGAGTTGCCAGGTCCTGTTCTGCCAGCCATCATCTCAATCTTTACGGTGGACTCGCTGATGGTTGCTCTATGTTCCTTGGGGAGAGTGGGCTGCTCAGGAGGTAGCGCGGATGAGAAGGCCCACTCGTCGTCGTCGTTTGTAGCCGATGCGGCTGGCGCGGCTGGGGGAGCTGGGGTGGAGGGCTTGGACGAGAAAGCCGGAGAGCCGAGAGCGGCAAAGGGGTCGGTCGAGGCCGAAGCTTGTTGGGGCGGTTTGAAAGCAGACATTACGGCCGGCTGGGGCGTGCCAGACTGAGAAGCAGAGGGTGACGTAAAAGACGCAAATTGAGAAAACGAAGCAGCTTGAGGGGTCGCCGAGTTGCTCATCGGGCCTTTTGCGCTGTTGTTCTCCGTCATGGAAGAGAGCAGCGCGGGACCTGGGATATCTGACTCTTGTTAGTCCACAGCTTGGCTCTGGATACGAATCTGACTTACTAGAGTTCGCCCCAAAACCCAAGGTCAAAGCACCGCCTTGACCATAATTGTCGGAATCGCCCATGGAGAGCCCGAGGAGATCATTCTCGATGCCCGTAGACTGCGATGCTGGCTGCGAGGAACCCGAGCCGTTCGTTGCGTCCACTTCGCCGTCAAAGTCGATCAGCGACAGCTCCTGCGCTGCGCTCTTCGAAGACGAGGTCGAAGTGGATGGCAGAGGCGCGCCGCTGGCCACCTTCTTCGCAGCCTCGAGGTCGCCCTTCTTCATGAGCTTGTACCGCTCGACGGTACGATGTATGCTGTCGTTGATCTCAAGCAGCTTGGCGACGGCCTCGTGATCGTCCGACTCCTCCTCGCACATCTTCTGGATCTTGGGTTGCGCGCTCTGCAGAGCGGCCGCCAACTCGGAGAAAACGTCGCTGTCCTTCATCGTGTCACCCTGCTGGAAAGCCTCAAGCCTCTCCTCGAGCAAGCGCGCCTTAGCCTGGATCTTGGCGACTTCCTGGGCGGCCTTTGCGCGGTAGTCTGTCTTGGAACGCGTGTCGTAGCCTGCCATGATCTTCATCAGGCGGTTCGCCTCCTGCAAGTCTTCCGGGGCGCCTCGTCGGATGAGCTCCTGCAGCTTGGCCGACTGCGCCTCGCGCTCTTCTTCTTCCATTTCCTCGGCAGATTTCAGGTTCTAGCCCAGTTAGCACGCCATACGGTCCCTCACGAGAAAAAACATCTTACATCGCTGGGGTTCAGCACTGCGGCGTCGTCCCGCCTGACCTCGGGAAAGGTGTAGCCTTTGTAGCTCAACAATCGGTGCATGTCTCGGATGAAGCCCAGATCCTCCTTGTATCTGCTTGTTTCGCATATCGTACTCCTCCACTCTTCAATGGCCTCCAGGATCTTCATCTGCACCCTCGTCGCCCGTATCGGGGGTCGTTCGGGAAACCTTCTGACCAGCTCATTGAGAAACTCCTTGGTGCTAATCTGCAGATGGAAGGGGTAGCCGCAGTTCTTGACGCAGATGTCGAGCAGGTTGAGAGCTAGGAGTGCCACGTTGGGATTGCGGTGGTTGATGTAGCTGACGACGGCGACAGCAGCCTCGCGCGGAGCGGAGCCCTTCTTGGAGTTGATAAGGTCGGCAATCTCAAGGTTGAGGGCGAGGTTCGGCTCGTAGTTCTCGGGGCTGCAGGCGGCCTGGATGAAGCGCTGCAGCTGCGAAGGGGTAGGATGGCCCATCTCGCCCCAGCGATCGCGAGCCGCAGCTCGGGCTGATGCGGCCTCCATCGTGGTGGTGTTCGGGTGCGAGCGCGGAGGTAAAGGCGCTATCTTGGCGGGTAGGGGTTTCTCGCGGGCGTGATCGTCGTCGTCTTCGAATCAAAGGTATTAGAGCGCAGTAGGCATTTGAAGAAGACGTGGCCGTTGGAATTAGCAGCTGGCCGAGCAAGCGCCTGCGAATTGGACAGATTGGATCAGGTCGGCGCAGGCATCCCTCTTGAACCCTTGATGGTATGGTTGGCATCTGTGGCCGAATGACGAGGGGCTACGTAGGTACCTACGTACGGGGTGACAGGCGTCTGGAAGCCACTCAATTGGGTACCTAGGGGTACATATCGTGGACCGTGCTTCAAGTGGAGTCCCCTTCACCAGAGGTACCTTTGGTAGCTTGGTTGTGCATAATTGCATATTTCCTTTCGGACGCTCTCTGCTAGCGGTGTCACTGAACTTTTCCGTCTAATTCGCTTTTGCCCCCCACTACTGGGCAGATACCCCTCCAACCCGCTGTCAAAGTGTTGCTGCGCGAGACGAAATTATTCCCAGTCTCGTTTCCCCCCCCAGCGGCAGTCCAATTCAACCATGGTTCGACACAAGAAAGACAACTTCAGCTCCCGCGGTCGCAAGAACCACTCGGGCCCGCCTCGGCAGCGCCAGCCTCGAGATGTCGAAGAGCCCCAAGACGGCCGCCCTTCCCGCCCGGCTTACAAGGCCGCCTGCTGGGATCTCGGCCACTGCGACCCCAAGCGATGCTCCGGCAAGAAGCTCATTCGCCTGGGCATGATGCGCGACCTTCACGTCGGCCAGCGCCACAACGGCGTCATCATCACGCCCAACGGCAAGCACACGGTGTCGCCCGCCGACCGCGACCTCATGGAGCAGTACGGCGCCGCCGTCGTAGAGTGCAGCTGGGCGCGCATGCAGGAGATCCAGTGGGGCAAGGTCGGCGGAAAGTGCGAGCGGCTGCTGCCGTATCTCGTCGCGGCGAACACGGTCAACTACGGCAAGCCTTGGAAGCTGAACTGCGTCGAGGCCCTTGCCGCGGCCTTCTACATCTGCGGGCACCCCGAGTGGGCGGAGCACGTTCTTGCGCCGTTCTCGTACGGCGAGGCTTTCCTGGAGATCAACGGGAGTCTGCTGAAGAAGTATGCGGCAGCCGAGGACGAGAAGGGGGTTAAGCAGGTGCAGGAGGAGTGGATGGACAGGCTGGACAAGGAGTATGCTGAGAGCAGAGCAGACGGTGACGCCGACGACATATGGAAGGGAGGCAACACCAACCGCAGAGCCATAGTCGATTCAGATGAAGACGAGGATGACGATGACGAGGACGAGGAGGACTCGGGAGACGAAGAAGAAGTGGACGGCATATACCTCGGCAAGAAGCCGGCGAAGGAGCAAGAAGATGACGAGGATGAAGAGGAGCGAGACCCGTACGCAATATCCGACGACAGTGACGAAGACGCGGCAATGGAGGAGATTCGTCGCAAGGTTCTAGCGTCAAAGGCATTCGCGAATCCATCGGCGACAGAAAAGAAGAAGCCCGAGTCGATACCGAGACCGCAGACGTTGAAGCCGGACTCAGACGTCGAACCGGACTCTGATAATGGCGAGGACGACGATGAGTTTGACAACATCATCAATGCCACGCCGGTCACAGACAAGATCGGTCTGAGCAAGCTTGAAAAGGAGCGTTCTCAAGCAACAGTAAACACGAGGACGTTTTCCTCTAATGTAGTCTCTGCACCAAAGCGGTGGTAGTAGAATGGAATATCGACGAAACGTCGTCTTGCGAGTATATGTTGTACATTTTTGTGTTGAATGTGGTGTTACTACAGCGAGCGATGTCGTCGCTGCCATCTATAGGCATGCCGTAATTTGGTATGACGGCTACCAGCCCCCTCCCTCTACCAGCTCCGTATTTATTGTACAAGTCTGTTACACCAAATCTTACAAGCTTCTCTTCTCCCTGACCTCCTCGTACATCTGGACCTGGTCGCCGACCTGGAAGTCCGTGAAGCCATCGAAGGACATGCCGCATTCGGCACCCTTCTTGATCTCGGTTGCGTCTTTCTTTCCTTGCTTGAGAGTCTCGAGCTTGCCTGAATATGATGTTAGTGAATCCCACAAGACCGCGAAACAAGCCGTGACGGCAAAACTCACCATCGAAAATCTTCTCTCCCTTGCGAAGGATACGCAACGTGGCCGACCGAGTAACCGCGCCGTTTCTGACTCTGCATCCGGCAATGTTCTTGTAATGGCGCCCCTTGGTGTTGATGGAGAAGACCTGAAGAATCTCGGCCTCGCCGATGACCTTGGTGGAGATTTTGTCTGCCAACGATTCCGACATGACTTGCTTGACATCGTCCGCCAAGTGATAGATGATGGTGTGATCCAAGATTCTGACGCCCTTGTCATCAGCCATGCGCTTGATGTGGCCGGGGAGGGTGCTGTTGAAGTTGACAATGGTGCTGTTGGATGTCGCTGCGTGCTCCACGTCTGTCTCCGACACCTGACCGGCTGCTGACCATAGAATGCGAGATTTGACTTCATTGTTGCCGATTTCGTTGATCGTCGCGCATACGGCTTCCACGGAGCCCACCACGTCTCCTCTGACAGCAAAATTGACGACCTTCGCGGCGGGGACCTCCGAGCCATCTTCCTGGGCCTCTTCGGCCTCCTTCGCTGCCTTGGCTTCACGCTCGCGTTGTTCCTGCTCCGCCAATTGCTTGGACAAGGCCTCCCGCTCCTGCATTTCCACGCGGTAGTCCACAGCCGTTCTCGCTCGGTCCTCGTCGGGGGCTTGGAGTACCTCGTCACCAGCAGCCGGCAGCTCTTCTCTCCAGCCGAGGACTTCGACAGGAGTACCGGGTGGCGCTTCGTCGAGTTCCTGGCCCGCCTCGTTCCGCAGCATTCTGACTCTGGCCCATGTGGTACCGGCAACGACGAAGTCACCTGGGCGCAGCGTGCCGCGCTTGACGAGCATGTTGGCGGACTTGCCGTGTGGTTTGACGCTCGCCTCCAAGACCCAGGCCTCGGCCATGCCGTCCTCTTCAGCACGCATGTCCTGGATTTCAGCAAGGGCTACGATGTTTTCCTCAAGCTCGTCCATGCCTTGGCCTGTCTTGCCGCTCACACAGACAACTTGGACATCGCCGCCAAAGTCCTCGATTTCAACTCCATGACGAGAAAGGTCGGCCTTGACCTGGTCGGGCCGAGCATCTTCCTTGTCTATTTTGTTGATCGCCACGATGATAGGCACATTGGATGATCTGGCATGCTTCAAGGCCTCCAGTGTCTGCGGCTTGACGCTGTCATCCGCCGCGACAACCAAGACCACGATATCTGTGACATTGGCACCACGCTGTCGCATGCTCAAGAAGGCCGCGTGGCCGGGTGTGTCCAGGAATGTTACCAACTTCCCCGACGACATCTTGACAATGAAGGCGCCAATGTGCTGTGTAATGCCACCGTGCTCTTGGGCCGCAACAGATGATTTCCTCAGGTAATCAAGAAGAGTCGTCTTGCCGTGGTCGACGTGTCCCATAATTGTGACAACAGGCGGCCTCGGTGGCACGGTCGAGATGTCCTCGGGTGGCGGTCGACGCTTGAGATCTCTGGTACCACCCGTGTCGACTGTCGGTTCGAAGCCGAATTCCATCGCAACGAGAGAGGCGGTTTCACCGGTCATGATGCTCTCTTCGGTGATGTCCTCGAATCCCATCTCGCCCAGCGCCATGAGGAAATCATGTGGCTTCATCTTCAATGCAACGCCTAGGTTCGCGATGCTGATAAACTCGGGCAGAAAGATGGTCTGCGGGGCAGCAGCTTCCGCCTCCGCCTTCCTCCGCGCCTTCTCCTCGGCCTTGCGCCGACGGCGGTCAGCGACCTGTTTGGCACCCATCTCGTCCCACGCTTCGTTCTCGTCCTCCCATTTCTGTTGCGCAAAGGACTTCTTCGAACCCCGATACGACCCAGCAGCTTCCCCGCGTCGGCTTCCGGCCTTATCGCGTTTCCTCGAGTCGCGTTGGATTTCGTACGATTCGTCGAACTCTCTTCTCTGGCGAGTTTGTTGCTCCGCCTCGACAACCTGTTCGACAATCTCGAATCCATCGTCGCTGATAGGTTCTTTACCAGCTGATGAACGCTTCGGTGCATCCTCGCCAAACTTGCTTCCGACGTGGGTCTCGAACTGAGACATAAAGTCGCTCTTAGACATCGATGAACTGGCTGAGCTGTCGGCAGGACGGCTGTTGTTGTTAGTTTTCCTGCTCAATAAGCCCCAGGAACCAGCATTTTCATCATCTGATTTGTCCCAAGCGCGCTGTGCTCGCCTCGTTCCCGATTCGACAGCCGGCATTCCAAGCTCTTCCCTCACAGCATTGGCTTGATGACGATGGTGAGGAATCGGCGTGCTTTGGAGTTTCCTTTCGCTTCCAGGCAGTGGATTCCTCTCCAGCCCTCTGTGCCTCCAGTCATTGTCTGAGTGCGCATTTGTTTTCCACTGTCTAGTCCCAGACCCATCTTTCCTGGCGCCTAGGTCGGACGAGTGTCCATCGGCTTGACGTGGCGGCAACCGACGAAAGGTTTGCGTGACGTCACCAGACCTCGTAGCCCGGTCTCCGTCCCCTCGACGCTGGAATATATCCGATATCTTTGCCTGAGCTGTGCCTCGCCTGCCCTCTGCGTCTCCCTCGTCCCGGCGCTGAAATACACCCCACGTGTTCCCAGGACTGCTGGCACTCGGACCGACCGAGGCTGCGTCGTTTCGGCCCTGCAGTAAATTCGAAACCATCTGGCCTGTGGATCGGTCTCCTGTAGCTGGGGGCATCTTGGTCGGTTCTGGCGGTGTTGGCGGTGCTGGCTTGGGCATCTTTTTCCTTAGCCTCTCCCGTGCCGCGATTTCATGAGGCAGAAGATCCTCGACGACCGGTTTAGTGGCGTTGGTGGAAGTATCAGTGCCTGAAGAAGGTGGCCCATTCGTTTTGACTGAAGGCACGCTTCCGCCGAAGGCTGGCTGTCCCCATCCGGAGCTATTTGTAGGTCCAGCAGGCCGTGGAGGGATGCCAGGAATACCAGTCGATTTCGCGCCGATACCTGCCCCCCACCCACCTAAAGCTGCAGGACGACTTCCGCCATTCGATGAAGAGTTCGATGCGTCGGAATAGCCTCGTCGGCCGTCACGCTGTCGCGCCAGGGCGGGGTGGCGACATAGGGCGCAGGCGTACGAGCTGCTTCGCTCCTAGGAACATTAAGCTTCACGAAGGTACAAGAAGGAGGACAATTGATCACATACGTTCCATATCCTACACCTAAGCATGGTCTGTTGTTGTGTGCAACATGGGGGCTGCAAAGGTGGACTTGAGATGGTGATGCTAGCTGGGAAGCAACGTGCATACCACCACTTTCTGCCCGTCTTCCCAGAAATTTCTCGAGCTCCCACCCGGTGCAGTGACGGTCGGCATGGCTTAATTGCCCCCGAATGAAAGACAGTGATTGGTTGAGCTGGGACCCGCCGTGCATAAGTCGGGGTTGTGCAGGGGCATAGCTGACTATGTAAGTAGCTGGCCCCTGAAGAAATTCAGCAAGCTCTCGTTCAGCAGTAAGCAACTCTCAGCAAGCTTCTCCCAAATTCGCAGCTCAACCTATTCGCCCACACTTGCGTCAAGACGGTCACCATGGCACCAAAGGTGAAGGCCGTTAAGACGAAGTCGGCAAAGCCGGCGGCGGCTCCAGGAACCCCGCCTGCACCCTTCAAGAAGACAGCAGAGGTCCTCCGGGCCTTCACTGACACGCTGTCCCCCAAACACGTCTATATCGCCCATATCGACTCCAAGCCAACAAGCTTCAAGAAGAAGATCTTTCTTGTGCCGGTCGGCATGAACATTGTCGTCGCGGCACTCTTCGTCCTGCGCATGTACTATATTCTACCCTGGTACTTCAAGTTCGTTCAGTCTGCTTTTGGATACCCCAACGAGACAACCGTCCCGATTGGCGACTCAACCTGGTCCGTACTTGCCTGGGAAATTGGCAAACGAGGCTTTTCCTTCACCTTGGATCTCATGCTCTTCATCTTTGTTTGGCCTTGGCCTCTCGAGTTCGTCCTTGGATACACGTACGGAAACCCGGTCAGGTGGCGGTGGAACGTGGGCTTTCGCGAAAAGGAGATCTACGTCCGGCGCAGCCGCGAGTGGGACGAGCAACTAGGCGACATCTTCAAGGACCAGGCAAAGAACCAGGGACTGCAGTCCCTTCTTCGACAGGCAACCTCCCCGTTGTTCTTGCAAGAGAAAACCGGCTACCTCACTATGACCGGACAGTGGGATCTTGACTGGGAGTCCATGGTCAACGCCCACGATCTCGTGGACAACAAGGTCATTGCATTGGATGCTTTCAGGTCCCTGGTGCTGGTTTACCACGAGGACTACGGCTGGATGTCCTTCGAGCAGATGGGCGAGAGTGCTAAGGAGGACGACAGGCGCAGACAGGTCTTCGCTTTCAGAGACGCACTTGCTGCCATTGGCAAAGAAGATTTATTCTTTCGCTGGATCGAAATTGTACAGTTTGAGTCATCACAGCCCGGTGGATTCGGTCCGGAGAAGCAGGTCGACGTGGCCAAGAAGATTCGGGATCTCTTCGCGGAGCAGGGTGTTGATTTTGACAAGCTTTGGTTCGAGAGCGTCGGTACGGATGAGTTGTCGGGCATGTAGGATGCACGGCTATGTCGTCGTGTATTTCACAATACTGTTTCTGCGAGGCACTCATCGTATATCAGCTCGGGTTCGAAGGATCAGTTTGGAGACGCGTTATTCGGTTAAGAACTGCCGCGAGCATGAAGTTTCCTTTCACAATGTAGCATAGAGAAAAATACCCGATGGAAAGGCATTCTGCGAACAGATCCAACCTGGGAAGAATGATGGTATAATGTGAAAAGTGATAACTAGCCAGCGCTTGTATGACCGAGCACTTGTATAGTTGAGCGCTTGTAAGGTTGAGGCCCAAGAGAGTCAAAGTACACTCATTTGCTAGACTTCTTGCCCTTCTTGGCGGCAGCAGCAGGGCCCAATGCAGCTTCCCTCTTCTTGGCCTCCTTCTTCTCAATCTCGGCCCTCTTGGCAGCCTCTTGAGCATCGCGCTCCTCCTTCTCGGCCTGGAATAACCCAACGTAAGCAAGCGGACTAATGATAAAGAAGACGAGTTCAACTTACAGCTCTGCGCGCTGCGTCAGCGGCTCTCTGCTCGCGAATGAGCTTCAGTCTTGCCATGTCGGCCTTGGCCTCGTCTGTTTTGCCAGCCTCATGCAGCTTGCGGTATCTCTCCTTTGCCTCTGCGGCCTCGATACTCTCGCGCTCCTTGCGGTTGTTGCCGACGGCGAGCTTCTTGACGCCCTTGGTGGCCTCTTCGACGTCTTCGGAAACGGGGGCCTTGGTCTGGTTGCGGGCGGCCTTGGAGTGGTTCGGGTTGGCGGGCATGTCGTCGTCGCTGTCCTCCTCCGAATCGGAAGGAGGCAGGTCGCCAACCTCGACGATTTGACCCTTCTTCTTGGCTGCGGCAGCCTCTTTGCGGGCCTTAGCCGCGGCCTTACGGTCGGCGCGGGACTGCTCGGCTTGGGGCTGGCCATCGTCAGACGACTCCTCTTCGGAGTCCTCTTCAGAATCCTCGTCGCTACCGCTCTCTTCCTTCTTCTTTTCGTCGTTCCACATGCCAATCTCGTTGCCATCGGAGTCGAGGGGCCGCAGATTGCGGGAAAAGTGCTTTCCACCTGTGAAGGTACTGTGGTAAGCGCACGTGTGATGCCGTGACGGGGGGCTTGCAACACACCTCCTCGGGTGAACTTCTTGAACTTGCCACCGCGGCCGCGAGAGTTGGATCCTGGTTGTCCGCCGGCCATTTTGAATGAATGTGATTCTGGATATACGCTGTTGTTGGTAAGAAGGTTGACTGTCAATGCAGAAACAGATTGCGGGGCTGAAGTGGGATGTGATGTTTGTAGAGGGCAGTTGGCGCAAAAAGATGGCGGGGTAGTTATAGGTATGCACTTTATTAGGTACCTACCTGCCTACACTGTACAAAGGGGTGGTACACTACGAAGCGGGCCAGGGACGGTTGGATTGGCCGTGAAAAGGAGATAGGCGGGAAGCCACGGTGAATCACTTGCTGGGAAGTTACAACCCGGAAGGTGTGGCGTTGGAGGTGACAGGCAGAATCTTCCTGTTCCTTACTTTTCTACTTTTGACTCATGCGAACATAGGTAAGAAAAGGAAGGAAACTCTACTTTCCACAAATGACCCTTTGGATGTATTTCGCTGTGTAATACCTAGTACGCTTTGCCTTTCCGCCAATGGAAGATTCGAGCCTATCTTTGGAGCATTCCGGATTCAAGATGTGTAGTATGTTGATACAGGCCAAACAAACATGATGGCTGGAAAACAACACTACAGATGCGATTTATTACAGAGGTGAGCCATGCTGTACAAACACCTTTGCCACCATTGGCTGGCGGCTGGTGCTGCCGGCCAAACTCGCCAGGGGCCTCCGGGTCTCTTTCACCGCCAGACCAAATCAGGCAGTCCCTTATTTTCAAGACGCCCCAGGCAATAGAAGCTCGCCGATGTTGAGTCACTGTTGCAAGTGAGGCCAATTTACCATGTCTATTCGATTGGCACCCTCTGTATCCGGACACCATTACGAGTCAAGTTCCCGCCTCATGAACTGCATTATCAACGGAATCGGCCACTTGCTTTAGACGTCGCTGCCAGTGCCAGTCGATGAATGCTGTGGAAGCAAGTCTCGGCAATCCGACTTTTGACCATGACCTAAGATGATCCACCTACGAGGCTGGGCACGTACCTACCAGACTAGGTACCTGTAGGGCATTCATCGGGTCCCGGCAGTATAGAGCGGCCGGACCCACCGGGCAAAAAAAAAAACCAGCCTATATATCGGCTGAGATTTCTCGCAGTCTTGCTTGTTTCTTCTCTTTTCTCTTCACCTAATCATAAAACAATCCTCCTTATTCACTCTGGCTTTCACGTTATCAATGAATGTGTCTGGAGGGGAAACAGGAGGAGAGACTGAAGCACTTTTCGCTCACTTACCCTCTGACCTGTTGGCGGCTTCGGCTGTGTCGGTGATCAGAGAAATTATTGCGGCGATACAAATTCCATTCCTCGCCGCCCTGGCTGCAGTCCGTTTCCCTCTTTATCGACAGGGCAGTGTTCTACGCCCATCGGCGGCAATTCCTCGCTACGTGACGTGCACTTGTCTGACCAGACTGAGAGGAAGAACTGCTTCACGAGTCTTTTGTGAGCCAGCAGGGACTTCCGTCTCTGTGTTGACACAGTATGCTAGCACAGTGCGATTTACACCGTAGCTCTTACCCAGTCCGCCACCCGTTTACCTTGATCCCGGGTCTTCTAAGGACAATAGTTCAACCCAAGGTCTCGTCATCTGACGCCTTTTAAAGAAGGAGCATTCAGGCAGGCCTTCCGAACGTGCAACGATATCATGTTTGATCAATCTACGGGACAGGTTTTCAAGGAAGTTGTGTCCTCGCGACCTCCGGATGCCTACAAAAACGGCCGAGACTGGTCCCGGCGGACCGGTGCGCCTCCTCGGCGAGGTCGCGGCGGGCAGGGGACGAAAGGCCCCAGGTCGCTGGCCGAGATGGCCATGCACCTCGTTGCAGAAAACGTCGGCGACCTGACGGAGCAGCACCTTGCCCGCGACGATCTGCCGAGGCGGTACCTGTGGAGGATATGGCGCCTGCTTGAGAACAGGTTCGTGATCCTTGACCTCAGGCCGCACCGGAGGTGAACGGGACATCCAGCACCTAACCATGTTCTTCGCACAGAGGTGTCTGCTTCCAGGCGTGGAAGATCTTCTCCAAGTCCCTCCTCGCCGAGGACGACGAGAAGACGGAGAAAACGCTGAGCCTCTACCGATATCGCCAGCATATTTGTCAGCCTAGCGAAGTCCTCCGCCATTACCTCGCACCACTCGAGTCCCCTGCTTTTGACTTTGTCACGCATCTGGTCATCACGGGGTCCTGTTCTTTTGATGAGAACGAGCTGTTGCAGCTCGCTAAGCTGAAGAATCTTGCCGCTCTTGAGATTATCCAGCCAGCTGCCAAGGCGCACTATGAAGAAGACCAGGCTGGATTTCCCAACGTTGATGACCGTTTGATCCGAGGCTGGTCCGAAATGAACGATCCATTCCCTCTTCTCCGAGTCCTTAGGCTATGGAGCGATGAATCCACGACCGCGCAGTCACTGAAGTACGTGTCCAAATTTCCGTCACTGGTTCTCTACGACGTCCAGGCATCGAGGGATGGCTGGACGGGGGCTGATGAGTGCGCACTGGAGGGGGGCTGGGAGCCAGCAGCGCCGTTACACGGACCGCAAGATAACCTGCTGTGGTATCTGATGCTCTTTGACTCTGTCGGGGAGAGCAAGCCGAGGGAGCTTCAGGGGCTGGCTCGGAACATCGACGAGGGGCTGTTGAACTTCTGCCAGAGCAGCAGCCGACCCGTTACGTTCGTCCCGGCTCAAGACACGCCATCATTCCTCGACCGCCTTGGAGACGCGGCGAAGAGCAACCTATCGATGTACGTCGACGAGCCAGGTTACGATGCGCAGACCTGCAAAGGCTTTCCGTTCGAAACCTGGGCTTTTTGGTTATACTCCTTCATCGGCCAGCTCACCAACGACGAAGATCTCAAACGGGTCAGCGTGGCGTCAGAGAACAAGGCGGTCTCCGACCAGCTCGTTCTTCCCTCCAAGCCTTTTGCCAGCATGCAATTAGGCGACTACTGCTCCACGAGGCCTTCAATCATCCCAGCCGTACCCTACCTCCGTCGAGGACTATGGGCCACGTCGAGGCACACGTTCTTCAGGACAAGCCCGGCCAGCAGTAGAGCTGGAGCCGCAAAGAAGGCAACGGAGTTGATGAAGCCTGCAGTGCAACTGGGAAATGTAGAGACAGGCCTGAACCCGAACCGCAAGAAGAGGAGGAGACTCGATGACATCCTACAGTCGTTTCTGGGCTCTTGAAGTGGATTCCCGTTGCATATTAACCTCAGAACGATACCTTACCGAGACTCAGCAGTCCTAGGGGGTTCGAAATACCTTCCACGGCGCGACTCCGTGCAATTGAGTTTGGGTTACGACCAACTGGCAAGATCATCCTCATCCTGCCTGGATAGACCTGACAACAAACTAGCAATTCAGCGTTTCCGTTTCAGGCGGTTGGACAGCCTCACAACAACAGTTCTTTGTGGTTTGGACAAGCGACTTCCGTGAGAATCATGACTTCATTTTGGTCCCGAAATTTGACGCCGTAGTCTAGGTAGATGATGATAACAAGACACCCCTCCCCAGCGGGTATATGCCCCCCTTTACTCGCGCTGAATCACCGAAAGTGAGTATTGTGTACAGATCTTTACAACATGGGCTTCAGGTCCTCGGCGACGGTGAACGGCGCCTCGGTCTTGCTCTTAATCTCCTCCACGGTCACGCCCTCCGCGATCTCGATCAGGGTCAGGCCCTTGGCGAAGTCGACGTCGAAGACACCCTGTGATCACCAACTGTTAGCTTTCGTTTTCACCTGCAATGCAATGGATGTGTTTTTTTCCGGGATGACTTACCAACTCGGTGATGATCCTAGACACGCAGGTGCGGCCGGTCAGGGGGAAGGCGCACTGCTTGACAATCTTGGGGTTGCCCTTCTTGTCGGTGTGCTCCATGGTGACGACGACCTTGGTCTGGCTGGGGTTGCTGACCAGGTCCATGGCACCGCCGAAGCCCTTGACCTTGCCGGGCAGCATCCAGTTGGCGAGGTCGCCGTTGGCGCTGACCTGCATGGCGCCCAGGATGGTGAGGTCGATGCGGCCGCTGCGGATCATGCCGAAGCTCTCCTCGCTGCCGAAGACGGCGGCGCCGGGCTTGAGGGTGACGGTCTCCTTGCCGGCGTTGATGAGGTCGGCGTCCTCGGCGCCCTTGCGGGGGTAGGGGCCCAGGCCCAGGATGCCGTTCTCGGACTGCAGCTGGACCTCGACCTCGGGGCCGACGAAGCCGGGGGCGAGCATGGGCATGCCGATGCCGAGGTTGGCGTACATGCCGTTCTTGAACTCCTTGGCGGCGCGACGGACGATGAGCTCGCGCTTGGCGGCGGTGTCGCCAGTGCCGAGGGCCTTCTTGACATCCGCGTCGTTCTCGTCCTTGGCCCAGGTGTACTTCTCAATGTTCTTCTCGGTCGTGCTCTGGATGACGCGCTTGACGTAGATGCCGGGCAGGTGGACGGCCTCGGGAGCGATTTCGCCAGGCTCGACGATGTGCTCGGCCTCGACGATGGTCATCTTGGCGTTACGGCCCATGGCACCGTTGAAGTTGTTGGCGGCCAGGCGGAACTGGCAGTTACCGAGCTTGTCGGCCTTGTAGGCCTTGACGAAAGCGTAGTCGCCGTCGATGCTGTGCTCGAGGAGGTACGACTTGCCGTTGAAGACCTTGACGTCCTTGGGGTAGGAGAACTGGTCGGGGGAGCCGTCGGGCTTGTTCCTCAGGGGCAGCTCGCCGGTCTGAACGACGGTGCCGAAGGCAGCCGGGGTGTAGAAGGCCGGGACGCCCTTGCCGCCGGCAGCGCAGCGCTCGGCGAGAGTGCCCTGGGGAGTGAGCTCGAGCTCGACCTCTCCGGTGAGGTACATCTTCTCAAAGGTCTTGTTCTCGCCAATGTAACTGGCAATCATCTTCTTGATCTGCTTCGTCTTCAGCAGCTTGCCCAGGCCGGAGGCG
Organism: Colletotrichum brevisporum; assembly: GCA_030770045.1. Lineage (NCBI taxonomy): Eukaryota > Fungi > Ascomycota > Sordariomycetes > Glomerellales > Glomerellaceae > Colletotrichum > Colletotrichum brevisporum. Next base: position 3,650,143 of record JAUGSI010000006.1, on the reverse strand, counting down.
TCCGTGCCAGCGTTGTTGGAGACGGCGGTGATGCCGGTGATCTCGGGCTTTTTCAGCACCTCGTCGATCAGAGTGTCGGGCACACCGCAAAGACCGAAACCACCGCAGAGGAGTGTCGAGTTGGGCTTCATGTCCTTGAGCGCCTCGGTGGCCGAGGGGTACACTTTGTTAATCTCTGGCCTGCGCGTTGTCGCAGAGAATGCGCGGGCGAGAATGGCAGTGTGCTGTCAAGAGAGAGAGAGAGGGTCAGAACAGCGGCAAACTACGACCTAAGGCGCAGCGAGCTCATGTAGACGTACGTTGGTTCCATTGCGGGCGTAGGCCCTCAGCGCGCGCGCACACAGAGCTGGTGAAGGCATCGTGAAGACAGAGGTCTAGCTACGATCGACAGTACTTCAAGTGTCGGCAGGGGAGGGGCCGGTGAGCGGTGGGTAACAACGGCGAGGAGGTACCGAAAGGAACTGGAGAGGCCGGAGAAGGAGATGAGAAGGAGAGAGGAAGCTTCACATCGCACCCGTCTCGCGCATGGGAGTCCCAGGGCCATTTATTGAGTCTACTCCGTCCTCACCTACCCTGAGCTTCCAAGGCCGTGGGTTGCCGCCGTGCACCCATGGGTGGTCCGCGTCCTGCGGAATCCCTGACGGGGGGAATATGCTGCTCCGCCCCTTCGGGAGTGAGCTCGGCAACAGAGCGTTGACGCACGATGTACCTGGACCCCCTCCTACGGTTCCGCGACTCGGAAAGTGGCGGGGCTAAACGTTTTGGCGCTTGGCCTTGGGGGTAACGCCGAAGCTCGAACAGAACTGGGGAACCGAGCCGCGCCCCCTTGATACTGGAGGGACTGGACTCTGGAGCTCCCCCCATCCCAACCCCGCAAAGGCAATTCCGGCGCCCCTACAACAACGCTGCAGGTCTCGACTTGCTGGATCAACGTACTGCACCCCGATTGCGACTGGACTTTTGACATTCTGCTGATCTTTTCAGTGCCTGGGTAATTTTCGGCGCCGTGCTTTGCTGGCGAGCTTCTTGAAGCAAGGCGCAAAGTAAGTCTACCGAATGGTCTTTTGGTTAGGTAGGTAGGAAGGGGCTCCGGTTCGGCAAGCGGCGCCGTTTGCCGAAAGGTATGCCGAAGAATCGCAAGACTGCGGTTCCGGCGTACGCTCCTCCACACCCGAGGTGCCTACCTATGTTAGGTCTACCGAGAGAACCTCGAATGCCTCGACTACCTATTGATACACATAGATCGACCATCTGGTCAATGCGATACCGGCGGCATGACCCTAGAGCTTTGTCGTACCTTGAGTCTCTATTTCTATCTTGCTTGGGCTTTGGCACCGATTTAATGTACCTCACAAGGTAGTCTCCGGCACGGTCTCCGTCTCGGAGGCTGGTTGCTATCCGATGTTGTGGAGAAGTTCCGAAGTGTTCCGCTGTCACTTTCAGGAGCAGTCAATACCATGCCAACCAAGGGAAAGTTAGGTAATTATGTTATAGGTAGTAAGTACTATTCAGGAGCACTGTTCTTGTGTAATGGCTTACGACGGGGGACTAAGAGATGTGGTGGCTGCGACTGCAGTAATTGTTTATCCTATTCAGTAACAGTAGGTAATAGACAAGACAGCGTCTTGGTACGGACAGACAGTGTGGTGAGCAGCACATCATTACCCCAGCATATGCTTCACGTACCTGCTTTGGGGCTAAGCTGCACTAGGTACCTAGTACCTCCATGTGGGTCGACTTCTTATCGGGCGGTCGGTCAGGGATAAATTTTCTCCCACCTCTTATCGGTGCCCCACGTTACAAAAAATTTCCCAGCATTGCCGTCTAGTGGTAGAGGAGGGTATCGACGCGGTCGAATGCCTTGCGCCTGTAGCCGCCTATGCAGAATTATTTCTGATCGTGAAATAAAAACAACACAATGGAGCAGAGCCCCAAAAGACGCAAGGTCTCCCACCAGGGCGGTTCGAGGACTGTCAACATAGCGACCGCAAGCCCATTCGTTCTGCAGACCGACGAACTTCTCAATGAAGTCAAGGTCGACTATGCGACGGCCTTGAATGGCGCCGATACTCTTCTTCACAAGATCAAGAGCGTCGTAGATGCCATTGAGCCTCACGGCCCCATACCTGTTCGTCCAAATAACCGTCAACCGTGTACAACTCCTGGTTAATAATGAATTCAGATCCATGAAGCTACGCGCAAGTTTCAAAAGACCCATCGCGTAAAGATTCCCTACCCCGACCCGAAGCCCGCCGACGATGCGCCGTACAAGCTGTCCTACGAAAAGCCCTCGGCCTACAATGTTGTCGGCAGTTACGTCTCGAGAACTATGGTTAAGGACCAGGCCAACAAAGGCGTCGACATGATCTTGCAGATGCCCGCCTCGCTTTTCCAAGAGAAGGACCACCAGAACATGCGATATTTCTACAGGAGAGCGTACTACATCGCCAATATCGCGGCCCACTTGCGCAAAGAGCTTGGAAGCTCTGCCGACTTGGAGTTCGAGCACCTGAATGGAAATGCGCTTTTGCCCGTTCTTTCGATCAGACCAGCCGAAACATCAGAGGCGGACGAGACGGACGACACCGAGAAGAAGCAGTCCAAGGCCGACTATGTGGTGCGCGTCATTCCCTGCGCCCCCGAGGGCATCTTCCCGAAGTCGAAGCTTCACCCGGCGGCCAACAGCAACCGGAGCGGGCTGTCCGATGACTCCAAGGACGCGAGCGCTGCGACGCCCTTCTACAACTCGACCATCAAGGCCGAGGATACCTTTGTCACCTATCTTCGCGTCTTGACCAAGGCCAAGACGGAGTGCGCTGCCTTCACGGATGCTTGCGTACTGGGCAGGATCTGGCTCCAACAACGAGGCCTGGGCAGCTCCCTTTCTCGCGGTGGATTTGGCCACTTCGAATGGGCCATCATGACGGCGCTCCTGCTGCACACTGGCGGACGCAACGGACAGCCTGCTCTGTCCTCGGCTTTGAGCAGTACGGAGCTTTTCAAGGCGACTGTGCAGTTCCTCGCATCGACAGAGTTCTCGAAGAAGCCCTTCGTGTTTGGGACTTACAAGAAGGGCGCCGATGTCATTCGAGAGAGCGGGCCCGTCATGTTCGATCCCGAGCGCGAAGTCAACATTCTCTATAAGATGAGCCCCTGGTCCGCCAACCTGCTTCACTTCCACGCCTGCACCACCATGGAGGTGCTGAACGACACTCTGGCCAACCAATTCGAGCCGACGTTCATCACCAAGGCCGACATGCCCCTGCAGCTGTACGATGCCATCTTCGAGATCCGAAACGTTGATAGCAATTCGAAGAGCACCAGTCCCGACCGGCGCGGGGCTGTCTGGGATCTCAGCTTCAAGGCGAATGCGGTTTTAAGCAAGGCCCTGAAGGAAAGGTCGCAGCTGATTCACTTCCACAGTCGGGATGTTGCGCCGTGGTCTGTGACCGCGAACCATCCCAAGAATGTGGCCAACATTCAAGCTGGCATCATCTTTGATCCTGCGAACATGGGCCGATTGATGGAGTACGGTCCGTCGGCAGAGCTCGAGAAGGAGGCAGCCAGGTTCCGCAAGTTCTGGGGCGACAAGGCCGAGCTGCGTCGCTTCCAAGATGGCAGCATTCTCGAGTGCGTGCAATGGGCAAACAAGACTGCTGCGGGCATTTGCGAGGAGATTGTCCGTTACGCTCTTCAACGTCATCTGAGCCTTGGCCCTGGAGACATCCGGTTCCACGATGCCGAGCTCCCCTCGTCCCTGGACTTCTCGCCCTTGGACAAAGAGGCTTTCGAGGCAGCAAGAAAGGCGTTCCAGACCTTGGAGTCTGACCTCCGCGGCCTGGAGGACTTGCCTCTCTCCATCCGGCAACTGTCGCCCGTCGTGCCCGAGCTTCGGTCGTCCTCCATCAAGCCGCCTTTCACTTCTTCGCAGAAGGCCAGCCCGCCTGCGATGGACGTGAACCTCTACTTTGAGGTCTCCAGCAAATGGCCAGAGAACCTCGTCGCAATCCAGGAGACCAAGATTGAGTTCCTTCTCGACATTGACCGGAGACTGAAGGCCGTCAACGACAACATCACAACCAGCCTGGGTCGCGACAATGTGTCGCGGGACATCGACAACCTGTCATATCTGGACATCATCTACGAGACCGGCGCTGCTTTCCGGCTGCGCATCTTCGCCGAGTTGGAGGAGACGCTCTTGGAAAGACAGGTCAAGAACAAGACTCTCGACCCGCAGACCAGGGCAGACGCCGAGGAGGCGCTCTTCGACCTGAACTGGCGGTACAAGCATCTGCCGCTCCACACCCAGACAATAACGACGTACTGCACCCGTTTCATGACGCTGTCGACAACAATCCGGCTCGTCAAGCACTGGTTCAACGCGCACAAGCTCGCTGGCCACATCTCCGAGGAACTCGTCGAGCTCCTCGTCCTCCACGTCTTCCTCAACCCCCACCCCTGGAAGGTACCCTCCAGCGCCATGTCGGGCTTCCTCCGCACGCTCCTCTTCCTCTCGCGGTGGGACTGGCGCGACGAGCCCCTCGTCGTCGACTCCTCGGACGACATGTCGGCCGACGACCGCTCTGTGGTCCAGAAGCACCTCGAGGCCTGGCGCGCCCGCGACCCCAACATGAACCACGCGGTCCTCTTCGTCGCCACCCCGCCCGACCACGCGGGCCTGGCCTACACCCGCCGCGGCCCCTCCAAGCTGATGGCGACCCGCATGACGCGCCTCGCAAAGGCCGCCAGCAAGTTGATCAGGGAGCAGGGCATCGCCCTCGACGTCGCGCAGCTCTTCCAGCCGTCGCTCGGCGACTACGACGTGCTCTTCCACCTCTCCACCTCCGCGCTCAAGCGCGTCGCCCGCGACGCCGCCGCCGAGTCGGGCACGCGCCACTCCGTCTTCAAGAACCTCGACGAGCGCACCGGCAAGATCCCCCTGCCCGCGAGCAGGCACCCGGCCACCGTCCTGCTGGAGGAGCTGAAGGCCGCCTACGAGGACACGCTGATCTTCTTCCACGGCGCCCCGGAGGATGCCGTCATCGGCGCCATCTGGCAACCCAAGCTGCGCCGGCAGAATTTCCGTGTCGGTTTGCCCTACAACTTTCAGCAGGCGAAGGGTGCAGAGGGCGATGTCGTTGAGATCAATAAGCCCGCTGTCCTGCTGGAGATTGCAAGAATCGGCGGCGACTTGATCAAGAGGATTGAAGAGACATCATAAATGTACTTTCGCATTATAGATCTGGTAGGATTCAACATGTTGGCATAGCGGGCCCGGAAAAAGAATAGAATGATTTTGCGGCGAATTAATCTAGTCATCTGAAGACACGCAAAGGAATGCAGTCGGCGTGCGTCCTGGCTGTGTGGAACATGCACTCAAGAAAAACGCATCTTTGGTCGCGTTGATTATAGTCCTATTCAACCGAATTCCCCTTGATGAAACGCCATGCCATGATATAAAATGCCTGTGCACAACAAGACGCACGTATACACAAACATCTACCTCCCCCATCTCGTGAAACAAGCCCATGTTCCCCGTCCTGTATAATCCTCGAGTTCATTTCAAGTCATCTAGTACTTCAGCATCTTTTGATCCTTGCTGCTGTCCGCAACCTGCTGCGTGGAGAAGGCGCAAAACTTGTCCTTGATAGCGACCACCTCATACGTGCCCTCTTGGCTGGCGCGGATGATCTTGCTGCTCTCGTGCGAGACATCGTGGCGCGTCTCGAGCACCACACTCTTCTGCCCCTTTTTGGCGTTGGAGCTGCGCGTGTACGTGAACTCGAACGGCGGCGTGCCCCAGAACTCGAACAGAATCTCAACCTCGTTGCCCTCGTGGATGTCCACGCGGGTCTGTCGACCTCTACTAATCTTGACAGCTGGGAGAGGATGGATGGTCTTGGGAATGTTGACGGAGGCGCGGCACTCCGACGCCTTGTCGGAGATCGACGTGATGGTGAAGTCGCCGGGAGACTCGGCGATTCGTCGGAAGTTGGTGGTGCCAGACTTGGCCTTGCGCTGGTGACCCTGAAAGTCATACCAAATTTCAAAGGGCGGTGTGCCAGACAGAGTATAGGCGATGCGCTCGCCAACGCAGTAGTTCCCGCGGCTCTCCAAGGGGTAGATAGCCGGGGCATCGTACAGATGAACCTGGACAGACGGCGCCCCAATTTCGTACTTCTGTTGGCAACCTCTGGCGTCTCTGACCTCGCGGATGCGGACATGTTGGATGCCAAGACGCAAATGCTGCCTGGGGATGCGAATGCCGTATGAGTTGGATTGGATGGAAGGGATTCGGTAGGTCTCGGGCACGGTGCCGCTGTGGTGTTTGATCTCGATTTCAACATAGAACGGCGCGATTCCGTTCAGCGTGATCGGAATGGTGTCTTCGCTATCCTGTTCTGTTTTGCAGTACTTGAAAGACTGGCCGGGCTTGACAAAAGACGCAGACGGCTTCGCGTTGACTCTTTGACTAAGAGACAGCGAGTTGAAGCGTCGGTCACTGTCGTAACGATTATCGGCCAGCGCAGAGAATTTGTAGGTAAAGTCGCCAGGCTTGGAAGTATCCATGACGATAGAGGCCTTGTTCAGCGCTGTGTCGAATTCCTTGCGGATACTCGAGCCGGTCCCTGAGCCGATGAAGGGCTTTTGTCGAAGCTCATACTCAACGTGGTAAGGAGCAGATCCTGAAAGTGTCAGTTCAGTGCCTTGTTGGAGGACGTATACGAATGGTTCTTACCTTTGAGATTGACCTCAAACGAATCGATGTCTCCTTCGCACACGTCCCGTTTCTTGAACTTGAGGCTCTCTTCAGAGGAGATCGAGCCGGTCTGCACCAGACTGATCTCGGGGCGAGGGAACCAGTCGACTTCGAATCGGGATGCCTGTGTGTCCACGGTTCCGGGGCACTGATTGTCCTTTACAGTGACAATCTCGTACGTGCCGCGGGCCTTGACCTTAAGAGCATCATTGCCATGATGGGCAATCATTTGGTGAACATCACCGTCTCCATCGACGTTCCGGTACGACACAATCCAGGGCCCTTCTCCCTGCAGACGCAATGGAAGACTGACTTCTGCGCTCTCGACCGCCATCATCTTTCGCTTGTTCTCAACCAGGCCGAATGCTGCACGAGGTCGTTGTCGTCGGACTGAAATCTTCAGCTCGTCTTTCAGGAAAGTACGACAACCCGATTTATCCTGCACGCTGTTGAGAGCAAGAGTATACTCGCCACCTTTGGCCAGAGCCTTCGTCTTGATCTTGTATGTAGAGCCCTGAATGTCGGTCACGCGTTCGGACTTGCGCTTACCATCGTGAACCAGCTCCCATTCCAGAGAAAAGGGGGCGTCGCCGCGCAGCGCAATGTCGACTTCCACTTCCTCTTCCAAACAGGCGCTCGTGGATCCCACGGGGCCCGAGATGCTTGCCGAAGCAGCCGGCTTTACGTCCGTCTCCAAGACCAGCGGCTCCGGCAGTTCCTGATCAGAGTAGATGTGGTCATGGATTTTGTCGAAAACATACTTGTGATGGCCAGCTGCAGTAGGTCGGAGCTCAATTTGCTGTCTCAGGCCGTTGACCTTGACTCGCTCGCTCCTTTCGCGCCCGTTCTGATCAATCACCTTGTAGTGAACCTGGAATGGCGGCGTTCCGATAAGATCCAAGTCCACCCGAAGTCCGACTGAGTTGCCGGCGCACTTGTCGGGGATTTCTTCCGAGCGAAGCGACAGCTGTGGCTCCGGGGGATTCAGCAACAAGCAGGAAGATGGTTCATGAACCTCTCCCTCACACGAGCCACTAGTGACTGATCTGAGTGTGTAAAGGCCAGACTTCGAGACCGAGGGGCGGTCGTGTGTGTTCTTGGCAGTATGTGACTCTACAGAGGTCTTGTCGCCGTGATCACCACTGTTGGTTAAGGTGTCGATTGGCGAAAATTCCCAGGTCAAAGTGTGGGAGGTGTCGGTGGCATCTTTCAAGAAGAAATTGACTGGTAACTCGGCACGTTTCCCTTTGGCAACTTTGATGGGCTTCCGTAAGTCGCATCCTTCGAGATGAATCCGAGGGCGGTTCTTGACCTGAAAGTTGCGAACCAAGTGCTTAGCCCGGGGCCTTAAATCGGTCTCTTCACAAGACTGTGCGTATTTTTGGACGTTGCCAAAGCCGTCCTGTACCTCATCAACAGCATACTGCCACTCGCCTGCCTCATCCATGGTCTCATTCAACCTCACAGCAACAGCCTGAGGCTTAACCCATGACGTATCGCCATCGCCAGCAAGAGTCATTTCTGAGGAAGGAGACCCCATCAAAGGCGAGGTGTAGTCCTCGGGCTGTAGACTTTGGAAGTGGAAGCTTTTGTCCTTGGTGTTGACCGAGCGGCTGTAAACAATCTTCAATGGCGGGGTTCCAATCACGTCGACGAAAAGATCCGACAAATCCCTGATACACCGGCCAGCCTTCTCGGGGGTTCGGAACTTCGCTCTCGGGCATGGGACGACGTAAGTGTCCTTGGTGGTTCGCTGAACTTCAAGCTTGTACTCGTCCAAGACTTTCCCAAGGCGATAGACGCCGGTTTTCTTGACGGGATACTCGATGGCGTGGGCGACCGGGTTGGAGTCCACCATTTGGTCCTTGATCTGTTTCGCAATCTTCTTGACCTCGCGAGTCGATAGTTTGATGGTTTCTTCCACATCGGTCTCGAGATCGATGCGAATGAGCTCCATTTCGGCAGGAACGGTCGAGTTGAATTGGATAGGCAGCTTAACGATATCGCGCCCTTCACCGAGGCAAAACGGGATTTGTTCGAAGTTGAGTACCGCAGAGCTGGTCGAGTTAGCGAGCGCTCAGCAAAACGAGTGCGGAAAGTCTTACCCTTCAGGCAAGATGTTGATGATCTGCCTTCCCATAATCAAAGAATGGTTATGCAGAATGCTCGAAACTTTGACGGTGTGTTCGGAGACGGCCACCTCGCGGTCGTAGAAGACCTTCATGAAGCCGACGAGCCAAGGCTGCAACGGAAGCTGTAAATTTGTTAGCCGGGGCATACATTGCGGTCGAGGACGAAATTGGGTGTTCTACCGGGATGTTGAACATCAGCATGAAGTTGAAGAATGCGTGAAAGAGGAAAATGGCCATGACGACCGGTTGCGACAACTCCAGCCATGGAATCCTCAATTCAGGCAAGCCGAACAGGAACCCAAAGTCGATGAAGACCCATTTCAGAAACAGCCAGGCTGAAGTGTCGTTATCTTCTACCAGCTTGATCCAATCATAGAGCCTCCATCCTAACAGACCAACGTATATCGCACAGGCGTAAAAGCGTTGTTGAGGAGCATCGAGAATGGTCAACGGGATGACTGGCTCTGAAGGAGGTGCCCCTCGGGCTGCATTTTCTGGAGCTTGTGGCAGAGAACTTGACCGCGCTGTTTGCTGAGAGGACACTGAAGAGTTCGGATCGGGGTCCTGTCGTCGAGGTCGACCTGGTGCTGCGGTCGCTGGCGTTTGTGGGAAACCACCAGTCCGCTGTCTCGGAGTTGCGCTCATCGCATGCCGTGATCAGGAGCGCCTCATATGATCTTTATGGTTGGGAGGGTCGCCAGAAGGTCGAGCAAGGCTTTCGGCTGATTCGAGGCAGGCCGATGGACAGTCGTTGGGCTTTCCCGGCGATATAGGCTGTTACTGGCGACGTGAAGCGGGAGAATCTAGTTGCAAAAGACCCAAGCTTCAAAATTTCCAGTGAATGCTCGTCACGTCCAAACGCGCCTGGCAACAACACCCACTTGCGAGAAGGCTTATTTTGATTGGTTGTTTCTCACATAGGTGGGTCTATCTCATAATACCAACAGTGGTGGTACCGACTATGGTTGTTCACCCTGTGCGGCCCCCTCCCTAGCGCTTGCGTGCCCCTGAGCCGCGGCCTTATATGGTGAAACCCAGCCCTCTATCCGGTGTCAGCTAGCCCTTGTTGAAAAATTGCTGTTGCTTTTAGCCGTCAATGTTGTTGTCCACCAAGATCTAGAGTGGACGTGCCCTTCCAAATATGGTTAGCCGACACTGGATAGGGACCCGGAGACTACCGTATCGGCTTTGGAAAACTGACATCAGCGGTTTCCCTTGACACTTGTTGAAGGGCGTTCAAGCTGGGACCCACAGAAGCTTGTCTCGACGCAACTTGAACAGCTCGGGGTACACCAGCGGACCAGGTACCTACCTACGCCTACCTGGCTACCTCTCGAGCTACCTGTTACCTTCTTAGCTCAATTGTGACTGTGATCTTGCCAGGACCAGGCGCAGAACTTTGACTGATCTATAGTCTCAAGGGTAAGAGCTCTGAGAGAGCCATAAATGCCCGCCCGTGGTCCAGTTTTGCATTTAGGCGGCACCTTCCTCCCTTTACTACCTGCCATATCTCTCGCTGTGCCTAACCTTCGGTGCCGAATGCCAGCAAGCTGATACCCGCCAGGTATGTATTTCCATGGTTAGCATTCGTCTTGTAGTCCATATCGCCAACTACTTCAATTGGTCTTACAATATAATATTCCTCATTTGTTTTTCTTCAGCTGGACATTGACCAGCAGTTGGGCCTCGACAATGGTAGGTCGTCTTTGCGAGGTAGCTGCCTCGTCATCAAACCGACCAGCCACTCTTTTGTCTCCCAGATCCATTGTACCTCTCTTTTCTTCCCAAATGTCTAAGTCAAAGACAACATCCCCTCCAGAGCAGGTGCTGAACCATCGTCAAAGAGCTTGGTTTGCCCGACCTCCTCTCAGACCGAGCTGTCTCCAGCCGCTTCTCTAGCTACCTGGACTTCAAGACGCATCTGCCCTTTCCCGTCCTGTCGATCAACCCTTATCAGTCAATTTCCTTCCTTTATCGTATTCCCAGCGACGCCGCTCACCCTTTTTCCGAGCAGCAAAACCCTCGTCGTCGCCTTCCTGATCGTCGCGGTTCGCCGGGAATGACCATGTCGGCATCAACAGATAGTGGCGCGGGCCAACGACGACTGCGAAGTCGGAACACCCAAGAAGGCGCCACCGCGACACGAGAAATACCCCGACAGGGATCTGACGATCTTCAAGCTGAGGCAGAGGATCGAGACGTGTACGCTATTGAAGCCAGCCCAGAGGTTGATGCAAACTCTGCCACAGCCGACGGCACTATCCCCGGAGCAAACGACACAACTTCGAGGAAACGGAAGGAGTCACCTTGCGAAGATGTGGACGAAACATCAGTGCCCAAGTCCCGCCGGAACCCGAAGCGCAAGGCCACCGAGGCCGCAGCCGCAGCCACGACCGTCATCGTAGTCCAGGAGTCTAGGCAGGCCAGCTTGCTCCTGCGTGAGGCACTGGAGCCAATCAGCCAAGAGGAACTACAGGATTGGGAAGGCTGGTGTGAAGTTGAGTCTGAACCGGTACGTGTAGTTGAGCATTCGCTTGAGAGAACCTCGGTATCTGACCACATGCCACAGGCCTTCTTCAATGCTATGCTCCGTGAGATGGGCGTTCGAGATGTGAAGGTCCAGGAAGTTTTCTCGGTTGACGAAGACTATGTCGCGACTCTCCCTCAGCCCGTCTATGGGCTCATCTTTCTGTATCAGTATTTCGCAGAAAATTACGAGGATGATGAGGTTGTCGACGGCCGCGACCTTTGGTTTGCCAACCAGGTTCGTTCCCCTGGCACTTTCCTGCATCCAAGTGCACCTCCGTCTCCTAACCATTCTGCATAGACTACAGATAACGCTTGCGCCACCGTGGCACTGACCAACATCATCATGAACAGCGAAGGGGTCGAACTCGGTCCCAAGCTGCAGGAATTCAAGGATGCCACCCGCGGCCTCAGCACTCCGCTCCGCGGACACGCCTTAAGCTCCAACACTTTCATCCGCTCCGCACATAACTCCTTTACTCGGAGAATGGACCATCTTAACGCAGACCTATTCCTAGAGGGCGAGGCTGCCGAATCCAAGAAGAAGAAGCGGAGGGGGCCGGCCAAAGGTAAAAAATCAAAGAAGCAAAAGGTCAAGTCTGACTCAGGCTTTCATTTCATCGCCTATGTGCCAGCTAATGGCTCGGTGTGGGAGCTCGATGGCTTGAAGACTCGGCCGGTGTGCCTCGGTCCTCTGGAAGAAGGCACTAATTGGACCAACCTCGTCCGCCCCGATATACAGGCACGCATGCTCCAATTTGAAGAGAACGCCCTGTCTTTCAACCTACTGGCGCTTTGCAAAAGCCCACTTACCAACATCGCCGCAAGTCTCGTTCGGACAATACGCTCTTTCGAAATCCTTGAAGGCCGCACCAAACACCTTGACGGATGGGATGACCTTGTTGCCGGCAATGACCAGCCATTGAAGAGGAATGAGGTGGAGCGCCTGGCCACCTTTGGCGTAAAAGCCGTAGACATCGAACGGGCACAAACGGATTCGACGTTTGAGGAGAAAGTTCAGAATCCTTCAACGGAAATAACGGAGCTACTCGAGCTCCACAACGAACTTGCTGTAGAGCAAAAGTCTCTGATGGGGGAGTACAACACGGAGATAGCGTTCATGAAAGAGGATGAGGATCGGGTGCAGGGGCGGAAGAAAGACCATACGCCAGCCATCCACTGCTGGGTACAGAAGCTTGCAGAACACGGCGTCCTTGCGGAATGGGCTGCAAGTACGTAGAGGGCGTTCACAATGAACGAGCGGGGAGCAAAGGTGTGGTTTCTGAGAGAATGTCTTCATGCATGGGCGTTTGGGTTCAGGGAAAAGCGCAGACCATTGGGTAGGTCACACCCAAGGTATCCAGAGCACGCAAGCCGTCGCGAAGGCTCGTCGCTGGTAGGCCAAGACGGCACAGGAGCAATGTTCAACGAACAGGCGTTTGACGTGGACAAGGATTGCAGATTATAATGCTAAAAGAAGGTGCTCACGACCCAAGCCTAGGTCTCATAGAGGGGTGTACACCATTTCGTCGTTCGACGGAACGAATATGCAGTTTCCTCTTTCAAACCGTTTGAAAAATAGCCCCGTGTCAGGGAACATGGCGGCCGCTGCTTCGTCAGGGTCTCGCACCAATTCGAGGCTCGACGATTTGACGAGAGAAAATGTCCCATGCATATTTGGAGGCGTCCTAAGATAAAATTAGTTCATGATGTCGAGCGGCTGTGGTGCAATTATGTCTTACAGTAACCTGTAGTAGAGGATCGATCCCGATGTTGGCACCTCTCCGTCTATCACAACTGCCATGAATCCGTACCGTTTGTGCCGGACTACACTCCCAATCTTGTACTCCGTGTCGTTCTGTGGGTCTCGGAGGACCGGATGCTGCTCGTCTGCTCGTCGAATAAGTCGCAGAATGTACTCCGGGTTGGGAGCAGCCAGGAAGACGTCTCCGCGAGGGTCGGGCCTGTTGACGTAGATCTTCTCAACCAGCCACGCGTCGTCGAAGCGCAATGAGTTGAATCGTAGTGCGAAATGTGAAGTAACGTCCACAAAAGCTCTTGGGTCCAACAGCGTCGTTGCCCACGCAGCAGCGTAGACCGCTAGCTCTAGGTTCTGGAGAGCGGCCCCATGACCCAGTCCAGCCAGCCTCTCAACGGATACGTCCTGGGACGCCATAACCAAATGGGTTTGCCGGATGTTGTGTGCCAGACGTCCGATCATGGTTGAGACTGGTGCTGGTTGCATTGTCTCCACATCAAAGCTCCATCCCACCTGTGCAATGAAATGGCGGAGAGTTTCTTTGCCGAACTCTTCATTCCCTCCGTAGGGATCTAAGTACATCCTCTCAACAGGTCTCCGGGCGTCGGTCACCTTGGATCCGTCTAGAGTTGTGTGTTCAGTCGCAAACACCATTGCAAGTACGTGTCCTGGGAGAGCACAGCAGTGGGCATTCAGACCCAGCCTCTCTCCGATGCAGCAAAATATGGCAGAAGAAATCATGGGGAGTGATTCATGAGCCTCGTCTCGCAGCGCATGCCCGAGAAGGCAGTTTCTCAGGTTACGGTAGTTGACCTGCGGATTAGTCATTCCCGTCAAATTTCGGGATCTGAGCCATCTGTTCAGAGTCAACGCCTGCTCGCGGATGCACAGGTTGTTGAAATCAAGATGCTCGTTTCTGAACTCTACTGCGATTCTGTCAAGTTGTCTTGAGACCTGTAGTTCGTCAAAAAACGTCGGCCGTGCGGATGGAGGGGGACGCACATCGTCAACATCACCCACATCGTCGTGGATCACGAACATATCGAATGCAGCCAGTGCGCGCTCTAGCCTGCGAGGAACAACCTTCGGAATCTGGTCAAGCCTCGCTGATTCAAATGCTTCCGCGCGGCGAAGGTCGTCCCAGATGCTGATGGCAATACCCCGGCGGATGCTGGCGAGAATGGCGTTACTGAAATATCTACAGATATTCGGTTAGCAGGGGGTAGTCGTGTTCAAGCGTCCTTGCCCCTACCTTCGAGATAACACATCTGCTGCATCGTCAGGGGTCCGCGCCTGATTCAACAGAAAGTCTTTGGCATCTTGACCCATCAAGCATATCTCTTCAAAGCTTTTGACGCGGCCATGCTTAGTGGCCAATATCCCTTCAAAAAGCCTGGCAGCCCTCGTGGTTCGTCGCTTGCGCAGAAGAAAAAGATGCTTCCAGGAAACCTCAGAAGCTGGCCGCTCTAACTTTTCGTCGAATCTGTGGTCAGAGTGCCAGAACTTGAAAGCGTGTTGACAGTAGGTCCGCCAAAGGATGGACTCGTTGGCAAGACCATTTAGGCGTCTTGACAACGGGTGAACACACAACAGATTGTCTTCGGGTGAGACGTAATGAAGGATCTGGAGAATAATTTCGTCCGGAAAGTTGTCGAATGATAGCATGACGGCGAATGGCCTGTTGGCTGAAGACCAAAGTAGATTGAAACTGAGGTAACTTGTGTGGCGGAAGATTTGCAAACTTATATCGATACTTTTCTGGCTCAGCGCACGAGGTAGATATCGGTGACGAGCCCAGAGGACAAAGGGAGCCGGATTGGCGGTGTCCAAGTTGGGTGAGTGTGTTGTAGGAACGTCGCTTCAGTTTTTGAGAACATGAGCGAAGAAACAACTTGACAGCCAGGCCTGGGTGGCTGCATCACAAATTCAACTCTTCCCTCCCACTCCAAGTGTCTCAAGCTGTGGCGGCAGACATGCATGAGGTAAGGTGCAGTGCTGCCAAGGACTACTCGCTCTACTTAGGACTGTCGCTAAAAGTGGGTCCAAGACGGTACTTTGATACCCTGTCTGCATGTTATTGGACGACCTCATGCTAAGCAATGATTGGTCCAAACTGGCAAAGTAAACAAACGCGGTTCAGTGTGGAGAGGTGATCGCGCACCCCGGACGCCGTTTTGGTCGTATCGCGAATTCCACTTTCACCAACGCGCCTGACCGGGTTGTGCATTATCGCAATCAATTTGCCCGCTGCGCAATCGCTTCTCTATTGCTCTTGTCTTGCCTTTTCCTAGCGCATAATTCCTGGTCGCATAGCTCTTGCCTCACTGTCATGACTACCATAACGAGATCGCATTTCTAGACAGCGCTTCGACTTTTACCTACCTCACTTCTGGCAGACGACCGCGGCCGAGATGGTCCAACCGGGTATTGACGGCCTCGACACGCCGCGAACGAACCTCGGCGACGCAACGTATCTCAGCAGACAGCCCGATTTCGACATATCCCAAGAAGTCTCCTTTCAGTCCCCCGCGAAAGACAACAACTTATTACAACAACTGCGCAATGGACGTTCTGGCGGTATCAATCTCCGTACGCCGCGCGGTCGCGCACCCTTCATGGACCGCAAGAACCTACCGGCAGGTCTTGGAGGGGCAGAGTTCACGCCAATGCTCAAGTCAGCAACGCGCAACAGCGCCAGACGTGGATTCGGCAAGGAGAATGGCGCGGTGCCCAAGACCCCCGCGGCACTCAACAATATCGACGAAGATATGACGCCCATACCGAACATTGACACGTCAATGTATCATTCTCGCTCGTTCGCGGATCGCACACCCCTTCCCGAGGTCGACAGCACCAGTACCGCGTCAACACCGCTCGTAGTCCTCCCGCGACGAGGCGATGGCAAGGGTCCTTTGCAAGACGGAAACCAGCTTTCACTGCGGGAGCAAGAGAGCGTTATCGATAAGATCGAGAAGGAAAACTTTGGTCTCAAGTTGAAGATTCATTTCCTCGAGGAAGCCTTGCGAAAAGCCGGTCCTGGATTCAGCGAGGCGGCCTTGAAGGAGAACACCGAACTCAAGGTTGATAAGGTCACGATGCAGAGAGAGCTGCACAAATACAAGAAACATCTCACATCGGCCGAGAAAGATCTCGAGAGCTACCGACAACAAATGATGGAGTTGCAGGAGAAGGCCAAGCGAAAATACGCCGACCAGAAGCAATTGGCAGAGATAGAACGTCTGCAGCGAGCTTTGGACGACAGGGACGCCGATATTGAGGACATGCAGCGCCAAATGGACCGGGACCAGAAAGATCAAGGGCAGGTGGACAAGCTGCAAGATGAGGTGGGCGACCTTGAAGCCGAGCTCCGCGAGAAGGATCGCATCATTGGCGACCACGAAGACGAAATTGACGAGCTCAAGTCCAAGCTGGAGGAAATGGAGGAACAAATGAAGGACAGTCAACGGCGGATGATCGAGCTCGAACAGAATGCGCAATCTAGCGACGACTTGGAGGAGGCGCGAGACACTATCGACGAGCTTGAGACGAAGCTTCGGCGCTCGGAAGAGCAGGCCGACGAGTTGAAAGACAAGCTCAACCAAGCCATCGCGGACAAAGAACAGGCCAGGGGCGATCTCGACGAATTGCAGGACGAATTGGCAAATAAGTCAATGGTCACCAAAGGTCTTTCTCGCCAGAAAGAAGAAAAACTTCAGCGGTTACAGGCAGAACTGGAGGAGGCAGACACGAGATTCGCCGACCTTGAGAAGCAACTGTCCGAGGCGGTCAAGGAGAACGACAACCTGAAAGCGACCGTCAAGGAAGCCCGTCGCGAACGGGAAGCTGCAGACCGTGATCATCAGTCTCAGCTCGCCAAGATCGAGCAGCAACTGGCCAGTGCCCTGAGAGAAAAGGGCGACCTGGAATCTGCCGCGCGGGAGGGTCACCACGAACGAGAACTCTCAAGTCGGGAGCATCAATCCCTACTTGCGCAGGTGGAGGATCTACGAAGAGAACTGCAAGCTCGAGTAGACGAGAAGAACCTGTTGCAAAGCCGACATGATGTTTTGACGGGTGAATCGTCTTCTCTCAAACGCGACGTTGATCGACTGCAAAAGACTATCGAGGAGCTGGAAGAGAGCCTTGGCCAGGAGAGGGACCACGCGCTTGAAATCGAGCGGGACATTCGTGGTCAGTACAGAAGCGAGATCGACAGGCTCAACGACGAAATCTCGGATCTCCAAGCCGAAATCCGTGAGAAGGACAACTTTTACGATAATGATAGTGAAAAATGGGAGACAGACCGCCAGACATTGGAGTCGGAACGTCAACGAGCGGAGGAAAAGGCAGCAGGACTGGAGCGGACAATCGAAAAGCTGCGCGAAGCAGAGGGCAACCTGTCCTCAAAGGAGTCAAGGCTGCAAGAAGCGCTCGAGAGCGAGGCTCAACGCCACAAGGACGAGCAAGCATCACTCAATCGCCAAATCGAGGACTTGCAGCAAAATCTAGAGGCGCGACAAGCCATGCTCACTGAGTTGCGCAACGAGCTTTCGCAAGTCCAAGACGAACTCCGACAAACTCAGCTCGACTACCAAGCCCAGACGGAGAGAGTCGAGGCGTTGGAAGACGAGGTGGAAGTTCTGCAGACGACCTTGGATGAAGAGTCGGAGCATTCACGCGAGGAGTTGGAGACGGCCAAGAAAGAGTGCGATGCCCTCAAGCAACAACTGGACGAGCTTCGTCGCTCGGCAGACATCGCGCGTGGTTCGGCCTCGGCTTCCCAAGAAAATGCTAGCAATTCAAACCGGACGATTGAGCGTCTACGGGCGCAGCTCGACGAGGCAACATCTCTCGTGTCTACGTTAAACAAAGAGAAGGACTCTCTTCAACATGATCTCGAAAAGCAGCTCTCAGCGTCGACGGCACAGGTCACCAAGGTTACTCGCGAAAAGCAGACACTTCAAGATCAACTTGCCAAGTTGAATCTCGAGATGCACTCCTTGCGAACTTCGTTGGCGGAAGCCGAGGCGGAGCGCGACGAGGTCGAGAGTGAGATGAAGCGTTTGCATCACAATGGCGAGGAAACGCTTCGCGTAGACCGAGAGCGTCTCGACTTAAGAACCTCGAAGATGAAGCTCGACAACGAAGTTCGGAGACTCAAGGACGAGAACAAAGCCCTGGCAGAGCAGATGCAGCTGGCTGAGAAGTCTCTTGAGGACGAGATAGAAAAGGCGGCCGAAGAGGAGGATCGTCTCAACCAGGAAATTCGTCAGCTTCAAGCCAAACTGCGAGAGGTGTCTTCGTCGGAAAATCACGAGTCTTCCGCCACGCGCCGAACCATCCGCGAACTCGAGCGGCGCATCAAAGACTACGAAGACCAGCTCGCGATGACACAACAGCTTCCATCGAACGACGCCAGTGAGGGAAACAGCGAAATGTCCATCATTCGCCGCGATCTCTCAGCTGCACGACAAAAAGAGCGGGAGTTCCTCCAGCGGGAAGCAGCCCACAAGGACGTTGTCAAGGGCCTCAAGAGGCAGGTCACAGAACTCGAGCGCAAGGCTCACGATGCCGAGATGTCACGAATCATCATGTCTCCAGCATCCTCCAGCCCCTCCGCAAGGAAATCGGAGGTGGTCGAGCTTCGTCACCAACTTTCGTCTGCGCAGCAGTCAATTCATGATCTGAAAACGAGGGCGCGCGAGGCCGAACGCAGAACCACCCAGGTCGAACGAGACTTGCAAACACAACTTGAGGAGCTCGAGGACCAGAAGCTCTCTCTCGAACAAGCGCTGGATGATGCCCAACGAGAATCCGAGGAAGCCACCGCTCTGCACGAGAAGGCCCTTCGCCGACTGAAGCAGAAGCTGGAGAGGGCAGAGAACGATCGCCGCGTCGCCAGCCACAGCCGTCACGATGTCGAAAACATGTCTTCCTCCGAACGCAGGGAACTCCAAGACATGCTCCGCAGGACACAGTCGGAGGCGGATGCCCTGGAGCACGACGTCATTCAGCAGCAAGAGACCATCGATGCCCTAATGGCCGCGGAGGCTTCCCTGCGCCGCAAGCTCGAACGGACACGGAGTGAGCGAGCGGCTTATCGGGTGACAGCGGAGAAGCTGCAAAAGGACATCAAGACCCTCAAGTCCCAGGCAGCATCGGAAGCCAGGGACCAGCGCAACGTGCACTTCATCGACGAGAGGATGAGGGAGACGGATGAGGCACTCGAGACGGTCATCCGCGCCGCCGAGAACGCGGAGGCGAAGCATGCCAAGGAGCTCCGCGGCATGACGATGCAGATGGAGTGGATGCAGGCGCGGTGGAAGCGCGAGGTCAGCCTGCGCGCGGACGCGGCGTACGCGAAGAAGTTTCTGCAGCTCGAGCTGGACATCGCCAACGCATGGTACGTATCTGGGCACCCCCCCTTTTCTCTCAGCTCTGTCTGCAGCCATGCTAACCATGAACCAACAGCAACAAGGCCCAGCTGCGCGAACTGGAGCAGATCCGGTGCGACGTGCTCGGCAGCCGCCGCGCCCTCCCACCGGCATCCTCGGCGACGGCGAGGAAGGGCACCACCTCCACGGGCGCCGCGACCGGCCGTCCGACGCTCAAGACGGTGGCGACGATGGCGCGCTTCATCGCCAGGATGCAGATCTCGGCGCGCGCGTGGGCCAAGCACGAGACCACACGCAAGAAGCTGGCAGACTCTTTCGACGAGATGCGCAAGACTAAGAGGAGGAAGCAGCTCAAGGTCGTGGCGGCGGACCACGTCGAGGCCTGAACCGGCGATCAGTCCTCGCCAAACGGCTGTCAAATGTGACACACGAGAAACTAGCTCCCGGGAAGGGAGGGACAGGAGCTGTTCCCAGGGGATGGTGGCACGGCACGAGCTTTGATTGGACTCGGCGCAGTCGAGCTGAAGATGTTGCGGCATAATCGGGCATACCCTCCAACGTATCCGCATTAGCATGGAGTTGGCTTTCCTCTTTTCGTTCCCTAGGGACTGCTTTTATTTCCTTTGCACACCCTCAAAGATTGCAGCATGATCGACCGGACCGGGGGGGTTGCTGCAACCTCGCCTATTTGGTCAACATCTGGTGGGATGGCTGGGAGGGACAGGGTCGTATTGGGCGACACGTCCTGGGCGCCTACTGACTTGACTGGTCTGCTGTCGACAATACTGTCGCTCCACATATTGTTCGGTATTCGGTTTCCTGGCGATTTCTTTTTTTTGTCCGGCTTGGATGGTACGGGATGAGACGGGGGTCATAAAAGGAGTTGGGGGTCACATAGTACCCTTCATTGTTTTCTTTACCGTCTTGACTTCTAGCATGGCATGATGAACCACAGGTTACAAATGACATTGATACCGAAACAGCCTCGATGACTCGAATTAACAGTGAATTTTGCTGTCCAAAGTCCAGTCCAGTGTTGTGAGGCCCCTATATGTCATGACTGCGCGCGCCACTGCATGGGCCAGCCTAGACCGCAATAGTCGACGAAATGTTTAGGGTCTGTCAGCTGTCATTCAGCTTGCATGAAATCCGCTACCGACATCCGTGTATATGGGATAGTCTAGGCTTGAACAACTTTTATTGAAATCCATTTTGGTAAGCCGCCTGAAGGAGGGATGCAGCCCTCATGATCCAACTATATCCAATTAGACCCAGAAGACAGGATGGCAACAGAATGGCCGCCTGCCTGCGAACCCCCGGTTTTCGCCAGCCTCGGTCTTGTCCTTCCTGTGGCGAGTTCTCATGCCTACTCCATCCATCGCGTAGGGCACATCGCCATTCGGGGACAGGGCAGGAATCCATCAACATATACGGGGTCAGCCGGCCGCTAGAGGGGTATATCACATGACGAACAAGAGGTTGGTGTCTGTAGGGTATTAGTCAACCGTCAGAAGTTTGGAGACTGGTTTTTGCACGTACTCAGTGGGTGACTGCATGATAATTGAGGCTTCTGCGTGTAGCGAGTTGCGAGTTCGTCTCTGATGCTGTTTAGAAGCTGCACGTAGCTCTGTTGAGGGTTCTTCTTCAAAGCCGTAATGAAAGCCCACGACATCGCACCGGTGGCTTGAGCAGCAATTGTGGCATCGGCCCTAGGGGGTAATCTGGTCAGTCTTCAACCTGACCGACAATGGAGCAATGATAGCGAGGAAGAAATTTTCCTGGGCCCAAACGTCCACACTTGTGGCTAGGCCATCCAACGTAACTCATCGCCCTAGATCAAAGTACCAACCGCACATGGGTTGCACTTTGGTCTAGGGCTTTGACAATATCGCCGGCCTATTACATGGTCTCCATCCTGGTGACAAGAAAGGGTCCTCCAAGCTCTGTCTTCACAGCGCTTGACTATTGGGCTATGGTCCAGCCAAGGATCAATCCCCACAATGCGCGAAGCGAACAACAGCAAACCAGGGGTACTAAACAACGACATAAAAGGGGATGCCATACGAGGTCTGGTCGTCTTTGCTTCCGGAGAACATAATAACGTCCGCGGGTGACGTCTTCGTGGCCATAGCGCGGTTGTGGGCGTCTTCGCCGGTGGTGGCTTTCTTGAAAAAGCCCATGATGTTGCTTGCCACACCGCCCAAATCGCCTTGGCTGTATGACGAAATGACGCCAAGAAGACCCTGACCAGCTTCCTTGGCCAGGTTCGGTTCCTTGAGGATACCTTGGGTAGAGTAGATATAAGGTAGATCGAGCGCGGTGCCCGAGTGGCATGAATCGAAAATAGCCGTGAGTCTCACTCCAGCTTGGAGCGGCTGCACCATAATCCTGTGCATCTCGTCGTCCGTGATGTGGCCGGTCTGTCGGAAGTCCACCGGGTAGATGACCTCATCATAGCCGTCGTCCTCGTCGCCATCGAGATCCTTGGTCTGCCCACCGTGCCCTGGAACCTTTAGTACACTGGGTTGTGAAGCACATTTTATGTCAACTTACCTGAGTAGTGGAAAAACAGGGAGTCGTTCGGTCTCGCATCCTTTACCAACCAGTGCATGGCCCTCAACAGGTTCTGTTTTGTCGGCTGGCTCATTGGATTCTGCTGGTCGTCCGTCAAGAGTACCATGTCCTCGCGCTTGTATCCAAACCGTTCAACAAGGTAAGCTGACATGTTTTTCACATCGTTGATACACCCGCGCAGCTGTCCTCGCTGGCCAAAGTAGTTGATGCCAATAAGGAGAGCTTTCCTTCTGCCGCTGCAATTGGAGTACTGAAAGGCATAATTGTTCGGTGCGCCATGCCCAAATTGCTGCGGCTGTGTTGGTGGCGGCGCCGGGGCGTTGTGGTTTCCGTGCATGTATGAATTCGAGCTCGCCGTAGGCATGCCTGTGGAATGTTAGATCGGACTTAAGGGTCCAAGCCTCGTTCCAGCAATGGTGCGAACTAACCAGGGCGGTTATTGTAGTTGGGCTGGGGCGGGTAGCCGCCGTACGATTGCTGAGGGGGAGGCTAAGCAACAGATCAGTCGACAAGCCTCGAGATGAGGGTGGCGGACAGCCATACCTGATTGTATCCGTAGGGCTGGGGAGAGTGTTGTTGCTGGTACCCATAGCCCGACCCCTGGGGAGGGTATCCGTTGTAGCCTTGCTGCGGCGGACTATTGCGCCAGCATGTCAGCATGCGAGCGCAAAGAGCACAAGAGAGCATCGTAGTCTTACGGGTAGTAACCGCCTTGAGGAGCATACTGCTGTTGCGGCGGCGGCCCGCCTTGATATCCTCCGTAGTGACCCGGGTATCCAGACATCGTTCGGTGGGGCGATTGAGTCGTCCGGTATGCGTGGGGTGTTGATCTGGCGAGCAGTCGCGTAGACGCCGTCGTCAGGGTAATCGGAGGTTGTCGACGTAAGCTGCCGAGAGAGGGAGACTGGTGACGGAAGCGAAACACTCGGGGGTTTGGAGTTTCTTATAGATAGGCGATGCAGTTGTCGAGCGGTCGTCGTCGGCACGGAAGACGGTGAGGGGAAGCGAGGGGTTCGAGGGAAACGCACAAGCGCGGGAAAGCGATGCGCGTGCTTGGGTCTCGAGACTAGTCGAGTGACAACGAGGCCAGTGTCAGCGGCTCGTGAGCGCGAAAACGGTACAAGCTAACGCGGACAGAAAATATTTCCCGCCAGCGCCAAGCAAGGACTAGGTGGAAGGGCTACCTTGAAGCGGGAGATAGCTGCTGCAGCAAGGGTGTCAACTGGGAGGCCCTGCTAGCTGAAGAAGCTACCTAGATGGATGTCGAGGCAGTCAGTCGCAAGCCAGGCTCGTCCAAACTGAGATTGTGTTAAGTCGAGGGCGCAAGGGCAAGCGGTGCGTCGGTGCGGGAGTAGGGAGGACGGTGGAGGACGGGGAAGAGGTATGCAGTGTAGTTTCGAGAAAGACGACGGTGGAGAGGGCGGAATGCTCGGCTCGAGCTTTGAGAGGAATGGAGGACGTGATGCTGATGTTGGTGCTGGCGCTAGCGGTCTTACCTGAGGTATCTGTGATGGAGTGGTAAGAGGACAGGCGGCGAGGGAGCAAGACAACCGAGGTTGGCTTCTACGATATCTGTAGAGAACAGAATCCGAGCTCCACCTCTCTCGAGGGTTTGGTTGATGCAAATGTTTGGCGTTTGGCGGGGTTCGTTGCTGCTGACGCGCAAGAAACACGTTCTGGCGCTTGGATACCCAAGCTTAGATAGGTACGCAATTTAGGGTACCTATACCGGATAATAGGTGAGCGGGCGTAGTAAGCCGAGCAAAGTACGCCGGAGTAAGCAAGGCAGGCGGGGTGCAATGATCACTGGTACGCAATGGCAGACCACTACACGACTACGTAATGTTGGGGCGATTGGAGGTAGATGCCGAGAAAGACGGTGACATGTGCCAAACAGCGCGGGTTGGCGATTGGATTTAAACGGAAGAGACGGCTCGAAGCCCAAGAGCCTCTGATGTCGGAGGTGGGTCCGAGTACAGAAAATGTTTCCCCTCGAAGACGACTGGAGACGCCAACGAACGGCAAATCGGGCATTGAGAAGGTGGTAAACTGCTAAGGTACAATGGGGGCCACAAGCCGCAGTCCGCAGTCCGCAGTTCGTAGCCCACAGCCCACAGCCATCAGCCAGTGAGCGTTCATGTGCACGGGCCATACCAAGCCATATCCTATCCCGGTGAGAACCGAGAAGACGGGGCATGGTGGGGGAGCAGCCACAAGCTACTAGGTAGGTACCTGGGTACCTTAACTTGGGTGTCCACTTCCTCCGGTATCGTGCCCTGTATCCGTGGACTGTAGATACCTACCTCATCTACACACATACCTACTAGTACTCTATTACCAAGAAACAGTTGCAGCCCCGAGTTTACTCCGTCCTCAATGTCTGCAACCTCCTCCAGTCCCCTGCAGCGCACTTCAACGTCTCGCCCCGATTCTCATCTGCAACCCCCTCCTACTGGATGGAGTCTCCGAAAACCACACCAGATCTATGGCCTTAACCTTTGGCTTGCTTTTGCTAGGTAGTTATTGTTCTAAGCTTCAATTCAACCCCGGTCGAGCTGAGGAGACAGGCCCAGGTTCGAAGGGTCCTGAGCGTAATGGCTGTGCCGCACCACGTGAAACCAGACGACGCCCTTGCCTAACCGGGTGAGGTGGAAGCTCTGCCGCGCGACTCAGCTGCGCTTGTTGCCCTGGCCTAGGTAGATTAGACGCCTGGTGAAGCCTTTGAGGGGCCTCTCCCGTTGTCATCGTCGTCTATTTACGGCATCTATGTCTTCGCGACCAACTTTGCCTAGTAAGGTAGGGTCAATACGCCATACTACGTAGACAGCACGCTAATACACGTACTTACGCATTACGCAGGTAAATACCTAGTCTCTGCCGACAACGGCACTGGTTCCCGAGATCGAAGCCTTGGCTGCAAAGCGACACCAAGAATATCCTTGCAGACAGTCCACTTCCACCGCTCCAGTTGCCAACCTCTAGCCGGAGAGTCCGTAACACCACGTCCATCGTATCATCGGCAACCCAGCCACGTATCATCAACAACGTCTGCAAGCCACCACCGCTTGTTAGTCTCATTGCTGTCTCGAACAATTCCCTCTAGCCTGCGGTTCAGCCTCGCAAGTCAGTCTCGTCGAGAAGCATGGGCCACGTAGAGCCACGCTGTTCGCGTCGTTACAACCCGACCGTTTCGCCGCCGCCAGGCTCTACCGCTAGTACTACCATGCTTAGTGCTAGGAAGAAAAGATCCGATATCGTGGTGTCGAGATGTGTGATAGGGACGACGTACGCAAACTCATTTTCCCCGATCCGAATGTGGTAAGGCTACGGGATTGCCGATCAATTGTGGCGTACCTGACCGATGGGGGCGGAACGCGACCTGACAAAATAGCAGGGTTCTTCGCTTTACAGTCGTTTGCATCGGCGGCGTCCAAAACCATAAGTGGGACTGCTGCTGACTACTGACTTTTGATGTGAAATCAAAAATCAACCGAATTTTTAGCTATGAATACCTTAGTGCGCAGGGTATACACCATTATAAAATTTATATTATTAAATGCGCTTAATTAAGGCAATTACAGTGATGTCTTTTTTATCTAGATGCACATACTACGCATTAAGTAATTCAAGTGTGAATAATCTAGTGATTTTGGGCTGCATTTTGCTGACTTTTTCCAAAACCACTTACAAGGGGTTTCGTTATTTTCTGATTTTTTCTCAATTTTTTCCCCAAACCAGCTGAACCACTAAGTCAACAGTTAAAACCACCTTTACCCAAATATCTTTATGCGCAGAGTATGCGCGTAGATAAAAGTAGTACCATTATAATCGCCTTAATTAGGCGCATTTAATAGTATAAATTTTATGATGGCGCATGCCCTACGCATTGAGGTATTAATGGCTGAATGTTTAGTTGATTTTACTACTGGGCATACGAAAACCACGTAGTTAGCAGCTGCCTGACTCATGGTTTTGGACGCCGCCGATGCAAATGACTGTAGCGCACACAGGCACGCCACGCCACGCATCCATCTCCACTGCCGTCTCCAGAGCTAAGCATCCTGGCACCTGGATATGTGCCTTGGTGTCAGTCTCAACCGCCCCTCCAAGACATACAGGACGGGCACTTTGACTATGGTAGTAACTGCAGACGAATTCATGTTCGAGGCGTCGTTGGCGTTTAGAGCCAGCCCACCACGCGAGACCCTCGTGTCGTCTTTTGCCTGCTCATTCCTTACGAGATACCAGTGGTCCAGACATCATCTCAGCCAATGGTTGAATCCAAAGCTCGTGATATACGAGGAATGAGTGGAAATGCCTCCGGCAGCAAACTTATTAAGCTTCATCGCAGTGTCTTACCCAAAGCACTGGGTGCCCGGTGGCATGGCACCGGGCTTTTGGGTCGGAACTACATTGAATACGAAATCGCAATGTGCCATTCCGTTGGGATTTTGCATGCTCATGCTCCTGATACCGTATTACCACATAGCTGGTCAAGGAGACCGGTGGTGTGTTGTCGCCCCGGCCTACCACGAGCCAACCGGGACATTGTCAAGCCACTTGGACCCTGGCCCACGGGCTCGGGAATTTAACGTTCTACGATAGCTATTCATTCGTCGGCCGCCTTCCGGTATGTCGATGCTTCCAACTCTCTGCCAGCGACATGCTCTGCCGTCTTCATCGGATCGTCGTCTTTCTTTCCACCCTCTTCTTGCATAGACCTGACAACTGGCACATCGTCGCCAACTGGCGTGTCGGCAATATCTTGCTTGGTATGAGGCCAAACAAGCGAGACCAACAAGCCGGCCTGATCAGTGAAGCACGCACTTCCTGGTAGCGTTTTCGAGAACCCCTTGGCGAATCTTGTCCCCGTGCCAGACCCTGGACTGTTCTAAACATGTTTCTCGTCGAGTCTCGAATCCGAGGGAGGGGGTCAAGCTCCGCCATTTTCTTACCCTGCGGCAAGTCTCGGCTATCAAGCCACGGGGGCGGAAAGCCAGCCCATTTGCCGCCGCGTTCCATCCTGTCGACCCTGAATTGCATTCTGTGCAGTTGCCCCGGACTGCAGGGTTTTCTGAAGCCCTCTCCTCGTGGCGCCACGTCTTGGTTGAGATCTTGTCTGAGATTTTGGTCCAAGACGACGGGCACGCAACACTTTGCATGCGGTTTGGCCTCATCACGGCGAGGCCGTAGTCTGCGACAGGAGTCGCAGAGTCACATTAGAAGGGTGATCTTGTTCGTTACCCCCTCCTCTAGTATTCAACACCCCTAGGTGGCTTGGCTTTCCCACGATAATAACGACGACAACAACGACGACGACGACGACTACGGGCGACAATAACGACGCTACAGAGCCTTTGATAGTATTAATCCTAGGGAGAGTGCTTAGGTACGTCTAGCTAAACAGTTGTAGCTACAGGGGGTATCGGATACAAGAGGAGGGGTGGTGAATAAGAGCTCCCATTATAATAGGAACCCATTGTTCTCCGCCAAATTCCTAGAGAACGGCGAGGGTCTCGATGGGTGGCATTCGAGACATTCCTCAGGGGTTCCCACCAAACGAGGGACTCGGGGACGTTCCCGCGCGCCGGTGCCGTGCCATCCACTTCATTTCTGAACCCTCCCCAGCGTTGTCCGCGAAACGAAAACTTTTGTTGCTAGCCTTTTCGGCCTGCGAGATACCCTTCGCACCGGCATTAGTTGTGGCTTTCAAATGTGTCGCAGATCGCCATGCACGCGTGCAGTAAGCTTCATCTTGAGCATGTCTGGCGGATGGGCTGGGGGGCTACGGTTGCGTTTGCTCTGTGCTGGCTTTGGTTTTGAGTTGATCTGATGGGGGCGTTTACACACGCAAGGTCGTGGCGAAGCCCAATCAAGCTCTAGATGGCCCCCCTCCTCGTGGATCATCGCCGGCTCAGAGCAAGTCATCGGCAAGCATGTACGTTCTCCGGAGGCGCTGCATCGTTCCACCGCAAGTTAGTTCACAAAAAAGGGGAGAGGGTTGGTGTCGTCATTGCTACCCATGGCCGTGGCACGTTTTCTTGACTAACTTCGGGTTGGATTTGGAGACAACGACAACGGGGGCTATCCTTTCTTTCCCCGTGAACCAAGTTTATCCGACTTGTTTCCTGACGCGGTTGAGTGAACTGTGAGGAAATTAGAGTGAATTGTGTAATAGGCCTTTGGGCGTGGTCAGTACATTCAACACTACTTGATCTTATGTAGAAGTCCATATTTAGCTGCCACTAGTCACCGCGAAGACTCTCAAGACGGTATTTCCAAGATGCAAAATCTTAATTGTGTAAATAGCATGGAGATTATGTACATCAATCCAGAATGCTCGAAAAACAGGCACTGCTCGACTGATGCTCCCCGGCGATGGCCTGAGCGCTCACGCATCGACCATTTTGATGTCTTCCTCGGCGCTCTTCTCCTCCTGCTTCCTCATGAGCCACGACATCAAGGACCACACCAGCCGCATAGCGTTGAGTCGCTCTTCGAGGACGAAGAAGTCATACCAGGGCGTCCGGCGGGCCTCGACCTGAGCCCAGCTGCGATGGACGTCGCCCTCGTCCGTGCCCGCGAGAACCTCGAGCAAGCGATCGGGAACCCGTACGCGCATGATGCTGATGTGGTGGAACAGCGAGCTGATGACGTAAATGTCGTCGTACCCGACCCCCTTGACCTTGCCGATGGCCTCGTAGCGAGTCTTGCGGTCCCAGCTGGCGGACGGCGGGCGAACCATTCGGTAGCTGTCGTAGACGGACATGTTCTTGCGCAGCCGCTTGCTAGCCGGCTGACCGGTTTCCGAGTCTACATTGTCCTTGTCGCCCTGGATGGCGTCTCTCTCGACCTCACGGCCGATGGGGCCGCCAGAACCGCCGCCCCAGCGATGCTTGGTTGTCCACCACTGGCCTTCGCCAAAGCGCTTCTCTGGTTTCCCCTCACGCGCTCGGTGCTGAGCGGTGACGAGGGCTGCGACCAGCTCGCGAGCCAGGTCGATGGCCTGCTCATTGTCGTTGTCAAAAGTCGTTGTCCCGCGTGCAGATACAGCAGCCAGGGGACCTTCAATGATGCCCTGTCGAGCTGCGTCGCGGGTTCTCGGGGTGCGGAAGATGAAGGTACAGCCAGTGGCGAAATAAGACATCCTTGGGGACACATCCTGGGCCTGACGTCCGTTTGGTTTCGAGGCAGAAGGGGCGGCGGTGATGTGCAGACGAGGTTCAGTCCTAGGTGCCGAGACGTTGCAGCCGAAGTCGTAGGCAACAAGCTTGAGGAAGGCGTTGAGGAGGCTTTGGCGATATTCCCCAGGCATCGACGAGCCGGCCGACGTGCGGAAAACGCGCGATAGCACGTGGGTCGGTTGGTTGTCCTGCTCAGACTTCTCCGCTTCCGCCGCGGCTTCCTCTGCATTCTCCTCAGGGGACTTGATAGGCTTCGAAGTGTCGTCCCAGTAAGTTGTAAAGGCCTCGAGACATCTGAAGAACTCGTAGGCGTTGCCCAAGCGTGCCTGTTGCTGGCCTTTGGGCGCGGGAATGCGCCTCACGGTTCGGAAGGCAATATCGTTGTCGTGGGACAGCTCACGCTTGCGGTCAAGGTAGGTCTGGCAGCCGGGAGACTGGATGCCGTTGTTCAGATCGTTGCGCGTATCCGCATTCTTCTCCCGCGCCTCATCGGGAGAGAGCTTATCCCAAGCGTCAAAGTCGGGCAAGTAAGCAGGATCAGGAATGAGATCTGCCGCGGTGGCATCCGGGATCAGGTGCACGCCAAGAGCGTCGAAGACGGTGTCGTTGACGTCTCCGGGACGATAAATGTTTTGCAGAACAGAAGTCAATGGCTTGGTGTCCTTCGTTGGCGGCGCCGCGGGGGCCTGCAACTGAGGACATTTGGCAGGAAGGGTGATTGGCGTCGGAGAGGGAACGTCCTTGGGATCGATCTTAACAGCCGTTGGCAGATTTGCTAATGGGTCTCGTTAGGATGACGGGTTGAACTTGTCTCGCAACAGCGGCGATCATGCTGGCACTGATCACGGGGGGAAGAGCAGGTGTATGGTTGGGGTGGAATAACGTATGCGTGATTGGCCATTGACCGTTCCGGTGGCGGCGTGCGTGGGTGAGCCGCCGGACGGGACGGGGAACGGGGGCAGAGAGCGGAGGCCGGCGAACGGACAGCCCAAGAGACGGCGCGGCAGAGATCGGACACGGCGGTAGCAGGCTTCCGTCGAACGGGGATAGTCATAGCAATAACCAAACCATGCCGTGCAGCTTGCGCTTCAGATTGTGCAACAGCGAAGCGCCAATGCTGTAGAAGGAAGGCTCCCAAACATGTGGGGAATTGAGTGATGTGCACGGGGAAGACTGTATGTGAAGGAGACAACACAAACGAAAGGGCGGAGCGGAGGGGCGTGCGGAAAAGACGGGGAGGGAAGTGACGGGAGGGCCTGAACGGAAGGAAAGGACGTGGAGGGCGAGACGCGTGCCTGCCCTGCCGGTGTAGCGAAGGAGGGGTAATAGGTAATAGCGGAAAGAGGTGAGGGCAGTGGTAGTGGTAGTTGGTCGGATCTGGGATTGAGATTGGATCTCCAAAGAGCAGAAAAGGAGAGCAGGTGTTTCGGTTGCCATACCGAACGGGAATTCATTGGATTGAATGAATTGGTCAACTCACCCAGGGCGGGATATGTACCGAACATGGCGTCGCGAGCGTCTCAGACCAGCAGTCTGGTGCGATCACACAAACCACGGACAGGAGGGCACCAGTAGAGCGCGTGGAGGGAGACAGACACCTCGGCGGCGGCGGCGATGGCGATGGCTGAGTGAATGGGGAGGAAATGGGAGGGAGGGTCGGGACGCTCGAGCGGGGTTGAGCTTGGGTGGATGTGATGGATGAGATGGCGATGGATTTGATTGCTTCCGCTTCACCTCCGCTCGCGTCAGGATGGGAAATCTCGATAACCAAAGCTCGAATTCGCCCTGTCTCACTTCTCCAGTCCTGGAGAAAAAGGGGGAAACAGTAAAATGAGCAAAGAGAAAATGAGAAGTCATTCAATGCGGCAACAGAGAGAAGAGACGACAGAGCAGAGACGAGGAGAGAGAGAGCAGGACACGGCCGGGAGGCTACAGCCGGTGTTCGCTCACTCCACCTGCACCTGGACCTGGGTATCCGTATCGCCCCCCCCGACACTGGGACTGAAGAGGCAGGCCAACAAGGTAGGTCCAGCCTCTGTACCTATCGAGGGGAAGCACCCGGACGTGACGACGAGGGACGCGCAGAAGCGAGCACTTGGCGGTCGTTGTTCTTCGCCGCCAACGGTTGGTGTTTGTGGTGCTAATTCCCGCTGTCGACCTGTGGTTCGACTTGTAACTATGTGAGGCCCACTGCGCGATGCAGCGTTGCTGCAGCTTGTGTGGTTCCCTTCCAACGGCGAACGTCCATAGTGCATTGTGTGTTGGTTCGTTCCAGGGGTCCAGAGCCCGCGAGTGGCCGAATAGCGCGAGGCAATCTGCAGTTGAGGGGGGCACATAGACGAGGTTGGAGCCTTCCTATTACCTCGGTACTTTGGGCATCTATGAAGGTAGCTAACTAGGTGAGGTATCGAGCTATTGAGGGAGGTACGGATACGTACAACCTGGGGGATCTATCCAGCTGAGTCATCTCGGCCCTCGGGAATACCAGGCCGGAGAAACACGAAAGACCCGTGGACCCGCGGGGACAGGTGGGTCCAAGCCCCGGAGGACAACCCGGCCATTCCGTAGCATGGTTGTCCTGGCGGGGCTAGCTCCTGGCCGGACGGCAGGCAGGCCGCAGGCGGCTTCACCAGACCCTCGGGCTGAGCCCTCGGCCTGCGGTGTCATTCCCCGCCCCCCTCTCAGCTAGCTAGCCGGCCCAGCGCCGATGCCTCGGGGCCGGGTGCGTTTTGCCAGACACTAGTGCCCCGACTGCCGAGTCGGGAGGAAAAGAACTCTGAACGAGTGGGCTGAACATGAACAGGCTCTGTCCATCTGGGCCCTGAACCTTGCCCATGTTTCCCTTCCACCCTACTTTATCCTCCGCTCCAGCCTGCCTCTGATTGATGGAGGCATTGAAATGGAGGGGAAGAAACTTTGGAGGGTCCTAACATATAGCTGTCATTATGTGGTGCCGGAGGTTAATTGCTCGTAAACAAGCCTCTAAAGGCAAGACGCCATACTTCCGGTGTCGATATGTCGGTGTTTATTGTCTTGTCTGCCACCAGGTAAATCCCTCGGGCTTGGGCTGGGCTTGGTTTTGGGTACTACTGGTCACTCGAGGGATAATATATCCTTTTAACCTGGTCAGTGGCACTGTTTTGCCCGTTCACCCAAGGAGTGCTGTTCGTTTTGTTCCCCAAAGGCGGAGCAGCCCATGAAATACAGCCCAAAACATTGACACCGTGCTGGCGTAATTCTCCTTTCTGCCGCCTCCTATGATGCGTTTATTACCAGGGCGGTACTGCCGAGTGTACACTTCGTCCGGGCGAGGAATTCTTACACAGAGTCGAAGCTGTGGCAGCGTCCTGCTGGCGATTCCTCGAATGCCTTCTACTCACGGATACTGCGCACTAATAAAAGCACCGCACTGTCCAAGTACGCGTCTCTGTTTCGCCTTTCTGCAGGCTCTGCAGCCAAGATCAGAGTCCGGGCCCTCGTTATACCCTGCTTTTTCTCGCAACCCGAGCTTGATTGGATTCCTGCTCTAGAATCAGGTTCATCCATTCTCCTCGCCACACAAGTACACACAAGTCTGACTGGGTCGTCGGCCACTTGCCAAAATATTCTGACATGCATCTGACAAAGATCTAACTAGCCACATCATGGCGGCGACCAATCGCTAGCGAGCCACCGCGAACGTCGTGTGCTGTCAAACATGCGCAATGCTGCCCAACACCGCTGCCACCGATCACGGGCCGTTCGATCCGCCAGAAGACCGAGTCGACAATCCGCAACACGCTTGGCGGAATACCTCCCGATGGTCTAATATGTTTGGCCATTGGGTTTCATGCTGCGGGTTATGGTTGTTGCCCCCGTTTGATGATCCGCGGATCTGGCACGGGACACAACACACAAACATAGCTGCCAACGCTATTGTGTCTTACCTTGCTGATGTCGAGGCCGCCCTGCCGCTCATGGGCTTCTTTAAGCTTGTATCCCTCGTCGAAGCCCCTCTTGTTGCTCCAGCCCCTACACTTCGTGTCCGGGACGAATGTCCAGAGGGCGAGAAGAGCCCTATCAGTTCATCACGGGCACCGATCCCCCATGGGAGGGTCAGTACCCGGATTTGATCGACGGCTCCACCGCCACGGATGCTTCTCTGTCGCGAGTTTTAGAAACCACTTTGTCTAGCAATCTGGCAGCAGTACAGCCAAGGACAGCACACGACCCGACAGAGCTCATGCCGTGTGCACTGAGCACTTCCAGAGGGGCGGTCAATTTCACGTCGATATTCGAGACGGGCGAGACTGGCAGTGCCTGGGTGAGGACCTATTCCTGTTCACCGGCAGCTGTGTCAATGAAGGACCGCAAGGACGTCTCTGCGTGTTTCCAAGGGCTACCCGTGCATAGGTCGGATGCCTGCCAATGGATCGACAACTTAATCCCTCGAGGTGTTTGACCGAAGGAGGTGAAGGGCAGCGCTTGATGGGTAGTCAATATGTCGCAAACTGTTGCGGGGTGCCCCTTGCTATGGACGGGCCAGGAAGAGCCTGTGAGCTGCCATCCCAAGCGCCCACTCTGGGTGGACATGCCACGAGGTCGTAATACAGGGACACTGCCTGCAGAAGACACACGCGCTTGGGCTTCAATGGCGAGCAAATTATGCAGTGTATCGAGAGGCCGTCTCAGCGAGCAGCAGCCGGTCGACAGTGGCTCGACCGTCCCAATACCCGATTGTCGCTATCCATCAAAATGGTTGGCGTCCTTAGAAATAATGGGCTTGGGTAGCTGACGCGCGTGAATCCCGAAAGCGTTGCTTCTTGCCGAGGCCTCCCTGGACGCGACGTCCATACTCAGATCCATCAGGCAAAGCTTTGTGACGGGAGTTGGCCGGAAAGGAGGGAGGGGGACGATGACTGACGGTGACCTCAAAAGATTCTCTTGTTGCGTATCGCATCGAGGAAACGTGCTATGATGTGATGTGTTGCTATTTCCAGACGGGTTGACGACTAACCAAGTGGACCGAGGAGGAGGAGGAGAAGGAGGAGGAGGAGAAGGAGGAGGAGGAGAAGGAGGAGGAGGAGAAGGAGGAGGAGGAGAAGGAGGAGGAGGAGAAGGAGGAGGGGCCAGAAGTGTGACCACGGCCAAGATGCCCAGTGAAGGTTGCTGTCTGGACTATGGAGAGCCTGGGAAAAAAGTCGACGATAACGGGCTCAGGATGCGCGCGCCTGCCCTCCAGCGAGGGGAAACGCCGTCCCTGTCCAGTGTCTCTGGCAGTCTGCCTCCTCCATGAGGTGTGGTCGACGCCTGGGAACGGGGCTGTCAAACGGTCGCAGTGTGGAGGGGCCACCAGCGCCCATTTGGGCTAGACTGTCACAGATGGCAGAGAGGGGCGCACCTCGACAAGACAAGATCCCGTCGGGAAAGAAGTGGGGCATTATTAGCGGGGGTCCCCAGTCTGGGGCGCCTCGGGAGTCTCTTGGGGGCGGGTTTTCGTGCTTCAGGTGTGTTACAGACCCGGGAGGGGGAGCACCGTTTGTCTCTGCAGCTTGACCAAGATGGGAAACCTCACCCAACATTGAACCGCCTTCCATTCTTCCGTTGCTGTTGATTGAGCCTCAGGTCTTCCCAGTTTGGTACGTACTGCAGTACAGACACGCAGGTGCATCGGTACCCTAACCTGAACAAGACGACGACCTCTTCCATCCCTGTTTGTCTGCTCCATGCTTCCTTGATGCGCTCACTCGTCTTTCTTCCGAAAGCAACCTCCTCAGACACGGCCAGCATGGGCTCCAGCCAATACCGCCGCGTTCCCGAGATCCATCAAACACTGCTCAATCCTCCCCTGCTGCGACAGACACCATCAATGCCCGTGCTTTGCTGATGCTGATGCTGATGCTCCTGCATCCGCTGCACCTATTGCGGCTATACGGATGCTGTGCGCGTGAGAGACAGGTACGAATCGATGCGGTCTCAGACGTGCAGACCAACTGACTTACTGGTGCCAGACTGCTCGTGTCCCATCGTGATCCGTTCTACGGATCTTGCCCGCAGAAAACCGACGCATATCTGGGCTCTTGCAGATATTTCGCACCGACGTCGACGTGCGTAATACCTATTCAGGCTTCAGGCGCCGCAGCGGCTCCGACTCGCATGCCCGTCCCCGGCGCGCCTTGGACCGGATCGACCGCTGACTGGCTGGCTCTCGTCTGGGGTCTGTCACCTCGGTCGTCCTCGATTAGAGTAAGGAGATGGACGCGAAGTAACGCTGTCGCTCGGCGCCTACCGTCCAATTGCTCATGGACCATGCTGTCTGCAGACCACCCACCACCGGCCGACATCCTTCTCGCTACCATGCTTATCCCGGCATGGCCCATGCTGTTCCGTGTAACACGCAAGTGCCTGCCTGCATGTAGCATAGCATCTGTTTGTAAGAGGCCCGGATAGTGTGTGTGGTCCCTGTCCCGCACGATCGGAGAGACATCCCGCGAGCCTCAGTTCACCAAGCCAAACCAAACCATTCAGTTCACCAAGCCAAACCAAACCACACCCAATTTTTTTTCTCCTAGTCACTCTTCTTCTGGCATACTATACCCTGCTTCCCATACAACCCCTGCCTTACCCTCCTTTTGTTCCTGTTACTCCTCTTACCCTCGCCCCGACATACCTCCTCCTTCTCTTCTCTTCCTGCCACCTTCGATTCGGCCTTCTTTTCGATTCTTCTCACGATCTGTCGCAGCGCGTCTGACCTGGATATCTTCATCTTAACGACTAAGCGTGCCGGCAGCCTTGATTTTTTTTTCCCTTCTCGACGACGACTCATCGCGGTATTGCCAACTACATCCTCTCGCCCGTCCGACTTCCTACACTGCACATTCGCAACGATTTATCGCCGCAGTTCCTCACCCCGAACAGGACACTCATGATCTTTTTCGAATCAACATAGATGGCCGGCTAGGCTTCACTAGTTTCGTCGTTTTCTTCTTGTTCCCAAGTTTGGGCCTCTTATTCGATTCTCAACTATCCGATTCTCTGCGACTGGAATCGCAATACATTCAACGACTATGTCGAGTCCAAACCGGTCAGGCCTCCCGGATGGGGCCTTCATCACAACATTCAACGGGAAGAGGTGTACGGCTGTGCCGAGGGCAAAAACGAGATCGAACAACCAGAACCGGCAATCGACGAGTACGTCTCGCTCGACATCGACATCAACATCTTCCTCGACGACACGATCGACGCCTCCGCCGCAAACAAGCGCCCCCCCAGCAGCAGCTCCTCCTGCTCCTCCACCGCCTCCTCCGCCGCCACCACCACCACAGACAACAACACCACCGCCGCCTCCGCCGCCGCCGCCGCCTCCTCCTTTGACTACCAGTCCAGCGAGTACGACGAGCTCATTACTACCTCCTCCTCCTCCTCCTCCTCCTCCTCCACCACCACCTCCTGCCACGACTCCCTCTCCCGTTCCCGATCCTCCTTTGCAGCAGACTCAAGCGCCGCCTGCTCCTGTAGTTTCTAATCCTCCACCTCTTCCACCTCCTGTGGTACTGTCGTCGTCCACGTCCTCGGCCCCGCCGCTTATTGACGCGGAGCCGGCGAGGACTATCCCCACGTTTCAGCAAATCCCAAGCATTCCTCCGCAGAGCGTTCCTTTACCCGCTCAGCTCCCCCCTCCTGTTTCCTCATCATCTTCGTTACCCCCCATACCCAACTTACCTCCATTTGTTTCTGGAACCAGCCAGACTGATGCCAACGCAGTCCCCACACCTCCACTTCAGACGCCGCCCGCGTTTCTGAGCGACGTTAGCCCATCGCCCACAAGCAGCCCGGCCGCTGTTGTTCCCACAGTTGGTTTGAACCCGGGTCTGGATCCGGGCACGGCCGCTGGTGAGGCCGGGAACAATGCTCCCTCGAGCAGCCAGCCCTCTTCGGGGAGTGGCAGATCAGGCGGGGTTGCCACGCCTGTTGTGATCGCGTCAAGTGTTGTAGGGGCTGTGGCTGTCGTTGGTCTGGTTGGGTTTCTTCTGTGGTTCTGGCGCAAAAGATGGCTCAAGAAGCGTCGCAGCACTCTGCTCACGCCCCTGTCGACTGACCCTAGCTTTCGCACCGGCGAGAAGCCTTATGTGATCGACCGCGAATCTCTTGGGCCGACGCCACGCTCTGCGAAACTTAAGGCGGCTCTGGGTTACAATTTCAGGCGTTTCCGAGGCCAAGTGGGAAGTTTGGTATCGCGCAACCGCGACAGCAGTTCCACAGGAGGCCGCTCTCAGTTCATGAACGTCTCTCAGCACAGTCGCAACAGTTCGTCCTTGTTAAATCACACTGGGCCTCGCGATGTTGTCACGGCAAAGGACCGACTAAAAGACTGGTGGGAACGACTCACGGCGGATATGAAATTCAACTGGCGACTCCGCGGTGCAAACAACAACGGGAAGGACCCTTTTGCTGCGACTCGGGACATGAAGGAGCGGAAGGCCACACCGGGCGGACAACCCGACTTCCTCACTTTGCTGGGCATGGATGAACGGGAAGTTGAGCGCGAGGCTCAGCGACGAAGGCGTAGTCGAGGCAAGGGCAGCGCTGGCTCAGTCGACCACTTCCTTGGGGGACTGGGCCTCAACTTCGACAGCGCCTCTGCCTCTGCGAATCCCTTCTCAGACATTAACGCCTTGCCCCACGACTCTGCAAAGCCAGCACCACTGGCCGTCACAAACCCATCGTCCAATAATCCGTTCTCGGATGCCAATGCCATCCCAGCGCCCGCCGCGGCGGTCAAGCCGCCTACTACATACGTTGCTGATGTGCGGCGGTCCAGAGGAACATCTATTGGCGGCAGCACGACTCGTCCCCCGAGCGGGTCGACGTTCTCCCCTCGCCTGGACTCAATGTACCGAGACTCGATGCAAAGTGTGGAGAGCTTTTCAACCAGACGGAACAAGTTCCGATCCGATCCCTTCGATCTGGAACGGCCCGAGCTCCTCGGTAATCACTCAACGACGGCGAGCAGTAACTACAGCAGCCAAGTGAATAGCACCGCTCCCCGGGTGCCGGGCTCGGCACACACGCGGGCCGACAGCTTCAGCTCCAAGTACAGCAGTGGAGTGAGCATGGACGGTTGGAGTGATCCCGGACCAGACGTCGGCCCTGCAGGGGGCCCGTCTTCTTATCGCTTCGAGGCCGAGAGCCCCGTTGCAGGCTACCGTGCCGGAGAACAACGGAGAATGCCCGGGCCCGGGCCCGGGCGACGACCCAGCCAGGGAAGCAACAACAGCGTTGGCAAGGCGCTGTAAGTAAGCGTGCCACGAATATATATGCCATGTACCAACACGGAATCTACTTCATGTACAAAGAATGACAAGAGGAGGGCGTTGATTGAGACGATACCAGGGAAATGGACGGAGCAATCGCGGGTGGCGTGGAGCTCGCCATGCTGGGTATCGATGCATTTTGACGAAAGGAGCGATGTGAAGATGATGAAAAAACACCCGGGCTTGGATCCGGGTATGGTGTTTTTGGTGTTTCGGGGAGGTGGGCACACCTCTTTGGCCTTCTCCTGTCTTTGTTTTCAAGGGGATTTTTCTGTTTACCTCCGGGAAACAATCAGTCTGATACGAGCTAGCGAATTTCCCATGTCCTCGAAAGCCACTTGGCAGCCGTTGGATTGCGGACGGAGCTGCAAAACATGTGTAAAGGTAATACTTATGTTAAAGCAATTCCACCAGAGCTACTAAGCGTCCTCCAGTCCCAATCGTTCATGAATGACATGGTTCCCTCAGACGGGCATGCGAGCACTTGCTATAATGTAATATTGGCGTACAGTCATTTGCATCGGTAGCTTCCAAAACGTTAAGTGGGGCGGCTGCTGACTACGTGGGTTTTGTGTGCCCAGCAGTAAAATCAACCAGACATTCAGCCATTAATACCTTAATACGTAGGGCATGCACCATTATAAGGTTTATATTATTAAATACACCTAATTAATGCAATTACAGCAATATCATTTTTATTTATACGTATACTCTATACACAAAGGTATTTAGGTAATAGTGATTTTGACTATTAACTTAGTAGTTTAGCTAGTTTAGGAAAAAATTAAGAAAAAAAACCGAAAATAATAAAACCCCTTAAAAGTAATTTAGAAAAAATGTTAGTAGAATGTAGCCTAAAATCACTAAATTCTTTATATATAAATTTCTTAATGCGTATTATGTGCACTTTGAAAAAAAAGATATTACTATAATTGCCTTAGTTAAGCGCATCTAATAATATAGATTTTATAATAGTGCATGCCCTGTGTATTGAGGTATTAATAGCTGAAAATTCGGTTAATTTTTGATTTCACTACAGAAGACTACTGTCAGCAGTCGCCCCACTTCGCGTTTTGGAAGCTACCGATGCAAATGACTGTAATCGGGACCGCAGACCACTGCGACGTACGTAAGTATTAGTGCTGAGGTGAAGGACTACAGGCCACCCTGCGTGCCCACCCACAGGACAACGCAGATAGGTGACCGTCGGGATTCCAGAAGAAGAACGAGACAGGCAGCAGGAAAGCACTAACTAGTTCTTCAACATGATATATCTTGTTTCTGTGATTCAAAGGCCTGATTTCCTAGTGGTTCATTTTGCGAAGCTTGGGACCTTGCTGGGGAGAGGGTCGACACTTTCAAGGTTGAGGTGAGCTGGAAGCTGACAGCTGGCCTCAAACCCTGAGGCCAGCTGGCGACACAGCGGAGCCGCCAGGCGCTTACGACAGGTGCATTATGGAGTCATGCAGGGGTGAGGGGCACAATGGTACCCCTCATTCGTGGCGCGCACCCACGACGTCAGTCCTGGCCTAGCCCGCTACGACTTGATCATTCCACCACCTCTGGGGTCGGCAGCAGGGGGCGATGACAGCATGCATACCGCCCAGAAGCAAGATGTTACGGGAGGAACTGTTTGCGCAGAACAAATGGAACAGAGAAGAGGTCAGAAAAGAAAGAAAAAAAAAACCAGCACTGTCTTCAAACCCACGAAGCCGCGAAGCCACTGGCACCTTAACACCTGGGTTCCCCGCCTAAAACTGCCCCTCCCTCCCCCCATTGCAGACTCACCGCCATGGCCCGACAAAGGTGCGCCGGTCACCAACCCTCTGGCTGCATGGCTTACATATAGCGTTGCTGCTTTTACCTAAGATGCATCCCGAGGTAGTCACCTAGCCTTATCAATAATACGCGCTGTTAGGCAAACCCGCCGACGCCTTGCTCCTTGCTGCTTTCTGCTTCACCCCCCCGTTCGTCAACCACGGTCGTTTTCGTCTGGCGCTTTTCCTCACCACCGTCTTGTAGGTCATTTATCTGACGTAGCCTCTTCCATCGCGTATCTCCTCCCGCGCCACGATTCCCACACAGGACCGCAACCGACGACTCTGCTCGACCCTCGATCCTCGCTCGGCCCCGCCCTCCTCCCGTCTCGAACCGCCTTCGACAATGGCTTATCAGAGCCCGCCGGAAACCCCGTCGCACTCGGGCTCTCGCACGCCGACGCACTCCTCCGCCAACCCTTCGCTCTCGAACTCCATGATATCGACCATGTGGTCCGGGCTGGTCCGCCGCTTCTCCTCCGACGTCCCCGAGAACTACCCGCACGACGGCCACCACGAGCCGTCGCACCTCTCGCACGCGTACACGGAGCCGGCGGGCGGCGCCGCCTTCAAGGACGGCATCAATGGCGTCTTCGTCCCTTCCAACCTCAGGCGCACCGCGAGCCCCTTCCGGCCGCCTCCGCTCGACCCCGTCGTCCTCCACGGCTTCAAGGAGAACACGCCGCCGAGCGCGAGGTTGCTGAGCACCGGCGTGGCGGAGGAGATCCGCATCATGCTGCCGGAACGGCTGCGCATCGTCGAGGACTGGAAGTTGATCTACAGCCTGGAGCAGGACGGCGCGAGCCTGGCTACGCTTTACCAAAAGGCGGCCGTCTACCAGGGT
This sequence comes from Colletotrichum brevisporum, assembly GCA_030770045.1. Lineage (NCBI taxonomy): Eukaryota > Fungi > Ascomycota > Sordariomycetes > Glomerellales > Glomerellaceae > Colletotrichum > Colletotrichum brevisporum. Next base: position 3,608,859 of record JAUGSI010000006.1, on the reverse strand, counting down.
CGGCGGGTCGGCTTCGTGCTGGTCGTCAGAGACGATGCCGGCGGCGTAAGTCTTGCTTCTCCCACCGCGCCTCTGGCGACGGACGTTCCCGTGGGTTGTGAAACTGAACAAGAATGGCAGACCTTCGGAGCGTACCTCTCCGAGTACCCACGTCCGGCACCGAAATATTTCGGAAACGGCGAGTGCTTCCTCTGGCGCGCCTCCACCCTCACTCCCCTCCCACCGCCGCCCTCCGCCGACACCACGAACCTCACGCGGTCCACCACCGTGTCCAGCCCGACCCGCCTGTCCTTCCCCAACGACGACGACCGTCCCCAGCCGTCGCCGACACCGAGCGAGTCGATCCGCTTCAAGGCGTTCCCTTACTCGGGCATCAACGACTACTACATCAACTGCGAGACGGGCTTCCTCAGCGTCGGTGCCGGCGACGGCCACTACGGCCTGTGGCTGGACGACAGCCTCGATCGCGGCCACAGCGGCCGGAGTCACACATTCGGCAACGAGCCGCTCAGCGACGAGGGCGAGAAGTTTGGCGTGCTGGGCGTCGAGCTATGGGTGTTGGGCGCGGGCGTCTGAACGGGACTCGCGGACTCGCTGCGAGACATAAACGTGAACGAGAGGCGATGAGACGGCACGCTTGATATGTCTGCCAAACACAAAACCAGAGAAACAGTCCTCCAATGAGACGCTGGTGGTCCTCACCTTCCGCCGAGGGTTTCCGGTCGCTGGCTCCGGCCAAGACTTGGGAATCCGGGTATGGAAGAGCGTGCCTTGGTTGGTATGCTGGTAAGCACGACAACGCCATGATATGTGGGTAGACTGGGGGATATTGGGCCATGCCCCCCCCCCCCCCCCCTTGACCGGTCGTCTGCGCTTAGATCCAAACAAACTGGAGGATACACCCCCGCCCAGTCTACACTTCTAGTGAGATGATAGAGCAACGATGGGCGGGCGCTGGCTAGGTCAAAGCAGGAGCTGCATATAATGTAATGATACCCAGGGAACCGCCGAGTTGCGGCTTGTTGCAAACAAGCAGGTCAACTTCCGCGCGGTGCCCATTTTCTCCTAGAACGCAAGTCTTCTTCAATGCGGAATTCGTTCATATGAGCTTTTCGTTTGATACTTCGACTGTTTTCTTTCTCATGTATTAGACATGTATGTACCCAGGACCTTGCATTCGTCTCTTTTAAATCGCGGCCTGCTCTTTGAAACGACTGCTGTGTACCTACCTCTCATGTCTTTAGATTTGTCGCATCCCACAGCAACTGAAAATCAAGCAACTTCAATACCTCTTTGAAAGGTCTACAGGTGGTCGGTATGCGGCATTGCCTCTCCATATACGACGACGATGGCCACAAAAACGGCAAACTTCAGGGTCAGGATATTAGACGAGAGAAATCTGCATATCCGACATTGTGGCTCTGCTGACTCTAGTAGGACCTGCCTCGCCTCAAATGTGTCTCTTTGTATTTCCTGACCTCCGCGACCTCACGGCCTGGTTTCCCTCACCGCCTGCATTGTCTATAAATCGTCGCCGTTACCTCCGTTGCTAGCTCTCCCGCACGCTGCTGCTTGTCTCTCTTGGTTACTCGAAATCGAACCCAGACTCATAACTTCCGCACTTGACGCTGGCCACTCCTCATATCCCTGACATGTTTTCTCACCGCATGATCTCTTGGTAGATCAACTGCTTCAGCTGCTCCTTGCTCAAGTTGTCCTTGTGCTTGTCGAAATCGAAGAATTCCTCCGGAATGGGCGGCGCGGTGGGCTCGTCGTCCGGGTCGTGGTATGGCTCAAGGTACGGGTGTTTGAGAGCGTCCTCGACCGTGATGCGCTTAACAGGGTTGAAGGCGAGGAGCTTCTCGAGAAGGTCCAGAGCGAGATCGGACGTCTTGGGGAACAGGGTTCTAAAAGGCACCTTCTTCTTGAAGGGGAGGGACCGGATGTACTCTCTGGCGCGACGCGACTTGATGCCGTAGTAATCCTCCATCGTCGGGGTGCCGAGGACGTCGAGAATGAGGGTCAGTTGGTGGTGATCTAACGATGAGTCGTGTCAGTTAAAGAACCATGCGGGCTGTAACGGGGTCCAACTTACAGTCCTTGCCGGGGAAGAGCGGCTTTCCACTGAGCATCTCTGCCAAAATGCAGCCAACAGACCAGACATCGATTGCTTTTGTGTACTCTTTGAAAGTCAACATGATCTCTGGGGCACGGTACCATCGCGTTGCGACGTATTCCGTCATGAATCCCGAGTTGTCTTCCTGGGATGCGGCCGAACGGGCCAGACCAAAGTCACAGACTTTCAGGTCACAGTTGGCGTTCAGAAGCAGGTTGGATGGCTTCAGATCGCGGTGGAGTACATTGGCCGAATGCATCGCCTTGAGAGCGCGGAGGGTCTGGTAGATGAAGTATTGGCAGTGGTCGTCGGACAAGTCTTGTGTGCGAATGACGCGGTGCATGTCCGTCTCCATGAGCTCCTACAAGACAATCTCCAGTTAGCGACGGCCTTACTATCCGTCTGCATGTGTTCCACAGTCACGTACCTGGATCAGGTAGACCTCGTTGAAAGTCTCGTAGCTGCGGGGCTTCTGAATGTCGAGGATGGAGATGATGTTCTCGTGGTTGAAGTATCGCAGGAGCTTCATCTCACGCAGAGTCCTGAGACAGAACATGGAGTGGTCAAAGGGCGTAATCTTCTTGATGGCTACTTTCTGACCGGAGGGCTTGTGTATCGCGGAGCTGGCGAGTGCGAAGTTAGCATGACGACCAAGCTTAGTCTCCAGCTTCAACAGCTTCCGACTTACCAGACGACTCCGTAGGCACCCTCGCCAACAACATCTTGGATGTCGTATTGCTCGCTCACATTGAACGAGATCTTTCGAGAGCCCGAAGCATTAGGGGGATTCGCGCGCGACATGGCTGGTGGTATGCGACGATAGTATCGAGGTTGAGGGAGTTGTCGTCGAGCAGGCGGAATCGTTAAGAGGTAATACCAAGGCGGGTCCTCGGAAAGGAAGATGCTACCTCGGGCGGAGGAAAAAAAGGGGGGTGTGGTAGGAGAGTGAGAGTGAGAATTAAGACGTCCTAATAAGGCGTTCTTGTAGAACCACAATTGCCTTGGGCCGTTGTTGGGTAACGAACCAGGAGTTGTTTGGTATCGTCGCCTGCGGGGGTATAATTAGTGGCGGGATTGTCGTTTGTGACTTGTCGAAAGGTAGGGTGGGATCGACGGCTGTCAGGAAATATTGGCGCTGGTGAGGCCAGAGAGCATTCCAAGCCGGAAAGACTTTGTTCCCTAGTAGGCAGGATAGGAAGGGGGCCGGGTCGGTCCAGTCAATGAACAGACGCGGGGCGGATTGCCTTGAGTATTTTTTCCCCTCGATAGAGAAGAGGGTTGGAATGGTGCAGAGACGGAGAGGGAAGCGCAGACGGAAGGATTGAAAGGGGAGTGTGTCGTCGGAGGTAGGGGAGTGGGCGAGGGCCGTGGTTCTTGGGTCCGCTCGGGCCTTTGGGGGTGCTGGGTGAGGTCCGCTTGTCACAGGCTGGGAAGTGTTTTGTTGTAGGCAACGTCTCGGGTTTGGGTAGCACAGCGCGCAGCGGAAGAAGTTTTTTGCCCTTGTCGGTGCGGTGCGGCGGCTTCCTCGTGGCTATCCCCCACCTTGGCAGGCGAGTAAAGACGAAGCGGTGGGAATGGAAATGGGTTCGCCGGTGAGTAGGCGAAGTTAGGGGGACGGGCGTATGATGATGATTGTGAGCTGAGACTAAGTAGCCGTGGACTGAACTGCTGGCGAAGACGTGGGTGTTAGCTGAAGGAGCTCCAACGGGTCAAGCGACCGAAGGGGCAGGTATCCCGGGATGCGCAAGGTTGAGTGAAGAAGTGAGGGTCCAAAACCAGCGCGGGGCGGGTCAGGTAGGATAGGTAGGTAGGGGAGGAAAGCCAAAGGTCAGGCAAGCCAGACGAAGGGTTCCGACAGCAAAGAAAAATGAGTTGTAGAGAAGACGATAGCCACAAGTGATACGTCTGGTTGTCTTCTCGAAAGAAAGAAATCTGATGAGCTGGCCCTGGGATGTTCGAAGGGGCAGACAGGACGCAGAGCGGGAAGGCTTCCAGAAGCGAGGAGGTGGAGGTGCCAGGCGGCGCGCGGGCGATAGAGATTGGAGACCAGGACAAGAGTGCAACAAAGAGCGCAACAGCGGCAGGTGCAGGTGCAGGTGCAGGTGAGGGGGGGGGGGGGGGGGTCGTGAGGCAACAAAAAAGAGGCCCGGGGGGCTGTGGAAGGGCCCAAGGGGACACTGGACTCTGGAGCGGGTGATGAACCGAGCACACCCCCTGCGACGAGACGATACTTCAGACGAGAGATGTAAGGCCCGCAGAAGAGAGGGAAAAACAGCGAGCCACGCGGGCAAGAGACGTAGAACTCCTAAGTCTAGAACCAGGGCACAGCGAGTGGTTTCGCACGACAGGCGGGAGAAAGTCTGCTGTCTCGTCTCTCGTATCTCGTATCTCTCTTTCTCTCTTCAACTTACTACAGGTATCGAATGGAAGACAAGGGAAGGTAGAGGGGCGGGGAGGGAACGGAGATCTGGATGCGTGTGGAGAGGATGAGTGCCCTGAGCCTCTGTATGCTCGACAGGAGAAGACAATCAAAGAGCAAGGAATAGTAATACCTGATTCACTGCGCAAGCGCAGTTGAAGGAAAGTTGGCTCGATCTACCTATTCAAAAGCGGCGTTTGGCGTGTGCTATGGTTTCCTAGGCTGGAGGCGAGTTAGTGTCGACGCACCGCGATAAGACGAGTGGTGTTCCGATGGGGAATCGGCGGGTGAAGAGGCACTGTTGTCCGAAGCTACCTAGGAAACAAGTGGAGGATATTCTGGTGAGGCCATCCGTGATGCTATCATCGAGACAAAGTGTGCAACGCAAACAAGCCAGCACAAGGCAGTGGTAGGATGGTGGGAGGGAGGGAGACTGGTCGTACCCCGCCAATACATAGCGATCAAGTAGGTAGTCCAGGGATTTCTATCTCGGTTTACGATCTAGAAAATGGGAAACCTACCTCAGAGCGAGGTTGTTCTTTTCTTTTGTCGGCCTGATGTCCGTCTGGTCTTTTGCCAGACCGGTGTGCAGCAGAAGGAGGCTTGGGAGATGAGGAAAGGTGAAAGAGAAGGAGCTGACTGCTTGTTTCGCTGGCGGGAATCTGGCGAGACCTGGGATCGAGAATGGGATCAGGGAAGGACAGGTTAGGTAAGGCATGGTAGGTACCTACCTAAGTGTGCCTACCTAGTCAGGTAGGTCTTATTTGAGGCTACGCTACCTAGGGAAAGAGGGGGAGGGGGAAGGAGGGGGGAGGGGCGGCAGGACCTGCTTGGTGAAGTCTTGCTGGTTTTGGAGACGTGCTACCTAGCTTCGAAACCCCCCCAAACAGGGCCAGAATTGTCTCCTCACCCCCCTAGTAGCTGCACCCGGTGTGCGCAACCACCAACACCAAGATACCTACCCAATGGGACGAGGTATGCTGCCTGCTCGGCGCCTGTGGATAATTGTACGGCACGGGACCTTTGGCTGAAGAAAAGCCGTGATCGACACATGCATTTAACGAGTTCTCATCCTCTATAGCCTCGTGTTTAATAGATATAGGTACTGTAGCATGTCATGGTACCGCTCCTTACCTACCTAGGTATCTACACTAGTCGCTCACAGGCTGTGACATAGGAACTTTGCAGTGGACGACGGAGCATATCGGCACGACCGTGATCCATCATCTCATAAAACCAGGGGCTCTTTGAATACGACAAGATGAGACCTGGCCCCGTGTTTGGAGGTTGGCGAACACCTCCTTTCCGAACCGAAACAATCTGGGGAAGGAAACGCCTGTCCTCCTTGTCGGCACTGCATGGCGAATAACAAAAACTCGCATGTTCATGGCCAAAACTTGTCTTTAACGATTTCAGACCCAAGGTTACGGGCGACGGGCGCCACCGCGCCTCCTCGGCTTTCGCCCGCCCGATCCAATCGACGACCTGGGACCAAAGTAACAACTCTGTCAAGCTAGCACTCGTTACCGATACCCGAGTGTGCGTTCAGCTCTTGCGACGCGCATAACCTCGTCCCCTCCAACCTTTCCACGATACGCAGGGTCCAGACCGTGTCGGTGGTATTACCACCCCCGTTCACGGCTGCAGTGGCAGCCTACCGATGCCCTTCCTTCCCGGCGTCTTCCTGCTGACACGCCCTTACATCAGTTGGCCGTAAGTTGGCTTCCGTCGCTTGAAATCTATCACACGCAGGAGGGTTTATGCTGCATTTGCCCTCCCAACCAGCTCGTCGGTGTGCGTACCAATACTTTAACATGTGTACATAGTAAGCCCGACATGTACAGGGACCCACTCTACAACGCGATCCAGCAGCTCTCACTGTTGACGATAATACCACTCGACACGTTGAACAACTGCCTCGCACCTCGTTAACACACAACATCATCTTCCAGCCATGAACAACTCCATACATACAATATTTTCTTCGCCTATCGATTGGACGGCGACTGCAACCACACTGATGTAGCACCATGGCCTGCAGTGTGCTTCCAACTCTCACGCCGTCCCGCGGCTGGCATTGGCCAGCATTTCCTTGCGCCAGGCACACGCTTTCCCTCGACGGCGCCTAGCCCCGGCTCCCATTGGTCCCTGAGGCGTGTCTTCCCACTTGGGCGCGTGTGTTTCACCTCTTACTGGTGCCAGTCTCATCACCCAATTCACACCCACACACGCACGCAGTCAACCCACATGCATCGATCCAATCTGGGTGGTCACTGCACCACGCACTGCATTACTTCAGCCCCACCAAGGACTGAATAGAAAGAATACCTAGGAAGACACAGCAGAGAACGCCAGAGTTAACAACCATCGAGTGACGGGTTTCTAATCTACAATTTACAACCGATTGTCATTTCAGGCGGCTGTTGAGTCCGTTTACGGAATCGGAACGACCGCAGAAACCTCCTTGTGCTGCTCTGGGTGCCGATACCCTGACGTGTGACAGGTCAACGGGGCAGGCATGCAGACATGCATGCAGGGGATTTTAAACCCACAAGCTTATCAATCTTCCGATGAGACCTCCTATATCTGACGCGAACGGCACCAGGAGCCTGCCTACTTCGTACATAGTAGTAGCTCTTTTCCGGCAATGCGGCATGTTATTCGTTACGGCCCACGCCTCCCTGCCCTCCACTGGACAGAGAGTACTACACTAGGTATGTATCCCACCGGCCAACATCGCGGAAGACAGTGCTGGGCCCACTGCAGCACGGTTGGAAACTTTGGCGTTTTATGCGTGTTGCTGTTCTCTACTTTGACAAAGAGACATGATTCTAAAGTGATAATAAACGCGACACCGACAGGAGGAGTCTGAAGCCCTGTGCAACGGACTCAACCGCGTCCAAGCCTCATCACGTCACAACCTGTACAGAGAGTTAGCAATCTTCTCACCCACTGCTCATCAACAATCGTTGATGCTTACCTTTTCTCTAAGGATCCCAAGCCATTGCGCTGCGCTCATACCCTGGTCTGCCCTATCCTCCACCAGCAGCGTCTGCGCCCACAATTTGAGGCTCGGTTCACCATCTTCGCGGACGATGTACAGGTGGGGCAAAATGATGCTGCCAACTCCCTTGGACTTGTGGTCCCGGCTCTTGTGAATCACCGCACGCACGCGCTCGTTGAAGTCGTTCTCGAGCTCCGGTACGGCACCCTTACCGACCCGCAGTTGGGTCCTGTCCTCGACCCCGAATACGTCCGTAAGCAGCTGCGGCACGGCATCTCTGCCTGCCCACAGGAACTGCGTCTGGCCATCATCGATGAGGTACAAACCGTAAGGGGCGAAGCGCTCAGAGGAAAGGTTCAAGGGAGGCGGGAGGACGATCTGGCTCGTCTCTTGATCAGGAACACCCGCATTGTCGGGCATGTCGTGCAAAGAATAGAGTCGGGGGTAGATGAACTGCATCAGAAGGGGGACCGGCAGCGTTGACAGCAGGCAGAGCGCAGCTGACCGCAGGTCGGATGGGATCTGTGCCGACTTCCGTAGACCGACATTCTTCATCAGGCCCAAAAAGAGAACGGGGAGGCCGCGCAGGTTTGACGGGAACTGCAGACCGCCACCCATGCTACCGCCAGCAAGTTCCTTTTTGAAGGTCTGGAGGAGCTCGATGAGCTTGTTCTGCAGAGAATCGCGAGCAGCCTCCAAGCCACCACTGAGGGCGCGCTCGACAGCCTTGTGGCTGAAGTACGTCGTGATTGCTTGCTGATCCGCCGAAGCATAAATGTCGGCGAGGTTCGTCGTCGTCGGCAGGGCCAAAGTCATAACACGAATGCGGCGCTCTCCGTTGCAAGTTGTGTGAAGTACGGCCGTCTGCAAGCAGACAACGTTCTTCGTGAGATTCTCATCTATGGCAACCTCCACAACATAGCACTGGTCTCGAGGGAATGCCGGGAACGCACAAAGGTCTGAGCTTCTGTTGAAGAAGTTGCCGTAGAAGGCGTTCATGCGCAGACCTGTGGTGGCACGGACACGAAGAACTGCCTCCAAACCGATTTCCGAGGACAAGTAATCGCTGAACTCGGAAGCAAACTTGATTGCATCCTCGGGACGGCCCGCATTCCAGCCCGGGTAGAACCACGTCTGGCCTCCGGTATACCTCGGCAAGTTACTGAGAGAGGCGACATCCTGATACTGCGAGGAGAAGAGGAACATGTCGATGGAAACCTGGTTCTTGGAACATTCGACGGCAAAGCTCTTGTAAAAGCTATTTGAAGTTTGCAACAAGCTGCTCTCCTTACTGGTGCCGAGGAGCTTCTTGTCCTCGCGCATATCCAGCTTGCCGACACCGACGTTGGGGAGAGAAGCACTGAGAACCACGATCTTTCCGCCCAGTGCAGAAATCAGCTTGTGGCCCGCTCTGAGAGCCGAGCCCATCGCCGAGCCGTTGTTCTGGTTGCTCTGGAACATCTCCGGCAATTTTGTCAAAAAGCTCTCAATGCTCTGACGGCTTTCCGTCAGGGGCACGAGCAAGTCCTGGGGGACTGGAAGGAAGGGCTCATCCAGGTCGCTGACAACCAGCATGCTCGTCTCGGCGTTTTCCTCGCCATCTTTCGGGACCGAGAAGTAATGCAGGCTGGAGTCGACAGCAATGAAGCCAAGGCGGGTGCGGCGATCGGCATTGGGTATCCTGTCAAGGCTGTCGAGTATGGTGCGAGCGCTAGTGGCGAGGAGGCCCGTGGAGACGGCTGCGTAGCTCACGTCGAAGAGGAAGAGATAGACGAGAGGCTGGGGCGGGCGAACCATGTATTCCTGAGGTGCAACAAACTCAACGACGGAGTAATTCAGCTCGTAGCGGCCCCATCGGTCAGTGCTCCTTTGCGAAGCGGCATCCCAGTCGAAGGCTTGGGGGACGTCGTTGGTCAGGTTGCACATGTTACAGCGCCATCGGTGGCCGTGGTCCAAGAAAGTGACGAACGGGTTGATGTACGTCCTGCATCGTCGGCAACGCGCAATAACCTGATCCTGCACAATGGGTACTGGGTCTTCACTGTCGTGGAGAGCCCCGTAAGGCTGAATGACGAGCGCAAACGGCAACCGGGACTTCTTCAGGAGGGAGTGTGTGGTCGGGACAGCATTGAGCGTCGAGCGGACGTATTTGGGGGAGCAGTTCGCGTCGGGCGACGGGGTCACGCTGGTCTGCAAGCCTTCAAGTTAACAGATATCTCGGCGAGGATCAACGGGGGCGAGCGTACATTGGGAGGCAGAATGATGGGAGGAGGTGGAAGGTCCAGTTCCGAAACGTTGAACGGCTGGTTCATCAGGTCGGTGGGATAAAGCTGGTTCAAGGTCATCGGCCGGGCTGCTTGGCCGGGAGCAGCTTGCTGGGGCTGACCGCCGAGGTTCATGCCGGCCATTTGTTGGTTGAGGCCAGCAACGCCGGCGGCGGGAGGGACGCCGCCAGGAGCAGGGTAGCCGTCGGGGGCCTGGTAGCCGCCGTAGCCTCCGGCCGGTGCGGCGGCGGGCTGCGACATGTCGTACGGCTGCGGTTGGGGAGAGCCATAGGCCGCAGCGGCTGGCTGAGCGTCCTGCTGAGGGTAGCCCCCGTATGCCGGAGCCTGTGGTTGAGGCATGCCGTACATACCGCCTGGTGCTTGCGCAGGTGCGCCGGCGGCATTGGAGTTGGCACCAGCCCCAAACTCGTATGCCTGCGTCGCATAGCCTCTCTTCTTCTTCTTTCCGTGGTCGGCAGCGGCGGGCTGAGGAGCTTGAGCGTCGTAGCCATCCTGAGGTTGATCAGCGTAAGGCTGCTGGGGCTGCTGGTTGTATTGGCCGTAGCCGTCGTTCGGCGCCGACATTTTAGGCGGTCGATGGAGATGGTGCGTGCCTGCGTATCTTCTTTTCCTTCTTCTTATCCAGCCCAAGACGGGGCTTCGCAATGGAGTTTACAACGGGGGGTTGCAAGTAATTCGGCTTGTTGCGCGAGGGGTGACGGTTTTTGAGGGCGGTGCGCAGCAGGCGGCGTGGCGTTGCGAGGGGTGAAGAGGACAACAGACAACAGCTCAGAAGAGATGTGTCCAGAGCAGCAACACCAGCACAAGAACCAAGTGGCGGGATGTGGAGGTTCGATCAAAGATTTGAAGCGAGGCTGATCTGAACCGTATAGACCCGAACAGGGCTTTGGGAGGAGGCAGGAAGGCAGCGATGCAGTCAGGGTGGCAGCCGGCCTTGAGCAGAGTCGAATGGACAGGTGGTTTAACCCACTCACTCGTTCAAAGCTGGTTGTTGGTCAATACCTAATAGTGGCGGCCACGAGCTGAGGCGTGCACGGGCCAATGCCAGCTTACCTGTGTCCTGTATCGCCTAACCTACTATTCCCACTAATACATAGTGTATGGATCCCGTCAACACCTTCCTAGGTCCAAATGGCCCGACAAGGTGAAGTCATGCGGAAAATAGTCGAACCGGGAATGTATGCACGGACCTATCATCATCTTACCTTGCTGTCTCCCAGAATCCTAAGCGATTACTTACACTACCTCGGTACAGTCAGGTGGACCCGCGGACAGGTAGCACCCTGCGTACCTACTACCTCAAAGCCTAGTCAGGTTGTGTATCATGTGAAGGTACTGACTACAGTGTAGTGTAGGCCCAGGTAAGTAGGTAGGGAACACAGTAGGTGGGGGATCCCCGCAGCTCAGCGAAACGTCATTCTTCGCTGGGTTGGTTGGATGGAAGGCGAATTCATCGACTTTGATCGCAGAGGACGGGAACAGAGCGCCAGGAACCTACCCGTACCCAGACCAGGGACTTTTTGATCAGGGTTTGTAGGTACTAGGTAGGCATCTACGTAAGCCGCGATCCGCGGTGCTGGTCGCCCCGGCTCTGGTGGAAATATGCGTAGGAGGCAGCAGACAGGTACTTTGCTGCTTCTGGTGGAGACCAGGCGCCGAGCTTTCAACGGCACAGACATACCGGCGCGCGCCTTAGCAACAACAGGAAACAGGAGGCATTCACAATGTTTCCACCAGACTGCGTAACTCTCAGCGGCACTACAGTTCCGGGCTGCGACAGGGTACCTGTCCTCGGCCTCCGGTAGAGGGGCTCGGTGGCCCCGACTCCCCCCCAAACTGGAAACCCAGTTGTGAGTGACCCCACCATCGGCGGTCCTGGTGGGCACTTGGAAGCCCTGCGCCGCGTGTAATACAGGACGGAACTGCTCCTCGCCAGTGTGCTGTTGAGACTCGGCTTTTGATAGATGCGCCGGCGCTTCTTCTTGAGATTGTTCGCGCTAGCTCGTGTCTCTGGTCGCTCCAGGTCCCGTGTTTGCCTCCAGGTTCGCATCTAAGGTACCTAATGCTTGGTCCCATCAACGGTCTGCCACATCTACACCGGCTGCCCGCTTACCTTGCTCCAGCTTCTTTACCATTTGCCTTCCTCCCCGTTATTTTCTCTTGGCCGGTTCCTTCCTCCTTAAATCCTTTACAGCTTTCTAACTGTCTCCCATCGCCCGCCTATTCCTTTTACTTCGTCGATCCGCAGCTGTGATATTCGTTCCTCACGTCGTTTAACCGCGAGTCCTCGACCGTTAAACACCAATTCGCCACTCCTGCCTCCGCCTTCTCCTCCCAGGGACGGCAAGTACGTTGTTCTTCACGCCGTTTCGGTTTGCCGTCACGGAGCATCTTGCTAGCCCACAGCCGCATCCGGATTCCAACTGCAAACATGGCATGGGGCAAGAAGCCGCAGCCACAGCCGTCGACCATAAGGTATGTGACTACAAAACAGAAGCCGCCATGACAACGAGCGCAAGACGGCAAGAAAGACGATCTTTCTTTGTTTTGCGCGCAAATTTGCGTCGCACTCGAGAATCCATCTTCAAGTCTGCTCGCGCTTCAATGCGACGATCGACCCCTCCTCCCCGTTCCGCGACGCTAGATCAATGGAAGGCTCAATGCACTGACATGCGCGCGCCAACGCAGTCAAATCCTTCCCCTTCTCATAACCGTCGCTTTTATTAGCGGCGTCGCCTGGGTTCTCTGGCAGGTCTACATATCAGTGACCAAAATCCAGGAGTCGGCTTCGGAGAAAATGGGCAAGAAGAATGTCGTTTTCACCAAGGACGGCGTGCGCGTCGGCATCAAACACACCTCGAACGAGAAATATGTCGACAAAACCCAAGGATGGGTCGTCAAGGCCTGGAACCTTAGCGGAAATACCGTCGGTCAGATCAAGAAATCGAAGACGTCCTAGGCGTCCACTTCTCTTTCGCCACCCTATCCTCGACGTGATCAACAACTGGGTCGACTTGCATGCCACCAGAACTTTCCGGGCAGGCGGGCGCAGGGGGGTTTCTTAAATTTTCAAGAAGAGAGACGTGTGACATTTACGGTTTTCAAAGCGCGTCAACGTGGTGAGAAACCGGGCTGGTGGTGGGCGGACCATCATCATCGAGATACCTTCGTTCGGCCAGCGCGGTCGGAATACCTACGTTTTGTTCTTTGTGGGGTCCCTGGTGGACGTGGAGCGAGGCACGTCAACCGCCTGCGCGCGGAACAGCTCACAGCTGTGGGTAGGTTGGGATGGCACTCCCAACTGGGGCCGTCTTCCACGCGTATGCAAAAACACTTGTCTTGGCGCCATGAGGTCTCCGTGCGCGAACCGGACGACTTACATTACGTGGGCATACGTGGGCAGCAGCAAGGGAAGAGACCAGGTCGCGCAATCAAAAGTGGCGTGTTTTCCGTTCACTACGGCAACGTAACGTCGCTTGTGCACTAGGTACTTCACCGTGTTTAAATTCACACCAATTTGATGGGTCTCAAATTCAAGCTGACCATGAAATCGTCGCCTTTCCCGTGGCCATCGCTCTTTGCCTCGTGCAACGACCCCCTGAACGGAGAAATAATTTGCATGAGATGATGATTGGAGTAAGGATTGGAAGGTAGTTATAAACCAAATCGCCTTTTCAAAAGGGAAAGAAAGATAGAAAGAACAACGAATGCATCACGATCCAACGCCATGGTATCAAATCCCCCTCTCGGGAAGAAGCCTCGTACTGTCCGTCCTCGGACCCCGGCAAGCCGTTACCCAGATGGTCGACATCTTCTCCCCCTCCCCCGAAGACTGCGTAACCTCAACGTTTGCCGGAAAACATGTGTTAGAGATTCCGCTCGGCTTATCGCCGCCTCATAACCGATAGGTATTCCGCAAAGGTCAGAGTGAATTTTGTATGTCTGCCGTGAACATGGTCCAGCGCCTGTCCAAGTCGTTCCGACCATCGTCTTGACGCATGCCGGATCATTGGGGTCCAGACCGCACTGTTAACCAATTTTGTGCCACCCACTGCCCAGCCTGCCCAGCAGTTCCTGTAGCTTTCGCGAGCAACTCGGCCTTATGTTTCTCTACAAACTCCTTCTGCATGGCCTCTCGCTGTTGGAGAGGGTTCATAGAGTACCCTGCCGTAGGAGGAGCGTATCTGGCCGACAGCAGTTTTTCGAAGTTGTGGGCTTGAGGGTACGGCTGCGCCATCAGTCCATCACGTCTGATGAGCATGGAGGGGATGCGAACTTGGAGCTGGGGAGACAATCAGTCAACACTTCACTTTACTAGCAGGAGCATCAAAATGAAATCTTACCTGGGACAAGATGTGAGCGTACTTAACGCCCAGCTCATCGCCGATGAACTTCAGTCGTCCCACAACCCAAGCTCTCTGCGCGTCTGTTGTGTAATCCTGCCCGTGGAGGCATGCCAGCGGCCATGTGAGGAAGTAACCGGGGAGACCCTTCTGAGACTCTTCGAGGCCGCAGGCGAAGCCAGATATATTCGCACGCTCGAGAAGCTCAGGCCTCTTCAGGTGCCATCCAAGGTGGTACGGCACCGACGCGATGATGTCGCTGATGGTGTCGACGCAGGTCCTTGCCGCCGTTGCGTACTCGGGAGTTGTGCGGTAGTCCACAGGTGAACAAACCCAGGCAGCACAGCGCACAATCACCGACGCCAGGATAAGCCGGGACACTCGAGCCATGTTCCAAACGCTGGCAATCCAGAAATCTTGATAGACATCCACGCGTCCAGGGAATACCTCAGCCTTGGTGTAGTCGCCGTTGGGCACATTGTCTTCCCATGCAACGGTGGTGTACTGGAAGTAGTCTGGGGTGTTCCTCATCCAATTGACGAACTCCTGATCGACAGTCTGCGCTCGGCGGATCATGTCAAGCATGATGTCAATGTTCTCCGGGCTTCGGGCCACCGTAGACATCAGACGGGTGACTTCAGCTCGCAACTCAGCAGTTTTGATGTTGAGTCGTTGACATTGCGCCGCGGACTCGTCCTTCACAGCGTCACTAAGCCACCACTCAACGCCCATGATAGGTGCGGTGCCTGTGCTGAGCGTATGGATGATCATCTGCGTGCGAACAGCAATGAAGAGAAGGAGTCCGGTCTTGGTACGCAGTTGCTTACGACCGCGGGCTTTAACCAATTGGATGGCACCCTCAATGTGCGAGCCCCAAGCAAACATGCCCATTTGTCGAGCTGTCATGTTCTCGAAGAGACCAAGCATGAGAACGGAGGCCAGTGTGGCATCTGACTTGGACTGGTCGGGGTCTTGGAGGGCGATGTGCGTAGCGGCAAGGGCTTTAGTGTAGTGACCCAGGGCTTTATCACTGAGACCAGTGCCGGCCGCATTGGGTCGGTTGCCCAACGAGGCCAGAGCACACGCGTTGAAGGCATGTTGCAGGTGGTGATTGCCTTGATCATGCTTTAAGAGGGGAAGCAGGTATTCCATGAACCCGCGGGTGCTACCTTGTCGAGGTAGCAAAACGTAATTGGCAACAAAATGACACGAAGCCATCTGCTCGACTGGGACGTTGAGGCCGGGGATGACAACGGCGGATGAGTCGCTCTCCTTTTTGAAAGTTGGGGAGAGACTCTTGTCTGGGAGGGAGGTTGGCGAATCCAAGTCCTTTCCCTTCTGGGCCAGTGCTTTGCGGTTTGCCTTCTGGGCTCTCCTTTCCGTAGCCTTGGTCTCATTGCGGAATACTAGGTCAAACTCGTCCTTGTAGCCAGGACATTGTCGGCGTGATTTCGCGCATTGGTTGCAGGTAGGCTTGGTCTCGTCACACTGCGCAGTAAAAACGACGTTTAGCAGGCAGATTTCACGCCGACGCAAACAGCTTGCTCACCTTTATCCTTCGGGTTCTGCACATCTGGCAGCCCCTGGAGGGCTTCCCGCAGTATACCATTGTGGGTTCCGGTTGGGGCGGGCGTCTCGTAGTGTCGTGTCGTGTCGTTTCGCGTCGGGGACGGGTACGGGAACGGGAACGGGAACGGGCCAAGAGTAGAAATGAATAGTTGGTGTACAGTCGGAATGGAGGGCGTCTGCAACTCTCGGTCGGCAGGAATGGACAAGCTTGAAAAGGCTTGAGGGCCACCAGAGCTGGTCCGGTCGGCGAAGTGGTAGAATTATACAAGCGTGCTTCGACGTGTGATTATCACACTGATGGCGGATCAATTTGACTGTGGAAGATCGACGGATGATGTTTTAACCCTTGGGTGTTGCGGGCTGAAACTCGGCCGGCCCAAACAGACGGCTCGCCTTGAAGCGCGGTGGCAGATGTCGCTCAGCCGAATAGAGAAACCAAACTATAGAGCCGCTAACAAGAGTAATGGCTGTTCGGAAGCAAGTTATCGGGGAGAAACCGGGCCCGGGAGCGCGTTTTCGTGTTAAGATGGCAGAGGGAAGTGTTGCAACAGCGAGCGAAGTGACAAGAAGACCGACTTGAATCGCTGCGTCAAGCGGGAGGCAAGTCGACGTCGAAGAGCCAATGGGGCCGGGGCCGTAAGACGGTTATGTCTATGCAGGGCTCCTTCACGCGCGCAGATGAGCGGGGGATAGACCAGGTAAAGGCGGACGGGAGGCGTGGGCGTGTTGGCAGAATGCCTGACATGCGCATAGATGAGAGGCTTCCAAGCCACGCCGGTGGTGTTTGAGAACCGGCGGTGTTGCGAGTCTCACTAGGCCTGTTTCCTTGTGCCCGGGGGTGGCCGTGGTTAAGACGATCCGGGGTGGCCCTGGTCCGGCCACGGCAAATGAAAAGTGTCACGACTGACTTGATTTTGCAGAGACTGAGGTTGTAGTGTAGCGTTCGCCTAGAGAGTACGGATGGTAGGGCAACAAAGCTTGGAGGAGCGCAGACGAGGGGATGGTGCAGTTGTAGGATGATATATACCGAGGTAGGTTACGCGGGTCAAAGATGTTGTCGGATCTGGTGCGTCAGTCGAAAGCCTCGAGAAGCAAAGCGAGTTGTCCTTCCGAAGTCAGGCCCCTTATATTCTCACCCTGTTTTGTACGTACGTCTCTTGGGCGGGTGGGTTTTTCATCGGCCGTTTATTTATTTTTTCGGATTTTTCCAGTTGGAAGATGAAGCTCCCGGTTAGGAGAAGGTATCCTCTCTGGTGCAGACAAGATGCAGGCGACACAAGAGTACTTGTATCTGTACCGGTCCGCGGTAGCTCGTTAACCTCTGTTAGTAGTACACGCTTTGGCCAGGAAAAGCACTGTGGGTGGACCTGGGCCGACCCTCGTCAGATTAGACGTGCCTTGGCTAGTGCTAGCTCAGTTGTCTAGCCTGTAGCAGACGATGCGTTGCATGGGGAGGGGTAGGGGGAAGTGATGGGAATCACGATATTTTAGCGGTGGGTGGGGGCGGGCGACGACAACAGCAGCAACAGAAAGAGGGGGCAAGCAGGGGATGGCGAAGGACCAGGGGAGATCAGGGGAGGCCAGTCACTATCCATGGATACGTAGTAGACCGCTTTGACAATGGGGGGCAGACGTACATTACAGGGCCCAGGCAGGTACTGAGGTAGAGAATAACCCGGGCCCGGTGGTTATTGATGACCGAGAAGAAATACGATTCCGAGCTGAAGGCGGTATTCTGTAGAAAGGCAAATACCGCAGTAGGTACACCTCGTACATAACCTGTGCCTTCCAGCCTCCCCAGACGTTGCGGGCGGATCATGTCAATCAGTGGTTCGTTTCGGCAGTCACCTTGAGGTATGTGCCTTGTTCTCTTGGGTACCAAGCGAGTGACAGAAAAAGTGATACACAGAGCCTACCAAACACATACAAATCTGGTAAGCTAAGCTGATAGGGCGCCTAGTACTTTACGTACTAAGCAGTTGTGTGTATCACTTTTTCTGTTACTTGCTTAGGTACCCAACCAAGCGAGACGTCCGCTCATGGTTTGGCCGTTGGTTGGGTGGCGAACCAGCACCTCCATACGGATAATAGTTTAGGAGTATTACTGCCTAGGTAGGTATCTGTAGTTTGCTAGGTACCTAGCGTGGTAGTGAAGTGTTTAGTGTGCACTACCTACATAGTATGCCCAGATGGAAGTGGAATCCCCATTCTCGAGGCTGCATCACTGCAGTAGGTAGGTTTCTACCTATCCTACTAGGAGCCCGCCTACGGCTGGCTCTCTTTGTGTGAAGAAACAAGGGAACTCGACGACTTCTGGCTGCATTCGTCGCGTTCGGACTCTGTCATCCCCAGAACTCTGGTTGATGGCGTCCACTAGGTACACACACTGCCCACACTACACGACACGACAGGCTATTTCGACGGCGTTGGCTAGCGCGGCGGGTTTTGTGTGGTTTCACCCGAGCCTCTGGACAAGCCAGACGGGTATTTCCGCGACTTGTGCACACGTACATTAGGTACGGATAGTACGGACATTGCACTAACGCACGCGCTGGCTGACTTACACTAGATGCGGAAACCTAGATAGGTACTTCTCTAGTCTGTCGACCAAAGTACCAACCTGCCTACTCGGTACCTAGGTACCTTCGTACTGGGGATGGGACCACGGAGTGGAGTTCTCGTTGTTCTGCTGTGCCACTTCGGACGGCGCGAGGCCGAGACTGGCAGAACGAGACAGTTGGCGGCACCTTGCTTTTAAGGCGCTGGGCTTGGCCGACTTCCGCCGGTCATGCAGGAATCAGGCAAGGCAACGATGGGGGCAAGACAATGCAAAACGAGACACGGCAGATCTCACGTCGAGTACGGACAATGAGTTGGCCGGATTGTCTGATTGGCGGCCCAGAGCTTAGCGGTTAGGAACAGAGAGACAAAAGCAACCACGGCCGAGGTGCCGAGGCTCCGTTCAGTTCACCATCTATCCATCTGCCTACACAGCCATACTTACCATACCGTACCTACATCTTAGCTTAGGTAGCAAGTTAGGTCAAGGGGCATCTTATTCGTCAACCCCTCTAATCACAAGTACCGTAAGTACGTGGTTAGGCGTCCCCAACTGGGCTATATATACTACTAGGTAGACTTGCTGTTATTATCTATTATCTATTGTGTCGTAGGTATCCGTATAACATACATATATGGGCGTAATTGCTAGTTGTGCTACTAGTAGCGTTGCTTTCGGTGCGACGTATTGTTATCATTATTATCCGTGTCGTCCGTCAACGTCTGTCGTTGTCGTCTGTGATCGTCCGTTGTATAGTATTGAGGGGAGGCCGACGATTATGGGGGTGTTGAAACTAGAGGAGGGGGTGACGAATAAGATATCCCTAGGCAAAGACCGTAGTACTAGGTATCTCGATGCTCGATGTAAGACATCAGCTACGCCACTATGCGGGTGTGCCATCAATTCGAGACAGGCAAACACAAACAATGCCGTACCGTTGCAAGTGCGTGCATCCATACTGTCAAATACACTCACTAGTCACTACTATAAGCGTTGTCGGAAAGTCACCCGCACGACGCACTCAGCACACAGACCCCGCGTGGTGGTGACGGTCTGCAGGAGACCTGCTTCTAGGGTAACACGAGGGGCATGGGAGGAATCCTACTACTATGTACACTGGAACCTCCTCTGCAGCTCGGACAGGCAAAGGGCGACCTTTTCATACACATAACTACCATGCAGTCCGCAAAGCAGGAAAGCAAACAAAACAAAATAAAACCTGCCGTCTCAGTAGTAGCAGCAGTAGGTAGTTATAATTCCGGCCTCCGTGGCGATGGTCCCCCGTCAGGGTCCATTTGAACACTTCCAACTCTATCCATGGAGTATGCAAGTACTGTACTACTACTGGCAGCACTAACGTTCGTCTTTCCCGGGGCCCAAGCAATAAGAAACCATTGGGTTGGTTGATTGGACTGCCGTCGCCGCTTGCTCAGATCATGCGGATTGCCGAGAAAATGCTCGCCTCTGTCAAACACGAGGAACGAGATCGAGGTCCCGGTCTCCGATAGGGAGGGGGGCCGCAGCCAGGAAGGCATGGTGCCATGGCCCATGGCATGTCGCTCACTGGGTCGGGCGATTATGGCCGTGCCGGGGTTCCCAGATCTCCAGATAACGGTATCCGTACGGATTAGGTAGTGCAATAGTCCACCTGCCCACTGTTATGTTTCGCACTACGGAGTACGGACATGCAATACACTCCCTGAAAGTTCCTATAAGTGCATTAGGCTAAGCAAGGTACTATGGCAAATGACGAATCTGTGTTCTACATAGTAGGTTATTATATAGGTGAATTACTTTTTTCTGGGCAAAAATGGGGAAGAGGGAGGTTTCTGCGTATACAGCTTTCAGGGACCCTACCTATTGTACATCATTCTGTGATATATACATGGGAGCAGCACCTCACCAAGATTTTCTAATGACATCTAAACACCTCAAAACAAGAAGTCTACGCCCGTGATTGATCCCTGGCTTCTGTCTCACATGCTGGTTCCTTCGGGATTTTGCAGGGACATCGGGAAAGAAAGAGGGAATACAAAAAAGCGCACTATAGAATAGAAGAGAACGTGGGCCCGGTCTTGTGTAATAAACAGGACCTAGTATGGAGGATCTTCTGCGGGCAGTTAATGTGGTGTATTAGGTGGTTGTAGGAGGAAGAAAAGAGGCTGTAGTAGTGGAGCCTAAAGAAGGCTAGGGGTGCTCCCTAATACTCCCCCTTAGGCTTAATATAAAGCTAAGTAGCTAGGTATTATATAAAAGTAATAAAAAAGAAGCCTAAATTTATATATTCCTAATAGTCCCTTTTTTAGTACTCCTCCTTAAAATAAAATAGCTAATTTATTTAGAATACTTATACTTTTTTAAATTAAAATACTAGTTTAGTATTTAGAGTAGTTAGGCTTATAGTAAGTACTAATATAGTAATAATAAAAGGTTTTTTAGAAAAGTATTTTATAATACTTATAGTTACTAAGAATAAGCTTAGGATAGGTGAAGTAGTAGTTAAAAGATTTATAGTTAGTGCTATAGTAAGTATACTTATTAGTTTATTTTTTAGTACTAAAAAGGCTATACTTATTATAAAATTTAATACTAATAGTTTTATTATATATATTATTAATAAAATTCTATAGGTTAGCTTTACTAGGAGTAATAGTTAAGTATTTATTAAAGAATAGTTTTAAGTTAGTTTTATTATAGATTAAGTTAAAAAGGAAGTAGAAGTATAGAGTATTTTAGTTAGTAATAAGGGTATTAAGGCTTTATTAAATATAGTAAAAGGTTTTAAGATACTTAAAGAGATTCTTAGTATTACTAGTATTAAGGGTAGTGTATTTATAAATAAGGTTAGTAATAGTATTACTTAAAAGTTTAGGGATAAGGGTTTTAATTTTTAATATAAGTTTAAAAGGGTATTAGTTATTAACTATAGAATCTTAGTTAGTACTTTTAAGGTAATATACAATAGGGCTAATACTATTAATAAAAAAACTATAAGTAGTTATGCGTTCTTTATACTACTATTTGTAAATATTATTATTACTATAAGTTATAGGGATAGTAGGGGTAGAAATGTTAGATTTAATATATTTAAGAATATTATATTTATTAAAAAGGGCCTTAATTATAAAAAGTTAATAGTAGTAGTTCTTTTTATTTTAAAGAACTAGGAAAAGGCTTTAGTAATTAATTATAATAGGGTGACTAACGGCCCACGGGCCACGTGCTCTAGGAAACCGTCCAGCCACCCACCTTATTAATCTTTTTTGTTGTTAGTTAACGGCACTTGAATTTACCTACTATAACGCAGCTTTTACGGATTCGAAGTAATAGGTGTTTTTAATTAATTTCACAGACTACTAATTACACTATTAACGCCACTAAAACCACTAACGCCTTCCTAGACCGTCCCTCTAAACCTATTAAATCTAATCTAAACTAAACCGTCCCTTCCCTTAACTATTAAATCCCTCTGCGACTAACGCGCCGTCGTCACAGACCGCGCTACAACTAGTTAACCTAATTAAACCACTTTTCTCTATACTTATTAGTAAACGTCTTAATATCTAGGCCTTATTAAACGTACTAGTTTCTTAACTCCAGGGAATCTATAGTTATTATTACTACCTTTATTACTTACTTAAAGTAGTATTAGTTATTTTTTAAAAATAGTAAGTTTAAAATTTAATTTAGTATTAAATTAATTAATAAGTTTAGTTTAATATTTTTTATTTAGTCCCTATTACTACTAGTTTAAAAAAGGTAAAAGCTAAAGATAGTAATTTAGATTTTTGTACTTAAGGGTTAGGCTAGCTAGCTATACTATATATTAATAGTATTAATACTAAGTTATATAGCTATATTACTAAGTTATTTAATATTGTTTTTAATTATAAAGACTAGGTTGTGGTATTTAGTATTTTATAGTTAAAGGACTTTTATATTTATAGTAGTTTTTACTATTTTATTAGATTCTTAGAAATGTGAAAGATGGGAGGAATTGATAAAGGCCTTATTTATAGTAGTAGTACTTTTTTTTTAATTATAAACGCTACTAGGGCTTGTTAGGCCCTATAGTACGTCACGGCGCCTATAGTGTAATCCGGCTAAAGGTTTGTATAAGTAAAGGTTTGTTTTGATATGTTTAGTACTGCTTATTAGTGATAGTATTGTTATTATTGCTATAGGAAGAGTAGGTAAGTGGAAGCGTTAAGGTACGTACGCTCTGCTAAGCTCTACTTAAGACTACTTAAGCTAGAGGGGGTTAAACCTACTGGATATACTTTATTAAATACTTTTATTTATTATACTACTTAATAATATATAGCTATAATGTATTCTTTTTAAATTAATTTATAGAAATGTTTATATAAGATACTACTTAAAAAAACACAAGTAATTAATTATAATTAATATAATAAAAAAAGAAAAAATAGTAAACAATAAGTAAAGTAGAGAGTCTCTATTAATAATACTAATTAGGGCTAAAAATAGATTTACTTTATTATAATATATGTTTTTAGTAAATTAAAAAGTAGGAAATACTAAAAGGGCTAAAAAATTTAATTTTACTATTAGGGCTAGTAATAGGGCTAAAAAGTTAGATTTTACCTATACTATTATTAGTTAATATGGCTTATACTAGGTTTAATAGAGTATAAAAGTGGGTTGTTATTAATATAGTAGAAAGGTACGCGTAATATATAGAAATCTACTATTATTAATATTAATTATAAATAAGTATTATTTTTAGGTTATTTTTTATAAAGAATTAGAGAAAATATTATAATAAATATAAAAAAAGTAAAAAAAGGGTTCTAAATAACTTTAAAGGGTAAAATAAGCCCCTATAGGGGCCGTAGTACTTATAACCTATAAAGAATCTTTTATAAGTAGTTAATATAGTATATTAAGTAGTTATAAGAGGAAGAAAAGAGGCTATAGTAGTAGGGCCTAAAGAAGGCTAGGGGTGCTCCTGTTAAATTACGTAGTTTAAAGCTGCTAGTATACTATAACGTATAGGCGGATTTTAGTGTTTAAAGTAGTCAATAGCCACTCTAAAGCAACGTTTCACTAGCTCTAAAGGCCGTAACTACGTTCAAAGGGTTTAAAAGCCCACAGCACTATTAAAGTAAAAAACGCATTAATAGCCCTTAAAGTATAGCTTTATATATATATAAATATATACAAAATCTAATAATTAAAAGTCTTATTCTACTACCCCCTTTACTATATATAATTAATCGTTTCTAAACCACTTTATTAAATACAAAAATCACTATAAACGTCCTTTTAACTCCTTAAAAAACCATCCTTAATAACCTAACTACTTAGTACCTATAACTCTATAACTTTTAAGTACTTATAAATACCCTTAATATATAAAAAGCTCTTAACTTAACCTCTATAAATCTAAAGCCCTTTATTAGTAATACCCTACCCTAAAAGCTATACCTTAGTAACTACTTAAAGTCTATTACTTACTATAGCTTTAAACTAAAAGCCCTTTACTCTTAAACTATAAAATCTAAAGTAAATAAGTTTACTATAAACCCTTCTTCTTAAGCACCTTTAGAAAAGAACCTCCTACTCCCGTTTAAAGCAGTAAACTACTACTATATTAAAACAATAACTAACTTCTTTAAAAAGGCCCTTAAGTACTATATTAACTCTTTATCCCTATACTATACTATAAAAGTAATATATTAAAAGTAAAAAAAAACTAAAAATACTATTATTCTTTAAATATAAAGTACTATTATTAAAAAACTTAAAATTTAATACTACTTAAGTACTTTAGAGTTAGTAGTCTAAATTTAAAACCTTTATAAATACTTTAAACTTATAAAAAGTATATACTATTAGTATACTAATTAATTATATATTAATTATTTTACTATACTCTATAATAAATAGTTTATAATAAAAACTACTATAGTAGAATAGTTTATAATATAAATTAATAATATATATAAAAGCTATACTATTAAACTTAAAGTAGTTTATAAAAGAGACTTATAAATCTATAAACTACTTTACTCCTTTAACTACTTACTACTTTAATTTTAAATTAAAAGTTATTATATAATAATAAATAATAGTTAAAATAATTATAGTTTTAATAAGGCCATTACTAAAATAACTACTATAATTAAATAAATACTAAAGTTTATAAAACGTAGGAAAAGTATATAAAGTACCTTTACTATTAATAAAGTAGCTTTTTATAGTCCTCTTAAGTACTTTAGTAGCTATAAATATAACAATACTAACTTAAAAAAATTATAGAGTAAAGTTTTATTAGTGTCTCCTACTCCCTTTACTCTATTAGCCCCTTTCTACTTAGTATACTTTATACACTACTACTTTAAAAATTACTTTTATACTTTCCTAAAGCGTACGTATAACGAGTAAAAGTTATTTAACTACTACTATAAAAAAGCTAAAAAGAACCTTATAAATAATAAATAACTAATCTAGCGTATTAAAGAAATTTAAAGCTAGTAACTATATAGTTACTATATAGAGAGTATTAAGTATTTACTTATAGTATTTTAAACTACTTAATATAAAGGCCTATCACTATATCCCCTTAGGGACTCCTATCTTTTTAACTCTAGCGTATCTATTTATATTTTTAAAAATAAATAATAGTTTAGTAACCTTTAAGTAGCTAGTATAAATAATTACCTATAAGTTAACTCTAAGCTCTTAATAATTAAAAAATATAAAGATATAAGTATATATATTATATTAACTAATAGTAAATAATTTAACTTATACTTATATAATATTATATTATATATATCTATAGTAACTAACTTTATTTTTTATAACTAACTTTATAAGTACGGGTACTAGTAAAATAAGTGCTTTAAGTAGTACTTTATACTATATAAATTTAATTACTCCCCTTTTAACTTTATTAAAACTATATATAGTTAAAGAGTATTAAAGTATAATAAACTTTTTAATAAAGTACTTATATATAAAAACTCTATATAGGCCGTTTAGTATATATATACTCTATACTATTAAATAAAGTACTCTTAATAAAAACAAAAATCTCTAAAAAGCTTTAAAGAAACGTAGTACTAATAGCTTAGCTACCCCGGCTCTAAACTACTTTAGTGCCTTTCCTTATTAACCTATAGTATCTAAATCTTTATTACTCCTAAAACAGTACCTAGTAATACCCTTTTAAGTTATAATACCTATAGTATTAATAAAGTAAAGTAAATTATTAACTATAAGTTATAAAAGAGTAATACATATACCCACTCTAGTAAGTATATTATATTTAACTTCTACCTATATACTAAGAACTATAGTAGGTTTATATCTATATTAGTATTTACTAACTGTATCTTATAGTACTTATAGAACTACTATTTATATAACTATAGTATAAAAATACTTACTAAAGTCTTTAAAAAGTTTATTTTACTTTTAAAAGTTTAATATAATATTAAAATACTTACTTTTAAATATAATAGTAAAATTAAAAAGTACCACTACTTTATAAACAACCTCTAGAGGCACAGTAAATATATTAAGCTATTTACCCTATATATATAAAATTAAAACAGTAGTACTAAATGCATTAGTACTATAATTAAAATAAAAGCTTAAATAATACATAAAGGTAGTAAGCTACTCTATAAGGTATAGCTTAATATTTATAAAATAGTAACTTATTTTTATAACTATATACTTTAAGTAGTCTTTAGTTAAAAGACCCTGTACAAAGTACTTTACTAATAGCTCTATAGTAATAAAACTATAAAACTAAGCCTTATATACCTAAAATTATATAGGTATAAGGTGTATACCTTTATAGCCGCTGCGCAGCTTAAAAAAAAGCATCTTAACTACCTTTATAGCTGTACCTTTATAGGCTTTTTTATTAGCTATATATTTATAAATTAATATTAAATATAAAACTCTATAACTAAGAAGATTATTACTATATATAACGTTATATTTAATAAAAAAAAATACTATAATAATAACTTAGATTTATTTATTAGTAACTATAATAACCTTAACCTTTAAACTATTACTAAGTAGGTTTAAAAGAGCTTTACTATAGCTAGTAAGACTAACTTTTAAATATAGTTCTACCTATCTTTACTAAATAAAAAAGATAATAAAGTATTTCTTTTTATAAACTCCTTTAATAACGTTTTTAATAAACTTAATTTAGGTAATACTGCCCTTAATAATAATAAACCCCGTAACTATAGATACTCCTCTACTTACTTTAAACTCCTACTTACTCTTTTTAACTTACCCGTTTTATTCTTTTAAGTACTAATTAAAAAAAACTAATACTTAGGAAAGTAAATTATAACTAAGTTAGTAAATAAAAACCTTCTTTTTATAAACCCTTATTAGTCTGTATTTATAACTAAGTCTATAAACTAAACCGCCCTAGTAGTTTATATACCTTAGTATAAATAAACGTTTTATAAAGCTACCTTTTTAACTAATACCCTATTATTATTTTAAAATACTTTATAACAAAGCTACTTTTAAACTAACTACTTAGTTACTTACGACTTATTAAAGGGGACCCCTAGTATTTAATATACTATAGGGGCGTTTTAAAACGCAAATACTAAACACTCTAATAATAAGATTTAACTATAAAAAGGAGTTATAAGTACTTAGATTTTATTAAGTAAGT
Source organism: Colletotrichum brevisporum (assembly GCA_030770045.1). Lineage (NCBI taxonomy): Eukaryota > Fungi > Ascomycota > Sordariomycetes > Glomerellales > Glomerellaceae > Colletotrichum > Colletotrichum brevisporum. Next base: position 3,581,877 of record JAUGSI010000006.1, on the reverse strand, counting down.
ACAAAGTACTATACTAACTACGGACTAAAGTTCTTACTTTTAGTACCCCCTAGTAAAAACTCTAGCCCCTATTTATATTTTATTTAAAAGTATTAATTTATTTTTATATAATTTTAATATAAGTAACTAAAGTAAACTATCTATAAAGCTATTATAAAACTAACTTTTAAAAAAAAGTTTTTAAAAGTACTACTAATAGTTTTTAAATCCTAAAATACTATTAAGTATATATATATAAGTTAAATAAATATAAAAGACTCTTTAAGATTAAAGCGTACTTTATTATATATAATAACTAGTAACTAAAAGATAAATAAAATACCTACACTTTAATACTTACTAGTATATTATTTTAAATACTTATAGCTATTATAAACTACTTTAATTTTAAGTTTTTATAATATAATATAGTAAACGCGTTTATATAAGTTCTACTTAATAAAAACGTTTATATATAAATACTCCTTAAGTATTAAAAGCCTAAGTATATCCTTAAACTTAATAAAGTACTCTATAGTTTATACTACTCTCTACTCCTATAGTAATACTATTTAAAAGTTAGTTTAAAAAAGTTTAAATTAAAGTACGTAGTAAGTAAGAATTACTATTAAATATATAGCTATATTATCTTCTTTTTTTATATTAATAACTATATTTTATATTTCCCCTTTAAATACTATAAAAAGGCCCTTTTACTTATAAAAGTACTTTAAAAGTAATACTTTTTTAAGAGTAGTAAAAACTTATAATAGTTTTTAAAGATTAAAGTTATCTATAACTATACTATAAAGCGCCTTTAGCTCTTATAATCTATCTATATTAATAAAGTTATTAAGTACTTAAAAAGGTAAGGCCCGTAAGTAAAGTAACTATATACTTCTCTAATTTAATTACTTAAACTACTTTCTTATAAGGGCTTTACTCTATATATAAATATTAACTATTACTAAAGTAATATTAATTTAATTATATATAGTATAATAATAATAAGACTAGACGTGGCCCTTATAGTAAGCCGTTTTATATACTTTAACTATAACCCTAGCTCTAAATACTTTAAAAAAGTATAATAAGTAATTAAATACTTCTTTATAAAGCACACTCTTTACCTTAAATTTAACTATAAAAAAAGTAGCCCTAATAATAGTTTAGTAATTACTTTAAATACTAGCTTTATTAATAATATACTAAACTATAAAAACTCTTAAGTATTTATAATTAAGCTTTTTAATAGCCTTATTAAGTAGTAAACTAATAAATAAAATACTATAACTATATTAATAACTAAAACTAAGCTTTTTACTCTTTCTTAAGTAGCTAAAGAAGCCATCTTTATAAGCCGTTTAATAACTATACTTCGCGTAGACCTTAGTAAGCGGACCTTTAGCACCACTCCTACTCCTAACACTACTGTACTAAGTATATATATTTAATATAATAATTAATAAACAATCTATTTTATTAATAAAAAATAATCTAATTATATATAAAGCTTTACTATATTAATATCTATAACTACTAACTATATTAAAAAGCTTAAAAAGGCTATATTAAAGTTAAATATTAGTCTATAGTATAGTTAATAGTAAATAGCCTTATAAAACTACTTACTAATACCTACTTTAAATTCTTCTTTAAATAACTTAATATAGTAAATTAAATAACTTAGTTTTAAGTACTTTATAATACTAAGCTTTAAAGTAAACATTATAAGGGCCTTAACTTTACTAATAAAGAATAAATAAAAGGAATTATAGCTTTTAAGTACTTTAAAAATAGTATTACTCTTTTTACTATAGGGATAAAGGTTTAATAAGAATAATAGAATTATTTAAAATAAGGACTTTAAAGGGATTATAGCTCTAAAAAAGTAAGTTATATAAAAGTAATTATAGAGTAGTTAAAGTATAACTAATATATAATTTTATTTATAATTAAATTTAATAAAGCCCTTAAAAGGCCCTTATTAAAAAAGTATATTAAATTATATAGTTTAAAGCTATTAGTATACTATAATATATAAGTGGATTTTAGTGTTTAAAGTAGCTAATAGCTACTCTAGAGTAACGTTTTGCTGGCTTTAAAGGCCGTAACTGTGTTCAGGGGGTTCAAAGGCCTATAGCGCCGTTAAAGCAAAAAACGCGTTGATGGCCCTTAAGGCATAGCTTTACATACATACGAATATACGCGAAATCTGACAGCTCCCTAACACCTAGTTCCCTGTTCCGGATACATACGGGGGACCGGACATTTCTGCTGGGATCGAGGGACGGGGGCATGCTGGTATACGAGTCACTGCATCTTAGAGTCAACTTAGCATCTTGGGTGCTGTTTGGGTATCAAAATCCCAGTGGTTGTCTTTGTGCTGTCGTCACTGATTTACTCGTCAGGGAGGGGCAAGTATTCGATGTGTCGCGGTCAATGCGACCTTGTCCCGTAAAAAGCGACTCCAACTAACACGTACTTTGCCATTTCGCACACTTGCAAACTCCCAGTGTTAATAACAGTTGAAGACTGTGGCAGTTTGTCCAGTTCCAATACCGGAATTCGGCCTGCCAATACCTCTTCCAGCGAAAAGGGGGTGGAGTTCGAAAACGAAACGAGACTGCCTCTGTCACTGGGAGACACGAGCGTGGAGGCAAAGAGACGCCAGAGGGCTTCTATGTCAGGCAATGAGGAAATTTTGACATGGAGTTCTATCATTCGGGGTTACTTGTTCTGTTTCCTTTTTTTTGTTAAAAAAAGGAAGAAGTAAAAAAAGACAAAGCAGAAAACTGTACTTGTATATGACCGGTGGTAAAAACGCCTCCACCTGTAGGAGTGTCCAGTATTACATACGGATGAGCACGCCAACGCCACCTTGAAGGTAGGAGATCTAGGCAATGGGAAAGTTTCCGGTTGCTCAGCCTCAAGTTAAAAGTCACGGAAGGACTTTCTTGCACAAATTCACTTCCCTTTCCTCTTTTTGCATTTCTTCGCCCGCCGCTTCTCCCAGCTACTGATCCGCCAAATTACCAAAGAACAGCCCAGCCATGCAGTTTCTGTCAAGGTCACGCGATGAGGTTCAACGACACGTGTCGTCGAGCGGTATGCCCCAAGTTGATAAAGTGACAGTCGGTGCCGCAATTTTGCGACATGACACTTCAGGTCCCAGTGTCCTTCTTCTTAAACGAAACCCCAAAGAGAAGTACTACCTGAACGTGTTCGAGATCCCCGGAGGCAAGGTGGACGCAACGGATCGTACAGTTCACGATGCCGTTATAAGAGAAGTTGCCGAAGAGACGCAGTTGAGGGTGTTGAATGCCACGGCTTCGTTGTCCCATATGCCGTATACCACCGAGAAACTAGAGAAGTCGCCTGCCGGTATTGATAAGATCGTCAAGCGTCGCGCTCTTCAGCCGAGCTATGTTGTCACAGTGGGAGGGACGAACTGACAGGTCAACGCAGAGGAGCACTCCATGGGAATTTGGGCGAGCCGTGATGGTCTGGATCAGATCCCCATGACTTCGGAGATGAGGACACTGGTGTTAGAAACTTTGGTCTTGGAGGAGGATCGGTCTGAAGCGAAGTGACAGAGCGCTGGCACTTGCACGAACACTGCTCTCCAGGCTCACCTTGTTCAACCCAGCTATCGTCTATCATATCGATAATAGTCAAGGGCGAGCAACTTGGAGAGCCGACCGATCCTGCGTCGAAGTGGATTGCCGCTCTTAGCCGCATCCTTCCACTTACCCAGCATTAATTGGTGGCAATTTATCGTATTACTCTTTGGTGCACCGTTGCTACATTTTCCTATTATGCAGTCTATGGCATGGTGATTCTTTGCTGCTCTGACACTATGACTAGTAAGTACCACGCATGTGTGTGAAGCATGTTTGGATTAACGAGGCCGCGTCGGAACGGCCATATCCATGCCACCCGGTGTGTCGGGATCCCGGTTGAAGCTATTTCAGCCTGGTATTCCTCGACTCTGATCTGAGTGAACCAGCGATGTGGGTGCAGGCATCCTTCGCTGTGCGTGGAGCTTCTTCACTCCTCTCCATTCACGATGTTTGGTCATAAGTTCGGAATAAGAATCGTAGTTCAGCATCTGTGCGAAATGCCGAAGGTCGAAAGATTCTCTCCCAGCAGAATCTTGCAAAATCGGTACAAGGAGGCTATACTCAATCCTAGGAGGTAAGAAGTAATATTAGAGAAGAACTTTCGAGAGTCGTGGTTTGTATGTCCCCTATGTCTATCTCGACGCGTGGTGTCGTACAGAATGACCAAGCACAAGAGCACGGCCGGTCTTTGTTCTCACGGGGTGGGTGTTGATTGCATGTCCAAAGACCAGGTGGTATCTTCTCTTCTCTACTAGAGCGGCCTTCTTGTGTTTTTGCTTCCGCCCTTCACCTAGCCATCAAACAGGTTGGCTACCCCTTCTAGCCCGTCGGGCGTGCCACGCCTCGCGCCGGAGACCTCACCGCTGCGGGTTGTCGACTCATTCGCCGGCGTCATAAACTCTTGCGCCATTTTGCTCCGATTCGATCTCTTTACTCGTCCGAAACTACCGCTATTCTTCGGAAGTTTGCCCATCTCGGCAATACTGACCCCCTTTAGATCCTTCAGAAGGTCGAGTACGAGTGCTCGCTGCTGTCGAGAGTGAGCCGCCGGCTTGGAAACGAATTCGTTCAGCTTGTCGAGGTCTGCCACTCTAATGTTGGGCAACTGCAGAAGCACGTCGCGAGGTGTGGTTGTGAGAGAACTATAGTAGACCACGATGGAGGCAATCAGAGATGCCAGGTCCTTCTGGAGGTCTACGAAGTATGGTTCGTGGAAGGACGTTATGCAAGCTCGCAGGACATCCGAGGATATGTATTCACGGATGGCAGTAGCCGCCTCAGGAGAGATTGGCGTCGTATCGAGGTACGGGTCCTTGCCAGCAGGCGCCAAGTCACCGCCGTGCTGGGCAGGCAGGGACTTCGGTGACAAGGGTTCCGTCAGGTGAAAATCCGGAATGATGGACCGGAACACCCGCAAAATGATACTGCAGCAGCGTGTATCCCTCATACGGATTGCGTGCGTGCAGAAGAGGAGCAAGGGCTCAACGATGTTAGACTGCATTAAGCAGAATTTCCTCAGCGAAGGATACTTGCGAGGCTGCTCAGGGTTGCTCTGCGAGCTCAACGGAGGCGGATCTAGAACGCTGTTAGCATTCTTTGATAAGTGTAGTGCAGCACGGACGAGGAAAATTCCAGGTGTATGCAGATAGAGACTAACAACATACACAAGGAGTGTGGTAAAAGGAGAGAGAGAAAAGGTAAGTGAGGTGTGGGGTGCTTACTACGCTTCGTAGGATCCAGGAAATCTGCCACCATGATCACCGCTGTGTATGTGACTTGTCGAAGAATGCTCTCTGACTTCATCTCTTCCGTGAGAGCATCGGCGGCTGCTTGGATTGCCTGCTGACGTTCAAGCTTGTCCCATTCGGAATTAATCTTGATGTCCATTTGTTGGAAGCAGGCTGCAAGAAGTGGAGGGAGAAAATGTTCGCGCTGCTCGAGTGGGCAATCGTCAACAAGATACCGCACGAGATTCAGCAAGTTAATCTGCTGGTGCGCAGAAAGATAGAAGGAGTTCTGAAAGAGAGCCTGCGCAAGGGGTCCGGGGAGTTCGCCGAAACCGTAGAACTGCATCTCAAGCCGGCTCATGCAGTAAATAATGGCGTAGCATGTTTCCCGGACGAATCGCACCGTTCCGCGAATTGTCGACGCAAGACCTTCAAGGGTGTTTTTCTTATCCATTACCCGGGCATAGAATTCATCCTTGCTACCCTCGGATATACCTGCCTGCCAGAAGCGGTCGCTGAGTACGCTGCCGACAACAGAACGCATTTCCGACGGCAATTCAGTCCAGTTGTCTGGGTTGTGCGACGCATGCGCATGACTGGATACATTGGTCAGCACAAATGAGAACTGGAGGCGAACCAAACGTCTATAAACGTACCTGAGAAACTGCAACAAGTCTGGAAGAATGACCGGAAAGGTATCGTTCCACAGTCGATATGAGATCTGGAATGGCGCAGATGATTTCTCAAGCTTTTCTACGGAAAATGACAGAAACGATTTTGTCGGTCGAAGTGGCAGAATCTGTAGCCATGTGAGCATTCGTATTCGTAGGAGACACCGTCATACTGACCTTTTGTCTCTCTTCCAACTCATTCTGCAAAGCCAGCCCTTCAGCATCCAGCTCACAAGAACCCCAGTCCTTCACCTCGTGTACTCGATGGCTCATCAAGTATCGCTTGGCCTTATCCAGCGCCATGAGCTCGCAGAAACCAGAGTAGGACGATAATGCGCTCTTGAGCTCCTGGTTTTGCCACTGTGATGTGACAGGTTTGACGAACTCGTGGAGACGCTCCAGTTGTTTCGCAGGATCGATATTGGAAGCTCGATGAATTATGATGAACAGGAAGGTCTGGTACGCAATCTGGCGCTTTTCGTCCAGTGTGCCGGAGGATATCATGTCGTTGACCTTCGCTTCAATCTGGTCATACACGGCGAGTAAATGATCGGGTACTTTGGAAGCGAGCCGCTGCAGTTCGACCATGCTCTCGGACTGAAAATCTTTGATCGCCTCGTTGAAGGCTCGATGCTCCGGCTGGGGGGCCGGCCAGGTCATGAGAATATGTTCAAGGACCTTGAGCATGAAGCCCGGGTTCTTGTCAAGAGCCGTGGTAGAGAAGGCTACCAGTAGTTGCAGTACTCTCTTTCGAATCAAGGGATCGTCAAATTTCATCTCCAAGAGCTTATTGCACCACGACTCCAGGTCCCTTTCCAGAGAGGCACGTTGTTGTTCCTGTCGCCTTTTAGCAACTTGAGCCAGAGACCAAAGAGATGATTACTCACATAGTCTGGCAAACTCTGCTGGGTCGTGTTCGCTCTCCATTTCATGTAACCTTTAAGGGCAGCTTCGATAACAGTGAATTGTGCGTCGACGCGTAGCACAGGCATCGAGTGCTTGACGTATCTCGTCACTGCAATTGTCAGTCTCGATTACTCATAGTCACGCCACCGCGCGGGGCAACTGACCATCCATGGGCGCGTGGCCGTCATACAAATGCTGCAGTACGTGCTCGGCTTGGCCAAGAATGTGATAGACAGCATCAGAGAGTTTCAGTTGAACAATGGTCTCTATGACCTGAGTGCTGAACCGCCTGTAATTGCCGAGAAACGCGTGCCGCTCTGGAACAGTGTCGGTGTCTTCCATTAGAAATAGGTATGTTGGATCTTGCGTGTCATCTGGCAAGTTCTCGTAGCGAATCAAACGTGCGCCACAAACTTCTAGGAGGGGTCCGATTAAGTGAGCGTTGCTTGGGCTCTGTCCTACCAACCTGTTGTTCAGGAGGCGTGCCCATGTAGCTAGCACGGGAATTGCAATGATGAGACTTTGATTTTGCACCGTAAGCAGCAGCAACTTGAGGAAACCGCTGATGTCTGAGTTTGTGGGAATGGCTGAGAATTTCCTGTCAAGGTAATTGCCGAGCAATGACAACATCTAGTGAATATTAGCTCGGCCAGTCTCTGAACAGCTCGTCACTGCCTATCCTACCTCGGAGAACTTTTTACCAAACTGATACTTGTCCTCATCAATGTCCTCGACATCCACTGCAGACCATTCGGATAGCCTCTTCAAAAGGTCCACCGAGTTGGCGTCATACATGGGGGCAACAAGATCCTTGAATTCTTGTTCTGTGAAGTTCGATCGAGAGTAGAGTGCGTGTAAAGCCTCCAGAGACGCCTGTGCCAAGTTAGTACTGCGAGCCGTATCTTGCTTAGTGATGCAGAGGCGGCAGTCCTGGTACCTTTTGGATCGAAACTTCAGGAGTAGCGAGCGCCCTGCACATGACCGGAACACAATTGGCGACGGCAACGGCTTTCGGAATGGCCCAAGGCATCAGGGAGTGAAACACGGTCAGGGATTTCACACAGCAGGAGCGAATCTGGTCGCTGTTCTGAGCGTCGCCGCTTAGGCATTGGCTCAGAAAGTCGGAAACCCGACTCAACCAACCTTCTCCGCCAGAGCGCACCTCGGGGCCGGCAGTCCTGTTTGGGAAAGCCTCTCTGAGAACCGCAGATGGAGTGAAGATCTCAACACAGCTTCTGCTGAGGACGCCCTCACGCATGGCAACAACTGCATCGTCGCCGTTGAAAACCTCGTCAGACAGGGTCTCGAGGACAAAGAGGACGAGCTCCTTGTGGACAGGGGAGTCGGGTATTTGCCACAAACGAAGCAAAAGCTCATCCATGTCCATCCACTCGGAGCCCCAGCTTCTCTTTGCAACTTCAACCCACAGCTGAGCTGTCTTGTTCCTGATATACAGCGGATCGTCCTTGGAGAGACTGCGGCAGAGCTCCATGACCCATTCGCGCAACGTCGTGGACTGCTGTTCGTTGTATTCACCCCATTTTCGTTTGATCGCATGCTCAAGAAGGGACAATGCATAATGTCGCACAACGGGGGATTGGGATTTGTTCGAGGCGAGGGTGAATCCGTGAAACGGAGCTTCGTCGATGCTCTTGATTTCTTCGAGGAAGTTCTGGGCACCTCGCCGGGCGTCGTTGGACGAGTAGGGGCTGTGGATAGCCTCGAGCGCCTGGTGAATCTGCGAGATAATATCGGTATTCCCGCCATTGCTTGAGGCGCCAGCTGCCCCGTTGGTGGCGTGTCCGTCCATAGCACTTCGGTCGCAACGTATCGGGAAAACTGCCCGCGGAGGCTGCTTTACAGCAGGCGATTCAAGGCCTGTTCATACGTCGAACGAGGCGGCAGTCGGATGAGATCCAAAGTAGTAACGAGGAGAGGGGGCGACGTAAAGATTTGCGCAGTGGCTGGGCAGAAGGGAGCGGCGGAATGCGGGTGCGGTGAGAATGCTGCCCAAGAAGCAACGAGCAGTTAGTGAGCTGCGTGGGGGGAATAGAGACGGCCAGCGAGGCCGACCCACTGACGAATATTATACCGTGAAATAGCGAACCCAGGCAGACGATCGCGGCCGGAACTAAGTATGTGGTGGAAAATGAAGAGAGGCAGTGGCAGTAGCAACGGCAGCGACAGAAGTAGAAAGCATTTGCATCACCACGATGTAGGCAGTGAAGGAAACCAAATAATGGAGCAATTCAATTAGTCGCGTTGTCGGGCCGGGGCACCACTGCGAACCGTGTACCTGGGCGACGGACCTTCTGCGTCAGGTACCTAGGTAAGTAGGTACCTAGACAATGCGTTGGGGGACGGACTGCTGCAGCACTTATTATAATAGTGGCTGCCCGCCCGCTGAGCTGCCTAGGTACCTACCTAGGTAGGTATCCAGGAACACCGACCAGTTTACACAACCTCTAGGGAGGTATTACCTACCTACCGGGCTAGATTGAGGACTCCACAAAAGCCTAGTAGTACCTACCAAGTGTACAGTTCCTGACTATCTATCTGGCCGTTAAATACTTACCAGACCTACCTGAGGTAGGTAAGGTCTGGTTTGAAGCGAGAGGTAATAGCGCAACCAGTTCTTGCAACCTGGGTGAGCCGGACAACTGCGCCTACCTACGTCGACAGGAAATAACTACATTAATGCCTATAAACCTGTGTCGGGACTACCTATCCGGTGGTGTACCTAAGGTAGGTAGGTAGGTAGGTAGGTAGGTAGGGATGGCTCACCGAAGTGGACCTCTTGCCTTGGACCTGCTGGGTCCATCTGTTGTCTCCTACACGTGCCTACACTGTACGAGACCCCACGCCAGCGAGAGCAAATGCGGCCCCCTGTCTCTGGTGTACCTAGCACCAGGGGTACCTACTTAGGTAGATTGTGCGGTCCCAGAGTCAACAATTTCAACGCAACTCAGCCTCCCACAGGCAGAGTAGCTTGTCATAGAAGCTCGTCGACGCGCAGACCAAGCGGCCATCTTTGGGATCAGGCACGAAATCGCTGCCGTAATTCATGCTCTTGTGCTTCTCAAATTGCGCCATGATGTGGATGCCCCAATCCTCGCCATCAAGCGGTCCCAGCAAATCAACAACTCTCGCACCCGCGTGCATACATGAAGCCAGTACCCTTATGCGACAGTTTCCAGCGCTCTCTTGTTCGTTGATTAGTTTTAGCCTCCAGACTCCTCCCCCGAGATTCGTCTCGGCTAGTAGTTTGAACTTTCGAATGCCATACGTCTCGTGCGGGGGCTGGACGGCGAGGACTCTTATCGTGTCGTCGTAACTACCCGTCACCAGGATCCTCGAACCATCGGCGAGTCGTGTCGCAACCGGAAGGATGGCCGTCACACCGGCATCGTGGCAGTTGATCTTGAGTGGAGGGTACTGCGCGCTCACCTGGCCATCTTCCTCGACACATGATGCATAGCGCAGCGCGGAGTCATCTCCGCCCGAAAAAACGATGGACGGCTTGTGGCCAGCTCCATCTTTTCCTTCGCCGCCGTAGTCGTGGGGAGAAAATGCTACCGTCCATGCCTCCAGAGTGTGTGAGATGACCGCTTCTGCGCTGTCATCGATGATATGCCATGACTCATCGAGCCTGACGATGCGCACGTCGCCGGTTGAGGTCGTGATACCGAGCGAGGCCGGCTCTTTCGGGTTCCAGACTCCCGAAAGAAAAAGAACATCCTCGGGCACATCGGAAATTCTACTTGTCGCCAGTTCCCTCAGCGGCTTGGCATCGCCTGCTTCTGGATTCAGCTGAAAGATAGCCAGCGTTCCCGTGCTGGAGACTACGGCAAGAATGTCATGCTTGCCGGGCAGAGAGCAGAAGTGGAGGTCCAAAATGGCTGACGGGTGTGGCACCGTCTGGACGTGATGTCTGATTGAGTGTCAGACATATCTGCAGTGATGTGGCAGCACTAAGATCATGAGAGATCACTTACACAACTCCATCTTCAAGTCGAAAGACCATCAAACTGCCGTCACGGTTCTGAGGTTTCTGAGGAGCAGTCGGATCCGTCCGCCCGGCTTCCGTTGTCGGGTCATCATCTTTGATCAGATTATAAGTGCCGACAACAAAGTATGCCGGGTGTGATGGGCAGAACTCGATGCAGCTTGGAGGAAGGTCCAATATAATGCATTGTTTTGGTGCGATGCTCTTGTCCAAGCCCTTCTCCATGATTAAATTTCCCCCGTTTCAGGATTTTTTCTCTACGCTCCCCCCACAAGTAGGAAGAGATAAAGGAAAAAGAAGAGGAGAAAGTATAAGAAAACAGGAGGGGTGAGGGATACTGGCTCATCCAGGCCCAGTTTGCGTCGGAATTTGGAGATAAATTTTGACGCGCGAGAGATGCTGAGGAGAAATTCCGGGATAGGATCGGGGGCTAGCCCGGGGGTCGCGCGTGCCCGTGAACTCGGAAGGATCCCCCCCCGCATGTCGCCCACAAATCGCTTGCCGGAATTCGCGCCGCGATATCGGATCAGCTCCGCCAACCTTTCCAAAAAGGGAGACTCCCTTGGCATCTGCATGTTGATGCCGCTAATATACTACTTCATGGTTTTTCTTTTCTTTTCTGGGAAAGTCGCCTTCTATACTCAGGTTTCCCCCCCAAGTTTCATGCCAGGAAGCTCCGGCAGTTAGCGGATTTGCTGGTGTGGACGATTCATTTGCTTGGACTGGTAATAATAGTGCCTTCCCTCCTTCCTGGGCCCTGCCCTACGTGTGTTGACCTCCCGATCTCACTCAACTCCATCGATCAACTGCCCCAAATGCCCATGAAGTAGAACCACCATCGCACACCGACTGGTAAATCGAATAAATCCCCTTCCCCTGGACGGTAGACTTCTTGCAAAAGCGCATTGCATCTTTGGTTTCGTCAATCAGGATAATGGATTCGGAGGATTCGGATTTCTACGGTTAGCGCGACAGATGATCCACGTCGCGACCAATGCTGATCTCCTGTTTTCCAGGTGACGAGAAGATGGTTGCGACCCTGGAGTCCCGAGTCAGCTCCTTCAATGTTACTCAGTGGTGGGAGGAGGCGAACGCCATTCAAGTCGGACGGAAAGCAAAGAAGGAGGCTGGGGACACCACGAAGCTGCACAACCCGTACGCAGGTGTGGTCTACGCATGGCAATTGACCGAGACCGTCGATGATTTTCTCGCCCGTCTGCCTCCGAAAACGACGGAAGTCAGCGAACATGTTCCCTGGATCTTCATTTGCAACCCCTACATTCCCCGGGGAGACCGACCCGCAGCCCAGAGCCGACTCAGCAGAGGCAACGAGGATGAGGCCCCCGAGGAAGAAGGCTCGCAACTCGGGACACTGATTGAGGGAGGAGCCGAAAGGCTGAACATTTTGGGCAACTTCATGAACGGTATTCGGAAGACGACGAAGTCGCAAAATGCCAAGAACATGGAAATGGGAAGGGAGAAGAAGGCGGCAGTGCAAGATATCCTGGCCCTTGCGCAAGCGTGCAAAGTCAGAGCTGGCAAGGCAAGTGCACCTCGAACCATGACTTGAAGTGCCCACCGAAGCTAATGACATCATCTTCTAAGAAACAGTGGATGATATTTTGTCAACCCAATGAGGTTGACGAGGTGTGGAGGGTTGTTGCTAGGGCCACGGCAAATAATGAGCTCGGTATCGCGGCAAAAGTTGCTCCACGTCAGGATGCAACCGTTCGCAAGGACCGCATTATTGCCGTATATACGGCCGACTTCAGTGATGTTGCAGATGTTGCGAGAGTGCTGCGGCGCCTCCGAGAGCTGAAAGTTGCTGAAGTCATGGGCCGCCCGATCTATTACAAACCAGGTGAGTTACCAGACGCCAAGAGCGACTTGAGTCTGACACAGCTTTTCAAGATGCATTCACATATCTCGGAATTGCTTATGGCAACAGGTGGGATATGAAGGCTTCAATTTATAGTTCTCTAGATATCTTACCCGTATCGAGGCCTTGAAAGATACGACACTCTCTTGGGCAATTGGCAAAGTCTCCATTGCGCTTTTCGAAAACTTTGATGTCAATAGAGATGCTAAAGGAAACCACGATAGGTGATAGTTGTAAAGTATTAGTATAGTAATAGTATGCTCACAGAAACTAGCAACGGCAATAGCAACGGCAACGGCAACGGCAACGGCAACGGCAACGGCAACGGCAACGGCAACGGCAACGGCAACGGCAACGGCAACGGCAACGGCAACGGCAACGGCAACGGCAACGGCAACGGCAACGGCAATAGAGCCCAAGTTGATAGTAAGTGGTCTGTAATCCGGTGATATCTTGCGACGTTTTTCTAGATATGTAATATAATCTAAGCCCTGCATCACACTAAAAATAAGGACTCACGTCACTACCGCTCTCTCTCGTCGTGATGTATGCCTGGTGATCCATGCGTTGTGGTCGCTTGTACAAAATTACTCAAACGACATTGTTTAGACACATGCGTGTTATTTTTCCATGGAGAATGCTCTGCCACCTGCCATGCTTGATTAACCTCGGTGAACCATCCTCGCGGTGCAAATGAGAACGCACCCTTCTGCTCTTGAAACCATAGAGTTCGCCTCATCGCATGCTTTAACCGCCGGCCACCTGGGCGTTAGGTGACGCAGCAGTTGGTTTTCGGCGGCCCCGAGAACTCGACTAGACATGTTTCGATTCACGGAGACTGGCCGTCAGAGTCCTCAACGATGGCGTCTGGGTCGATGGACTTTAGAAGAAGGACCAGCCTATAGGCACTGTTGCCGTTGAGATAGTATCTGTGCAACTTCTTGGAGCGAAGAAATCCCAGTCGCTCGTACAGACGCATAGCCTGCGTGTTGGTCTCCTCTGTTTCAAGAACAATCTCATCGGCGTTACGCTGCTCCATGGCCTCGATGGCGCGTTTCACTAGAGCAGTTGCGATGCCTTTTCCACGGTACGGGGAGGCAACGGCAAGCATGGCTATGTAGCCCCGGCGCGTGGGTGGCGAGTGAGATGAGTGTAGCTCCAGCTTGCAAACGATGACGCCGATGAGCGAGGAGTCGCTTGGGTTCAAGGCCTGGGCGAGAGTCAGCGGCTGGGACCCCGGTGATGCATGAAAGATTTTGAACACACCATGAAGCACAAGTGCCCCCATTGATAGAGGAAGTAGCGGTAGACGTATATGCTGTAAGGCTCACTCAGGTCTTTTGCAATAAGAGAACGAATGGCCGGGAGATATTGTGCTTCCAAACCATGCTCATACTGAAGATATGTCAAATCCGCAAGGTCGGCTCCTCTGAAACGGTCCATGTCGACTGTCGGCGGTGATTCGGGGGCAGTCGTGTCCAGTAAGGCAGCAGAAGAAAGATGAAAACAAGCAAGGCTCAAGCCAGGACCCGCAGATGGTTCCAAGATATTTACTCAACACATGACAATGCAAGCAGCCGAGGGTGAGCGAATGAGTTGGCGGCGAAAAGGCGACCGAGTACGGGAACGCTGCAAACATAAAGACGCGGCTCTGCCGCAAGTGAATAGAAGCGATGACAATGCGGCAGGCTTGCGATTGCGAGATGTGCGTTTGCAGATCGGCCTGGTAGGCAACGGGGCGCGGGTGAGACGAGTGTCTTGACTTGGGTTTCTTGGTGTCGCTTCGGATTAGCCAAGCAAGGCCATTGAGGCGAGGTAAAGGCTTCTAGGTAGGGGGGTTACCAAGTGTTCCGGGGTTCGGAGTCCGGTCAGCCAGATCCACCCAGTTTTCAGAGACCTCCGTCACATGCTGAACGGCGAGCGCATTGAATGACGCCTCATGCCCCTGGGCCCTGCTCAGGTGTCCGATTGGAAGTTTGCTGTTAACATCTCCTCCCCTTTCCATTACCTACCGCAACTTAGATACAATAGTGCCACGTGCTTCTTTGGGCGCCTGTTAAGCATTGGCGATTCACAAACGACCCTCAATTCTTACAGACGAAAGGAGAAAGCAGTTGCCATCGCTAGTTATCTTGGTCGTCTTTCCCATGGATACCTCAAGATGTATCGAACCTGGGCGACAGGTCCCTCATACCCCCGGGCCCCGGGTGAGTTTGTGGGCACTTATGGGAATAACCTATTAACCTAGGTATATACCTTGCTGTGTACCTATGAACGTTGAAAGGTGCCTTGCCCAAGAATGAATAACTATCTCTGTCTACCTACCTACCTACCTACCTAGCATCCGTATATCTCAGCGTCTTCAGGGTATGCGAGGTGCTTAGGTACCTGGGCCCTACCCCAGCTGAGAAGTGCTTGTTTACCGGGCTACCATCTGGTAGGCTGGTACCTACCTAGAATTTGGCCCAGAGCGACTACCATGCAAGCTTGGGTGCCTACCTACCTAGGAAGGTAAACAAGAATTATTACCATCCTACCTCACTGTGTCGTCAGTCACCTCCTGCAGAATCCATGGCCCTATACGGATACACCTCGTGCCACAGTTTCGGGATCGCTGCCACTAATTCCTTAACCTGGACGAAATAAGCTTTCCGGGCTCTATTACCTCTTACCTCTACTCGCGCGAACATTCTCCCTTGCCTGCCGGCTATTGTTGAGCTTGACCTCTTTCGCCAAGTCACGCCCGCCTTCATAAATATCAGGTTAGGTCCAGCTTCTTCCTCCTTGTGCCCTCGCCAACTTACGCATATGACCCATCTCCCTGGCCTGCTATCAACGATCGTTGCCCTCCCTCGTGCACTACCCTCCGACCATCTCGTACTTGCCCCTTGGCTGCTTTTGTCGACACCAGTAGCTAACTTCCGATCTGACAGAGAACTTTCGCTGGATCGCAACCGGCGGCGACCGCGACCGCGACTATGTCTGCCTCTTCCCTCCGGCGGCGCGTCCTTCCCGCTGATCCCCAGACCGAGAGCGAATCATCAACGCCCCGTGATGCGAGCCCCGAGAAACCCGAAAACAATGTCCACGTTGTTCAGCACCTAAAGCCCAAGACGAGAAAGCGTCGCAACACCGCTATTTTCTTGCTCGGAAGCTTATTCGGCATCATCGCCGCCGGCTTCTTCGCCAAAAGCAATGACCTCATAGACTTCCCCGAGCTCGGTGAGCTCAGCATGGATAGCCTGTTCGACGTTCTGCCTGCCGGTCTCGTCAAAGACATGCGTGATCTAGTGGTCAGTAACACTTTTGTCTCGAATCCTTTGAGAAGGGGGCTTGGAATCCGACTGGCTAACGCGGCTACTCGGACAGCAAGGCGAACGAGAATTTGTCGACAGCTATGATGCTTTCTCAGTAGGTTTGCAGGCCCGCGCCGAGGGCCTTCACGCCCATCACCCCATGATCATGGTCCCTGGTGTCATTTCGACCGGCCTTGAGTCTTGGGGAACAACGAACCTTTCCCGCCCGTACTTTCGCAAACGGTTATGGGGTAGTTGGAGTATGATGAGGGCTCTGGTTCTAGACAAGGAGAACTGGAAGAGGCACATTATGCTAGACCAAGATACAGGTCTCGATCCCCCGAATATTAAACTACGCGCTGCCCAGGGGTTTGACGCCACCGATTTCTTTATCACCGGGTATTGGATCTGGAATAAGATCTTTGAGAATCTCGCGTCCATCGGCTATGACCCGACGAACTCTTTTACCGCCGCCTACGATTGGCGGCTAGCTTATCCGAACCTCGAGACCCGCGACCAGTATTTCACGAGACTCAAATCTTACATCGAAACCGCTCACGAGTTTTCGGGCAAGAAGGCAGTACTTGTATCTCACAGCATGGGCGGGCAAGTTCTATTTTACTTTTTTCACTGGGTGGCATCTGAGAGTGGTGGCCGCGGCGGTGATGATTGGGTTGATCGTCACGTTGAGGCATGGATCAACGTGAGCGGGTGCATGCTTGGCGCCGTCAAGGACTTGACGGCAGTCTTATCCGGTGAGATGCGGGATACGGCACAGCTTAATGCCTTTGCCGTTTACGGGCTTGAGAAGTTTTTAAGCAAAGACGAGCGGGCGCAACTGTTCCGTGCGATGCCTGGGATCTCTTCCATGCTGCCCATTGGAGGGGATGCTGTATGGGGAAATTCTACCTGGGCCCCGGACGATCAAGCCGGGCAAGACCTATCGTATGGCTCTCTGCTCAACTTTCGCAGTGGAATGAACTGGACGACGCCAGACCGCAACTTGACAGTTGAGTCGGCTATGGAATATCTCTTCAACACGACAGAAGAATGGTATCAGAACCACGTTAAGAACAGTTATTCCCACGGGATCGCGCACACTCAGGAGGAGGTCGATGCGAATGAGAAGGATCCTCGCAAATGGATCAATCCATTAGAAACCCGACTCCCACTCGCGCCGAACATGAAGATTTACTGCTTCTACGGCGTGGGGAAGCCTACCGAACGAGGTTATTACTACCGATCACCAGAGATGCCGGCCCTCACAAACCTGAACATCACAATCGACACAGCCTTCACGCAAGGAGATGTTGACCACGGCGTCGTGATGGGTGAGGGCGACGGCACTGTGAACTTGATAAGCACCGGGTACATGTGTAATCGCGGGTGGAATTACAAGCGGTACAATCCAGCAGGAGTCAAGATTACGGTCGTTGAGATGGAACACGAGCCCGAGAGATTCAATCCTCGAGGGGGGCCCAAGACGGCAGACCACGTGGACATCCTCGGACGCCAGCACCTCAACGAGCTTATTTTGAGAATTGCAGCCGGCAAGGGAAATACTGTTTCCGACTATGTCGTCAGCAACATCATGGAGTATGCAGACAAAGTCAAGGTTTATGATGATGAAAAAAAGGACTAGGAGCTATTAGGAGCCAAAGCAGGACGTGGAGGACGGTAACGATGCTAGGCAACCCCAAGGTTCGGCAGAAGACGGCACTCTAGAGACTATGCTGTTGAAGGCGTTATGGCGAATGGCAAGAAGCGGTGCATAGAGGAACTCAGGGACTCGGGCGGTGGTTTACGATACATAATACCCTGTTGTTTAACTCAGTCTGTTACCTTATTAGAGACATTAAGAAATATAACCTTATTTAATAGTTCTGATACAGGCCTTGCGGCCTGTGGTGGTCGAATAGCCCAATTCGGGCCCGAAAGGTAGGTGTGGTTGTGTTGATGTGAAGATGTCTATTTGGCCCATTGGGGCTAGATGCCTGTTTTTATCTATGCTGTGGCCTATGGCCACTTGCCCGTATTAGGCTTATATCAAGTTCTTATATTACGCTATATAGTATATTAAATAGCTACTAATACTATTATTTAAACTTTATACTATTAATATTATAGTCAAACTTTAAAACTATATAATAAATTCTAAAAGTTACTACTAATTAAAGAAATATAGAATTCTTACTTAATAAATTTATAATTTAAACTTAGAATTAATATTTTTATTAAGTAAATAGTTAAATTACTAACTCTAGACTTTAGTATAACTAATAACTCTAGCTATATACTAAAAAGTAGTAATAGCTATACTATATAAGAACTATAATATTCTATATTCTAATTAGACTACTCTTACTATAATAGTATCATCCCCCCACTACTCTAACTTCTATACCTAGGCAGGTATTAGCAGTTACGGGCAGTACACTCTCACTAATATAGTCATTTATATTAGTAGCGTCTAAAACCTATAGTAGGGCACTACTTACTACATAGAAAATTCGCGCTTTTTGCACAATACTATATAGAACACCACGAATTTTATTACTAACGGGGTAATTAGCCCTATATAAAGGCCTTAAGGCTGTTAGATTATACGTTTCTTTTCCTTAGTAGGTATAGAGCTTATACTCCTATTAGTTAGCTACAGAAGCCTACTCCGTTACTTATTTTAATAATAATTTTAGTAGTATAGTAAAGTTTAACTTTACTTTAGGATTAATACTTTAGTATGCTAAATATCTTTGTCTACTGTCTATTATCCCTATTATCTATTATAGTTAATCTATTCTACAATACTTCCCTAGAAGCACTAGGTATTAATTAATCTAATTAATAACTCGTTACTGGCTCCTCTAGCTACTTATACCCGTACCTATAAGTAATATAAAGATACTCTTAGTAAGAAGCCTCGAGTTGTATTTTAAGAACTAATAAGTAAGTGGATTATAATCGTCTAAATACTAGTAGTAAAGTAGTAAGTAGTTAAACTAAAAAAGGCCCTAACTAATCCCGGGCCGTCGTAAGTAAAACCTAGTAAATATTAGGTATTAGTAGTTAAGTTAAAAAAGTAACTAGCTATAAGGAAGTAAGTAGCTACAGCTGTACTATTAGAAAAGCTGTTAAATTCTACTAAAAATAATACTAAGATTAATCTGGGTAATAATAATAGTGCTAAAGATAAGACCCTATTTTAGAAATAGCTAAATACTTTAGCTACCCCCTTTTAGAGCCGATAAGACCCCCCCTCTTCTTAGTAATAACGGGATCCCTCTCTTAATAATAAGTAAAATTTACCCTTTTAATAGTAATAAGAGCCTCCCTTTAAATAAAACTATACTTATACCCTGCGTTACTTAAAGATTAAAGTGCCTTTTAATAATAACTTTTTTATTAAGGATTAGAGTCTATTTATATTTATAGAGATTCTTATTTATATTTTATACGGGCTAACCTTTAATAGTGTGCCCTTTCTACTTAAGCTCCTTTATATAATTAAGTTATAGAAAATACAGTATAATACTATTAAATCCCTTATACCTAAGAAGTAAAGAGATACTATTGTTAATATTAAAAAATAAATCTATATTTAACTTAAAGCTATACTTAAAGCTATTAAGTTATATATTACTTTTTAAATTAAATAGTAAAAAAGGGGTACTAAACCTATTTATTTAGTATACTAAAAGGAGTATAATACTATAGTTAGTAATACTTAGCTGTATCTACTGTAGTATTTACTAATTAAATAGATTCTTAAGACTAGTAAGTATAGTAAAACTGTAATTAAAGTAACGCTTGTTTTTTAGCTTTATATCCCTACTACTACAGAAATATAAGTTACTTATAATACTACGTTAATTACTTTACTTACTAAAACCCGCAGTAGTTAACCTTTTTACTAAGCTAAATAAAAGGAGTACGTTAGTAAAATAACTATTACTGTTAAAGAAGTAAAAAAACTTACTAGAAATAAGTTTTTATAGTTACTATACTATTAGTAGTACCCTAAGCTAATAATATATAAAAACACTACTAAAAGTAGAGATTATTTATATACTTAGTATTAAATTACTTTTAATAAAATATACTATAAGTTAGAAATTTTTAATTTTAAGTAATAAAAGTAGGCTCTTTTTAAGGGCGAGGCTAGTATCTTATTTAGTACTCTACCTATAGACCTTGTACTAGCGATAAAAAGACGTAAGGGTACTATAGTTAAAAAGGTTTAAAATAAATAAATATAATAAAGTAAGAGTATTTAGATAGTTACTTAAACTAATTTTTTAGCTCCTTTTACCCCTACAGTAATACCTAATTAACTAAGTTAAACCTTAAATAATACTGTTATAAACTTTTATAGTGCGCTACTAACTTTACTTTATCTAATATAGGTATTACTACTAGTATATTAGGGTTAACTTTACTATACTCTATATATATTTATAGCTCTAAATAAGCCTCTTTATACTCCTACTTTATAGTAATAAATACCTATTTAATTATTGTCTTTAGTAGTACTGGATTTGCTAATTAAATAATATAGTTAAGTTAATAACTTCGTTGTTTAGTTTGCTGCTATACTAGACAAGTATTATAATATTAATAACCGTTTTTAAATGTTACTTAAGCTGCTTTATAGCTACTATAACAGTCTTTACTCTATTAAAGGGCTTTTTAATTACTAGTTTAATAAGTAGGGTATTATTTTAAATATTACTAATGTTATTAAATTAAACGTTAAAGTTTTTATTAATAATAGGGTCTTTTATTTATATAGTAAGGAGCTGGCTATGTTTATAAAGCCTATGGGGATTATTAAGCCTTTTAATTAAGTAGTTTAGAATGCGTTTTATTATTGACTTTATAATACTAGTATTAGTAACTTAGGCCTTTTAAATGAAGAGTTTTTTACTACGCTGACCCCTATAGGCTCCTAACTATAGGTATTTTAAGTTATAGTTATAGTTTTTATAGAGTTTTTTATTAAAAAGGAGATTAAAGAAGATTATAGGTTATAAGAGGTATTGGTTAAGGCTAAGAGGGGCTATGTAGATAAGTAAAATACTATATTACTTAATTAATTACTAATTAAGTTAGTACTTTAGTAGTTTCCCGTAATATCTTTTTCCCCCCCCCTAAGCTTCTTATCTAAAATCTCCTTTCTTTTTTAACTACTATAACCTAATCTAGATTAATTTAATATTAATTTACTTAGTAAGAGTTAAATATTACTTTAAATAATTGTTAATAAGCTCTAACTATAACTTAGTAAATTGTAGTTAAAATTAATTAATATATTAAATAATAAATAGTTTTTAAATTACTTTACTAATTTACTATACTTTAAGGATAATATAGGGTTAAGTAGTAAGGAAATTAATAAAAAGGATATTAATACGTAATTAGAGTTAGGTAATAAAGGGTTATAATAAGTACTATTTATAGTATTTATTTTGTTTATTTCTTACCTACTTAACTGTAGTAACTTTGTAGTTTACTTAATAATAGCTTTAACTTATTATTAGTATTTATTTTTTTTTTTTTTACTTACTTAACTATAGTAACTTTATAGCTTAATAATAGCTTTAACCTATTACTTACTTTACTTAATATATTTTTATTCTTTTTACTATTTATAACTTCTACTATAAATTTATTAAATATACTTTTATTACTATTAAAATTAATAAACGCGTAGTAGA
This sequence comes from Colletotrichum brevisporum, assembly GCA_030770045.1. Lineage (NCBI taxonomy): Eukaryota > Fungi > Ascomycota > Sordariomycetes > Glomerellales > Glomerellaceae > Colletotrichum > Colletotrichum brevisporum. Next base: position 3,560,076 of record JAUGSI010000006.1, on the reverse strand, counting down.
AGTAACTAGTAATTTATAGTAATTTCTATCCTACCTCTAGGGTATAGTTATATAGAAACTCTACCTAATTATAAATATTTTTATTATTAGTATTATATATGTAAAAGTTTTTTTTAATATATTTTTTTAAGTTTTTAAAGTACTTTTTAATAGAGTTAAAGTTAAGTAAGTATAGTAGAAGGTATTTAAGGTGTATATTAGTTTTTTTATAAGTAATCTAGATATTTTTTTAGTAGTAAAAAAAGGTATTATTTATAATAATTACTAAATAAGGGGTAGAAAACCTTTTATACTTAAATAGTAAATACTAGGTAATTTACTCTATAAAGCTATTGCTATTTATTGTTCTTAGGTATATAAGAAGATCTAAAATACTTTTAAGAGTTAGTGCTAGTAGGAGCTGTATTTACTAACTATGTTTTAACTTTATTAATCTCTGTAGTATAAGGCCTTTTAATACCTATCCTATTTACCTTTTTTTAGTATTTTTATTTACTTTTAATTTATTAATAAAGATTAGTTATTTTAGTTTATACTACTATATATAATAAAGCTACTTAAGCCTTTTTTTTAGGTCTTATTAAGTAGCTACGATATATATTTTTTTATTAGTTTAACCCGCTTTTTTAAAATACTAATTAATTATTAATAGACTAATACTAAGATTGAATTACTTAAGTAGGAAGACCTATATTTTATTTAGTATTAAGTTGTTATAATACTTTAATAGTTTAAGTAGCTTAGTATAGTACTAAATTTCTATCTTTTAGCTACTTTTATAAGATCTTTTATATTATTTAACTTTATTAGTAAAGTTGTATTAATAGTAGTACTTTTAAATTATTTATAAGTAGTAGTTAGTAGCTATAGTAATAAAGTTATTATTGAGGTTAAGGAATAGAAGTATTAGGTTAATTTTAGTGAGTTAGTACGTTAAAATATTTAGTACTATAGTAGTAGATTAGTTAAAATATAGTCTTTAAATAGCTTTACGTTTATTTTTAGTAGTAATAGGAGGCCTTTTAATAGTGGTATCTACTAAAAGCTATAATATATAGAATATTGGATTTAAGGGCAAAATTTGACTTTTTGGTATAGGTAAGCGTTGCCCCACTTTGGGTTTTGGACGCCGCCGATGTAAATGACTGTATCTACCTACCTAGGCACCTAGGTATCTGGTTCCCCGCCCCGGACCCCGCCGTTATAGTGTACTTCTCTATCTTCCGTGGAAGCGCACCGCTGTCCCGACTCGGTCGTGCACCCACCTTCTCAGGGTCCCTACCTACGTACCAACAAGTTTCAACAAGTTTCCTTTCGCCGCGGTGCGGGGAGGAGCCGTCGTCGACTTTGCCTAGGTCTCTACCTCACTCCACAATAGGCCGGCGCCGAGCTTTGAACATGCATTGTGTGTTTGTCAACTTCTTGGAGTTGAAATCCCGGTCGGCCTTATCGTCTATCAACGAACTACTTCGCTGCAGCCCCAAGACGCTCTTCTCCACCTCGTGATGCGGACGGTCGCAGGCACAAGTCCTCACCAAACCTAGCATCATGGCGGATTTCGACGTCTACGAGTCGCTTGAGACTCAACAACAGTTCTGGGAAGGTAAGTTGCTCTGCCTGCGTTTCCTCGAGTCCTTGTCATCTTGCTGGTCTCATCTGCCGCGTTGCTCTGTTGCATGACTAGCCACGTTCTCAACGCTTTCTGGACTGACCTCTACGTGATTCCGCAAATACAGAGCTCGACGACGTCGTCACCACCCAATATCAGTCACATGATCTGATTGACGAGACACTGAGGGCTTGGCTGTACCTGACTTCGAAGTTTAGGGACAAGTTTAACGATTCCGAAGCTGACGTTGCTGTATGTTGCGAAAAGCTGCTCTTCAGTCAGCTCTTCCAGGACAACAAAGACTACATCCGGACCCAAATAGTCTACAGCCTCCTACAGGAGGATGATCAATCATCGCTTCACGTCATCGCCCTTTTCCTGTTGCTGGATGGCCAAGCCGACGAGTCTACGTTCTCCCGCATGGTCGAAGAAGCATGCTTTCCCCGACTTCTCGAACTGATAAACGGTCGCAAGGACCATGACCCGAGACTACACCGCATGCTGCTGGAGCTGATGTATCAAATGTCTCGGATCGAGCGGCTACGCACCGCCGACCTACTCCAAGTTGATGATGGCTTCATTGCCTACTTGTTTCAGATTATCGAAGAGCTCTTCGGCGACGAGAACGACCCGTGTCTCTATCCCATTATACGTGTATTGGTATCGTATCTCCCACCATATCGAACCCCTAACAGTGATTGCGACAGATCCGCAAGCTAACTTTGCTCTGCGACAGTTGGTGTTAAATGAACAGTACATGCTCGCATCCACGGACGTTGCTGCCGATCCATCATCGCCAACCGCACCGCTCACGAACAGAGTTATCAAGTGCCTAAGTCTACACGGCTCGAGGTTTCGCACGTTTGGGGGGAACATTATCTTGCTGCTCAACCGCGAGACCGAGACGTCCCTGCAGCTTCTGATTCTTAAGCTCTTATACCTCCTTTTTACGACGAAAGCCACCTACGAGTACTTTTACATGAACGACCTGAAGGTCCTACTCGATGTCATCATAAGAAATCTCATGGATCTGCCGGACGAGAAAATTTCACTGCGACACACATACCTGCGAGTCTTGTATCCCCTGTTAGCACATACGCAGCTCAGCCACCCGCCACACTATAAACGAGACGAGGTCATCAAAGTACTGAGGATACTGGGGGGGCTGGGTAACTCCCATTTCGCGCCCGCCGATGAAACCACGGTGAGGTTGGTCGATCGTGTGTCTAAAGTAAGGTGGCTGGGCGACCAGGAGGGTTCCGGCGAGGCAGAAGTGGCTCGGAAGTTCTTGGGGATCAGCCTGTCCCGTTCGGAGACGGCCAGCAGCGTTAGTGTAGTCGACGTGGCAGCTGTTATGGAGAAACCAGGCGTCATCACCCCGAGTCGCAAGGCCGAGGCCAACGCAGAGATCAGGGGGGAGGAGCCGAAGGCGGCGATGGGTGCGGCGCGGCCAAAGAAGCCGCTCCCCGAAGTTCCCAAGCATCGACATGGCATACCAGTTGCGCCGAGCACTACTTTGCATCTAAACGGGCACAAGAAGATACCGCCGAAAGCACCACCACCGCGCCGGAGAACGAAACTCAAACCCGCAGAACCAGTTGCGGACGAGGCTGCTACGTCGGAATCATAACGTAACGGGAGATTTGAGAGCCATTTTGGTCCTGGCGACCGCGCAGAATGAGACCACGACAGGGTTCGGCGTTCGGTTGATTTGGTGGCCATGGCACTGGGAGGGCCGGTGAAAGCATCGCAATCGCGGAAGCATTGGAAGGCGCACAGCATTCGTTTCAAAGTCATGGCATAGCAGGGTGTTGGGTTTGCGCAAAGGCAATGAAGTCTAGTGTGGTGTGAGGACTGGATGCGCCATTAAGCTTGCTCTACTGTGGCTGTAGATGAACTTCACACCTCTTGGGTGGGTGAGAAATACAAACATTGCTCCTGACTGTGACCGAACAGCGGAAGTTGCGCGGGTTAATACGTCAGTTGCGTTTCTCGAAGGACATAAGATGAACGCCGTTGAAAGTCGTAGAAGCGGGAAGGCACAGACTCAAAACACGTGGGAACGGGGTTATGCAGCTGTCTGGATTTGATGGATTCCGTGGCTGAATCGGTCATCAAGGCCAACTTGGCCAAGACGGCTGCACACTTACAAGGCGATTTGATGAGACGACGCAAACGCAAACGCAAACGCAAACGCAAACGCAAACGCAAACGCAAACTTGCGGGCGGGTCTGGCCACTCTGAACGGATCGCGGCTTGCCAAATCTAGTACCGACGGCGGACTTATCTTACAGGGACTCGGGGAGGCCGCTGGCGGGCTGCAGCCAACTGACTCGAAGCATGTGACACGGTCCTCCAGAGCCACGGTGAGGAGAATCTGGTCTCGAAGAGAGAAATCACGCATGCACGCAATATTGGGAGCTGACGAGAGTTCGACCATGGCTAAGAGATGGTTTCACGACCAGCCATCACTAGCAAAAGTGACCCGGCCAAGTCACATCCGCATCCGCAGTTGTGGTCGTGGTCATGGTCATGCTGTCGCGAAGGTTTTGGGGAGATGTGTGTCCATTACGTCATTAGTGGGATGATGTGCAATGAGAAGCTTCTTGGCTAGGTTCTCGTTGGTGACCAGTCCGAACGAGGGGTCTTGGGGGTGCAGCACAGAAAAGGGGGGCGCAGCGCAGTCCTGTGCGAAAGAGAAGCCATTCCAGCTATTCGTAACATTACGAGGCAAATAAATTTACACACAAAAGGTTATCCCAAGAGAAAAAAAACCTGTTCTTTCTTTTTTCTTTTCTTTTTTTTTATAAAAAAAACCCCCTGATTGTGCGGACAGTCAACTTCGTGTGGTTGCTGAGATTCGATCCAGAGTGTTATTTGCCAGGGACTTCAAAGTCAAATGACTACCTAGCAAGTGTGTACCCGGCGTAAGACTCGTGGGTAGGCACATAGGTAGGAAGATAGTAGGCGCCTTTGGGTGCCTCTTTCTGTAGGTACCTAATTACGGGTGCCGGCTCGTGTCATCTCGTGTCTTTTCATCTCATGTCATCTCGTCCCATCTCGTTCCGTCACCGTCTTCTCTCTTCTCTTCTCTATCCACGTCTTCTCTGCGCGGCATTAAAAGCAACGCGAACCATACCTAGTCGCGGCGCGGCGCAGCTGGAGTTAGAGCTGGAGTTGGAGGGTGGACGGGATGACGAGCTGAGTTCCATGCTGGTCATCCCCGGATCATCGTTCACGGGATGTGGACGTGAAAGGCGCGACGTGCGTGGCATGGCGTGAATATGCTGTGTACGGTAGTTGTACACCAAAGCACCGGATTTATAATCCAGATTCCGCGGCACGAATGACGATCATCCCTTCCATAGGGAGGGAGCTGGCAAGTAGCAAGGAATACCTACTATCAGTACATACCTAGTCTGTCATTCAAGTTTGCACGCCCGTACCGGCCCGTGCCCAGAGTTGTGGATGTAGGATTACTGCCACAGACGGTACCTACGTTTGTACCATTGCATGTAACTAGGAGTAATAATATCCAACCCTGATCTTCCGAACGCCTTGTACAAGTCGTTCATTCAGGTACGAACAATTTAATCAGATGACGCATCCCTGCCTCGCGTTTCCTCACGTCCTGCCCGCCGCTCTCGTCCTTTCTTCACGATCCACGCTGCACAGTTCGAGACCCAAGACTGTCTGTCTGTGGATATCCCGCCGCAACCGATTTTAACTTGTCACCCGAGCTCCAAGTCCCTGTTCTCGTCCTCTTCTTTTTTCCCCTTATTTTTCCCCCCAAAAAAGGAAGACACACTTACCTCACTCTCTGACCTAGCCCAGAGAGCCTACCTAGATAAGCAACTTCTGTCTCTTCTACACCACAAGGCGCGTCAGCATTCCACTGCGCCGATTCAGGAGCCTCCGCAGCCACTCGGGCGTCTTGATGACGACATTGGTCTAAGCCAACTGAGCCCTTCCGGCTGCAATTGCGTCAAACTCTTAGCGACGCGATTTACTAGCCCGGCGTTAGAGCATCTTCCCGTCGCCTTTTCTTGCCGCGCTAACCTGTCCAGACAACACGCTGCGTTGTTTTAGCAGCTTCAAGCCAGCAAACCCGACGCTTGCTCACTACTTAGGTAGGCGTGGCGTGTCTTGGGTGTGTCTCCAACAACAACCAATTTGAAGTTGTTCTAGTGTTGACCACAGCGCTGCTCGCTGCTGCCATGAGCGCCCGATCCCCGCTCGCGACCGCTCCTGCAACGAGATCCCAACGCCCGCCGCATCTCGCCGATACTGATTCCTATGGGGAACCGGAACTACAAGACCAAGGAGGCTACCCAGCCACGACCTTGAGTCCAAACCATAACTCGTCCTATTTCCCTCAGCAGTCAACCGCCGCCACCACCTCATTTGCGCCTCCCACCGCTCCCGCTCCTGTACCTTACGAAACCGATGACCAAGAAACAACCCTGAACACCCTCGCCAATTCACACTCGCACGGTGGCCAACAGCCACCTCGCTTCTCTCAGGACAGCGAGTCCGCCTACTACGACGACAACCACAACAATAGTCTTGCAGTTCCGTCAGCTATTGCCCGCGGAAAATTCACCGAGGAATGGGATGCGAGTCAGAGAGGGAGTAGTATCATTGACGGCCCGTCCTCCAAGATGCTGCGGTCGAGCTCCTTCGTCTCCAATGCGGGGGAGGATCATCTGAACCTCCCCTCGCGTCACAACACCCTCAAGAAAAAAAGCTCGTTGCTCAGGAATGGCAGTCTCAGGCGCAGCGGCAGTCGTAGGAGTATGAAGGCAGGCAGCGTTCGCAGCTTGGCCTTACAATCCTCATCAGACCCCGACGAGGCCCACAGCGCATTCTATTGTCCTGTTCCAACATCAGGCAACCCAACCGAAACGTTGGCCAACAGGTTTCAGTGTAAGTCTCGCGCGGCCGCTTATGCCGAGCTCGCAACCTCGATGCTCATGGCAGCTTCTGACCAGCGTTGCAGCTTGGCGCAAAGTCCTCAAAGACCTGATAGCCTACTTTCGCGAAATCCAGACACACTATGAGCACAGGTCCAAATCTCTTTTGAAGTTAGCAAACGTAGCCAACAACATATCGTCCCCGCCCGGTTTCCTTGACTCTGGAGGAATCGACGATGCTCTGCAGATTCTCCGAGCATATCACAAGAATGCAATCTTGGAGTCCAACAAGGCCAAGGAGATCGAAGAAGATGTCATTCTTGCGCTTACTGGGCTGAGGAGCGACCTCCATCAGAAGATCAAGGAGATCAAGAACCTGTCAGGCGACTTCAAAAACTCGGTTGACAAGGAGATGGACGCCACCCGTAGAGCTGTCAAAGCGTTGCAGGACACTCTGGGGCAGAGCGATCTGGACCCATCTCTGACAACCGGCAAGCAGGACCCTTATCTTCTGCGTCTGGTGGTCGATAGACAAGTTGAGCGTCAAATTGACGAGGAAAACTATCTCCACCAAGCTTATCTCAATCTGGAGAATTCGGGTCGCGAGCTGGAGGCCATTGTGGTGGGCGAAATCCAGAAAGCGTACAATGCCTACGCTGGTATCCTCAAGCGGGAGTCTGACGCCGCTCACGGTGTGATCGAGGAGCTTCGCGTCGGCCCCGTTGCTATGCCCAAGGATCACGAGTGGACTTTTTTCGTCCACAAGAATGATAAGTTTGTTGATCCTGACATTCCGATTCGCTCCGCCGAGCACATACACTTCCCCGGGCGAGACCACGTTGCCTGCCAAGAAATACGTGCTGGTCTTCTCGAGCGGAAGAGTAAATATCTAAAAAGCTATACAGCTGGCTGGTAAGTGAACCCGCTCCGCATACATGCCATTTGGTGTTGCAGATGACGAACCCGGGGTCCTAGGTATGTACTTTCTCCGACTCACCTCCATGAATTCAAATCGGCGGATAAGGGCCAGGCCCCTGTTATGTCACTGTACCTTCCAGAGCAGAAATTAGGTTCACATTCCACCGAGGGAGGGTCGTCAAACAAGTTTATTCTCAAGGGCCGTCAGACGGGGTCAATGCACCGTGGCCACACTTGGGTCTTCCGGGCTGAGAGTCACGATACCATGATGGCTTGGTACGAAGATATCAAAGTCCTCACAGAACGGACACCACAAGAAAGAAGCGAATTTGTGCGGGGCCATGTGCGGAGCTTAAGCCAATCCTCGCATCGATCAACCAGCAGCGATGGTGTGGTGGACGAAGACGACGACGAACCATACTCGGCTGATACAGCGGTTGCAGCCAGCACGAGCTCGAGGCAAGATCTCCGCCGCCCCGAAGCAGGTGGGCGGTTCCCATCTGATATCCAGGTCAACGCACAGCGAGGCTTACAGGCACCCCTTTCGCCGTCTAGTGTGAGCTCCGGGTTCGACAATTTCGATAGGGACGCGGCCATTCAATCTTCGGCCTTGCCAGACAGTTTGGTGGGCACCTTCCACCGGGAAAATATTCACCCAAACGGATATGGCGGTACATCAAGGACGCCGATGGATGAGACACCATCAAACGCTGCCGTGATCAGTCAACAGGCGAGAGAAGACGGCGTGAATCCATATACAAGCGAACCAGTGCGCCGCTCTCGGTCATTGAACAGGCAATCCAATCCGATCAGTATGCAGGTGACTGGCATGCAGAGGGCACAGAGCCAACGTGCTGTTCCGGACAGGTTCGACGAGGGTTCTCGGCCAGCGTCGTCTATAGACTCCTATGGCAGTCTCGGGACACCCGGTGGCAACAGTCAGTACGGCTACTGGATGAGTGGCAATGACAAACATGCATTAAATCCCTTGTCCAACGACGCCTTGCATCAGGACTCGGGTGTCCAAGCTCCAGTCGGAGAGAGCTTTAACCACACCATTTTGACCCCCATGGCTGGGATGGGGAGCTCCGGTAATGCGTATGGGCAGGGTATGAGCATCGAGACCAGAAAGCAGAATTCGTCCCGCGATCACCAGCCCCATTCGGCCATTCGACCCACGGCCAGCACTGTCAGAAATGATAGCGTCCCAACGATCTCCAACTTGCACATTCCGGGGGGGTATCCGAAGGGAGGGACACCCGCCTTTGAGGCGAGACGCTAGTTGCAGGGATGAGATGGAGTGAGCATCGGCAGTGTCGGGGTTTCGGTTTGTAAGGGTCGAAGGTTCGCTGTTTCCAGCCAACGTGCCTGTCTTGAACACATCACCTTTTTCTGTGTTTCTCTTTTGTTATGTTTATGCGAGCAACAATCGATCGAGAGAAGGCAAGGGAAAGCGCGGCGCTGCAGAAATGGTTTGGAGGTGCTATCGTTGTTTATTCAGTCATGTGATGAGTGTGCTTATTAGTTGATTCCGGAGCAAATGATATCTAGTCACTCGAAATCTGAGCACAAAGCAGTAGTCCTTAACCACAGATGTCGCCGCATCTTCCACTGGCTGATCACGCATTCTCGGTAATAAAATACTGGGCCAAGAGCCCCGATGCCAACAGCACACCAAGGCCACCAAGTCCCGACCCAAAATACTGTGCTCCGTGGTATCCAGACATAATTGCTTGCCCATTTTGGTTGACCTGAACTTCGATACACCTCGCCATTCCCAACGCTATAGACGCGGAATAGAACGTAATCGACAAAACGAGACTTCCTGCGATGACCTGGTGTTCCTCCCCAAAGTAATTGGACAACAGCACTGTTGAGAGTGGGCTTATCATGACCATCCCAAGGGGCACGAGGAGATTGCTCACAAACGTATTTGCCCAGTACGTTTGGTCTTCAGAGGTTGTCGCCATCAATACTGAGCCCAGAAGGAGTCCCAGCAATGACACGAGGAGTGCCCAAAACACCTCGATGCCAGGCGTCAGATAAGCGAGCAGCAAGCCGACAGCGAAAGCCTCGACAGCAAGCGGCACGAAACCCACGCTTGCTAGGAGCGGGTCTTGACCACGAAGGACCTCTGCAAGCTGGAAGCTATAAAAGGCCCAAATGATGAAGCATCCCCAACCAGCTGCCGTACAGCCCAAAATGAGGTTGGTAGCAGTGTTCATTGCTCGTAACGGAACGAGAGGGTTCGCGGCGATTGTCTCGTTGTAGAGGAAGGCCGCAACGAACATAACTCCCATTATGAGCAGAAAGTATACGTATGGCGTACGCCACCCTACCGCAGGCGCTTGATTCCATACGAAGCCGAGCAGAACCAGACCGGCACCCCCAAGTATTATACCCGAAGCATCTAGTTCTGTCCAGATGCTACTGTCTGTACGAATTATGCGTGGACCCTGCGGCGGCAGAACAAGTAGGCTCAGCCCTGCGGCCGAGGCGCAGACCGCGGCGAGGACGAAATAGGACCACTCCCAAGCAGCGTTGACGGCGAACAGGGAGGACATGATTGCGCCGACGACGAATCCGAATGGGGCCATGGCACTGTAGAGCGAGAGCGCCATGTCTTTCTTCTGACCTGTACCGAACGAAGCTTCCAGGATGGAGAAGCCATTCGGTACGCAGAGAGCCGACCCAACGCCTTGCAGAGCGCGGCAGATACAGAAGTAGACAGCCCCATCAAGACCGCCGTCCTGCACTTTTGCAGAGAACCCGGACAGTAGACACGAAACGGCAAGCCACAAACACCCGGAAATGACGACAGGTTTGTGGCCGAAGATATTTCCCAGGCGAGCTGATGGTAGTGTAAAAACACCGATGGTCATGGTGTAGGCCGTCAAAAACCAGGAGTGCTGGCCCGTCGATAAGCCGTCAAATGATGTAGCAATCTCGAGGGCCGGTGCGACGACTTGAGAAGCCCCAGCAAACATGAGTATTTGATATAGGCTGACGACGGCCAGAAGCGAGACTTCTTGGGCAATGGACATGACCGGGACGGCTGCCTTCTCCGACAGGGGTTGTTCTTGATACAAATAACTCCGTCGTGCCCAAGGGGCATGGTCCTCCAGCCCATCGAGGTTGTCGCGACCAGCACCGAGTGTTATATCGAGCCCGTGTCTTTCCCTCTGGGTAATGACGATCTTCCGGGCGGCTTCGAACAGGCCCGGGTACTCTGAAGGATGCGCAAGTGCCTCCGGTGCCAGCCCTCTTTGCAATCGAATGCCAGTCGTGACGTTGCCTGATATCATTGCAGGTCCAGGGAGCCGTGCAGATGCGCCCGTGCTTGCTTCTGGACCTGGCTGATTTGATGTCCAAAACTTAGGGATGGGCAAGGGGCCTGGAGCTTCGGGTGGCGACAAAGAGCGAGTCGTCGAATTGTGATTCGAGGCCAGCGACACGGGAGATAAAGGAGACACGGAGCCGGGACGATCGACACCGAACATCGAAGTCGCAGTACTCGGCCGGGAAGGTTGGGACTGTAGAGAGGTGACACCTGCGTCCGGCACTCGAGGGATAAGTCCGGGACCCGATGTCCGCTGGTCACTGTTGGACCGATTATTGGCGCCTTGTTGATCTCGAAATTGCTGTCTGAAGGACTCGGTCACAGCTATCATGACATCGGCCACCCTCTGCATCGCCTCGGTGGTACTGCGTGATTCCCATGCTGTTGTTGGGATTTGGATGGATTCTGACGATATAGTTGAGCCTGACATATCCAATACAGCCGGGTGAGCTGCGCACTCAAAAGGAAGATCACTGTCTGCGAGGTACTGATGAATATCTCGATACGTAGAACACAGATAATAACGAAGTCTTATACCGGGATGTATTGGCCAGAAGTTGAAAACATAAGGAAAAGGGGAAGAAGAGGAGGAGATGGGATGGTAGAAGAGCTTGGCAGGAAGTGGAAGGGAGGTGGTGAGGTATTCGAGGAGCTCGCTGGATCCCCTCTAGTGGAATAGTCTTGGTAAATGAGCCAGCTGAGGGGGGCGGCTTCCGTCTTCACGTCCCAGGATGGGGTGGTGACCACCAAAGACCCCAAGAAGCAGGCTTACGTCGTTGTTGGGAGGATGCGACGCAATAACAAGACACCCGCCAGATGTTGCTATGCCCTGGCTTACTTCCCACGCGGCGGATGCTCACTATGCGTGAGCTTGAATGGTTTGTTCCCGCTCTAGGCAAGGCCTGAGCCACAAAGCGTAGATGGGCTATGGTGTTGATGGCGCTCCAGGGTAATAAGTGTCCAGGCGACGACATTTATTCAAGTAATCGTTTACCCCAAGGGTCAGGTAGACAGGCCCAGTCAAGGCCGGGGCTGAGCAGCTGGACGAGGTTGGTTAGTATCCGCCCTGGATGTGATTGCATGCAAAACAAAACACACGACCCAATTCCTTTGAGAGTTGGCATATCCTGGCATACTTCCTGCGGCGAGACTATTTTGAGGTATAATTTGGAAAAAAGACTCCTCCAGCCTCTATAAATTCCATGGCTCTGTGATAGAACGTACAGCTCCAGGAAAAAAAGCGGACGATATTGCATGGGCGAGATTTGAAGCCGTGTTGCTCGTTGTGGACGGCCGACGTTGGAACAATACCCTGGTTAGCAGTTGAGGCTGACGCAAGCAGGAGGATGACGGGGTCGCGCCAATCAGGCCCCACGACAATCAACCGCGCCACCACATTCTCTTCGTCTACATTCATACCCATGACAAGCGCCTGTCGTAGTGTTGACCTTGGGATAAAATTGGAAACAGGCACCCGTCTTCTCAAAAGACCCCATGTCTACAATGCGAATCTCAGCTCAGGTAATCTCCCAAACGGGACGAGTCGTGCAATTGAACGCGGAGCACACTTCTTGCGCCAAAGCTCACCTTCGAAAGGCAGTGGCAATCCGACCCAACACATCCGCACAGCAACACGACGTGCGGCCCAAGCCTTTTGTAAACAAAATCAAAGACCGAACCACAAGATCATATACCATAATATGCCGGACCTCGCGATCAATGCCTCCATTTTAATTTTTGGGTGACCATAGCGGATGATGTACACGCAGCCTCGGGCCCCTATCGCCAGGACTGATGTCAGAGCAAAGCAAACCAGAACGCCAGAGTCATAGTCCAACAGAAGAAAACCTCCCCCCTCGAGAACTAGTGGCTCCAGCGTAGCCTACCGCCCTCTGCTGAAGCCTCCGCGGCCGCGACCGCCAAATCCACCTCCTCTCGGCGTTCCGCCCCTGCCGCCGAAGCCGCCGCCTCCACGGCCACCGAAGCCGCCGCCGCCACGGCCACCGAAGCCGCTGCCACCGCGACCACCTCGTGCCGGGCCTCCGCGTCCCCTACCGCCGAAACCGCCGCCTCCGCGACCTCCCCTACCACCAGCACCACCGCGGCCTGCTCGCTTGACCTTTGGTGCACCCGGGAGGGGCTTCGGCTTGGGCAAAAACTTCTCCAGCGGAAGTAGCTTTTCGGAACCGATGAAGAACTTATCGCCCGCCTTGAATGAAGTGGCCTGGATACCCTCCGAGGGCTTGATGGTGAAGTAGACCTCATTAATGGGGCCGAGAACCTCGTCTACTTTGCCGACGGCAGTCTGTACAGCACATGGTTAGACGACTTGAGCCGAATCAAGTAGGGATATCTATAATGTGTCGGTCGCACCTTGTTCTCCAGGAAGATCTGGGCGTTGAAGTGAGGAACCTTGGGGTTAATGCTCTTGCAGAGCATCTCGCCTTCGCAGGCGTGCATGAACTGTCCCATCTCTGTACGCAAGGTTGCCGTTAGGTCGGTGCTCGATGGGCGGTCTGGTGCGATTAGATTACATACCGAGAATCGTCGCGGGCGGGCCCATGTCTCTTTGCTGGAATCCACCTCGGCCTACATCAAAGATTATTGTCAGTTAAAAGCTGTCGAGGCAGCGTATGTTTTATTTGGTAGAAGACACGAAAAGGAAAGCTGGCCAAGCGGAGAGTTAAAGATGCTTACCTCCGCCTCCGCGGCCGCCGAATCCACCTGAGCCGCGACCGCGCGGAGCTCCTCGAAATGACATGTTGATGCTGGGTGAGGTGTGACTTGAGAAGCTGCTCGTAGCTGTGCTGCTATTGGGAAAACGAAGCCATTGGCAATCAGACAGAAAATTTCCAGGGACCCAGTTATGCGCGTGTGGTGCATATCAATCGAGCTTTCTCATTGGCCAGGTCAGTCGGAGCGGAACATACGTGCAGCCGAACAACCCCGCCAAAAACCGTCAAGGGACACAGGAGGGGCAACGAGTGCCTGAGAGTCACCCGAACCCTTGTTTGACTCACCGTAGCTTTGGCGGGGTGACTTCGCCGGCAAAATTGTTGTCGTCGTAAGGCTTGTTCAACTTACCCTCCTTGCCAGCTCTCGCCCTTTCACCACAACAGCCCCCACAACCGGACGAAGGATGGATTCAGCGAAGAAGGCCGTCGACTCTGTCGCCGAAGGCGTCAAGAAGGTCGCTCTCGGCGCCAACAAGGACAAGGCCCCCAAGAAGGAAAAGAAGGCCAAGGACGCGGGCGATGCGTCGGCGGGGCCCCTCGAGCTCAATCCTCCCCCCGACTTCTTGCAGAAGCGCCTCGAGCTCTTCGACAAATTGAAGAAGGACTATGACGAAGAGCTCGCCAAGCGACCTCGCGAGCCCATCGCTATCACCATGCCCGACGGCTCCGTGCGCGAGGGCACGAGCTACGAGACCACTCCGGGCGAGATTGCCAAGAGCATCTCTAACAGCCTTTACAAGCGAACGGTCGTCGCGAGGCTAGACGGCGACAAGGATCAGCTGTGGGATCTGGATAGACCGTTGGAGAAGAGCTGCAAGCTAGAGCTGCTGTCCTTCGAAGGTGCGTGTGGTCACATCACCGTCCGGACGAAGACTGTAGCACTGGTGAGCTGACGGAAGAGCAGATGAGCAGGGCAAGCAGGTCTTCTGGCACAGCTCAGCGTATGCTATTCTCACTAGTCACATCTGTCGGGTCTAACATAGTCCTAGGCATATTCTTGGCGAGGCCTGCGAGAGAAGATTCGGCTGCTCCCTTTGCATCGGACCCCCCGTCGACAACGGATTTTACTACGAGGTACCCAACTCACGCTACATACCTTTATATCCCGCCTGTTGGTGTCTGACATAAGGGTAGATGGCACTTCCCGGTGGTGCAGCTGTTCAGGCTAGCGACTGGAAGCCTCTCGAGTCCATTGTTGGGTCCATCGTCAAGGAGAAGCAGAAGTTCGAGCGGTACGTCCCGATTTGTCTGCGTTGCAGAGGTGCTAGGGTCCCATGGATTTGCTAATACGGTTCTAGTCTTGAAATGACGAAAGAACAGCTTCTTGAGGTATTTTGGGCATGATAACAATATCAGCGTGTTCTCGCTAACCTGCCACAGATGTTCAGCTAGTAAGCCCACTGGATTTGCGCAGTGCACATGCCGTCCCTGACAGCTCCAAGCAACAAGTACAAGCAGCACATCATCAACGATAAGATACCTGATGGCACCAAGACCACTGTGTACCGCAACGGCCCACTGATCGATCTTTGCCGCGGGCCTCACGTTCCCAGCAGTATGTCGAAGTTCCGCCTAACAAATGCTGTCTAAACTAACGATATCGTAGCCGACCGGATTGAGGCTTTCAGCGTGAGTTCCTGGTTTGTGTGGTGCCTCAATTCGTGTGACTAAGATCGAAATATAGATTATGAAGAACAGCGCATCCTACTTCCTCGGCTCGCAAGAGGTAATCCACTCTCCTAACACACGCACACACATACGACCCCATCTCCCTCGTGTTGCCCCCGATTGCTTCCGGATTCCGGAAGGCTCCCTTTTCTATCCTTGCTAATCCATGGTCCGCAGAATGATTCTCTTCAGCGAGTCTACGGCGTTAGCTTCCCGTCCAAGAAGGAGCTGGCTGCGCACAAGAAGTGGCTGGAAGAGGCTGCCGCCCGTGATCATCGCAAACTTGGCCAGGATCAGCAGCTTTTCTTTTTCCACGAGCTCTCTCCTGGCAGTGCCATGTGGTTGCCTCACGGTGCGCGCATCTACAACACCCTTCTGGCTTACATCAAAGAGCAGTACTTCAAGCGGGACTACCACGAAGTCATCTCTCCTAACATGTACAACGCCGATCTCTGGAAAATCAGCGGTCACTGGGACCACTACAAGGATGACATGTTTGTCCTAGAGGTCGACAAGGAGAAGTTCGGTCTGAAGCCGATGAACTGCCCAGGCCATTGCCTCATGTTCGCCCACACCCCAAAGGCTTACCACCAGCTGCCGTGGCGTGTTGCGGACTTTGGAGGTGAGAATCCTACAGTCTTGACGTAGTATGGACATGAATTAATGACCGTACGCATAGTACTCCATCGTAACGAGGCTAGCGGTGCCTTGTCTGGTCTTACCCGAGTCCGCAGATTTCAACAGGACGATGCGCACATCTTTTGCAGGGAGGACCAGATCAAGCAGGAAATTAGTGGCTTGTTCGATTTCCTGAGCGAGATGTACGGTCTCTTGGGCTTCACCTTCAAACTCAGACTCTCCACTCGCCCCGAGAAGTACATGGGTGAACTTGAGACCTGGAACCGGGCAGAGGACATGCTCAAGCAGGCCTTGGACGAGTTTGCCAACACGGAGGGCGGTAAGCTTTCGCTGTTATTTGTTCACTTCGAGGAAGCTAACCTCGATAAGGTGTTCCGTGGACTCTGAACGAGGGTGACGGTGCTTTCTACGGACCCAAGATTGATATCAAAATCATGGACGTCCTGAACCGAGTACGGATCACCCATCACGGGCCACGAGCCATCAGACTGACAGTTACTTCAGGAATGGCAATGCGCTACCATTCAGCTCGACTTCCAACTTCCGCAGAGTAAGTGACATACTATCTACATGGAACGCTGCAAGCCAGGCCAGCCTCGCTAAAATACATCAGACTTTGGATTGGAGTACGTCTCGGCAGATGTGCCGCACAGCAAAAACAAGGAGGATGACCTCGCGGCCGCTCCCAAGGCACCGGAGTTCAAGGTCAAGGACCCCCAGGCCGTCATCGACTCAGCTACCGCTACAGGCGACGAGGATAAGAAGAAGCGGGTGATCAAGCCCTTGACCACCGGCTGCCAGCGCCCCGTCATCATTCATCGTGCCATGGCTGGATCTATTGAGAGATTCACGGGTGAGTGTGCTTGTAGACGACGCAGACGGACCAGTGCTAACCACGAAACAGGCATCCTTATCGAGCACTTTGCTGGCAAGTGGCCTTTCTGGCTCAGCCCCCGACAGATCATGGTTATCCCCGTAGGCAAAGGGTTCATCGAGTATGCCGAAGAGGTTCAGTCGATTTTCAAGAAGCAGGGCATGTGGTGGTACGTTGCTCTAGCTGTGCCAGGTCATTTGGGAGTTCGACGCGTTAACACACCGTAACAGTGACGTTGATTTGTCCGGTAACACACTGCCCAAAAAGATTCGCAGCGCTCAGTTAAGGTATGTGTAGTCTTCCCCCGCCCCGATGTCAAGGGCTCTGGCTGACAGCATCAGCCAATATAACTTCATCTTCGTCGTTGGCGATGAGGAGATGAAGGGCCGTCAGGTCAATGTTCGGTACCGTGACGATACCTCCAGCCAGGACCGCGGCAAGCCGGTGCCGCTGGTTGAGGCAATCGAGAAACTAAAGAAGCTGCGTGAAGAGCGTGGCACCTACAACCCATTCCCCGCCGCTGCCAAGGGCTCCGCCCAGGAGGCGTGAATGCGAGTATGTTGGAAGACGGGGCTATATACCGATTCTGAAGACGTACATGTGTAGCCAAGACAAACATATGAGTTATAGAGCATGTGCGGCAAGAGCAACTCGAAAGTGGGCTGGTGCACATCAAAACACAGACCAAATAGCCTTCAATACGGTACGGCAGTTGAACTTGAGATAGGGGTATCATGCATGTTACGTGTACGTATCCGCTAAGATGTTAGTTGCAGAAGCTCATGCCAGGCGTCTTACTGCCCGGGTTGTCCCAATCTGTCCGCCCCTGTGGCCGCCGCGTGAGCTATGGAATACTGAGGTTGCCTCCCCTTCTGTGCCCCTGGTGTCTGTCCCTGGTCTCCCGAGTCTATTTCGCTCGTCATGCGCCAACTTGAGCCACAGCGCAGCAGGATTCTGAGCATGCTGGAAACGACCGAGCAATCCTCGATGTTACGAAGTTCCGCGCCGGGGTACTCCATCATTATCTGCGGATAAATCAGGGCTTGGGAATGTGTATGCTCTTACTCGTCATCATGCAGCCGTGGATGACGAAGGCAAGGGCGATGGGGTGGAATTCCAAAGCAGAGCCGGCAAGCCATGTTCCAAGCGGAAGATCTTGGAGAATCCACCCTTGCGAAATAAAGTAGGCCATGACGGCGTCGAGTCCGAGGCTAGTTGGAATGGGCGTGCCCTCGAAGTATTTGCTCTTGCCAGTGGCATCCTTGGGGAGGGCCGAGACAGTGACATTGAAGCGAGCGAGGCGAGTAAGGCCACAGAGAACGAAGAAGGTGAGGCAAGCGTGGTCGACAACAGTGCGTAGGCCGAGAGCAAAGGCTACAGATGCCGGGGCCACCCCGAACGAGATCTTCCCAAGGATTGTTAGCCGCGCGATCGAGGTGGCATTATGTCAAGACTTCGGCCGGTGAACACACCAAATCAGCCAACGAATCGAGCTCTTGACCCATCATGCTACTCTTCTTCCTCCAGCGTGCAACCTTTCCATCCATGAAGTCGAAGAACAAGCCGAATGGCAAGAAGAAGAGGGCGAGGTAAAGAGTGCCCACTGACGCAGGATCGCCGAGACAGTAGCGCAGAGAAGTCAAGATGGACATGACACCACAGGCTCCTGTGCGCTCAAAGAGTCAGTATTATTCTTGCAAAGGTTCTTAGACATGATTCGTGGCCGCGGAGAAGCCTGGCCACGGCCTCCTCGGCTGGAAATGTCATCACCATCAACTTGGAGACCAACATACCGTTGCACAACGTGATGACATCGGCAAGGTGAAGAGCACGTATCAGGGAGAAATGGCCGGTGTCGGCAGACAGAAGAAGCTTCTGTTTATCGTGAGCTGCGGAGAAAGCGGTGTGGTTAGCAAGTCATGACAAACAACACATCGCACTGCCTGCTACACATGGAACAGAACCATACCTGGCGTGTCGAAGCTGTCGGTTCCCCTAGCCACACTCCCGTTCGTGACCGCGCTACTCGTCCGCTTCGACATTTTGTGATTCTGGGCGTAGTCTGGTAGGCGTGTACAGCGATGTCGTTGTCGAAATAGCGACTTGGGGATGGTATTTGGAACTTCGGCTTGGTAGGACTAAAGATGTAGCTCAGAGGTGTGGCTCAGACGCGGTGGTACACGAAGGGCGGTAGGCGCGAGGGGGGAGCACTTTGATTTATGTGCGCGAGGTCGTTGAGCTCCACGGCGATACGGGTGGGTGCACGTCGGTATGCGGTGTCCGCAGGTCACACTCTTCCACCTCAGAAAACCAACAAGGATGGCCAGGGAAGGCACATGCCGTCATAGCCCTGCTGTTCCAGGCCCAAATCCGACTAGCGGGGTCCTGCACATGCGGCTTGCTCAACTTTCTGCACGTGACCCAGTCTCAACTAGCGTGAACGCTAATGACGACAAGCGAGGCTGTGGCGGCTACCGGGAAGTATGGGCTGAGTAGGTATTTCAGGAAGGTGTGATAAGCACATGGACGCCTTGATTTTCAATGTGCCTCCCGGGCTGTTTATTATATTTGCCGCGGTGCTCAAATTTACATGATTAAGGCTACAGCAGCAAAATATGTAGAGTGCGTTGCAGAACCGATTCTTGGTTTTGCCTTTGTCTGCCTAGCATTTCCTCTCTTTGTTCCTGCGCAGCCAGTGGCTTCCTTGCCGCAAATCTACGTATTGTTCGAGGCCCCTCGTTTGCTAGGCCACGTCTCGTAACGGCGGGAATATTTGGCGCCCTTTTGCAACAAATCAATGATACAGCTTAAGATGTATACCACCAGGTCTTGGGTCGCACACTGTCTCAGAATGGATATATGCAGCCGGGTGAATCCAAGTGTTGAGCGAGCAGCAACGAGCCATGTCGCCACCCTGGGAGAAGGAGCTGCCATTGACCCCTATAAGCGTCTCCACACTCATATTACTATTAAGCTTGAGCCTCCGCTAAGTGCCCTGACGCGAGAGCTGCATTTCATTTGACAATGAGAATCGAAAACCCGTCGACCCAAGGGCCACAGGAGCCAGCTACACCACATATGGTGTATCCTCTTGGGGGAATCAAGGTGTGCCTGGTGCAGTATCAGTAAAATGGCCTCCTGTCGAGGAGTGTCTCAGAATACATACGCAGATCCGCCATGTGCGTTTCCAAAAATGGGCGACCTCCTACCAAGGCTGGTAAGGACCTGGATCGCATCAATCCAGAACCCAGACCGCACGAAGAAGCCTGAAATGTATTCACCACGGCGGATGTCTAGTTCAGTTCATCAGCAGCTGGCCTCAATATGAGGCAGTGAAACATTGCTCACCGAAGTCAAAGGCATCGCCACCTTCCTTGCCCCCTCTTTTGCCGAATAGCTGTGTCGAGTCATCGTCGTATACAAACTCCATCCCATCAACGGCGGATCCGTGATAGAATATGATTCGGGACAGCACCCTGTTCTGTTTGACCGCACTCTCAAAAACAAGCTGCTGCCCTGCGCTACCTTCCATCGCAGAGAGTCCAAGGGCCTTGCCTCGGTATGCCGTCTTACCAAGAGGGCCAGGTGTCAGCTTGAACGAAGATTCTTTGGAGCACAGCTTTCTGAAGTCCTCGATTTCCAAGTTGCCACCTCCGTGAGATTTGATCGATAGCCTTAGCCGTCCTTTTCTCTTGGTTTCTGGGAGCCGCTCACGCAAATCCTGCTCTTTGAGAGTCAACTGGCGTTGGACTGGTCCGTTCTCCATGGGGTATTCGACCCATGTATGGCACACGTCATCGTTTTCTGCAAACATTTCCACGAATGCAATGCCCGTTGCCGCCATGACAACCACGTTCCCGCCCTCGACAGGAAACGCATGGACGCTATCATCGGTGATTAGGGGGGGATCGTTCGGTAATCTGAAGCATGGATGGCTTCGAAAGCGCAGGCAATCCAATCTATGCCAGCCGCACTCATCCTGTTGAAGGACCAGACCGCCCTTGGACTTTGTTCTTGTGCAGAAGGCCTCGCGGGTCAGGAAGCTCCTGTTCAGTGTCAAGTAGTCGCGCAGCATGATACCATTCTCCTGATGAGGACATCCGAACAAATGACCAGTCTCGTGCATATGGGCGCCTATGCCGATGTTGGCAGCCTCCCATGAGCTGCCGGCTTGGTTGCAGTCGTTAGCAACATAACCGAGGTCGGTCGGAGTGCAGTCCGTGAATGCGGGAACAACCTCCTCAAAACAGGCGGGGTAGCTCTGCAAGCAATGAGAACCAAAGATGGCGAGTTGTAGATCCCCCGCATTGCCTCCAAGCGCCGCATGTCCTCTCACCACCTTGGCATTCTTGTCCCACTGCGTGTCTAGTATCAAGACAGAGACGTACTGCTTCTGTCCAGCAAGGGGTCTGAAATGTTGCTTGACAGCCTCGGCAGCAATTTCGAACAAGTCTCCCTTTTTGGTGGCTTCCTCGTTCTGTTGCGCCAGGTCAAGATCCCTTATTTCAGCAGCCGTCTTGTCAGACTTGATGATGTGTATCCTAGCCTCAGACCGTAGTGTCCCGCTCTCACGGTCCCGCTGGTTGGAGGTGCCGGTTACCCATTCCTCCTCGAACCTGAAGACGCGACGACCAAATTTATTGCGCCACATTTGCTCAGCCGTGAAGGCTTGCCAGAGATACGCGGCCATGCGGAATTTACGGACTGCTGTGTCCAATCCATTGCCCTCTTTCTCGATTCGAGCCGGAACTGCGTCGAAGGTTTCAGGAGAGTCCTTGGCTACGAGAATAGCAAGCTGCAGTGGCGGGGAGTTTGTAGCCGGGAGCATATGTACAGTCAGGTATGACGCGTGAATGGGGTTCGAGGAAGTGCTGTTGGGCAATTTCGGGCTAGAGAAGTCGAATCGGATTTTGTTCGGACCCGGTTGAAGGTAGACAAGCGCCTTAAAGTGGGATTCGGACACAGGCCAGTACGTGGATGGGAAACTATCATCAAGCCGGGTTACGGACAAGGTCCCGTCGAGAGACTGTTGAGAGGGGTCGCCAATTGTGCCATGCACAAGAAGGACCTTCTGGTATACCTTGATGATAGTTAGCCGAGTGCCCGTGCTGCAGCAAATTGTTTTGAGTGGCTGCGGCCATCCGTGGGTGACAGGCTGGCCGTGCGATACGCCATCCGGTCTGATGGGGAGCACTGCCGCGACCTAGGAGGAACACAGCGTCTTGGGCACGTACTGTGCAGGGAGTTCGGCTCACTTACCCAGGCATTCTCGGAGATATTGGCAATGCGCGGCGCGTATTGAGAAACTGGCAAAGTGGATTTGCCGTTCACGGGTGAACCTAAACCTGCCATGCCGGATACGCTGTGGCGATGGGAGTTGTTGACAGGCTGCAAAGGAGGGCGAGGGATTGGCTGACTTGGTGCATCTTTCACCTGGAGATCGAGAGCAGGGTCAGATGCCTGGGCGAGTGAGGGTGGTGTTGAGGCGCCGCTCGTGAGGGTTGGGGTGGTCCCTTGACTTGCATCGCTGGATACGTCGGTGTTGGAGCGATCGGTCTTGAAGCTTGCTTTCGACCGGCGACGCAACGCTCTGAAGTTGAGAATGGACGGTGCCATATCTGAACTATCAAGGGTGAAGAGGTAGGTCTATCGCGAAGGAGCTGTTCGACGAGACGAGTCCGGTATGGAGCAACAAGGGGGGATTTAGCGACCGAACGGAGCCGGGCGAAAGTCCGGTTGCTGTGGCGCGCGGAGGAACTCTTGTCGTATCGGTTCCTGGTTCAGCCGAACGTGGGCATTGAGAAGATGAGAGCGAAAGAAAGAGGGAGAGACGGGGAGGGAGGTGTGAAGAGGATCACAAAACGACTGGGTCACTGCTTAGCGAATGACATGGACATCTGCAGCATCTGTCGCGTGAAGGGTAAGGTGTTCTTGGGAGGAATAGTCGTATCGAGCGTCAGTGAAGACGGGACGTCAATCGAGACCAGTGGCAGCAAGGAAGAACCAGAAACTACCTATTAGGTATGGCGCAGTGCTTGCGAGAGCCGGGAAAGCAACTTTGGGGATGAAGAAACGAAGCGAGACCCAAGGTGAGAGAGGGAATCAACCACGGCAGGCAAATGAAATAAAATGAATCGGCTCGACCTCACGCCGATCGAAAGGCCTCTAGGTGACAGGACAGGCAGGCTACGCAAGTAGTAATAGTGCTGGCGGCCCACGGACTCTGGGTCCAAAAAGTCTGGGTCTTGACACCCTGGAGCTTGCGCAACTTATTATGGGAATGACCACGTCCCAAGCCCACCTGTTCTTCTCTTTCCTTGCACAAGGCAATACAGATTACCGATAGGAGAGGTAGGAAGGTACCTGGGTATCAGAGGCAAACAAGGTAAAGAGAGGGAGGACACAACAAAGTGGACAGGTGAGGATCCTGTCACCGGCAGAAAAGGAGGGCCTGGTCGGCAGATTAGCGGCACCAACTTGGTCGATGACGTCGCTTTGTTTCGACGGAAGACAGATTGAAGTCGCGAAACGGCTGGATACTTGTAGGCCAAGAAAGGCGGGAAACAAACGGATGGACGATAGCCAAAGAGAGAGGGTGATAGAAAGGGGGACGAACGGAGGAGTTGACAGGGTATCCGTAAATCTGCTTCGCAGCTGCATCGCCCGCACCCACATCTGCACCTTCTCCAGCTTGCAGCTCGCCGCACCTTGGCCGTGGGCCTTCTTGTCCCACCTCAACGACGAAAGTGGGTACGTCCGTTTTTGTGTCGCAGCCGTGCCGTCAAATCAACGTAAGCACACCAACACCGGATAGGAAGACAAGAAGACAGGAAGACCATAAGACGATGATCAAAAGCAGATAAAGCACTGTGCCTTGACCAGGTAGGCACGTAGGTACGCTGCCAACAACGAGATCCATGGGGTCGGTAAGAAGTGACCTCACTAGCCCACCGTACAGTCGCTGCAAACCAGATGATGCATTCGTCTGATTCTGTACAAATAGTGCAATCCATACCCAAGATAAGAAGGGCAGGATTGAGAGGTGTGTCGCACCTCCAATGTTGCACAGCGAGATCAAGGAAATGTGAAATAAACGACTATAGATCCTTGAATAGACCACCCATGGCCATGGCTGACAGGCAGAAGACACAGCGGCTAATACCGTATGATGTGAATGGACATCGAGATCTGGAGAGTACCTAGGTGCATATATTACTACTATAAACTCGGCTTATAATGATACCCACTATGAACGATATTTGCTATATAATAATAAGTATTATAGAACTAGTGGTTTTTATATAGGTATAATAGTAAATCTCTCTATTAGCTTATATAATATAGCTTAATACTTTTTTAGTAAAGAAATTACTATAATAAGAATATATTAAGTCTACTTATTAGGAGTTTAAAGTATCCTAAACTCTATAATAAAGGCTCTAATAGACTAGGGACCTAATTAAAGCTCTTTATTATCTAGTACTCTACTTTTTATAATACTAATATTTACTATATAATAATAGTATTTACTATAACTAACTCTATTATTATAATTTAAATTAATAGTATAGAAATTTATTAGCTTAAATCTTAAAAGTAAAAAAAGTAGTAGTATAAAATATACTATTAACTTTAGTTATTATATATTTTTAATTAATAAACTAAGTACTAAAGTACTATAATATAGCTATACTTAAAGATTTAATATTATTAGTTTATTAAAAAGAACTAAAAATAAAAGTAAAAAGAGGCAAAAGGTAGAATTGAACCTATAGCCTTTAGCTCTAATAAGCTAGATTCTAAGCTGCTAAGTCAACTACCTGTAGTGGAATAAACCACCCTAAATGTTTTTTATCTACCCCTCTAGAGTACTTGTAGCTAACTATAACCCTTGTAGCCGACTATAGCGCCCGTGGCTAACTACAGTAAATGCGGCTAACTATACGCAGGGCCTAGAGCCACTTAGCTAAGCTGTATATAACGTACTAAACCCTAAAAGGACTAGTGCCTTAAAAGCTGGGCCTAAAGGGTAAGGCACTAGGCCTATAAAAGGTATAAGTATAGGTATAAGGGTATTAAGGTCGGTATTAAGATTGTTAAATACTTCTATAGTAATATTAGGCTTAATAGAGTTAGTAAAGGAATAGGTTTAGTGTATAATATATAAATAAAAAAGGTAGAAGTATTATTGTAGTAGTAATAGTATTGTATTAGTATTTTACTGTATTACTTACTTATTAAGAAAGTAGAAGTCTAGACCCCTATAGGCTAGGGGGAGCCCTACTTTTTATAAGTCTAGTGCATTACTCTTTAGGCCTAGCTTCTAAAGCACTAGTCCTTTTAGGGTTTAGTATATTACGTACGGTTTAGCTAAGTAGCTCTAGGCCCTATATATAGTTAGCTATATTTACTATAGTTAACTATAGGCACTATAGTTAGCTATAGGCACTATAGTTAACTATAAGGGTTGTGGTTAGCCACGAGTACTCTAAAGGGGTAAATAAAAGACATTTAAAGTAGTTAATTCTACTATAAGTAGTTAACTTAGTAGCTTAGAGTCTAGCTTACTAAAGCTAGACACTATAGGTTTAAATCTACTTTTTATTTCTTTTTACTTTTATTTTTAGTTCTTTTTAATAAACTAATATCCCCCCTTAAAATATATATTAATTTAATTTTATTATAGATCTTAGCGTTTTTAAAGTATATTAAAAGACTTTTTTAGTATTAAAACTTCTATATAAAAACTCTATAAAAACCTTTTCTTTAAGTAAAAATATTTAGAGTAAAAATAAAAAAAAATATATATTAATAAGGAAAACCTTTTTTTTTAATATAATAAGTTATTTATTTTTAACTTATTCTTTAATAAATTTATATTCTTTTTTATTTTAGTTTTATTTTTTAAAAAAAATAAAAAACCTTTGTAGTTTACTATACTTAAAGTAGTTATATAATTATTAAATATTATTTTACCTATAGGCTTAGTTAAAATATTAGTTAAATTATTTTTAGTAGATACGTAGAATAGTGAAGCTTTATTATTAATTATTGTATTTTTTATAAAGTGATATTTAATATTAATATACTTAAATTTTTTATAAAATTTAAGATTTTTAACTAGTTTTTAAGCTACTTTATTATTTATAAGAATCTTAGGTTTATTTAGACTTTTAAAGTCTAAAGATTTAAATATATAATTATAAAAGTTATATAAATATATAGCTTTTTTAATAGCTTTAGTAAAAGCTGTATATTTAGCTTTATAAGTAAATAAAGCTACTGTTTTTTGTTTTATAGTATTCTAACTAATTATATTATAAAATCCTAGGTAAAATAAATAGCTAGTAGTAGATTTTCTATTATTAAGATCTTTAGTTTAATTAGAGTCTAAAAATCCTATTATTTTAAATTTAATAGAGTAGTTGTATAAAATCCTTAGGTTAGGGAATTTATTTAAATATCTCTATAACTAATCTAAAATAATAAAATACTCCTTAAAAGGATTACTTATATAATAAGTTAATAATATAACTATAAAAGCTATATTTAGCCTAGTTTTTAAGATAGAATATATTAAAGAGTCTATCTTTTGTTAGAATTATTTTATTTCTTTTTTAGTAACTTAACTTATATTTTTTATTAATTTTATATTATTATTTATAGGTATTAAATACCTATATAAGTAGGTTTTATTATATTTAATTAGTAGTTTTTTAGTATATTTAATTTAATATAGAAATAGGGTTTTATTTTCTCAATTTATATTTACTTTAATACTTAAAAAGGTTTTAAGCACCTTTAGTAGTTTTATATTAATTTCTTTAGAGATATTATTAATTATACTATTAGTAATTTTAAAGTTAAGAGTAATAATTAAAAAGTTATTTATATAATAAGCTATAATAGCTTTAACTCCTTTTTTATTAAGTATAAAAACAGCCTTATTATAAGGCGTTATATTAAAGTCTTTTTTTAAGTATATCTTTTAAATACTTATACTATAGTCTAGGACTTTATTTTAAGCTATATAAAGCTTTATTTAGTTTATAAACTAATTCTTTATTAAAATCTTTATAACTTTTATTAAAAACTAATTTATTATTATTATTATTATTAAAACTAATAGATAATTAAACGTATATTTCTTTATTAATATCAGTATATATAAATACACTAGTAATGTTATATTATTTAATATCTTAATTATTTTATATAGCTATTAAGAATAATAGTTTATAGGATTTAAACCTATAGGTAGTACTAAAGGTTTTTAAGTAACTAATACTTATATATTAATTATAACTCTATACTACCTAATAAACTTTATATTTATTAAGTTTTTTAGTTTTAGTATTAATATTATTATTAGCCTTTTCTCTATAAACCTATCTACCTCCTAAAGGTTTAATAAATTATAGTTTTTTAATAATACTTTAAGTATTTAATTTAGTTAATATATTTAACTTCTTATATATAGCTTAGATCTAGTTTTATAAATTATTAAATTTTAAAACTTATTTATATATAGTAGGTTTATCTAAGTTATTAATACTTAGTATATAAAAGGTTTTATTCTTTAAGCTATTAATAGTAGATATTATATTAAAACATAAATAATCTTTTATTATAAATAGTATATATTCTTAATTTTTAACTTATTTATAACTTTCCCAGATCTCTTTATCTATATAAGGGATTTCTATAGTTAATTTAGAGTTATTATTATTATTATTATTATTATTATTATTATTAATTTTATTAATATTATTATAATCTAAATCTATCTCAAAAAAACTATTACTTTAAAATTCTTTTCTACTTTTAGTTATACTAAATTATAAATAATTTAGTTTATTTAGTATAAATAGTTTTTAATTATTATTATTAATATCTTTTATAAAAATATTTTTAAATACTTTAACGTTTCTAAACTAAAAAACTTTATTTTTTTTTAAATTCTATATTCTATAGGTATTATTACTATAGTTAAAAATTATACCCTTTTTAGCTTTATTATTAAGCTTTTTTATATTAAAGTCTTTATTTTTATAGTAATAAATACTCCTCTAGACCTTTATATAATTTAAAAAGGGTTTTATATTATTCTTAGCTTTATATAGTATTTTATAAACTATTAACTTATATAGAGTTTTATTATATAAATATATAGTTATTAAAAAAGCTTCTTTTTATAGTTTAAAACTAATATTAGTATTTATTAGTATAGTCCTTACTTTATTTATTATATTATATATTATTCTTTTAATAATACTATTAAGCTTATATATATAAAGTAGTTTTATATTATAAGTTATACTATTCTTTATATATATAGTTTTTATTTTTTTATTATTAAACTCTTTACTACTATCTATATTAAATTAATTAATTTTGAATTTATTTTTATTATTTTTAACTAAAGATTTAAATTCCTTAAAAGTAGTAAAAGCCTCTTTAGATTCCTTTATTTTTAGTAATTTTTTCTATATAAAGTAGGTCTTTTTATTTATAAATAGTATAAACTATTTATAATTATTATATATTTTAAGTATAATTAGTTTATATAAGTTTAATATAATTTTATATAAATAAAAGTAGTCTTTTATATAATTACTAGACTTTTTATTTATAGTATTAGTAAATTTTCCTTTTAAATAAGCCTTATAAAGTAGTTTATAAAATACCTCTATAGTAGCCCTTTTATATATAACTTTAATTTAATTTAAAATAATAAGTAAAAATTACTAGTTTATATAGCTTAATTAGTTATACTATAGCTTTATTATATTAATATTAGGGTCTAGAGTTTAATCCTAACTTTAAAACTCTTTTATAGTATTTTTTATTATATTAATTACTTCTTTATTTATATTAAGGTTAAAAAAGTAGAGATTGTTCCTCTTTATTTTTACTAAAAGAACTTTATTTTTAATTATATTATATAGTATAGACTTATTATATTAAATTAAAGCTATACCTATTTTAGTAAGTTTAATTTAACTTAAAAAATTAATACTTAGTTTAAGTATATAATAAATATTTTTTATAATATAAACAATATTATTTATTATAGTAGTTAAATTACCCTTTTTATAAATAAAAAGATAGTTTACTTTACTCTAATTAATTTTTATTTTAATAGTTTTAATATTATTAAGTAGAAATAAGTTATTAGTTATATAAATTATTATAGTTAAGTCTAAATAAAATAGTTATTTTCCTTTATAAGTAAAAGAATTTAAAAGTTTTTTATTTAACTATTTTATTAAGTTACTTAGTAATAGATTATTAGTTTTAAAATTTATATTAATAGGGGTTTTAAAAATAATTTTTATATTTTTAAATTCTATATTAAAATCTAAGTCCTTTTTAATTATTAAATTAATATTTATTAAGTTTAAAGTAACTATAACTTTTTTTAATAAATTAAAAGAGTTAAAATTGTTATTAATAACTATATTAATTTATTATTTTTTTTATTCTTTTTTTAACTCTTCTTTTTTCTTTATTATTTATAAAAGGGTTATTTTTTAATATTCTTTTAAACTAATTAAAAGCTTTATTAAGATATAAAAATCTATAAGTATTCTTTATATAACTAGTTTTTTTATAGTAGTTATAGTATTAACTCTTAGTTTATTTTTAGAGTTTAGTAGTTTTTTTAGACTTAATTTAAAACTTAAAAAATTATATAGAGTTATTATTACTCTTTTTTTTAAATTTATTTAATAAATTAATAAATAAAAACTTAATAGTATAAACTTTTAAATCTTTTTTTAAAAATTAAGTTATATTAATTATAAACCCCTTATAAAAGTTATTTAAACTATTTAAAACTTAAACTATAATTACCTATTTAAGTAAAGCTAGGTTATTTAAAGTTAAATCATTTATAAATTCTTTAACTTTATTAAAGTATTCTTTAAAAGTATTAAATTTTTTAAAAGTAGTATTAAAAAACTCTTTATAAATAAGAAACCCATTTATAAATCCTTTTAGTTAATATAGCTCTTTTCAGCTTTTTTAAACTTTTAAAGCTATTTTAAAGTCTTTTATAACTCTTAAAGGGCTATTTTTATAAAAAAGTTTTATATAACTTAATATTTTATTATTTAAATCTTTATTCCTATTACTTAGTAGTTTAGTAAAATCTATTACTAAATCTTTACTAACTAGTACTATATTTGTGTTTTTTTAAGTAGTATTTTATGCGGATATTTTTATAAGTTAATTTAAAAAGAATGTATTATAGTTATGTATTATTAAGTAGTATAATAAATAAAAGTATTTAATAGGGTGTATTTAGTAGGTTTAATCCCCTTTAACTCTACTAAGTAGTTTTAAGTAGAGCTTAGTAGGGTGTATATACCTTAACGCTTTTACTTACCTACTTTTCCTATAGTAATAACAACAATACTATTACTAATAGGCGGCGATATTAAAATAAACCTTTACTTATATAAACCTTTAGCTAAATTATACTGTATATAGGGCCTAACGAGCCCTAGTAGCGTTTACGATTAAAAAAAAAAGCACTACTGCTGTGAGTAAGGCCTTTATTAATTCCTCCTGTCTTCTATATTTACACATAAAAATCTAATAAAATAGTAAAAACCACTATAAATACGAAAGTCCCCTAGCTATAGA
This sequence comes from Colletotrichum brevisporum, assembly GCA_030770045.1. Taxonomy (NCBI): domain Eukaryota; kingdom Fungi; phylum Ascomycota; class Sordariomycetes; order Glomerellales; family Glomerellaceae; genus Colletotrichum; species Colletotrichum brevisporum. Next base: position 3,529,730 of record JAUGSI010000006.1, on the reverse strand, counting down.
ATACTAAATAAACCTAGTCTCTATAGTTAAGAATAATATTAAGTAGCTTAGTAACATAACTATACAGCTTAGTATTAATACTATTAATATATAGTACAGTTAGCTAGCCTAACCCTTAAGTATAAAGATTTAGATTGCTATTTTTAGCCTTTACCTTTTTTAAACTAGTAGTAATAGGGGCTAGATAAGAAATATTAAAATAAACCTATTAGTTAATTTAATACTAAATTAAATTTTAAACTTACTATTTTTAAAAAATAACCAACACTACTTTAAGTAAATAATAAAAGTAGTAATAATAACTATAAATCCCTTAGAGTTAAGAAACTAGTACGTTTAATAAGGCCTAAATAGTAAGATATTTACTAACGAGTATAGGGAAAAGTAGTTTAATTAGGTTAACTAGCTATAGTGCGGTCTATAAGGGAAGGGACGGTTTAGTTTAAATTGGATTTAATAGGTTTAAAGGGATAGTAGAAGGTGTATAGAAGGTGTTAGTGGTTTTAGTAGCGTTAATAGTATAATTAGTAGTTTACTTTAAAATTAATTAAAAATACCTATTACTTTAAATCTATAAAAGCTGTGTTATAGTAGGTAAATTCGAGTGCTGTTTGTTGGACGAAAAAGATTAACGAGGTGGGTAGCTAAATGGCTATTTCTTAAAGCACGTAGCCTATAGGCTATTAGTTACTCTTTAACTAGTACTATATAAAATTTTAAAAACTCTACTTAATAATTTAATTATTATTTTAACTTTAAAATAGTAATTTTATTTATATTTTATAAGTTTAAAGTTTTTTTATTTAAATAACTAAAACTAAATAAACTTTTAAAAACCTAAAAGTTATTTTTTTAAAATAATAAAAGTAAACTACTTATTATATAACTAACTAAATAGTTTAAATAAATAGTTAAAACTATAAAGTCCTACTATATTTTTTAACTATTTTAATTAGTTTATTATAGTTAATAAACTTAAAGTCTATAACTTTAAAGTTATTAATATTAATTTATAGTAACTTTTATTAACTAAACTAAATAGTAAAAACTACTATAATTCTAATTTCTATATAGGTTATATTAATTAAATATTATTTAAAAATTTATTTACTATAGTAACCGTATATAAGAATTTATTAAGGATTTATTAAAAAAGGTTAAATAATTTAAGAATTTTCTAAAAACTAAGTTTTTTAGTTACTTAAAAACTTAAATTATAAGTAATTTATAAGTATTAATTATAAGTTTTAATCTCTTATAGTTAAAATAAAGTTAATTATTAAATAAGTAGGTTTAAATAAACTTTTATAATTAGTTAAAAAAGTTAAATTAATTAATAAGTTAGACTTATAACTTATAAGTATAAGTATAAAGGTATTAAAGTTAGTATTAAGATTACTAAATACTTTTATAGTAATATTAAGTTTAATAGAGTTAGTAAAGGAATAGGTTTAGTATATAATATATAAATAAAAGAAGTAAAAGTATTGTTATAGTAGTAATAGTATTATATTAGTATTTTACTATATTACTTATTTACTAAAAAAGTAAAAGTCTAGACCCCTATAGACTAGGGGGAGCCCTGCTTTTTATAGGCCTAGTACCTTACCCTTTAAGCCTAGCTTTTAAAGTACTAGTCCTTTTAGGGTTTAGTACGTTACGTATAGTTTAACTAAGTAGCTTTAGGCTTTGTTTATAGTTAGTTGTATTTATTATAGTTAGCTATAGGTACTGTAGTTAGCTATAAGGGTTATAGTTGGCTATAAGTACTCTAAAGGGGTAAATAAAAGATATTTAGGGTAGTTTATTCTACTATAGGTACTTAACTTAGTAGTTTAGAGTCTAGTTTATTAAAGCTAGAGGCTGTAGGTTTAATTCTACCTTTTATTTCTTTTTACTTTTATTTTTAGTTTTTTTTAATAGACTAATAAAAGGCAAGGCTCCCTTTAGTTTATAGGGGTCTAGACTTTTACTTTTTTAGTAAGCAAGTAATATAGTAAAACACTAATATAATACTATTACTACTATAATAATACTTTTACTTCTTTTATTTATATATTATATACTAAACCTATTCCTTTACTAACTCTATTAAGCCTAATATTACTATAGAAGTATTCGGTAATCTTAATACTAACCTTAATACCCTTATACTTATGCTTATTAATATTAATATTATTATAAAAGTAATATAAATATTAAAAGTAGAATTATATAAGATAATAAAGTATATTAGTTTTAAGCTTTATACTTTAGTACTTATAACTTAGTATAAATATATTTAAGATATTTAAAAAAGAAATAAACTATAGTATTTAAACGTTTTATACTATAAGGTTTTTAATAATATATTATTTAAGTTATATAAAAGTATAATAAGCTTTATAAAAAAAATAATAGGTTTAGATAATACTAAATATAAGTTATAATATATAACTACTTACTTAAGTACTTTTAACTTATTATTTAGTTATATTTAACTTACTTAAGTTACTATATAAATAGATACTAATAAAAAGTAAGTAATTACTTTATTAAAAGTAAGTATTATTTACTTTACTTTATATAAAAACTATAATTAACTATATAACCTAGGTTTAAATTAAAATAGTTCTTAAGAGTTTTACTATTTTTTAAAAAGAATATAACTCTTAAATAGACCTATATATATTTAGAGTAAAAATTAAATTAATAGTTTAAACTTTTATAAATTTAAGTTTAAAAATAACTTTTTAATAACCTAAACTAATAGCTTTTAGTATTTAATACTAAATACTATTAGTCTATTAAAAAGAACTAAAAATAAAAGTAAAAAGAGACAAAAGGCAGAATTGAACTTACAGCCTCTAGCTCTAATAAGCTAGACTCTAAACTGCTAGGTCAACTACCAATAGTGGAATATACTACTTTAAATGTCTCTTATTAACCCCTCTAAAGTGCTTGTGGCCAACCACAACTCTCGTAGCTAACTACAGTACCCGTAGCCAACTATAATAAATACAACTAACTACACGCAGGGCCTAGAGCCACTTAGCTAAACTATACGTAACGTACTAAACCCTAAAAGGACTAGTACCTTAGAAGCTAGGCCTAAAGGGTAAAGCACTAGGCCTATAAAAAGTAGAACTCCCCCTAGTCTATAGGGGTCTAGACTTCTATTTTCTTAGTAAGTAAGTAATATAGTAAAACACCAATACAACACTATTACTACTATAACAATACTTTTACCTCTTTTATTTATATATTATATACTAAACCTATTCCTTTACTAACTCTATTAAGTCCAATATTACTATAAAAGTATTTAGTAATTTTAATACTAACTTTAATACCCTTATACTTGTACTTATAGGTTATAAGTCTAGTTTATTAACTAACCTAACCTTCCCGACTAATTATAAGAGTTTATTTAGACCTACTTATTTAATAACTAACCTTATTTTAACTATAAGAGACTAAAATCTATAACTAATACTTGTAAATTACCTACGATTTAAGTTTCTAAGTAACTAAAAAACCTAGTTTTTAAAAAATTCTCAAATTATTTAACCTTTTTTAATAAATCCTTAATAAATCCTTATATATACCTACTATAGTAAATAAATTTTTAAATACTATTTGATTAATATAACTTATATAAAAATTAAAATTATAGTAGCTCTTACTATCTAGTTTAATTAATAAAAGCTACTATAAGTTAATATTAATAACCTTAAAGTTATAGACTTTAAGTTTATTAACTATAATAAACTAACTAAAATAGTTAAAACAAATATAGTAAGACTTTATAGTTTTAACTATTTATTTAAACTACTTAGTTAGCTATATAATAAGTAGTTTATTTTTATTATTTTAAAAAAATAACTCTTAGGTTTTTAAGAGTCTATTTAGTTTTAGTTTTTTAAATAAAAGAAACTTTAAACTTATAAAATATAAATAAAATTACTATTTTAAAGCTAAAAGGATAATTAAATTATTAAGTATAGTTTTTAAAATTCTATATAGTACTAGCTAGTAAAGATCTAGTAATAGATCTTACTAAACTACTAAATAATAAGAATAAAAATCTAAATAATAAAATATTGGGTTATATAAGACTTTTTTATAAAAATAGCTTTTTAAGAGTTATAAAAAACTCTAAAATAGCTTTAGAAGTTTAAAAAAGCTTAAAAAAGCTTAAAAAAGCTATATTAACTAAAAGGATTTATAAATAAGTTTTTTACTTATAAAGAGTTTTTTAATACTACTTTTAAAGACTTTAATATTCTTAAAGAATACTTTAATAAAGTTAAAGAGTTTATAAATAATTTAACTTTAAATAACTTAACTTTATTTAAATAAGTAATTATAACTTAGGTTTTAAATAGTTTAAATAACTCTTATAAGGGGTTTATAATTAATATAACTTAATTTTTAAAAAAAGACTTAAAAGCCTATACTATTAAGTCTTTATTTACTAATTTATTAAATAAATTTAAAAAAAAGAGTAATAATAACTCTATATAATTCTTTAAGTTTTAAATTAAGTTTAAAAAAACTACTAAACTCTAAAAATAAACTAAGAGTTAATACTATAACTACTATAAGAAAACCGGCTATATAAAGAATATTTATGGATTTTTACATCTTAATAAAACTCCTAATTAGTTTAAAAGAATATTAAAAAATAACCCTTTTATAAATAATAAAAAGAAAAAAAGAGTTAAAAAATAGAATAAAAGAAAATAATAAGTTAATATAGTTATTAATAATAATTCTAACTCTTTTAATTTATTAAAAAAAGTTATAGTTATTTTAAACTTAATAAATATTAACTTAGTAACTAAAGAAAACTTAGATTTTAATATAGAATTTAAAAATATAAGAATTAGCTTTAAAACCCCTATTAATATAGATTTTAAAACTAATAACCTATTACTAAGTAAGTTAATAAAACAGTTAAATAAAGAACTTTTAGATTTTTTTACTTATAAAGAAAAATAACTATTTTATTTAAACTTAACTATAATAATCTATATAACTAATAATCTATCTTTACTTAATAATATTAAAACTATTAAAACAAAAGTTAATTAGAGTAAAGTAAACTATCTTTTTATTTATAAAAAGGGTAATTTAACTACTATAATAAATAATACTCTTTATATTATAAAAAATATTTATTATATACCTAAACTAAGTATTAATCTCTTAAGTTAAACTAAACTTATTAAAATAAGTATAGCCTTAATTTACTATAATAAGCCTATACTATACAATATAATTAAAAATAAAGTCCTTTTAGTATAAATAAAGAAAAACAACCTCTACTTTTTTAACTTTAATATAAATAAAAAAGTAATTAATATAATAAAAGACACTATAAAAGAGTTTTAAAGTTAGAATCAAACCCTAAACCCTAATATTAATATAATAAAGCTATAGTATAACTAATTAAGCTATATAAACTAGTAATCTTTACTTACTATTCTAGATTAAACTAAAATTATATATAAAAGGGCTACTGTAGAGGTATTTTATAAACTACCCTATAAGGCCTATTTAAAAGAAAAATTTACTAATACTATAAATAAAAAGTCTAGTAATTATATAAAAGACTACCCTTACTTATATAAAATTACGTTAGACTTATATAAGTTAATTATACTTAAAATATATAATAATTATAAATAGTTTATACTATTTATAGATAAAAAGACCCGTTTTATATAGAGTAAATTATTAAAAATAAAGGAATCTAAAGAGGTTTTTACTACTTTTAAGGAATTTAAATCCTTAGTTAAAAATAATAAAAATAAGTATAAAATTAATTAATTTAATATAGATAGTAGTAAAGAGTTTAATAATAAAACAATAAAAACTATATATATAAAGAATAGTATAACTTATAATATAAAACCACTTTATACGTATAAGCCTAATAGTATTATTAAAAGAATAATACGTAATATAATAAATAAAGTAAAAGCTATATTAATAAACGCTGATGTTAACTTTAAACTATAGGGAGAAGCTCTTTTAGTAGCTATATATCTATATAATAAAACCCTATATAAGTTAATAACTTATAAAATACTATATAAAGTTAAGAATAATACAAAACCCTCTTTAGATTATATAAGGGTCTAGGGGAGTATTTGTTACTATAAAAACAAAAACCCTAATATTAAAAAGCTTAATAATAAAACTAAAAAGGGTATAATTCTTAATTATAGTAATAATACCTATAAAATATAGGATTTAAAAGAAAATAAAGCTCTTTAGTCTAGAGACGTTAAAGTATTTAAGAATATCTTTATAAAAGATACTAATAATAATAATTAAAAACTATTTATACTAAATAAAATAAATTATCTATAATTTAGTATAACTAAAAGTAAAAAAGAATCTTAAAGTAATAGTTTTTTTTAAGATAGACTTAAATTATAATAATATTAATAAAACTAATAATAATAATAATAATAATAACTTTAAATTAACTATAAAAATCCTCTATATAGATAAAAAGATCTGGGAAAGCTATAAATATATTAAAAATTAAGAATATATACTATTTATAATAAAAGACTACCTATCTCTAAATATAATATCCACTATTAATAACTTAAAGGATAAAATCTCTTATATACTAAGTATTAATAATTTAAATAAACCTACTATATATAAATAAGTTTTAAAATCTAATAATTTATAAAACTAAATCTAAACTATATATAAAGAATTAAATATATTAACTAAATTAAATACTTAAAGTATTATTAAAAAACTACAATCTATTCAACCTCTAAAAGGTAGATAGGTTTATAAAAAAAAAGTTAATAGTAATATTAATTTATATTTTTTTAAGTAGTATTTTATATAGACATTTTTATAAGTTGATTTAAAAAGAATATATTATAGCTATGTATTATTAAGTAGTGTAATAAATAAAAGTATTTAATAGGGTATATTTAGTAGGTTTAACCCCTTCTAGCTCTACTAAGTAGTCTTGAGTAGAGTTTAGTAGGGCGTATATACCTTAATACTTCTACTTACCTACTTTTTCTACTGTGGTGGTAGATATAGACGTGGATATAAACGTACTAGTGATAACAACGATGCTATTACTGATAGGCGGCGCTGAATGGCGCGACTGATATATTGAAATAAACCTTTACTTATGTGAACCTTTAGCTAGATCACGGGCACTGTAATATACTATAGGGCCTAACGAGCCCTAGTAGCGTTTATAATTAAAAAAAAAGGTACTATAAGTAAGGCTTTTATTAATTTCTCCCGTTTTCTATATTCCTATATACCCAAGAATCCTTTAAAGTAATAAAATAGTAAAAACTACTATAAATGCAAAAGTCCCCTAGCTATAGAATACTAAATACTATAACCTAGTCTCTATAGTTAAGAATAATATTAAGTAGTTTAGTAACGTAGTTATATAGCTTAGTATTAATACTATTAATATATAGTATAGCTAGTTAGTTTAATTCTTAAATATAAAAATCTAAATTACTATTTTTAGCTTTTACCTTTTTTAAACTAGTAGTAATAGAGGTTAAATAAGAAATATTAGAATGGACTTATTAATTAATTTAATACTAAATTAGATTTGAAATTTACTGTTTTTAAAAGATAATTAATACTACTTTAAGTAAGTAATAGAGGTAGTAACAATAACTATAGATCCCCTAGAGTCTATAAGAGACTAGTACGTTTAACGAGGTATAGTAAAACATTTACTAATAAGTATAGGGAAAAGTAGTTCAATTGGGTTAATTAGTTATAGTACGGTTTATAATAATAGTGTATTAGTTATAAAGGGATTTAATAGTTAAGGGAAGGGATAGTTTAGTTTAGATTAGATTTAATAGGTTTAAAGGAATGGTTTATTAAGAAGGTGTTAGTAGTTTTAGTAGTATTAATAGTATAATTAGTAGTTAAAATTAATTAAAAATACTTATTACTTTAAATCTATAGAAGCTGTGTTATAGTAGGTGAATTTGAGTACTGTTTATTAGACAAAAAAAATTAACAAAGTAGGTAGCTAGACGGCTATTTCTATTAGATTATGTGGCTTAGAGCTGCTGGTATACTATAATGTATAGGCGGATTTTAGCGTTTAAGGTGGCTAATAGCCGCTCTAGAGTAACGTTTTGCTAGCTCCAAAGGCCGTAGCTGCGTTTAGGGGGTTTAAAGGCCTATAGTGCTGTTAAAGTAAAAAACGCATTAAGGGCCCTTAAAGTATAGCTTTATATATATATAAATATATATAAAATTTAATAATTAAAAGTCTTATTCTACTACCCCCTTTACTATATATAATTAATTATTTTTAAACTACTCTATTAAATACAAAAGTTACTATAAACGTCCTTTTAACCCCTTAAAAAACTATCCTTAATAGCTTAACTACTTAGTACCTATAACTCTATAACTTTTAAGTACTTATAAATACCCTTAACGCGTAGGAAGCTTTTAACTTAACTTTTATAGATCTAGAGCCCTTTATTAATAATACTCTACTCTAAAAGCTGTACTTTAGTAACTACCTAAAGTTTATTACTTACTATAGCCTTAAGTTAAAAACCCTTTGCTTTTAAACTATAGGATCTAGAGTAGATAAACTTACTACAAACCCTCTTTTTTAAGCACCTCTAAAAAAGAACCTCCCGCTCTTGTTTAGAGTAGTAGACTATTACTACGTTAAAATAATAACTAAACTCTCTAAAAAGGCCCTTAAATACTATATTAACTCTTTATCCCTATACTATACTATAAAAGTAATATACTAAAAACAAAAAAAAACTAAAAATACTATTATTCTTTAAATATAGAGTACTATTATTAAAAAGTTTAGAATTTAGTACTACTTAAGTACTTTAAAGTTAGTAGTTTAGATTTAAAACCTCTATAAATACTTTAAACTTATAAAAAATATATACTACTAATATACTAATTAACTTTATATTAACTACCTTACTATACTCTATAATAAATAACTTATAATAAAAACTACTATAACTAAATAATTTATAATATAAGTTAACTATATATATAAAAGTTATACTATTAAACTTAAAGTAGTTTATAAAAAAGATTTATAAATTTATAAACTACTTTACTCCCTTAACTATTTACTACTTTAATTTTAAATTAAAAGCTGTTATATAATAATAAGTAATAACTAAAATAACTATAGTTTTAATAAAACTATTACTAAAATAACTACTATAATTAAATAAATACTAGAGTCTATAGAATACGGGAGAAGTGCGTAAGGCGCCTTTACTATTAATAAAGTAGCTCTTTATAGCCCTCTTAAGTGCTTTAATAGCTATAAATATAATAATACTAACTTAAAAAAATTATAAAATAAAACTTTATTAGTATTTCCTACTCCCTTTACTCTATTAGCCCTTTCCTACTTAGTATACTCTATATACTACTACTTTAAAAATTACTTTTATACCTTTCTAAAGCACGCGTATAACGGGTAGAAGCTACTTAACTACTACTATAAAAGAGCTAAAAAGAACCTTATAAATAATAAATAGTTAATCTAGTACGTTAAAGAGATTTAAAGCTAGTAACTATATAGTTACTATATAAAGAGTATTAAGTATTTACCTATAGCGTTTTAAGTTACTTAATACAAGGGCCCGTTACTATATCCCCTTAGGGACTCCTACCTCCTTAACTCTAGTACGTCTATTTATATTTTTAAAAATAAATAATAGTTTAGTAACTTTTAAGTAGCTAATATAAGTAATTATTTATAAACTAACTTTAAGCCCCTTATAATTAAAAAATATAAAAATATAAGTATATATATTATATTAATTAATAGTAAATAATTTAGTTCATACTTATATAATATTATATTATATATATTTATAGTAACTAACTTTATTTTTTATAACTAACTCTATAAGTACGGGTACTAGTAGGATAAGTACCCTAAGTAGTACTTTATACTATATAAATTTAATTACTCTTTTTTTAACTTTATTAAAACTATATATAACTAAAGAGTATTAAAGTATAATAAACTTTCTAATAAGGCGCTTATATATAAAGACTCTATATAGGCTATTTAGTATACGTATACTCTATACTATTAAACAAAGTACTCTTAATAAAAATAAAGATCTTTAAAAGGCTCTAAAAAAACGTAGTACTAGTAGCTTAGCTACTCTAGCCCTAAACTACTCTAGTACCTTTCCTTATTAGCCTACAGCATCTAAATCTCTATCACCCCTAAAATAGTACCTAGTAATACCCTTTTAAGTTATAATACCTATAGTATTAGTAAAGTAAGGTGAATTATTAACTATAAGCTATAGGAAAGTAATGTATATACCCACCCTAGTAAGTATATTATATTTAACTTCTACCTATATACTAAAAGCTATAGTAGGTTTATATCTATATTAGTATTTACTAACTATATTTTATAGTACTTATAAAACTACTACTTATATAACTATAGTATAAAAATACTTACTAAAGTCTTTAAAAAGTTTATTTTACTCTTAAAGGTCTAATACAACGTTAAAATACTTACTTTTAAGTACAATAGTAAAATTAAAAAGTACTACCACTTTATAAATAACCTCTAAAGGTACAGTAAATACATTAAACTATCTACTTTATATATACAAAATTAAAATAATAGTACTAAGTATATTAATACTATAATCAAAATAAAGGCTTAAATAATATATAAAAGTGGTAAGTTGCTTTATAAAGTATAGCTTAATATCTATAAAGTAGCGACCTATCTTTATAACCACACACCTTAAGTAGCCCTTAATTAAAAAACCCCATATAAAGCACTCTACTAATAACTCTATAGTAACAAAACTATAAAACTAAGCCTTACGTACCTAAGATTATATAGGTATAAGGCGTATACCCTCACAGCCGCTGCACAGCTTAAAAAAAAGCGTTTTAACTACCTTTATAGCCATACCTTTATAGGCTTTTTTATTAACTATATATCTATAAATTAGTATTAAATATAAAACCCTATAACTAAAAAAATTATTATTATATATAACATTATATTTAATAAAAAAAATACTATAATAATAACCTAAATTTATTTACTAGTAACTATAATAACCTTAACCTTTAAACTATTACTAAATAAGTTTAAAAGAGCCTTACTATAACTAGTAAAACTAACTCTTAAACGTAGCTCCGCCTATCCTTACTAAGTAAAAAAAATAATAAAGTATCCCCTTTTATAAACTCCTTTAATAACGTTTTTAATAAACTTAACTTAAATAATACTACTCTTAATAATAATAAACCCTATAACTATAAATACTCCTCTACTTACTTTAAACTCCTATTTACCCCTCTTAACTTACTTATTTTATTCTTTTAAGTACTAATTAAAAAAAACTAATACTTAAAAAGGTAAATTATAACTAAATTAGTAAATAAAAACCTTTTCTTTATAAACCCTTACTAGTCTATATTTATAACTAAGTCTATAAACTAAACTACCCTAGTAGCTTATATACCCCAGTATAAATAAACGTTTTATAAAACTACTTTTTTAACTAGTACCCTATTATTATTTTAAAATACTCTATAGTAAAGCTACTTTTAAACTAGCTACTTAGTCACTTATAACCTATTAAAGGGGACTCCTAGTATCTAATATACTATAAGAGTATCTTAAAATACAGATATTAAATACTTTAATAGTAAGATTTAACTATAAAAAGGGGTTATAAGTACTTAAATTTTATTAAATAAGTATAAAGCACTATACTAACTATAGACTAAAGTTCCTACTCCTAGTACCCTCTAGTAAAAGCTCTAGCCCCTACCTATGTTTTATTTAGAAGTATTAGTTTACCCTTATGTAATTTTAATATAAATAGCTAAAGCGAACTATTTATAAAGCTATTATAAAACTAACTCTTAAAAAAAGGTTCTTAAAAGTACTACTAATAGCTTTTAGATCCTAGAATACTATTAAATATATATATATAAATTAAATAAATACAAAAAGCTTTTTAAAATTAAAGTACACTTTATTATATATAATAACTAATAGCTAAAAAATAAGTAAAATACCTATACTTTAATACTTATTAGTATATTATTTTAAATACTTATAGCTATTATAAACTACTTTAATTTTAAACTTCTATAATATAATATAGTAAATACATTTATACGGGTTCTACTTAATAAAAACGTTTATATATAAATACTCCCTAAATATTAAAAGCCCGGGTATATCCTTAAGCTTAATAAAGTACTTTATAGTCTATACTACTCTCTACTCCTATAGTAATACTATTTAAAAGCTAGTTTAAAAGAACTTAGGCTAAAGTGTGTAGTAGATAAAAATTACTATTAAATACACAACTATATTATCTTTTTTTTCTATATTAATAACTACGTTCTATACTTCCCCTTTAAATACCATAAAAAGGCCCTTTTACTTATAAAAGTACTTTAAAAGTAATACTTTTTTAAAAGTAGTAAAAACTTATAATAGTTTTTAAAGATTAAAGTTATCTATAACTATACTATAAAGTACCTTTAACTCTTATAGTTTATCTATATTAATAAAGTTATTAAGTACCTAAAAAGATAAAGCCTATAAATAAAATAACTATATACTTTTTTAATTTAATTACTTAAATTACTTCCTTATAAAGACTCTATTTTATATATAGATATTAATTATTATTAAAGTAACATTAGTTTAATTATATATAGTATAATAATAATAAAGCTAGATATAGCCCTTATAATAAACTATTTTATACACTTTAACTATAACTCTAGCTCTAAGTACTTTAAAGAGGTGGAATAAGTAATTAAATACCTTTCTATAAAGTACACTTTTTACTTTAAATTTAACTATAAAAAAGGTAGCCTTAATAATAGTTTAATAATTACTTTAAATACTAGTTTTACTAATAATATACTAAACTATAAAAGCTTTTAAGTATTTATAATTAAACTTTTTAATAACCTTATTAAGTAGTAAACTAATAAATAAAATACTATAACTATATTAATAACTAAAACTAAGTTTTTTATTCTTTCTTAAGTAGCTAAAGAGGCTATTTTTATAAACTATTTAATAACTACACTTTATATAAACTTTAGTAAATAGACTTTTAGTACTACTCTTACTCCTAATACTACTATATTAAGTATATATATTTAATATAATAATTAATAAACAATTTATCTTATTAATAAAAAAACAGTTTAACTATATATAAAACTTTACTATATTAATATTTATAACTACTAGCTATATTAAAAAACTTAAAAAGGCTATATTAAAGTTAAATATTAGTCTATAGTATAGTTAATAGTAAATAGTTTTATAAAGCCACTTACTAGTATCTACTTTAAACTCTTTCTTAAATAACTTAATATAGTAGATTAAATAACTTAACTTTAAGTACTTTATAATACTAAACTTTAAAGTAAATACTATAAAAGCCTTAACTTTATTAATAAAGAGTAAATAAAAGGGATTATAGCTTTTAAGTACTCTAAAAACAGTATTACTCTTCTTACTATAGAAATAAAGGTTTAATAAAAATAACAGAACTACTTAAAATAAAGACTTTAAAGGAATTATAGTTCTAAAAAAGTAAGCTATATAAAAATAATTATAGAGTAGTTAAAGTATAGTTAGTACGTAATTTTATTTATAATTAAATTTAATAAGGCCCTTAAGAAGCCTTTACTAAAGAGGTATATTAAATTATATAGCTTAAAACTATTAGTATACTACGATGTATAGGTGGATTTTAGCGTTTAAGGTGGCTAATAACTGCTTTGGAGTAACGTTTCGCTAGCTCTAAAGGCTATAGCTATGTTTAGAGGGTTTAAAGGCCTATAGTGCTGTTAAAGTAAAAAACGCGTTAAGGGCCCTTAAGGTATAGCTTTATATATATACAAATATACATAAAATCTAATAATTTCCTAGAGTACGTGGCCTGTAGGCTGTTAGTTATTCTAATAGTAATATTAATACTAAAGCTAAAAAACTTAATAAATATAAGGCTTATTAGGTAGTATAGAGTTATAATTAATATATAAATATTAATTACTTAAAAACCTTTAGTACTACTTATAAACTTAAATTCTATAAACTATTATTCTTAATAGCTATATAAAATAACTAGGATATTAAATAATATAATATTACTAGTACGTTTATATATACTAATATTAATAAAGAGATATATATCTAATTACCTACTAGTTTTTCTAATAATAATAATAATAAATTAATCTTTAATAAAAATTATAAAAATTCTAATAAAGAATTAGTCTATAAACTAAATAAAGCCTTATATAGCTTAAAACAAAGTTCTAAACTATAGTATAAGTATTTAAAAGATATACTTAAAAAAAAGACTTTAATATAACGCCTTATAATAAAGCTATTTTTATACTTAATAAAAAAAGAGTTAAAACTATTATAGCTTATTATATAGATAACTTTTTAGTTATTACTCTTAACCCTAAAATTACTAATAGTATAATTAATAATATTTTTAAAGAGATTAATATAAAACCACTAGGGGTACTTAAAACCTTTTTAGGAGTTAAAGTAAATATAAATAGGGAAAATAAAACCCTATTTCTACATCAACCTAAATATACTAAAAAACTACTAGTTAAATATAATAAAACCTACTTATATAGATATTTAACACTTATAAATAATAATATAAAATTAGTAGAAAATACAGGTTAAGCTACTAAAAAAAAAATAAAACAATTCTAATAAGAAATAGACTCTTTAATATATTCTACTTTAAAAGCCAGGCTAGATATAGCCTTTATAGTTATATTATTAGCTTGTTATATAAGTAATCCTTCTAAGGAGTATTTTATTACTCTAGACTAGTTATAGAGATATTTAAATAAATTCCCTAACCTAGGAATTTTATATAACTACTTTATTAAATTTAAAATAATAGGATTTTTAGACTCTAATTAGGCTAAAGATCTTAATAATAAAAAATCTACTACTAACTATTTATTTTACTTAGAATTTTATAATATAATTAATTAAAATACTATATAATAAAAAACAGTAACTTTATCTATTTATAAAGTTAAATATATAGCTTTTATTAAAGCTATTAAAGAAGCTATATATTTATATAACTCTTATAATTATATATTTAAATCTTTAAACCTTAAAAGTCTAAATAAACCTAAGATTCTTATAGATAATAAAGTAGCTTAAAAACTAACTAAAAATCCTAAATTTCATAAAAAGGTTAAGTATATTAATATTAAATATCACTTTATAAAAAATACAATAATTAATAATAAAGCTTCACTATTCTACGTATCTACTAAAAATAATTTAACTAATATTTTAACTAAGCCTATAGGTAAAATAATATTTAATAATTATATAACTACTTTAAATATAGTAAACTATAAAGGTTTTTTATCTTCTCTTAAAAATAAAACTAAAATAAAAAAGAATATAAATCTATTAAAGGATAAGTTAAAAATAAATAACTTATTATATTAAAAAAAAGTTTTCCTTATTAATATATATTTTCTTTTATTTTTACTCTAAATACTTTTACTTAAAAAAAAGGTTTTTATAAAGTTTTTATATAAAAGTTTTTAATACTAAAAAAGTCTTTTAATATACTTTAAGAATACTAAAATCTATAATAAAATTAAATTAATATATATTTTAAGGGGGGATATTAGTTTATTAAAAAGAACTAAAAATAAAAGTAAAAAAAGATAAAAAGTAGAATTAAACCTATAGCCTTTAGCTTTAATAAACTAGACTCTAAACTACTAAGTCAACTACTAATAGTAAAATAAACCACTTTAAATATCTTTTATTAACTACTTTAAAGTACTCGTAGTTAACCACAACCCTTATGGCTAACTATAGTGCCTATAGTTAACTATAGTAAATACAGTTAACTACATATAGAGCCTAGAGCTACTTAGCTAAACTGTATATAACGTACTAAACTCTAAAAGAACTAGTACCTTAAAAGCTAGACCTAAAGGGCAAGGCACTAGGCCTATAAAAAGTAGGGCTCCCTCTAGTCTATAGGGGTCTAGACTTCTATTTTCTTAATAAGTAAGTAATATAGTAAAACACTAATACAATACTATTACTACTATAATAATACTTCTACTTCTTTTATTTATATATTATATACTAAACCTATTCCTTTATTAACTCTATTAAGCCTAATATTACTATAGAAGTATTCAGCAATCTTAATACTGACCTTAATACCCTTATACCTATACTTATAAATACTATACTACTTAACTATTAGTTTATTTTCTTAATTCTATATATAGCCTCTATAGGGACCTACTTAAGTACTTACTATAGTCTACTTAAATATAACTAATTAATTAAGGGCTAGCTATACTATAGTATACTTAACTACTAGTTACTACCTAGCTAAAATTTCCTAACTAATAAGACTTTTAGTTAAAATATCTATTTATTATCTTAATTAACTAAAAGCTAAGACTTATATTACTCCTAAGAATAGTACATTTCCTAAGGATAGTAGTAGCTAAAGAGTAACTATCCTTGGCCAATTACAAGTAGTGATTCCAAGGCTAACTCTACCTGGGCATTTCCTACTAAGGTAGGTACTAGTAGTACTGCCGCAGTAACGTGCCTAGGTACCTATTACAGTGTAGGTAAGTACCAAGTCATTCCCTGCGAACGCGCCCAGCAGGGATGCGAACGTGCGCTCAGCGAGTGGTGTCCAGCACTCAACCGCTGTGGGCTGCCACGGCACCAGCAACTGTAGGCACCTAGTTCCTGGCGTCGGCTGGTTTCCACGGGAATGGTAGGCGCGGCCTGCCAGCTGAGAGGCCTTGCGAGCAGAACCTTCTCCTTCCCATCTCGAGCGCCATCCGAATCGCAGCCACCATCACCAGGTACCACCACCGCTATTGGCAGCAGCAACCAATATACAGGACGTTTTTGGGTTGGTAGGAAACGTTTGTTCTATCCCATTGAACCGCTTCCGACGCACGACTGCAAGGCTCTCAACGTCTTTCTCCAGCGACAGACTTCCGCCATCATCGACATTCTCGAGCACTCAAGCCCCTCTTCTCTATACTGTTGCTACAGCTACCAACGATCACGTTCGAGTCCTCGTCAATAGACACACCACCTTGCCACAAACACAGTTATCTACGTCGTCTTTCAGGCTTCGCTGCGATCGGTGCAAACAATCCCGCTGGGCCTTCCCGCCGTCGTCGTGAATGCTTGGCGTTAAAGTCATGTCTTCTCCATGGAAGCACCAGCCCGAGCAAGTTGCAGACAAGGTTTTGAAAAGAGCAGAAGTAAGCAAGGCAAGTTGGAAACTTCCATCACCTACAGGCGGCGTGGCCTAACAGCAGATTTGCTTCACAGATAGCTAGAAGACTACAAAACCGTCTCGCCCTTGCCCAATTCAAGACCAAGCATGGCTGGGAAGATCTTACCCTCGACACCATCGAACCTAAGTACGAGGAGGAGTTGCGAAGAAAGCGTCTGTGTGAGGGTGACATGCTGTCCGACTCCTCGTCTAGTGCCTCCGACCTGCCGTATCCCTCGAGGACGCTCATGAGTTCTCCGCTAAAGGCACCTCTCTTCTCGGATGCCATCGGGTCGAGCAACGGAAGTTCCGGCCACCGCAAACGTACATACTTGGCCTCGTTCGACTATGTCTCGTCAAGTCCCAGCAAGCGTTTCAGATCTTCTCCCACTCCGCAGAAGGTCGCTCATGTCCATTCTTCATGGAAAGCAGATCGTCAGCTGGCGCAGTCGTCTCCTATCAAGCCCAGAAGGCAGCAGCACTTTACTACATCGACAGGGCCTGATGTTTCTTTTTTCCAGGGAGCTCGGAGGCTGGCGGATGATCTCGTCTCGCCTAATTTTGCTGCAAACTCGGACGACGAGGACGATCTCGTGCCCACGCAATCTTTCAGGTCCAACTTGCGCTCGTCGCCACCCACCACGCCTCCGATGCGCAACCGCCAAATTCCGAACCGTCGTAACAGAGACAGGCATGCGGGCGCGAGCCAGGCCAAGACTGGAGAGGAGTGCGCTGATCTCCTGCTGTATCTTGCTGCCTCGCCGTCGCCTGCGGTCAAGACGAGGATGGAACCGCCTCCATCAACACCGCCATCGAAGGTCGGCCGCGATATGGCCCTTCCTTCGTCTCATATGACAACGCCTGGCGGTGGTAACCTATTCCCGAACACCCCTGGGCAAGGTTTTGACTTTGCCGAATTTGTCAACATCACACCAAGCCCTGCCCAGAAGCCGTGGAAAACTCCTGTCGCACTATCATCCACGAGGACTCCAATCAACTCGGCGAGAAGACGCCTAACATTCGACGAGCCTTTGGCTTAACCTCAGGATCTCCGTATGCTCTCGCCAATCTCCTCTTCCAAGTCATGCCAGAAAACAGCGGTGGTAATCCAAGGCACGACACACGATGCGGAAACATTTTGGGAGCTTAGACTCGGTCGGGCGTGGCTCGCAGCCTTGCCCCGGGAACATCACGTAACATTGCATGGGGGGGGGGGGGGGGTAAAAAAAATTCCGCTGCGTTCTATTTTGCTTTCAACCATGATAAACCTGCGGTTGTCGTTGTATCCAGAAATTCTTGCGCCGTGCGCAACGCACTGTTTTAAAAAACTTCGAATTTTCGCCGTTCAACCTCATTGGAAGTTCACCTGGAGTGAGCCATGGTTTCCTAGTACTTGGTTTCAACGCAATACGTATTCCCCCTGTCCCCCGCTTCTTTTGAGAGGGAGAGGGGTTTTGCAGTCTGTCTGCGTGTTCAGGATGTATTTGATCAGCAGGTCAAGTAGCAGTCTGTGTACAGTGTAGATGCTGGTTCACGCGGTCGCTTGTGCCGTGTTAATCACCAAGGTGCTGACGCGACGCGTTCTTGACGCGCTCGTGTCGCGATTGTGGCGCGTTGATGACGCGACAGTTTCGCACTAATATCGCGTCGCTGCAAGCTCACTAGACGGACAAATTTTACACGTCATCAACCCATATGTAGGCACACTGGCCCTTTAGATTTAGCTACGAAAAAAAAGTCTCGGAGGACTACCTAGCTATTGCTTGCCATAAATTGCAGGATCCCTTGCTTCACGCCTTCGGGACTCGGCTCATTAGCGCAGACGTCTGGCTCCATGTCGAATGTCCTCCTTAGATAGTCCCTTGTTGTTGGCCCAATGGTGGCAATGAACGTCTTCCGCTCCTTCAATCTTTCTTTCGTCACCTTGCCGGTCGCCTCATTCAGCATCCCTAGGCCCCGCAACATATCGTCGCAGCCTGTCGGAGAAAAGACAACCACCCATCGGACCGCTCGGGTCTCCGTGGCTTGGAGAAGGTTGGCAAAATCCCGAGAGAATGACTTCATAATCCCAGTGCCATAAACGACAACCTCATCAACCTGAATTCGCCTATCACTGGCAAGGCTGGGATCCATGAGCGTCTTCGGCACGATGTCTCTTCGTTGCTCGCCGACGAGGAACAATAAGGGGGGTTTGACCTGTCTGGACTGGTGCCATTGACCGTAGTGATCGAGGATAAACTTCGCCAAGGCGTCCCCATTACCCGTGTGCTCCCCAAATATCTGGAGCGGGGGTTCTTGACAGACAGCCTTGAGCGCACGCGTGGTAGCCGGTCCAACACTATAGATCGGTACATCCTGGAGATGGGGCCAACCCATTCCAGCATCTGACGAGACGATTAGCGTGCATTTAGCTATTGACTAAACCTGCCCAGGCCCTGCGCTTTCAGTAGAAGTCAAGGCTCCATTGAAGGCAAGAGCGTCCCGGACAGTATATAAACTAACCCGGCCTGTCATCGATCAACTTCGTAAAAGCCTCCACGGCGCGCTGCGATGTGAAGATGAGGCCTCCGTAAGAAGCATCCGACCCCACATGGATGGCGCGCCGGTGCAGCAATTCCCTCAACGTCGTCATTCCCGGCTCATGGAAGTTGTGATGCAAGACCGGGACGAAGGTCGGCTCGAATGCATGACCGTTTTGAGGGGAGGAAAAGATATCCTCGTACGAGTCCCCAGGAGTCGACTTGGTCTTAAGCAGTAAGACTGGCACGTTTGCCCCGGTAGACGAAGAGGGCAGTGCCATGGTCAGGATAACAAGGCGATTCCACGAGAGCAGCGAAACCAGTAAAAAAGTTGAAAATGTGGGAGAAACAATTGTACGCGATTTATCAGTCCAGCAATAACCTCGCTCAACAGATTAGTAAATATCACGTAATTAACTAAATCAAACATATTTCTACTCTACTTAAGTAAGAGACTATATACTAAGTAAGATAAAAGATTATTTTATAAAATTATACTTTACTACTAATATTTAAATTTAAAACTTTAATTATTTTATTAAGTTTAAATTTAAAATTATATTTAAAATACTATAAATTATATTATATAACTTATATTAATATTAAATTTAATAGATAAACTTAATAAGTACTACTACGAGCTATTTAAGTAAGTACTTTACTAGCTTATTATAAGTCTAGTATAGTTATATACTATTTTTATTTTAAGTATCTAGTTACACTAATAGCTCAATTAGGTGGCCAAGTTCACGACACTAAATATAGAACATAATTTTCTATCCAACCTAGTAAGTCTCTGAGGTCCGTTGCAGTCGTACGGAGCATCTCTATGGCCTGGGGCTTCAAAAGTAAAGCACGCCGGTATCTGCAATACCTATGTAGATAGGATGCGAAGGTCGGTAATATATCACTGTATCGCCTGTGCCTCCAGGCACTTCCTGCCATCGTCTCAGATAAGAATTAAAGCCTGGACCCCATACGGGTGGTCCCGGGGTACTGGAGTTTCCAATACTACAAAATGGCCATTTTTACCTCTTATTACTCTGTATTCAACCTACTTGTAGCATGATAAAAGGTACCTAGTCACATAGGTGCCGAAGTAGACCGAGCCTTGAGACTGATTTCTAGCTTACAAATCTCATCAGAAGCCCACAACTGGGAATTTGAGATTGCACGGCCATTATCAGCCCAATTGAGCCTGTCCTATCAGGTAAGTAACCTTCCCACCCTCACCAATCTCTCTTATTGGGCCGCCGTCTTCTGTTCCGTTGCTCATTCCACAGCAGTGACGCAGGCGAGCATGGCCGACAAAGAGCAGGTTACCAGCCCAGCTGCAAGCGAAGAGCCGCCTACGCCGCTTCCCAAGGGAGTGGTCTTGGGCAAAGACGGAAAGCCGTGAGTGCCTCCGCCTTTCGCTTTATCTCTCACCCCATTTCTGGGTCGGTCAGTTTTGCTAACGGGGGATTGATTGATCAGATGCCGATCCTGCTCTTCCAAAAGTGCCTTCTCCAGCTGGGCAACCCACACAAACGCTGCTCTGAAGAGGACGACGAAGCCACCAGCGCCCGCCAATGATTGCCCCCCTGACGTGGAAGCCCTCGGACGCGGTACGTGGGCTCTTCTGCACTCGATCGCGGCAACATACCCCGAGAAGCCTTCGCCTGGCCAAAAGGAGGACCTGCGAGGCTTCATGAGGCTATTCTCAAGGCTGTATCCGTGTTGGGTCTGCGCCGAAGACTTCCAATCCTACATGGAAAAGGAACAGATCCGAGTGGAAGGCCGTAACGACTTTGGCAACTGGCTGTGCGAGGCTCACAACGAGGTGAACCGCAAACTTGGCAAGGACGAGTTCGACTGTAGCAAGTGGGAAGAGCGGTGGCGTAGCGGCTGGAAAGACGGCCGTTGCGACTAATGCCCTGATGTTTTATGTACAAATACCCGATGTATAGTAGTAGATTACCACTCCTCTAATCTCGCCCATACCAAATATACCCTGGGACTAGAAGCAACGCATCTAGACATCAACAGTTGGCAAAGCGGCGTTTTCTCGGCGTCGAATCAGATCCGCAACTGCGCAGACTTATTGCTAGGGCTGAAAGACGTAGTAGCATGTACAGTAAGATCCGGGCTGTCGTCACGAAGCACTAAGTAAGGGCTGGAAAACTTTGAGGAAGAATAGTATTGTGTTTCGACAGAAGAGAATATTTCCAACCAAAACGAAACAAAACTATGTGTATTTGTCCTACTTGTTCTGCTCATCAGACTTATTAGCACTCTCTTACTGATACATGAGTAGGTGCGCTAACGTGGGTAGGTATAGGGCCCGGTTGATGTTCAGCCGCAGCAAGGCCGAAACGTGGGACCCAGAATCAGATCATACTGGGCGGGGCCTTTCCGATGCTGCGAGACCTACCTGCGTACCTAGATTAGGTAGCTTGTTGAACTTTGCGTTTTCTGGCACCCTGTCGAAGCGGTCAGGAGGAAGACGGTGGCCGGGAAGCAGGGAGGTGCAAGCGGGCGCACACCCCACTCGTTATTAGAGACAGGGGAGATATAACGGTGGTGCATGATGACAGGCCGCTTGAGGTACTTCACCACGCTCTACCACACTGGACGGAGGCTTCCGGTGTAGTGGTGACAGCATCTTCGCATGGCGTGTTGCGTTACATCACCTTGGTCTGCGAAATCACGACCCATCAGCACCGGAGTCATCGCCTGCTGCTGCTCGGCCATGCCATGCCATGCGGCCGGGTCTGGATGGAAACGTCGTTGGCACACCCCACTTTGCTCACATCGCCTCTCGGTATTTCTGTCACTTTTTTGAACCCGCCCGACTTACCTTTCCATCGGCTGCTTTAGCTCGAAGTATGCCCGGACACGAGCTGCCGCCGCACATCGCCGATGATGCCTCTCATTCCGTGACCATGCCGCTGGTGGCCTGACTTTACCCTGGTGGCAAATCATCCGAGTGAAGCTGGCCGACTGCGGCTTCACCGAGCAAGTGCTAACAATATCGATATAAATCTTCCTACTGCCCAGGGTGATCACCATATTGCCAATGCCTCAGTTTCTCTCCAAAGACGCACCGTCAATCACCCGTAGCTGATCATCCCGCATCTTTGAGCGACAATTAACTATCACCATTCACGTCACGATCTCGACAGCCCCTCCTACGGTCACCAGACCATGACTGACATTCGAACACAGGGGCTAAAAGCGCCCATTGACGTTGCCGAATATCTCTTCAGGAGACTCCATGAGGTTGGAGTCCGCTCAGTACATGGCCTTCCTGGAGACTACAATCTCATCGCCCTCGATTACCTCCCTAACTGCGGCCTGAACTGGGTTGGCAGTGTCAACGAGCTCAATGCTGGTGAGAAGCAGCAGCATCATCAAACCGCATGCCGCGATGTCATACTAACATCCCTTCCCAGGATATGCTGCTGATGGCTATGCCCGGGTCAAAGGCATGTCCGCCATCATCACCACTTTTGGTGTCGGTGAGCTCTCGGCCATCAATGCCCTTGCCGGCGCCTTCTCCGAACATATCCCCGTCGTCCATATTGTTGGCTGCCCTTCGACTATCTCTCAGCGTAACGGAATGCTTTTGCACCACACCTTGGGTAACGGAGACTTCAATGTCTTCGCCAACATGAGCTCGGAGATTTCATGCGACATTGCTCGCCTCAACAACCCGGCCGAGATTGCCAATCAGATCGACCACGCCCTTCGGGAGTGCTGGGTTCGTAGCCGCCCAGTATATATCATGCTACCCACCGATATGGTACAGAAGAAGGTGGAAGGAGAACGATTAAAGACCCCCATCGATCTGAAGGAACCTGCCAACGACCTGATCAAGGAGGATTATGTCGTCGAGGTTGTTCTCAAGTATGTCCACGAGGCAAAGAAGCCCATCATGCTGGTGGATGCATGCGCCATTCGCCATCGCGTGTTGCCCGAGGTTCATGACCTTTTGGAGAAGGCCAAGATCCCTGTCTTCGTGACTCCAATGGGCAAGGGTGCTGTCAACGAGTCCCATCCAAACTATGGCGGTGTCTACGCCGGAAGTGCTTCCAATCCCGATGTCAAGGAAAGAGTCGAGTCTTCGGACCTCATTCTGTCCATCGGTGCTCTGAAGGTAGGTTCTTCGACCATCACACTTGATCCCCCAAGCTGACAGCCTCCCAGAGCGACTTCAACACGGCCGGATTCTCTTACCGGACGTCGCAGCTCAACACCATCGACTTCCACAGCACGCACACCACCGTTCGATACTCGGAGTATCCCGGCGTCACCATGCGAGGCGTCTTGCGCAAGGTCATTGATCGTCTGGACGTGCAGAAACTAAGCATAACGTCCGCTCCCATGGTATCCAATGAGCTCCCGGCCGGCGAGGAGGAGTCAACTCAGACCATTTCTCAAGCGTTTCTGTGGCCGAGAATCGGCAAGTATCTCCGTGAGAACGATGTTGTCGTCACCGAGACCGGCACCGCCAACTTCGGTATTTGGGACACCAAATTTCCCGCCGGGGTTACGGCGTTGAGTCAGGTACTGTGGGGGAGCATTGGCTGGTCAGTGGGCGCCGCCCAAGGCGCCGCCCTCGCCGTCAAGGACGCTGGGGAGGACCGAAGGACCATTCTCTTCGTCGGCGACGGCTCTTTCCAGTTGACGGCTCAGGAAGTGACAACCATGTTGCGTCACGGCCTAAAGCCGACGATGTAAGTTCTGCAGTGATCCCCAAGGTAGCTTTGATTTTGTCATTGACGCTGACATGGCTCTCGCAGTTTTGTGATTTGCAACGATGGCTTCACCATTGAACGATTCATACATGGTATGGAGGCCGAGTACAATGACATTGTGCAGTGGCAATACAAGGAGGTTGTGACTGTCTTCGGCGGATCTGACAAGACTGCCAAGAAATTCGTCGTCAAGACAAGGGACGAGCTGGAAAATCTTCTGACTGACGCGGAGTTCAACAACCCTACTGCACTGCAGTTTGTTGAGCTCTACGTTCCAAAGGAGGACGCTCCTAGAGCACTGATCATGACCGCCGAGGCCAGCGCGAAGAACAACGCAAAGGTTGAATAAATCAGAAGCTCCAGGCTTACAATAGACAAATGAATATAGTAGATTGTGTCACGGGGAAAAGGCATGGAGAGAAAAATATAATACCTTCCATAGACTTATTTTCTACTCTTGATATTAGTTCTTATATTAAATAATAAGTAATAAACTCTTTAAATTATAAGTTTTTCGTTATATATTATAGATAAGTTAATAAAATACTAGTATAGATATTATAGTAAGATATATTTTAATATTAATACTAAATTAATGGTTTATTGTTACTAAACCTTAATTTAAAAAGTATATAAACATAAGAGTTAAAAACTACATTTAAATTAAAATTGAAATTAAAATAATAGTAATAGTAATTAATACTATTGGGCGGAAACGTATTTTTTGTCGTAGTATTAATATCGTTATTATCTTATTATGCCCGGTTTAACTAGTTTGTCGTCGCGTATAAATTTATGGTCTTGCCGACAGTAAAATTTCTCCTTCGGCACCGGCAAAGTCATGGCAGACTCGACGAAAAGAAAGCAGACCAGCTCTGGTGACCGGGCCCACCCAGCGAAGAGGAGCAAGGTGAGTTAGCAAGGACCAAACTGCCTGAAATGGTATCGGCAAGTAGCTCTCGAAGTCGTCGAGCTAACCGGCTACCCGTAGGGCGGTCGGGGTGCAGGGTCATGGCAGACTCCTCACCAAAAGGCCAAGGTCCTGAACCTCCAAGACAGGGACGCCTTGCTCGATGTCGGGGATCAGGGCATCTGGGTCACGTTTGCCCGAGGCATGGACAGCAAAGCTATCAGCGAGTTCAATCTCTTGTGCGATGAGGTTTGTTCCATTTGCTGTCTCCGTCTCGTGAAGCAAGTTTCACTCATCTGTTCTCCCCAGTACGGCAAGACGCTCTACGGCCTCGTACCGCTTGGTGAAGACGTGGACTCAGAGGACGAGGCTGGGGACATTGAGGCCTCCATTGAAAAGGAACTCGACGGCATGAGGCCAGCCAAGACGAACGCGCCCAAGCGCAGCTTCAAGGCCATTCGCGCTGGCATCGAGTGTGTCTTCTTCATGAAGACAAGGCCTCCTGTTGACCCCGTCGAGCTCTGCCGTCGCATTTGTCAGGATGCCAGTGCCTGCGGAGATCCGAAGGAGCGCAAGACTAAGTATATCAACCGACTGACACCCGTGAGCGTCCTGGACAAAGCTTCGGAAAACGGCGTGATAAGGGCTGCCAGGAAAGCGCTTGCACCGTACTTCGATCTGGGACCAGACAATGCAACGCACGAGGAGAAATCAGATGTGAAGGAAGAAGAGCCCAAGGTCGAAGAAGGCGCAACTGTGTGCGAAGAGAAAACCGCTCATACGGTCAGTCAAAGGCGGCACAAACAACCAGCTCGACGCTAACATTTAGCAGTACGCGATCCGGCCCTCGATACGTAGCAACAGCTCCGTCGAACGAGACGGTCTTATCAAGCAAATAGCATCTGTCGTCAGCCCGCAGCACAAAGTCAACCTTGGCAGTCCTGACAAGGTGATACTTGTCGATGTTTTTCAGGTATGGGCCGTCATCGGGGTGAAGTGAGTGTGAGCTGATAGCGGTGAGCAGAGTTATTGCTGCATGAGCGTCATCGAGGGTAGCGATTGGGATGGGCTCAAGAAGCTCAACGTCAACGAGTTGTACAAATTGTCGGCCACGTCGGAGAAGAAGGCCGGGCAACATGCTGGCTCAACCTGACGGAAATGCGAGCGAAGCCATGTTCCGCGGAAACGCGGGGTCGGGGATTACTATAATCCACTTGGAGACGAAACTATGAGTTAGTATCAATATCCACGATGTTAGTCGTGGCACGTATCGGCAAGGCATATATAGGCCAGCACGACATTTGCCAAGTTGAGGAAGCGGACGGAAGATGCCGCAGTACGGAGAGCGACGACTCCGGGCTGCTGGAGTCACCGCTCCATGCATTGGGTTCTCTCAAGTCCCGAGAAACGAACCAGATGCATGTGAGCGTTCGCGACCACGAAATTCACGCGGACCCCCCCCTGCTACGATTCCTAGTGCTGGACCCTCAATAAGTAGGTAGTGTACCTACCTAGTATCAATAGGAGGTATCCGTAGTAGTCAGGTATAATAAGTACTGTACTCGTAAGATTGTCTAGTGTAAGCAGGGTGAAATGGGTGTGGGGGCTTGACCCCCATGCCAGTGGCCCAGCACTAAGCCCTATTGCGATAAATTTGACGAGCTCTCCAGCACAGTCAATGAGCCCCAAAGATTCCAGACAGCTTGTGCAGGGCACATTGCAGACAGAAGACCGGGGTCTGAGGCAATGGGAAAACACACACGACGTGTCCGTCAACACTGAAGGCAGAATGAATAAATACCTACAAAGTCGACCTTTATTTAAGCCATGTTCGCATGTGTCTGCTACAAATACGGGACTGTAACTGGCACACGTCCGAAAAGACCAAGGCCCCATTGTAGGTGTGGTTTCAGTGTATCTGTAGCTTTACCTACCTGCCTACCATGTAGATAGGGACATGTAGTCCCTTATGCACTATGCTATTATTACTAATACCAAGTGATACTTAGGTTTCTTTCACCCGGCTGGACCAGTCGATGCCGCCCCGACACCTTGGGGCGGAATTCAAGCCCCACACGGCTCGCTTGTCGGCGTCCAATCACCAAATTCCCGGCTCGCTTCTCGATGCACAGGCTAGCCGGGGTAAGCGGCGACACTGGACAGTGATGCATCTGTTCGGGATCCCCTGCTCCCCAAGGGACTTCTGACACTGAAGTTTGCTGATCTCCAGGCTTTGGCTGGCCGGGGTGTGTATCCGTCCGTTCATTAATAACCGGGTAGTACGGATACACTACGTGTATTACAGTCTACTTCTACTTCGAACCTTCTACATTCCTTCCAGATGCATCGGTCAGCTGCTTGGCATGGCACCGAAGCGCAACGCCATCACTTCGTTCTTCCGTGCTTCCTCGATGCTGGTGTGGGTGTTATGCTAACGCTCACACACGCTGGCCGACCCCCTCTTGACGACCCCATCCCATGCACTTTCGCTTGAGTTGGCCCTAAATGGCAACATTGCTGTTACTCACTGGCAGCCTCTGGGCCAAGGAGGGCCTTTCTACCTCCCGCTCAAAGCCTCGAATCAACGCAGCTCGTATAACGCCTGTTCGCTCAGCCCACCTGGCATCGGATACCTCTTAGCGTCACATCTCTCGCTTGCACATGCGCCTCCGCGCCTTGATTGAACGCCTCTGCACCTTGGTGTCTCTCCTTGCGCGACGCCTCGCCCGTCACCAGCAAGGCGTCGATCTGGCCTGTCCAGTTTGTTTCATTGCTCGTCTGCAGCAGCTTCTTATTAGCTGATGGGCCGCCTAGGGCTGGCCACTCCGTACTCTGTTCGGAGTCCGGCGTGCGCGCGGTCTTATCCATCTTCGCCTGCATCGTCTCGTTGGTCCACCCCTCCCCTCCCAAGCACCCGGCCAGTGTCTCTCTCGGCTCCGGTGCTCGTGGTATTATACTAGTAGTACCTAGCAAAGTGACCTCTCGACTAACTAGGTAGAGCCGCGCGCGCGCCCGCACCACTCAATCCCGTTTCATCAAAAGTACTCCGTAGCTGTTGTCGCAACAGTCCTTCCGCAGTTCCTGCCCCTAGCAGAGAGAGTCTATTCTTGCTGTAAAATTAGTTGAAAGTGCCCAGCTCTGGTCATGGGGAGGGCCTTCTCGCCTGTACACGACGATCATTGGTAGCCCTCTACAGACCTTGGACTCCACACGCGGGCCTGGCATGCCAACGTTGGATGTGACTCCATGGCCGGGCTTCTCCTTCCTCCATATCGTTGCCACTAACTATATCGACCGGCATAGCTCGGCGACAGACTTGGTTTCTTTACGTTAGGCAACGTCTGAGACCTCGTTATATCTAGCTGCCCGTGCCCACCCCCTTCCACATGGCCCCCAGTCGGTATCACCAACCTCACAGCTCAACCTCGCCCTGCATACGACTCGCCCGTCAGGACGTTTCGCAATCCTGCAGTTTCCCGTCCGCAGCCCATAGGCCTTCCGCAGGGCAGATACCTCCCTACCCTGCCGCATTGGCAACTTCTCAGCGCATGGGGCCCCCATCAGAGCCCATGCAGGCCGTTATAAGTCATCTCATGCCCCAGGCCACGATCCAGCATGTCCAGGCAGTGCCTTCGGTTCACTGTCAGCGCGCCTATGGGGTCAAGGTCTCTGACGGGACGAGTCTTGTCCTCGTCGTTCCACCACCGCCGATGGTCAAGCTCCTTCGATCGGAGCGTGCCTCCGTCGTCTCAGAAGCAGCCGTCTTGAAATGGCTCGAAAACAAGGCTGTCCAGCCTCTCCTCCAGGAACGGACACCGGAGCCAGACGAAGCACCCGGCAAGGGCTCCATCGTTATTGGTGGCACTCGACAGCTGGGCATCTCCATGGATGATGCCATCGATGGTCTGCATCCTTTCCTCCCGAGACTCATAGCCCACACGGCCGCATCGAACGAAACCGGGCGCGAATATAATTTATTAAAGCCGACATTGGGCGTTCCGGTCCCCGAACTCAATCCGCCGCTCACTTTGAGCGAGCGCAAGCAGATTGACTTCCAGACAGGCCAACTGTACAACAAACTGTGCCAGCTCGTTTCACCCTCGGGTCGGTTCGGCCCTGCTTTTGCTGTCCTGCCCCCTGCCATGTCGGTTCCGCCGATGGATCCAAGTCGACCAACAAGACGAGATGTCAACACCAGGATGATCGATTCGAAGGGTGTACAGTCATGGTCGACAGCATTTCATTCCATGTTGGAAGCCGTCCTGCGAGATGGCGAAGATATGCAGGTTATGCTGGGATACGGTTCTATCCGTCGTCACTTCAAGCGGCTCGGGCACACCTTGGATGAGGTGACATCACCTCGTTTAGTGGCAGTCGATATCGGGAAGGACATCAACACCCTCGTCGTGAGGAGATCGCGTCGGAGGACCAACGCCTCGCCGGCCAACAGCAGGCGAGCAAGCCTGCAGGACGATGACCCAACGCCTCGAGACGATTTGAGTAGCGACAAGGACAGTGTACTAGAGGTAAACGGCACCGAAGAATTCGTAGTCTTTGGCCACACCGATATCATCATGGCCGGTATGAGGGACTGGAGCAATTTTGTCTTCGGCGACCCCCTTTTCGCCACCAACCTCTGTCGTGGCTCCAGCAACGATTTTCTGCGCGGCTTCACTGGCAGATTACCTGACCAAAGTAACCCATTGTCAGTGTTCTACTCAGAGATGGTTCAGGACGAAGCAAGCGCCCATGTCCGTGCGCTGTTGTACGACTGTTATCACACCGTCACAACCATAGTGAGGGAGTTCTTCCGGCCGCGGAAAGATAGTGGTGGGCGAGAGCTTGAGGCGCGAAGGCGGTTGAGTACTATTTTAGGCCAACTTGATGCAATGGATGACGTGGTCGACCACAGAGGAAGGAGGCCGGACGGCGAGCTCGGTTCAGCGAAATGCTCGAGAAGCGGCGAGAAGGATCGGTGAAGAACGGGGGAGACGAATGAGATGAATGAGCCGCCTCGCCCCGGGGCATGCGTGGCAATTGCATGTATATAGTTTGAGCATGGCGTGCAATGACATAACGTCACAGGTCGTTTGACAAAGTAATCAAATGGCGGGCTCCGAGCAGGCCACCAGGCTATCTTATTTCCTCTTGCTCTTGGTGATCTCGTCACCATCGTCATCCCGCGGGAGCTGGAGGCCCATCATACCCAGAATATTACCTGCTGGTCCCGGTAAGCCTGCCTGTCCCTTGAAGCTCTCTAATAGATTCTTAGCTAGATTATAGTCGACGTCCACGGCTTTTTCGTCATCTTCCTCGCTGTAACTGTCGGAATAATTGCCGTCCCGGTTTACGGCATGCTTTTCGTTCCTTTTTATCGCCGGCACATCGTCCTGTTGCGTGTCGAGCTTCAGCGCACCATGCTGGTTGAGCTCTTTTTCGAATTGAGCCGCAAGATTTCTGACGTTGGCATCCTCCTCATCAGACACGCCGTCTGCGTGACCGACCTGCTCCTGTATCGTGCTCTCCCCCACGACCGTTGGGCCGACTCCCATAGCTTCGTTCGAGTCGGCGGGGGCCAGACCCATCATTTCTCTCATCATGCGAGAGAAATCGAGCTCGTCAAAGCTGACCTCCTTGTCCTCGTCTTCTTCGTCGCTGCCACTATCTTCGTCGTTGTCGTCGTCGTCATCGTCCGTCTCGTCTACCTCAGCTCCATCGATACCAGCAGTATCGTTATTCAAGAATGCCTCGAAACGAGAGACAATTTTCCGCAGGTCCGCCTGCGTTGTTGCGTCGCCGAAGCCGCTATCGAGACTATCGCGTCGGTCTCCACGACGCCCTTGCAGCTCGCGTTCGAATTCCTCGTAGTTGATGTCCATCCACGATTCGTCGTCATCTCGACGGGAATCCTTCCAGGCATTGATCTCATCGTTTGCTGGAAGCACGGAGTCACCGTCTTCTTTGAGATCTTCAACAGCTATGGCGGCTTCTCTTGCCTCGCGACTAGCGGTCTTGTCAACGTTGTTAAGCATTATCTCGAAACCGCATGCGAGCTTCATGCCCATCTCGAGGCGAGCTTTCTCCTTCCCCTGGGCTTCCTGAAGCATTTTCGTCCATGAGGTTATGGGTTCCAAACGCTGAGAGCGGAGCTGAGCGAATAAAACCCTGGTGAACTTGACACTGACGGTTACAAGGTCCTTGGCAGGAAAGCAGTGGGCGTCTGGTTTGGAAAGAAGGGCATTCAAATCCAAGGCGTCACGCAGATAAAACGACTCGACAGCCGGGGCTACGGCTTTTGGAGTCTGGTGCAGGACGTAAGCCAGTCTCCGCGGAATCGTCACAAGCGAATGGTGCATGGACTTTACGATTTGATGCGGGTACTTTTCCAGCCGATAGAAAGCCTCCGCCTCGATGAACTCGGAGTGAATGAGAGAGTCGGGGTGCTTTCCAATGATACTCGCAGCGCCTGCTAACGTGACTGACGTTGGCCTTGTGGGCGGCGAGCACTGGTCGAGGGGGATGATACGGAGGCGGCCGTTGTTGATCCACACACGATGCTGGTCATTCTCCGGACTCAGCCATTTCGGGAGCACATTCGCTGCCTCCACGAGGAGAAACTCGCCATCGCCGTCAAATATACGAATCCAAGCGGCAGGGTGGGATCTAGAGAGCTCTCTGAGGATGTAGACAACCAGCCACTCATCTTCAATGGCGTCTCCGAAGTCCGTAGTTCCCCGAAGATACGTGAGGCCTATGGGAACATCAGTCTGGGTAGTTGACGGGGAGTCTGCTGGCTTCAAAGCAAACCTTGCTCAACCACAACCTCAAGGTTAATGGGGTCACGTTGCCAAATATAGTCGTCCGTCAGCCTGGCAGTGAGTTGCAGTGCTGTCCTGCGCAGCTCCTCAAGCAGGGAGAGTTGCTTGCGTGAAACACCCGGGCCCTCGAAATCCATGAGAAATATGTGGTATTCAACGCAGTTCTCAGCTGGCCTCTCTCCGGCATGGCTTGGGTTGCCTGGCTCTACCATCCTGATGTAACGATGCTGACCCTCTGTTGTTTTTGAAACGAAGTTTGGTGATGAGCGTCGTTGAATGAGTACCTAGGTATAGTGGGGGTGTAATAATAAGTCCTGCTCGAGAAAATCTCACGTTAGGCTTTCTGCGATCAAGGGATTGTTTGAGAAGGATGCGTCCGAGTCGCGGACTTTACTCCGCGGAAACGACCCTGCTTTCGGTTGGATTACTTAAAGCGTTTGCAGCCTGTAACTAATACAAAAACGCGATAATGAGTTGGTGCGGCATAATTATGGTCGTGATAAGGTATTTTTACCCGAGCGTCCATTTGAACATCCATTCACCTGGGTACCTAGACACCGAGGTTGCCCCGCGCACTGTGAGACACCACCCAGCCTAGGTTAGGTACCTAGGTAATCGAGGGGTCCTCACGTTGCCGGGTGTACCTATTCAGATACACCGTAGAGCTCGGCCACTAACCTTACACTGTAGGTACAACACTATACGCGGTCGCGTATCCTACCTACACTCGCTCCTGTCGCGTCGCACGACCCACTCGCCCGCCCTCCAGAGACATCGTCAAAGGTGCTCACAACAAGACACCGGCTCGTTTCCAAACTTCTTGTGCTGTCCAAAGGCCCTGAACGCTGGGGAACTTTTCATGGCTCCCACGAAAAGGCCGCACGCCGCCCTAGAGGCAGGCATGCAAGAGGAAGTCTTGGGCACACAGCAGGCGAGGTCTCATCTGAGCCAGGACGCAACCGTGAGTGACAAATGAAGGTGCTGTTGGGGCTTGGACTGAACGACAACATTCTAATCTATTTTTCCCGCAGGCTAAACGAGTCCGATTGTCCAAGTCGGCTAGAGACGAGGATCCTAGCTCCGACAGTGAGGCTGATGGTGACGCCGACAGGGACGACATCGAACGAGGTCGCCGTAGTTCTCCTCCAAGAACGCAGTACGAGATTGCCCGCGATGATGGCTTCAGACATCTGCAATACGAGGACCAGGACGATCAGCGAGCAACACAGAAGATCAAGAACCGCCCCCAGCGCATCGGCGAGAACCACGCTGCTGAAAATGGCATCATCGAGAGCGTGGAGTGCATAAACTTCATGTGTCACGAGCGTCTCTTCGTCGAACTAGGCCCTCTTATCAACTTCATAGTTGGGGAGAACGGCAGCGGAAAGAGTGCAGTTTTGACTGCCCTGACCTTGTGCCTCGGCGGCAAAGCCAGCTCCACAAATCGAGGCGGAAGCTTGAAAAGCTTTATTAAGGAAGGTCGGGATAACTCTGTTATCATTGTGAGGATCAAGAATCAGGGAGTCGACGCATATCAACCAGACATTTATGGCGAAACTATCAGAGTTGAGCGACATTTCTCCCGGGCTGGTGCGAGCGGATTCAAGCTCAAGAGTGTGACGGGGAAGACAATCTCAACCAAGAAGGCCGACGTCGATGAAATCTCCGAGTACTGGGCTCTCCAGGTAGACAACCCGCTCAACGTTCTATCGCAAGACAATGCACGCCAGTTTCTCAACTCGTCATCAGCCTCGATGAAGTACAAGTTCTTCGTCCGCGGCGTGCAACTAGAACAGCTTGACAATGACTATAAGCTTCTCACAGAGATACTCGAGAGCCATGAAGCGAAATTACCAACACTCGAAGAGCATGTTCAACGTGCCGAGAGGGAATACTCGGAAGCGCGGAGACTCAGGGATATGGCGGAGAAGAACGAAGAGATGAGAAAGCAGTATCGTCGTCTCCGCAATCAGCTTTACTGGTCGCAAGTGGCTGAGCAGGAAGACATCCTGCTACAGTGCAATGATGGAATCGCAGCTTTGGACCAAGTGATCCAGGGCGCTGACTCGACCATTGAACAAAAGTCGCTAGCTTTGACCCAGTGCGACGAGCAATTGGATATGGCAAAAGAGGCCTTGCGCCGGAACGAGCAAGAGGTGACGACGGTCGATGACGAGGTCAGCAACGCCAAAAAGGCCTACGACGATGCCAAGAGCGCAGTCACCGACATACACCATCTCCTCAGGGACGTTCAGCAGCGACACAAGACTGCCAAACAGCAAGTCACGGATTTCGAACAGAAGATCCGAGCCGAAGAACAACGACTGGGCGCGGGCGCGGGCAGTGTTCGCCAGGAACAAGAGAGAATGTTGAACGAAGCTAAGAGCGAAGAGGCCCAAGTCTTGGCGGCGCTTGACACATGCGACACGTCCACATTACCGGATCTCCGTGCGAAGGTCTCGAGTGCCCAAAAGTCCGAAGTTGGCGCCAAAGGAGACCTAAGCAAGAAGAAAGAGGAAGTTGCGGCCGCCGAGTCGCGGCTCGACAATCTTCGGCGAAACCGGGGCTCTGTCTATGCCGCCTGGGACAGGAACATCCCTCAACTTCTCCAAGCTATTGAACGAGATACCGGGTTCGAAGAAAAGCCTGTCGGACCTGTTGGAGCCCACATCCAGCTCCTGCGGCCCGACTGGTCCTCGATTTTGGAAACCATGCTCGGCGCAACCTTGGACAGCTTTCTTGTTGCAAACAAGAGAGACCAGCAACGGCTGGCTAAGTTGATGCAGCGACTTGATATGAACCGGCAGCCTCCTATCATAATCGGCAAGCGGCTTCCACCCAACTTGAGTCTCAGAGAGCCAGACCCGGAGTTCAACACGGTCCTTCGAGTGTTGAAGTTCGATAACGACTGGGTTCGCAGCCAGCTCATCGTAGCTCATTCGATTGACAAGATCATTCTCATAGAGAATCGGAGTAAAGCTGACGAAGTCATGATGGGAGCTTCGCCGCCGCCGAATGTACAGGTTTGCCTTACATTCCATGACGGTGAAGGCAAGCGAGGCCATGGCCTGCGCATTCAAGCCAAAGAGTCGTCGGCAAGCTCGTCGCCAATCTATCCTTTCAATCGACAGCCCCGAATGAAGTCGGACAACGAGACCCAGGTCAAGTTGCAGGAGGAGGCTCTGAGTCATTTGCGTGGGGAACTGCGGTCTCTAGAGACTGAGCAACGACAGCTTCAACAAGCGTCTGCAAAATGTCAAGCGCATCTCGATGCCCAAATTAAGCAAAGAGAGCTTCTGGAAGTACGACGGCTTAAAGCTCAGGCCAAGATTGAGACGATTTCCGCGGAGCTGGACCAATACGACGGCGTAGATGGCCGACTCGTGAGTCTAAGGGAAGAACTGGAGAAGAGCAAGGCCGAGAAAGACCATCAGGGCACTCAGTATGGTGAAATGAGACTTCGGCAAGAAGAGCTCAACAAGCAAGTGGAACAATGCAAGGAGGCGTGGTCAGAGGAGAGAAGGAAACAAAAAGACGCCGAGGCCTATCGCAACAAGCTTGAGGTTGCCGTCCAGAGGGCCGAGGACTTGCGGAAGCTTGCGGTTATGGAGAAGAACCGTGCCTTCGAAGATCGCGACAATGCGATGGAAGACAAGCGACGAGCAGAGGCCAAGCGAGACGACCAGGCCGCAGTCGTGGCTAATTTTACTCAGCAGGCAATGGAGAAGGCGCCGCGTCGAGCATACATCGAGGAAGGCGAGACTCACAAAAGCATCGAAGCAAAGTATGCCTCTATTCACCAACAACTCGAGAGGAGAGCGCAAAGGCTGGGTGCCTCCGATGAGGAAATCAAGGATCGAGCGGCTAGGGCCGAGTCCGCGTATGAATCCGCAAAACAGCTGTACCAAGGCCAACAGGACGAGCAGGCCGCGGGAAAACTCAACCTGGAGGATCGACTGAACAGGTGGCGGCTCTTCCAGCGACACATCTCCGCAAGAGCTCGCATCTGCTTCCAGTACCTCCTCAGCGAGCGTGGATTCCGGGGCAAGCTTGCCATTGACCATCCTCAACGGAGACTGTCCCTCTTTGTAGAACCCGACGAGACCAAGAAGGGTACCAGTGGCAGAAGCACAAAAACTTTATCCGGAGGCGAGAAGTCGTTCTCATCAATTTGCATGTTGTTGGCCATCTGGGAGGCCATGGGATCGCCCCTGAGATGCTTGGATGAGTTCGATGTCTTCATGGACAACGTTAACCGCAAAATCAGCACCAACATGCTGGTGAGTCTTTTGCTGGCCAGCTGTGATACTTGTCTCAGGCTAACTGGTGTGATTTCTATTACAGATCACCGCTGCACGCCGGTCAGTTTCCCGACAGTACATCATGATCACGCCGAATGCAATCGAAGGAAGAGCCTCACTCGACAAGGACGTAAAAATCATTCGGTAAGCACATCCCAAACGGCGCGCAAGGCAGATGCCTACTCATTATCACGTGGCCCTGAAGCTGGCACATGCTGACACACTTCGCAGTCTGACTGACCCGCGGCAACGGACCTTGGTCTGACGCAGCTGTTAGTTGGATCGGCCAGGCAGCGGTCGAGAAGAAGATACTGCTCGTGTTTCCTCGCATCATTCCCCCCACCCAATGTGACGGTTGTATCACTATGTAGTAGAAGCGACGTAAACGGCACTCTCATCATCAGGCGTTCGTGTGGCAGTCGATTGATATCCAATTCCAACCACTTTTTTGAGTGAAAAAACCACCGGTTCGACATGTAGAAAAAGTTGCTTTCGTTACACATGTTACATGACGATTCTGTACAGTTTGTACATGTTAAGACAGTATTATACAGCGG
Organism: Colletotrichum brevisporum; assembly: GCA_030770045.1. Lineage (NCBI taxonomy): Eukaryota > Fungi > Ascomycota > Sordariomycetes > Glomerellales > Glomerellaceae > Colletotrichum > Colletotrichum brevisporum. The sequence goes on along the minus strand of JAUGSI010000006.1, from coordinate 3,492,511 downwards.
TCCAGAAGCCCGCAGCGTAGCCCCTACTACAGGGCACCAAGCAGATCTATCAAGATCTAAATCCGGAGACCCTTGCTCCTCAGCACATTTACACCTGCGCTAGCAGTGAAACTGACCCAGCCTCCCACGGAGCCAAGAACTCCACTGATATCTTGGGCTTCCTTCAGCCTTCGTTGAAGGAAAAGCCTGGTATCTCGGAAACCGGGCGATTTGTCGTTGGTCATGAAAAGCTCGCTGGCGGCGTATATCATCGATAAGCTTGCACGCTTACTGTACCAGGAGGGGTCGACCGAGGTGTCACCAGCAAGAAACCAGATCTCGTCAGTCAACTTGGCCAGTTCTTGGAGAGAGCTGGGCACGTAGCTTGGTTGCGCCATCACGGCCAATGCCTGTCGGTGAATGTTTGTCAGCCTCAAGAAAAGAAAAAGGAAGACGAGAGGGGGGAACGGCGAGCGCTACTACCTCCTGCCAACGGCCAATGACTGCTTCGTTTCCCAGAAGCCGGTCCCATGTGATACATTCCACTTTCTCGCCGATGCAGTCTTCTGAGCGTTGGCCGATAATTTGCTGATTTCTGGATGCTAGACCCTCTCGCTTCGTTACGAGGTGGTATCGGATCAAGCTGAAAGGGCCATCGGGCAAAACGCTGGTGCTGATGTCGAGATATCCTGCATCCTTGGCACCGAGGGCAAGGGCTTTGTGGGTAAAGCCGTGCTCTGGGACATACTTGTAGGCAGCGGATAGAATCGTCTTTTCATGAGGGCTGAAAGAGGCGGCGGGATCGGGATGATCGTAGGAATGGTAGCTTCGGTTGGTTCGGTAGACGTTACCCAAAGATGCCCGCGAATAGTGGCGCAACGAGGGGATAGCCAGCCTCGCCGCTTGACGGCAGGAGATAGACATTCCGAACGGGGAGACGCGAGGTGTGCAATACAGTGTGTGCGAAAACAGCACGCAGCTCTGTTGGGCTCACGGCGGAAACAACGACAGATTAATTGTCACTGGCCAACCAGTCTGCGTTTTTCGTTATTTTTTCCGGACTTCGACAATAGGTAGATACTAGGAACCATGGATACCTGGTATTACCTACCTACCTTACCTACCTAGGTAGTAGGGTAGGTAGAGGTGTGGAACGCCGACCTGCCCCGTTTCTCCGGGAGTGGGGGCATAAGGGCCTCCCTCTGCTACCACGGACCACGGGTAATAGTACTGCTGTCCGTACTACCTAATAATACCTACCTACCTATTGCCTATGTACCTAGGGAGGGGTAAGTACTGTACGCATAACTCAGTCCAACACGTACCCATGAAGTGCTGACTTCTTTTAGTAGAAGTGACAGGTCGGCAGTATAGACACGGGATTGTGATCGGGCTTCCGGCATAGCCCACCTGCGCAACATTGACGTGGGTTAAGTGCAGGTAGTAGTCATTGGAACACTCCAGAATATGTGACAGACGACATGCAGGGATGGAAAGGTCTGGTTTCTAGTGGAGGGCTTAGCAGCATACTGACGGGCAGCCAGAACACAAATCCCACATGTGTGAAGTATCTAACGGGATGAGATGGTTAAGGCTCAGGAGTCAGCTACCTAAATACCTTCCGTTGCCGCTAGGACTCGAGTGACGTCTAACGGGTCTGAGTAGGGCCGTTGAAAAGTGAACCCCGCGGACCTACCGTAGGTAGGTAGGTACTTAGGTAGTATCCATTACCTACCTACGGAGTAGGTAGAGGTTTGGGTGATGTTACGGGCCTAAGGTCACCTCCCTTGGGCATGTATCTATCCACCTAGGTAGGTAGGCACCTGTGCTAGATACCGAAGGTGAGCTAGCTAGAATACCTAGGTGTCAATCAGGTAAACAGGTGAGGTCGGCTTGCCTGTCTTCTAACTACTAATAGCCCCCCGAGGACCTCAAGGTTCTCTCGAACAAATGGTCTTCCATCAAGGTTGTGGATTCTGGGTTTCAGGTTTTGGCAAGGTAATAACAACCTACCTGCAAGCTGCGGGCACAGGCGATGTTCTGTGGGAAAAGACAAATCGAGAGAGTCAGAAGAATCTTGCTGTTTTTGTCCGCCATATATCTTATTTGTTCCTCGGTCGGGTTTGGTCTCGGGCCTGGAAATTCATCGCAATGTAGTAGGTATAGATACCTACCTACCTACCTACCAACCTTGTACGGATACGGAGGAACAAGATACGGATGGTCTGGTTGCCATCCGATGTCTGGTGGGCCCCACCTTCCTGTCGTGCTTCCATTGTTCACATCGCCTGCAGCTGGTTCCCACTTATGTGCACTCTGATTGGTCAATCAGTACACTATTGACGCTTCCATTTGGATTGGCGTCTACCTACCTACCTACCTACCTACCTAGGAACCCAGGTAGGTACTCAATAGTATACCTACCTACGGATAGTAGTGCCTTGATTTCTGCCGTGCCTGATGGTACCCAGGGCCAGATGCCTACCTACCTAGGTAGGTACTTTGCTGGCACATTTGTGAGGAATAGGTAGGTAGTCTCTGTTTGGTCGGTAGGTAAGGTAGAGAGAAGTACAGATAGATCGCAAGTGACACCGCATGGCACCGTACCTATGATGGTTACTTACCTAGTTAACTAATACCCGTTGTCTGCCTGCCATCTTGTCCCCGGGCATTTGACTTGACATTGATATGCCTTCCAGGTTACCTAGCTTCGATAGGTACCTTAGCTCGAGGTATCCGTAAGGTGGTATGATTACCTACCTACCTAGGTAGGTAGGCAGTAATGAGTAAACTACGGATACCTGTAAGGCAATGCAAGGCAAGGCAAGGGCTGGGCCCAAGCCCGAGTCTGAACCCGTGGAGCTGTCAGCTTGAAAATTGTGGTCGCTGCATACCTAGGTAGGTGGACGTATGATGCGCAGTTCAGGTAATAAGCCACACGCAGGCGACAGGTTGCCTTTCAATCTCACTTCAGACGGAATGGGCAGAATTTACGGATACCTAGGTACCTTACCTAGGTAGGCAGGACTGGGTGGGGACACACACCCGGTCGGGTGCACCTGTGGACGCGGCTCCCGCAATTCCGTTTCGTTTCTCCGCCCCGCCCACGCCGACTAGGTCCAATAGACGCCCACCACTTGAGAACTGTTGTCGCGGCTGCTTGTTTTGCGCCTGCACCAACCTGAGATGAGCACCTTTCCCTTCCTTACCTACCTACCTACCTACATTTCCTCACTCAACCCGACTTGCCTCGCCTCGCCTCACCTCACCTCACCTGCCTTCTGTGCCCGACGACTGGTGCAGCTTTCCAAGGTTCCTTCCTCCGGCCAGCCTTAGCTGCCAGATTTGCACGCGCCGGCACCTTCATTCACCCACCTACCTACCAACGTACCACCCGCGCTTGCGTTAACGTCGGGTAGTACCTCATTCTCCTCCAGTTCCCGATTTTTTCTCCCCCCTTCCCTCAGGTCCCCGTCTCGTCGGCTTCGGACGTCAACCCGACGCGCGCAAATACGCGCGTCATATTATTCGTGTCGAATCGCACTGCATCGCATTCGCATTCCCACATACCAGAAGCAGGACCACCACCACCACTACCGACACCACTACTACTACTACTACCACCACCACCACACGCGCGGTTACTACCACCACCAACCACAACCGCCTCATTGCAGTACCAAGTGTCGTGCTGCCACTCACTTGCTTCCTACTTGTCCCTACGATTGCGCGCGAGTCGTAGACAGCCATGGGTAAGTCCATCTCTTTCGCACACTTCCTCCGCTCCTTGGTTGCCTCGGGCTGTTGCCATAACGTCCGGCTTATCCTTACCCGTTCCTTCATTCTCTCGCGCGCGTCTTGTCCACGGTACCTTTCCCTGCTTTACCCTCCTTACCTGCCTCTCCGCATTGCCTTGCTCCCCTTTTGGCCCTGGAGTTGCTTGCTCGCTCTCCTCCCGCCCTGGATCTGTTCCGTCCAGTCCGTTTGGCCAGTCGCCCTCGCCGCGTCCGCGTGGTGCTTCATCGGGCCAGCCCCGGAACCGGGAACACACGAGAGCGAGCACGACCTGTCGTCGCCTCACTCGTCAAGTGTGTGCCCAGCGCGTAAATGGTGGTGGGTTTTGGTTTGGTGAGCACTTCTTTGGCTCATACGGCAGGTCGTCCAACCCCGAGCCGTGGAAGGGTAGCCAGCCAGGCATTGCTGTTGTATTCCCAGAGTCTCCAAGCCTTGCGCCCAACAATCTCATCACCCGCGCGTACACGTACATTTCCTGCCTTGCTTTACCTCACCTCCTTGGTTTGGACCTGGGCACACGACGGGAGGCCTTTGTTCGCTACCTATGCGCCCAGCAAGATGGAAATCCATCTCCCCCTTCTCCTCCCATGTACCTACCTACCTTCGCCTGCCTTACCCCGTCCACCTACCCCGTCTAGGCCATCCTCTCAGTCGCCCGTCCATTGATCCATCAAAATCACACACGCATGCGCGCAATTGTGGACGAAGACGCATGGCCGCGTACCTATCATACAGCCATGCATGATCTCAACGCTCCTGTCTCTCCCTGTCCTCCCTCAGCCTTCCCGTCTCTCTTCCACCCCTCCTCCTCCTCCTCCCTTCCTTGCTCTCCTCTCCCATTCATCCCCCACCCTCCCACACCGGCCTCAGCCCCTCATCCTTCTCCTATCAAAAGGTACATTTGTACCCCTGTACCTTCGTACCTACCACCACCCTTCTCTCAGTTCCCTCCCCTCTCCATCCACTCACGTATTCATTCCTCCCTCCCTCAGGAGCTCACTCGGACGGGCATCTTGGACAAGGTACCGACCGACAGCACCGCACCGTGGCGCCTGAGGTAGATAGCTGCACGTCCTCCCGTGCCTTCTCCACCAACTATACCCGTTCCCATATCCAACCCCGTACCGTGCCTTTAACCCCCTCCTCGTCGCCCTGCGCCTGCCCACCCCTCGAACTATCCAAATATCGGCGCCAGCACCCTTTCTTCATTCTTCTTGCTCACTCCGCGTTCTCTTGCTTTCTTCTCGCAGTCGCCTCTTGTTTTGCGGCCTCGCTAACCTGCCTTCTCGTAGCTGACTCTGGCGACACTTATCGACCCGTAAGTCTTGCGCATTTTCCTTTCTACTTCTACAAGACGGCCAAACCCTGGCGGTCTTTCCGCTGCCCTTCACTGGACGTATCGTCACCATCACACCATCCCCTCCATGCCTACCTACGCTACGACTGCGCTCCGCCTACCCGACCTGATTGCTACCGCGTGCTGCACCGGGCTCCTGCCACGCCGGCGCTCCAATGCAAGAACTCTGTTACGGCCATCCCAGCTTTGTTTACTCTGTCTCGTCGAGGGAAGAGAGGCTGGCCGGCTGGCTGTACTTGACCTGTTGGCTCGAGGTCGCTTGTAGAGTCGTTCGGAGGCAGGAGCTCCTGGCCGTGCATGACGACCACCGGGCAGCGTAGAAGGGCTGTGCAATATCAACCGTACCTTCCGTAACTACCTCAGTTTCCGTCTGGATTACTTCAATTTGTCACGTTTCACTCTTCGTCCCCCTACCACCGGTCAACAGTATACCGCACCCCTCCCAAGCAACGCGGGATAGATCTACTGCTCCCTCCCAAACCATTCATCCCTTCTCCCAGGCCCTCTCAAACGGCCACTACAGGCAATGGCAACGCTCTTAGCTAACCCCCACCAGCGGGAGAGATCTCGATCCCCTCGGCGCGGACGCTCACGCAGCCCCAATCGCGCCTCCAGACGTCGCTCGTTTTCTCCTCGGAGCCGATCCCGTAGCAGAGACGAGTATCGCGGGAGGAGAGACCGGTCCCCCATGACTGGAACAGGAGCCCCATCGGGAGGATCTAGCACTGGGTACGGAGGGGCGCCCCAACATCGGTCTTACGAAGAGCGTGCAGCCGCCAGGGAGCAAATGATGAGCAACATTCGAGAGACGTCGCAGCAGGACCGCCGCGTCTATGTCGGCAATCTCTCTTACGACGTCAAATGGCATCATCTCAAGGATTTCATGCGGCAGGGTGAGTTACACCCTCAGTTCACTGACGTTACCAATCAACGTGTAGAGCTTTGTTTAGCAGACTGGAGGGCTGACTAATGAGATGCAGCGGGAGAGGTTCTCTTCGCCGACGTGCTATTACTTCCAAATGGAATGTCGAAGGTGGGCGTCTACACGTAGTCTATGGCTGGCTTTCCTTTGTGGTCTCTTTCCCTCTGGTTATTGATGGAATCGTTGGATTGACGGGTTGGGACGTGTGTCCATGGGTCTATGTAGGGATGCGGGTAAGTAACGCGTCTTCGAGTTGGGCTTCATCGCGCTAACAACATGGCCAGAATTGTGGAATATGCGACGCGTGAGCAAGCCCAGAGCGCTGTGGCGACGCTCAGCAACCAGAATCTCATGGGCCGACTGGTCTATGTTCGGGAAGTGAGTAATCGGGCTCTGCGTCTTACCAATAGCCTATGTCAGAGCTGATTTTGTTCTACGCGCAGGACCGCGAGGCTGAACCTCGCTTCATCGGAGCCACAGCCAATCGAGGCGGTTTCGGTGGCGGAGGCGGCATGAACCCCGGTGGCTTCGGGCCCGGCGGCGGCGGTAACTACAACGCAGGCGGCAGCCGACAGATTTACGTGGCCAACGTTTGTTCCATCCTTTCCTTGTTATGGCCATGTACGTCTTCGAGAACTGACTAGCGACCCCCAGCTTCCCTACACTGTTGGTTGGCAGGATCTGAAGGATCTCTTCAGGCAAGCTGGTGAGTTGCAACGTTTTGAGGCTTGATCCTCACTTTTACTCGTTTCTGAGTCAAGACCACCGGCTCACTTTTGTGTAACCAGCTCGCAACGGAGTTGTTATCCGCGCCGATGTTCACCTTGGCCCCGACGGCCGTCCTAAGGGATCTGGAATCGTTGTCTTCGAAAGCCCTGACGACGCTCGTAATGCGATTCAGCAATTCAACGGCTACGATTGGCAGGGCCGTCTGCTCGAGGTGCGCGAAGACCGATTCGCCGCTGCTGGGGGCCCGATGGGCTTTGCAGGCCGCGGCGGTTTCCATGGTATGCGAGGCGGCTTTGGCGGCGGTTTCGGCCGTGGCGGATTCGGCGGTGGCCGTGGAGGCTTCGGTGGCGGCGGCGGCTTCGGTCGCGGCGGCTTCCCTGGAGGCGGAGGCGGAGGCGGAGGCTTCGACGCCGGCAACGCTCCGTCTGTTCCCCCGAATCCCTTCACAGACTACGCCACAGCTGGAACTGAACGCAGCGAGACCATCTATGTGCGCAACGTACGTCTTGTTGTCCCCAGCCATTACAGCAAGACCGTGATGCTAACGTTTTGCAGCTTCCGTGGTCCACTAGCAATGAAGACCTTGTCGAGCTCTTTACGACTATTGGGAAGGTTGAGCAGGCCGAGATCCAATACGAGCCCAGCGGCCGCTCACGTGGCACAGGCGTGGTTCGCTTCGATTCAGCAGACACGGCGGAAACTGCCATTGCCAAATTCCAGGGTTATCAGTATGGCGGCCGTCCGCTGGGCCTGAGCTACGTCCGGTACCTCAACGCGGCAGGTGCCGGCGAAAGCATGGAGACCGATGCTCATGCCGGCTTGACGCAGGACCAGATCATGTAGAGGCAAGCGGTGAACTGGCGTGCTCGACGTCGCCGCCTTGAATCAAAGCGGGACGGCAAGGCTCAGCGTCTCGCTCGACCTCAACCCGATACCCAGGTCGCTAGACACTGCGATCTGAACATTGAACGGCCGACAAATTGTCCTTGTTCTTGTATCCTCTCAATACGATAGCCGTACTCTTTTTTTCCTCCACGATTGTCAGTTTCTGTTTCGGTTATGCTGCAAGAAAAGAAACCTTCCCAATGCATTCGAGATCGTCCCAGCGGGATGGGATGGATCGTGATATGCACAGAGCTTCTTAATGGACTGGGCACTACTTTCCGTGTAGCGTGGTTCGCAGGATGATTCCCGGGCCACAATGCTTCGCGCGGCCAACGTAGAAGCGTACGGATGACCAGACCTTCGTCTCGCTGCTCCGCGTTTGCTTTCCCACAAAAGTTGTCCTCGTCACGGACGCACATTTCGTTTCTGTTCGTTTGCTCTTCCACTTTCGCAGGTTCATCATTCCATGGCCGGCAAGTATTCTGTGCGCAGAATCTCTCCTAGAATGTACTTTCCATAGCACATGAAAATTTACTCACCTTGGGCTGCATATTGAGCTGGTCTACCTACGGTCGATGTCACTGTGGTGTTGATTGCGTTGGGAGCAAGGAAAGCGCCCGGAAGGCAAATATCGCAGTCACACTATTTGACACCTTAGTCAATGAGAGGTGAATGGGCGGTCCGGCGTCACCGAAATGGACGAGGACCGTGGACTAAGCAACTGAGCAACACCAAGCGAATGTCGCTCAACTGGAAATTCCTGCCAATGCTGAGAGATGGCCATTCCCTTTTGTCGAGCGTGACACCAGAGATTGAGTACTACTGATTGTTCTCTTGCGAAGGGAGGTTGAATGTGACGGGCTACTATGTCGCACAATATCCTCCTGATACAGATCACAAGCCGGCGTGACACATGGCTGAATATGATTTTGCGCCGCAACCAATGATATTTTCCAGCCTGCCGACCCCGATGCCAGTGTATCTCTTATGTGCTCATCCCCAAGCCAGTATAATAACCAGGAGATCGCGGTGCTCGTTTGACCATATTCATAATTCATTATGACTTGGGTAAGAAGCCATACCACCATGTGCGAGCTTCATCATTACAGATGCCCGGGATGCGGGGCGCGGTGGCAAAGGCAGAAGAAGCTCGCGAGCTGCGAAAGAAATAATCCCACTTCGAGGTGCCCAGACAGCTTGTGTATGTACGTCGGGAAAGTGAAAATGCCAACGTTGCGGGAATGCGCAGCTTGCGCACAACTCCGAGAGGCTCTGGAAGAATATGGGATGGTAGGGAAGCACGTCATCGTCACGAAAGAGAGCTAAAATGGGAGTTGGACAATGCTGGACACGAAAGAGGTACGGTCAGACGTCGGGATTTTCTCAGGATAAGCAGAGGATAGAGCAACACTTGTAGTATGGCCAGTTTTCCTAGCCCAGGCACTACTATGGGCCACGTGTTTTGTCGATACCCATCTCTGATCGAGGCTCCCAAAAGGGCTTGTAAGGGCCTATCTAGCTCCAAGCGAGGCACACCATGGGATGATGAATCCGAGTCATTCGTGACGAGCCCCCTCTACTCTTTGCTCTTCCTCGGCCTTTCGGCTAAGCGCATTCGCATGCGAACTACTCGCAAGCGAGAGTGTCCCAAGAAGAGAACCATCGGCACCTTCAAGTTTGTAGAAAGACGCATTGTTTCCCGTCAAGATGCCGGCGTAGCGGTAGCTGCAGAGGCTCCGCTCTTCTTCTTCCGGGCCTTAGCCTTCTTTTTGCTCCTATCCCTTGGCTTCAGAGCTGCCATGCCAGCCTTGCAAATGTCGGCATAGCGGCCATAGAAGTCATCGAGCGCATCGACTTCAACTATAGTAGATATCTTGATTTTCTTATCTCTATTCCTCTTTGACTTGCCGTTTGTGGCGCGCACAATGACAGGCACCGGCTTGGAGAGCTTCAGGTCGGGGAACGGTTCCAGAGCTGTCGGCGAGGGGATGTTTTGATCGTAGGACACTAACGAGAGGGTCAGCCTGAAGTCTACATCCAAGATTCACAGTGCGATATGAACAGTCCGTACACCTCTTCTGTACAAGAAAGACAGAACCGTGACCTTTGCCCTTGCGCTGCTCAAAGAGGTCGGTCAACTTGCCGAAGAACTATGTTGGAGAGTCAATGACGGATTCGCATGATGGACGTCAGAGTGCGACTCGCAACTTGCCTCTTCGTGGCTCAGATGGCTGGCCATGGCGAGCCGCATGTAGAGGGGATGCGGCTGTTTTGTTTGTAGGCTTGAAAAGGAAAAAAGTGGTGTTGAGTCGTCCGCGATATAGGAACGTCGCATGCCCAGGAATAACGGGTAATAATTGCAGCACGATGTCTCGGTGATGCGGCGGCGGGGGGGTCGTATTCTTAGGTACCTAGGTACTTGGGCAAGTACCCAGGTTCGTAGTGAAGGCATGCTTGGCATTGACTGAATTTGCCCCGCTAAAAAGTTTCCTGCCACACGCGTCTGCTCTCGCGCTGCAAACCTAGCGAGCCTCTTGTTTCCGATCCGCCATCGTGTCAATTTCTTCAACTCGGTTGGTTTCTCACGCTTTCGGATCATCGAGATGCCTCAGAAACCTCAGCCCCTCGCATTGCCGACGAAACTTCTCCAAGAGATTGGTGCTTCAGGTCAGGCCAGTGAAGCGAGGTCTCGTGGACGATGGAAAAGTCAAGACCAGAACAGGAAGGACCGTCGAAAAGCAGAGAGACAATTCAAGAAACATCGGAGCTCCGAATCACGTAGAGTGCAGCGCCCTACGAGCCTCTCCGATGAGGGCGAGGTTTTCAACAATGCAGACGACGTCGATTCTCACGACGACACCTCAGGCCGAACGGTATCCTACGAGCACCGGAAGTCCTCTTTGAAAAAAAGGAAACGGGATTCCTTGGATGATGTGGGGGACGACAAATCAACTTTGCGAGCAGCCAAGCAACCGTCGCGCGCTGTCCGCGAGAAATTGGCCAAGGACGATGCTGAAATCGACCAGCTTGAGCGAAAATTAGGACTCAAGAAGGGTCGGAAATCGCTCCCCAAGGCCTTCAAAGACGATGGGCTTGAGGATTTGCTGGGTGGATTGAGTGGCGGCAGCGATGACGACGAGAACGCGATGCAACGAAACGAAGCACGAGAATGGCTAGCTCACAAAAGACGGAAAGCAACTGGCACCCTCAATCCCGAAAGCAATGAATATTCAGACAGTGACGAGTACGAAGAGTCGGACATGCTGCAAGATGATTTGCTCGGGGACGAGAGTGGTAGCGGCCTGGAGTATTACGAGGAACAGCACGATGACGATGGAAACGCCGACGATGAAACAACCGCATCAGAGTCAAACGATGAGCACGACGATGGGCTGGCCGATGATGAGTCTTTCCAGGAGTTCGACTCGGAGACAGAACGCACGGGGCTGTCTAAGCCAGGGCCGGTTAGGGAAAATCCATACCTCCCACCTATCGTTGAGGATGCCCAGGTGCCCAAATACGTCCCGCCGTCAAGGCGTGCCAAATCCAGGACCGATGATGATTTGGAGGCTCGAATCCGCAGGAAGCTGCAGGGCCCGGTCAACAGAGTTACTGAAGCAAGTATGATATCGATCGTTGGCGAGATCGAGAAGGTTTACCGAGAATACCCCAGGGGTCATACGAACAACGTCTTGGCAGACCTTCTGATGGCACAGGACTGTGTCCCTACAAGCAAGCCTGATACACTACTTGTGCTTTCTGCCGGTTTTGTTGCCGCTATCTACAAAGTCGTCGGCGTTGACTTTGCCGCACACTTCCTAACCACATTGGTGGAGAAGTTCCAGCAGGAGAGAGAAAAGGCAATACAGGCTGCCAAGGAGCAGCGAATCCCTACGAAAGAAACATCCAATCTGGTTACGGTGCTCGCAGAACTGTACATCTTCCGCGTCATTGCCAGCAATCTCATGTTTGATCTGGTGAGGCTCTTGTTGGGCGATCTCTCAGAACTAAACGCGGAGCTTCTTTTGCGAATCGTTCGTCTGGCGGGCCCTCAGCTGCGCAAAGATGATCCGCTGGCACTCAAGGACATTGTCGGCTTAATTCGCCCAGCGGTCGCCAAGATCGGAGAGAGCAATCTCACGGTCCGTACGAAGTTTATGATCGAGACTATCAGCGATCTCAAGAACAACAAACTTAAAGCCGGTGAACAGGACCTGGCCATTCTGAACGAGCATGTGACGCGGATAAGGAAGGTTTTGGGTGCGCTGGACACTCAGAAGGTCAAAGCGACGGAGCCATTGCGTGTTGGGCTTGGGGACCTCGAAAATGCCGATAAGGCAGGCAAGTGGTGGCTTGTCGGCGCAAGCTGGGTCGGCCCGGGATTGAGGGGGGAACACGAGCAAACTACGCAAAGGTCGGTCTCAGGTGGTGGAGAAGATCGTGGGGACGAGGAGGAGGAGGGCGGCGACGCCCTGATTGCTGACGGCAACGACCTGGTCACCCATGACTACGCAAAGTTGGCGCGAGAACAAGGCATGAACACCGATGTTCGGCGCGCTATCTTCATTGCTCTTGTCGCAGCAGCTGACTACCAGGACGCGTATATGCGTATACTGAAGCTACGACTCAACAAGTACAACCGACGCGAGGTCCCAAACGTGCTGGTACAATGTGCCGGAGCACAGCAGCACTATAACCCGTATTACACGCTTGTTGCTAAGAAGTTCTGCAGCGACTCGCGGATCAAATACGCTTTCCAGGACACGGTTTGGGCCCTGTTCCGTCGCCTTGGCGAGCCTCTGTTCGGAGAAGAGCCAGAGGAAGAGGACGAGGAGGCAGCAGACGATCGTCGTCTTATCAACACCGCCAAGATGATGGGGAGCTTGGTTGCGGATGGATCGGTGAGCCTGGCAGTGCTCAAACCACTCAACCTTGCTTACATCAAAGAGACGACAAGTTTGTTTGTGGAGGTGATGCTTATCACCGTGCTTCAGGAGTGTGGCCGTGTGAAGAACAGGAACGTCGAGCAGACCCTCGACGTGCCCTTCAGCACCGGACTGGCTCCTGAACTTGCCCGGAGCGTGGCCTACTTCCTGCGCAAGAAGGTTCGGAAGACGGACCTTCTTGACGATAAAAAGGACGCCAAAAAGATCAAGCAGGCCTGTAAAGTGGCGGAGGGACTACTCCGAAAACCCGCGCACGATGACGGTATGTAAATAACAATAGGGAGATGTTATTCGTCACTCCCGCCTCAGTATCCGACACTCCCTCCAGCTACAACTACGTGGCTAGGCGTCCTTGAGTCAAGGGCTATATAGGCTTATCATTGTCTCTTATTATCGTTATCGTCGTTATCGTTGCTGTTTTTGTTGTCGTCGCCCCTGTCATCATCGTCGTCGTTATCGTCCACCATCGTCCGTGTCGTCCACCATCGTCCGTGTCGTCCACCATCGTCCGTGTCGTCCACCATCGTCCGTGTCGTCCACCATCGTCCGTGTCGTCCACCATCGTCCGTGTCGTCCACCATCGTCCGTGTCGTCCACCATCGTCCGTGTCGTCCACCATCGTCCGTGTCGTCCGCCATTATCAACCGTCATCGTTATACAGTAGAGAGGGAGGGGGGCTAACAATTAGAGAGCTAAGCCACTAGGGGGGTGTTGGATACTAGAAGAGGGGGTGATGAATAAAAAATAAGATGTCACTAACGGTATTGTCCGAATAAGCCTTGTACTACAGGTTGTAGAAGCGTGCGGTGTGCGAGCCATGTCGGCGTGGAGCACGAGTCCACATCCATCACTGATTTACAGCACTGAGCGTCCCCACGTACAGTCCGTTGCATCAGCGGCTTCCAAAACTCAAGTAGGACTACTACTAACTGTGTGGTTTTCGGCGTAACCAGCAGTAAAATTAACTAAACATTTAACTATTAATACCTTAGTGCACAAAGCATACACTATTATAAAATTTATATCTTTAGATATACCTAATTAAAGCAATTATAGTAATATCTTTTTTCTTTATACATATACTCTACGTACTAAAATATTATTATTAATATAATTTTAAGTATTAATATAGTAGTTTAAGTGGTTTTAGAAAAAAAACAGAAAAAAAAACACCCCCTATTATTTAATTTAGAAAAAATATTAATAGGAAACAGCCTAAAATCAACGAATCTTTATACACAAATCTTTTAATGTGTAGTGCGTGTACTTAGGAAAAAAAGATATTACTGTGATTACTTTAATTAGGCGTATCTAAAGATATAAATTTTACAATAGCATATGCCTTATGTATTAAGGTATTGATAGCCGAAAATCCGGTTGATTTTCGATTTTTCTGCTCGTCACACTGAAAACCACTGCTGTCAGCAGCGGCCCCCTGAGTTTTGGAAGCCGCCAATGCAACGGACTGTAGCCGGAAAGAAAGAGTGGCCGTGCCGGTCCCGAGGAAGGCTCGGACGGATGACGGCTAATGTCACCCTCCACGGGAGATGACGGAAGGGACGACCGAGATGTTGAGGATGTGTTAGGTAATCAGACACAGTGTACGGGGTACGGAGCAGATGTATGGGCGGGGCGTGGCAGGGGGCGTGGCACTCAACGCGGTTTGGTTCCTTGGGACGGTACCTACACTTCAGGTAACCTAAGGTACCTGTGGTTGCTGGACTGAAAAATTCGAGCCCCAATCATTATAGTCAACCAAGCTCCAATTCCATCCGAAGCTTGCCTAACATTGCTTGATCCGCCCTGGCACCCTCATCATCCCTCCCAACTAAGCCATCCCCTCGAGCGAACCTTCTGTCGCGCTGTGTTTCCGTCGCCCTTACTCCCCTCCCTCACCCTCCTCCTTCCATTGATCACCGAGTCCTTGCCGGGGACTGACGTCTACCATGCTCGCCAGCCGACTGATACCGCGTTCCGCAGCCAAATCGGCTTTCAGGAAGCAGGCCTCGTGAGACCCTCCTGGCCCGATCTCTGATGTCGTGCCTCAGGAGAAGCTAATCTGGCTAACTTGTTGATCCAGCCTGCCTGCAGTTACTGCATCTTCGCGCCTCTCCAGATGGAGCCGTGCCTACGCCTCTGCCTCTGGTGCGTCCAGCTTCTTTTCGTTTTTTCCCCTGATCCAACTAAGCATTGTGCCGGGCGTGTAGAGGAGAAGGACCTGATCATCATTGGTGGCGGTGTCGCCGGCTACGTTGCAGCCATCAAAGCTGGCCAAGAAGGCCTGAAGGTAATTCGAAATCGAAGCATGCCGTCCAACTCAAGGGCGAGACATTTGGAATTTGGGTTGAGCTGACCATTGTGTAGGTTGCTTGTATTGAGAAGAGAGGAACCTTGGGCGGCACCTGCCTGAACGTCGGCTGCATCCCGTCCAAGGCTCTTCTGAACAACTCCCACCTTTACCACACAATCAAGCATGACACCAAGAACCGCGGCATCGAAGTTGCCGATGTCAAGGTTAACCTCGAACAATTCATGAAGGCCAAGGACACTGCTGTTGGCGGCCTTACGAAGGGTGTTGAGTTCCTATTCAAGAAGAATGGCGTCGAGTACATCAAGGGCTCCGGCTCTTTTGTCAACGAAAACGAGATCAAGGTCGATCTGAACGAGGGCGGCGAGACTTCTGTTCGAGGAAAGAACATCTTGATTGCCACTGGTAGCGAGGCTACACCCTTCCCCGGTCTGGAGATCGATGAGAAGCGTGTCGTCACAAGCACTGGTGCTCTGTCGCTCGAGAAGATTCCCGACTCTTTGGTCGTCATTGGCGGAGGTATCATTGGTCTCGAGATGGCTTCTGTATGGTCTCGCCTAGGAACCAAGGTTACTGTCGTCGAGTTCCTCAACCAGATTGGTGGACCGGGAATGGACGCCGAAATTGCCAAGAGCACGCAGAAGATTCTGAAGAAGCAGGGCATCAACTTCAAGACGGGCACCAAGGTCTTGAGCGGCGACAAGAGTGGAGAGAAGGTTAAACTTGAGGTCGACTCCGCAAAGGGTGGAAAACCCGAAACCGTAAGGGATCACACGCTCCAACATTTATGGGAAATCACTGACACCGGCCTGACTGTAGCTGGAGGCGGAGGTTGTCCTCGTGGCCATTGGTCGCAGGCCGTACACGGGAGGACTCGGCCTCGAGAACATTGGCCTTGAGCTGGATGAGAGGGGCCGCGTCATTATTGATTCCGAATACCGCACCAAGATCCCCCATATCCGCTGCGTTGGCGACGTCACCTTTGGCCCAATGCTTGCTCACAAGGCCGAGGAGGAAGCTGTTGCCGTTGTCGAGTACATCAAGAAGGGTCACGGCCATGTCAACTACGGTGTCATTCCATCGGTGATGTACACCCACCCCGAGGTTGCCTGGGTTGGACAGAGCGAGCAGGACCTGAAGTCGCAGAACGTTCCTTACCAGATCGGCACATTCCCTTTCAGCGCAAACTCTCGGGCGAAGACGAATCTGGACACGGAAGGTATGGTCAAGATGCTTGCCGACCCTGAAACGGACAGAATTCTTGGGGTCCACATCATCGGCCCGAACGCCGGCGAAATGATTGCCGAGGCAACTTTGGCGCTTGAGTACGGTGCGTCCAGCGAAGACATCGCTCGTACCTGTCATGCACACCCTACACTGGCAGAGGCGTTTAAGGAGGCGGCTATGGCTACCTACTCGAAGCCGATTCACATGTAAACTATTAGTGTAGTGCTAGCATAGAGTTAAAAGATTTCTTTTACAGTTTATAATAAATAAACTATTAATACTTTTTTATATATTTAATATTTTATAGTACTACTTATAGTAGAGTAAATAGAGAAATTTACTATAAAGATTTTAATATAAAGTTTAGTAAAAATATAATTAAGTTAAATATATATATATATATATATATTAAGTTTAGTAATTAGTTAAAATTATTAATAAAAGAGTAAAGAGTAGGTAAGTAGAAGTACTAGGATACGTACGCCCTACTAAGCTCTACTTAAAACTACTTAGTAAAGCTAGAGGGGGTTAAAGCTACTAAATATACTCTATTAAATACTTTTATTTAATTATACTACTTAAAAATACATAGCTATAATGTATTTTTTTTAGAACCCCTTATTAAAATATCTATATAAGATACTATAAAAAAACATAAATTAATAAAAGAGTATATTATAAATATTAATTATTTTATTTATATTAACTATATTACTTAAAGTAAAAAAAGAGTCTTTAATATCTCTAAGTAACTACTTAACTATAAATATATTACTAGTAAAGAGTCTACTACTAAAGAACCCCTTTCCCCCCTCTTTTAAATAACTAATAGCCTAGAGGTTATATATAAGTAATAATAATAAGTAGTTATTATAGATTTAAAGTAATAAAAGTATTTAATTAATTCTAAAATAAACTACTAATTATACTACTAATACCTTTAAAACTACTAATACTATTCTAGTAGACTATCTCTCTAAATCTATTAAATTTAATTTAAACTATATATTTACTTTTTTTAACTATTACATCCCTTTATAACTAATATACTATTATTAATAAAGTTATTATAGACTATATAGCTATAGTTAATTTAGTTACTAGCCCTATTATTATTAGTATTTATCTTAATTTATATTTTTATAGTATTTTATATAAGTATTTTAATAAAGGGTTTTAAAAAGAATATATTATAGCTATACATTTTTAAGTAGTATACTTAAATAAAAGTATTTAATAGAGTATATTTAGTAGCTTTAACCCCCTTTAGTTTAAGTAGTTTTAAGTGTAGCTTAGTAGGGTATATATACTTTAACGATTTTACTTATTTACTTTTTCTACTATAGCGGTAGACGTGGTTATAAATATAAATATACTAGTAATAATAATAATACTATTACTAATAGGTGGTAGGCGTAATTAATATATTTAAATAAATCTTTATCTATATAAACCTTTAGTTGGATTATACTATAGGTACTGTAACGTACTATAGAGCCTAATAAGCCCTAGTAGTGTTTATAATTAAAGAAAAAGGAACCCCCTCTAGAGTGACTAACGGCCTACGGGCTATATGCTTTAGGTAATAGCCGTCCAGCTACCTACTTTATTAATTTTTTTATTATAGTACTTAAATTTACCTACTGTAATATAGCTTTTATAGATTTAAAGTAATAAGTGTTTTTTATTAATTTTAACTACTAATTATACTATTAATACTACTAAAACTACTAACGCCTTCTATATACCTTTTACTATCCCTTTAAACTTATTAAATCTAATTTAAACTATCTTATTACTTCCCTTAGTTATTATATTCCTTTATAACTAACGCGCTATTACTATATAGCTATAGCTAGTTTAGCCGCTCTTTACTATTATTAGTATTTATTTTAATATTATTATATATAGGCCTTACTAAATATACTAATATTAAATATTACTAAAGTAGCTACTTAGAGCGCTATAGATTTAGTAGCTATATCCTTTAACTAGTTAAAGTATTTATAGTTAACTTTAGTTTATAAAATATATATAGTTCTATTAAATTTAGTATTTAGTTTAAGTATTATTTTTTAAATATTAAGTTAATTACTTATAGTTTAATAGTAGTAAATTCTAGTAATAGTAAACTTTACCTTCTTTTTATTAAAGAATTTATACTAGTTTTAGGTTAAGTTAATTATATTAACCCCCTTAGTTATAAGGTACTTATTATTAGTTTTATAGTTAGTTAATAACTATAAAGTTATATAATAGTTATTATTCTAGGGATAGAGACTAGTAGTAGGTAGCGTTTTATTAGATATTATAGCTTTAAGGGTTGTTATTATATATATATAAAAAATAGAAAGAATTAATTAAGGCCTTACTTATAGTAGTACCTTTTTCTTTAATTATAAACGCTACTAGGGCTTATTAGGCCCTATAGTACATTATAGCGCCCGTAATCTAACTAAAGGTTTATATAAATTAAAGTCCGCCTATTTTAACTAAGGGTCTGGGCTAGATTAACTAGGTGTCTAACTACTTTTTTAATTTTAAAACTACTAGTATTTAGATTAAATAAAAATAAACTTATAAGTATATAATATATATAAAATTATATATAATAAAGAGTTTAATTATTTAAAAGTCTTTTTAAAGATTTATTCAAAAATTTAAATAAAGATTTAAATAAAGATTTAAATAAAGATTTAAATAAAGATTTAAATAAAGATTTAAATAAAGATTTAAATAAAGATTTAAATAAAGATATTATTATAATAACTACTACACATAGTTACCAGTATTATAGGTAGTTTGTTTTATAGCGCAAGGCTAAGTTAGGCCAAATAGTCACGTAACCCACTAAAGCCAGCGAAATATCTATACTAGTAGGAAATTATTTCTAAACTTTGTGAATTCATTAATTTTTACCTATAAATTAATAGTATACTATATAGCTTGATTAATAACTTACCTATAAGTACTTAATAATAGTAGTTAACTTACTTATTACTACTTAATATAAACTATAGACTGTCATGATTTATTTCTAAAAGTATATAATAATAAAATAACTTTAACTCTTAAGAACTAACTCTTAATAATACTATTTACTATACTAAAATCCCTTTAACTTTAAAAAATAACTTTAACTTCTAGGAGCTAGCTTTTAATTAATTATAAGTATTAAAAGAAGTATTAAAACACTAAAAAAAAACTATTTATAGCCCTATTAAGAATGCTAGTAATAAAAATATCTTACTAACTTTGTAATAGAGAAACATAAATCACTAAAGTTTTAGATAAACCCAAGTAATAACTGTGCTATATTAAAAAATATAATCCTTGAAATTTTCTTAATAATTCTCTCCTCTTTTTTAGTACTATAAAGAACTAGCTATACATCTTTTCTATTATATAACTAAACATAGTTCTATAATAACTCTCTTATTAGTAATATTAGTTTTTTTTAAATAACTTAAATAATTATTATAAGTTAATTATAACTATTATAAATTAAGTTTAAAATATAAAAGCTACTAAAACTAGTAACTTTTTAGTAACTTTATAGTATTTATAAATTAACTCTACTATTTAATTTTTTAAACTATAAAGCCTATAAAAAACATAAAAATACAGAATTAAAATATTATTAAGTAATATTACTATACTTTAAAAATACTATCTATTATTCCTTATTACTACTTTCTATTACCTATACCCTATTTAACCCTTACTTTTTTATAAATAGTAATAAAAAATACTATAACCTACTCTATAATATTTTATTCTCTACCCTTATAGTCTTTTAAAACTTTACTTCTTTAAATATATTAAACTCTTATTTAAAGGAGGTTATATTAAGTTTTTACTACTTAAGTAAGTAAAGAAGTTATTAACTATTAAAGATTTAACTTAATAGTAGGCCTTACTACCATTTTATACTACTAACTACTTACTAAGAGTATTAGTATAATAGCTAATACTAAGTTATTTTTATAAGTTATAAGAAGTAGTCTTTACTATACTCCTAAGACTAACTAGTTTAATAAGCTACTTAAAAAGTAGTATATTAAGTTACTATTTTTTACTATAACTTAAAAACTAATTCCCTATAATAAGCGCCTTAGTAAGAGCTACGGCTTTACTATAAGTGCCTTAAGTAAGTAGCTTAATAATACTAGAAGTATATAGAACCCCTAAGTATTCTTTATAATCCCCTACTACTTTATAGTAAATATTAATATATTTCTTTAGGGCCCTTTTAGTTCTAGGGCTACTAGTATATTAATCCCCTTTATAAAACTTAATATAATACTAATATTTTATATTAATAAGTATACTACTAATAGGTTGTAGTGAGTATTAGGGCGTATAAGTATTTAAGGGTATAGATAACTTGTGGTTGTCTTAGGAAGAGATTTATACTATAAGGTACTGTGTTTGTTAGAGCGTTATATTTATACTTAGTTACCCTAGTACCTAAGGCGCGGTTTACAAGGCTAGAGCCTTAGAGGGTTTATTACAACACACCCCCTAGTAATAGTAACGTTACTATTAGCCGCGTTAAGGCTATATCCCTTACCTCCTTTTTTTATTTTAAATATAGGTAAATAAAGTATTTAAAGTATTTACTAAAGTTATATAAATAAAATTATATATAAAGAAAATATTTTTTATAGTTATTTTAACTATAGGGAGCGTCTATAATTATAGGTAAAATTATAGTTACTATTTTTTAAAGTATAGAGATTTTTTACTAAGTAAGCTATAGGTAGTAGGATATATATGTTTTTTCTAGCTACTACTTAAAAGTCTTTTTTTTTTAGTATACTTATTTTAATAGATTATAAGTTACTATTTTACTACTCTACCTTTTATATACTACTTTTAAAGTATCTTTACTAATACAAATATAGAAAAATAAATATTTAAAATACCCCTTAAGTATAAAATAATAGAAAAGTATAAAGTAAAAATTTCTAAGGGTAAGAAGTATACTAAGTTTAAGTATAAGTGTGTAGTACATAGTGGCTCTACTAACTCTACTAACCCCCTTAATACTATTAATAGCTATAGCTATAATAATAAAGAAAGTAAGGATAATAATAATAAGTACCTACCGTCCTAGTTAACTACCCTACCTACTATAACCCCTCCCCCCTATAACCCCTCTTCTACTCTAGCCCCCTTTTATACTCTATATAAAAAGAACTACGCCTTTATACTATTTAATAAAGATAATCTTAAGTATAACCCCCCTTATAAGGAGTATACTAACTCTAGCCTTAAAAGCTACTTTTTTAACTACTACTTTATTACTAAGAATAATACTTAGAACTACTATATAAAGTATATTAATAACTATAAATAGTATATTAATTTATACTAAAATACTATTTCTTAGTATTACTACTTTATTAAAGTACGCCTTATAGGTATATTATATTATATAAGTTCTTTTAAGTACTTATAGTAGTTTAAAGCTAATTTAGTTAAATTATAAAAGGTTTATAAAGTGCGTAATAATTTTTAAGTAGTACTTAATTCTACTAGTATACCCTTTTTTATTAAAAGTAAGGTTAAAAAAAAGAAAGAGAAAAAGGAGAAGTTTAAGTTTAAAAAAGAAGAAAAAAAAGAGTTTAAGTTTAAATCTAAGTCTAAGAAAGAGAAAAAGAAGGAGTTTAATAAAGAGGAGGATAAGAAGAAGATTACTAGTATACCTATAGAACGTACTATATACTAAGTTTATACTAAGGCTATTATAGGGGGTATTTACTAACTTATAAATAAGCTTTTTACTACTTATAACTATACTTAAGTAATTTAAAAAGGTATTTATTAGCTCCTTATAGAGTTAATTAAAACTCTTATATATTAAAAGTACCTTTTAAGTTATTATATTTATTTCTAGTATTTAAAGCCTCTAAACTATAATTACTTTACTCTTTTTTATATACTTAGTAAAGTAGTATAGGCCTTTTAGCCTAATATAATAACTTACTTATAGACTATTCTTTTCTTTTTAATTAAGTACTCTTTTCTTTTCTTTATACTATTATAATATACATTAAAGTGGTATAGAGGTTAAAGAGTACTTTAAAGTACTTAAACTTACTTTTTATAAGGTTTTTAGTAAGTCTATTAGCTAGTATTTTATTTATAAGTATATATATAATATTAAAGGAGTACTTAGTGTATTTTTAATAAAGCTATATATTCTAAATATTTATATATTTTAAGTACATAACTATATACTGTTCTTTACCTACTATAAATTAAATTATTTATTAATTATTATAGTAGACCTTTTAAGTATTTTTAAAGTTAAAATTTATTTTTTTAAAAAGTTATTAAAGTACTATTAATCTTTTAGTAGTATACTTAAGTATTAAAAGCTTTACTTCTATTATTAATATAGTAACTATAGTCTATTTTCTAACTTTCTAGTATAATAAACTATTAAAGAGCTTAATAATATATTTATAAAATGATTTTTTTATTTTTTTATTATCTATAAAGGAGGTATCTTCTACTATAAAAAGTGTCTTTACGTTACCCCCTACGTTACTATAGTATATAGTAAAGTAATATATTAAATATAAGTAGTAAATAATTTAGTTAATAGCTTTAAAATATACCTAAAAGGAATTTATTAAGAAGTGTGAGAGCTGTAAGGTAGTAAAGGTGATGTCTAGGTAGATTATAATAGTAGTATAAAGAATTAAACTAACCTTTTTTTTAAAAATCCTTAACCTCTTAATATAATACTTAACTTAAGTTCTTAATAAAGTTAATTATTAGTAGTAGTATAGCTGGGTGTAGTGCGTTAGTAAGGTTATACTTTTTAGTTATTTTGTTAATATATATGTTATAGATTAAAAGAATATATTATTTAAAACAGTTTTTAATTACTTTAATACTAAAAAAATACTTTATAAGGCCTTACTTTTTAAACTTATATACGTTTTTAATACCCCTAATTAATATCTAAGTATACTTAACTTTATTTAAGTAGTATATTATAAGTATATTATTAATATAAAATATATATTACGATAAACCCTCTAAGGCTCTAGCCTTGTAAGCTGCGCTTTAAGTACTAGAGTGATTAAGTATAAATTTAATGCTTTAATAAGTGTATTACTTTATAGTATAGATTTCTTTTTAAAATAACTATAAGTTATCTATGCCTTTGAATGCTTATACGCTCTAATACTTACTATAGTTATAAGCCTAGCTTATTTTTAACTAGTGTCTATTACTCCTAACTACTTAAATAAGGTGTATAAGCTTTAAGTTCCTTTTTTTTTTATTTTTCTTAAGCTCCCTAAAAGCTTTATACTATTTTATAATAAACGTTTTAACTGTTTTTTATAATACTTTAATAAGCTTAATAATTATCCTTAAGACTTTATATAACTAGTTATAATTTTATAAAGAGTTATAATACTAAGTAGAGTTTTAAGGT
Source organism: Colletotrichum brevisporum (assembly GCA_030770045.1). NCBI lineage: Eukaryota > Fungi > Ascomycota > Sordariomycetes > Glomerellales > Glomerellaceae > Colletotrichum > Colletotrichum brevisporum. The sequence continues at coordinate 3,468,904 of JAUGSI010000006.1, read as the reverse complement.
ATTTAGGAATATGTTAATTTAGATACTTTTAATATATTAAGTATAAACTATATTTACTTAGGTAATTCTATACGCTACGAATTCCTTGTATAGGTTAATAAGACTATAAAAAAATAATATAAAGTAGACCTTAAAACCAAAATTAAAGAGTAGACTAATCCTAATATAGGAAACATTTATAAAGAAGCTATAGCACTACTATATTACCCTTATAAATAAATACTAAAAGATATTTTTATAAACTATATAGATAGTATTAAGTGCTTTTTATAATATTAAGTATACTACGCGGCTATTATAGCTACTTTAAAAGATGTTTAGTGCTAAATATATTTATTTATAGACCCGTTATATACTAGTTTAGTTTATTAGAAGTTTACTGCTTTAGGATTATATTTAACTTAAGCTTTTATTTATAAGCTTAAAGTATAACTTACTTTAAACGACTTTATTATATTTATATTACTTTAGAAGGAATACGATACTGTTTTTAGAGACGCTATATACGCGAACCTTGATTCTATAAAGTGGTATAATTACTAGTACAACTGCTTTTTTTAAGCTATATATAGGGGCGTTTTAGAAGCCTAAGGAATCCTAGTAGTGTAAAATTTTCTTAAGGTGGTTAGTACTTAATACAACCCTATATAGGGATACTAGTAGTTTAATAGAATTTAAAAAAAGCTTTAATTTAATAAAGACTCCTTAATATTATATTAGTATAAAAAGGTTTTTTTAGTAAAAGTTAAGGATAAATTAATATATTAAATAGGGGGCCATAGTAGAGCTACTTATTCTACCTTTATAGGCCGGACTGACTTACTATTTAGTATTTAAGAATATCCCTATAGAACGCTTTACTAATAGTCCACCTACACCTATAAACGTTTTAATAAAGCCCTAATAGAGTACTTTAAGTATATTTTATTCTTTTTAAATACTAAAATTAATAAAATTAAAATAGTTTTTATAGATTTAAAGTAGAAGGACCTTAAAAAAAGCTTATTAAGTATGGTTAGTTTAATAAAATAACTTATTTATAGTTTAAAAAGTAATATTAAAAATAAAGTAGTAATAGTAAGGAACCCTTAGTTACTATAAATAATAAGCTAGAATTTCTAGGAGACATTATTAGTATTATTCTTTTACTTAATGCCTTTTTAAAAAGTAATATAGTTAGATATTTGGTTTTTTTAACTATTACGTTAACTTATTTACTCTTTTAAAGTACTATATATAATAACTATAGCTTAACTTATTTTATTAACTATATAGTATTTATAAAGCTAAGTACATTTAAGCCTTTTAGCCTAAATAACTATATTAATACTAGTATAAATAGAATCCTAGTTCTAGGATATAGTAAGTGTATTATATAATATATATTAATAAATAAAGAGGGTAACTTAATATTAAACCTAATACTTATAAACGTTATAGTAATTAAAGGGTTTTATATTAATATTATCTCTAAAGTACTTTTAACTAAAGCTAGTGTTTAGTACTATAACTATAATTATATACTTAGGATTAGAAATATAAAAAGTAGTATTATAGTAAAGACTCTAGAACACTATAATAATATTTACTTTTTTAAATATAAGCTATTTTCCTCTTATTTATGTTCTATATTTATTACTAATACTACTTTAGTTTATATAACGTATCTTATTAAATATATATAATACTATTTTAGCTATTAACCTCTATATAACTATATTAACTTTATAGTACTTTAGTACTTTAAAGTAAATTACTTTAGTTATAAAGTTTTTAAGTACTTAGTATACTATACTTAGGGAGTAAGAATTTATAGTTTAACTTATATAAAGTACTAGAACTATATAGTTATATATATAATATAGTAAATATTATACTAAGTATTTAAAAATAAGGCTAGTAAACTATACTACTGTATTTTTTAAGACCTTTTTAACTTTTTATATACGTATAATAGTAATAACTAGTTTTTAGTTATTAAAAATAAGTACTTTAATAAGCTCTTTAGCTTTACTCTTTCTAAAAAGGATTACTCTAAAGTATTTAAAGTTTTTTAGATATTTAAAAAATAGGTTAAATAATATAAAAAAGTTAATATCTATAAGATACGTATAAATAATAAGCATACTATAATTACTATTAAAAGTATTACTGTATTTTAAATATAGGTATAAAAGGAAGGAATTAATCTTAAGATACTACTAGTTTATACTAAAGAGTCTATAGGAAGTAGAGAGTATGTTAAATAAAAAGGTGTAAACTAGGGGATTTATATAAAAAAGGAAGTAGGGCTTTTTAAGTGCTTTTAAAAAGAATTAGTACTTACGGGCATTAATATTTATAATATAAGTTTATATTAATTAAACTCCTAGTGCTTTTTAAACGAGGTTAAGGTAGAATAGTTTAAATATTACTTTAAGTAATAGGCTTTAGCTTATAACTACTTTATAAACTATAACTTATACCCTTACTAGGAAAAACTACACACTTATAAATACTATATCTATCCACTTAAGTATAAAAGAAAAATAGAAATTAAAAAGAAATAGTTTAAAGTTATACTAAAAGTGTATATTAAATACTTTATTAAATACGTCCCTAAAATAATAAACTTATATAAGATCTAAGTGCCTATACTTAAGTAGGTTATTATTATATATAACGTTACTTTTAATAAAATAAAATTCTACTTAAAAGATAATACTAAATACACTTTTTACTTAGAAATTATAAGAACTATAATTTTAGAGTTTAAAGAGCTTTTTAAGTTTTAAAATAAAGTTTATAAAACCTTAGAAGACTTTAAAAATAATTTTAAAAAAGCTAATAATAAACTTATTTATATATAATTTACTAGACTTATTTAATAAAATATTATTAAGTTAAGTAGTACTCCTGTATATAAAGAGTATAGTATATTACTTTTAAGAGGACTATTAATTCTTAATCCTACCCCTAAACTACTAATACTATAATATTTTAGGAGTAAAAGACTATATAAAGTAACTACTAATACTAGAGGACCTAAGATAGATAAGGCTAAGCTAGTAGAACCTCTTAAATTAATTAAACTTATAAATAACTAGGCCTATATGCGTATAGAAAATCCTATAGAATACTTAGGATCTTTAACTATTAAGTATAAACCTTTAACTACTTAATAAAAAAAGGCTTAACTAGCTAGTAAGGGCAATTTAAATAATATAATCCCTCTAAATGTCTTAAAAATTCTTTAAAACGTACTAGCTTTATTATTATATAGTAGCTAGTACTTTAAAGGGCTTAATTTAGAGTTTAAAGGAAAAAACTATATTATTTATATATATATTAATAATACTTATAAAATACTATATAATAGTTTAAGTAATACTTTTTTATAATATTTATACTTAATTAGTAAAAAGTATTTAAAAATAGAGAATATAACTACACTTACTTATCCTATATTATTTAAAATACAGTTTATATAATACTCTATAACTATAAATATACTATAAAAGAAAGTAACTTTTATATAAATAACTTTATTAGTACTTTAAAGTTATAAAAAGTAATAAAAAAGCTTTTTTTAAAGCTTTAAAAGCTCTTTATAAATATAGTATATAAGGAAATTTATAAGTTTATATTTATAGGAATATAGTAAGAGTTAGACTATTAAAAGGCCTTATTATAACTCCTTCCTCTAAAGTAAGTTTTTATTTATAAATTTAAACTTAATAAAGTCCTTAACTACTATAAAGTATATATTTATATTTAAAGAGACCTTTAAAATATAAATTTATTATAAGATACTTATACTACTACTTTTATAGTATAATTTTTTTATTTTTTAATATTTTTAAAGTATAGTTTAACTATAATATTTAATAGTTTAATATTATAAATACCTTTTTAAATATAAAACTTAACTCTAATACTTTACTCGTTTATTATAAACTCTTAAATAACTTTTATTAATTAGGGAAGTATATTAAGTTTAAGTAGGTACTTTATAAACTATATAATACTTTCTTTTTATAGTATAAGGAGTTCTTAAAGACTCTTTATAGCTTTAGTTTTAAATACTATAATAAAGAACTATACCTCTTTTAGGATCCTTAAAAGTACGTTCTTATTATATTTTATATTAATAATATACTTATAGTATACTACCTAAATAAGGCTAAGTATACTTAAATATTAATTAGAAGTATTAAGGATATATATAAACTTAAGGAGTAGGGCTTTATAGAGTATTTCCTTAGTATTAAAGTGATTAAAGACTATTTTAAATAATATATTTTTCTAGTTTATAATATATATATTAATAAAATAGTTAAAAAGTATAACCTTATTAATACACTATACCTAGCTATACTACTACTAACAGTTAACTTTATTAAAAACCCGGGTTAGGCGTTGTGTTAAGAGGTTAAGGATTTTTAAAAAAAGGTTAGCTTAATTCTCTATACTACTATTATAATCCGCCCAAACGTTGCCTTTACCGCCTTATAGTTCTTATACTTCTTAATAAATCCCTTTTAAGTATATTTTAAAGTTATTAACTAAGTTATTTACTATTTATATTTAATACGTTACTTTACTATATACTATAGTAATATAGGGGGTAATATAGAGGTACTTTTTATAGTAAAAAATACTTTTTTTTTAAATAATAAGGAGATAAGAAGATTATCTTATAAATATATTATTAAGCTTTTTAGTAGTCTACTATATTAAAAAACTAAAAGATAGAATATAGTTACTATATTAACAACAGAAGTAGAGTTCCTAATACTTAAGTATACTACTAAAGAATTAATAGTGCTTTAATAACTCTTTAAAGAAATAAATCTTAACCTTAAAAACACTTAAAAAGTCTACTATAATAACTAGTAAATAATTTAATTTATAGTAAGTAAAAGAGAATATATATTTATATACTTAAAATACGTAAATATTTAAAATATATAGATTTATTAAAAATACACTAAGCGCTCTTTTAATATTATATATATACCTATAAATAAAATACTAACTAATAGACTTACTAAAAACTTTATAAAAAGTAAATTTAAGTACTTTAAAGTACTCTTTAACTTTTATAATACTTTAATATATATTATAATAGTATAAAAAAAAGAAAAGAGTACTTAATTAAAAAGAAAAGAATAGCCTATAAGTAAGTTATTATATTAAGCTAAAAGGCCTATACTACTTTACTAAGTGTGTAAAAAAGAGTAAAGTAATTATAGTCTAAAGGCCCTAAATACTAGAAATAGATATAATAGCTTAAAAAGTACTCTTAATATATAAGGGTATTAATTAACTCTATAAGGAGCTAATAAATACCCTCTTAAATTACTTAAGTATAGTTATAAGTAGTAAAGAGTTTATTTATAAACTAATAAATACCCCCTATAATAGCCTTAATATAAACTTAGTATATAGTACGTTTTATAAGTATACTAATAATCTCTTTTTTATCCTTTTCTTTATTAAACTCCTTTTTTTTCTTTTCTTTAAACTTAAACTTAGGCTTAAGTTCCTTTTTTTCCTCTTCTTTAAACTTAAGCTTTTCTTTTTCTTCCTCTTTTTCCTTAACTTTACTTTTAATAAAAAAGGATATAGTAGTAAAGTTAAGTACTACTTAGAGATTATTACGTGCCTTATAAACCTTTTATAATTTAACTAAGTTAGCTTTAAACTACTATAAGTACTTAAAGGGACTTATATAATATAATATACCTATAAAGTATACTTTAATAAAGTAGTAATACTAAAAAATAGTGTTTTAGTATAAGTTAGTATATTATTTATAGCTATTAATATACTATATATAGTAGTTTTAAGTGTTGCCCTTAGTAATAAAGTAGTAGCTAAAAGAGTAGCCTTTAAAGCTAGAGTTAGTATACTCCTCATAAAGGGGGTTATACTTAAGGTTGTTTTTATTAAATAGTATAAGGGTATGGTTTTTTTTATATAGAGTATAGGAGGGGGCTAGAGTAGAAGAGGGGTTATAGGGGGAAGGGGTTATAGTAGGTAGAGTAGTTAACTAGGATAGTAAGTACTTATTATTATTATTATCCTTACTTTCCTTATTATTATAACTATAGCTACTAATAGTGTTAAGGGGGTTAGTAGAGTTAGTAGAGCTACTACGCGCTATACACTTGTGCTTAAGCTTAGTGCGCTTCTTACTCTTAGTAATCTTTACCTTATCCTCTTCTATTATTTTATACTTAAGGGGTATTTTAAATATTTATTTTTTTATATTTTTATTAATAAAAACACTTTAAAAGTAGTGTATAGAGCATAGAGTAGTAAAATAATAACTTATAATCTATTAAAATAGGTATACTAAAAAAAAAAGAGGATTTTAAGTAGTAGCTAAAAAAAACATATATATTCTACTGCCCATAGCTTACTTAGTAAAAAGTTTTGCGCTTTAAAAGACAGTAGCTATAATTTCGCCTATAGCTATAAATACTCCCTATAAGTAAAACAACTACAAAAAATATTTCCTTTATATAATTTTATTTATATAACTTTAGTAAGTACTTTAAACGCTTTATTTATTTGTATTTAGAATAAAAAAGAAGGTAAGGGATATAACCTTAACGCGGCTAATAGCAACGTTACTATTACTAGGGGGTGTGTTGCAATAAACCCTTTAAGGCTCTAGCTTTATAAGCCGTGCTTTAAATACTAAAGTAACTAAGTATAAATATAACGCTCTAATAAGCGCAGCGCCTTATAGTATAGATCTCTTCTTAAGACAACTATAAGTCATCTATACCCTTAAACACTTATACACCTTAATACTTACCACAATATAATAAAAATATACTTTTAAAAATCTTAAAAAAAGTATAGCTCCTTATTATAGTATTTAAAACTAAGGTTATAAAGAGTCTTTAAGAACTCTTTATACTATAAAAAAGGAATATTATATAGTTTATTAGTCTATTAAAAAGAACTAAAAATAAAAGTAAAAAGAGACAAAAGGCAGAATTGAACCTACAGCCTCTAGCTCTAATAAACTAGACTCTAAGCTACTAGGTTAACTTCCTGTAGTAGAATAAACTACCCTAAATGTCTCTTATCCACCCCTCTAGGGTGCTCGTGGCTAACCACAACCCTCGTGGCCGACCACAGCGCCCGTAGCTAACTACAGTAAATACGGCTAACTACACGCAGGGCCTAGAGCTACTTAGCTAAACCGTATATAACGTACTAAACCCTAAAAGGACTAGTGCCTTAGAAGCTAGGCCCAAAGGGCAAGGCACTAGGCCTATAAAAGGCAGGGCTCCCCCTAGCCTATAGGAGTCTAGACTTCTACTTTTTTAGTAAGTAAGTAATACAGTAAAACACTAATACAATACTATTACTACTACAACAATACTTCTACCTCTTTTATTTACATATTATACACTAAACCTATTCCTTTACTAACTCTATTAAGCCTAATATTACTATAGAAGTATTTGGCAATCTTAATACTAACCTCAATACCCTTATACCTATACTTACATAGCCTATAAAGCACTTACTTAAGTTTAACATACTTCCCTAGTTAATAAAAGCCGTGGAAAAGTTTATAATAAATAAGTAAAGTATTAGAGTTAAGTTTTGTATTTAAAAAAGTATTTAAAATATTAAACTACTAAATATTATAGTTAAACTATACTTTAAAGGATATTAAAAAGTAAAAGGATTATACTATAAAAGTAGTAGTATAAGTATATTATAAAAGATTTATATTTTAAAAGTCTCTTTAAATATAAATATATACTTTATAGTAGTTAAAGACTTTATTAAGTTTAAACTTATAAATAAAAACCTACTTTAAAAGAAGGAGTTATAATAAGGCCTTTTAATAGTTTAACTTTTATTATATCCCTATAAATATAAACTTATAAATTTCTTTATATACTATATTTATAAAAAGCTTTTAAAGCTTTAGGGGAAGTTTTTTTATTACTTTTTATAACTTTAAAATACTAATAAGGTTATTTATATAAAAGTTACTCTCTTTTATAGTATATTTATAGTTATAAAGTGTTATATAGACTATATTTTAAATAATATAGTATAGGTAAGTATAGTTATATTCTTTATTCTTAAACGCCTTTTACTAATTAAGTATAAATATTATAAAAAAGGCGTTACCTAAGCTACTATATAGTATTTTATAGGTATTATTAATATATATATAAATAATATAGTTTCCTTTCTTAGACTCTAAATTAAGCCTTTTAAAGTACTAACTACTATATAATAACAAAGTTAGTACGTTTTAAAGCGTTTTTAAAACGTTTAAAAAGATTATATTATTTAAATTACCCTTACTAACTAGTTAGGCCTCTTTTTATTAAATAGTTAAAGGTTTATACTTAATAGTTAAAAATTCTAAGTATTCTATAGGATTTTTTATATATATATAGGCCTAGTTATTTATAAGTTTAACTAATTTAGAAGGTTCTATTAACTTAGTTTTATTTATTTTAAGTTCTCTAGTATTAATAGTTACTTTATATAGCTTTTCATTCCTAAAATATTATAGTATTAGTAGTTTAGGGGTAGAATTAAGAATTAATAGTTTTTCTAAAAGTAATATACTATACTCTTTATATATAAAAGTACTACTTAGTTTAATAACGTCTTATTAAGTAAACTTAGTAAATTATATACTAGTAGGCTTATTATTAACCTCTTTTAAGTTACTTTTAAAGTCTTTTAAAGTTTTATAAACTTTACTTTAAAACTTAAAAAACTCTTTAAGTTTTAAAATTATAGTTTTTATAATTTCTAAATAAAAAGTATATTTAGTATTATTTTTTAAATAGAATTTCGTTTTATTAAAGGTAATGTTATATATAATAATAACCTATTTAAGTATAGGTACTTAGATTTTATATAAGTTTATTATTTTAAGGACGTATTCTACAAAGTATTTAATATATACTTTTAGTATAACTTTAAACCGTTTCTTTTTAATTTCTATTTCTTTTTTATACTTAAGGGGATAAATATAGTATTTATAAGTATATAGTTTTTTTTAATAAAGGTATAGATTATAGTTTATAAAGTTATTATAAACTAAAGCCTATTACTTAAAGTAATATTTAAACTATTCTATTTTAACTTTATTTAGAGAGTATTAAGAGCTTAATTAATATAGACTTATATTATAAATATCAATACCTATTAGTACTAATTTTCTTTAGAAGTACTTAAAAAGCCCTACTCTTTTTCTTATATAAATCCCCTAGTTTATACCTTTTTATCTAGCATACTTTCTACCTTTTATAAGCTCTTTAGTATAAACTAGTAGTATTTTAAAATTAATTCCTTCTTTTTATACTTATATTTAAAATATAGTAATACTCTTAATAGTAATTATAGTATATTTATTATTTATATATATTTTATAAATATTAACTTTTTTATATTATTTAACTTATTTTTTAAATATTTAACGGACTTTAAATACTTTAAAGTAATTCTTTTTGAAGAGAGTAAAGCTAAAGAGTTTATTAAAGTACTTATTTTTAATAACTAGGAGTTAGTTATTATTATTATTATATATATAAGAAGTTAAAAAGGTTCTAGAAAATATAGTAGTATAGTTTACTAGCTTTGTTTTTAAATACTTAGTATAATATTTATTGTGTTATATATATAACTATATAGTTCTAGTACTTTATATAAGTTAAACTATAAATCCTTACCCCCTAAGTATAGTATATTAAGTACTTAAAAGCTTTATAACTAAAGTAGTTTACTTTAAGGTATTAAAGTACTATAGAGTTAATATGGTTATATAGAGGTTAGTAGTTAAAATAGTATTATATATATTTAATAAAATAGGTTATATAAATTAAAGTGGTATTACTAATGGATATAGAACGTAAGTAGGAGGAAAATAGTTTATATTTAAAGAAGTAGATATTATTGTGGCGTTTTAGAGTTTTTATTATAATATTACTTTTTATATTTTTAACTTTAAGTATACAATTATAGCTATAGTACTAAATACTAGCTTTAGCTAGGAGTGCTTTAGAGATAATATTAATATAGAACCCTTTAATTACTATAACGTTTATAAGTATTAGGTTTAATATTAAGTTGCCTTTTTTATTTATTAATACGTTTTATATAATATGCTTATTGCGTTTTAGGACTGGGATTCTATTTATACTAGTATTAATATAGTTATTTAGACTGGAGGGTTTAAATATACTTAGCTTTGTAAATACTATATAGTTAATAAAATAAGTTAAGTTATAGTTATTATATATAGTGCTTTAAAAAAGTAAATAAGTTAATATAATAGTTAAAAAGACTAAATATTTAACTGTATTACCTTTTAAAAAGGTATTAAGTAAAAGGATAATACTAATAATATCTTCTAGGAATTCTAGCTTATTATTTATAGTAGCTAAGGGTTCTTTATTATTACTACCCTATTTTTAACATTGTTTTTTAGACTATAAGTAAGTTATTTTATTAAGTTAGTTATACTTAATAAGCTTTTTTTTAAAGTCCTTTTATTTTAGGTTTATAAAAGTTATTTTAATTTTATTAATTTTAGTATTTAAAAGGGATAAAATGTACTTAAAGTACTTTATTAGGGCTTTATTAAGACGTTTATAAGTGTAGGTAGGCTATTAGTAAGGCGTTTTATAGGGATATTTTTAAATACTAAATAGTAAGTTAGTTTAGTTTATAAGGGTAGAATAAGTAGCTTTACTATAACTTCCTATTTAATATATTAATTTATCCTTAACCTTTACTAAAAAGAGCTTTTTATACTAATATAACATTAAAGAGTCTTTATTAAATTAAAGCTCTTTTTAGATTTTATTAAGCTACTAGTGTCCCTATATAGAGTTATATTAAGTACTAACTACCTTTAGAAAATTTTATACTACTAGGATTTTTTAGACTTCTAAGATGCTCCTATATATAGCTTAAAAGAAGTAGTTATATTAATAGTTATACTACTTTATAAAATTAAAGTTTATATAATTAGTATTTTTAAAGATAGTATTATATTTCTTTTGAAGCGATATAAGTGTAATAAGGTTATTTAGAGTAAGTTATACCTTAAGTTTATAAATAAAAGCTTAAGTTAAGTATAATCCTAGAGTAATAAGTTTTTAATAAACTAAATTAGTATATAATAGGTTTATAAATAAATATATTTAGTACTAAATACCTTTTAGAGTAGTTATAAGAGCTATATAGTATACTTAATATTATAAAAAGTACTTAATACTATTTATATAGTTTATAGAAATATGTTTTAGTATTTATTTATAAGGGTAATATAGTAGTACTATAGTCTTTTTATAAATATTTCTTATATTAAAATTAGTTTATTTTTTAATTTAGGTTTTAAGGTTTACTTTATATTATTTTTTTATAGTTTTGTTAATTTATATAAGGAATTTATAGTATATAGGATTAATTAGGTAGATATAGTTTATACTTAGTATGTTAAGAGTATTTAGATTAATGTATTCCTAAATACTTTAGAGTTCTACTTAGTATTATAGCTTTTTATAGAATTATAGTTAGTTATATAAGGTTTTAAGGATAATTATTAAATTTATTAAAGTATTATAGGGAGTAGTTAAGATATTTATTATAAAATAGTATAAAGTTTTTAGGGAGTTTAAGAAAAATAAAAAAAAAGGAGCCTAAAGCTTATATACTTTACTTAAGTAGTTAGGGGTAATAAATACTAGTTAAAGATAAGCTGAGCTTATAACTATAGCGAGTATTAGGGTGTATAAGTGTTTAAGGGTATAGATAACTTTTAGTTGTTTTAGAAAGAGATTTATGTTATAAAGTACTATACTTATTAGAGTATTATATCTATACTTAGTTACTCTAGTGCCTAAGGCGTAGCTTATAAAGCTAGAGCCTTAAAGGGTTTATTACAATATAGGTTTATAAGTTAGGCCCTATAAAAAGCCTTTTAGTTTAATTTTAACTATTAACTACTTAAGGCCTTTTAATATCTTTACTATAAAGTTTATTAGTAAGTTAAGAATTACTTTTATAATAATAGTATTAAAGTAGATTTTTTTAATAATATTATAAATAGTATACTTTATAAGTTTATAATAGTAGAGTCCTATACTTTTTAAACTATTAATAAAGTTATAAAAACTAAATAGTTATACTATAACTTTTAAAATAACTATAAACACTTTAAATTTATTAGTAGTATTACTAATATTTACCCTAAGTCCCTTTTCTATAGTTTTATTAAAGACCCTTTATAGTTTATAGTTAAAGTCTAACTAACTAACTTATAAGGTACTATAGTACTATTAAAAGACGTACGCGCTAACTAAATAATAATTATAGTACCTACAGAAAACTTCTATAACTTATTATTAGTTTAATAACTATCCCTTTATATTAAACTTTAAGTTTTTAACTCTATAGTCCCTTTTATAGCCCCTATATATAAACTATTTATACTTAAAATACTAATTAACTTTATAAAGTTTAATAATAGTATAAAGTATAGTAGGGACTAGTATAAGTTATTTAACATGAAGCTTTATATTTTTTAATATAATTATAAGTTTATTAGTATTAATTAGTACTAGGTATATATTACTTTTTCCCTTATACTATGAAATTAAGTATAAATATATTATTAAAACTACCTCTATATAGGTACTCTACTCCCTTTTACTAAAATAGTTAAGTAAATATAAAATTACTTTAAAACTTAGTAAATATATTAATAGTACTTACTTAAGTAGTAAAGATTTAATTTTATTAATAAGGTTTAAAAGAACTATAGTAAGACCTATATAGAGTATTTTAATTTATTAATTATTAAATTAATAAAGATTTAACTAATACTTTATAATTACTTTTAAAGTAACTTAGTCTTTTATGCTTAACTACTGACTACCTACTATAATACCCTATATATTATAAATACACTCCTTAAGCTAGAAAAAACTACCAATAGTACTATTACTAACTTATAGTTTACTATAAGTCTTATAAATAGTAACTCTAGTACGAACTACTTTATTATAAAGTTTATAGGGCCTATTAAAGTATTTCCTATTAATTAATAATATAGTAGTAGTTATAAAAATTGCTTTTATAGTAGTAGGTCTAGTTACTAAGACTAAGATTAATACTATATTAATAATAGCCGCTTTATACCCTTCTATAAGGGCCCTATAAAGTACTACGTTTATAGTAAAAAGGGCTAGTAGTTAATAAAGCATAAGTAGAAAGAGTGTAATAAGGCTTATAAACAATATAAAGCCTTAAAGTATATTTAAGATACTTTAAGAAAAGGATATTTTTAGTTTTTAGCTTAGTATAAAGGTGTTAACCTATTCTTGAAGTACTATAATACTTCTTTTAAGTTTAAAATAGTAATTAAAAACTATAAAAAAATCTTTAATTAAAATAATAGTAAAATAAACTATACGTACTTTATAATTGTATTTAATACCATGGCTACTACTACTAGCTCTATTACTATAGTAGTTAATAAAAGGCTATTTATTAATAGCTACTATATTATTAACCTCTTTATAAAAAACGCTACTACCTACTACTTAATAAAATTTAACCCGTTTAAAGTATAAGGCCCTAAGATAGTGTTTATATATAATAGCTAGTATTTAACGAATGTTTTTTGTAGTATTATTCTTAACTCTAGAGTAGCTTTTTTTTAATAGTAGACTATAATTAATACTTTACTCTTAAGAAGAATTTTTCTTAGGTTTTAAAATTAAATTATTAGTAGTTAGTAAGGTTACTATTACTTTTAAAAATAGAAATTTCATTATTTTACTAGAATTAATTAAAGTACTTACTTTATTTAGTAAAATTATATTTTATATAATACTTATAAATATACTATTTTTACTTTATTTTAGAAATATAAATTAGTTTAGAGTTATTTTTAATAACGTTCATAATAAGTTATATTAAGATACTACTATTATCTTTATTATATAATAATAGGGTTATTTATAGTTCTTTTTTAATAATAAAGAGTTCCTTATATACTTTTACTTAATAAATACTAAACTTTAGTACCTATATTACTAGTTTAACTACTCTTTTATTTAAAAGCTTTATAATATACTAAAAAAGGCTAAATACTCTATTAAGATCTTTATAATTAAAGTCTTTAATTAAATTTACTATAGGTACTAACTTAATAAATTAACTCTATTCTACTTTATATTTTTTTAAATAGTATTTTATATAAACATTTCTATATATTATTCTAAAAAGAATATATTATAACTATATATTATTAAGTAGTATAATAAATAAAAGTATTTAATAGGGTGTATTTAGTAGGTTTAACCCCCTTTAGCTCTACTAAGTAGTTTTAAGCAGAGCTTAGTAGGGCGTATATACCTTAACACTTCTACTTACTTACTCTTTCTATAGTAATAATAACAATACCATCACTAATAAGCAGTGCTGAACGGCGTAACTAATATATTAAAACAAACCTTCACTTATATAAACCTTTAGCTAGATTACGCATAGGGCCTAACAAGCCCTAGTAGTGTTTATAATTAACGAAAAAGGCACTACTACAAGTAAGCTCTTTATTAATTCCTCCCGTCTTCTATATTTATACTTAAAAATCTAATAAAATAGTAAAAACTACTATAGATATAGAAGTTCCCTAGCTACTAAATACTAAATACTATAACCTAGTTACTATAGTTAAGAATAATATTTAATAGTATAGTAAAGTAGTTATATAACTTAGCATTAATACTATTAATACGTAGCGTAGTTAACTAGTCTAACCCTTAAGTATAAAGATTTAAATTACTATCTTTAGTCTTTACCTTTTTTAAACTAGTAGTAATAGAAACCAAATTAAAAATATTAAACTAAACTTATTAATTAATTTAATACTAAATTAAATTTTAGACTTATTATTTTTAAAAAATAACTAATACTACTTTAAGTAAACAATAGAGGTAGTAATAATAACTATAGATCCCCTAGAGTTAAGAAACTAGTATATTTAATAAGGCCTAGTAATATATTAAAACGTTTACTAATAAGTATAGAGAAAAGTAGTCTAATTAAGTTAACTAGCTATAGCGCAGTTAATAATAGCGCGTTAGTTATAAAGAGATTTAATAGTTAAGGGAAGGGATAGTTTAGTTTAGATTAGATTTAATAGGTTTAGAGGGACGGTCTACTAAGAAGGCGTTAGTGGTTTTAGTAGCGTTAATAGTATAATTAATAGTTTGTGAAATTAATTAAAAACACCTATTACTTTAAATCCGTAGAAGTTACGTTATAGTAAGTGAATTTAAGTGCCGTTTATTGTGACTAATAATAAAAAAGATTAATGAGGTGGGTAGCTGGACGGTTCTCTAAAGTACGTGGCCCGTAGGCCGTTAGTCACCCTAGAGGGGGTATCCTTTATTCTACTTTAAATTTATACTTTATAATAACTATAACTTTAATTATAAAGTTATTATTAATATTATATATATTAATAAACGTTTTATACTCTATATAGTTAATACTATAATAGAGTTTAATACTATATACTTTTTAAAGTCCGTCTTTATTAAAAATATATAAAAAGGCTTTAACAAAACTAAATTAATATATACTGAAATCCCCTAAATAACCTTATTATAAATCTAGGTACTAACTTTAAGTTTATAGAGTTCTATAGTAATACCTAAGTATTTAGTATTATACTAATTAATACTTTAATTAAAGTTTATTACTTAATTAAAAAAGTTAAATAGTATTATATAATACTACATAGAGTTTTTACTATTATTTACTATAAAACCCTGGAGATAAGTAATAACGCGTATTTTTAAATAACTATTAAAGTAATAAATAATACTACTAAGCTAAATAGCTTTATACTAATTCTTTTTATTTTTAAAGTATACTTAAGGATAAATAATAACTCTACTCTATCCTTTAATATTATTAAAAAAGTAGCTATAACTTATAAAGCTATAAAAGAAATCTACTATTACTACGTAAATGAATAGGTTTAAGATGCCCTTAAGGTGTAGAATAGTTTTAATACTATAGTAACTATTAATTTCCCCTTATAATTAAAAGTCTATATATAGTATAAGAAAGGTAGGTAGTAAGGTTTATACTACTTTATTTTAGTAAATAGTAAGACTTATATACTCTTACTCCTATACGGTCTATAATTATTTAAATTAATCATTATTAAACTATTTTATAATAATATTAAAAAAGTTAATTTTAAAGTTCTTAAGTTTCTAAACGCTTTTTAGAATAATAAGGCTAAGAGCCCTATAAAGACCCGTAGTAAGGCTAAGCCTCTTAAAGAGATCCTTAATAAAATCGTTATTAATACTACTTCTACGTTTCTAGCTAAGAGCTACTATAAATAGCCTAAATAGTACTTAAATTAACTTTATAAATACTAGCTTATAGTATATATTTTAGTTAAAGAAAAGGCTAACCTTACCTTTATAATTAAACTATAAAATAAAGGGCTAATTACTACTTCTAATAAGTTATTTTAATTATTGAGAGAGCAGGAGATTTTAGTACTATAAAATTATAATATATTTAATATTATTCTATTTAATAAACGGGTATATATAAAACTATAAGTATTTAAGTTTTATATTATTAATAAAGTTAAAGAGAAAATAATAAATACTCTTTATAAAAAATTATAATTAGTTATTTGTGTTTTTTTAAGTAGTGTTTTATGTAGATATTTTTATAAGTAAATTTAAAAAGAATATATTATAGCTATATATTATTAAATAGTATAATAAATAAAAGTATTTAATAGGGTGTATCTAGTAGGTTTAACCCCCTCTAGCTCTACTAAGTAGTCTTAAATAAAGCTTAGCAGGGCGTATATACCTTAACGCTTCTACTTACCTACTCTTCCTACAGTAATAACAACAATACTATCACTAATAGGCGGCAATATCAAAATGAACCTTCACTTATACAAACCTTTAGCCGGATCATGTCACAGCACTATAATATACTGTAGGGCCTAATAAGCCCTGGTAGTGTTTACAATTAAAGAAAAAGGCACTATAAGTAAGGCCTTTATTAATTCTTTCTATCTTTTATATTTATACTTAAGAATTCTTTAAAGTAATAAAATAGTAAAAACTACTATAAATACAAAAGTCCCCTAGCTATAGAATACTAAATACTACTACCTTGTCTCTATAATTAAAAATAATATTAAGTAGGTTAGTAACGTAGCTACGTAGTTTAGTATTAATACTATTAATATATAGTATAGTTAGCTAGCCTAACCCTTAAGTATAAAGATCTAAATTACTATTTTTAGCCTTTACCTTTTTTAAACTAATAGTAATAGGGACTAAATAAAAAATATTAAACTAAACTTATTAACTAATCTAATACTAAATTAAATTTTAAACTTACTATCTTTAAATAATAACTAATACTACTTTAAGTAAGTAATAAAAGTAGTAATAATAACTATAGATCCCCTAGAGTTAAGAGACTAGTACGTTTAACAAAGCCTAGTAATATACTAAGACATCTACTAATAAGCACAGGGAAAAGTAGTTTAATTGGGTTAACTAGCCGTGGCGCAGTCTATAACAATAGTGCATTAGTCGTAGAGGGATTTAATAGTTAAGAAAAGGGACGGTTTAGTTTAAATTAGATTTAATAGGTTCAAAGGAATAGTCTAGAGAGGCATACAGAAGGCATTAGTAGTTTCGGCAGCATTAACAGTGTAATTAGTAGTTGAAATTAATTAAAAACACCTATTACTTTAAATCTATAGAAGTTACGTTATAGTAGGTAAATTCGAGTACTGTCTATTATAACTAATAACGAAAAAGATTAATAAAGTAGGTAGCTAGACGGCTATTTCCTAGAGTACGTAGCCCGTAAACTATTAGTTACTTTAGAGAGGGTAATAATTAGTTATTTAAAGCTATACTAATAATAGTAAAGTTTAGATTCTTATATAGTTCCTAATAATCTAATAAATAAATTAATAACTTATTCTTATCCTTACTCTATTTTTAATTTATAATAAAATAACTCTTTAGTTATAAGATATTATATAAATATATATATAGTTTGAAACTACTCTTAACTATATAATCCTTATATACTTACTTATATAAATTAAGCACTAATACTTTAATAATACTATTATAATTATTAAAAGGCTACTTTATAGAATTACAGAGGCTAGTATAAACTAGTAAGTAATATATAACTACTACTATTAAGAAAAACTTAAATTAGTTATATTAATATATAACCTATACCTCTTAATTTTATTAATTAAAAATAATAAATTTACTATTATTAAAATATAAACTAATAATATATTAAAGCTTTTAACTATTAAATTTTTAAGTTAAAAGGACAAATAACTTATAAAAATAAACCTTATAGTTAAACTAAAGTCCTTCTTAACTACTAATAATCCCCTTATATTTA
Organism: Colletotrichum brevisporum; assembly: GCA_030770045.1. Taxonomy (NCBI): domain Eukaryota; kingdom Fungi; phylum Ascomycota; class Sordariomycetes; order Glomerellales; family Glomerellaceae; genus Colletotrichum; species Colletotrichum brevisporum. The sequence continues at coordinate 3,450,415 of JAUGSI010000006.1, read as the reverse complement.
ATAGTAGTATTCTATCTCCTAAAAGATTTAACTTAGTATTTTACTAAAAGGACTAAAGTAAAAAACTTACTATTATAATAACTAGTAATAATTAAAAAGAACAATACGTTTAATAACGCGCTTATAGAGTATATATTACTTTAATTTACTAACTAAAGGTATTATATAACCTTATAGTCACTACCTAGTATTAAGAGCCTATAGATAAAATATTAAAGTACGAAATAAAAGAATTTAGTAGTAGATTAATAACTAATAGTACAGCCTAATATATATCTCCCTTAATATCATAACTAGTAAGCTCTTTATTTTTAAAAATAAATCTTTTACTAATAATATAAACCTCTCTTTATAGCTTAGCTTTATTATTATTTTTAATAATAAAAAACAAATTACTAATAATACTGTGGGTAATCCACGGCGGCCACGGGCGCAGCCTCACATCCACGGGCTGCGTGGCCGCGCTAGCCACCACCACCCAGCGCGGGCCCGGATTAATAGATATTCTAGGGGTCACGTGACTAGCACGTGACCTCCCTCCAGCACCGATTCTAACGTCGCTACCGGCCAGCTAGCTAGGTAGACTAATCTATCCAACTTCAACATTAGTAACTGACCCCTACGTGGTGGCCCGTTGCTGCTAGAAGGGATCCCTACAGTACTGCCTTTCTAACAAATACCTTTGAGCTTAGTAATAATATTATTTATTATAACTTAATAAAAAGTAAATAAATAACCTATAGTATACTTACTTTAAAAATTTATAGTATAGTAGCTAGTATTAATATAGCTCTATTAATTACTAAGACCCTAAGAATTATAACTAACTATATAAAACTTCCCTAAATCCTAACTATAGTATATATAGACTTATACTTATTATATAAGTACTTTATTAAACTTAGTACTACTAAAAAAGTACTTAATAATTAATATTATAGCTTTAAAATAATTCTATAAAAAATAAAAGATTAATACTATCTACTAGATTACTAGTAATAATAACCCTATAAATATATTTATAAAAACTTCCTTAAATTAAGTCCTTAAAGGGTTTATATTTAAGAATATAGTAAAGATTAAAATAAAAGGCTAAGTAATAAGAATAGGGAAAGAGGGTATTATAAAGAAGGAAGGTATTAAGGGATATAAGGGAAAAAGAGGGAATATAGGTATTTAAAATAATAAAGAAACTAGGGACTATATAGAAGCTATACTAGATTCTTAGCTAAGTTAAATATAAGTCCTAGGCGCCCTTTAGCTACTCTAGGCCTATTAAACTGAAGAACTTAACGCTTATAGGGATTTTAGGAGTTTTTATTAACTTTATAAAAAACGGTAATCTATTAAACAGAGTTAATTACTACTCTTTTTACAATTATAATTATTCTTTTAGTTAAAGTTTTAAGTTATAAAGTAAACAGTACTAGTATTATAATAGCTACTATACTATTAACTACTATAGCTATAGAGTAGCTTAAGTCTTATAGCGTAAAACTAAGTTAGGCTACTAGGGGTTATATAACCCGCTAGGGCCAGCTCTAAATATCTATACTAGTGGGTACCTATCTTTAAACTTAAAAATCTATTAATTTTTACCTATACTATAGTATACCGTATAGCTTAATTTATAACTTTACTTATAAGTAATTGAATAAATATATATAAAGATATATATATAAATATAGGTAAAAATATTAGTAGATATATAAGTAGAAATATAAGTAAATATATAAGTAGAAATATAAGTAAATATATAAGTAGATATATAAGTAGATATATAAGTAAATATATAAGTAAATATATAAGTAAATATATAAGTAAATATATAAGTAAATATATAAGTAAATATATAAGTAAATATATAAGTAAATATATAAGTAAGTATATAAGTAAATATATAAGTAAGTATATAAGTAAATATATAAGTAAATACATAAGTAAATATATAAGTAAATATATAAGTAGAAATATAAGTAAGAATATAAGTAGAGATATAAGTAAAAATTTTTCTTTAGTAATTATTCTATTTAAAACTTAAGTATAAGTTTAAATAAGTATACTTTACTTACTTTAATACTAATATATAATACTACTATATATACTAATTAAAACTTAAAATACTTAATTAAGTTAATTTACGTTTTAATATTTTTTAAAAATATTTTTATTTTATTTTCTTTAGTTTTTAAACGCCTTTTTAGTAAGGGAAATACTAGGACCTTAGGATACTTAGTTAATCTAGCCTAGGCACCTAGTTAAAATAGGCGGGCTCTAATTATAAACGCTACTAGGGCTTATTAGGCCCTACGGTACGTTACGGCGCCTATGGTATAATCCGGTTAAAGATTTATATAAGTAAAGGTTTGTTTTAATATATTAGTTGCGCCCACTGCTTATTAGTAATAGTATTATTATTATTACTAAAAGAGTAAATAAGTAGAAGTATTAAGGTACGTACGCCCTACTAAGCTCTACTTAAGTCTACTTAAGCTAGAGGGGGTTAAAGCTACTAGATAAACCGTATTAGATACTTCTATTTAATTATAATACTTGAAAATATATAGCTATAATATATTCTTTTTAAAACCCTTTATTAAAATATTTATATAAGATACTATAAAAAATATAAATTATTAAGTTTAATTATATTTTACTACTAAAAAACTACTAGAATTTATAGTTCTAGCCTTTATATAATTAACTATACTAACTATTAATTAAAAAAGTAGTAAAAAAGGTTAGGGTATAGGTATGTTACTTAAAAGCCCTAGTTTAATATAGTAGTATAATAGGTACTACTACTATAACTATAAAGGCCCTTAATAGTATAGAAAAAGCTACTACGAATTAGTATATAGCTTAATGCTTAATAATATATTAAAATATATAGTAATAAAGGTAGGATAGATCCTTTAAATAAAGTTAACTAGCTATAGTAACGCGGCTAAGAAAAGTAAAGGGATAGTTTAAATTAGATTTAATAGATTTAAAGGGATAGTCTACTAGGAGGCGTATGGATAGTATTAGTAGTTTTAGCAGTATTAGTAGTATAATTAGTAGTATGTAATATATAGGCTATTAGTTAAGGGGAGGGGAAAGAGGTCTTTAGTAGTAAGGTCTCTACTAGTAACACATCTATAGTTAAGTAGTTACTTAGGGATACTAAGGACAAACTCTTTAGATCTTTAAAACGCTTTTTTATATAACTTAAAAGAAGTGGTTATAACTCCCTTTAGGGTAACTAATAGCTTATAGGCTACGTACTCTAGGAAATAATAAACAGTACTTAAATTTACTTACTATAATACAGCTTCTATAGATTTAAAGTAATAGGTGTTTTTAATTAATTTGAACTATTAATTATACTGTTAATACTACTAAAACTACTAACGCTTTCTACTATCCCTCTAAACCTATTAAATCTAATTTAAACTAAATCGTTCCTTCTTTTAACTATTAAATCACTTTATAACTAACGCACTATTATTAACTATACTATAGTTAGTTAATTTAATTAAACCGCTTTTCCCTATACTTATTAGTAGATATTTTAATATTTAGGCCTTATTAAACGTACTAGTTTCTTAACTCTAGGGAATTTATAGTTATTATTACTACCTTTATTACTTACTTAAAGTAGTATTAGTTATTTTTAAAAGATAATAAGTCTAAAATCTAACTTAGTATTAAATTAGTTAATAGGTTTAGTTTAATATTTCTTATTTAGTCCTTATTACTATTAATATAAAAAAAGTAAAAACCAAAAATAGTAATTTAAATCTTTATACTTAAGAGTTAAACTAGCTAGTTATACTATATATTAATAGTATTAATACTAAGTTATATAGCTATATTAATAAATTACTTAATATTATTCTTAACTATAGTAACTAAGTTATAGTATTTAGTATTCTATAACTAAAGAACTTTTATATTTATAGTAGTTTTTACTATTTTATTAAATTCTTAGAAATATAAAAAATAAAAAGAATTAATAAAGGCTTTACTTATAGTAGTACCTTTTTTTTTAATTTGTGTTTTTTTAAGTAGTGTTTTATATGGACATTTCTGTAAGTTAATTTAAAAAGAATATATTATAGTTATGTATTATTAAGTAGTGTAATTAAATAGAAGTATTTAATGGAGTGTATTTAGTAGCTTTAACCGCCTCTAGCTCTACTTTAACAATTCTACTTACTTACTCTTTTTATAGTGGTAAACGTAGGCGTGGACGTGGACGTACTAGCGATAACAATAATACTATCACTAATAGGCGGCGCTAAATATATCTAAATAAATTTTTATTTATGAGCCCGCCAGTTTTAACTGGGTGCCTGGGTTAGATTAACTAGGTGTCCTAAGGTCCTAGTATTTCCCTTACTAAAAAGGCGTTTAAAAACTAATGAAAATAAAATTAAAATATTTTTAAAAAATATTAAAATATAAATTAAGTATTTTCAGTTTTAATTAGTATATATAGTAGTATTATATATTAGTATTAAAGTAAGTAAAGTATACTTATTTAAACTTATACTTAAGTATTTAATAGAATAATTACTAAACAAAAGTATTTACTTATATATTTACTTATATATTTACTTATATATTTACTTATATATCTACTTATATATCTACTTATCTTTATATTTCTTTATATAGTATTTTATATAGATATTTCTATATATTATTCTAATAGAATACATTATAGCTATATATTATTATTTAGTATAATAAATAAAAGTATTTAATAGGGTGTATTTAGTAGGTTTAACCCCCTTTAGCTTAAGCGGTCTTAAGTAGAACTTAGTAGGGCGTATATATCTTAACACTTCTACTTACTTACTTTTTTTATAGTAATAATAATGATACTATTACTAATGGGTGGCGCTAAATATATTAAAACAAACCTTTACTTATACAAACCTTTAACTAAACTACGCTATAGGCGCTATAACGTACTATAGGGCCTAATAAGCCCTAGTGGCGTTTATAATTAAAGAGAAAGGCACTACTATAAGTAAGTTTTTTATTAATTCCTTTTATCTTTTATATTTATACTTAAGAATTTAATACAATAGTAAAAACTACTATAGATATAAAAGTCCTCTAGCTACTAAATACTAAATATTATAACTTAGTTACTATAGTTAAAAATAATATTTAATAGTATAGTAAAGTAACTATATAGCTTAGTATTAAGACTATTAATATATAGTATAGTTAATTAATTTAATCCTTAAGTATAAAGATTTAAATTACTATTTCTAGTTTTTACTTTTTTTAAATTAATAGTAATAGGGACTAAATAGAAAATATTAAACTAAACTTATTAGTTAATTTAATACTAAATTAAATTTTAAACTTACTATTTTTAGAAAATAACTAATACTATTTTAAGTAAGTAATAGAAGTAGTAATAATAACTATAGATTCTTTAGAGTTAAAAGACTAGTATGTTTAATAAGGCTTAAATATTAAAATATTTACTAATAAGTATAAGAAAAAGTAGTTTAATTAGGTTAACTAGTTATAGTGTAGTAATAGTACGTTAGTTATAGAGGGATTTAATAGTTAAGAAAAGGGATAGTTTAGTTTAAATTAAATTTAATAGGTTTAAAGAGACGGTCTAAAAAGGTATTAGTAGTTTTAGTAGTGTTCATAGTGTAATTAGTAATCTATAAAATTAATTAAAAATACTTATTACTTTAAATCTATAGAAGCTGCGTTATAGTAAGTAAATTTAAGTGCTGTTTATTATAATAACGAAAGAGATTAATAAGGTAGGTAGCTAGACGGTTATTCTCTAGAGTATATAGCCTATAGGCCGTTAGTTACCCTAGAGGGGGTATATATAATTACTTATATATCTACTTATATATTTACTTATATATCTACTAATATTTTTACGTATATTTCTATATATATACTTATATATATCTTTATTTAAATCTTTATTTAAATCTTTATTTCAATTTTTAAATAAATCTTTAAAAAGACTTTTAAATAATTAAACTCTTTATTATATATACTTTTATATATATTATATACTTATAAGTTTATTTTTATTTAATTTAAATACTAGTAGTCTTAAAACTAAAGAAGTAATCAGATACCTAGTTAATTTAGCTCAGACACCTAGTTAAAATAGGCGGGCTCTATAATTAAAAAAACAGTTACTATAAGCGAGCCCTTCGTCGATTCCTCCCGTCTTCTATATTCCTATATATATAACAACCTAAAAGTACTTTATTAAGTAAACTACCTACTATAATATCTAAAAAGAAAATTCCTACTTACTTTATTTAGCTCTAGAATAAATAAAAGAACATAATTCTAAAAATATTAACTAGTATTAATACTAGTAAAAAATACCTTTATACTATAAAAGTTTATATAATTAATATAACTCCTAACTAGTACTACTAAAGTAGAAATAATAAAGTAAAGTATATAATTTTAGAAGTTCTATACTATAGAACTACTAATAATAGCTTTAATATAAATAAAATAATACTTAATTTATATTTAAAAGATTTAGATACTATAAAAATCTTTAAAACTAAAAATAACTATAAATACTTTAATTAAACTAAAAGATATAACTACTAAAGTCTTATTAGCTTAAGTAGCTACTAATATTAATATATTTAATAAAGTATTATTAAAATAAATACTAATAGTAGTAGGGAGTAGCTAAACTAACTATAGCTATATAGTAATAGTATATTAGTTATAAAGGGATATAATAGCTAAGGGAAGTAATAAAACGTTTTAGTTTAGATTTAATAGGTTTAGAGGGATAGTAGGAGGTATATAAAAGGCGTTAGTAGTTTTAGTAGTATTAACAGCGTAATTAGTAGTTAAAATTAATTAAAAATACTTATTACTTTAAATCTATAGAAGTTATGTTGTAGTAAGTAAATTTAAGTACTATTAATAATAAAAAATATTAATAAAGTAGGTAGCTAGACGGCTATTCCCTAGAGTACGTAGCTCGTAGGCCGTTAATTACTCTAGAGGGGGTTTAAACTAAATAATAGCTACTTATTATTAGGGACTAGTTATAAGTAGTTTTAGTAGTACTTAAAAGAAGTCATACTAAACTTAAAGGGTAGAAAGGAGGAGGTTTATATTAAAAGCCCACTTATTTTAACTAGGTGTCTGGGCTAGATTAACTAGGTGTCCTAAGGTTTTTACTTTTTTACTAGCTAGATAAATACATTTTAAACTTTTAAAAATATACCTTAGTTACTTTTAATAGTAAATTATATATATATATATATATATACTATATAATAATAAAAGCTTTATATAGAATCATTTTATATAACTAATAAAAGAATATTTAGTTATAAGTATTATAGTTTAATAATATATTTTTTAAAGTTATAAATACTTTTAAATTAAGTTTTAATATACCTTAACTATATACTTTTACTATAAGTATAAAAACTAGTTATAAATTTATTTAAACTTCTATTTAAGTACTAATATAAAAAGTTTATTTTTATTTATATATAAAAGTATTTATTTTAATAAATAGTTCAATATATCTTTAACTACTTACTAAAATAAAAAATACTTAATAAGATACTTTTTTTACTCTTTATATAGTTTATTTAAAAATATGATTAATTAGTTTTATAAGTTTATATATATTTTAATTAAAGAAAAACTTAATATGTTTAACTTTATATTTTGAAATAAAGTACTTAATTATATATTTATATATACTATTTAATAGCTTTAAAAAGAATTTAAGATTACTTTTTATAGTATTATATTTAATAGCTTTAGTTTTAGTTAGGTATTCAGTCAATCTAGCCCAGGCACTTAGTTAAAATAGGTAGGCTCTATATTATATATATAAACTCTACTTTTTAGTATAGGGGCTCTATAGTAGGGCTAGTCTATAACTAGCCTTCTACTTATATATAAATTACTAAACTTAAACCTATAATATACTCTTTACTCTTTCTATTCCCTTTAGTAACCTTAGTAAATAGTAAATACTACTAACTATAACTACTTTACTTAGCTCCTTTAACTACTAATAAAAATATTTAATACTAAGTTACTTAAGTTAATAAGAAAATTTAGTCTCTGACTAGTATATAATTAATAGTTTACTAGTTATATACTAATTATACCCTATCCTTTTATAAAGAGCCCGCCTATTTTGACTGGGTGCCCGGGCTAGATTAACTAGGTATCCTAAGGTTTTGACTTTTTACTAACTAAATAAATACCTTTTAAATCTTAAAAGATATAAGTTAATTACTTTTAGTAGTAAAGTATAAGTATATAATACTAGTAATTATATATAAAGTTATTTTATATAAATAATAAAAGAATACTTAGTTATAAGTATTATAATTTAAAGAAAAGTATTTTAAATAAGGCTTTAATATACTTTAACTATATACTTCCACTATAAATATAAGTACTATTACTAAGTTTATTTAAACTTATATCTAAATACTAATATTAAAAGTTTATTCTAATTTTATTTATATACTAAAATACTTATTTTAAAAAATACTTTAATACTTATTTAATTACTTACTAAAGTAAGAACTTAAATACTTACTAAAATACTTCTTTTACTTTTTATATAGTTTATTTTAAAAGATATTCTAATTAACTATATAAATCTATATATAGTTTTATTAAATTAAAACTTAATATATTTAAGTTTATATTTTAAAGTAAAGTACTTAATATATATATATATACTTTCTATAGTTTTAAAAAGATTTTATACTACTTTTTTATAGTATTATATTTAATAGTTTTAGTTTTAGTTAGGTACCCAGTCAATCTAGCCCGGGCACCCAGTCAAAATAGGCGGGCTCTTTATAAAAAGCTCTTAGTACTTTAGTTATACCCTTTCCCTCCCCTTTATACCCTATACTAACATCGTTATACTCCCTCCTACTACTAAACTACTATTACTTTACTACTACTTTCCTACTCCCCCCCCTAACTCTTATAATAGCCTTGACTATTATATTCTCTTTTAGTACTTTTAGTAATAACCCTCTTTAACTCCTTTTTAATAATAAGCTCTATTTTTATATATATAGTAGCTTTATTATAAATAATAACGCTAATAATAAGTCTAACCAGCCCCCTAAAATAGTTAAAAAAATATACTTTTTATACTATAATAAAGTAATATAGAATAGTAAGTTAGTTATATACTAGTATAGCTATAGTAAGTCCTACTATTAGTACTTAGTAGTAAAGTAAGAGTATAAATAGAAATTATAACTATTTACTTTATTTAAAAAGCTATATATAACTAGCTATTGTATTACTACCCTTATTACTAAAAGTAACTATATTATTTCTCCTATTACCCCTAGTAGTAGCCCTAATAGTACTAGTTAGGGCTACTATAGTACTATCTTTTTTATACTCTTTAATATAACTCATTATTACTATAATAACTACTTTAAGTAAGTATACCTTATTCCTCCCACCTACTTTACTACTATACCCTCTTTTTTACTACTCTTTACCCCTATAGCTACTAGCTTTAATACTAAAAAGCTTACTACTAACGTTATTAACTTAATAGTATACCTCTTTCTTTTCTTCTTTACTCTATTCTAATTAATATTTTTGATAATAAAACTATATTCTATAGAGTAGTAACTATTTCTTACTCTATATACCTTACTACTATATTCTAAGCCCTACCTAAACTAGCTTATCTATTTACTACACCTACCCTACCCCTACTATATATACCTATCCCACCCCCTACTAGTACCCTAAATATATAAAAAAAAGAATAATAAGTTTAAAGGTTTTTTTAAATTTAACCTATTTCTAAGTTAGTTATTTATTTAGTTTTATATTTTTATTATACTCTTTAGAATTAAATTTACTATAGTATTACTTTATAGAGTTTTAGTAGTTTAATTTAAACTTTAAGTAGCTTTTTACTATTTATAAATTAATATTAACTTATTATTCTTCTATATATTTCTATACTTTATTTTAAACTATAATACTACTTTATTATCCTTTAAACTCTTTAATAGCTTTTATATAAATTTATTATATCCCTTTTATTTTACTAAAATATTATAATTATATCTATACTATAGTATATTCTTAATAACTAAAACCTTTTTTACTATATATTCCTTCTATAGTCTATTTCTAAATAAGGATATAAAGACTAAATTAAGTTAAATATTACTCTATACTTAAAATAGTAAAGACTTATTTAGAGACCTTCTTACTAAGTTAATATAAAAAATTAAATAAATACTTCTTAAAATATTTAGTATAGTATTAAATAAACTTAAAATATTAATTACTATATACTTTATAGCTACTTAGTCCAACTTTTTACTGAATTAGTTTATTTTAATACAGTAAAAAAATAACTAAACTTTATTCTTAATATAGAATTAGTATACTATATACTAGGTTTTATTTATAAAGGTTTTAAACTACTATTAAATATATACTATAGTAGCGTAGGCTCGTACTATCCCCTCTTTTAAGTATATAAAAATATAATAGCTCTACTTAAGTCTAAAAGAGTAAATACTATCTCTATTACTACTATTAAAACTAGTATAATATTATAACTAGTATAATATTATAACTATTAAGTAAGTAGTTAAAATTTATTTTAGTTATTATTTATTTTCTTTGTGTTTTTTTTAAGTAGTGTCTTATACAGACATTTCAGTAAGTTGTTCTAAAAAGAATATATTATAGCTATACATTTTCAAGTAGTATAATTAAATAGAAGTATCTAATAGGGTATATCTAGTAGGTTTAACCCCCTCTAGCTTAAGTGGTCTTAAGTAAAGCTTAGTAGGGCGTACGTACCTTAATACTTCCACTTACCTACTCTTCCAGCAATAACAATAATACCATCACCAATAGGCGGCACTAAACATATCAAAACAAACCTTTACTTATGCGAACCTTTAGCCGGATCACGCTATAGGCGCTGTAATATACCGTAGGGCCTAACAAGCCCTAATAGTGTTTATAATTAAATAAAAAGGCACTACTATAAGTAAGGCCTTTATTGATTCCTCCCGTCTTCTATACACACACAACAACCTATAATATCTAATAAAAGGTTACCTACCCTAAGCCCTTATAATTAAGATAATAACTATTATATAACTTTATAGTTATTAACTAGTTATAAAAGTAATAATAAGCACCTTATAGCTAAGGGGGTTAATAAGATTAACTTAACCCATAACTAGCGCGTATTTTCTAATAAAGAAAAAAAGAAGTTTACTATTACTATAATTTACTACTATTAAACTACTAGTAATAGGCTTAATACAAACACAACAATTCTTAAATTATAGAACGGAACCCTTTTAGGTATTTTATAGTTTAAAACTAACTATAAATACTTTAACTAGCTAAAGGACATAGCTACTAGATCTATAGTACTCTAAGTAGCTACTAATATTAGTATATTTAGTAAGGTAATGTTGAGGGGGATACTAACAATAGCAGAGCTAAGTAGCCAGACCAGCTATAGCTACACAGCCTATAATAATAGCGCGTTAGTTGCAGAGGGATATAATAGCTAAGGGAAGTAACGGGACGGTTTGGATTAAATTCAATAGGTTTAGAGGAACGGTAGGAGGCGTATAGAAGGCGTTAGTAGTTTTAGTAGTGTTAATAGTATAATTAGTAGTCTACGAAATTAATTAAAAACACCTATTACTTTAAATCCGTAAAAGCTACGTTATAGTAGGTGAATTTAAGTACTGTGACGAAAAAGATTAATAAGGTGGGTAGCTAGACAGCTATTTCCTAGAGCACGTGGCCCGTGGGCTATTAGTTACTCTAAAGGGGGTTATTATTTATTTTCTTAAAATAGCTACTTTTACTAGTAAAAATAGTTAAAACTTACACAGTAGATCGCTCTAAGTAGAATATAAATGATAAAAATACTATAAGTAATATTAATAATAGTAAAGAAGTATAGTATAATTATAAATATAGAATAGTATTTAATTATAATACTACTATAACTAAGAACCTTAATTATAACTTATATAAAGGCAGCTAACGTACTAAAGATACCCTTATTTAAATAGCTTCTTAAAAACCTATACTAAATTTATAGTATAACTTAATATAGCTACTATATTCTATAAGTTAAAAACTTTCTTTTATTAAGTTACTTAAGTAGACTTTTTAAGCTTAAAGGCGTTAATAAAACCCCTATAGCTAGGCTTTAGTCTATTTCTTATATTTTTCAACTATATATTTGCCCTATAATACCTTCAAAGTATTAGTATAACTACTACTATTATTTGCCCTATACTAACTCTAAATAAAAAGCTCTATAACCTATAATTATTCATAAAAACAAACTAAAAAAGATTTAGAATAAAAGCTTATAATTATAAACTTTACTATATCTTTAATGATAATAAGAACCCGAACTAGAATACTCTCTTTATAAATAAAAAGATTTAGTTTATTTTATTTTTACTTAACTTTATTAAAATTAGTAGTAACTATACTAAAGTAGCTAAAGTTAAAGCCCTATACTAGAGTCTAATTTTAACTTAATAACTATTACTTTATTATTTTAAAGTTAAATAACTACTATAAATACTTTATTTAAGTAATTTAAGTAGCTTATAAGTACTTAATACTTAATAGGCTTAAAGATTAGTATATTAAAAGCTAGTTAAGGTCTAGATACTTAGATATTTACTAATAGGTATAGAGTTAATTAGTTAAATTAAGTAAGCTAGTTGTAGTAGTATACTTAAAGTTTAATAAAAGGAAATAAGTAATTTAAATTAATAAAAGGTTTTTAAAGGTATTAGGGGCGTTAAGAGCGTTAATAGTAATATTGTATTGGTTAAAGCTATTTATAGCTACATACATAAGCAACTACTTACTTAAGTAGCTTACTTAAGCGACTTTACTCTATCTTCTACTCCTATAAAAAGGCCTTTACTTTTACTCTACTATATTATAAAACTTAAAAATTCAACTATTACTTTACTTTACTTTAACTACTTTTACTTAACTACATAGTAGTTATAAGCCTAACTTATACTATACTTTTAAACTACTATTTTTAAAATAAATATACTTACTAAAAAAATATTTATATATATACTTTTTTATTATAATATTTAATCCTTTAACTACCGTTTTAATTTAACTATATTAAGCTTAACTTTAACTTCTTTCCTTTTATCTATCTATAAACTTATAGAATAGTATAACTACTTTATATAGTTTAAGAACCTTTAAATTAAAGTAGTTATATAAAGAGTCTAGCTTTAACTTAACTCTAATAACTTAGTTTTACTAAATAAACCCCCTAAAAAGTATCTTTAATTTTATTTACTTAGTAGTTATATAACTAGAATATAAAAGTAAAAAAATCTACTAAATCTACTTTAGTCTATAGAAGCGTAATACTACTAAGTACTAGTTTAGTACTTTAATTAAAAGTAAAGATAGTATTAACTTTATAAAGACCTTTAGAGTATAGACTTACTTTTAAAGCAAAGGGAAGTAACTTAAAAATAGTCTAGGACCCTTTTTAAGTAATAAAACCCTAGGTAATTTAATACTTAATAGTAATAAACCTAAGTTAGAGTATAACTTACTTTTAACTAAATAAAGTAAAGATATACTTAATAACTATTTTAGTTATATTTTTAACTAAACTATTAATAATAAAGTTTAAAAGTAAAAGGTTAAAGTCTTTAAAGAAATTAAGTTATATATTAATAAGTTAATATCCCTAAATATCCTTAAACTAACTTAGTCTAAACTCTTTAACTAAAAGAATAACTTCTTTTATAACTTACTTTAAAGTATTTAAACTTAATACTTTTTAAGTAATACTAGTTTTTTAGTTATAATATAATAGAAATACTAAGTAATACTAAAAAAGGTAAATAGTAGTACTATACTAAGTATATAGCTAAAGGAATTCTATACTATATATCTTTGAGTAGTATAATAATACCTTTAAAATATAATAAAACTACTTATAATTTAAAACTTCTTTTTTACTATAAAGTAAAGAATTACTTTAAAATAGGTATAAAATAAACTCAAGTAGGTTTTTATAAAAAAGAGACTTAATTATACTTAAATTTTACTTAAAAACTATATATCTATACTTAAAAACCTCTTTTATAAAGATTTACTTTTTAAGTTTAAAAGTAAGTTCTTTAGTATTTTTTTAACCTTTATAGGTCACTTTAATACTATAATTTTTAAAGCCCTATAATCCTTTACTATTAAACTTAAAGGGACTTAGTATATTTATAACTAAGACTATAGTTAAGCTTTTAATAATTATAAATATATTTATTTTATAGTTTTTAAGTAAAGTAACTATAGTATTACTAAAGTTACTTTTAATAAAGTTAACAAGATTCAAAGAAAATTTAATATAAAGAAGTACTAGGGCCTTTTAATCAAACTTATTTAAGTTAGTTAAATTAAAGTTAACCCCCCCTATTACTTAGGTCTAGTTTACTTTATTAAGTAAGAGAAGAGAAAAAGGGAAGGTAAGGAGGTAAATACTTTAAATACTAAGGCTACTTTTAAGTTAACTTTTTTAATAGTATACTAAGTTATAGTTATAATTAGTAGTAAATGAATTTAAAAGGCCCTAGAGACCCCCGCTTTATTTATATATACAATAAACGTCTTTTTTACTCTTTTAACTACTCTTTATATTTTAAATATAAGTATAGTATTTAATAACTATAGTGCAGCCTATTTGATTAATAACCTTTTTCTTTTAAAAAAAAGCTTTATTTGTTTTTTTAATAAAAAGGGGTATATTAAATTAAAAACTACTTTATATTTTATTTTAGTAATAAGTATAAGAGTTATAAAGAATATACTTAATAGCTTAAATAGGCTAAATACCCTTAACCTTATACTAATAAACGTTACTTATATAGAGAACTTTTATATAAATATTATTTTTAGAGTACTTCTATAAAAAAAGGGTATTTAGTATATTAGGTATAATACTTTACTTATACCCTATTGGATACTTCTATTCAAACACACTACTTGAAAATGCATGGCCATAATGCATTCTTTTTAGAACCCCTTATCGAAATGTCCGCACAAAACACCACGAAAAAACACAAATAATACTTTACTCTATATAAGTAATAATAAAAAAGAGTTTTATAGTTAAAAAACTAAAAAAGAAAATAACCTTTTCTTTTTAAATATAAAGCTACTTTTTTTACTTTATATTCCTATATATCTTTATTAACTTTACTATAACTATAAATATAACTATATTAACTATAGTCTTTTAGAAGTCCTACTACTAACTAAAAAACTATAATAATAATCCCCTTATATAGTATCTTTAATTTAACTACTTAGAACTTAAGTACTTAGTTATTTTTTATATAATACTTAAGGGATAAGACTTAAAAGTTTAATACGCCTTTATTATAAGTATTATATAATAACCTATATTACTTAAGTAATTTTAAAGCGAACCTTTAAGAGTCGCGCTATATACTTATATAAATAGATATTTTAAAATCTCTTTAACTACCTTAAAGAGTATAATTTGAATTATTAGTTTATACTAACTACCTTTTTACATTCCTCTATATTAATAAATAATACAAATTTATCTTTTATTTACTAAAAATATTTAAATACTAGGTAGTAAGGTAGTATAGTATATCTATTTATAAAATCTATTAAGATATTAAACGCGTAGTAATTATAATATATAGTTATACTAAGTACTAGTAATAAGCCCTAAAAAGGGAATTAAAATTAAAACGACTCTATTATATATAAAAAAACTAAATAAAAGGGGCAAGTATACTAAATAAAAGATAATACTATAAGTAATTAAGATACTTATTTTATTTAGTCTTTTCTTTATTTTATAAGTTCAAGCAGCTATAGCTATAGCCTTTTTCTATAATATAAGCCCCTTTAAGCAAAAAGGGTAGTTTTTCTTAATTTAAATCAAAAAGGCCTAGTTCTACTAGTATTTTTACTAATACTAGCCTTTTTATTAAGCCCTCCTAATATATAATCTTTGTCTTTACTAAAACTAAACGTATATATATAGTTATAAAGTATGCTACTTTGAAAAAAATATAAAGTAAATTAAAAATAATATAACTTTGAAGTAAAAGTAAGAGTGTACTTTAGATACTTTATAGGATATATTTTAAATACTTATAACCTTTATTAAGTTTAAGTACTTTTATTTAAATAAGTTATTATTATATATAATATAACTTTTAATAAAATAAAGTTTTATTTAAAGTCTAATATAAAAGTAGTAGAGTAAAGTAAAGTAGCCTATATATGTGTTTTTATAGTTAGAATACTACTTATAGTAAAGTAAAAAAAGAAATCCACTAAGTAAAGAATATTCTAAGTAAAAAACCTAGTAAAGAATGTATTTAGGCTAATATATATATCTAGTAAGTTAATAGGTAAAGGTTATTTTAAAAGAAGAGTAAATACGTTACTAATATTAACCCCCCTCTAGTAACTATAACGCCTAAAGTTATTATAATAACTTCCGCCTACCTACTCTTGCGCTATAAAGCGCGGCGTAGTAGTAACTATAGTGATAATAACGATACTATTACTAATAGGCGGCGCTGAACAGCGCGACTAATATATTAAAATAAACCTTTACTTATATAAACCTTTAGCTAGATTACACTATAGGTACTGTGATATACCATGGAGCCTAATAAGCCTTAGTAGTATTTATAGTCAAAGAAAAAGGCACTACTACAAGTAAGGCCTTTATTAATTTGTTCCGTCTTCTATATTTATATTTAATAATTCTTTAAAACTAAAATACTAAACTTACTACTATATAATAAGTTTAATATAGCTTCATAAATATATAAAGCTTAAATACTTTAGTCTCTTAACTATAGTCTATAAAGACTTCTTTAAATCTAACTAAGCTACTAAAAATATAGGCCTTACTAACGTTAATAATAGTACTAACTTTATAAACCTTTTACTTAAAACATAAGTAGCTATTATTAAGTTTAAATACTACTTACTACTTAAAAATGACCTAAACCTATAAATTAAAATTATATATAATCTTTTATATAGCCTCTCTATTAATATATTTATTAAAATAGTTAAAGTATAGGTATATTATTTAAGAGTCCTAGCTTAGTATAGTAGTATAATAAGTGCCGCTACTATAGCTATTAAGGCCCTTAATAGTGTAAAAGAAGCTACTAGGAATTAATATATAGCCCAAGGCTAAAATATTAAGACGTATACTTATAAAGGTAGGGTAGATCCTTTAAATAAGGTTAACTAGCTGTAGTAACGCAGCTAAGGGAAGTAAAGGGATAGTTTAAATTAGATTTAATAGGTTTAAAGGGACGGTCTACTAAGAGCTATATAGACGGTATTAGTAGTTTTAGTGGCGTTAGTAGTATAATTAGTAGTTAAAATTAATCGAATACTACTATTACTTTAAATCTATAGTAGCTGTGTTGTAGTAGGTGAATTCGCGTGCTAATCGCTAACTAATAACGAAAGTTAAAGAAGGTGGTTAATTATTACTTATACGTGACCCGTGGGCCGTTAGTCACTTAAGAGGGGGGGTCGTTAGTAGTAGGGTCTCTACTAGCAACGCATCTATAGTTTAAATAGCCGCTTAGGGATACAAAGGACGTAAAGTAGCCTATACTGTAGTTAAGACTATTTAAAAGTATATTTCTTCCTTTAATACTAAGTTTTAAGTCCTAAGTATTTTTAAAATAACTAATACTTTATTAATATATAATAAAGAAGAGCTATTTTTACTAATACTTACTCTAAAAACTAAGAACCCTAGTAAGGGCATTTTAGAGGCTAATTTAAAGCTATTTAATTAGTATAGGGAGTGGCTGTTAACTCTAGACTCTATACTAGTACTTAAGGAAACTTAGGATTATATATAGAAAGTAAAAGGCCCCGTACTTAATATAAGAGTATACTAGGCCTATAAGCTATTATCGTCCTCTAACCTACTTTTTACTTTAAAAATTAACTCTTTTTATAAAAGGATTAAAAATAGAATTATTATACTAATTAATACTAAGGCCCTATAATAACTAAATATAAAAGCTAAATTTTTTTACTCTAAAAAAGTAACTTACCTTTTTCTTTAATATAACTATATATAGATTTAGAGGAAATAAGTAGTTCTTTAAAGGAATTAAAGTAGGTATATAACTATAAAAATATAAACTAATTTAAATTAAAGCTATAGAAATTACTATACTTTTATAACTACTTTACGTTTTTTAATACTAAATATAACTCGAATATCTTTTTTAATATATATATATATACTAAATTATAACTATACCCTAAAAGAAGTAACTTAAAAATACTATATATATTACTATATAGTTTTTACTTTAATTAATAAAGTAAAGTAAGTCAAGTTAATTATACTAAAAATAAAAGTCTATCTCAATCAGTTTAATAAAGCTTAAATTATACTAAAAAGTATTTATTTATTACTACCAGAGTTAAAGAACTACTTTATCAAGTAGTAAATAAGGAGGTATTTAAGTTTAAAAAAATAGAGGTATAAAAGAAGAGCACTTTTATAAAACAAAATAAAGTTAATTTTTAAATAATAATATATAAGCTTAATAGAAGTAGGTACCTTTAGTACTATAAAGTAAAACTCTATATTTAGACGCAAAAAGTATCCTTTAAGTAAACCTATATAGCTATACTTATAGCTTATACTTCCTTTAAAACTACTATAGCCTTATATAATTTAACCTATATGAATTCAGTTTTAACGTTATTAACGGCGTTCCAAATAGTAAAGGGTCCTAATAACCTACTAGTTATATACTACCTTAAAAGGCTTTAAGTAGTAGTAAGTCTTTAAGTGTCGACTACGCCCTTTATAGTTTTAAAGATACTCCTTTTTTTTAGTATAAAGAGTTTTTTTTAACCCTTTAAAGCCTCAGACTCATACTAACTAATAAAGACCTGTACTTCTTTTAGAGCCGCGACTACTGCGTACTTATCCTTTTTTATATAAACAATATTCTTATTATAAACTATAAAAATAATACTATAAAAGTAAAGTAAATACATATATTGCAGCATAAACTTAAAGAGTAGGGAGTTATTAAGTAGTACTTTAGGATCTAGGTTATCTATAACTATAAGGTAAAAAAGATCTATTTTACTTATAATTAGTATATTTAATATATTATAAAGAAGTTTAGCTTTATAAACTCCTACTACCTTTTAACTCTATTACTACTTACTCCCCTTAAGAAGAATACTAAAAACTCTATTAATACTAATATAAAGCTATATTAAAAAAAGATTAGTTTAATTTTATATACTATAATTATAATCCGCCTTAATATAGCTTTTACTTATACTATTCTTTTAAGATTCTTAATAAACCCTTTTTATAAATACTAAATCGCTATAAATTAAGTTATTTATTACTTATACTATACTTACTACTTTTTATTCTATTATAGTAGCTTAGGGGGTAGGAGAGCATAGGTACTTTTAATTACTAGAAATACCTTATTTATAAATAATAAAAAAACGCAAAGGTTATCCTAGGGATATATTATTTTACTTTTTAGTAGCTCTATTTAATAAAAAGCTATAAAGTAAAATACTATAATAACTTTAATAACTAAAACTAAGCTTTTTAACTTTAAGTATACTATAAAAGAAATAATTACTCTTAAGAGGCTCTTTAAAGACCTTAAACTTAAACTAAGTAACGTATAGTAAATCTACTATAATAACTATTAAACTATATACTTTATAGTAGGGGAAAGGGAGTGTATTTTAATAAAATTTTATTATATTAATATATAGAATATATAGCTTTACTAAGAGTATACTAAAAAGTTATTCAACGTTATTTACATACTAACTAACAAAATACCTACTAATAGCCTTACTAAAGCACTCTTTTATTTAAAGTTTAAATAGTTTAAAGTACTCCTTAACCTTTAAAATATTAAGTTATATATTATAAAGAGTAAAGAGAATATATAAAGTAAATATAGCCTTAGGCCTATATTTATTTAATTCCTTTTAGTCTAAGGGCTAGGGAGTATAAAAAGTTCTTATAAAAGAGCCGCTGCTGCGCTACACTAGGCACTACTACTATACTAAATACTACTACTACTATTAATACTACTACTAAAGTAGACTTACGCTTTTATTATTACTACTACTACTAAAGTAGACTTATACTAAGTTAGAGTTAAGTAATACTACTACTACTAAAGTAGACTTATACTTCTTTATATTTAGTTTATAGAGTATCCTTAAATATATCTAATATAAACTAGAATAAAGAAGCTATACCTTAGTTAAGGTTAATTATAACTAAAGTATTAAGGTTTGCTTAAGTAATAGTTAAGTATAAAGGCTTTTTATTATAAGTAGGAAAATAGTTCTTAATACTTACTTTAACTACCTTTTTAAGGGTCTATAGGGTAATAGCTACTTTAAATAGCTTTAAAGGAGTTGTTTTTATAAAGGTTATTTTAACTTTAGAAGCTAGTATTAAAAAGGCTAAAGTCTTTTTCTTTCTTTTTTCTAAAAGAGTTAACCCCTAGTTACTACTCTTACTTTTTAGTATAAATACTAGTAAAGACTAGGCCTTTATATTATTAAGGATTATAAGGATAATATACTTAAAGTCCCTATACTAAGCTATAGTCTTTATAATAAAAAACTTATTTTATTAGTACTAAGTAAAGTTATTACTAGGAAAGGGAGTATAAGGCTTTTTTTTATCCTTATAGTAATAATACTTTAAGTTATTAGTTAAGGTGTTATATATACTAGGGTCCCTACTAGTTAGTATACTATAAATATACTAAATATAAGTAGAAGCCCTAGGTTAAATACCTTTACTATTAAAGACTACTATACTTTTAGTTATACTAGAGTGAAGTTAGTAACTAAACTAAAAGGATAACATAAAAAGACTAAACTTACTATAACTACTTAGGAGCAGCTTAGGTGTCTTAGGAGTGGGGGGAGGGGCGTTAGTAAAAGGCCCTAAACTTCCCGCCTTTATAACCTCCCCTTAAGTTATAGTAGGTTAATTAGTAAAGGTAGTATTAACTGCCTTTTTAGTATAGTATAAAGCTATTTAAAATAGTTAATATAGACTTATAGTAATAGAAATAAAGGTGACTTATTTTAGAAGGTTATAAACTCTTTATAGTTAGTTAATTAAGTAGCTATAAGGGTAAGGTGCTTTTTTTCTTTAGAGTCTATATAAATATAAAGTTAAATATAACTTAACTAAAATAGTAATAAATAAACTTACTATTAGGGGGAGTAGAAGTAGTTTTTTATTTAAAAGGCTCTATAAAGCCCCCCTTACTACTAGTATTATTAGGTTAGTTTAAATTAAAATACGTATTAGTTTAAGTAATAATAATGTAAAAAAGAAATAATTAAATATACTAGTAGTAGCCTTAGTAGTTATAGCTATAGTTGCTATAGTAGCTATAGCTTCTTTGTTAGCCTTGTCCTTTATGCGCTTTATAGTGTGCGCTGCGCGGGTAGGCTTAGTTTATTTTTTTTTAGAAGTATTATTAACTATTGTGCTATACGAACTGTTAGAATACTGTGTCTTAAACTAAATACTGTTAACGCTTTTGAACTATATAAAGTAGAGTGTTGTAGTGTTAGGGGTGAAATTAAGGGTATTTATACTTTATATAAATATTATTACTAGGGGAGGAAAAAAGAAGAGATTGGGGCCTTTAAAGGATTATTATTTACTTACCTTAAGCTAGGTATTTACTTAGATCTAGCTAATTAAAGGTACTTAAAGATATTTACTGATTTTTTTATTTACTTTTTACTATATAGATAAAAGTATAACCACTTTAGTAATAGTAATAAAAGTATTATAATAAGGTAAGGGCGGTATTAATAAAGTAAAGGGATTTTTATTTTATTTATTAGTCTTTTTTATAATATAAAATCTTTTATTTATACTCTTTTTTATTAAATATTAATATAAATATTTTTAGTTATGTGTTAAGAGGCTATAAGTATAGTGTTTTTAGACTTCTTTTAAGTCTAGGGGGGTGTATTATAATAGTTAAAGCTATTTATAACTGTATATATAAGTAACTACTTACTTAAGCGGCTTATTTAAGCAACTTTGCTCTATCTCCCGCCCCTATAAAGGGGCCTTTGCTTTTACTCCACTATATTATAGAACTTAGAGATTAAGTTATTACTTTTACTTTACTTTAACTACTTATACTTAGCTGCGTAATAAAGGTATTTAGAAATACACTAATTTAAATACTCCTAATGTACTAAGTATAAACTATATTTACTTAGTTAATTCTATATACTATAAATTCCTTATATAAGTTAACAAAACTATAAAAAAATAATACAAAGTAGACTTTAAAACCTAAATTAAAGAGTAGACTAATTTTAATATAGGAAATATTTATAAAGAGGCTATAGTACTACTATATTACTTATTATATAAAAGAATATTAAGGCTAATATAGTAATTATACTATTATTACTACTAAAAGTAATTATATACTACTAAAAGTACTATAATACTACCTAAAGTATAAAAACTACCCTATAGTACTAAAAAACCTTAATATATACTCAGTAGAAAAAATCACTTATAACGAGTATACCTTTATAACTATACGAGCTATATAAATAATTTCTAGAGTACTAGTACTATTATATAGTAATATATACTATATATATATATATAACTATATTATAATACTTAATAAGTAAATATAGTTATTAGTAGAATTGTTGAAATCTAAAAGCTTTAATTCGATCTAAATATTAACTTAAGTAATATTACTAAATACAGTAATATATACAATTAAGTAATAAATAAAAGTATAATAGTTATATAATAACCCTATTATAGAACTAGTATACGAATATAAAAAGTATATTACTTTAATAGTAATTAAGTTAAAGTTGGAAACATTAACCAAGTTTACTTTTAACTAAAATAGTGAGATAACGATAAGCTAGTTTTATACTAAAACCCTATTATATAAGTAAAATACAGTTATTATAGATCTAAGCTTTAGTATAACCCCTAATTATAAGTAAAATACAGGTAAGTTAAGACCCGGCTTTACTATAAACCCTATTTACTAGTAAATTAAACTAAAGGTTTAATTAAAGTAAAAGAATAAAACGCGGTTAGAGTAAAAGCCGGTTTTAAGGAAAATAAGGCTGTAAAACAGGGCTGTTAGATCTCTGTAATACTAAAAGTAAGTAAATAAATTCTATTAAGGAATATATTTATAAAGAAAAATTATCTATATAATTAGAAGGAATGTCCTACCTTATAGATTTTAGGGACCTTACTATAAATAAGAAAAATAACAAAAAATACAACAAAATACTACTTTTTTAATTAATTTACTATATGTTGAATACTGTTTTTTATACTGTTTTTACGCATAAAAATACTACAAAACCACTACTTTCTTTAATATATTCTTACACTACTATCCAGGACGTCCAGCAATTTATACATAATCTTATAAGCTTTCTATACTTTTTTTAAGTCAAAAAGAATTAAATAAATATAAGTCTAAGGCTATAGTTACTTTATATATTTTTTATTCTCTATAATATATAACTTAATAATTTAAAAGTTAAGGAGTACTTTAAACTATTTAAACTTTAAATAAAAAGGTACTTTAGTAAAGCTATTAGTAGGTATTGTATTAGATAGTATATAGATAGTATTAAATAACTTTTTAATATACTATTAATAAAGCTATATATTTTATATATTAATATAATAAAGTCTTATTAAACTATATTCCCTTTCTCCTACTATAAAGTAAATAGTCTAATAATTATTATAGTAAATTCGCTATATATTACTTAGTTTAAGTTTAAGGTCTTTAAAGAGCATCTTAAGAATAATTATCTCTTTTACTATGTACTTAAGGTTAAGAAGTTTAGCTTTAGTTATTAAAGTTATTATAGTATTTTACTTTATAGCCTTTTACTAAATAGGGCTACTAAAAAGTAAAATAATATATCTCTAAAACGACCTTTGTGTTTCTTTATTACTTATAAATAAAGTCCCTAGTAATTAAAAGTACCTATACTCCCCTACCCCCTAAGCTACTATAGTAAAGTAAAAAGTAGTAAGTATAGTATAAGTAATAAATAAATTAATTTATAGTAATTTAGTATTTATAAAAAGGACTTATTAAGAACCTTAAAAGAATAGTATAAGTAAAGACTACGTTAAAGTAAACTATAATTATAGTATATAGGATTAAATTAATCTTTTTTTAATGTAGTTTTACTTTAGTATTAACGGGGTATTTAGTATTTTTTTTAAAAAAGAAGTAAGTAGTAAAAGAGTTAAAGGGTAGTAGGAGTCTATAAGACTAAACTTCTCTATAACGCGTTAAATATACTAATTATAGGTAAAATAAATCTTCTTTATTTTATAGTTATAAATAACCTAAATCCTAAAATACTACTTAATAGCTTTTTACTTTTTAAGTTTATACTTTACTTTAATACTTTTAATAATTTACTTTACTTTTACTATATTATTTTTATAGTATATAATAAGAATATTATTAATATAAAAAAGAATAAGTATATAGTAGTTATAACTTTAAAAGAGGTATAGGTTTTTATTAGTTAGTATGAGTCTGAGGCTTTAAAGGGTTAAAAAAAACTCTTTATACTAAAAAAAAGGAGTATCTTTAAAACTATAAAGGGCGTAGTAAAACTTAAGGAGCTTATTACTTTACTTAAAGCCTTTTAAAAGGTAGTATATAACTAGTAGGTTATTAGGACCCCTTTTACTATTTAGGAACGCGTTAATAACGTTAAACTAGTTAACCTTAAGGTTAAATTATACTATAAGGGCTATAGTAGTTTTAAAAGTATAAGCTATAAGTATAGCTATATAGGTTTACTTAAAGGGATACTTTTTTTTAAAAATCCCTATAAATATAGAGTTTTACTTTATAGTACTAAAGGTACCTACTTCTATTAAACTTATATATAAATACTTATTTAAAGGAAATTAACTTTACTTTAGTTTTATAAAAGTTAATAACCTTTTATACCTCTATTTTTTTAAACTTAAATACCTCCTTATTTACTACTTGATAAAAGTAGTTCTTTAACTCTGGTAGTAATAAATAAATACTTTAGTATATAGTTAAAGCTTTATTAAACTAGTTGAAGTAGACTTTTATTTTTAGTATAATTAACTTGACTTACTTTACTTTATTAATTAAAGTAAAAACTATATAGTAATATATATAGTATTTTTAAGTTACTTCTTTTAGGGTATAGTTATAATTTAGTATATATATATATATTAAAAAAGATATTCGAGTTATATTTAGTATTAAAGAACGTAAAGTAGTTATAAAAGTATAGTAATCTTTATAGCTTTAATTTAAGTTAGTCTAGATTTTTATAATTATATACTTACTCTAATCTCTCTAAAGAGCTATTTATCTCCTTTAAATTTATATATAGTTATATTAGGGAAAAAGGTAAGTTACTTTTCTAGAGTAAAAGAGATTTAGCCTTTATATTTAGTTTTTATAGGACTTTAGTATTAGTTACTATAATAATTTTATTTTTAATTTTTTTATAAAAAAAGTTAACTTTTAGAGTAGAGAGTGGGTTAGGGGACGATAATAGCTTATAGGCCTAATATACTTTTATATTAAGTACGGGGCTCTTTACTCCCTATACACAATTCTAAGTCTCTTTAAGTACTAGTATAGGGTTTAGAGTTAATAACTACCCCTTGTACTAGTTAAACAGCTTTAAGTTAACCTTTAAAATACCCTTACTTAGGTTCTTAACTACTAGGGCGAGTATTAATAAAAATAGCTCTTTTTTATTATATATTAATAAAGTATTAGTTATTTTAAGAATACTTAAAACTTAAAGTTTAGTATTAAGAGAGGAGATAAGCTTTTAAATAGTTTTAACTATAGTGCGGGCTACTTTGTTTTATTCTACTACCTTTACGTTAGGCTTTAAGTAAAACTTTGTTTTATTAAAAGTCACGTTATACGTAATAATAACTTATTTAAGTAAAAGTACTTAGATTTAATAGAAGTTATAGGTATTTAGAATGTATCCTATAAAGTATTTAAAGTATACTCTTACTTTTACTTTAAAATTATATTTTCTTTAATTTACTTTATAGTCTTTCTTAAAAGGGTATACTTTATAACTATATATATATATATCTAGCCCTAGTAAGGGCAAAAGTTACGTATTAAAAGGGCCTAGTAAGAGAGTTACTACTAGTAGAAGTACTAGTAGAACTAGGCCTCTTTGATTTAAATTAGAGAGAGCTACGCTTTTTACTTAAAGGGACTTATATTATAGAAAAAGGCCGTAGCTATAGCCGCTTCTACTTATAAGATAAAGAGGAAGCTAGATAAAGTAAGTATTTTAATAACTTATAATATTATCTTTTATATAGTACACTTGCCCCCTCCGTTTAGTTCTTTTATATATAATAGAGTTATTTTAATTTTAATTTTCTTTTTTAAGACCTATTACTAATACTTAATATAGCTGTATATTACGATTACTATACATTTAACGTCTTGATGGATCTTATAGATAGATACACTGCACTGCCTCGCTACCTAGCGTTTAAATATCTTTAGTATATAGAAAATAGATTTATATTGTTTATTAATATAGGGAAAAGTAAAAAAGTAACTAGTATACTTGTCTTTAATTACTATAAGTTAGTAGCTTTAATTATACCCCTTAAAGTAGTTAAAAAAGTCTTAAAATATCTATTTATATAGCTATACAGCTTAATTCTTAGAAGTTCGTTTTAAAACTACTTAGGTAGTGTAAGTTGTTACGTAATACTTATACTAAAGGCGTATTAGGCTTTTAAGTTTTACCCTCTAAGCGTTGTATAAGAAATAGTTAAGTGCCTTAGGTTTTAAGTAGCTAGAATAAAAATACTATATAAAGGGATTATTATTATAGTTTTTTAGTTAATAGTAGGACTTTTAAAAGGCTATAGTTAATATAGCTATATTTATAGTTATAGTAAAGTTAATAGGGATATATAAAGATATAGAGTAGAAAAAAGTAACTTTAAATTTAAAAAAGATAATATTCATCCTCCTTTTTAACTTCTTAACTATAAAACTCTTTTTATTATTACCTATATAGAATAAAGTATTATAACTAGTATACTAAATACTCTTTTTCTATAAAAGTACTTTAAAAATAATATTTATATAAAAGTTCTCTATATAAGTAATGTTTATTAGCGTTAGGTTAAGGGTATTCGGCCTATTTAAGCTATTAAGTACATTCTTTATAACCCTTATACCTACTACTAGAATAAAGTATAAAGTAGTTTTTAATTTAATACATCCCTCTTTATTAAAGGAGTAAATAAAGCCCTTTTTAAAAAGGGAGAAGTTATTAACAAAATAGGTCATACTACAGTTATTAAATACTATACTTATACTTAAAGTATAAAGAGTAGTTAAGGAAATAAAAAAAACGTTTATAGTATATATAGGCAAAGCGGGGGTCCCTAGGGCCTTATAAACCAGCTTACTATTAATTATAACTACAACTTAGTATACTATTAAAAGGGTTAGTTTAAAGGCAGTTTTAGTATTTAAGGTATTTGTATTTTTACTTCCCTTTTATCTCTTTTTTTATTTAATAAAGTATACTATACTTAAGTAATAAGGTGGGTTAACCTTAATTTAACTAACTTAAGTAAGTTTAACTAAAAAGCCCTAGTACTCCTTTATATTAAGTTTCCTCTAAATCTCTCTAGTTTTATTAGGAGTAACCTTAGTAATAGTATAGTTACTTTTCTTAAAGACTATAAAGTAAACACATTTATAGTCTATAAAAGCCTAACTATAGTTTTAGCCACAAATATACTAAATCCCCTTAGGTTTAGTAGTAAAGGATTATAGGGCTTTAGAAATTATAGTATTAAAGTGACCTATAAAAGTTAAAAAAATACTACATAATTTACTTTTAAACTTAAAAAGTGAGTTTTTATAAAGAAGGTCTTTAAGTATAAATATATAGTTTTTAAGTAAAATTTAAGTCTAATTAAGCCTTTCCCTTATAAAAACCTATTTAAGTTTATTCTATACTTATTCTAGAGCAATCCTTTACTTTATAGTAAAAAGGAAGTTTTAAACTATAAGTAGTTTTATTACGTTTAAGAAGTAGTATTATATTACTTAAAAGTATACAGTATGGAATTCCCTTAACTAAATACTTAGTATAATACTACTACTTACTTTTTTTAGTATTACTTAATACTTTTATTATATTATAACTAGGAGACTAGTATTACTTAAAGAATATTAGGTTTAAAGGCTTTAGAGTAAGCTATAGAGGGAGGTATTTTTTTAGTTAAAGAGTTTAGACTGGATTAGTTTAAGGATATCTAGAAATACTAACTTATTAATATATAACTTAATCTCCTTAAGGGCTTTTACCTTTTACTTCTAAACTTTATTATTAGTAGTTCTATTAGAAATATAACTAAAATAGTTATTAAGTGCGCTTTTGCTTTATTTAGTAAAAAGCGGGTTACACTCTAGCTTAAGTTTATTACTATTAAGTATTAAATTACTTAGGGTTTCGTTACTTAAAAAGGGCCCCGGAGCGCCTTTAAACTATTTCCCTTTACTCTAAAAGTAAGTTTATATTTTAAGGGCCTTTATAAAGTTAATACTATTTTTACGTTTAATTAAAGTACTAAACTAGTACTTAGTAGTACTATTTTTTTATAAACTAAGGTGGATTTAATAAATTCTTTTTACCTTTATATTCTAATTATAAAGCTACTAAGTAAATAAAATTAAAAATACTTCCCTTAGGGGCTTATTTAATAAAATTAAGTTATTAAAGTTAAATTAGGGCTAGACCCCTTACGTAACTACTTTAATTTAAAGGTTCTTAAACTATACGGGGTAGTTGTACCGCCCTATAAGCTTATAGGAGGATAAAAGGGAAAAGGTTAAAGTTAAGTTTAATATAGTTAAATTAAAATAGTAGTTAAAGAATTAAAATATTATAATAAAAGAGTATTTATATAAATATTTTCCTAGTAAGTACGTTTACTTTAAAAATAATAGTTTAAAAGTATAGTATAAGCTAGGCTTATAACTATCACGCAGCTAAGTATAAGTAGTTGAAGTAAAGTAAAAGTAATAGCTTAATCTTTAAGTTCTACGATATAGCGGAGTAAAAACAAAGGCCCCCTTATAGGGGCGGGAGATAAAGTAAAGTCACTTAAGTAAGCCGCTCAAGTAAGCAGTTGCTTACGTACGCAGCTATAAATAGCTTTAGCTATTATAACATAACCTTATAGTTATTAACTAACTATAAAACTAGTAATAAGTACTTTATAACTAAGGGGGTTAATATAATTAACTTAACTTAAAACTAGTATAAATTCTTTAATAAAAAAAAGGTAAAGCTTACTATTACTAGAATTTACTACTATTAAACTATAAATAATTAACTTAACACCTAGTAAATAATACTTAAGCTAAATACTAAGCTTAATAAAACTATATATATTTTATAAACTAAAGTTAACTATAAATACTTTAACTAGTTAAAGGATATAGCTACTAAATCTATAGTACTCTAAGTAGCTACTTTAGTAATATTTAATATTAGTATATTTAGTAAGGCCTGTGTGTGATAATGTTAAGACGGAT
Organism: Colletotrichum brevisporum; assembly: GCA_030770045.1. Lineage (NCBI taxonomy): Eukaryota > Fungi > Ascomycota > Sordariomycetes > Glomerellales > Glomerellaceae > Colletotrichum > Colletotrichum brevisporum. Next base: position 3,420,602 of record JAUGSI010000006.1, on the reverse strand, counting down.
ACTAATAATAGTAGAGAGCAACTAAACCAGCCGTAACTGCGCGGCTGACGACAGCGCGTTAGTCGTAAAGGGATACAACAGCTAAGGGAAGTAACAGAACTGTTTAGATTAGATTTAATAGGTTTAGAGGGATAGTGATAGTTAGGCGTACGGGAGGTATATAGAAGGCATTAGTGGTTTTAGTAGTATTAATAGTATAATTAGTAGTCTACTTTAAAAGTAATCGAAAATACCTATTACTTTAAATCTATAAAAGCTACGTTATAGTAGGTAAATTTAAGTGCCGTTAATAACAAAAAAGATTAACAAGGTGGGTAGCTAGATAGCTATTCCCTAGAGCACGTGGCCCGTGGGCCGTTAGTTACCCTAAAGGGGGTATTAATTATTAACATAAAAATAAAGAATAGAGGTTTATTCATTTAATTTTATATTCTTTTAGTTTTATTCAATAACTAATATAAAAAACTAATATTTACTATATAACCCTCTTTAAAGAGTCTTTTTTGGGGGACTACCTTTTTTCCTTTTTATTTATAAGGCCTATGTTTACCTTTAGGGCTTAAATATTAATGAAGAAAGTAGTAAAAGGGTATATAGAGTATAATTTATAGTTTATAATAAAATGCCTTTAAGTACTATAGTAAATATAGGCCCCTATATCCTTATAGGCTTAGTGTATTAATGTGTTAACTTATTAAGCCTACTATAGGCCTATAGTAGCTCTATAAAGGGGAGGGCTAGTAGTTTAATAGTAATACTATAGGGTTAATATAGTTTAAGTAGTATTTATACTTATTATTACTATATTGCTTTATAAGTCTATAGGTTATTTATTATATAGTTTATATTAGTTGTTTTTATAGTTTTGTATTTTTAATTTTAATACTTTAAGGTTTATAGTAATAGAGTAGTACTATTAAATAGCTATATAGTAGTTTATTTTACTAATATTATAGTTAATAGTAGCTTTATAGATTTGTTAAGAGATCCCTAAGTAAAGGTAGTTTAACTAAATTTCTTTTAACTATAAAGGCCCCCTAGCTTATACTAAGGTTAATTTAAATTCTATAAAGAATTTAGTAAAGAACTACTTTAGGCTTTAGTAGATATAGTAGAGTTATTTAGTTTATATAGTATAGTAGGGGTTTTTATAATAATTAAAGAAGTAGGTAAAGAAGAGCTTTATATTATACTTAATTATTTACTTACTATTAGTATAAAAGTTATTTACCTAGACTCATACTATTAGTTCTAAGTTTAGCTATAAGTACTATTAATAATTCTAGAGTTCTTTAATAAATTCCTAATTAACTTTAAGTATATAGTATATTATTATTTTTTAAGTAGAAAAAATAGTTAAGTTACTATTAAAGGGCTTACTTTATAAAAGGGGCTTTTATTAGTAATATATTACTTAAAGGGTTTAAATTATAGAAGTATAGTTTTACTATAATAGTATAATAGTATTTTAGAGGGCTTAAGCCTCTACTATATAGTAGTTTTCTTAGTTATTTTACTAGTTATTTTACTATTAAATATTCTACTACTACTAGTATAACTTATTTAAAAGGAGGGGGACTTTTACTAAATTTATATTTATGATACTTATTTAATTAGTTTACTACTTTACTAATTTCTACTAAAGTTACTTTAGTTAGAAAGTTTAGTAATATTAGAAGTTAGTTATAAGTAGTATCTTAGTAGTACCTAAAAGTAGTTATATTAAACTTAAAGAGTAAAAGGGAGGATATCCATATAGTATATATAAACTCTACCCTTCTATATAGGGGTCCTAGTATAGAGCTAGTTTATAACTAAACCTTTACTTAAGTATAAGCTACTAAGCTTAGGTTTATAATAATTTATACTTTTATTTTACTATTAAGTACTAGTAGTAGAACTTACTATAGCTATACTAGTATATAACTAGCTTACTATTTTATATTATTTTATAATAGTATAAAAAGTATATTTTTTTAATTATAGTAGGGGGCTAGTTAAACTTATTATTAGAGTTATTAATAATAATATAGCTACTATATACGTATAATTAAAGCTTATTAAAGTTAGGGTAGTAGGAGTTATTACTACTAAAGGTACTCAAAGAGGATATAATAGTAAAAGATATAGTAGGAAATTAGGGAGTATAAAAAAGTAATAGTGAAGTTATAGCAGTTATACAGTAGAAAAGGGGGTGTGTAAAAGTGCTAGTATAAAAAAAGTATAAGTAAAAAGGGGGGAGTGTAACTAGTAAAATAAGAGCTTTATATAAAGGGATAGAGTATAATTAGTACGTAATTAGTAACTTTAATTTATATACTAATAAGGTACTAGATTTCTTTATTAGTTAATGTAATTCTATTCTACATTTTACTATTAGTAGTTATAAAAATTAAGCTAGGAATTTATAATTAACTATATCTATTATTTATTACTATTACTAAAGAGAATAGAAAGGGTAAAGAGTATATTATAAGCTTAAGTTTAGTAGCTTTTACTTTAGTCAAAAGCTAGTTATAGACTAGCCCTATTTAAGGATCTTTATACTAAAGAGTAGAGTTTATATATAGTAAGTAAATCTCTTTATTTTTACTTTATAAGTTTAATATTATACTATTACTAACTATTAACTTTATTAAAAACTTAGGTTAAGTATTATATTAAAAAGTTAAGAAACTTTAAGAAAAGGTTAACTTAATTTTCTATACTACTAGTATAATCTACTTAAACATTACTTTTACTACTTTATTGTTCTTATACTACGTAATAAATTATTTTTAAGTATTCTTTAAGGCTATAAACTAAGTTAATTACTATTTATTTTTAATATATTACTTTACTATATACTATAGTAATATAAAGAGTAAAGTAAAAGCGCTTTTTATAATAAAAAACACTTTTCTTATAAATAATAAAGAGATATATTACAATCTATTAGTTAATAAACCTTTAATAGTAACTCTATAGGGGGCTTAGTAGTTAAATAGGTAATAATAGCCTATATTAGTGTAATACTTAATATAGAATAGAAGAACTATATACTAAAGTTAAATTAATTAAGTTTACTACTAATCCTAACTAATTTAATAATTAGAATCATAAAGATACTATTTTAATTTAAGTACTAGGGATTCAAGAACTAAAAAAGTAATTTAAAGAAATATATTTATATATAAATAGAACTGAAGTACTCTTAAAGTCCTACTTTTTATAGTTCTTTAACTATTAACCTTATATTAATTTTTAAATACTTTTAGCCCTTTAGTAGTAACTACTATAACCCTTTTATTAAATACTTAAACTAATTACTTAAGTACTTTAAACCCCTAAAATCCCTTTAGTAATTAATAGTACTATTACTAGTATTAAACCTTAGCTTCTATTAATATAAACTTTACTATTAAAAAACTAATTATAATATTTTAATAGCTTCTATTTAGTAAGTTAACCCTTAATACTAATAAATAGTATTTTATAATACCTTCCTTTAAAAATACTAAGTATACTCCTACTTTATTTAACTCCTTTAAATAAAGTACTAAAAACCTAGCCTAGAAGTTATAACATATAAATAACTACCCTAGACTAGATATTAAGTATAATAAAAATAGTAAGGCCCTAATTACTAAGGACGTTTTTAATACCCTTTTATAGTAACTAGAGAAAACTAAGTAACGTAATAAATAATTAATTAATTTAATCAATAATAACTCTAGAAATATAACTAAGTTTAAATAAATTACTAAAACTACTTAAAATAAGCTTACTTAAATTTAAGGGATTATTAATAAACTAAATACTAACTTAAAAAAAAGAATACTAATAAAGAACTCTAAAACTAACTTTAAACCCTTTATACTACTACTAATATTATTAAAACGTTTATTTTTAATAAATATAAAAAACTTAAACTTAACTTACTTATTACTTATAATAGAACCCCTAAAATACTCCGTAGTTAGTTTAGTAGTTAAGAGCCTACTTAACTCTACTTTGTAAGAGGTAGAGGTAGTAGGTTTAAATCCTACGCTACCTAAAGGGTTTTTATACCCTAACTATACGTTACGCGCCCGTGTAGTATAGCTATTAGAGTTTTTAGAGTAGGGGCCCTACTAACTCTAATTAACTACACTACATAGCCCGTATACTATTCTTAGCTAATAGGAGTAGGTAGCCCCTACTAGACTATGTATAGTATATACGCACTTTGCCTTATAAGTAGGTATCCCCTCACCTAGACTTCAATAGATTTATTATATAAAACCTTTATTAATTACTTTATCTAATAGTTATGTATTTTCCCTATTAGGGTTTTTTCTATATACGTTTCTTAAAATATTATTTACTTATAAAAGGTTAAAAGCCTACTACTTAGTAGACTCTTTAATTATATATAAGTTAGTTTATAAAATAATATAATTTATATATATAAAACCCCTAAAATACTTAAAGAATTCTTAGTTCAAATTAAAAACTACCAAAACTTTTATTATAATAACTTTAAGAATAATACTGGGTATATTATCTATACCACTATATTTCTTTATAAATATATTCTTTAGTAAATTAAACTATTTCTAAAATAGTTCTTTAAAACTAAAACCTTAAACTACTATACTAGTAAAGTTAGAGACATCTTTATTACTTTTAAAGGATTTAAATAAACTCTTTAAACTCTATTCTAGGACCCTAACTAAAAATAATAAACTAAGTATAACCTTACTTTACTTAAATAAACTAAGTCTATAACCCTTTATACTACTAAATTCTAATATATTAATATATAACTAAACCTTACTAAAGAACTTAAAATCTTTATATTCTACTAAAACTTAAATAATAAAATTAAAAATAATTTTATAAAACTTAATTAATTAAAAAACTTTTTTTAGTATACTAAACTTATAATTAAAATTAATAACTATTTATAAAAAAGATACTAGAAAAAAGAAAAAAGATAACTTAGTATTAATTTAAGTAAAAAGTACTAATAATAGTTATAATAATTCTAGTACTATAACTAAAAATAATAACTTATTGCGATGAACCCTCTAAGGCTCTAGCCTCGCGAGCCGCGCCTTAGACACTAGAGTAACTAAGTATAGATATAACGCTCTAACGAGCGCAGTGCCTTATAGTATAGATTTCTTCCTAGGATAACTATAAGTTATTTATACCTTTAAACACTTATATACCCTAATACTTACTATAGTTATAAGCCTAGTTTATTTTTAACTAGTATTTATTACCCCTAACTACCTAAATAAAGTATATAAGCTTTAGGCTCTTTTTTTTTATTTTTTTTAAGCTCTTTAAAAGCTTTATACTATTTTATAATAAACGTTTTAACTACTTTTTATAATACTTTAATAAGTTTAATAATTATTTTTAAGACCTTATATAACTAGTTATAATTCTATAAAAAGCTATAATACTAAGTAGAGCTTTAAGGTTGTTATAATAGTTGAAGCTATTTGTAGCTGCGTACATAAGTAACTACTTACTTAAGCGGCTTACCTAAGCAACTTTACTCTATTTTCCGCCCCTATAAGGGGGCCTTTACTTTTACTCCACTATATTATAAAACTTAAAAATTAAGTTATTACTTTTACTTTACTTTAACTACTTATACTTAACTATATAATAGTTATAAGTTTAGCTTATACTATACTTTTAAACTACTATTTTTAAAGTAAATATACTTACTAAGAAAATATTTATATAAATACTTTTTTATTATAATATTTTAATTTTTTAACTACCGTTTTAATTTAACTATATTAAACTTAACTTTAACCTCTTTCTTTTTATTCTCTTATAAACTTATAAAGTAGCACAACTACTCTATATAGTTTAAGAACCTTTAAATTAAAGTAGTTATACAAGGGGTCTAGCTCTAACTTAACTCTAATAACTTAGTTTTACTAAATAAGCCCCTAAAAGAAGTATTTTTAATTTTATTTACTTAGTAGCTTTATAACTAAAACGTAAAAGTAAAAAGAATTTATTAAATCTACTTTAACTTATAAAAAAATAGTACTACTAAGTATTAACTTAGTACTTTAATTAAATATAAAGATAGTATTAACTTTATAAAGACCCCTAGAGTATAAACTTACTCTTAGAGTAAAGGGAAGTAGCCTAAAAGTACCCTAGGGCCTTTTTTAAGTAACAAAACCCTGGGTAATCTAATACCTAATAGTAATAAACCTAAACTAAAGCACAACCTACTTTTTACTAAATAAAGTAAAAGCGCGCTTAATAACTATTTTAGTTATATTTTTAATAAAGCTACTAATAATAAAGTTTAAAAGTAAAAAGTAAAAGCCTTTAAGAAAATTAAGTTATATATTAATAAGTTAGTATCTTTAAATATCCTTAAACTAATTTAGTTTAAACTCTTTAACTAAAAAGATACCTTCCTCTATAGTTTACTTTAAAACTTTTAAACCTAATACTTTTTAAGTAATACTAGTCTCTTAATTATAATATAATAGAAGTACTAAGTAATACTAAAAAAAGTAAATAGTAGTACTATACTAAGTATTTAGCTAAGGGAATTCTAGGCTATATACCTTTAAGTAATGTAATACTACCTCCTAGACGCAACGGAACTACTTATAGTTTAAAACTTCCTTTTTACTATAAAGTAAAGGATTACTTTAGAATAAATACAGGATAAACTTAAGTAAGTTTTTATAAGAAAAAGACTTAATTAGGCCTAAATTTTACTTAGGGACTATATATTTATATTTAAAGACCTTCTTTATAAAGACTTACTTCTTAAGTTTAAGAGTAAATTATTTAGTATTTTTTTAACTTTTATAGGTTACTCTAATACTATAATCTCTAAAGCCCTATAATTCTTTACTACTAAATTTAAAAATATTTAATATATTTATAGCTAAAACTATAATTAAGCTTTTATAAACTATAAATATATTTACTTTATAGTTTTTAAGTAAAGTAACTATACTATTACTAAGGTTACCCTTAATAAAGCTAAAGAGATTTAAAGGAAACTTAATATAAAAGAGCACTAGGGCCTTTTAATTAAACTTACTTAAGCTAGTTAGATTAAGGTTAACCCGCTCTATTACTTAAGTATAGTACACTTTACTAAATAAGGGAAGAGATAAAAGGGAAGTAAGAACGCAAACACTTTAAACACTAAAGCCGCCTCTAAGCCAACCCTTTTAATAGTACACTAAGTTATAGTTATAATTAATAATAAACTAATTTAAAAGGCCCTAGGGACCCCCACCTTACCTATACACACTATAAACATTTTCTTTACTCCCCTAACTACTCCTTATACTTTAAGTATAAGTATAGTATTCAATAACTATAGTACGACCTATCTTATTAATAACCTTTTTTTTTTAAAGAGGGCTCTATTTACCTCTTTAATAAGGAGGGATGTATTAAATTAAAAACTACTTTATACCCTATTCTAGTAGTAAGTATAAGGGTTATAAAGAACGTACTTAATAGCTTAAACGGACTAAACACCCTTAACTTAATACTAATAAACATTACTTATATAAAGAACTTTTATATAAATATTATTTTTAAAGTACTTTTATAAAAAAAGGGTATTTAGTATACTAGTTATAATACTTTACTCTATATAAGTAATAATAAAAAGAGTTTTATAGTTAAGAAGTTAAAAAAGAGGATAAATATTATTTTTTTTAAATTTAAAGTTACTTTTTTTTATTTTATATCCCCGCGTATCCCTATTAACTTTACTATAACTATAAACGTAACTATATTAACTATAGTTTTTTAAAAGTCCTACTACTAATTAAAAAACTATAATAATAATTCCTTTATATAGTATTTTTACTTTAACTACTTAAGACCTAAAGTACTTAACTATTTTTTATATAATACTTGAGGGGTAAGACTTAAAGGCCTAATACGCCTTTAGTACAAGTATTACGTAACAACCTATACTATCTAAGTAGTTTTAAAATAAACTTCTAAGAGTTAAGCTATATAGCTATATAAATAAATATTTTAGGACCTCTTTAACTACTCTAAAGGGTACAATTAAAGCTACTAGCTTATAGTAATTAAAAATAAGTATACTAGCTACCTCTTTACCTTTCCCTATATTAATAAATAATATAAATCTATTTTTTATATACTAAAGATATTTAAATACTAGGTAGTAAAGTAGTGTAGTGTATTTGTTTATAAGATCTATTAAGATATTAAACGCGTAGTAATTATAATACACGGCTACACCAAGTACTAGTAATAGGCCCTAAAAAAGAAAATTAAATTTAAAACGACTTTATTATATATAAAAGAACTAAATAGAGGGGGTAAGTATACTAAATAAGAAATAATACTATAAGTTATTAAGATACTTATTTTATTTAGCCTTCCCTTTATTTTATAAATAGAAGTGGCTATAGCTATAGCCTTCTTTTATAATATAAGTCCCCTTAAGTAAAGAGTATAGCTCTTTTTAATCTAAGTTAAAGAGGCCTAGTTCTACTAGTACTTCCACTAGTAGTAACTCTCTTACTAGGCCTTTTTAATACACAACCTTCGCCCTTACTAGGGCTAGATATATATATATAGTTATAAAGTATACCCCTTTAAAAAAGACTATAAAGTAAATTAAAAAAAATATAACTTTAAGGTAGAAGTGAGAGTATACTTTAGATACTTTATAGGATACGTTTTAAATACCTATAACCTTTATTAAATCTAAGTGCCCTTACTTAAATAAATTATTATTACGTATAATATAACTTTTAATAAGATAAAGTTCTACTTAAAGCCCGATATAAAGGTGGTAGAGTAAGGTAAAGTGGCTTATACTATAGTCGAGGCTATTTAAGAGCTTATCTCCTCCCTTAATACTAAGCTCTAAGTCCTAAGTATCCTTAAAATAACTAATACTTTATTAATATATAATAAAAAAAGGCTATTTTTATTAATACTTACTTTAGTAGTTAAGAACTTAAGTAAAAGTATCTTAAAGACTAATCTAAAGCTATTTAACTAGTATAGAGAGTAGTTATTAACCCCAGACCCTATACTAGTATTTAAAAAAACTCGGGATTATATATAGGGAGTAAAAAGCCCTATACTTAATATAAGAGTATATTAGGCCTATAAACTATTATTATCCCCTAACTTACTTTCTACTCTAAAAATTAACTCTTTTTATAAAAAAATTAAAAATAAAATTATTATAATAACTAATACTAAGGCTCTATAAAAACTAAATATAGAAACTAAATCTTTCCTACTTTAAAAAAGTAACTTAACTTTTCCCCTAATATAACTATATATAAATTTAAAAAAAATAAATAGCCCTTTAAAGGAATTAAAGTAGGTATATAACCGTAAAAATCTAAACTAACCTAAACTCAAACTATAAAAATTACTACACTTCTATAACTACTTTATATTCCTTAATACTAAATATAACTAAAATACCTTCTTTAATATATATATACTAAATTATAACTATACTTTAAAAAAAGTAACTTAAGGATACTATACGTATTACTATATAGTCTTTACTTTAATTAATAAAGTAAAATAAACTAAGTTAACTATACTAAATACAAGGATCTACTTAAGCTAACTTAATAAAGCTTTAACTACGTACTAAAGTATTTACTTACTACCACTAAAGCTAAAGGACTACTTTTATAAAACAACTAATAAAAAAGTATTTAAACTTAAAAAAATAAGGGCGTAAAAGGTTATTAACTCTTATAAAGCTAAAGTAAAGCTAATTCCCCTTAAATAAGTATTTATATATAAACTTAACAAAAACGAGTATCTCTAGTACTATAAAGTAAGGCTTTACGTCTATAGGGATCTTTAAAAAAAGTATCCCCTTAATTGACCTATATAGCTATACTTATAGTTTATACTTTTAGAGTTACTATAGCTTTTATAGTATAATTTAACTTTAAAGTTAACTAGTTTAATATAGTTAATATATTCTTAAATATTAAAAAGGAACCTAATAACCCTCTAGTTATATACTACTTCTTTAAGGGCTTTAAGTAGAGTAGTAAGCTCTTTAAGCTTTACCGCGCTCTCTATAGCCTAAGGGATACCCCTTTCCTTTAGTATAAAGAGTTTTTTTTAACCCTTTAAAGCCTTAAACTTATACTAATTAATAAAGACCCGTGCCTTTTTTAAAGCTACAACTACTATATACTTATCCTTTTCTATATAGACAATATTTTTATTATAAACTATAAAGATAATACTATAAAAGTAAAGTAAATTATTAAGGGTATTAACGTAAAGTATAAATTTAAAGAGTAGGGAGCTATTAAGTAGTACTTTAGAATTTAGGTTATCCATAACTATAAAGTAAAAAAGATTTATTTTATTTATAATTAGTATATTTAATGTATTATAGAAAAGTTTAGCCTTATAGACTCCTACTACCCTTTAACTCTATTACTACTTACCCCCCTTAAAAAAACACTAAAAACCCTATTAATACTAATATAAAGCTATACTAAGAAAAAATTAGTTTAATTCTATATACTACAATTATAATTCACTTTAATATAACTTTTACCTATACTATTCTTTTAAGATTCCTAACAAACCCTTTTTATAAATACTAAATCACTATAAATTAAGTTATTTATTACCTATACTATACTTACTACTTTTTACTTTATTATAGTAGCTTAGGGGGTAGAGGAGCATAGGCACTTTTAATTACTAGAGATGCTTTATTTATAAATAATAAGGAAACGTAAAGGTTATTCTAGGGATATATTATTTTACGTTTTAGTAGCCCTATTTAATAAAAGGCTATAAAGTAAAATACTATAATAACTTTAATAACTAAAGCTAAGCTTCTTAACTTTAAGTATACTATAAAAAAAAACAATTACTTTTAAAAGACTTTTTAAAGACTTTAAACTTAAACTAAGTAATATATAATAAATCTACTATAATAACCGTTAAACTATATACTTTATAGTAAAGGAAAGGGAGTATATTTTAATAAGACTTTACTATATTAATATATAAAATATATAGCTTTACTAAGAGTATACTAAAAAGTTATTTAACGTTATTTATATACTAACTAACAAAATACCTACTAATAGCTTTATTAAAGTACTTTTTTATTTAAAGTTTAAATAATATAAAGTACTCTTTAACTTTTAAAATATTAAGTTATATATTATAAAAAGTAAAAAGAATATATAAAGTAAATACAGCTTTAGGCTTATATTTATTTAATTCTTTTTAGCCTAAGGGCTAGAAAGTATAAAAAGCTTCTATAAGGGAGCCGCTACTACACTATACTAGGCGCTACTACTACACTAAATACTACTACTACTATTAATACTACTACTAAAGTAGACTTATACTTTTATTATTACTACTACTACTAAAGTAGACTTATACTAAGTTAGAGTTAGGTAATACTACTACTACTAAAGTGGACTTATACCTCTTTATATTTAGCCCGTAAAGTATTTTTAAATATATTTAACGCGGACTAAAATAAAGAAACTGTATTTTAGTTAAAGTTAACTATAATTAGGGTATTAAGGTTCACTTAAGTAATAGCTAAATATAAAGACTCTTTATTATAAGTAAGAAAACAGTCCTTAATACTTACTTTAACTACCTTTTTAGAGGTCTATAGAGTAATAACTACTTTAAATAGCTTTAAAGGAGTTATTTTTATAAAGGTTATTTTAACCTTAAGAGCTAGTATTAAAAAAGCTAAAGCCTTCCCCTTCTCCTTTTTTAAAGGAATTAACCTCTAGCCACTACTTTTACTCTTTAGTATAGATACTAGTAAAGGCTAGGCCTTTATATTATTAAGGGTTATAAAAATAATATATTTAAAGTTCCTATACTAGGTTATAGTTTTTATAATAAGGAACTTATTTTATTAGTACTAAGTAAGGCTATTACTAGAAAAGGGAGTATAAAGCTTCTTTTTATCCTTATAGTAACAATACTTTAAACTATTAGTTAGAGTATTGTATATACTAGGGTCCTTACTAACTAGTATACTATAAATATACTAAATATAAGTAAGAGCCCTAAACTAAATACCCTTACTATTAAAAACTACTATACTTTTAGTTATACTAAAGTAAAGTTAGTAACTAAATTAAAAAAATAATATAAAAAAACTAAACTTACTATAACTACTTAAAAGTAATTTAGGTGTTTTAAGAGTAGGGGGAGGGGTATTAGTAAAAGGCCCTAAACCTCTTTCCTTTATAACTTCCCCTTAGGCTATAGCGGGCTAGTTAGTAGAGGTAGTATTAGCTACCTCTTTAGTATAGCGTAGAGTTATTTAAAATAGTTAGTATAGACTTATAGTAATAAAAACGAAGGTGACTTACTCTAGAAGGCTATAAACTCTTTATAGTTAGCTAACTAGGTAGCTATAAGGGTAAGGCGCTTTTTTTCTTTAAAGTCTATATAAACACAAAGTTAAATATAACTTAACTAAAATAGTAATAAATAAACTTACTATTAGGGGGGGTAGAAATAATTTTTTACTTAAGAGGCTTTATAGAGCCCCTTTTATTATTAGTATTATTAAGTTAGTTTAGATTAAAATATATATTAATTTAAGTAATAATAATATAAAAAGGAAATAATTAAATATACTAGTAGTAGCCTTAGTAGCTATAGCTGCAGCCGCTGTAGTAGCTGCGGCTTCCTTATTAGCCTTGTCCTTTGCGCACTTTGCAGTACACACCGCGCAAGCAGGCTTAGTTTACTTCCTTTTAGAAGTATTATTAATTATTATACTATACAAACTATTAAAATACTATATTTTAAACTAAACGCCGTTAATACTTTTAAACTATATAAAGTAGAGTATTGTGGTATTAGGGGTAAAATTAAGGGTATTTATACTTTATATAAATATTATTACTAGGGGAAGAAAAGAGAAGAAATTAGGGCCCTTAAAGGATTATTATTTACCTACTTTAAGTTAGGTATTTACTTAGATCTGGCTAATTAGAGGTGCTTAAGGATATTTATTAATTTTTTTACTTACCTTTTACTATATAGATAAAAGTATAATTACCCTAGTAATAGTAATAAAAGTATTGTAATAAAGTAAGGGTGGTATTAATAAAGTAAAGGGACTTTTATTTTATTTATTAGTTTTTTTTATAATATAAAATCTTTTATTTATACTTTTTTTTATTAAATATTAATATAAATATTTTTAGTTATGCGTTAGAAGGCTGTGAGTATAGTGTTTTTAGACTTCTTTTAAGTCTAGGGGGTGTGTTGTGATAGCTAAAGCTATTTATAGCTACGTATATAAGTAACTACTTACTTAAGCGGCTTATTTAAGTGACTTTACTCTATCTCCCGCCCCTATAAGGGGGCCTTTGCTTTTGCTCCGCCACATTATAGAACTTAGAGATTAAGTTATTACTTTTACTTTACTTTAACTACTTATACTTAGCTGTATAATAAAGGTATTTAGAAATACGCTAATTTAAATACTCCTAATGTACTAAGTATAAACTATATTTACTTAGTTAATTCTATATACTATAAATTCCTTATATAAGTTAACAAAACTATAAAAAAATAATACAAAGTAGACTTTAAAACCTAAATTAAAGAGTAGACTAATTTTAATATAGGAAATATTTATAAAGAGGCTATAGTACTACTATATTACTTTTATAAACAAATACTAAAAAATATTTTTATAAACTATATAAATAGTATTAAGTACTTTTTATAATATTAAGTACACTACGTAGTTATTATAGTTACTTTAAAAGGTATTTAGTACTAGATATATTTATTTATAGACCCGTTATATACTAGTTTAGTTTGTTAGAAGCTTACTATTTTAGGATTATATTTAATTTAAGTTTTAATTTATAAGCTTAAGGTATAACTTATTTTAAATAACCTTGTTATACTTATATTACTTTAGAAGGAATATAATGCTGTTTTTAAAGACGCTATGTATGTAAACCTTAATTCTATAAAGTGGTATAACTACTAGTAAAACTACTTCCTTTAAGCTATATACGGGGGCGTTCTAGAAGCCTAAGGAATTCTAGTAGTATAAAATTTTCTTAAAGTAGTTAGTATTTAATATAACTTTATATAGGGATACTAGTAGTTTAATAGGATTTAAAAGGAGTTTTAATTTAGTAAAGATTTTTTAATATTATATTAGTATAGAAAAAGTATTTATAACTATAAATAAAATTATAACTACTATCTCTTAAAGCATAGAGATTTTTTACTAAATAAACTATGGGTAGTAAAATATATATATTTTTTTAATTACTACTTAAAATCCTCTTTTTCTTTTCTTTAATACACCTATTTTAATAAATTATAAATTACTATTTTACCGCCCTATACTCTATACACTACTTCTAAAGCGTTTTTACTAATAAAAATATAAAAAAATAAATATTTAAAATACCCCCTAAGTGTAAAATAATAGAAAAGTATAAAATAAAGATTACTGAAAATAAGAAGCACGCTAAGTTTAAGTATAAGTGTACAGCGCGTAGCGGCTCTACTAACTCTACTAACCCCCTTAATACTATTAGTAGCTATAGCTATAATAATAAAAAAAACAAGGATAATAATAATAAACACCTATTATCCTAGCTAACCACCCTACCTACTATAACCCCTTCCCCCTATAACCCCTTTCCTACTCTAGCCCCCTTTTGTACCCTATATAAAAAAAACCGTACCTTTATACTATTTAACAAAAACAACCTTAAGTACAACCCCCCTTATAAGGGGTATACTAACTCTAGTTTTAAGGGCTACTCTTTTAGCTACTACTTTATTACTAAAAGTAATACTTAGAACTACTATATATAGTATATTAATAACTATAAGTAGTATACTAACCTATACTAAAACACTATTTCTTAGTATTACTACTTTATTAAAGTATACTTTGCGGGTATATTATATTATATAAGTTCCTTTAAGTACTTATAATAGTTTAAAATTAATTTAGTTAAATTATAAAAAGTTTATAAAGTATATAATAATCTCTAAGTAGTACTTAACTCTACTACTATACCCCTTTTTATTAAAAATAAGGTTAAAGAAAAGAAAAAAGAAGAAAAAAAGTCCGAGTTTAAGGAAGAGAAAGAAGAAAAGCCTAAGCCTAAGTCTAAGCCTAAAAAGGAGAAAAAGGAGGAGTTTAATAAGGAGGAGGATAAAAAAGAGATTACTAGTATACCTATAGGACGTACTATATACTAAGTTCGTACTAAAGCTATTATAGGGGGTATTTACTAGTTTATATATAAACTTTTTACTACTTATAACTATACTTAAGTAATTTAAAAAAGTATTTATTAGCTCCTTATAAAGCTAATTAATACCCTTATATATTAAAAGTGCCTTCTAGGCTATTATATTTATTTCTAGCGTTTAGGGCCTCTAGGCTATAATTACTTTACTCTCTTCTACGCGCCTAGCAAAACAGCGCGGGCCTTTTAGCCTAATATAATAACTTACTTATAGGCCGTCCTTTTCTCTCTAATTAAACACTCCTTTCTTTTCCTTATACTATTATAATATATATTAAAGTATTATAAAAGTTAAAGAGTACTCTAAAGTACTTAAACTTACTTCTTATAAAGTTCTTAATAAATCTATTAACTAGTATTTTATTTATAAATATATATATAATATTAAAAAAGCACTTAGTATATTCTTAACAAAGCCACATATTCTAAATATATATATATCTTAAGCACATAACTATACACTCTCCCTTACTCACTACAAATCAAATCGTTTACTAGTTATTATAGTAGACCTTCTAAGTATCTCTAAAGTCAAAATCTATCTCCTTAAAAAGTCATTAAAGCACCATTAATTCTTTAGTAGTATACTTAAGTATTAAGAACTCTACTTTTATTATTAATATAGTAACTATATTCTATCTTCTAACCTTTTAGTATAGTAAACTACTAAAAAACTTAATAATATATCTATAAAATAATCTTTTTATTTCCTTATTATCCACAAAAAAAGCATTTCCTACTATAAAAAGCACCTCTATATTACTCCCTATATTACTATAGTATATAGTAAAGTAATATATTAAATATAAGTAGTAAATAATTTAATTAGTAGCTTTAAAATATACTTAAGAGGGATTTATTAAAAAGTATAAGAGTTATAAAGTAGTAAAGGTAACGTCTGGGTAGATTATAATAGTAGTATAAAGAATTAAACTAACCTTTTCTTAAAAATCCTTAACCTCCTAATACAATGCTTAACTTAAATTCTTAATAAAGTCAACTATTAGTAGTAGTATAGCCGGGTGCAGCGCGTTAGTAAAGTTATACTTCTTAGCTATCTTATTAATATACGTATTATAAACTAAAAAAATATATTATCTAAAATAGTCTTTAATTACTCTAATACTAAAGAAATACTCTATAGAGCCCTACTCCTTAAGCTTGTATACATCCTTAATACCCCTAATTAACATTTAAGTATACTTAGCCTCGTCTAGGTAGTATACTATAAGTATATTATTAATGTAGAATATAATAAGAACACGCCTTTAAGGATCCTAAAAGAGGCATAGCTCCTCGTTATAGTATTTAAAACTAAAGCTATAAAGAGTTTTTAAAAACTCTTTATACTATAAAAAAAAGTATTACACAACCTATAAAGCACCTACTTAAGCTTAATACACTTCCCTAATTAATAAAAGCTATCTAGGAGTTTATAATAAATAAATAAAGTATTAAAGTTAAACTTTATATTTAAAAAGGCGTTTATAATATTAAACTACTAAATATCGTAGTTAAACTACACTCTAAGGAATATTAAAAAATAAAAGAATTGTATTATAAGAGTAGTAGTATAAGTATATTATAATAAATCTATATCTTAAAAGTCTCCTTAGACACAAATACGTACTTTATAACAATTAAAGACTCTATTAAACTTAAACTTATAAGTAAAAACCTACTTTAAAGAGAGGAGTTATAATAAAACCTTTTAATAGTCTAATTTTTACTACATTCCTATAAATATAAACTTACTAATTTCTTTATACACCACATCTATAAAAAGCTCTTAAAGTTTCAAAAAAAACTTCTTTATTACTTTCTATAATTTTAAAGTACTAACAAAGTTATCAGCATAAAAGTCACCCTCCTTTATAGTATATTTATAGTTATAGAGTATTATATAAACTATATTTTAAATAATATAGTATAAATAAGTATAGTTATATCCTCTATCCTTAAACACTTTTTACTAATTAAGTATAAATATTATAAAAAAGGTATTACTTAAGCTACTATATAGTATTTTATAAGTATTATTAATATATATATAAATAATATAGTTTCCTCCTTTAAACTCTAGATTAAGCCCCTTAAAGTACTAACTACTATATAATAATAAAGTTAGTATATTTTAAAGCGTTCCTAGAATATTTAAAAGGATTATATTGTTTAAGTCGCCCTTACTAGCTAGTTAAGCCTGTTTTTACTAAGTAGTTAAAGGTTTATACTTAATAGTTAAAGATCCTAAGCGTTCTATAGAATCTCCTACGCGCACATAGGCCTAGTTAATTATAAGTTTAATTAATTTAAAAAGTTCTACTAGCTTAACCTTATTTATCTCAGGTCCTCTAGTATTAGTAGTTACTTTATATAACCTTCTACCCCTAAAATATTATAGTATTAGTAGTTTAAGAGTAGGATTAGGAGTTAATAGTCCTCCTAAGGGTAATATACTATACTCTTTATATACAGAAGTACTATTTAACTTAATAATATTTTATTAAGTAAATTTAATAGATTATATATTAATAAACTTAATACTAGCTTTTTTTAAGTTACTTCTAAAGTTTTTTAGAGTTTTATAAACTTTACTTTAGAACTTAAAAAGCTCTTTAAGTTTTAAAATTATAATTTTTATAATTTTTAAGTAAAGAGTATATTTAATATTATTTTTTAAGTAGAATTTTGTTTTATTAAAAGTAATATTATATATAATAATAACCTATTTAAGTGTAAGTACCTAAATTCTATATAAGTTTATTATTTTAAAAACGTATCCTATAAAGTATTTAATATATACTTTTAATATAAGTTTAAACTATCTCTATTTAATTCCTATTTCTCCTTTATACTTAAAGGAATAAGTATAGTATTTATAAGTACGTAGGTTTTCTTAGTAAGGGTATAGGTTATAGTTTATAAAGTAGTTATAAGCTAGAGCCTACTACTTAAAGTAATATCTAAACTATCTTACCTTAACTTTATTTAAAAAGTACTAAAGACTTAATTAATATAGACTTATATTATAAATATTAATATTTATAAATACTAATTTTTTTTAAAAGTACTTAAAAAGCCCTACCCCCTCCCTTATATAAATCCCCTAGTTTATACCTTTTTATTTAATATACTCTCTACCTTTTATAGGCTTTTTAGTATAAATTAGTAGTATCTTAAGATTAATTCCTTCCTCTTATACCTATATCTAAAATATAGTAACACCCTTAATAGTAATTATAGTATACTTATTATTTATATATATTTTATAAATATTAACTCTTTTATATTATTTAACCTATTTTTTTAAACGTTTAAAGAACTTTAAATACTTTAAAGTAATTTTTTTTAAAAAGAGTAAAGCTAAAGAGCTTACTAAAATACTTATTTTTAATAATTAAAAGCTAGCTATTACTGTTATATATGTGTAGAAAGTTAAAGAAGTCCTAGAAAATACAGTAGTATAGTCTACTAGCCTTATTCTTAAACACTTAATATAATCATTCTATATAACGCACTTACTACATCCCAGAACTAGAATTCTATTTATACTAGTATTAATATAGTTGTTTAAGCTAAAAAACTTAAACGTACCTAGCTTTATAAATACTATATAGTTAATAAAATAAGGTAAGCTATAGTTATTATATATAGTACTTTAAAAAAATAAATAAGTTAATATAATAGTTAAAAAGACTAAATATCCAACTATATTACTTTCCAAAAAAGCATTAAATAAAAAATAAATACTAATAATATCTCCTAAAAATTCTAACTTACTATTTATAGTAACTAAGGGTTCTTTATTATTACTACTCCGTCCTTAACATCACTTCTTAAACTATAAATAAGTTATTTTATTAAACCAGCTACACTTAATAAACTTCTTCTTAAGGTCCTCCTACTTTAGATCCACAAAAGCTATCTTAATATTATTAATTTTAGTATCTAAAAGGGATAAAACGTACTTAAAGTACCCTATTAGGACTTTACTAAAACATCTATAAGTATAAACAAACTATTAATAGAGCATTCTATAAAAACATTCTTAAATACTAAATAATAAATCAGTCCAGCCTACAAGAGTAAAATAAACAGCTCCACTACAGCCCCCTATTTAATATATTAATTTATCCTTAACCTTTACTAAAAAAAACTTTTTATACTAATATAACATCAAAAAGTCTTTACTAAATTAAAGCTCTTTTTAAATCCTATTAAGCTACTAGTATCTCTATATAGAGTCGTATTAAGTATTAACTACCTTAAGAAAATTTTACACTACTAGGATTCCTTAGACTTCTAAAACGCCCCTATATATAGCTTAAAAAAGTAGTTATACTAGTAGTTATACTACTTCACAGAATCAAAGTTTGTATATATAGTATTTTTAAAAATAGTATTATATTCCTTTTAAAGTAATATAAGTATAAAAAAGTTATTTAAAGTAAGTTATACCTTAAACTTATAAATAAAGGCTTAAATTAAGTATAATTCTAGGATAGCAAACTTTTAACAAACTAAACTAGTATATAATAGGTTTATAAATAAATATATCTAGTACTAAATACCTCTTAAAGTAGCTATAATAGCTGCATAATGTACTTAATATTATAAAAAGCACTTAATACTATCTTTATAGTCTATAGAGATATTATTTAGTATTTGTTTATAAGAGTAACATAGTAGTACTATAGCTTTTTTATAAATATTTCCCGTATTAGAATTAGTCTACTCTTTAATCTAGGTTTTAAAGTCTACTTTATATTGTTTTTTTATAGTGTTATTAACCTATATAAGGAATTTATAGTATATAGAATTAACTAAGTACATATAGTTTATACTTAGTATATTAAAAGTATTTAAATTAATATATTACTAAATACCTTAAAGTTCTACTTAGTATTATAGTTCTTTATAGAATTATAGTTAGTTATATAAAGTTTTAAAAATAATTATTAAGCTCGTTGGAGTATTATAAGGAACAGTTAAAACGTTTATTATAAAATAGTATAAAGCTTTTAGGGAGCTTAAAAGAAATAAAAAAAAAGGAGCCTAAAGCTTATATACCTTACTTAAGTAATTAAGGGTAATAAATACTAATTAAAAAAAAACTAGGCTTATAACTATAGTAAGTACTAGGGTGTATAAGCGTTTAAGGGTATAAATAACTTATAGTTATATTAGAAAGAGATCTATACTGTGAGGCACTATACTTATTAGAGCGTTATATCTATACTTAGTCACCCTAGTGCCTAAGGCGCAGCTCGCGAGGCTAGAGCCTTAGAGGGTTTATCGCGACATACTATTAATACATAGTATAGTTAACTAACCTAACCCTTAAGTATAAAGATTTAAATTACTATTTTTAGTTTTTACTTTTTTAAACTAGTAGTAATAGGGACTAAATAAGAAATATTAAACTAAACTTATTAAATAATTTAATACTAAATTAGATTTTAGACTTACTATTTTTAAAAAATAATTAATACTACTTTAAGTAAATAATAAAGGTAGTAATAATAACTATAGATCCTTTAAAGTTAAGAGACTAGTACGTTTAATAAGGCCTAGATATTAAGACGTTTATTAATGAGTATAGGGAAAAGCAGTTTAATTAGGTTAACTAGCTATAGTATAGTTAATAATAGTGCGTTAGTTATAGAGGGATTTAATAGTTAAAAAAGGGATAGTTTAGTTTAGATTAAATTTAATAGGTTTAAAGGGACGGTCTAGGAAGGCGTTAGTGGTTTTAGTAGTATTAATAGTATAATTAGTTGTCTACGAAATTAATTAAAAATACTTATTACTTTAAATCTATAGAAGCTGCGTTGTAGTAGGTGAATTTGAGTACTGTTAATAATGAAAAGAATTAACGAGGTGGGTGGCTAGACAGCTATTCCCTAGAGTACGTGGCTTGTAGGCCGTTAGTTACTCTAGAGGGGGTATACTTAGTACTGAATAGGCTTAGAAATTAATATATTAAGAGCTAATTAAGGTTTAGATATTAGGATATTTATTAATAAGTATAGGGTTTATTAGTTAAATTAAGTAAGCTAGTTATAGTAGGATACTAATAATAACGTTATCAATAGTAATAATGCTAATTACTAAAGTTTAATAGAAGGAAACGAGTAATTTAAATTAATAAAAGGTTCTTTTAAGAGGCGTTAGGGGTATTAGGGGCGTGAATAGTAATTAATAGTAAGTAGATGTAATTATTAGTGAATAGTAATTAATTAATAGAAGTGCTTTAGATGTATTATATTTACGTTGTTATAAGTAAGATAATAAACTTTAATATATAAAGAAGTAGTTTATTAATAAGAAAAGGTTAAAGAGAGATGTTATTAGAAAAAAAGTTAGGTAATGTGGATCTAAATTTTACCTAGTGTTACGTAACTAAAAGGTCGTTAACGCAGCGGCTATAGTTAGTACTACGTTGTGGTGAAAATCGTAAAGAGCAAATAGTAATAGTTTCAGAACTATTTAGTACTATTAAACTACTAGTAATAGGCTTAATATAAATATAATAATTCCTCAATTATAAAATAAAACTCTTTTAAGTATTCTATAGTTTAAAACTAACTATAAATACTTTAACTAATTAAAGGATACAGCTACTAGATCTATAGCGCTTTAAGTAGCTATTAATGTTAGTATATTTCGTAAGGACTGTGTATAATAATATTAAAACGGATACTAACAATAGTAGGGCTAAGTAGCTAAACTAGCTATAGCTATACATCCTATAACGACGGCGCGTTAGTTATAGAGGGATGCGACGGCTAAGGGAAGTAACGGAATAGTTTAGTTTAAATTTAATAGGTTTAAAGGCATAGTTTAAGAAGGCGTTAGTAGTTTTAGTAGCATTAATAATATAATTAGTAGTTAAAATTAATTAAAAACACCTATTACTTTAAATCTATAGAAGCTATATTATAGTAAGTAAATTTAAGTACTATAATAAAAAGGATTAACGAGGTGGGTAGCTGGACGGCTATTTCCTAGAGTACGTAGTTTATGGGCCGTTAGTTACCCTAGAGGGGGTGAAATTACTAGTAATAATAACCTTATTAATGTATTTATAAAAACCTCCTTAAACTAAGCTTTTTAAGGCTTTGTTTTTTAAAATAAAGTAAAGATTAAAATAAAAGGCTGGGTAATAAAAGTAGAAAAAAAAGGTATTATAAAAAAGAAATGTATAAAGAAATATATAGAAAAAAGAAAAAGTATAGGTATTTAGAATAATAGAAAACTAGGGATTATGTAGAAGTTATATTAGATTATTAGCTAGACTAAATATAAGTCCTAAGTACTCTTTAGCTACTCTAGGCTTATTAAGCTTAAGGACTTAATACTTATAGGGATTTTAGGAGTTTTTATTAATTCTATAAAAAATAGTAATTTATTAAATAGAGTTAATTACTACCCTTTTTATCGTTATAATTACGTTTTTAGTTAAAGCCTTAGGCTATAAAGTAAAAAGTACTAGTATTATAATAGCTACTATATTATCAGCTACTATAGCTATAAAGTAGCCTAAGCCTTGTAGTATAAGGCTAAGCTAGGCTACTAGGGGTTATATAACCTACTAGGGCTGGCTTTAAATATTTATACTAGTAGGTACTTATTTCTAAACTTAAGAATCTATTAATTTTTACTTATACTATAGTATACTATATAGCTTAATTAACTTTATTACCTATAAGTAATTTAATATATACATTTATACTTTATAAAAAATAATAAGTTTAATATAGTCTAATAACTATATAATACCTAAAGGCTTTAGTCTCTTAACTATAGCCTTTTTTTGTAGATCTAAAGTAGGAGGACTTTGAAAAGAAGTTTATTAACTATAGTTAGTTTAATAAAATAACTTATTTGTGGTTTAAGAAGTGATATTAAGGATAGGGTAGTAATAATAAGGAACTTTTAGTTACTATAGATAGTAAGTTAGAATTCCTAGGAGATATTATTAGTGTTATTTTTTTATTTAATGTCTTTTTAAAAGGTGATATAGTTAGATATTTAGTTTTTTTAACTGTTATATTAACTTATTTACTCTTTTAGAGTACTGTGTATAATAACTACAACCTAAAATATTTTATTAACTATATAGTGTTTATAGAGCTAAGTACGTTTAAGCCTTTTAGTTTAAATAACTATATTAATACTAGTATAAATAGGATTCTGGTTTTAGAATGCGGTAAGTGTATTATATAGAATGTATTAATGGATAAGGAGGGTAATTTAATGTTGAATTTAATACTTATAAACGTTATAGTGATTAAAGAGTTTTATATTAATATTATTTTTAAAGCGCCTTTAGTTAAGGCTAGTATTTGGTATTATGGCTATAATTGTATATTTAGGGTTAGAAATATAGAAAGTAATATTATAGTAAAGACTTTAGAATACTATAATAATGTCTGCTTTTTTGAATATAAGTTATTATTTTTTATTTATATTTTATATTTATTAGTAATACTGCTTTAGTTTATGTAATTTATTTTATTAAACGCGTATAATATTGTTTTAGCTATTAACTTTTGCGTAATTGTGTTAATTCTATAGTACTTTAGTACTTTAGAATAGGCTACTTTAGTTATAAAGCTTTTAAGTGTTTAGTATACTGCGCTTAGGGGGTAAGAATTTATAGTTTAACTTATATAGAGTGCTAGGATTATATAGTTATATATATAATATAGTAAATATTATATTAAGTATTTAAGAATAAGGCTAGTAGACTATACTACTGTATTTTCTAGGACCTTTTTAACTTCCTATATACGTATAATAGCAATAACTAGCTTTTAGTTAAGAAAAATAAGTACTTTAATAAGCTCTTTAACTTTACTCTCTCTAAGAAGGATTACTTTAAAGTATTTAAAGTCCTTTAGATGTTTAAGAAATAGGTTAGATAATATAAAAGAGTTAATATTTATAAAATATATATAAATAATAAGTGTATTATAATTACTATTAAGGGTGTTACTATGTTTTAGATATAGGTATAAAAGGAAGGAATTAATTTTAAAATACTACTAGTTTATATTAAAGAGTTTATAGAAGGTAGAGAGTATATTGAATAAAAAGGTATAAATTAGGGAATTTATATAGAAAAGGGGGTAGGGCTTTTTAAGTACTTTTAAAGAGAATTAGTACTTATAGGTATTAATATTTATAATATAAGTTTATATTAATTAAGTTTTTAGTACTTTTTAAATTAAGTTAAGGTAGAATAGTTTAGATATTACTTTAGGTAGTAGGCTTTAGTTTATAACTACTTTATAAACTATAACTTATACTTTTATTAGGGAAAACTACGTACTTATAAATACTATATTTATTTCCTTAAGTATAAAAGAAAAATAGGAATTTAAAGGAGATAGTTTAAAGTTATACTAAGAATATATATTAAATACTTTATAGAATATATATCCTTAAAATAATAAATTTATATAGAATTTAAGTACTTATACTTAAGTAGGTTATTATTATATATAACGTTATTTTTAATAAAACGAAATTTTATTTTAAAAATAATACTAAATATACTTTTTATTTAGAGATTATAAGAACTATAATTTTAGAGTTTAAGGAGTTCTTTAAGTTTTAAAATAAGGTTTATAAGACTTTAAAAGACTTTAAGGGTAATTTAGAAAAAGCTAATAATAAGTTTACTAATATATAATTTACTAAACTTATTTAATAAAACGTTATTAAGTTAAGTAGTACTTTTATATATAAAGAGTATAGTATATTACTTTTAAAAGGACTATTAATTCCTAATCCTACCCCTAAACTACTAATACTATAATATTTTAGGGGCAAAAGGCTGTGTAAGGTAACTATTAATACTAGAGGACCCGAGATAGATAAGGCTGAGTTAGTGGAATCTTTTAAATTAGTTGAACTTATAGATAACTAGGCTTATACGTATATAGAAGATCCTATAAAATACTTAGGATTTTTAATTATTAAGTATAGACTTTTAATTATTTAGTAAGAAGAGGCTTAACTAACTAGTAAGGGCAACTTAAATAATATAATCCCTTTAAATATTCTAGGAATACTTTAAGACGTGCTGGCTTTATTATTATATAGTAGTTAGTACTTTAAGGGGCTTAATCTAGAGTCTAAGGAAGGAAACTATATTATTTATATATATATTAATAATACCTATAAGATACTATATAGCAGTTTAAATAATACTTTTTTTATAACATTTATACCTAATTAGTAAAAAGTATTTAAGGATAAAGGACGTAACTACACCTACTTATACTATATTATTTAAAATATAGTTTATATAATACTTTATAATTATAAATACACTATAAAGGAGAGTAACTTTTATATAAAGAACTTTATTAGTACTTTAAAGTTATAAAAAGTAATAAAAAAGCTTTTTTTAAAGCTTTAAAAGCTTTTTATAGATATAGTGTATAAGGAAATTTGTAAGTTTATATTTATAGGAATATAGTAAGAGCTAGACTATTAAAAGGCTTTATTATAACCCCTTTTTTTAAAGTAGGTTTTTACTTATAAGTTTAAGTTTAATAGAGTCCTTAACTACTATAAAGTACGTATTTGTGTTTAAAGAGACTTTTAAGATATAGATTTATTATAATATACTTATACTATTAATTTTATAGTATAATTGTTTTATTTTTTAATGTTCTTTAGAGTATAATTTAACTATAATATCTAGTAGTTTAATATTATAAATGCCTTTTGAAATATAAAGCTTAACCTTAATACTCTACCCGTTTATTATAAACTCCTAGATGGCTTTTATTAACTAGGGAAGTGTGTTAAGCTTAAGTAGGTGCTTTATAAGCTATGTAATACTTTTTTTATAGTATAAGGAGTTTTTAAAGACTTTTTGTGGTTTTAGTTTTAAACGCTATAATAAGGAGCTATACCTTTTTTAGAATTCTTAAAGGCGCGCTTTTATTATATTTTATATTAATAATATATTTATAGTATACTACTAGGATAAGGTTAAGTATATGTATATGTTAATTAGGGGTATTAAAGATATATATAAGTTTAAGGAGTAGGGCTTTATAGAGTATTTCTTTAGTATTAAAGTAATTAAAAACTATTCTAAACGATATATTTTTCTAGTTTATAATACGTATATTAATAAAATAGTTAAAAAGTATAACCTTATTAATGCACTATACTTAGCTATACTACTACTAATAGTTAACTTTATTAAGAACCCGGGTTAGGTGTTGCGTTAGAAGGTTAAGGATTTTTAGGAAAAGGTTAGCTTAATTCTTTATACTACTATTATGATCTACCTAGATATTACCTTTATTACTTTATAGCTCTTATACTTTTCAATAAATCCCTTTTAAGTGTATTCTAAGGCTACTAACTAAGTTATTTATTACTTATATTTAATATGTTACTTTATTATATACTATAGTAATATAGGGGGTGATGTGGAGGTGCTTTTTATAGTAGGAGATGCTTTTTTTATAAATAATAAGGAGATAAGAAGATTATTTTATAGATATATTATTAAGTTTTTTAGTAGTTTACTATACTAAAAGGTTAGAAAATAGAATATAGTTACTATATTAATAATAGAAGTAGAGCCTCTAATACTTAAGTATACTACTAAAGAATTAATAGTACTTTAATAACTCCTTAAGGAGATAGATTTTGACCTTAGAGATACTTAGAAGGTTTATTGTGATAATTAATAAATAATCCAATTTATAGTAAGTAAAAGAGAGTATATAGTTATACGCTTAAGATATATAACTATTTAGAATATATGGCTTTATTAAGAATATATTAAGTACTTTTTTGATATTATATATATACTTATAAATAAAATACTAGTTAATAGACTTACTAAGAACCTTATAAAAAGTAAGTTTAAGTACTTTAGAGTACTCCTTAACCTTTATAATACTTTATAATATATTATAATAGTATAAAAAAAAGAAAGGAGTATTTAATTAGAGAAAAAAGGACGGTTTATAGGTAAGTTATTATATTAGGCGAAAAGGTCTGTACTACCTTACTAGGTATATAAAAAAGAGTAAAGTAATTATAACTTAAAGGCCCTAAATACTAAAAATAGATATAATAGTTCAAAAGGTACTTTTAATATATAAGGGTATTAATTAGTTTTATAAGGAGCTAATAAATACCCTTTTAAATTACTTAAGTGTAGTTATAGGTAGTAAAGAGTTTATTTATAAGTTAGTAAATACTCCCTATGATAGCCTTAGTATAAACTTAGTGTATAGTGTATTTTATAGGTATACTAGTGATCTCTTTTTTGTTTTCCTCTTTGTCCTTTTTTTTGTTAGACTCCTCCTTTTTTTCTTTTTTAGGCTTAGACTTAAGCTTAGACTTTTTCTCCTCTTTTTCTTTAAACTTAGGCTTTTTTTCCTTTTCCTTTTTTTTTAACTTTACTTTTAATAAAAGAGGGTATAGTAGTAGAGTTAAGTACTACCTAGAGATTGTTATATACTTTATAAATCTTTTATAATTCAATTAAGTTAGTTTTAAACTACTATAAGTATTTAAAGGGACTTATATAATATAATATATTTATAAAGTGTATTTTAATAAGGTAGTAATACTAATAAATAGTGTTTTAGTATAAGTTAGTGTACTATCTATAGTTATTAATATACTATATATAGTAGTTCTAGGTATTACTTTTAGTAATAAAGTAGTGACTAGAAGAGTAGCTTTTAAGGCTAGAGTTAGTATACCCTTTATAAGGGGGGTTGTATTTAAGGTTATTCTTATTAAATAGTGTAAGGGTGTAGTTTTTTTTATATAGGGTATAGGAGGGGGCTAGAGTAAGAGAGGGGTTATGGGGGGGAGGGGTTATAGTGGGCGGGGTAGTTAGCTAGGATAATAGGTGTTTATTATTATTATCCTTGTTTTTTTTATTATTATAGCTATAGCTACTAATAGTATTGAGGGGGTTAGTAGAGTTAGTAAAGCTACTATGTGCTGTACACTTATGCTTAAGCTTAGTGCACTTCTTGCTTTTAGTGATTCTTACCTTATGCTTCTCTATTATTTTATACTTAAGGGGTATTTTAAATATTTATTTTTTTATATTTTTATTAGTAAAAATACTTTAAAAGTAGTGTATAGAGTATAGGGTAGTAAAGCAGTAACTTATAATTTATTAAAATAAGTGTGCTAAAGAGAAAAAAAAAGAGGATTCTAAGTAGTAGTTAAAAAAAATATATATATCCTATTACTTATAACTTATTTAATAAAAAATCTTTATACTTTAAAAGATAGTAGTTATAATTTTATTTATAGTTATAGATACTTTTTATAGTTAAAATAATTACGAAAAATATTTTTTTTATATAATTTTATTTACATAACTTTAGTAAGTACTTTAAATACTTTATTTATTTAAATTTAGAATAAAAAAGGAGGTAAGGGATATAGCCTTAATACGGCTGATAGTGACGTTATTATTACTAGGGGGTGTGTTATAATGAACTCTTTAAGGCTTTAGCTTTATAAGCTATGCCTTAGGTATTAGAGTGACTAAGTATAGATATAACGCTCTAACGAGTATAGCGCCTTATAGTATAGATCTTTTTTTAATATAACTATAAGTTATTTATGCCTTTAAACACTTATACGCCCTAGTACTCGCTATATAGTATTAATACTAAACTATATAGCTACGTTATTAAGCTACTTAATATTGTTCTTAACTATAAAAACTAGGTTATAGTATTTAGTATTCTATAGCTAGGGGACTTTTGTATTTATAGTAGTTTTTACTATTTTATTAGATTCTTGGGTGTGTAAGAATGTAGAAGACTCGAGGAATCAAAAAAGGCCTCGCTTGTAACAATAGTACCTTTTTCTTTAATTATAAACGCTACTAGGGCTTGTTAGGCCCTATAGTACGTTACGGCGCCCGTAATCTAGCTAAAGGTTCGTATAAGTAACGATTTATTTTAATATATTTAGCGCCGCCTATTAGTAATAGTATTGTTGTTATTACTAAAAGCGTAGGTAAGTAGAAGCGTTAAGGTATATATGCCCTGCTGAGCTTTACTTAAGACCACTTAGTAAAGCTAGAGGGGGTTAAACCTACTAAATACACCCTATTAAATACTTTTATTTATTATACTACTTAATAATATATAGCTATAATATATTCTTTTTAAATTAACTTATAGAAATATCTATATAAAACACTACTTAAAAAAACATAAGTACTAAGTACTTATAAGTTACTTAAATTACTTAAGTAAAGTATTTATAGTAGTTATTTAATCCTAAAATAATAAACTAGTAGTTATTAAATTAAATTAGGCCTTAGTATAAAGCTCTAATTCTAGCTACTTTGGTATAGTTACTATTACTTTAATAAAGTTAAGTAGAAATAAAGTAAACTAGATTTTTTTATTATAAAAAGGGTGTCTTAGTTAGGGTTTTTATTGTTATTAAAAATAGAGTAAAGTCTGTGATTATAAGCCTTTATTCTAAATCTCTTTTAGTCTATTTTTAAGAATAATTACAAGTTATCGGGCTCTTTATTTAAAGTTAGTACAGGGTAAATAATACTAGTAGTTAAACTAACGTTATTATAAAGTAAATATATAGTTAAGAAATATAAAAAAGACTAAAGTCTAGCTATGGTTTTATTAACGCCTTTAAGCTTAAAAAGTTTAAGTAACTTAATAAAAAAAGTTTTTAACTTATAGAATATAATAGCTACGTTAAGTTACATTATTTAGTATAGGTTTTTAAGAAGCTATTTAGGTAAGAGTATCTTTAGTACGTTAGCCGCCCTTAGTTATAATTAAGGTTCTTAGCTATAGTAGTATTATAATTAAAAACTATTCCCTATCTATAATTATACTATAGTTCTCTACTATTATTAATATCAATTATAGTATGTGTACTATTTATATTCTACTTAGAACGATCTACTATATAAGTTTTAACTATTTTTACTAGTAAAAGTAGGTGTTATAAAAAAATAAATAGTAGTAAATTATAGTAATGATAAGCTTTTCTTTTCTTTCTTAGAAAATATATACTAGTTATAGGTTAAGTTAATTTTATTAACCCCTTTAACTATAAAATACTTATTACTACCTTTATAACTAGTTAATAACTTTTAAGTTATATAATAGTTATTATCCTAGGGGTAGGGGCTAGTAGTAAGTAGCTTTCTATTAAATATTATAACTTTAAGGATTATTATTATATATAGGTATATAAAAGATAGAAGGAATAAATAAAGGCCTTACTTATAGTAGTAGTACCTTTTTCTTTAATTATAAACGCTACTAGGGCTCGTTAGGCCCTATAGTATATTATAGCGCCTATAGTATAATCCAGATAAAGGTTTATATAAGTAAAGGTTTATTTTAATATATTTAGTAGCACCTATTAGTAATAGTATTATTATTATTACTATAGAAAGAGTAGGTAAGTAGAAGTGTTAAGGTACGTATGCTCTACTTAGCTCTACTTAAGACTACTTAAGCTAGAGGGGGTTAAAGCTACTAAATACACTCTATTAGATACTTCTATTTAATTATACTACTTAAAAATATATAGTTATAATATATTCTTTTTAGAACCCTTTTTTAAAATGTCTATATAAGACACTATAAAAAACACAAATTACTAGTAATTTAGTAGATATTATTAATTTTTTATTTTTTATATAATTACTTGAAGACTATAATATTAATTATTAAGTACTTTCTTTTAGTAGTACTAAGTTTAATAAAGTACTTATAGAGTAAGTATACCCCCTCTAGGGTAACTAACGGCCCACGGGCCACGTGCTCTAGGAAACCGTCCAGCTACCTACCTTATTAATCTTTTTTATCGTTAGTTATAATAGACAGCACTCAAATTCACCTACTACAACGCAGCTTTTATAGATTTAAAGTAATAGGTGTTTTTGATTAATTTCAAAGTAGACTACTAATTACGCTATTAACACTACTAAAACTACTAACACCTTTTTAACTATCCCTCTAAACCTATTAAATCCAATCTAAACCGTCCCGTTACTTCCCTTAGCTGTTACATCCCTCCACAACTAACGCACTATTATTATAGGCCGCGTAGCTACGGCTAGTCCAGCTACTTAGCCCTGCTATTATTAGTATCCCCTTTAATATTATTAGCCTTACTAAATATACTAATACTAACAACTACTTAAAGCACTATAGATCTAGTAGCTGCGTCCTTTAATGAGTTAAAGTATTAATAGTTAGCCTTAGACTATAGGATACCTAAAAGGGTTCTATTTTATAATCTAAAAATTATTACGTTTATATTAAGCCTATTACTAGTAGTTTAATAGTAGTAAATTATAGTAATAGTAAGCTTCTTCTTTTCTTTATTAAAGAATATATACTAGTTATAGGTTAAGTTAATCTTATTAACCCCCTTAGCTATAAGGTGCTTATTACTACTCTTATAACTAGTTAACAATTATAAGATTATATAATAGTTATTATTTTAGTTATAAGGGCTCGGGGTAGGTAACCTTCTATTAGATATTGTGGGTTGTTATATATAGGTATGTAGAAGACGGGAGGAATCAATAAAGGCCTTACTCACAGTAGTACCTTTTTATTTAATTGTAAACGCCACTAGGGCTTATTAGGCCCTATACATAGCGTGATCCGGCCGAAGGTTCGTATAAACAAAGGTTTATTTTAATATATTTAGTGCTACTTATTAGTAATAGTATTATTATTATTACTATAGAAAGAGCAGGTAAGTGGAAGCGTTAAGGTACGTACACCCTACCGAGCTCTACTTAAGACTACTTAGTAGAGCTAAAGGGGGTTAAACCTACTAAATACACCCTATTAAATACTTCTATTTAATTATACTACTTAAAAATACATAGCTATAATGCATTCTTTTTAGAATAACTTACTGAAATGTCCGTATAAGATAATACTTAAAAAAACACAAATAGAGTAAGTATAAGACTATATATACTATAGTTAGGATTTAGGAAAGTCTTAAGTAGTTAATTATAATCCTTAAAGTCTTAGTAATTGAAAAAGCTATATTAATACTAGCTACTATACTATAAATCTCTAAAGTAAACATACTATAAGTTACTTACTTACTCTTTACTAAACTATAATAAATAATATTACTATAAAGTTTAAAAGTATTATTAGTAATCTATTTTTTATTACTAAAGATAATTATAAAGTTAAGTTGTAATAAAAAATCTATATTATTAGTAAAAGATCTATTTATAAAGATAAAAAGTTTATTAGTTATAACGTTAAGGGGATATATATTAAACCGTACTACTAGTTATTAATCTACTACTAAATTCTTTTATTTGAAGCCCTAATATTTTTCTTTATAGGTTCTTAGTATTAAGTAGTGACTATAAAGTTATATAATACTTTTAACTTATAAGATTATATAAAAGAATATTAAGACTAATATAGTAATTATACTATTATTACTACTAAAAGTAATTATATACTACTAAAAGTACTATAATACTACCTAAAGTATAAAAACTACCCTATAGTACTAAAAAACCTTAATACGTACTAAGTAGGAAAAATCGCTTATAAAAGCTATAACTTTATACCTATTAAAGCTATATAAATAATTTTTAGTATATTAGTACTATAATATAGTAATACATACTATATATACATATATAACTATATTCTAATACTTAGTAAATATATATAGCTACTAATAGAAATGTTGAAATCTAAAAGCTCTAATTCGATCTAAATGTTAACTTAAGCAATATTACTCAATATAGTAATATATGCGATTGGATAATATATACAAGTATAATAGTCGTATAATATCCCTATTATAGGACTAGTATACGAATATAAAAAGTATATTACTCTAATAGTAATTAAGTTAAAGTTAGAAGCAGAAATAAAGATTACTTTTAACTAAAACAGTTAGATAACTATAAGCCGGTTTTATACTAAAACCCTATTATATAAGTAAAACACAGCTATTATAGATCCGAGTTTGAGTATAAACCCTAATTATAAGTAAAATACGGGTAGATTAAGACCCGGTTTTACTATAAACCCTATTTACTAGGAAATTAAACTAAAGGTTTAATTAAAGTAAAAGAATAAAACGCGGCTAGAGTAAAAGCCGGTTTTAAGTAAAATGAGGCTGTCAAACAGGGCTATTAAGTCTATATAATACTAAAAGTAAGTAAATAGATCCTATTAAGGAATCTATTTGCGAGGGAAAATCAACTATATATTCAGAAGGAATATCCTACCTTATAGATTTTGAAGTTCTACTATTAAGCAAATAATAAAATAAAAAATACAACAAAATACTACTTTTTCTACTTGATTTACTATATGTCAAATACTGTTTTTTATACTATCTATACGCATAACACCCCTACAAAACCACCTCTTTCTTTAATATATTCTCACCCTACTATCGAGGACGTCCACGAATTTATTCATAATCTTATATACCTATATAGGTATTACTTACCTGGATTTAGTTCTAGGGCCTTAAATATTACGTTAAGTAGTTTACTATGGACTCTAATATACTTAAGGGACTATTATAGACTTACTTATAGTATAAAAAGATATAGGTACACTTTCTAGAGGTCCTTAGAATCAATAATACGTACTAAACTAACTAATATAGAATACCCTTCTTTTAAGTTACTAGTACTACTAATATTAAGTTACTATATAACTATACATTTAGCTTTATTTATACTAAGTATAGTAAGGGCTATAAGTAGCTAATTAAGAGCTTTAACTTAATTTATAAAGAGATTAGTATTATAGTGCTATATATAGCTATTACTAATTTTAAGGATGCTCTTTATTCTACTCTTATTACTATAATCCCTAGTATCTAGTTTTAACTCTGTATTTATTATATTAATACTAATATTAACTTTAATACTAAGTATAAATAAAAAGGTACTAGTGGCCTAGCTAATAATAAGTTTAAGGTTAGTTAGGATAAAGAAGCTACTAAGGCTACTACTAAGGCTAAAAAGGCGGCCTAGGCCCGGCTTTTTACTAAACTCTATAATTTAACTATTACTAACTTAAATAAGCTAGCCCGGGGTAATAAGACCTTTTTATTAAGCTACTTTAATGACTTAAAGGTTAAGTATAGCCCTAATAGCTTTATATAGCTCTAGGCTTATATTATTTATACTAATACTATTAATAACTTCAATACTACTCTTAATTAGCTTTAAAAAGAGTTTAAGGATAAGCCTAACGTCTTAAGCTATATTAGCTGTACTTACTTATCTATTAAGGAGTAGTAGGTATAGTACTTTATTATAGAGTATTAAAACTATAGTATACGTACTAACTCTTTTATAGAGACGTTTTATAAGAACTTTAAGTTTTATATTGTTTATAGTACTATAGATATTCTTAGTATAGTTAATATAGTTAAGGAGATACTTAAGAATAAGGAAAGGGACTATATTATTTACTATACTATAATAGAGGTAAGGGTTTATTAAGAGTACCTTTAGTAGGAGTATTAACTTAGAGATACGCTAAAGTAAGTAGGATACTATAGTTTTAATTTCATAGTGTATTAGTACTATATTGCCCTAACTATAATAGCCTTAAAGGCTAATAAAAACCTAAAAGACCTAGGACCTTATAGTCGTTACTTTATCTACTAGTTTAAGCTTCTCTACACTTACTAGATCCTTAAGATTATAAGAACAGAAGGCCTTATAGTTACTAAGTATAAATACTACCTACTTTAGTAGCTAATTTAACTACTAGATATAAATAATATACTACTAAAGATCTATAACCTAGAGCTTATTAAGACTCTTTATAGTTAAGTATTACTATCTAGGCAGTACCTTCTAGCTATCCGGGCGGTATCCTACTTTTTAGACTAATAAAATTCATAGAATCTAAATACACTAGAAAACGGTATATTATATAATTACTTAATATTTAATTTAATTACAGTTTTATTATAGTAATGGCTGTATCTTAGTGCAATAAGCTCTCTAGGTAGCTAATTATAGCCGTTACTATAGGTGCTGCTGTTGCTGTGGATGCCGCTAATACCGCTAATGCCCCGTTATTACCGTGGATGCCCCGTCGTCGCCGTAGATACCCCATTGTTGCCGTAGATACCCCGTCTTTACTATAAATACCGCTATTACTATAAATGCCGCTATTACTATAAATACCACTATTACTATTACTATAAATACTACCATTACTATCACTATAAATACTACTATTACTATAGATACTACTAAGACATAGAGGCGCTAGTATAGAAAAAGATAAGTAGAAGGATCCTATTAATCCTATTAGTTTAAAAAGTAGAGTACCGCCCGGATAGCTAAAAGGCACCGCCCAGATAGTAATACTCTTATAGTTACTTTTATAAGTTAGCCTTAGTAGTAGCTACTTATAATATAACCTTATTATTAACTATACCCTTTAGTAGCACTGTAATACCCTTAAGCCGGGCTAAGTAGCTTGAAAAGCCTAAGAAGGTAAAGAATCTAGTACTGTGGCCTGTTAAGGTAAGTATTTATTATAACTAGTTACATTTTAAGTATAGCTTTATCAATAAACTTTTACAGCAGCTTTAGTTAACTTAGGAATATATTATAGTAGGTAGAAGTAGTAGTAAGGAAGTGCCGGTGCTAAAGAGGGCCTAGCGCAGTAGGCAGAAGGCCGGGAGTAGCTTAGAGCCGCCGGTATCTATAGTACTAGCTATACTATACTAAAATTAATTAATTTAGGGGTAAAAGGGGCTATAATTAACTAAGGAGCGTAAGCTCGTTATACTAAGATATATTAATTATACTAATAAAAATATAATTAAATTAAATATTAAGTAATTATATAATATGCTGTTTTCTAATATGTTTAAGCTAGTTGACTTAATTGGCCGAAATAAGTGGGGGAGGGCCTGGATAGCTACTTAATAGGGCCCGGATAGTAGAACTCCTAATAAAAGTAGGGTAGATCCTTTAAACAAAATTAACTAACTATAGTAATATAGTTTATAAAAGAAGTAAAGAAATATTTTAGATTAAAGGGATAGTTTACTAAAAGGTGTATAGACGGTATTAGTAGTCTTAGTAGTATTAGTAGTATAATTAATAGTCTACTTTAAAATTAATTAAATACTACTATTACTTTAAATTTATAGTAGTTACAGTATAGTAGGTAAATTCACGTACTAATTACTTATATATAACTTATAGACTATTAGTTAGTTACTTAAAAAAAGAGGGGGGGTTAAATTTAATAGTGAAGAATTATAGGGCCTTAGAGATTATAGTATTAAAGTAATCTATAAAAGTTAAAAAGATACTAAATAACTTACCCCTAAACTTAAAAAACAAGTTTTTATAAAAAAGGTCTTTAAGTATAAATATATAGTTCCTAAGTAAAATCTAAGCTTAATTAAATCTTTCCTTTATAAAAACCTACTTAAGTTTATTCTATACCTACTCTAGAACAATTCTTTGCTCTATAATAAAAAAGAAGTTTTAAACTATACGTAGTTCTATTATATTTAAGAAATAGTATTATATTACTTAAAAGTATATAGTATAGAATTCCCTTAACTAGATACTTAATATAGTACTACTATTTACTTTCCTTAGTATTACTTAATACTCTTACTATATTATAGCTAAAAAAACTAGTATTACTTAAAAAGTATTAAGTTTAAAAGCTTTAAAATAAACTATAAAAAAAAGTTATCTTTTTAGTTAAAGAGTTTAAACTAAATTAGCTTAAAATGTCTAAAGATACTAACTTATTAATATATAACCTAATTTCCTTAAAAGCTTTAACCTTTTACTTCTAAACTTTATTATTAGTAGCTTAGTTAAAAATATAACTAAAATAGTTATTAATTATACCTTTACTTTATTTAATAAAAAGCGGGTTATACTTTAATTTAGGTTTATTACTATTAAGTATTAAATTACCTAGGGTTTTATTACTTAAAAAGGGCCCTAGAGTACTTTTAAACTACTTTCCTTTACTCTGAAAGTAAGTCTATATTCTAAAGGCCTTTATAAAGTTAATACTATCTTTACTTTTAATTAAAGTACTAAGCTAGTACTTAGTAGTATTACTCTCCTATAAACTAAAGTAGATTTAATAAATTCTCTCTACTTCTATATCTAATTATATAGCTACTAAATAAACAAAATTAAAAATACCTCTTTTAAGGGTTTATTTAGTAGAACTAAGTTGTTAGGGTTAAATTAAGGCTAAACCCTTTATAAAACTGCTTTAATTTAAAAGTTCTGAAACTATATAGAGTAGTTATATTACTTTATAAGCTTATAAAAAGTTTTAAAAAAGAAAATTAAGGTTAAGCTTAATATAGTTAAATTAAAATAGTAGTTAAAAAATTAAAATATTATAATAAAAGAATATTTATATAAATATTTTTTTAATAAGTACGTTTATTTTAAAAATAGTAGTTTAAAAGTATAGTATAAACTAGGCTTATAACTATTATATAGCTAAGTATAAGTAGTTAAAGTAAAGTAAAGTAATAACTTAATTTTTAAGTTTTATAATATAGTAAAGTAAAATAAAAGGCCCCTTTATAAAAGTAAAAGACGGAGTGAAGTTACTTAAATAAGCCGCTTAAGTAAGTAGTTACTTATATACATAGCTATAAATAGCCTTAACTATTACAATAAATATTATATATATAAAAACTTTTATATAAATATTATTTTTAAAACACTTTTAGTAAAAGTAAGTATTTAGTATATTAATTATAATAACTGACTCTATATAAGCAATAATAAAAAGAGTTTTATAAATAAAAAAAACAAAAAAAAAGATAAATATTACTTTTTTTAAATATAAAGTTATTTTTTTTACTCTATACCCCTATATATCTCTATTAACTTTACTATAACTATAAATATAGCTATATTGGTTATAGCCTTTTAGAAGTTCTACTCTTAACTAAAAGACTATAATAATAATCCCTTTATATAGTATCTTTAATTTAGTTACTTAGGACTTAAAGTACTTAACTATTTCCTATATAACGCTTAAGGGGTAAGACTTAAAAGTTTAATATACTTTTAATATAAGTATTATATAATAACTTATACTATTTAAGTAATTTTAAAGAAAATCTTTAAGAGTCATACTATACATCTATATAAATAGATTTTAGAATCTCTTTAACTACTTTAAGGGGTATAATTAAAGCTACTAACTTATAGTAATTAAAAATAAATATATAAACTACTTCTTTACCTTCCCTTATATTAATAAAGAATATCCTTAGTATCCCTAAGCGGCTACTTAACTATAGATGCGTTACTAGTAGAGACCCTACCGCTAAGGACCACCCCCCCCCCTCTTAAGTAACTAACGGCCCACAGGTCACGTATAGTAATTAACTACCTTCTTTAACTTTTATCCAACAGTTAGCACGCGAATTCACCTACTACAACGCAGCTTCTATAGATTTAAAGTAATAGTAGCATTTAATTAATTTTAAAGCAGACTACTAATTACGCCGCTAACGCCACTAAAACCACTAACACTACCGTCCCTCTACTTCCCTTAGCTGCATTGCTATAGCTAATTAACCTTATTTAAAGGATCCACTCTACCTTTATTAATATACGTTTTAATATTTAAACCTTAAGCCACGTACTAATTCCTAGCTTCTTTTATCCTATTAAGGGCCTTAATAACTATAGTAGTAGTACTTATTATACTAGTATACTAAACTAGAGCTCTTAAGTAACGCGCCTATACTTTAATTATTTTAATAAATATATTAATAGGGAGGCTATATAAAAGATTATATATAATTCTAATTTATAAATTATCACGCAGTTAAGTACGAGTGGTTAAAGTAAAGTAAAAGTAATAGCTTAATCTCTAAGTCCTACAATGTGGCGGAGTAAAAGTAAAGGCCCCCTTATAGGGGCGGGAGACGGAGTAAAGTCGCTTAAGTAAGCCGCTTAAATAAGTAGTTGCTTACGTACGTAGCTATAAATAGCTTTAGTTATTATAATATACCCCCTAGACTTAAAAGAAATTTAAAAACACTATACTTATAGCTTTTTAATATATAGCTAAAAATATTTATATTAATATTTAATAAAAAAGAGTATAAATAAAAGATTTTATATTATAAAAAAAACTAATAAATAAAATAAAAATCCCTTTACTTTATTAATACTACCCTTACCTTATTATAATACTTTTATTACCGTTACTAAAGTAGTTATACTTTTATTTATATAGTAGGAGGTAAGTAAAAAAATTAGTAAACATCTTTAAGTGCCTTTAATTAGCTAGATCTAAGCAAATACCTAGCTTAAGGTAGGTAAATAACAATCCTTTAAGGGCCCTAATCTCTTCTCTTTTTCTCCCCTAGTAATAATATCTATATAAAGTATAAATACCCTTAATTTCACCCCTAATACTACAACACTCTACTTTATATAGTTTAAAAGCGTTAACAGTATTTAGTTTAAAACATAGTATTTCAATAGTTTATATAGTATAATAGTTAATAATACTTTTAAAAAGAAGTAAACTAAGCTTACTTATACAACGCACACCACAAAGTATATAAAGGATAAAGCTAATAAAAAAGCCGCGGCTACTATAGCGGCTATAGCTATAGCCGCTAAAGCTACTACTAGTATATTTAATTATCTCCTTTTCGTATTATTATTACCTAAATTAATATATATTTTAATTTAAACTAACCTAATAATACCAGTAGTAAGGGGGGCTTTATAAAGCCTTTTAAGTAGGAAACTACTCCTACCCCCCCTAATAGTAAGTTTATTTATTACTATTTTAGTTAGGTTATATTTAACTTTACATTTATATAAACTCTAAAGAAAAGAAGCGCCTTACCCTTAGAGCTACCTAATTAACTAACTATAAAAAGTTTATAGCTTTTTAGAATAAATCACCTTTATTTCTATTACTATAAGTTTATACTAACTATTTTAAATAACTCTATACTATACTAAAAAAGCAGCTAATACTACTTCTACTAACTAGTCTACTATAGCCTAGGGGGAAGTTATAAAAAAGGGAGGTTTAGGGCCTTTTACTAACGCCCCTCCCCCTACTTCTAAAATACTTAAACTACTCCTAAGTAGTTATAATAAATTTAATCTTTTTATATTATTCTTTTAGTTTAGTTACTAACTTTACTCTAGTATAGCTAAAAGCATAGTAGTTTCTAATAGTAAAAATATTTAACCTAGGGCTTTTACTTATATTTAATATATTTATAGTATACTAATTAGTAGGGACCCTAGTATATATAATACTTTAACTAATAGTTTAAAGCATTATTACTATAAGAATAAAAAAAAGCCTTATACTCCCTTCCCTAGTGATAACTTTACTTAGTACTAATAGAATAGGTTCTTTATTATAAAAACTATAGTTTAGTATAAAGACTTTAAATATATTATCTTTATAGCCCTTAATAATACAAAAACCCAGCCTTTACTAGTATTTATACTAAAGGGTAAAAGTAGTAACTAGGAGTTAATTCCTTTAGAAAAGAAAAAAAGAAAGGCTTTAGCCTCTTTAACACTAACTCTTAAAGTTAAAATAACCTTTATAAAAACAACTCCTTTAAAGCTATTTAAAGTAGTTATTACCCTATAGACCCCTAAAAAAGTAGTTAAAGTAAGTATTAAAGACTATTTTCTTACTTATAATAAAAAGCCTTTATACTTAATTATTACTTAAATAAACCTTAATACCCTAGTTATAATTAACTTTAACTAAAGTATAACTTCTTTATTCTAGTCCGTATTAAATATATTTAAAGATACTTTACGGGCTAAATACAAAGAGGTATAAATCCACTTTAGTAGTAGTAGTATTACCTAACTCTAACCTAGTATAAGTTTACTTTAGTAATAGTAGTAATAATAAAAGTATAAGTCTACTTTAGTAGTAATATTAATAGTAGTAGTAGTATTTAGTATAGTAGTAGTACCTAGTATAGTATAATAGTAGCTCTTTTATAAAAGCTTTTTATACTTCCTAGCCCTTAAACTAAAAGGAATTAAATAAATATAAGCCTAAAGCCGTATTTACTTTATATATTCTCTTTACTCCCTATAATATATAACTTAATATTTTAAAAGTTAAAGAGTACTTTAAACTATTTAAACTTTAAATAAAAAAGTACTTTAGTAAAGCTATTAGTAAGTATCTCGTTAATTAGTATATAAATAATATTAAATAACTTTTTAGTATACTCTTAATAAAGCTATATATTTTATATATTAATATAGTAAAGTCTTATTAAAATATACTCCCTTTTCCCTACTATAAAGTATATAGTTTAATAGTTATTATAGTAGATTTACTATATATTACTTAGTTTAAGTTTAAAGTCTCTAAAAAGCCTTTTAAAAGTAATTATTTCTTTTATAGTATACTTAAAACTAAAAAGCTTAGCCTTAATTATTAAAGTCGTTATAGTATTTTACCTTATAGCCTTTTATTAAATAAAGCTACTAAAAAGTAAAATAATATATCCCTAAAATAACCTTTATATTTCCTTATCGTCTATAAACAAGGTATCTCTAGTAATTAAAAGTACCTATACTCCCCTACCCCCTAAGCTACTATAGTAAAGTAAAAAGTAGTAAGTATAGTATAAATAATAAATAACTTAATTTATAGTAATTTAGTATTTATAAAAAGGGTTTATTAAGAATTTTAAAAAAATAGTATAAATAAAAGCTACGTTAAAGTAAATTATAATTATAGTATATAAAATTAAATTAATCTTTTTTTAGTATAACTTTATATTAGTATTAATAGAGTCTTTAGTATTTTTTTTAAAGGGGGTAAGTAGTAATAGAGTTAAAGAATAGTAGAAGTCTATAAAGCTAAACTTCTCTATAACGTATTAAATATACTAATTATAAGTAAAATAGATCTTTTTTACTTTATAATTATAAATAACCTAGATCCTAAGGTACTACTTAACAGCTCCCTACTCTTTAAGTTTATACTTTACCTTAATACCCTTAATAATTTACTTTACTTTTATAGTATTATCCCTATAGTTTATAATAAAAATATTATTTATATAAAAAAAATACATAGTAGTTATAGCTTTAAAAAAAGTACGGGTTTTTATTAGTTAGTATAAGTCTAAGGCTTTAAAGGGTTAAAAAGAACTCTTTATACTAAAGGAAAGAGGTATCCCTTAAACTATAAAGGGCGCAGTAAAGCTTAAAGAGCTTACTACTTTACTTAAAGCCTTTAGAAAAGTAGTATATAACTAAAGAGTTATTAAGTCCCTTTTTAGTATTTAAAAATACATTAACTATATTAAACTAATTAACTTTAAAGTTAAATTATACTATAAAAGCTATAGTAACTCTAAAAATATAAACTATAAGTATAGCTATATAGGTCTACTTAAGGGGATACTTCTCTTAAAGATCCTTATAAATATAAAGCCTTACTTTATAGTACTAGAAATACCTATTCTTATTAAGTTTATATATAAATACCTACTTAAGGGGGATTAGCTTTACTTTAACTTTATAAAAGTTAATAACTTTTTATACTCCTATCTCTTTAAACTTAAATACCTCTTTATTA
This sequence comes from Colletotrichum brevisporum, assembly GCA_030770045.1. NCBI lineage: Eukaryota > Fungi > Ascomycota > Sordariomycetes > Glomerellales > Glomerellaceae > Colletotrichum > Colletotrichum brevisporum. Next base: position 3,377,617 of record JAUGSI010000006.1, on the reverse strand, counting down.
ACTACTTTATAAAAGTAGTTCTTTAACTTTAGTAGTAGTAAATAAATACTTTAGTATATAGTTAAAGTCTTATTAAACTAACTTAAGTAGACCCTTATATCTAGTATAATTAACTTAACTTACTTTACTTTATTAATTAAAGTAAAAACTATATAGTAATATATATAGTATTTCTAAATTACTTTTTTTAAAGTATAGTTATAATTTAGTATATATATATTAAAAAAAGTATTTTAGTTATATTTAGTATTAAAAAACGTAAAGTAGTTATAAAAGCGTAGGAATCTCTATAGCTTTAATTTAAATTAACCTAAATTTTTATAATTATACACCTACTTTAATCCCTCTAAAAAGCTACTTATCTCCTTTAAATCTATATATAACTATATTAGGGAAAAAGGCGAGTTACCTTTTTAAAGTAAAAGAGATTTAGCCTTTATATTTAGTTTTTATAGGGCCTTAGTATTAATTATTACAACAATTTTATCTTTAATTCTTTTATAAAAAAAGTTAACTTTTAAAGTAAAAAGTGGGTTAAGGGATAATAATAACTTATAGGCCTAATATACTTTTATATTAAGTATAAGGCTCTTTACTCTTTATACACAATCTTAAGTTTTTTTAAGTACTAGTATAGGGTTTAGGGTTAATAGCTACTCCCTATACTAGTTAAATAACTTTAAATTAGCCTTTAAAATACCCTTACTTAAGTTTTTAATTACTAAAGTAAGTATTAATAAAAATAGCTTTTTTTTATTATATATTAATAAAGTATTAGTTATTTTAAGGATACCTAGGACTTAAAACTTAGTATTAAAAAAAGAAATAAACTTTTAAATAGCCTTAATTATAGTATAAGCTACTTTACTTTACTCCACCACCTTTATATTAGACTTTAAGTAAAACTTTATTTTATTAAAGGTTATATTATATATAATAATAATTTATTTAAATAAAGGTACTTAAATTTAATAAAAGTTATAAATATTTAAAACGTATTCTATAAGGTATCTAAAGTATACTCTCGCTTCTACCTTAAAGTCGTATCTTCTTTAATTTACTTTATAGTCTTTTTTAAGGAGGTATACTCTATAACTGTACGCGTATATCTAGTCCTAGTAAAAGTAAAGGTTGTGTGTTAAAAGGGCCTAGTAAAAGGGTTACTACTAGTAGAAGTACTAGTAGAACTAGGCCTTTTTAATTTAAATTAAAAAAAGCTATACTTTTTACTTAAGGGGGCTTATATTATAAAAAAAAGCCGTAACTATAACTACTTCTATTTATAAAATAAAAAAGAGACTAAATAAAGTAAGTATTTTAATAATTTATAGTATTATTTTTTATTTAGTATACTTACTCCCTTTATTTAGTTTTTTTATATATAATAGAGTTGTTTTAATTTTAATTTCCTTTTTTAAGGTCTATTACTAGTACTTAGTATAGCTGTATATTATAATTACTATGTATTTAATATCTTAATAAATCTTATAAATAAATACGCCGCGCTGCCTTACTACCTAGTATTTAAATATTTTTAGTATATAAAAAACGGATTTATATTATTTATTAATATAAAGAAAGGTAAAAAAGTAGCTAGTATACTTATTTTTAATTACTATAAACTAATAACTTTAATTATACCCCTTAGAGTAGTGAAAAAAGTTCTAAAATATCTATTTATATAGTTATATAACTTAACTCTTAAAGGTTTATTTTAAAACTACTTAAGTAGTGTAGGTCGTTATGTAATACTTATACTAAAGGCGTATTAAGCCTTTAAGTCTTACCCCCTAAGTATTATATAAAAAATGACTAAGTACTTTAGGTTCTAAATAACTAGAACAAAAATACTATATAAGGGGATTAGTATTATAGTCTCTTAGTTAGTAGTAGGACTTTTAAAAAGCTATAGTTAATATAACTATATTTATAGTTAGAGTAAAGCTAATAGAAACACACAAAAACATAGAATAAAAAAAAATAACTTTAAATTTAAAAAAAATAATATTTATCCTCTTTTTTAACTTCTTTACTATAAAACTCTTCTTATTATTACTCATATAGAACAAAGTATTATAACTAGTATACTAAATACCCTTTTTTTATAAAAGCACTTTAAAAACAATATTTATATAAAAGTTCTTTATATAAGTAATATTTATTAGTATTAAGTTAAAAGTATTTAACATATTTAAACTATTAAGTACGTTCTTTATAACCCTTATACCTACTACTAAAATAAAGTATAAAGCAGTTCCTAATTTAACATATCCCTTCTTATTAAAAGGTTAAATAAAGCCCTCTTTAAAAAGAAAAAAGTTATTAATAAAATAAATTATACTATAGTTATTAAATACTATACTTATACTTAAAGTATAAGGAGTAGTTAAGGGAGTAAAAAAAACGTTTATAATATATATAAACAAAGTAGGGGTCCCTAGAGCCTTTTAAACCAACTTACTACTAATTATAACTACAACTTAGTATACTATTAAAAAGATTAACTTAAAAGTAACTTTAGTATTTAAAGTATTTATATCTTTACCTCTTTTTCGTCTCTTTCTTTATTTAGTAAAGTATACTATACCTAAATAATAAACTAGGTTAACCTTAATCTAACTAGCCTAAGTAAGTTTAACTAAAAGGCCCTAGTACTCCTTTATATTAAGTTTCCTCGAAATCTCTTTAACTTTATTAAAAGTAACTTTAGTAATAGTATAGTTACTTTACTTAAAGACTATAAAGTAAATATATCTATAGTCTATAAAAGCCTAACTATAGTTTTAAATATAAATATACTAAATCCCCTTAAGTTTAGTAGTAAAGAATCATAGGGCTTTAAAAATTATAGTATTAAAGTGATTTATAAAGGTTAAAAAAATACTAAATAATTTACTTTTAAACTTAAAAAGTAAATCTTTATAAAAAAGGTTTTTAAGTATAAATACATAGTCCCTAAACAAAATTTAAACCTAATTAAGCTTTTCTCTTATAAAAACCTACTTAAGTTTATCCTATACCTATTCTAAAGTAATTCTTTATTCTATAGTAAAAAAGAAGTCTTAAACTATAAGTAGTTCTATTACGTTTAAAAAGTAGTATTATATTACTTAAAAGTATATAGCGCAGAATTCCCTTAACTAAATACTTAGTATAGTACTACTATTTACTTTTCTTAATATTACTTAGTATTCCTATTATATTATAGTTAAAAAACTAGTATTATTTAAAAAGTATTAAGTTTAAAAACTTTAAAGTAAACTATAAAAGGAGGTATTTTTTTAGTTAAAAAGTTTAAACTAAATTAATTTAAAGATATCTAAAAATACTAACTTATTAATATATAACCTAATCTCTTTAAGGGCTTTTACTTTTTACTTCTAAATTTTATTATTAATAGCTTTATTAAAAATATAACTAAAATAGTTATTAAGCGCACTTTTACTTTATCTAATAAAAAGCGGGTTATACTTTAACTTAAGTTTATTACTATTAAATATTAAATTACCCGGGGTTTTATTACTTAAAAAGGGCCCTAGGGCACTTTTAAGCTACTTCCCTTTATTCTAAAAGTAAGTCTATACTCTAGGGACTTTTATAAAATTAATACTATTTTTATATTTAATTAAAGTACTAAGTTAGTACTTAGTAGTACTATTTTTTTATAAATTAAAGTAGATTTAATAAATTCTTTTTACCTCTACGTTCTAGTTATAAAGCTACTAGGTAAATAAAATCAAAAATACCTCCCTTAGGGGCTTATTTAGTAAAACTAAGTTATTAGGGTTAAGTTAGGGTTAAACCCCTTGTGTAACTACTTTGATTTAAAGGTTCTTAAATTATATAGAGTAGTTATACTACTCTATAAACTTATAAAAGAATAAAAAGGATGAGGTTAAAGTTAAGCTTAATATAGTCAAATTAAAATAATAGTTAAAGAATTAAAATATTATAATAAAAGAGTATTTATGTAAATATTTTCCTAGTAAGTACGTTTACTTTAGAAATAGTAGTTTAAAAGTATAGTATAAGCTAGGCTTATAACTATTATATAGTTAAGTATAAGTAGTTAAAGTAAAGTAAAAGTAATAGTTTAATTTCTAAGTTCTATAATATAGTAGAGTAAAAGCAAAGGCCCCTTTATAGGGGCGGGAAACGGAGCGAAGTCGCTTAGGTAAGCCGCTTAAGTAAGTAGTTACTTATGTACGCAGCCACGAATAGCTTCAGTTATCATAACATAAATCTAGGCTATTTTTTAAGTAGTAAGTAGTATTTAAACTTAGTAATAGTTCTTTATATTTTAAGTAAAAGGTTTATAAAGTTAGTACTACTATTACAACTATTAAGGTCTATATTTTTAGTAGCCTAGCTAGCTTTTAAGAAGTCTTTAAAAGCTATAACTAAGAGGCTAAAGTCTTTAGGTATTATATAGTTATTAAGCTATATTAAACTTATTATAATTATTAAATATATTAGAATATTAAAAACGGGAGGAATTAATAAAGGCTTTATTTATAGTAGTACCTTTTTCTTTAATTATAAACGCTACTAGGGCTTCTCAGGCCCTATGTAAAGTATAATCTAGTTAAAGGTTTATATAAGTAAAGGTTTATTTTAGTATATTTAGTGCCGCTTATTAGTAATAGTATTATTGTTATCGCTATAGCTACTACTGTGCTGTGCTTTGTGGCGTAAGAGTAGGTAGGTAGAAGTTATTGCGAAGACTTTGGGCGTTATAGTTAGTACGTACGTTAGGCTGCTCTACTGAGTTTTACTTATAAGTACCTACTAAAGGGGGGTTAATATTAGTAACGTATTTACTTTTTTTTCTTAAAAAACCTTTACCTATTAACTTACTAAATATATATATTAACCTAAATACATTCTTTACTAGATTTTTTACTTAGAATATTCTCTACTTAGTAGATTTCTTTTTTTACTTTACTATAAGTAGTATTATAACTATAAAAATATATATATAACTAATATACTATTATTATAAACTATACTATAGCTAGTTAACCTAATTAGATTACTTTTCTTTATACTTATTAGTAAATATCTTAATATCTAGGCCTTATTAAACATACTAGTTTTTTAACTCTAGGGGATTTATAGTTATTATTACTACCTCTATTACTTACTTAAAGTAGTATTAGTTGTTTTTTAAGGATAGTAAGTTTAAAATTTAATTTAGTATTAAATTAATTAATAAGTTTAGTTTCATATTTTTTATTTAGTCCCTATTACTACTAGTTTAAAAAAAGTAAAAACTAAAAATATTAATTTAAATTTTTACACTTAAGGGTTAAGTTAGCTAGTTGTTCTATACATTAATAGTATTAATACTAAGCTATATAGTTACTTTACTATACTACTAAATATCGTTCTTAACTATAATAACTAGGTTATAGTATTTAGTACTTAGTAACTAGGGGATTTCTATATTTATAGTGGTTCTTACTATTTTATTACTTTAAAGGATTTTTAGGTATAAATATAGAAGATAGGAGAAATTAATAAAAAGCTTACTTATAGTAGTAGTACCTTTCTTTTTAAATGTAAACACTACTAGGGCTCGTTAGGCCCTATATATAGCGTGATCCAACTAAAGGTTAGCACAAGCAAAGGTTTATTTCGATATTGCTGCTTATTGGTAATAGTATTATCGTTATTACTATAGAAAAAGCGGATAAGTAGAAGTGTTAAGAGCTAGAGGGGGTTAAACCTACTAAATACACCCTATTAAATACTTTTATTTATTATACTACTTAATAATATATAGTTATAATATACTATTTTTAGAATAATATATAGAAATGTCCGCACAAAACACTATATAAAAAATGTAAATTATATATAGGTATATAAAAAAGAAAGGGAATTAATAAAGGCCTTACTTATAGTAGTACCTTTTTTAAGTATAAATACTACTAGAACTTATTAAGCTTTATATATAATTTAACTAAAGTTTTATATAAATAAAGATTTATTTTAATATTACTACTTATTAGTAATAGTATCATTATTATTACTAGTATATTTATATTAATATTTATACTCTTTTTAAAGTAACTAATAGCCTATAGGCTATATACTCTAAAAAACTATCTAGCTGCTTACTTTATTAATTTTCTTTATTTAATAAATAGTACTTAAATTTACTTACTATAACACAGCTTTTATAAATTTAAAGTAAGAGGTATTTTTCATTAATTTTAACTACTAATTATACTATTAATACTACTAAAACTACTAACGCCTCTTATATACCTCTCTAGACTATCCCTTTAAACCTATTAAATCTAAACTAAACTATTCTATTACTTCCCTTAGCTATTATATACCTCTATAACTAACGCGCCATTACTATACAGCTATCGCTAGTTTAGCTACTTAGCCCTACTATTATTAGTATTTATCTTAATATTATTAAATACAAGCCTTACTAAATATACTAATATTAACTATTTAAACTAATAAGACTCTAGTAGTTATAACCTTTAGCTAGTTAAAGTATTTATAGTTTTTAGTAGTATTTAATTTTTTTATAATACTTAAATCTTTTAAATATAAGTAAAGTATTATTCTATTTATATTATAGCTATTATTAGTAGTTTTATAGTATAAAATACTTAAAATTATAAGTACTACTTTATTGTTTTTACTTTAGTAGTACTAGTTAGGGCTTATATTAATTATATAAACTTCTATAGTATAGAGGTGCTTTTTAATAGTATTAATACTAGTTAATATCTATAGAGTTATATTTCTTTATTTATTCTAGCTTTAAGTAAATAGAGTAGGGATTTGTTTTTTAAATATTATAGTTTTAATAGTTATTATATATATAAATATATAAAAAATAATAGAAATTAATAAAAGCCTTACTTATAGTACCTTTTTCTTTAATAGTAAACGCTACTAGAGCTTATTAGGCCCTATAGTATATTATAGTACTTATAGTTTAGTTAAAAGTTTATATAAGTAAATATTTATTTTAATATATTAGTTATACCTACTACTTATTAGTAATAGTATTATTATTATTACTATAGAAAGAGTAGGTAAGTAGAAGTATTAAAGTATATTATGGGAATAACTACATTGGCGTTAGCTATAGCTCTAGGTGGCTAACGGCTCTATAGTGGGGTACGGACCTAGCTCTACTATCATATAGGTATCTTAAGCCTTCACTAAAAAGACTTACAATCTATCTATCTTTAACTTTAATTACTAACCCTTATATTTATAATTAAGTACTATTTATTTACTCTATATAAACTAACACTAATTAGTAGTTAATGTATATAGTTACTACTACTTTATAACTATAGATTAGTAAGGTTTTATTTAAAAGAGATATTATTATAAATATAACTAACTAAACTTAGAGCCGGCTTACTGGTAAATAACGTTTAATATACTAAGCCCTTATTTAATACCTAAATAAACTTAGAACTGTTTTACTTAAAGAAGCGTCTATTACGCACCTAACTTATTAAAAAAATCCTTTTATAACTATATAAAGCTATAATTTACTACTTTAGACTGTTATATTAATCCTTAAAAACTCCTTAAGCCCCCCTATAACTTCTAAAGCTATTTTAATACTCTCTCCCCTTTTCTTACTATATAACTATAGAGCTTTTTATTAAAAAGCCCTAAAGCTAAGCTATACTTCGTAATAGTGCCTAAAAGCAAGTTAGGTATATTACTAGTTACTTACGATACTGGTAATACATACTATACTTTAGAAAAATTATAAAATTACTAGGGTATTTTAACACCTAACTAGAAACCCTAATGTATTAAAGATTACTAGTAGTAATCTATTATATAAGTAAATATACTTCTAAAACTGTAGTTTAAAAAAATACCTGTATTTAAAGTGTTATTAACTTAATAATCCTTTATTAAAGGTCTCTTTAAATAATGGTATCCCTAGTATAAAAGTAATCTCTAGTAGTATATAGTATTAATTAATAAACTCCTATAAAAAAAGTACTTAAGTAGTTATAATAGGTCCTAGCTAAAACTACTACTAGCTTATAGTATAATAACTAAGTAAAAAAACACTACTAACTATGCATTTTATATATTATAAAGAAACCTCTTTTTTATCCCTTATCCCTATCGTCTATCACTACTACTTTATCCCCCTTAAACAACACTAAACAGTAAAAAAAAAAACTAATTACTTAACAACTATTTATATTATTATTAATGAACTATAAAGACTTTATTACTAAATAACTATAACTATTATTTAGCTATAAATACTTAACTACTTTTACTATAGACCAATAAGTCCACCAACTATATAACTATAATTAAAAATTTAAAACTAAAACTTAAAAGTCCCCTTTTATATACTAAATTTACCTATATTTACTAGAATATAAAAGGAATTTACTTATTTAGAAAAATCGGCCTAAAATAGTAAAGTAAAGGTACTATAATATACCTAAGTAGTATAAAATATTATAACTTAATAATAAGAATCTATAGTAAAGTAATAAAAAGGTTAACTAATATTAGCTTTATTTAAAATCCCCTCCCTTATCTATTAACCCTAGTATTTATTACCCTTACTATATTCTTACTACTAAATAATAAAAAAGTAATAATAACATCCTTAGTACTATAAAAACTCTAAAAAACTCCTTTTAAGTAATTACAGCTACATTATTAATTAATATAACTATAATAAAAAAAACCCTAAAAAGGCAGTAAAAGTTTGTGTTTTTTTAAGTAGTGTTTTGTGCGGATATTTCTATAAGTTAATCTAAAAAGAATATATTATAGTTATATATTATTAAATAGTATAATAAATAAAAGTATCCAATAGGGTGTATCTAGTAGGTTTGACCCCCTTTAGCTCTACTAAGTGGTCTTAAGTAGAGCTTAGCAGGGCGTACGTACTTTAATGCTTCTACTTACCTACTCTTCTAGCGATAACGACAATACTATTACTAATAAGTAGTACTAAACAGCGCAACTAATATATTAAAACAAACCTTTACTTATACAAACCTTTAGCTAGATCACACTATGGGCACTGTAATATACTGTAGGGCCTAATAAGCCCTGGTGGTGTTTATAATTGAAAAAAAAGGTACTACTATAAGCAAGGCCTTTATTAATTCCTCCCGTTTTCTATATTTATATTTAAGAATTTAATAAAATAGTAAAAACTACTATAAATATAAAAGTCCCCTAGCTATAAAATACTAAATACTATAACTTAGTTTTTATAGTTAAGAATAATATTAAGTGGCTTAGTAACGTAGTTATATAGTTTAGTGTTAATACTATTAATATATAGTATAGTTAGTAAGTCTAACTCTTAAATATAAAGATTTAAATTACTATTTTTAGTTTTTACTTTTTTTAAACTAGTAGTAATAGGAATTAAATAAGAAATATTAAACTAAACCTATTAACTAATTTAATACTAAATTAGATTTTAGACTTATTATTTTTAGAAAATAACTAATACTACTTTAAGTAAGTAATAAAGGTAGTAACGATAACTATAGATCCCCTAGAGTTAAGAGACTGGTATGTTTGATAAGGTATGTTAAGACGTTTATTAATAAGTGTAGAGAAAAGCGGTCCGATCGGGTTAACTAGCTGTAGTGTAGTTAAGGGAAGGGACGGTTTAGTTTAAATTAGATTCAATAGGTTCGGAGGGACGGTCTGCTGGACGGTCGGGCGTATAGGAGGCGTATAAAAGGCATTAGTAGTTTTAGTAGCGTTAATAGTGTAATTGGTAGTTTGTTTTGAAATTAATTCAAAATACCTATTACTTTGAATCCGTAGAAGCTGCGTTGTAGTAGGTGAATTCAAGTGCCGTTTACTAATTAACAACAAAAAAGATTGACGAGGTGGGTGGCTGGACGGCTATTTCTTAGAGTACGTGGCCTGTGGGCCGTTAGTCACCTTGGAGGGGGTAAAAAGGTAGTAAAAGTTAAGAATAAAAAACAAAACTACTTATAACGTTTTTATAATATCAGCCCTAGGAACCAATTAGGGCTCGCTACCCTTAGAGTTAATAGATTAGTCTAAGGCTACTACAACTACTAAAGAAACTAATAAAGCTATAAATACCCTTACCCTAGTACTTTTAAACATTACCCTTTAAACTATTAATATAACTATTTAAAACCCTTAATATAATATAAATTCTATAATAGAGCCTAAAGTTAAAAAACTTATAATAGGTATAGCTTACTACGTTAATAACTATATAACTAATAAAATAGTTAGTATAAAGCTATATAACTACTTTTACTTTAACTTTACTAAATAAACTACTAACGCGTTTAAACGTATAAATAAAAATATTTAATACTATTTTAGGAATTTTGTTTTATATTATAGTATTTATATTAACTATATTCTAACTAATAAATATATTATACACAAAATTTATACTCTATTAATATCTAATAAATTCTTTATATAGTTTAAAAACTAAATTAATATTATAATATAATAAAACTACTTCTTTAAAACCCTTATAAAACGTCCTAAGTTCTTTAATAAAATCTCTTTATATAATATATAAATTTTGTTACCTAGGGATCGCAGCTTTATAAAGTCTTAGCTTTATAAAACCCTAAAAGCCCTTAGGGATCTATAACCCCCTTTACCACTACTACTAAAACATAAACAGTATAAAACTCTATTATAAAAGGTTTATTAATACTACTTAATATAATAATACTTTATTTACCCCCCTTCCCCTTAATAGTCCGTCTTTAACTAATACTAAAACTACTATAATAACTATAAAAAAATAATACTAATAACTATAGGTTTACTTTAAATAACCCTTTATTATTAAAAGTACTTATTAACTTTATAAAGCTTTATAGTAACTATATAAAGTATAGTAGTAGTTAATTTAATTTTTTATAATAAAAATTTAGATATTATATTAATAGTATTAACTTGTTAGATTTCGCGTATATTTATATGTATATAAAGCTATACTTTAAGGGCCATCAACGCGTTTTTCACTTTAACAGTACTATAGGCCTTTAAACCCCCTAAACACAGTTATAGCCTTTGGAGCTAGTGAAACGTTACTCTAGAGTAGCTATTAGCCACTTTAAACACTAAAATCCACCTATACGTTATAGTATACTAGCGGCTTTAAGTTATATAATTTAATATACTTCCCTAGTAAGGGCCTTTTAAGGGCCTTATTAAATTTAATTATAAATAAAATTACGTATTAATTACACTTTAACTACTCTATAATTACTTTTATATAACTTACTTCTTTAGAACTATAATCCTTTTAAAGTCCTTATTTTAAGTAGTTCTATTATCCTTATTAAACCTCTATCCTTATAGTAAAAAAAGTAATACTATTTTTAAAGTACTTAAAAGCCATAATCCCTTTTATCTATTCCTTATTAGTAAAGTCAAGGCCCTTATAATGTTCACTTTAAAGCTTAGCGTTATAAAGTACTTAAAACTAAACTATTTAATCTACTATATTAAATTACTTAAAAAAGAGTTTAAAGTAGGTACTAGTAAGTAGTTTTATAAGGCCGTTTATTATTAACTATACTATAAGTTAATATTTAACTTTAATATAGCCTTTTTAAGCCTCTTAATGTAACTAGTAGTTATAGATATTAATATAGTAAAGCTTTATATATAGTTAAACCGTCTCTTTATTAATAAAACGGATTATTTATTAATTATTATATTAAATACGTATACTTAGTACAGTAGCATTAAGAGTAGGAGTAGTGCTAAAGGTCTATTTATTAAGGTTTATACAAAGCATAGTTATTAAACAACTTATAAAAATAGCCTTTTTAGCCACTTAAGAAAAAGTAAAAAGCTCAGCCTTAGTCGTTAATATAGTTATAGTATTTTATTTATTAATTTACTATTTAATTTATATTTTTTTAAGTAGTGTCTTGTGCGGACATTTCTGTAAATTAATCTAAAAAGAATACATCATAGCTATATATTATTAAGTAGTATAATAAATAAAAGTATTTAATAGAGTATATCTAATAGGTTTAACCCCCTTTAGCTCTACTAAGTAGTCTTAAGCAAAGCTTAGTAGGGCGTACGTACCTTAACACTTCCACTTACCTACTCTTTTTACAGCAATAATAATAATACTATTACTAATAGGCGGTACTAAACAGCGCAACTAATATATTAAAACAAACCTTTACTTATACAAACCTTTGGCCGGATTACGCTATGTATAGGGCCTAATAAGCCCTAGTAGTGTTTACAATTAAAGAAAAAGGCACTACTACTATAAATAAGGCCTTTGTTAATTCCTCCTATTTTTTATATTCCTAAAAATTTAATAAAATAATAAAAACCACTATAAATACAAAAGTCCCTTAGTTATAAAATACTAAATACTACAACTCAGTCTCTACAGTTAAAAACAATATTAAGTAGCTTAATAATATAGCTATACAGCTTAGTATTAATACTATTAATACATAGTATAGCTAGCTAGTTTAACCCTTAAGTATAAAAATCTAGATTACCGTTTTTAGCCTTTGCTTTTTTTAAACTAGTAGTAATAGGGGCTAAATAAAAAATATTAAAATAAACTTATTAACTAATCTAATACTAAATTAGATTTTAAACTTACTATCTTTAAAAAACAACTAATACTACTTTAAGTAAGTAATAGAAGCAGTAATAATAACTATAAATCCCCTAGAGTTAAGAAACTAGTACGTTTAATAAAGCATAGTAAGACGTTTACTAATAAGTACAGGGAAAAGCGGTCTAATTGGGTTAACTAACTGTGGCGCGGTCTATAAGAAAAGGGACGGTTCGGTTCGGATTAAATTTAATAGGTTTAGAAGAACGGTCTAGGGAGGCGTACAGAAGGCATTGGTGGTTTTAGCGGCGTTAACAGCGTAATTAGTAGTTAAAATTAATTAAAAACACCTATTACTTTAAATCTATAGAAGCTGCGTTACAGTAGGTAAATTTAAGTACCGTCTGTCGTGACTAATAACAAAAAAGATTAACAAGGTAGGTAGCCGGACGGCTATTTCCTAAAGCACGTAGCCCGTAGGCCGTTAGTTACTCTCAATTTACTATTTAATAAAGTTACTAAAAAACTTAATTATAAATACTTAAAAGCTTTTATAGTCTAGTATATTATTAGTAAAGCTAGTATTTAAAGTAATTACTAAACTATTATTAAAGCTACTTTTTTTATAACTAAATTTAAAATAAAAAGTATACTTTATAAAAAAGTATTTAATTATTTATTCCGCCTTTTTAAAGTACTTAAAGCCAGAGTTATAGTTAAAGTACGTAAAACAGCTTACTATAAGGGCTACATCTAGCCTTATTATTATTATACTATATATAATTAAACTAACCTTACTTTAGTAATAGTTAACGTTTATATATAGAATAGAGCCTTTATAAAGGAATAGTTTAAGTAATTAAATTAAAGAAGTATATAGTCACTTTGTTTATAAGCTTTATCTTTTTAGGCGCTTAATTACTTTATTAATATAAACGGACTATAAAAGCTAAAGGCACTTTATAGTATAGTTATAGATAACTTTAATCCTTAAAAACTATTATAAGTCTTTACTACTCTTAAGAAAGTATTACTTTTAAAGCGCTTTTATTAGTAAAAGGGCCTTTTTATAGTATTTAAAGGGGAAGTATAGAACGTAGTTATTAACGTAGAAGAAGAAGATAATACGGCCGCGTATCTAATAGTAATTCTCACCTACTATACACTCTAGCTTAAGTTCTTTTAAACCGGCTTTTAAATAGTGTTACTATAAGAGTAAAAAGTAGTGTAAGCTATAAAGTACTTTATTAAACTTAAGGATATACCTAGGCTTTTAATACCTAGGGGGTATTTATATATAAACGTTTTTATTAAGTAGAACCTATATAAACGCGTTTACTGTGTTATATTATAGAAGCTTAAAATTAAAGTAGTTTATAATAGCTATAAGCGTTTAAAACAACATACTAGTAAGTATTAAAGTATAGGTATCTCGCTTGTCTTTTAACTATTAGTTACTATATATAATAAAGTACACTTTAATTTTAAGGAGTCTCCTATACTTATTTAACTTATATATATATACTTAATAGTATTTTAGAATCTAGGAGTTATTAGTAGTGCTTTTAAGAACCTTTTTTTAAAAGTTAGTTTTGTAATAGCTTTATAAATAGTTTACCTTAGCTACCTATATTAAAATTGTATAAAGGTAAGTTAATACTTTTAAATAAAATATAAATAGGAGCTAGAGCTTTTACTAGGGGGTACTAGAAGTAGGAACTTTAGTCTATAGTTAGTATAGTACTTTATACTTACTTAATAAAATTTAAGTGCCCACAACCCCTTTCTATAACTAAATCTTACTATTAAAGTATTTAATATCTGCGTTTTAAAACACCCCTATAGTATATTAAATACTAAGGGTCCCCTTTAATAAGTTATAAGCAACTAAGTAGCTAGCTTAAAAGCGGCTTTACTATAGAGTATTTTAAAATAATAATAGAGTACTAGTTAAGAAAGTGGCTTTATAAGACGTTTATTTATACTAGAGTATATAAGCTACTAGAGTGGCTTAGTTTATAGGCTTAGTTATAAATACAGACTAGTAAGGGTTTATAAAAAGAAGGTTTTTATTTACTAACTTAGTTATAATACGCCTTTTTAAGCACTAGTTTTTTTTAATTAATATTTAGAAAAACAAAATGGGTAAGTTAAGAGGAGTAAGTAGAAGTTTAAAGTAAGTAGAGGAGTATTTATAGTTACGGGGTTTATTATTATTAAGAGTAGTATTACTTAAGTTAAGTTTATTAGAAACGTTATTAAGGGAGTTTATAAAAGGAGATACTTTATTATTTTTTTTATTTAATAAGAACGAGTAGAGTTACGTTTAAGAGTTAGTTTTATTAATTATAGTAAGGCTCTTTTAAATTTATTTAGTAATAGTTTAAAAGTTAAAGTTATTATAGTTGCTAGTAAGTGAATTCGGGTTGTTATTATAGTGTTTTTTTTGTTAAATATAACGTTATATATAGTAACGATTTTTTTAGTTATAGGGTTTTATATTTAATATTAATTTATAAATATATAACTAATAAAGAAGCTTATAAAAGTATAACTATAAAAGTAGTTAAGATGCTTTTTTTTAAGCTGCACAGTAGCTATAAGGGTATATACTTTATACCTATATAATCTTAAGTACGTAAGGCTTAGTTTTATAGTTTTATTACTATAAAGCTATTAGTAGAGTACTTTATATAGAGTTTTTTAATTAAGAGCTACTTAAAGTATATAGTTATAAAGATAGGTTACTACTTTATAAATATTAGGCTATACTTTATAGAGTAGCTTATTACCTTTGTGTATTATTTAAGCTTTTATTTTAATTATAGTACTAATGCGCTTAGTACTACTATTTTAATTTTATATATATAGAGTGGATAGTTTAATGTATTTATTGTGCTTTTAGAGGTTGTTTATAAAGTAGTAGTACTTTTTAATTTTACTATTATACTTAAAAGTAAATATTTTAACGTTGTATTAAACCTTTAAAAGTAAAATAAACTTTTTAAAAACCTTAATGAGTATTTTTATACTATAGTTATATAGGTAGTAGTTTTATAAGTACTATAAGATGCAGTTAGTAAATACTAATATAAATATAAACCTACTATAGTCCTTAGTATATAAGTAGAAATTAAATGTAATACACTTACTAGGGTAGGTATATACGTTATTTTTTTATAGTTTATAGTTAATAATTTACTTTATTTTATTAATACTATAAGTATTATAGTTTAAAAAGGTATTACTAAGTACTATTCTAGGGGTAATAGAGATTTAAATACTGTGGGTTAATAAGGAGAGGTACTAGAGTGGTTTAGGGCTGGGGTAGTTAAGCTACTAGTACTACGTTTTTTTAAAGCTTTTTAGAGATTTTTATTTTTATTAAGAGTACTTTATTTAACGGTATAGAGTATGCGTATACTAAATAGCCTATATAGAGTCTTTATATATAAGTACTTTATTAAAAAGCTTATTATACTTTAATACTCTTTAGTTATATATAGTTTTAATAAAGTTAAAAGGGGAATAATTAGATTTATATAGTATAGAGTACTACTTAAGGCGCTTATTCTACTAGTACCCATACTTATAGAGTTAGTTATAAAAAATAAAGTTAGTTATTATAAACATATATAACGCAATATTATATAAGTATAAGTTAAATTATTTACTATTAGTTAATATAATACGTATACTTATATCTTTATATTCTTTAATTATAAGAGGCTTAAAGCCGGCCTATAAGTAATTACTTATACTAGCTATATAAAGGTTACTAAACTATTATTTATTTTTAAAAATATAAATAAACGCACTAAAGTTAAGAAGGTAGGAGTCCCTAAAGGGATATAGTAACGGGCCCTTATATTAAGTAGCCTAAAACGCTACGGGTAAATACTTAATACTCTTTATATAGTAACTATATAGTTACTAACTTTAAATCTTTTTAATATACTAAATTAGCTATTTATTATTTATAAAGTTCTTTTTAACTCTTTTATAGTAGTAGTTAAGTAGCTTTTACCCGTTATACACGTACTTTAGAAAAGTATAGAAGTAATTTTTAAAGTAGTAGTGTATAAAGTATACTAAGTAAGAAGGGGCTAATAGAGTAAAAGGAGTAGGAGATACTAATAAAACTTTACTCTATAATCTCTTTAAGTTAGTATTGTTATATTTATAGCTATTAAAGTACTTAAAAGGGCTATAGAGAGTTATTTTATTAATAGTAAAGGCGCTTTATATACTTCTTTTATGTTTTATAGACTTTAGTATTTATTTAATTATAGTAGTTATTTTAGTAATAACTTTATTAAAACTATAATCGTTCTAGTTATTACTTATTATTATATAATAACTCTTAGTTTAAAATTAAAGTAGTAAGTAGTTAAGAGAGTAAAGTAGTTTATAGATTTATAAGTCTCTTTTATAAGCTACTTTAAGCTTAATAGTACAGCCCTTATATATATTATTAACCTATATTATAAACTATTTTACTATAGCGGCTTTTATTATAAACTACTTATTATAGAGTATAATAAGATAGTTAATATATAACTAATTAGTGTATTAGTAGTATATACTTTTTATAAATTTAAAGTATTTATAAAGGTTTTAAATTTAAACTATTAGCTTTAAAGTATTTTAGTAGTACTAAATCCTAAACTTTTTAATAATAGTACTTTATATTTAAAGAATAATAGTATTTTTAGCTTTTTTTTACTTTTAGTATATTACTTTTATAGTATAATATAGGGATAAAGAGTTAATATAGTACTTAAAGGCTTTTTTAAAAAGGTTAGTTATTATTTTAATATAATAGTAGTTTACTACTTTAAATAGGAGTAGAAGGTTCTTTTTTAGAGGTGCTTAAAGAGGAGGGTTTATAGTAAGCTTATCTGCTCTAGATTCTATAGTTTAAGAGTAAAGGGCTTTTAGTTTAGAACTATAGTAAGTAACGGACTTTAAGTAGTTACTAAGGCGTAGTTTCTAAAGTAAAGTATTACTAATAAGGGGCTTTAAATTTATAAAAGTTAAGTTAAGAGTTTTTTATATATTAAGAGTATTTATAAGTACTTAAAAGTTATAAAGCTATAAGTACTAAGTAGTTAGGTTATTAAGAATAGTTTTTTAAGGAGTTAAAAGAACGTTTATAGTAATTTTTATATTTAATAGAGTAGTTTAAAAACAATTAATTATATATAGTAAAGGGAGTAGTAAAATAAGACTTTTAATTATTAAATTTTATATATATTTATATATATATAAAGCTATACCTTAAGGGCTATTAACGCGTTTTTTACTTTAATAGCGCTATAGGCCTTTAAACCCCCTAAATATAGTTATAGCCTTTAGAGCCGGTAAAACGTTACTTTAAAGCGGCTATTAGCCACCTCAAACGCCAAAATCCACTTATACGTTATAGTATACTAGTGGCTCTAAGCTATATAATTTAATATAACTTATTAGTATTAATTAAATATAATATACTAAAGCTATATTAATTATACTTAAAAATTAAGCTATAATATACTACTTTTAGTGTCTCTATAACCCTATAAAACCTCTTAATTAAAATACTATAATTAAAAGTCTCTAAGGCTACTTTAAAACTAAAAAGACATATTAATAGTACTTTTCTAAATAGTAATAATCTTCTTTTACTTATATAATCTATAAAAACTTAATAAAAATAAAAGTAAAAGTACTTAATATATTAATTAACTACTTTATAAATATTTAGCCCGTACTATTAGTTAAATTATAAACTAAAAACACTCTTTATAACTAACTTATTAATGTATACTATAGAGTAAAAGAATATAGTCTTTACCTCTATAATCCTACTATAAATTTTACTAGAATTATTATATAACTATAATTCTTTATTAGTACCTCTAAATTAACTTAAAAAACACTATAATACTCTACTAAGGCCCTTAAGCTATATAGTACTTATATTATTAATTAAATATATAACTATAGTAGCTAAGGCCCCTTTAGAAAAAAAAAACTATAAGAATTATAATACTAAAGACTATAAGAAAGAAATTACTATTTTTAATGCCCTTTTAAATTAATAAATAATAAAAAGTATTATATTTATAGTACATCAAACTATTAATTATAGAAATACCCTATTAAAGACTATAGTAAAGCGTATAACTACTACTACTAAGTTAATTACTTTTAAAATATTATATTAGTATTCTTTTAATAATTCTTTATAGAGTATAAAAGTAGAGTAACTAATAGCCCACGGGCCACGTGCTCTAGGAAATAGCCGTCCAGCCACCTACCTTATTAATCTTTTTCGTCGTTAATCAACAGCACTCAAATTCACCTACTACAACGCAGCTTTTATAGATTTAAAGTAATAGGTATTTTTGATTAATTTCGCAGACTACTAATTACACCATTAACACCACCAAAACCACTAACACCTTCTGTACGCCTCCTATACACCCAACCGTCTAGTAAACCGTTCCTCTAAACCTATTGAATCTAATCTAAACTAAACTATCCCTTCCCTTAACTATTAAATCCCTCTACAACCAACGCACTATTACTACACTATAGCTAGTTAACCCAATCAAACCACTTTTCCCTATACTTATTAATAAATATCTTACTATACTTCGTTAAACGTACTAGTTTCTTAACTCTAGGGGATTTATAGTTATTATTACTACTTCTATTACTTACTTAAAGTAGTATTAATTATTTTTTAAAAATAATAAATCTAAAATTTAATTTAATATTAAATTAACTAATAGGTTTATTTTAATATTTTTTATTTAGCCCCTATTACTACTAATTTAAAAAAAGTAAAAACTAAAAATAGTAATTTAAATCTTTATACTTAAGAGTTAAGCTAGCCAGCTGTACTATGTATTAATAGTATTAATACTAAGCTGTATAGCTATATTACTAAGCTACTTAATATCGTTCTTAACTATAGAGACTGGGTTGTGGTATTTAGTATTCTATAGCTAGGGGACTTTTGTATCTATAGTAGTTTTCGCTATTTTATCGCTTTAAAGGATTCTTAGGTATAAATATAAAAAACGGAAAGAATTAATAAAGGCCTTACTTATAATAGTAGTACCTTTTTCTTCAATCGTAAACACCACCAGGGCTTATTAGGCCTTATAGTACGTCACGGCGCCGTAACGTGATCCAGCCAAAGGTTCGCACAAGCAAAGGTTTGTTTCAACATGTCAGTCGCGCCCGCCGCCTATTAGTAATAGCATTGTTGTTATCGCTGTAGAAAAAGTAAGTAAGCAGAAGCGTCAAGGTATATACACCCTACTAAACTCTACTCAAGACTACTTAATAAAGCTAAAGGGGGTTAAACCTACTAAATACACCCTATTAAATACTTTTATTTATTATACTACTTAATAATATATAGCTATAATATATTCTTTTTAAATTAACTTACAGAAATATCCACACATATCAAATTACGTAGCTTAGAGCCACTAGCATACTACAACGTATAGGTGGATTTTGGTGTTTAAAGTGGCTGATAGCCGCTCTAGAGTAACGTTTTGTTAGCTCTAAAGGCCGTAACTGTATTTAAGGGGTTTAAAGGCCTACATCGCTGTTAAAGTAAAAAACGTATTAATAGCCCTTAAGGCATAGTTTTATATATATATAAATATATATAAAATCTAATAATTAAGAGTCTTATTCTACTACCCCCTCTACTGTATATAATTAATTATTTTTAAACTACTTTATTAAATACAAAGATTACTATAAACGTCCTTTTAACCCTTTAAAAAACTATCCTTAACGGCCTAGCTACTTAGTACTCGTAGTTTTATAACTTTTAAGTACTTATAAACACCCTTAATACATAGGAAGCTTTTAACTTAACCTTTATAGATTTAGAGTCCTTTATTAGTAATACCCCGTTCTAGAAGCTATACTTTAGTAACTATCTAAAGTCCGTTACTTACTATAACTCTAAGCTAAAAGCTCTTTACTCTTAAATTATAGAATTTAGAGTAAACGAGTTTATTATAAACCCTTTTCTTTAAGCGCCTCTAGAAAAGAACCTCCTACTTTTATTTAGAGTAGTAAACTACTACTATACTAAAATAATAGTTAACCTTTTTAAAAAGGCCCTTAAGTACTATATCGACTCTTTATTTCTATACTATACTATAAAAGTAACGTACTAAAAGTAAAAAAAAGCTAAAAATACTATTATTTTTTAAATATAGAGTACTATTATTAAAAAGCTTAGAATTTAGTACTACCTAAGTACTTTAGGACTAGTAATTTAAATTTAAAATCTTTATAAATACTTTAAATTTATAAAAAGTATATACTATTAACGTACTAACTAGCTTTATATTAACTACTTTACTATACTTTATAATAAGTAGCTTATAATAAAAACTACTATAGCTAAATAGTTTATAATATAAGTTAACTATATATATAAGAGTTATACTATTAAGCTTAAAGTAGCTTGTAAAGGAGATTTATAAATCTATAAACTACTTTACTTTTTTAACTATTTACTACTTTAATTTTAAACTAAAAGCCGTTATATAATAATAAGTAATAGCTAGGATAACTATAGTTTTAATAAAGCTGTTACTAAAATAACTACTGTAATTAAATAGATACTAAAGTCTATAGAATGTAGGAGAAGTATATAAGGTGCTTTTATTATTAATAAGGTAGTTTTCTACAGCCCTTTTAAGTACTTTAGTAGTTATAAATATAATAATACTAATTTAAAGAAATTATAGAGTAAAGTTTTGTTAGTATTTTTTATTTCTTTTACTCTATTAGCCCCTTTCTACCTAATATACTCTATATACTACTATTTTAAAAATTACTTTTATACCTTCTTAGAGTATATATATAATAAGTAGAAGCTACTTAACTACTACTATAAAAGAGCTAAAAAGAACCTTATAAACAATAAATAGCTAATCTAGTATATTAAAAAGATTTAAGGCTAGTAACTATATAGTTACTATATAAAGAGTATTAAGTATTTATCCGTAGTGTTTTAGGCCACTTAATATAAAGGCCCGTTACTATATCCCCTTAGGGACTTCTACCTCCTTAACTCTAGTGCGTTTATTTATGTTTTTAGAAATAAATAACGATTTAATAACTTTTAAGTAGTTAGTATAAGTAATTACTTATAGACTAGCTTTAAGTCCCTTATAATTAAAGGATATAAAGATATAAGTATATATATTATATTAATTAATAGTAAATAATTTAGTTTATATTTATATAACGTTATATTATATATATTTATAGTAACTAACCTTATTTTTTATAACTAGCTTTATAAGTATAGGTACTAGTAGAACGAGCGCCCTAAGTAGTACTCTATACTATATAGATTTAATTACTCCCTTTTTAGCTTTATTAAAACTATATATAACTAAAAAGTATTAAAGTATAATAAGCTTTTTAACAAAGTACTTATATATAAAGACTCTGTATAGACTGTTTAGTATATATATACTCTATACTATTAAATAAAGTACTTTTAATAAAAATAAAGATTTTTAAAAGGCTTTAAGAAAACGTAGTACTAGCGGCTTAGCTACTCCAGCCCTAAACCACTCTGGCGCCTCTCCTTATTAACCTACAGTATCTAAATTTCTATTACCCCTAAAACAGTACTTAGTAATACCCTTTTAAGCTATAATGCCTATAGTATTAGTAAAGTAAGGTAAATTATTAACTGTAAGCTGTGGGAAAGTAACGTATATACCCGCTCTAGTAAGTATATTATATTTAACTTTTATTTATATACTAAAAACTATAGTAAGTTTATATTTGTATTAGTATTTACTAACTACGTTTTATAGTACTTATAGAACTACTATCTATATAACTATAGTATAGAGATACTTACTAAAGTCTTTAAGAAGTTTATTTTACTTTTAAAGGTCTAATATAATATTAAGATATTTACTTTTAAGTATAATAGTAAGATTAAAAGGTACCTCTGCTTTATAAACAATCTTTAGAAGTGCGGTAAACGCGTTAAGCTATCTACTCTATATACATAAAATTAAAACGGCGGCGCTAAGTACGTTACTACTATAATTAAAATAAAGGCTTAAATAATACGTAAAGGTGGTAAGCTGCCCTATAAGGTGTGGCTTGATATTTATAGAGTAGTAACTTATTTTTATAACTATACACTTTAAGTAGCCCTTAGTTAGAAGACTCTATATAAAGTACTCTACTAATAGCTTTATAGCAATAAGACTGTAAAACTAAGCCTTATATACTTAAGATTATATAAGTATAAAGCGTATGCCCTTATAGCTACTGTATAACTTAAAAAAAAGCGTCTTAACTACCTTTATAGTTGTGCCTTTATAGGCTTTTTTATTAGCTATACATCTATAAATTAGTATTAAATATAGAACCCTATAACTAAAAAAATCGTTACTATATATAATATTATATTTAATAAAAAAAAATACTATAATAGTAACCTAGATTTACTTACTAGTAATTATAATAACTTTAACTTTTAAGTTATTACTAAGTAGGTTTAAAAAAACTTTACTATAGCTAGTAAGACTAACTTTTAAACATAGCTCTACCTATCTTTACTAAGTAAAAAAGACAATAAAGTATCCCTTTTTATAAACTCTTTTAATAACGTTTTTAATAAGCTTAACTTAGGTAATACCGCCCTTAATAATAATAAACCCTATAATTACAAATACTTTTTTACTTACTTTAAACTCCTACTTACTCCTTTTAACTTACCCGTTTTATTCTTTTAAGTACTAATTAAAAAAAACTAACGCCTAGAGAGGCGGATCGTAGCTAAGTTAATAAATAAAAACCTTTTCTTTATAAACCCTTACTAGTCTATATTTATAGTTAAGCCTATAAACTAAGCCGCTCTAGTAGCTTATATACCCCGGTATAAATAAACGTCTTATAAAGCTGCCTTTTTAGCTAGTACTTTATTGTTATTTTAAGATACTTTACAGTAAAGCCGCTTTTAGGCTAGCTATTTAGTTACTTATAACTTATTAAAAGGAACCCCTAGTATTTAATATACTATAGGGGCGTTCTAAAACATAAATATTAAATACTTTAATAGTAAAATTTAGTTATAAAGAGGGGTTATAAATACTTAGATTTTATTAAGTAAGTATAAAGTACTATACTAACTACGGACTAAAGTTCCTACTTCTAGTACTCTTTAGTAAAAGCTCTAGCCCCTACCTATATTTTATTTAAAAGTATTAGTTTATTCTTATATAATCTTAATATAGGTAGTTAAAGTAAACTATTTATAAAGCTATTACAAGACCGACTCTTAAAGAGAGGTTCTTAAGAGTACTACTAATAGCTCCTAGATCCTAGGATACTATTAAGTATATATATATAAGTTAAATAAGTATAAAAGACTCCTTAAGATTAAAGCGCGCCTTATTATATATAGTAACTAGTAGCTAAGAAATAAGTAAGATACTTATACTTTAATACTTACTAGTATATTATTTTAAATACTTATAACTATTATAAACTACTTTAACCTTAAGCTTTTATAATATAATATAGTAAATATATTTATACGGACTCTACTTAATAAAGACGTTTATATATAAATACCCCCTAGGTATTAAAAGCCTAAGTATATCTTTAAGTTTAATAAAGTACTTTATAGCCTATACTACTCTTTACTTTTATAGTAACGCTATTTAAAAGTTAGTTTAAAAAAGCTTAAACTAGAGTATGTAGTAGGTAAGAATTGCTATTAGATACGCGGCTGTATTATCTTCTTCTTCTACGTTAATAACTATATTCTATACTTCCCTTTTAAATACTATAAAAAGACCCTTTTATTTATAGGAGTACTTTAGAAGTAATACTTTTTTAAGGGCGGCAAAGACTTATAATAGTTTTTAGGGATTAAAGTTATTTATAACTACACTATAAAGTACTTTTAGCTCTTATAGTTTATTTATATTAATAAAGTTATTAAGTACTTAAAAAAGTAAGGCCTATAAGTAAAGTAACTATATACTTTTTTAATTTAATTACTTAAACTACTTCCTTATAAGGGCTCTACTTTATATATAAATATTAACTATTACTAAAGTAATATTAGTTTAATTATATATAGTATAATAATAATAAAGCTAGATATAGCCCTTATAGTAAGCTATTTTGCGTACTTTAACTATAACCCTAGCCCTAAGTACTTTAAAGAGGTAGAATAAGTAATTAAATACCTCTTTATAAAGCGCGCTCTTTACCTTAAATTCAGCTATAAAAAAGGCGGCCTTAATAATAGTTTAGTAATTACTTTAAATACTAGCTTTATTAATAATATACTAAACTATAAAAGCTTTTAAGTATTTATAATTAAGCTTTTTAGTGGCTTTATTAAGTAGTAAGTTAATAAATAGAATACTATAACTATATTAATAACTAAGGCTAAGCTTTTTACTTTTTTTTAAGTAGCTAAAGAGGCTATTTTTATAAGTTATTTAATAATTATACTTTATATAGACCTTAGTAAATAGACCTTTAGCACTACTTCTACTTTTAACACTACTATACTAAGTATACGTATTTAATATAATAATTAATAGATAATCTATTTTATTAATAAAAAGACAGTTTAACTATATATAAAACTTTACTACGTTAATATTTATAACTACTAGTTATATTAAAAAGCTTAAAAAGGCTATATTAAAGTTAAATATTAGCCTATAGTATAGTTAATAGTAAATAGCTTTATAAAGTTGCTTACTAATGCCTACTTTAAACTCTTTTTTAAGTAACTTAATATAGTAAATTAAACAGCTTAGCTTTAAGTACTTTATAATACTAAGTTTTAAAGTAAATACTATAAGGGCCTTGACTTTATTAATAAAGAATAAATAGAAGGGATTATAGCTTTTAAGTACTTTAAAAATAGTATTACTCTTTTTACTATAGAGATAGAGGTTTAATAAGGATAACGGAACTACTTAAAACAAGGACTTTAAAGGAATTATAGCTTTAAAGAGGCGAGTTATATAAAAGTAATTATAGAGTAGTTAGAGTATAGCTAGTATATAATTTTATTTATAATTAAATTTAATAAGGCTTTTAAAAGGCCTTTACTAGGGAGGTATATTAAATTACGTAGCTTAAAGCTACTAATATACTACAATATATAGGTAGATTTTAGTATTTAAAGTAGTTAATAGCTGCTTTAGAGTAACGTTTTGCCGGCTTTAAAGGCTATAGTTATGTTTAGGGGGTTTAAAGGCCTATAGTGCTATTAAAGCGAAAAACGCGTTAATGGCCCTTAAGGTATAGCTTTATATATATATAAATATATACAAAATCTAATAATATAAGACACTATTTAAAAAAATATAAATAAAGTATAAAAGTAATAAAATATTTAATAATATTTAAAAATATAATAAAGAGCCTATAAATAAATACCTTTTAAACAATAAAAATAGTAGAGCTATAGGACCCTAGTTAAGTATATTTATAACTACTTATTTAATAAAAAAAAAGTTAATAGCCCTAAAATAATAATAACCCTTACTAAGTAAGTAGTAGCCTATACTATAATAATAAAAGATATAAACCTAATAAAATTAATACTATATACCTATAATAACTAATATTTTAAAGCTATTTTTTAAAGTATTATACCTAATACTAGGGTAGCAGAGTTTTCTATAGTAAACTATAATTAATATATAGCTTTTAAAAAAATAATCTTTTTTAACCTTAAACTTAATACTTTAAATACTAGTAGTATATTAAGTTACTTTAGTACTAGTAATAGTATTAAATTCCTTAAATTAGTTAAAATCCCCTCGCCTTTTAAAAACATTATTTTTTATATTATACTAACTAATATACCATTCCTACTATACTTTAAAAATATAAACTACCTAGAGATTATATTTCATAATATTAATAATATTTTATATAAAGAAGATATTATAGTACTAATTATTTAATAATAAGGGCACAGCTAGCTACTATTTAATTATAAGTAAATAATAGTACACTACCACCTTACTACTAGTAAGCTTTAACGGCTTTACTATTAATTTAAGCACCCCTTTATTATAAAACTCTATAATATACTTAAAAAAACTAACTATTAATTAAATATTTAAATATTAAAAACTTTAATAAAAATATACTACTACTACTAACTCTACAGAACAGCACTTTTAAAATTCAAATTTATATTATAAAATAAATATAACTTTAATTATAAAGTTATTATAAATATTATATACCTTAATAAAAAACTAGTTATCTACCTCGTTAATACCACAACCGGATTTACTACTATAAAGTTTATTAAAAATATATTTACTAAAGTAATTTAAAAAGGTATTTATATAGTATAAATTAATATATACTAAAGACCTTTTAACTTCCTTATAACTAATACTATAATAACATTTAAAGTTATAGAGTTTAAGGAATATACTAAAAAGTAAGGAATTACCCTTAAAATCGTATCTATTAAAGTCTATAACTCTATTAGTAAAATTAAAAAATACTATACTATTTTAAAGTAGGTTTATTAAATCTACTACACTAAAAACCCACTCTTACTACCTAAAATCGCACTCTAAATAAGTATTAAGAATATTAATAATATAGTAGGCCCTAATAGCCTCGTACTAACCCTCCTTATTTTTAAAGTATACTTATAAATTAATAACTCCTCCCTACTAGCCCTAAATATCACTAAGCACGCCTAGGTAATTAAAAAAGCCACTAAAGAGATCTACTACTTCTATACATAGTATAAAGTTAATAATACCCTTAATATACATAACAAGCCAAAAATACTTAAAACCTTAAAACTTCTACTTTAATTAATAGCTTAAGTATAGTATAAAAAAAGTAACTAGTAAGGCCCTTACTAGTTAATTTTAATAAATAATAAAAATATATATACTTACCCTCCTATAAAGTCTAAAATCCTTTTAATTAATAGTTATTAAACTATATTATAAAGATATTAATAATATAAGTCCTAAAATCCCCTATCTACTAGAAAACCCTATAATAATTAAGTATAAAGTTAAGGGTAAAGTTAAATATAAAAATAAAACTAAAGAAATTCTTAATAAAATTATTATTAATACAAAGCCTTTCTCTACTAAAAGCCTAGTACTAGCTATTAAATTTCGCGTATATTTATATATATATAAAGTTATACCTTAAAGGCTATTAACGCGTTTTTCGCTTTAATAGTGCTGTAGGCCTTTAAACCCCCTAAATACAGCTACGGCCTTTAGAGCCGGCAAAACGTTACTCTAGAGTAGCTATTAGCTACTTTAAACACTAAAATCCGCCTATATATTATAGTATACTAGTAGCTCTAAGCTACATAATTTAACACGCTTTTCTAATAAGGGCCTTTTAAGGGCTTTATTAAATTTAATTATAAATAAAATTACGTACTAACCGCGCTTTAACTACTTTATAATTACTTTTATATAGCTTACCTCCTTAGGGCTATAATTCCTTTAAAGTCCTTATTTTAAGTAGTTTTATTATCCTTATTAAACCTTTATTTCTATAGTAAAAAAAGTAATACTATTTTTAAAGTACTTAAGAGCTATAATTCTTTTTATTTATTCTTTATTAGTAAAGTTAAGGCCCTTATAGCGTTTACTTTAAAGTTTAATATTACAAAGTACTTAAAGTTAAACTATTTAATTTACTATATTAAGTTACTTAAAAAAGAGTTTAAAGTAGGTGCTAGTAAGTAGTTTTATAAGGCCGTTTGTTATTAACTATATTATAGGCTAATATTTAACTTTAATATGGTTTTTTTAAGTTTTTTAATATAGTTAGTAGTTATAGATATTAATATAATAAAGTTTTGTATATAGTTAGACTGTTTTTTTATTAATAAAATAAATTATTTATTAATTATTGTATTAAATATATATACTTAGTATAGTGGTGTTAGGAGTAGGAGTAGCGCTAAAGGTCTGCTTATTAAGGTTTATATAAAGTATAGTTATTAAATAGTTTATAAAAATAGCTTTTTTAGTTATTTAAGAGAGAGTAAGAAGCTTAGCTTTAGTTATTAATATAGTTATAGTATTTTATTTGTTAGTTTGCTACTTAATAAGGCTATTAAAAAGCTTAATTGTGAATACTTAAGAGTTTTTGTAGTTTAGTGTGTTATTAGTGAAGTTAGTATTTAAAGTAATTATTAAATTATTATTAGAGTTGTTTTTTTTATAGTTAAATTTAAGGTAAAGAGTATGCTTTATAGAGAGGTATTTAATTACTTGTTCTGTTTTTTTAAAGTACTTAGAGCTAGGGTTATAGTTAAAGTACGTAAGATAGCTTATTACGAGGGCTACGTTTGGCCTTATTATTATTGTACTATATATAATTAAACTAATATTACTTTAGTAATAGTTAATATTTGTGTATAGAGTAGAGCCTTTGTAAGGGAGTAGTTTAAGTAATTAAATTAAAGAAGTATATAGTTACTTTATTTATGGGCTTTACTTTTTTAAGTGCTTAATAACTTTATTAATATAGATAGACTATAAGAGTTAAAAGTGCTTTATAGTGTAGTTATAGATAACTTTAATCTTTAGGAACTATTATAAGTTTTTACTATTTTTAAAAAAGTATTACTTTTAAAGTATTTTTATAAGTAAAAGGGCCTTTTTATAGTATTTAGAGGGGAAGTATAGAACGTAGTTATTAATATAAAAGAAAAAGGTAATACAGCTATGTATTTAATAGTAATTCTTACCTACTATACGCTTTAGTTTAAACTCTTTTAAACTAGCTTTTAAATAGTATTACTATAGGAGTAGAGAGTGGTGTAGGCTGTAGAGCACTTTATTAAGCTTAAGGATATACTTAGGTTTTTAATACTTAGGGGGTATTTATATATAAATATTTTTATTAAGTAGAACTTATATAAATACGTTTATTGTATTATATTATAGGAACTTAAAATTAAAGTAGTTTATAACAGCTATAAGTATTTAAAATAATATATTAGTAAGTATTAAAGTATAAGTATCTTACTTATCTTTTAGTTACTAGTTACTATATATAACAAGGCGCACTTTAATTTTAAAGAGCCTTTTGTATTTATTTAATTTATATATATATACTTAATAGTATTTTAGGATTTAGGAGCTATTAGTAGTACTTTTAAGAACTTTTTTTTAAGAGTTAGTTTTGTAATGGCTTTGTAGATAGTTTACTTTAGTTATTTATATTAAAATTATATAAGAGTGAGTTAATACTTTTAAATGAAATGTGGGTAGGGGCTAGAGCTTTTACTAGGGGGTACTAGGAATAGGAACTTTAGTTTATAGTTAGTATAGTACTTTATACTTATTTAATAAAATTTAAGTGCTTATAACCCCTTTTTATAGCTAAATTTTACTATTAAAGTGTTTAATATTTGTATTTTAGAATACTCCTATAGTATATTAAATACTAGGGGTCCCCTTTAATAGGTTATAAATAACTAGGTGGCTAGTTTAGAAGTGGCTTTGTTGTGGAGTATTTTGAAATAATAATAGGGTATTAGTTAAAAAAGTAGCTTTATAAAACGTTTATTTATATTAAAGTATATAAGTTATTAGAGTAGTTTAGTTTATAGGTTTAGTTGTGAATACAGACTAGTAAGGGTTTATAAA
Source organism: Colletotrichum brevisporum (assembly GCA_030770045.1). NCBI lineage: Eukaryota > Fungi > Ascomycota > Sordariomycetes > Glomerellales > Glomerellaceae > Colletotrichum > Colletotrichum brevisporum. The sequence goes on along the minus strand of JAUGSI010000006.1, from coordinate 3,347,311 downwards.
AAAAAGGTTTTTATTTATTAATTTAGTTACGATTTACCTTTTTAAGTATTAGTTTTTTTTAATTAGTATTTAAAAGAATAAAATAGGTAAGTTAGAAGGGGTAAGTAGGAGTTTAAAGTGAGTAGAGGAGTATTTATAGTTATAGGGTTTATTATTATTAAAAGTAGTATTACTTAAGTTAAGTTTATTAAAAATGTTATTAAGGGAGTTTATAAAGGGGGATACTTTATTATCTTTTTTACTTAGTAAGGATAGGTAGAGCTATATTTAAGAGTTAGTTTTGCTAGTTATAGTAAGGCTTTTTTAAACTTACTTAGTAATAGTTTAAAGGTTAAGGTTGTTATAGTTGTTAGTAAGTAAATTTAGGTTACTGTTATAGTGTTTTCTTTTGTTAAATATAATATTATGTATAGTAACGATTTTTTTAGTTATGGGGTTTTATATTTAATACTGATTTATAGATATATAGTTAATAAGGAAGCCTATAAAGGCACAGTTATAAAGGTAGTTAAGACGCTTTTTTTTAAACTGTATAGTAGTTATAAGGGTATATACTTTATACTTATATAATTTTAGGTATATAAAGTTTAGTTTTATAGTTTTGTTATTATAAAGCTATTAGTAGAGTGCTTTATATAGGGTTTTTTAATTAAGGGCTACTTAAAGTATATAGTTATAAAAATAGGTTATTACTCTATAGATATTAAACTATACTTTATAAGGTAGTTTATTACTTTTATATATTATTTAAGCCTTTATTTTAATTATAGTACTAATGCGCTTAGTACTACTGTTTTAATTTTGTATATACGGGGTGGATGGCTTAATGCGTTTACTGTGCTTTTGGAGGTTGTTTATAAAGTAGTAGTACTTTTTGATTTTACTATTATACTTAAAAGTAAGTATTTTAATATTATATTAGACTTTTAGGAGTAAAATAAACTTTTTAAAGACCTTAGTAAGTGTCTTTATACTATAGTTGTATAGGTAGTAGTTCTATAAGTACTATAAGACGCAGTTAGTAAATACTAATACAGATATAAACTTATTATAGTTCTTAGTATATAAGTGGAAGTTAAACGTAATACGCTTACTAGGGTAGGTATATGTGTTACTTTTCTGTGGTTTATAGTTAATAATTCGCTTTACTTTACTAATACTATAAGTATTGTAGCTTAAAAGGGTATTACTAAGTGCTGTTTTAGGGGTAATAGAGATTTAGATATTGTGGGTTAATAAGGAGAGGTACTAGAGTGGTTTAGGGCCGGGGTGGCTGAGCTGCTAGTACTACGTTTTTTTAGAGCCTTTTAGAGATTTTTATTTTTATTAGGAGTACTTTATTTAATAGTACAGAGTATATATATACTAAACAACCTATATAGAGTCTTTATATATAAGCGCCTTATTAAAAAGCTTATTATACTTTAATACTCTTTAGTTATATATAGTCTTAATAAAGCTAAAAAAGGAGTAATTAAATCTATATAGTATAGAGTACTATTTAGGGCCCTTATCTTACTAGTACTTACACTTATAAAGTTAATTATAAAAAATAAAGTTAGTTACTATAAACGTATATAATATAACGTTATATAAGTATAAGTTAGATTATTTACTATTAGTTAATATAATATATATACTTATATCTTTATATTCTTTAATTATAAGGGACTTAGAGCTAGTTTATAAGTAATTACTTATACTAGCTACTTAAAAGTTATTAAACTATTATTTATTTTTAAAAATATAAATAGATATACTAGAGTTAAAGAAGTAGGAGTTTTTAAGGGGATATAGTAATGGGCCTTTATGTTAAGTGGCTTAAAATACTATAAGTAAATACTTAATACTCTTTATATAGTAACTATATAGTTACTAGCCTTAAATCTCTTTAATATACTAGATTAGTTGTTTATTGTTTATAAAGTTCTTTTTAGCTCTCTTATGGTAGTAGTTAAGTAGCTTTTACTTATTATATATATACTTTAGAAAGGTATAAAAGTAATTTTTAAAGTGGTAGTGTATAGAGTATATTAGGTAGGAAGGGGCTAATAAAGTAAAGGGAGTAGGAGACGCTGATAAAGTTTTACTCTATAATTTTTTTAGGTTAGTATTATTATATTTATGGTTATTAAAGTACTTAGAAGGGTTATAAGGAGCTGCTTTATTAATAGTAAAGGCGCTTTGTATACTTTTTCTGCATTCTATAGACTTTAGTATTTATTTAATTATAGTAGTTATTTTAGTAATAGTTTTATTAAAATTATAGTTATTTTAACTATTGTTTATTATTATATAATAGCTTTTAGTTTAAGATTAAAGTAATAAATAGTTAAGGGAGTAAAGTAGTTTATAGATTTATAGATTTTTTTTATAAGTCGCTTTAAGTTTAATAGTATAACTTTTATATATATAGTTAACCCACGTTATAAACTATTTAGCTATAGTAGCTTTTATTATAAGCTACTTATTATAGGGCGTAGTAAGGTAGTTAATATAAAGCTAGTTAGTATATTAATAGTATATGCTTTTTATAAGTTTAAAGTACTTATAGAAGTTTTAAATTTAAACTATTAGTTTTAAAGTACTTAAGTAGTACTGGATTTTAAGTTTTTTAATAATAGTATTCTATATTTAAAGAATAATAGTATTTTTAGCTTTTTTTTACTTTTAGTATATTACTTTTATAGTATAGTATAGGGATAAAGAGTTAATATAGTACTTAAGGGCTTTTTTAAAGAAGTTAATTATTATTTTAGTATAGTAGTAGTCTACTGTACTAAATAGGAGTAGGAGGTTCTTTTCTAAAGGTACTTAAGAAAGAGGGTTTATAGTAAACTTATTTACTTTAAATTTTATAGTTTAAGAGTAAAGGACTTTTAATTTAAAGTTATAGTAAGTAATAGACTTTAAGTAGTTACTAAAGTATAGCTCTTAAAGTAGAGTATTACTAATAAAAGGCTTTAAATTTATAGAGGTTAAGTTAAAAGCTTTTTATATATTAAGGGTATTTATAAGTACTTAAAAGTTATAAAGCCACGGGTACTAAGTAGCTAAGCTATTAAGGATAGTTTTTTAAAGGGTTAAAAGGACGTTTATAGTAATTTTTATTTTTAATAGAGTAGTTTAAAAATAATTAATTATATATAGTAGAGGGGGTAGTAAATTAAAACTTTTAATTATTAGATTTTGTATATATTTATATGTATATAAAGCTATGCCTTAAGGGCTATTAACGCGTTTTTTATTTTAATGGTGTTATAGGCCTTTAAACCCCCTAAATATAGCCATGGCCTTTAGAGCCAGCGAAACGTTACTTTAGAGTGGCTATTAGCTACTTTAAATACTAAAATCTACTTATATATTGTAGTATACTAGCGGCTCTAAGCTATATAATCTAATACTAGTAAAAGCTCTAAAATAATAATAAAACTAACTATAAAAGACTCTAGCTATAATATTTATTTTAGTTAAAAAAGAGGCTAATTTTGCCCTTACTATTAAGCTAAAAAAGTAAAGGACTATTACCACCCTAGGAAAGCTATTTTAGAAGTTAATAAAGGAAGAGATTTCAGCTTTATAAAACTATAACGTTTTTAATATTATTCTATTTAACCCTAAGGTCTATAGTAGGTTTAGAATATTTAAATCTTATATTATTAATAAAATTAAAGTAAAAATAATAAATTAGCCTTATAAAAAGTCCTACTTTATTATATAAAGCTATACTAATAATAAAAAGGCCGTAATCTTAACATAGTCCCCTATAATTTAAAGGTCAAGTTAATAGTTAATCCTAGTACTTACTCTAACCCTTATATAAACTAGTATAAAGCTATAGCTTTAAGATATTACACAAGCGTATATACAATTAAAAACACAACTTAATTAAATAATCCTTATACACCTTCTAACTCAGATCTATAACTAGTACTTAAATAACACTATTATAGTTATTAAGAGGCCTCTTTATAGTATTATAGAGGCTAGAACAAACTAGTAAGTGATATACTATTAGTACTATAAAGAAAAGCTTAAAATAAATGTATTAATATACAACCCGTACCTCTTAATATTATTAATTAATAACCCAGACTTTACCCTAGTTAAAATATAAACAAACAACACCCTTAGTCTTTTAATAAACAAATTTTTAACCCACAAGATATTAAAACTTAAAAAAGTAAACCTTATAGCTAAAGTAAAGATATTCTTAACCCTAGAAAAGCTACTAATATTTAATAGTAGTATCCTAATACTAAAAAATAAATCCCTTACCTTTTATTAAAAAAGCTAAAATAAAAAGCTTATAATTATTAAATTTAATAAAGATTGAAAGACCTAATATATTTAATAGCGCACCTAAAAGCGTATATTATATTAATTTATTAACCTAAAGTATTATATAACCTCTCTATAGTAGCTTAATATTAAAAACCTATAAATAAAAACGTCACTACCCTTAATAAACAATTATATTAATAAATAAATAACTAGCACTAAGGATTAAAATATATTCTTTTTAACCTTAAAGAAGTAAACTCTTTATTTTTATAAATAAATTGTTTATTAATAACACAAACCTCTTATTATAACTAAAATATATTATTATTCTTATAAAAAATTAATTTATTAGTAATTTGTGTTTTTTAAGTAGTGTCTTATACGGATATTTCAGTAAGTTGTTCCAAAAAAATACATTATAGCTATATATTTTCAAGTAGTGTAATTAAATAGAAGTATCTAATAGGGTGTATCTAGTAGGTTTAACCCCCTCTAGTTTAAGTAGTCTTAAGTAGAGCTTAGTAGAGTGTACGTACCTTAACGCTTCTACTTACCTACTCTTCCTATAGCAATAATAATAATACTATTACTAATAAGTAGCGATATTAAAACAAACCTTTACTTATACAAACCTTTAGCCGGATCACACTATAGATAGAGCCTAATAAGCCCTAGTAGTGTTTATAATTAAATAAAAAGGCACTATAAGTAAGGCCTTTATTAATTCCTCCCGTCTTCTATGTATATATAACAACCCTTAAAGCCATAATATCTAATAAAAAGTTACCTACCCTAAGCCCTTATAACAAAAATAACAACTATTATATAACCTTATAGTTATTAACTAACTATAAAAGTAGTAATAAGTACTTTATAGTTAAGGGGGTTAATAAAATTAACTTAACCTATAACTAGTATATATTCTTTAATTAAAAAAAAAAAAGCTTACTATTACTATAATTTACTATTATTAGACTATTAGTAATAGGCTTAATATAAATATAATAATTCTTAAATTATAGAATAGAACCCTTTTAGATATCCTATAGTCTAAGGCTAATTACAAATACTTTAACTAACTAAAGAACGCAGCTACTAGATTTATAGTACTCTAAGTAGCTACTAATATTAGTATGTTTAGTAAGGCCTATATAAATATCAAGGGGGATGCTGATAATAGTAGGGAGTGGCTGGACTAACTATAGCTGTGCGGCCTGTAATAACGGCGCGTTAGTCGCAGAGGGATATAATAGCTAAGGGAAGTAACAGAATAGTTTAGATTAAATTTAATAGGTTTAGAGGGATAATAGGAGGCGTACAGAAGGTGTTAGTAGTTTTAGTGGTATTAACGGCGTAATTAGTAGTTGAAATTAATTAAAAACACCTATTACTTTAAATCTGTAGAAGCTGCGTTGTAGTAGGTGAATTTGAGTGCTATAATAAAAAAGATTAACGAGGTAGGTGGCTGGACGGTTTCCTAGAGCACGTGGCCTGTGGGCCGTTAGTTACTCTAGAGGGGGTAATTTATTAGTAATAATATATTTAAAATCTATAGTAATGTTATTTATTATAGCTTAAAAAAAACAAGTAAATTATAAAAAGCATCCTTGCTTTAAAAATCTATACTATAACTACTAGCGTTAATATAACCTATACTATTATAACTACCCTTAGGTTTATTATTAATTACCTAAATATTCCCCTAATTATATTTATTATATATACTAATTCCTATTTACTCTATAAGTACCTTATTAAACTAAATACTACTAAAGAAAAATAACTAATAATTAGTATTATAGTATTAAAGCAATCCTATAAGCACTAAGAGCTCTAAGAAATATAATAAATCACTAGAGACAGTAACATCACTAATAACTTCACAAAGATAAAACTAAACCATACCCTTAAAGACTTTATCTTAATAAATAAAACTATGATTAAAATAAAAAGCTAGGTAATAAAAAAAGAATAAAAAAAAGGTATTTAAGTTAAAAAGATTTATAGATTTAATGAAAGGGCTAAAAACACTAAGAAATATAAAAAAATAGTAGTATTCGTAATAGTAACTAAACCTCTAGCTAAAACCTATAGCTTTATTAAAAATAAGACTATTTAGCTTTAAAAAAACTAGTTAAAAAGGGATTAATTAAAAGAACTTTAAAACGTTGTTTTTAAGCCTCTTTTAATACACCCTTAGTTTAAGGAAATAAATAGCCTAAAGTACCTATATATAAGGCCTCAGGCCATAAAAAAAATTACTAGTATAGAAATAACCACATCAGTATTAGCCACAGCTTTAAGTAACTAATAGCTATATAGTAGGGCACAGACCTAGCTCTACTATTATATAAGTATCTTAAGCCTTCACTAAGAAGGCTTATAATCTATCTATTTTTAACCTTAATTACTAACCCTTATATTTATAATTAAGTACTATTTATTTACCCTATATAAACTAATATATATATACCCTATTAAACTCTACTTAAAACTACTTAGTAGAGCTAAAAGAAGTTAAACCTACTAAATATACTTTATTAAATACTTTTATTTAATTATACTACTTATAAATATATAACTATAATATATTCTTTTTAAAATAACTTATAGAAATATTTCTATACAATACTACTAAAAAAATATAAATATTAATATCTATATTCACTACTATAGTAAAAAAAGTAGGTAAGTAGAAGTATTAAAGTATATACGCCCTACTAAGCTTTACTTAAAAGTACTTAGTAGAGCTAAAGGGGCTTAAACTATTAGATTATGTGGCTTAGAGCTACTAGTATACTACGATATATAGGTAAATTTTAGCGTTCGAGGTGGCCAATAGCCACTCTAGAGCAACGTTTCACTAGCTCTAAAGGCTATAGCTATATTTAAGGAGTTCAAAGGCCTATAGCGCTGTTAAAGTAAAAAACGCGTTAATAGCCCTTAAGGTATAGCTTTATATATATATAAATATACGCGAAATCTAATAATTAAAAGTTTTATTTTATTACCCCCTTTACTATATATAATTAATTATTTCTAAACCACTTTATTAAACACAAAAATTACTATAAATGTCCTTTTAACCCTTTAAAAAACTATTTTTAATAGTTTAACTACTTAGTACCCGTGGCTCTATAACTTTTAAGTACTTATAAATACCCTTAATATATAGAAAGCTCTTAACTTAATTTTTATAAATCTAAAGCTCTTTATTAGTAATACTCTACTCTAGGAACTGTACTTTAGTAACTACTTAAAGTCTATTACTTACTATAGCCCTAAGTTAAAAGCCCTTTACTCTTAAATTATAGGATTTAAAGTAAATAAACTCGCTATAAACCCTGTTTCTTAAGTACCTCTAGAAAAGAACCTTTTACTCCTATTTAAAGTAGTAAACTACTACTATATTAAAATAATAACTAACCTTTTTAAAAAGGCCCTTAAGTACTATATTAACTTTTTATTTTTATACTATACTATAAAAATAATATACTAAAAGTAAAAAAAAGTTAAAAATACTATTATTTTTTAAATATAAAGTACTATTATTAAAAAGCTTAAAATTTAGTACTACTTAAGTACTTTAGAGCTAGTAGTTTAAATTTAAAACCTCTATAAACACTTTAAACTTATAAAAAATATATACTACTAATACACTAACTAGTTTTATATTAACTACTTTATTATACTTTATAATAAATAGTTTATAATAAAAGCTACTACGACTAAATAGTTTATAATATAAGTTAACTATATATATAAAAGTTATATTATTAAACTTAAAGTAGCTTATAAAGGAGATTTATAAATTTATAAACTACTTTACTCCTTTAACTATTTACTACTTTAATCTTAGACTAAAAACTATTATATAATAATAAATAATAACTAGAATAACTATAGTTTTAATAAAACTATTACTAAAATAACCACTACAATTAAATAAATACTAGAGTCTGTGGGACGCGAGAGAAGCGTATAAGGCGCCTTTACTATTAATAAAGTAGCTCTCTATAGCCCTTCTAAGTACTTTAGTAGCTATAAATATAATAATACTAACCTAAAGAGATTATAAAGTAAAGCTTTATTAGTATCTCTTACTCTTTTTACTTTATTAGTCCCTTTCTATTTAATATACTTTATATGCTACTACCTTAAAAATTACTTTTATACTTTTCTAAAGCACGCGTATAATAAGTAAAAGCCACTTAACTACTACTATAAAAGAATTAAAAAGAACTTTATAAATAATAAATAGTTAATTTAGTGCGTTAAAGAGATTTAAGGTTAGTAACTATATAGTTACTATGTAGGGAGTATTAAGTATTTACCTATAGCGTTTTAAGTTACTTAATATAAGGGCCTATTACTATATTCCCTTAAAGACTCCTATTTCTTTAACTTTAGTGTGTTTATTTATATTTTTAAAAATAAATAATAGTTTAGTAACTTTTAAGTAGTTAGTATAAGTAATTACCTATAGACTAGCTTTAAGTCCTTTATAATTAAAGGATATAAAGATATAAGTATATACATTACGTTAATTAATAGTAAATAATTTAACTTATACTTATATAATATTATATTATATATATTTATAATAACTAACTTTATTTTTTATAACTAACTTTATAAGCGCAGGTACTAGTAAAACAAGCGCTTTAAGTAGTACTCTATACTATATAAATTTAATTACTCTCCTTTTAGCTTTATTAAAACTATATATAGCTAAAGAGTATTAGAGTATAATAAGCTTTTTAATAAGGCACTTATACGCAAAGACTCTGCATAGGCTATTTAGTATATATATACTCCGCGCTATTAAACAAAGTACTTTTAATAAAAACAAAAATCTTTAAAAGGCTCTAAAGAAACGTAGTACTAGCAGCTTAGCTACCCCGGCCCTAAACCACTCTAGTACCTCTTTTTATTAGCCTATAGTATCTAAATTTTTATTACCCCTAGAACGGCGCCTAGTAATGCCCTTTTAAGCTATAATACCTATAGTATTAATAAAGTAAGGTAAATTATTAACTATAAGCTATAGGAGAGTAATATATATACCTACCTTAGTAAGTATATTATGTTTAACTTTTACTTATATACTAAGGGCTATAGTAGGTTTATATTTATATTAGTATTTATTAACTACGTTTTACAGTACTTATAAAACTACTACCTATACAACTATAGTATAGAAATACTCACTAAGGTCTTTAAAAAGTTTATTTTGCTCCTAAAGGTCTAATACAACATTAAGATACTTACTTTTAAGTATAACAGTAAGATTAAAAAGTACTACTACTTTATAAATAACCTTTAAAGGCGTAGTAAATACGTTAAGCTATTTACTCTATATACATAAAATTAAAATAGTGGTACTAAGTGCGTTAGTGCTATAATTAAAATAAAGGCTTAAATAATATATAAAGGTAGTAAGCTGCTTTATAAAGTATAGTTTAATATTTATAGAATAGTGACTTATTTTTATAACTATATACTTTAAGTAGTCCTTAGTTAAAAAACTCTATATAAAGCGCTTTATTAATAGCTTTATAGTAACGAGACTATAAAACTAAGCTTTGTGTACTTGAGATTATATAGGTATAAAGTATATACCCTTATAGCTGCCGCGCAGCTTAAGAAGAAGTGTCTTGACTGCCTTTATAGCTATGCTTTTATAGGCTTCTTTATTAACTATACGTCTACAAATTAGTATTAAATATAAAACTCTATAACTAGGAAGATTGTTACTATATGTAACGTTATATTTAATAAAAAAGAATACTATAATAGTAACCTAAATTTACTTATTAATAACTATAATAACTTTAACTTTTAAACTATTATTAAGTAAGTTTAAAAGAGCCTTACTATAGCTAGCGAGACTGACTTTTAAACGTAACTCCGCCCATTTTTATTAAGTAAAAAAGACAATAAAGTGTCTCTCTTTATAAACTCCCTTAATAACGTTTTTAATAAATTTAACTTAAGTAATACTACCCTTAATAATAATAAACCCTATAACTATAAATACTCCTCTACTTACTTTAAACTTTTACTTATTCTTTTTAACTTACCCATTTTATTTTTTTAAGTATTAATTAAAAAAAACTAATACCTAAAAAAGTAGATTATAGTTAAGTTAATAAATAAAAACCTTTTTTTTATAAACCTTTATTAGTTTATATTTATAGCTAAGCCTATAAACTAAGCTGCTTTAGTGGCTTATATACTTTAGTATAAATAAACGTTTTATAAAGCTACTTTTTTAGTTAGTACTTTATTATTATTTTAAAATACTTTATAGTAAAGCCACTTCTGGGCTAGCTACTTAGTTACTTATAACCTATTAGAGGGGACCCCTAGTATTTAATATACTATAGAAGCGTCCTAAAACGCAGATATTAAATACTTTAATAGTAAGATTTAGCTATAGAGAGGGGTTATAAGTACTTAGATTTTATTAAATAAGTATAAAGTACTGTACTAACTATAGACTAAAGTTCTTACTTTTAGTACTCCTTAGTAAAAACTTTAGCTTCTACTTACGTTTTATTTAAAAGTATTAGTTTACTCTTATACGATTTTAATATAAGTAGTTAAAGTAAACTATTTATAAAGCTATTATAAAACCGACTCTTAAAGAGAGGTTCTTAAAAGCACTACTAACGACTCCTAAATCCTAGGATACTATTAAGTATATATGTATAAGTTAAATAAGTATAGAAGGCTTTTTAAAATTAAAGCGCGCTTTGTTATATATAGTGACTAGTAGTTAAGAAATAAGTAAGATACTTATACTTTAATGCTTATTAGTATGTCGTTTTAAACGCTTATAGCTATTATAAACTACTTTAATTTTAAGTTTTTATAATACAACGCAGTAAACGCGTTTGTATAGGTTCTACTTAATAAAGATATTTATATATAAATACCCTCTAAGTATTAAAAACCTAAGTATATTTTTAAGTTTAATAAAGTACTTTATAGCTTATACTACTTTTTATTTTTATAGTAATACTATTTAGAAGTTAGTTTAAAAAAGCTTAAGCTAGAGTATATAGTAAATAAAAATTACTATTAAATATACAGCTGTATTACCTTCTTTTTTTATATTAATAACTACGTTCTATACTTCCCCTTTAAATACTATAAAAAGGCCCTTTTACTTATAAAAGTGCTTTAGAAGTAATACTTTTTTAAGAGTAGTAAAGACTTATAATAGTTTTTAAGAATTAAAGTTATTTATAACTATACTATAAAGCGCCTTTAACTCTTATAGTCTATTTATATTAATAAAGTTATTAAGTACTTAAAAAGGTAAGGCCTATAAGTAAAGTAACTATATACTTCTTTAATTTAATTACTTAAGCTACTTTTTTATAAGGACTCTGCTCTATATACAGACATTAACTATTACTAAAGTAACGTTAATTTAATTATATATAGTATAATAATAACAAAGCTAAACATAGCCCTTATAATAAACTATTTTATACACTTTAACCACAACCCCAGCCCTAAGTACCTTAAAAAGGCAAAACAAGTAATTAAATACCTCTCTACAAAGCGCGCTTTTTACTTTAAATTTAGCTATAAAAAAAGCGGCTCTAATAATAGTTTAGTAATTACTTTAAATACTAACTTTACTAATAATATACTAAACTATAAAAGCTTTTAAGTATTTATAATTAAGCTTTTTAGTAGCTTTATTAAGTAGTAAGTTAATAAATAGAATACTATAACTATATTAATAACTAAAGCTAAGTTTTTTACTTTTTTTTAAGTAGCTAAAAAGGCTATCTTTATAAGCTATTTAATAACTATACTTTATATAGACCTTAGTAAGTAGACTTTTAGTACTACTTCTGTTTTTAACGCTACTATACTAAGTATATATATTTAATATAATAATTAATAAATAATTTATTTTATTAATAAAAAGATAGTTTAACTATGTATAAAGCTTTACTACGTTAATATCTATAACTACTGGCTGCGTTAAGAGGCTTAGAAAGGCTGTATTAAAGTTAAATATTAGCCTATAGTGTAGTTAATAGTAAATAGCCTTATAAAGCCGCTTACTAGTACCTACTTTAAACTCTTCTTTAAGTAACTTAATATAGTAGATTAAATAGTTTAGCTTTAAGTACTTTATAATACTAAGCTTTAAAGTAAATACTATAAGGGTCTTAACTTTACTAATAAGGAATAAATAAAAGGGATTATAGCTCTTAAGTACTTTAAAAACGGTATTACTCTTTTTACTATAGAAATAGAGGTTTAATAAAAATAATAAAACTACTTAAAATAAGGATTTTAAAGGGATTATAGTTTTAAAGAGGTAAGTTATATAAAAGTAATTATAGAGTAATTAAAGTATAGTTAGTACGTAATTTTATTTATAATTAAATTTAATAAGGCCCTTAAAAGGCCCTTACTAGGGAGGTGTGTTAGATTATATAGCTTAAAGCTACTAGTATACTACAATATATAGGCGGATTTTAGTATTTAAAGTGGCTAATAGCTACTCTAGAGTAACGTTTTGCTGGCTCTAAAGGCTGTAGTTATATTTAGGGGGTTTAAAGGCCTATAGCACTATTAAAGCGAAAAACGCGTTAATGGCCCTTAAGGTATAGCTTTATATACATATAAATATACGCGAAATTTAATATAAACCTACTAAATATACTCTATTAAATACTTTTATTTATTATACTACTTAATAATATATAGCTATAATACATTCTTTTTAGAATAACTTATAGAAATGTCTATATAAAACATTACTTAAAAAACACATATTAATTACACACTACTTTAGTATATTATTACTCTCTTGTCTACTCATTATACCTAATGATTTACAAAAGCATACGTCTAGGATCCTCAATATACTCCTTTACCTTTACGAGGAATTGCACAGCTTCCCTCCCATCCAGCAGTCGATGGTCATACGTAAGGGCCAGGTACATCATTGGGCGGATCTCAATCTTCCCGTTCACGGCAACAGGCCTCTCCTTCACGGCGTGGAGGCCAAGCACAGCTGTCTGGGGAAGGTTGATGATGGGGGTCCCCATCAGCGAACCAAACACACCGCCGTTGCTGATCGTGAAAGTGCCACCGGCCATGTCCTCTATCGTCAACTTCCCGTCGCGAGCCTACAAGTGCCGCCTGTTAGCAATATTCCTCCCGAATCAGTGGCAACAAGCTTAGCATCCATACCTTCTTGCCCATGTCGGCAATGGCTCTCTCAATGCCCAACATATCAAGCGATTCGGTGTTTCGAACTACCGGAGTCACGAGGCCCTTTTCAGTGGCAACGGCCACGCTGATGTCGACATAGTCTCGGTAGACGATTGTATCACCCCCATTTGGACCCTCAATGGACGCGTTCACTGCGGGGATGTCGCGCATGGCAAGCACACAGGCGCGCGAGAAGGCACTCATGAAGCCAAGCTTCACACCGGTCTTCTTCAGGACATCGTCCCGGTAGAGCTTTCGGAACTCGATCAGTGACGACATATCCACTTCGTTGAAAGTGGTGAGCGAGGCGGCTGTGTTTTGCGATTGCTTGAGGCGTTCGGCGATGCGAAGACGCATACGATTCATTTTCACCTAGCATTGTGAATTAGCCGGAATCATGAATAAAAGCAACGCTGGGCAGTCGCCAAGGCCTGGATTCAACGCACCCGACGCTCCTCCCGGTTGCCTAGAGCGGAACCAACACTAGACCCCGTCTCCTTCGAAGGCGACTGCGCAGGCGGCTGCGCAGGCTTGGACTGCTCCTTGGTCTCCTTGACCGAGTCTTTCGCTTCCTTCACAGGCGCGTCGTTCTGCTTGGATTCCACACTTGATTCGGATTTGTTCGCTTGAGGTTCAGATTCGATCTTAGGCTGCTCTCCGGCATCCTTCTTGTCGACCGAGGCCTTGCTCTCTTCGGACCTTTCACCTCCGAGCTCAAGCTTGACGATATCCTGGCCGACAGTGACTGTATCCTCCTCGTTAACCAGGAACTCCTTGATGACACCAGCTTCTGGGGCATTGACGGCAACATCGATCTGCAAGTATGGGTAGTTAGCATGGCCAACCAGCCGGGCGAAGGAGGTGCTGCGGCGCAAACGGCAGAGGATGTTACACAACAAGTTGAAAAGCACGAGTAAACAACGCACCTTGTCAGTCTCGATAGTCGCAATTTCCTCATCTTGCTCGACAAAGTCTCCCACCTGCTTCGACCACTGCTTGAGGGTGCCCTCGGAAATAGACTCGGCCATCTGTGGAACTTGGACCATCTTGTCAGCATAGCTGCGGACGTGCTGCATCATCTGTGGCAGCTGCATCGGCAATTGACGTGGGTGGCATCGACGGAGCGGTACGCAGCGCGCAGTGGCGATCAGTCTTCTGGAAAGCATCGTGACGAATTGCCGATCAAGACGAGGGTTGGAGGGCGGAGATTCAAAGACGGGAAAAGGGCAAGGAGGTAATGACGCGGGAGAGAAAGAAGCCTTGCAACAGGCGTAGTGGTTTTTTTTTTTTTTAGTTGTTGGTATCCTCTCGACAGGAGCTTTTTCCCCTGGCTGATTTTGCTGGCTGCGACCGGCCGAGGGCGAATAACCATGCTGCCGGTGCATAGCAGCGCCAGCAGCCTGGCGGCACCCTGGTGGCACTCTGGTGGCACCTAATGGTCCCCCGTGACCACCCTGGTCCGATCACAGTGTGAGGCCGCACCGAGGCACCGGTCCAGGCACGGAGACCCGAGACCAGCCGCTTTCCGGCGAATACTGGAACCTCCAAGTACTTCCGGGTAACCAGTCAGCCGTCTACCGAGGAAGGAGAAATACCGGCTTAACCGCAAATAGCCGTCTCAACGTAACCTGCAGACGCTATGCCCAGGTCATGTCACTTCTTCAGCAGACATCGTGTCAAGCTCTAGCATGTTTGTTTCGATTGTTGTTTTTTTCCTAACCCGATGGTATCTTGCCGTCCACACAGATACTGCCGACCTTACAACACTGCTATCCCTAAGCTGCCTGACTTTGAAGAACTTTCTGTCTTAGAACTGTTCGTGTGAGCACCTCTACCACCAACAGTGTCCGTAGGCGCTCTTACCATCTTCGACGCTGCGGACATTGGATGTCTTTCGCTGCACAATAGCTTCCAAGTCCTGGATGTTGTTCTGAAGCTGCTGTACCTTCGCCTCGTAGAAGCGCTGCGCTGACTGGGTATCCTTGGTTGCGCCCTTCGTCAGCTGTTGGGAGCACAGTGGAGACACCTCCGTGCCCAAAACTCAGGCGTCAAACCTTTTCTACGTAGAATCCTGTGCCAACGTCCACAATGACATGCTTAGGATCCGACAGTTCGCCTCGCACATAAAGTGAGTTGGTCAGGGGAACCAAAACTGATGTGTCGCCTGGAAGATGCCACTGTCAGCAGCTAAAACAGCATACCTTAGTACTGCTTCCCAGCTAGGGATTAAATCAAAAAGTGCAGAGGGTTTGGTGCACCTTCGTGAGTTCCAGGGCGGGCCTTAACACAACGGAGGCATTCTCGGAACTTCGCCTGGGCGCTGTGCAGCTGTGCGAAAGAAGTTGTCAAGTGCTCAAGCTCTTCTTCCAGTTGTTTCTTAACCTGACCGAGCTGCTGCACATCCAACGTATCAAGGTTGACTGCCGAACGTGGTCAGCAATGCTGCCAGCGGCCACCGGGAATCTCATTTGCGTTTGTTCATGAAGTTGACTCACTGGTCTCGGAACCCTGAGTAGCCATGTTGATTTGCTTCCTTCTCCCGGCCAGACAAATTCGTGTGGTAGGCCGATGAACAGGAAGCTGAAGCTGTGCAATTTGGATTGCTTCACAGTGTTTGCTTTCCTTCGGACGCCAATAGTACCACAGCTTCCTCCAAGCCAATCTGACTAACGCAGCTGATGCACACGTGACACCCTGTCTTCATACGGGCCCCTCAGTGTCCACATTGCATCCACGTAAGGTGGGACGTACGTAGCGGAGTGACATTCCACCTCAGAACAACGAACCGAAGAGAAGCGTTACTTGGAATATACTCACGTTGGCCAAAACGGTTGCCAAGTATCTGTCTCTGTTAGCATCGAATAAACACTTTCTTTAGTAAATAATAAGCTTAGCATCTGTATGCTATATTCCAGACCAAGTCTAGCTGACTTCGGAGAATTTCGGGCCGTGCTAAATGCCTCCCTAATTGAGCTCTATCTACACTTCGTGTTCTGCCACAGCAAGGGAGCATTCTCTGCAAGCCATGCCTCTCGTGCCCTCACAGTGCATTGGGGTTTAGATCAGTGCATGTGATCAGTTGGTACGACCCTTGTTGGGAAATGTGTTGAACATGACGAACAAATCTTGACAACTCGAACCCTCTTATGACTGGTCGCTTCGTTACAGTCTCCCCAGCAGGGCCGACACATGTTGCTGGAGATTCCTGAGCGGTACTGTGTCCTTCACGCCCAAACGTCTGCACTGCACTTCGCAGTTACCGGTTTCCTTCCATGACTTGCCGACCACCACAACAATGGGATACCCAATGAGATCAGCATCCTTCATCTTCCATCCAAATGACACGTTGCGATCGTCCAACGCTGCATCTATCTCTGCATGCTCAGTCGAGCTTGTAGTCAACTCGTCGTATATACAAGCAGCCTCATCGATCAAATCCGTGCCTGCAATAACCACTGCCTCGTAAGGCGCGATAGCACGCGGCCACTGGAGTCCCTTATCGTCTGCTAAATGTTCGACGACAGCGCCAATCAACCGGGAGACACCAATACCGTGACAGCCCATTTGCATCGGAGCCATTCGTCCCACCGACTTGTTTCGGTTAACATCGCCGCCCGACGCTACATTTGGCGGTATCGAAATTACCGCACCCAGAGGCTTCGAGTAGCGAGTTCCCAAATGAAATGTATGTCCCACTTCCAAAGCCTTCTGAACTTTAAGAGAACCGCCCGTGCAACTCGGGCACCTGTCGCCTGTGCGGGTAGTGAGCAGGTTCAGCAGCTGGCCGTGGCCATTCTGCGTGACCGTGACAGAGTTCAGACTGCACACCCCATCGAGTGGCAGCGTTTGAGGCCATATCATGTGCTCCTGCCGAAGTAGCTCGTCCTTGTACTTCGACAACCTGTAGTCTATCAGGTTCACAATTTTTGGAAGAGTTGATCCAACTTGCCCGTCCGTAGACATTGACGTTATCGTAGCTTTCCACAGGGACAGGACGTCGTCGACGCTAGCATCCAAGTCGGGGACGATGGATTTGACGGCAGGTATGCTGACGTCCGCATCCTGTATCACTGCCGCTTTTGGGTCCTCCACGAGACGGTCCGGGTACCAAACGTTAACAAGAGTCGAGCGGTCCTTGCTGATGCCCCTCCAGACCTTGGCGAGAGAGGCTGCCTTTTCGATCGATGATCCGGTCAGGCTAACTTGCGTGGAAATTTCGTCCACATCCGCCCGCGAATCTGCGATCTCGGTGTTTACCGTGTAGTCACAATTGCTGCACGTAATGACGGTGTCTTCGCCTATTGGAGTGGGGAGGTGGTACTCGTGACTGAGATCACCGCCCATGTCGCCGGAACTTGCTCTGGCCACTATCACTGGCAGCTTCAGGGCACCAAACACACCGGCATACGCTGCCTGAACCTTCTGGTATGTCTCCAGAGCCCCTTCGAGAGTCACGTCGAAGGTATACAAGTCCTTCATGGTAAATTCGCGTGATCTGAGAAGGCCATGTCGAGGCCGTAGCTCATCGCGGAATTTGCGGGCTGCAACACCTGGTAAGTGCCGTGAAAGTTGCGAACATCTTCGTAGGCTTACTGATTTGATAGAGGCGGAGCGGCAGGTCCTTATAGGATTTCACTGTTTTCGCCACGAGTGATGTTATCTCCTCTTCATGAGTGGGCGACAACATGTACCTCGCACCCTTTCGATCGTCGAAGCCAAACAACTGGAGAAGGCGTGAATTAATCTCCTCGGCGATACTTAGGGATATTGGTCAACAAACCTCTGATTCCAGCAGTGCTAGTCGTCCACTTTTTTGCCACAAGTCTCTCGAAGTTATGGTCGACAGTGCCACTCGAGAGGCTCCTGGGAACCACTTGTCAGCTGCAAATCTCCGGGTCGCTAAATCGTGAGAAACCCACCCAGGTCTTGCATGTAAGAATCGATGAGTTTCTCAAGCTTGTCCTGGACACGTCGGCCCAGAGGGAGGAGGTGAAAGATCCCCGAGTGAGACTATATCATCGGCATTGAGTTAGAAGGATTGTAACAAGAAGCCGCCCGCCATCATCGACTTACCTGTCGAATGAAACCAGCTCTGATAAGTTTGTTATGAGCATCTATATACTTAGTCAATGTACGTCAACCCCGACGAATCCAAGATATGAACGAGTACCCTCATTTTGTCCAGCTTCTATACCGCCGGTTGGCACCCAGACAGCTGAAAGACGACTTCTGGTACGCCCGGTACCTTGACTGCGTGCAACAGTCTCGAAGAGGTCAGAAAGTCGGCCCGTACGACACGTTGCGTCACCAAGATGCCTTACTGACCTCAATGCCTCTTGAGGGCCGGAGACCGAAGCGGACTACGGGAATAATTGGCCTCAGCAGCATAGCTTTTTTCACTCTCTGTCTAGAGCTCATTCTGATAATATGCTCCACGAGCGGGGGGTAGCAAGGGAGACGGTGACGCCAAGTGCTGCACGATAGGGTAGGTCGAGCGATAACACATGCGGACGGCGTCTGAGGATCGTTCTAGTACAGACAGTGCTGGCTCTGACGCGGGGCCGCCAGACAGGATTAGAAGAAAGCCGGCATTAACAATGAGCCCACGTGAGAGAACGCGCTCTGAGTCTGATCCAGGAGATCGAGAATTGGGCAGCACAGCCGGAGGTGGTATTAAAGCAGTACGAGTAAAAGACCTACTAGTGCTAGGTATTAAGTGCCTCGCAAAGGGAAGAGAGAAAAAAATGCATGCTGGGCCCAGTCTTTCAGGCACACTAGGCCCGGGTACGGATGCCTAGGTACCTACCTACCTACCTAAGTATCATAGAACTGGACCCTGTTCTGAGCTGCGGCTTGGGTACCTAGGGACATAGGGAGTACTCGTAGGAGTCGTATGTAGGTGCTAGGTAGGTACCTACACTACCTAGGTACACTATGTGTTTTTTTCAGGCAGGGATTATAGGGTGGTGATTCCAGGCCAGGAAATATGGGACAGGGGGGTATCCCCACTAGGTACCTACCTGTCGGCATGGCCACCCCACTCTTGATTTTTTTTTTCTTAGTAGATAGTCTTTTTTATCGTTTTCTTCGAAAGGCATACGCTCGCTGGTCACCATTGAGGTTCCCAATTTTGGAAATTCTTTCCACCTTCACTCTTACGTCCTACGCGATACCTGGGACATCACCCCATGGCCAAACAAAAACGACCTGCCGCCGCATCAGGCGCTGCGCGGCCGACTCCCCTGAATGAGCAGTCGTTGTCCGCACTCACAGCGAAGATTGACAAGAGCTTGGGCAAAGGGGATAGGGAAGAGGTCGCAACCAAGAGCAAGAAGCGCAAACATCCGGCGGAAGGTGCTTCGGCTAGTCCGCGTCAGCGAAAGAAACAGTCACACGGACATCTTGGTGCTGAAAAGGACCAGGGCGGATCGACTACTAAGGCAGAGAGCAAGAAGGGCGGTGCTCTCTCTCGAAGTGCTCTTTTGGAAGAGATCCGTGCACTCGGCGGCGATGAGGACGACTTGGAGCTCATCGAAGATATCGACTCGGACCAGGACCGCGCAAGTGAAGTAGACGGCCCTGAGTCTGCAGTTGATGTCAAACTGCAGAGTGATCTGCTTGCATTCGCTGCCCAACTGGGTCTCCAGGAGTATCACGAGCACGCCATCGTCGAAGAACCCGACCAAAGCATCGAAGATAACGAAAATGACGAGACGACCGATGCCATTAAGGAGCAGACGACTGGATCTGAAGAGGGCAAGCAGTCCGACAACGACTTTCAGGGCAGGGAGCCTTCAGGAAATGGGACCAAGGATGCATCAAGCAAGCAGTTCGTGAGCATGCCCTTTCTGTCTTCAGATAGCCGCCAATATGCTGACTAGATTCCTCTACAGAAGTTCGAGCCTCGCGCGGACTGGCACGGCGTCAGCTTAGCCAAACTCCCGGAGTCCACATCGGAGGAGTTGGAAAGCTACTTTGATGCCATTAACGCGCTCAAGAACCACGCGATTGCTCTTCTGCAGGCTGATGCGTCGGCATATAGCAAAAGCGTGCTTGCGTCTTCATCGCGCAAATTCCTTTCCACCATCATGTCGTCCGGTACATTGACCGATAAAGTATCTGCTCTTACGTTGGCGGTGCAAGAGTCACCTTTGCACAATATCAAAGCTTTTGAATCTCTCTTAGGCCTGGCGTCGAAGAGAAGTCGTGCTCAAGCAATTGGCGCTTTGGGAGCTTTGGTCGATCTTCTGGGACCCGGTCTCGTTCTACCGTCCAATAGGAGGTTGAGGTCTTTCCAATCGCAGCCAGGACTACTGGGAGTGTTGCAGAAATCGGCCACGAAGACGTGGTCTCCAGGACAACCCTTGCCTGGTCGTCTGACTGAGGGGCACCTCATCCTGTGGGCGTACGAAGATTGGTTGAAGACCTCTTACTTTAAGGTTGTCCAGCTTCTAGAGGTGTGGTGCAACGATGAGATTGAGTATTCTCGGACACGTTCTCTCGATTTTGTCTACGGCTTGCTCAAGGACAAGCCAGAGCAGGAGACCAACCTACTGAGACTGTTGGTCAACAAGCTCGGCGACAAGGATCGGAAGATCGCCTCCCGGGTCTCTTACCTCCTCTTACAGCTGCAAAACACGCACCCGGGAATGAAGCAGGTCATCATTAAGTCTGTAGAGCAGGAAGTTCTTTTGCGCCCGGGGCAAACTTTTCGGGCCAAGTACCACGCCACCAACACACTCAACCAGACCATCCTCAGCAGTCGCGAAGCGGCTTCAGCAGAGGCACTTCTCCGTATCTACTTCGGCATCTTTGTCACACTCTTGAAGAGCTCTGCGTTGGGCAAAGCCTCTGCTGGGGAGTCTGAGGAGCGATCAACAGCGGCCCCGAAAGACTCTGCCGAATCTGCTGAGCGTCAGACGGCTGACAAGCTCGTTACAGCCGTTTTGACGGGTATTAACCGCGCAGTACCATTTGTATCTGCTCACGACAACATGTGCGTAGTATTGAAGCATTGCTACCCCCACCCTTGGCTCATCTGTACTGACAAACTGCTGCAGGTTAGAGTCACATGTTGACACGCTTTTCCGGATTGCGCACTCGACCAACTTCAACACCAGCATCCAGGCCTTGATTCTGATCCAACAGCTGTCAGTATCGAGGCACCTGGCATCGGAGAGGTTCTACAGGACACTGTATGAGTCCTTGCTGGACCCCCGACTTGCCACTTCGTCGAAGCAAGCGCTTTACTTGAATTTGCTCCTGAGGTCCCTAAAGACTGACGTTGACACCCGCCGGGTCAAGGCCTTCGTCAAGCGCATGATGCAGGTTCTCAGCCTGCACCAGCCTGCCTTTGCATGTGGCCTGCTGTATGTGGTGTTTCAGTTGCGACTGCAGTTTCCTGACCTCAAAACACTTTTGGAGGAGCCTGAAGACAATGATGCACCCGAAACAGCGGGCCAGTCCGCAGCACAGTTCGAGGGTGAGTCCCAAGCAAGGGGAACGGCATACGACGGTAGAAAGAGGAATCCGGAATACAGCAATGCCCAGAACAGCTGCCTGTGGGAAATTGTAAGCTTCATCATCTTTCAACTACCGTGAGTCCCTTTACTAACAAATCAAGGTACCTCCCCTTACCCACTTCCACCCGTCTGTCTCACTGCTTGCCGCTAGTCTATTTTCCAACGATAAGCAAATGGCTAAGCCGGACTTGGAGAGCCACAGCCTGATCCGATTTCTCGACAAGTTTGTGTACAGGAACCCCAAGGTTTCGGAGACCAATCGTGGAGCATCCATCATGCAGCCGGTCCACAATCCAGATGCTGGCAACATATGGCTTGCCAAGAGGACAGGCACGGCCGCTGCCCCGGCGATCAACTCCCCGAGCTTCTGGAATCAGAAGATCGACCAAATTGCAGCGGAAGACATATTCTTTCACGAGTATTTCAAGCAGGCTGGTAAAAAGTCCGAGACGAACAAGAAGACCGCCACTGTGTCATCCATCTCGCCAGCGGAGCAGGAGGAAGATCCTCAGCAAGAAGACGAGATCTGGAAGGCACTCACTGCCTCGCACCCCGATGGCCCGATTGATAGTGATGAGTCCGATCTGGACATGGATGGCTTCGATGACGAAAGCGAGGTACAATCCGATGGCGGCGTTGTATTCTCCGAGGGCTCTGACATCAATTTGTCGGACGATGAGGTCGAGGGCGACCTGGTTGCTTGGGAAGGCGCTGAGGACGCCGACACAGACAACGAAGAGGCTGACGAACTGTCTGCAACTTCCAAGCAGGATGAGACTGGAGAGAAGAGAGTGAAGGGGGGCCGGTCATCGAGAAGGAGATTGAAGGACCTTCCTATGTTCGCTTCGGCCGATGATTACGCCGAGCTTTTGGCCAAAGATGACGATGTTTAATAGGCACAGAGGAAGTTCCGAGGAACGTTATAGCGAGAGCATTCGCAAAATTGCAAAGAGGACAAACATCCTAGCTTGATTGTTCTCTCAAGACCAAGCCCATCCTCCATCCTTCCTGTTTTCCCCGCCTGGGGGTACATCGCTGTGGTTTGCCTCCTCGCTCATGTGTCAAACCACTCCAGCGGATCATCATCCGTGAAGATAGCCCGATAGGTCTTATCACCGTTCGAGTGTTCCTTCTCCTCGGTATGAATGCTGTGCAGCTTGCCTGGCTCCCCGGGCGTATCAAAGGCCCT
Source organism: Colletotrichum brevisporum (assembly GCA_030770045.1). Taxonomy (NCBI): domain Eukaryota; kingdom Fungi; phylum Ascomycota; class Sordariomycetes; order Glomerellales; family Glomerellaceae; genus Colletotrichum; species Colletotrichum brevisporum. The sequence continues at coordinate 3,324,064 of JAUGSI010000006.1, read as the reverse complement.
AACATGAATATATGCAGGTCCGGATTCTGGCAACGATGGGATACGTATCTTGCCGAATAAGTGGATTCCATAGGCCGAGACAGCAACTCGTACCGCCACCAGGTTCTTTGGACCGAAAGCGACAAGCTGATTGTCGTCAAGGTGTTCCTGTCCTTCGCGTGAGTTGTACACTGCATCAATGAAACAAGTAGGCAAATTAGCCCAAAGGAACTTACAACAGCTTGGAAGTACTCGCGCTCATGCTCTAATGAGGCACACCACAATTAGTTTTGAGCATTTCTCATCTTCCCAATCGACGAGCTTGATACTAGCAGAAAAGAATACAGAGGAAGAGATGGTGAGGATACTTTGATATTCACGACGAGCATGAAGAAGTTGTTGCTTGATGTCGTGCTCGATCTCCCTGAAGACCTTGATAGACTCTTCCTTGGGTGCGTGAGCTGGACCAAGGTCCACCGTACTCGCCGTCGCCTGGTAAGGATATCCCAGAAACGTCAGATGGGCTACAAGGTGCAGGCTGCAAATGAGTCAAGTGGCACAAACCATTGTAGCGCAATCTACTGCTTGCTGTAGTTGATGGTGTCTGTTGGGATCAATGAACTGCACATCAGATGTGAGAAGCGTTGTGTTGGTGTCAGGACAGAAAAACAACGAAACTCGCTTTGCAATAGCCGTTTGAGTATTTTATGTAGACTACATTCTGGGAAAGCATACTGGGATGGAGCTGAGGGGTTCATCCCCGTTCACCTGACAGTTGAACGGAACAGGGTGATGTCATGCGACATGGATGTTTGCTCGCGACTGCGCCGACTGATTATACCCAGGGACGACAACGGTCCCTATCCACATCTAAACGGTTTTTTTGCCCACCTGAGAACGTGTTTTTTGTTCTCGGAGAAAAGAATAGACCCACCTCACGTTAAGTGTTAAAAGTAGGTAAAGAGGCTATAGTGTTTTTCATAATTAAATACTAATAACTTAGTTTTAGTTAAAGTTAATAGGTCTTTTAATACTTTAAAGTTAAGTGTAAAAAGAATAAAAATAGTTTATTAAAATAATATTCTTAATATAAGTTTATAAGTTATATAAATATAGTAACTATTTAAATAGTTAACTATAAATTTTTAACTATCATTATTAATAAAAGTAGATATAGTATTAAAATAAATAAAGTCTTTTAAAGTATATTATAATATTAAAATATATTAAAGTAAGTTTTCTTCATAAACTACTACTTAATTATATACTATTATTTTTATTACTTAGTATTAGTACTTAATATCGTTAATAAGAAATAGAAGAATCATTATTTATAATTTTTTAGTATATAGTAAGTTGAGCTGTCACTATTCTTTTTCATCGTGTCATGCTATGTATTGCTAAAGTCAACACTGCGGAAGGTTATTATTCTCCATCCTTCAGCCTCGCTCAACTTCCAAATCAACCGCGCTCATGGCGGCGACAGTAAGAGCTTCCTCAGTGCCTCTCAGTGCACTTGGGCGGTCTTTTGCGCTTCGCCAGAGGTGTGCCTCGTCCAAATCGATTGCGCAACCAATGCGAACGGTTAATTTCTTTCAAAAAGTCCGTCTTCGGCAATATCACGCCGGTGTGGGCACGGGTCAGTATCTCTTCGACCTCAAGGACTTGGTGAGCCAAGCTAATTCGACTGTTGTAGCGCCTGCCGCGCCTGTTGCGTCGTCAAACTCGTCCTCTCGGCTCCGTAGAGCCATCTCCTTTGGCGCATTTGGTCTGCTGTTTGCAACCCTTGGCTTTACTGCTGCAGCGATTCCCCTGGTGCCTGGACTTCTTGACATTACACGAACTCGGTCTGACGAGGATAGCCTGCGAGCGTATGTTCCCGAAAATGCTGAGGCGAAGACAGTGGACGAATTTATCAACAACCATCCGCTTGCTGCAGAGATGCGAAGAAACCCTGAAATGACCGAATGTCGACCGCATATGAGGCTTCCAGACTCGCTGCGGCGCCATAACCTGACTGGCGGCACCCTTCTGGGGCCTGGGCGTATCACGGTGCCACCTGTTTGTTGGACTGAGAAGGGCGGAAAGTCGCTCCTGTCGATTTCCCACCTTGGCACGGACATGTGTGGCCACCCAGGCATAGTTCACGGCGGGCTGCTTGCGACAATGCTTGATGAAGGACTGGCACGGTGCTGCTTCGGCGCTCTCCCACACAACGTGGGCGTTACCGCCAAGCTCGAGATCAACTACCGAAAGCCTGTACATGCAGGCCAGTATGTCGTACTTCGGGCTCGCACACTGCGTGTTGAGGGCCGCAAGGCTTGGGTCGAGGGGCACTTAGAAACACTCGCCGCCGAGGGGGAAGAGCCTGTCATTCTAGCACAGGCGTCCGCCCTCTTTGTCTCTCCGAGATTTGCTTCGGTATGTCGCCGCAGCTCCTAGTGCACTCTTACCTTTACTCACAATCGTCGCACAATGACTCGCTAACATCTCACGAAGGTCATGGCAAAGCTGAATGCAACATCTTGAAGTTGTTCGCATTGGACGCATTGGACATAATTACGCACTTTAGAGATCGGCTCGAATCACGGCCGAAGCCATCGTGATTTCAGGGCGTGGTGCCTGGTGATGTAGGTGACAAACATGTTAGAATTTGCGCCGGTTGACGCGGAGAAGGATGCTTTAACCCGCGTGGTTGCAACCTACATAGAAACCTTCCTAACGAAGTAGTAATCAATGATCGGCGCAACTGGTTGTTGCGAATCTGAACAGAGACATCTCATCTCCAACGTAGGTACCTACCTACGTGCTGAGCGTTTAAAGAGCGGTAAACTTCCGCAGTATCAGAAGCGGAAATTGATGCCTACCTAGGTATCTGGGCGGGTGCTCCAGTTGTATGGTTGTACGTGCTACCGAGCTCTGCATTACCTGTAACCTAGGTATAGCACATTATTGTGGCGCGCGGATGGGCTTGCCAAGCCATGGATGATCCACCTTCAGCCGATCTGACGCCATCGCTGGGCGACATTTTCCCCTCTCTCATCTTTTTTCTTTCTTTCCATGCCCTTCGACACGCGCCCCTCCGAAGTTATTGGTATTACCCGTTGCAATGAGAACTTGCACGTTCTAGGGCTGGAGCCGACTTACTCCACTTGAAGTGGCTGTATGTTACCTACATGGGCCTATGTGGATACGAGGGAAGTCTCAGTGGAACTTAGTTGTGGTAGCCAGTCGCGAGAGTCCCAGTCACAACAAGACGTACCTCCGTTGCCCTCGGCGGGTATAAAGCTCTCGCCCAGAGGCATTACTTGCTACATGCTCCCGGGCAGACGCAGTATCGAACTGGAGCGCACTTCTCATCGTCCCTGCCATTTTCCCATCCCTCATCCGTTCATTAACCAGTACTGTTTCTGTCTGTTGATCGCCCAAAGTCGGTTACGATGGCAACGTGAGTAATTGCGAACATGCTCGCACCATACCCCGCCCTTCTGAGGCTTTGCACCGGAACCCCGCAGTCGACTGGCTCTTCTCCCCGTCCGCACGTTTCCCTGCCAAAGTCCAGCGATGTCAGAGTCTGACATTTTGCCTTTTTCGCGGGACTTGCGCACTCATGATTCTAGACTCTTGGTGATTAATCCGTTGAATTGAACCAACAGCAACATCACATGGCACCCATCTCTGTCCCGCCACGAGCGCAACCAGCTGCGGGGCCAACGCGGCTTCACGATCTGGCTGACTGGACTTTCTGCCTCGGGTAAATCGACCGTAGCTACCGCTCTCGAGCAACACCTTCTTCACCTGGGACTCGCTGCGTATCGCCTTGACGGCGATAACGTCCGCTTTGGCCTCAACAAGGACTTGGGTTTCTCGGAGAAGGACCGGAACGAGAACATTCGTCGTATCGCAGAGGTAAGGGACTTTAACAAACCTCTCCCTACCCCCGGACCCTTCTCATGGGTGTATGCCTTTAAGCTTCATTCGTCTAACTTCGCATTGCTTCACAAATAGGTCGCCAAGCTGTTTGCCGATTCTGCCACCATCGCCATCACCTCCTTTATTTCCCCCTACCGCGCGGATCGTCAAGTCGCCCGCGAACTGCATACCCAGGCGAGCCAGACCGCTGATGATGCGATCCCGTTCATAGAAATTTTTGTTGATGTGCCCATCGAGGTTGCCGAACAGCGCGACCCGAAGGGACTCTACAAAAAGGCCAGAGCCGGGGAAATCAAGGACTTCACTGGCATCTCGGCCCCATACGAGGAACCAGAGAACCCCGAGATTCGCATCAGGACCGATAAGTCAAGCGTCGAGGAGTGTGTAGCCCAGATTGCCGACTGGCTTACCAAGGAGGGTCTGATTTCGACGGCAAAGACGGCCTAAGAATCGATAGAACCGCCAGCTGTTCTCTCTTCATCTAGCTTCCATGACTATAGAGGTTGTCAACTAGCTGTAACCGGAACTCCCTAGGAGTGTTTCGAACGCTTCCTGAACCCGCCCTTTGGGAATTTGATTGATACATGCGAAGTGAGAGGCAGGGGCACCTGGCAATGGGGTCGTGAATAGGCTAGGGGAAGTCAAATTCGTAGTACACGTATGCCGTGTACTCGTGGCCTTCGCCCCCCAGACCCGCCGCCGCCATCTCGGACGATAGCGCTGCGTCGTCTTTGGTGATCTTCCCACGCTTGTCTCTTCCAAATGCGTTGCCACCCAGGTATGAGTAGTTGGAATCGAGAGCTGTCTTGACCTTCTTAGCCACCTTCGAATTGGTCTGAGCGGGATTAGCATAAAAGTCGCAGGTTCATCTTGTGTAGGTGGCCACTTACCTTGACAAGAACGCTGACGTAGTCGAGCGGGAGTCCGTATCGCAGCACAGCCTCCACGAAGACTCGAAGAGCAAGGACATGGAGCCAAATCATGACGCTTTCGCTCCAACCTGTCCGTCCGATTCTTAGAGCCTCTCCCCAAGTCTTCTTTTCTTCGCGGGCCACACGATCAAGTTCACGCTGCTCCTCTTCCTTGCCACCTTCGATGTATTTGTACTGTCGCGGTGTCCATTTTTGCTCCCGGCATTTTTGTAGGAATTCGGCACTGTGTTTCTTGAATGAAGTAGCGGCATACAATGTGAACTCTTCATCTTCGGCAACTTGGGTGGCTGACCGCGGGACGACCATTGGTGCCAGTGTTTCGTAGCTTCTCAAGAAGTCCTTCTTCGCGTTGTTAGGCACGACTATCAGGTGCGTCTCAAGGTACTCTGAGTCTTGGATGAGTAAAGCAGGGTCAACGATCGGAGTGAGCGATTTGGTCGCAAGATTGCCACTGGTGAAAGCGTTAGCAGCGTCAACAGAAGGCTACTTTATATTGTGAGACTGAGAAAGTGGTTACGTACGTCTGCTTGCGTTGCAGTGTTGTAAAATTCGTCTTAACCGAATTATACTGGTTGAACTTGCTTTTGACATCGTTGTCGGTAGTGACGAGTTCCTACCGGCAATCGTCAGTTTTGCAACGGCAATCAGTTCATCGATGCCGCTCATACCTTTTGCAAAGTATCAACAAGTTCGCTCAGGCTCTTGTCCGCGCGGTATCGGACCTTGTTCCAGGAAAACGCGTTCACATATTGATCGGTTGGTTCTGATGTCCATTCGATATTAGCGAACCATTCAGAAGCGTCGGGTAATGAGGTCGAGGCATCTCCTACTATCGTTGACCATCTTCTGCTGAGCAATCTTGTCCTCGTCACCATCGAGAATGGACCTAAGAGAGTCCGCAACCTTGGCAACGACGGCCTGACAGGTGGAATCCAGCTTAGCCAGGTCATCGGCCTGTTGAACCAAGGCATCCAAAGTACCGATCTTGAAATCGGGGATATTGAAGGGACGGACGTTGCCATTCTCGGGAGGAATGGTGGAACTCAGCGATGCGAGCGCATCTTCTTTGTCGCTGGAGTCAAAGATTCCGAGAGGGAGAGAGATGAGAGCATATTTGGTAGACATGTTGCTGGGGGCCAGCTGTCCAGCGCGGTGTGCTAGCGCTTTGGAGTAGGCAGTGGGCTGTTACAGTGACGATGACGGCAGGGGATGGTGTGAGAGGAAGTAGTGTAAGAGAGGGTGGTCTGGCAAGGAAGCTTAGGTAAGGAGGGCCGGGGGCCAGGAGCCGTTTGCACTATTACCTACTAATGCTATAGGTTGCCGCGATACTCCGTACAAATAAACAAAGGCACTGAGATTGACCACAGTTGCAATCGCACTGCTCTTGTCAGACCAGATAGCCGAGAGAAACTCGGATAGGTAGGTAGAGAATAACAGAAATGATACGGCAAGTGGATTATCAACAGGAATGTAGTGATGTTGCAGGATATTCACAGTTAGGTAGCTGGGTAGGTACTAAAAGGAACGAACCAAGCTACTATGTACATGGCCCTACTAGGTAGGCGGAGGCGGGCGGGGCACTCCAGGTCGTAGCTCAACGTGAAGTGTGATACTATAAGCTCAGGTAGGCAAGGATTTGGCGTGGGCCATTGTACATAGCTCTAGGTTGTTACTTCCCGTCACTTGAGGCACCATATCCACGGGTAGTTCATTGCTCACCTCTGACACCCCACTCGCTTTCCACCCTCGTGATCACTGCTTGTTTGATATTGTTATCTTCGCCTCTAAAACCGGCCCGCCTTGCCTGCGTGATCCGTGTAACTACCCCAGACCGTCGCTGTCACCACCGTCGCCATTCCCCACCATCGCCTGTCTCTCAGCTACTACAACGCCAAGACAGTACGGCTTTAAGCAAGGGCGATTGCGACAACTGAAGCTCTCCGACGAACCGCTCTTTGGTTCACTTCGTCCAACGGTCCTTTCAACTGTGCCCTTCGTGATGCTCGGACTTTGGTCTGTCAGCCCGCACGCTCCCACCCTCCGCAGCGACGCAGCAAACTGTTCAAAAACAGCGATTTCGCCCGACACTGAGGCGGCCACGGTCTCGGCCTCGGCCTCTTGTCACCGAGGAATGAAGCTCTATCTCTGACTCGGCATATTCTTGCAATGGCTACAACTGGAGGTTTGAACGCCCCGTACACTTGTCTGCGCTCCGTATTGAGACTGACCGTATCCTTGCCAGCATCGCTCCAGCCTCTGAAACCGGCGCCACCTGTTTCCCATATCACTACCAGGAAACCTGACAGCTCTACATCGCACACTCCCCTGCCAGCCTCTGCGAACCATAGAGGTCCGTCAACCGTACCTGTCTGCCCTCTGTCGCTGCTCTGCTCGGCATGACTTGTCTAGTGCGGATGACTGTCTAACCCGCTGCTAACATGAAATTTCGCAGCTGAACCTCATGGCTTCGGAATACTGCAACATACAGGACGCCCCGTCCATGATGATATCCCAGATCTATACAGAGACGGGAGAGTCCGAAACCCTGTACCCAGCAAGTTGAAGGGCAAGACGGACGAGAGGAACGGGAACTTTGGCGTCATGCATATCGATCTCCCCACTACGAACGAGACCCATGAGCGAGATGCTGCAGCAAAGAGGACGAGCGAGGGGACCCAGTTGGCAGCGAAACTGGCTCAGACGGATCATTACGTGCCCATCAAGCGAAGCAAGTTTGTTTATCGACCAGACCATCAAGCCACCCTCAGCTCCCCACAACCCATGAGATCCCGTCACAGAACCACGCCTCTCACAGCTACCGAGACTAAAGCCGAACAAGCCCGACTGTTGACACTTCTAAAGGGTCTGCACCCCGTGTTGGTAGTGGATCAACTGTGCAAGGCCCTCGCCTTTTTTGGTGGTATTCCAGGCGCGCAAGGTTCAAATGAAGCATCTTTTCCCCTCAGTGCCGAGGCCAACGGTGCCGGTTCTCTGTTTGTTGGTTGGCTAGCAGAAATATTTCCTGCTCTTGGCCAAGGCTGCCCAGGTCTGAATACACAGCAGCCAACGATGAAACGCCTGCGTGGGCGCCCACGAGGGAGCAAGAACGCCAAGAACAAAGACAAGGCCCTGAGGAAACGACTGGCCCTCGTTAGCAGACCCCCGCAGGTCCCAGAGGGTAGCTCCGCAGCTGGACTATCAGAGGAGACAACAGCAGATGATAGTTGGGTAGACGTCGACGAGGCTATTGTCGAAGTGGAGGAAGAAGCCGGAGGCGGTCGCCAGGTCGAGGACACATCGACCGATACTGCAAACCCCTCTGCTGACACTCGCCCAACTGCATACCCGAGCGCTGTCGATGGGCTTTCCGGCAATAGTGGCGTTGAAGGCTCTAGTCTCGCGCCTATACCTAGGCGGCGCGGAAGACCGAAAGGATCAAAAAACCGACCCAAGGATGCGACAACGAAGGTGAATATCGCTCGCTCGGATGCGACGTCGGAGAATGTCGAATCTCGGGATGTCGTTGTCAAGAAGCGGAAACCAGGCCCGGGTCGCCCCAAGGGATCCAAGAACCGCCCGAAGGAACCAGTCGTCGATGCGCAGCCGAATGCTTCGCCTCTGCAACCCGTGCAAGCCGCAGATAATCACAACAATGTACCGATATCTGGTGTTTCTCAGGCTGGTGTGCATCATTCGTCGAGTATGGTGTTGGGACAACCCGCTTCTACTAAGCCCTCGCAGACTTCACCTCATCAACCCGCAGTGTTGCCACCCACGACGTTAAATGCGAGTCCACAGCCTTTGATCCGGTCTTGTGCAGTCGAACCCAGTGTTGTCGGATTGTCCAAAGGGGTTAAGCGGAAACGAAAGGCTCCGAACCATAATCCCAAGACGGTGAAAGCTACCGAGATACCATCAACAACTGCGCAGATTCTAGTGCATGGTACAGCTGATGTGGCACTGACTCTCAGCTCTCGGGAGTATGCCTCGTCTCATGCGACCGATGCTCCTTCCACTGAGAACGGCATGGTACGGCCGCCCCCGGCCAAAAAAAAGAGACTCCCTAGATCACTGCCCCGGCATCATCAACGTCCCAGTCCAAACAGCAAACGCTATCAAGCGGTTGATAGTGACCAGGCTGCCCAAGTATCGGATGGCGTGCTGATGCCACAGTCAGGGTCATCAATTGACGACTACGATCCCTCGACTGGCAATGCGGACTCTTCAGCTAGTATGCCAAGGACTGTCGACCAGATCAATATGTTGGTGAATCACGCGTCGTCTCAACCGAACATGAACGCACAAGGAACCGTGCCTGACCTACGGACCAGTTACATCCAAACTCGTGGCTCGTCCGGGGGCTCTTCTTCACAAACGGGCAATAGTAAACAGTTGCCGGTTGGTCCCTATTCCATGATCCATGCGGGTGGGCCATCGCAGGGCATGTATAGTCATGCCCGCTCTGCCCGCGGCCAATACGGCCAGATGTCACATCACCAAGAACGGCATCAGCAACATCAACAGCAGCAGGAGTTGCGACAGCAAGCCAGTCCATATAACCGTCCCAAATCTCACCAGCAACACGTAAGCACGGGATTTAGACAAGCTTCCTCGATAGCCAGACAAGATCGAGACTCGTTCGATGGATCGACCATTGAAGGGGGCTTTCATGGTCTCACTACAGTGCCACATCAACCGGCTTACAGGCCCCATGTCGCAACCATCGAAAGTTCGCGGGACAGCCCCTACCACAACTCTGTCAGCCGCACATCGCCGTCGTCGAGCTTTCATGCCCGTCAAGTGCAGCATCTCCCTGACCAGAGCACGTCTTTCCACGAATATTCGGACCAATCATTTATGGACATGACAAACCTCGATTCTTCTCAGCAAACTGGCCTAGCAGCTGTAGGCCAGTCTGCGTACAATCTTGGTGATGTCACCTTGCACCGGTCAGCGTCATCCGTTAGCTCCACCTATAATCCGGCAACCGGGTTGAGCCATTCTCCCTGTGAGGATGACATCTCTGAATCTACACTTAGAGAGCGCATGTACAACACCTTGAGACGCCAGTGAAGCCTCTCTGCTCGAACTTGTCTCTCAAGTATGTTGCCAAACTCTGTCTTATTTCAACATACAAAAGTCACCGGGTGGTGACGATGAGACACAGACACAGGCTTCCAAAGGGGTTCTTGCTTTCTGCCTTTGTCGAAATTGAATCAAACCCCGAAGCTAATTTTTCTCCTTTTCGTTAAACAAAAAACACGTGCCACGAGGTGATGGGTTGTATTTCCTCGACAAGTAACTTGCGTTAGCCTGCATGCGCCGGAGAAGAACTCAAGTGGGATTCAAAGGTTTCAAACGCAAGAAACTGTTTGCAGGCAGGTAACAGAGTCCGAGTTCGACACAAGGAACGTAGTTCTTCAAAATGCGATGCCTACATCCATACGGATAGTTACATATCTCTTCATGCTAGACCGCGACAAGGAAAGAGAATGCAATACAAAAAACAGAAGGAAAGAAGTTGGCAAGGCCTCGGCCCACCGTGATATCCAATGACCAATTGCCGCAGGCCAACCTGAACGCCAGTAAATGCTCAAAGTGCCGTATCGTCCTCAAACGCCGTCAATGGGATCTTCCTCTATAGCTTCTAGAGGCGGGCGCACTGATTCAGGGGTGCTTCGCCCATACCACCACTCATCCTCCTCTTCCATACCGTCATCGCGGATGAGTTCTAGCATGACCTGTGCGTTACGCTTGATATCCTGTGTCCGCTCGACAATACCCCTTTCGAGAACCAGTGCCTCTGCCGTCGTCATCCAAATTTGTTGCAAGCTCGGTAAGTCTGACAAAATTTGGCGAACATGCTCACGTCCAAGGGGACCCATCGGCATGCCCGCTGACAAGCTGGTGTTGAATACCAGGTTCGTATCAGATGCGTCGACAGAGTCTTCTAGAGATGTGCGAGATGCGCGGCGTGGCGAAGCTACATCTTGCGCTGTCGACTTGGGAGCGTCTTTGATCGACAACGACGACTTTTTGCGACCCAACCCCATGATGCCTCGGCGCGTTTTGGGAGCAGGTGACTCGATGGGATCCTTAGCAATCGAGTTGTACCAATTGTCGACCTCCCCCCTCCTGCTGTTGTATCCTTTGATTTCCCACAGTCTTTCGACCTGACGCAGGCCCCCGATGCACAAAATAGCAGCATGGACTTCGTCGGGGGGTTTCTCTTTCAAATAGCCCCTCAGGGACCGTTCCACCCGGCCAGCATACGACGGCGGACGCAGCCGACGGCAGAAGGATGATATGACCAGAGGGAAAACCTGGTGCACCCGTAGTAACGTCTGATCGTCGTACATGGCCATTACTTGCACCTCGATCGGGTTCAATGTATATGGCTCTTGCAGCAGGCCATGCCCGTTGTGCTCAATGATATGCTGAAGGTGCAGTTTCCTATAGGTTTCAAAAAAATGGAAAACGGTGAACAACAGTGGTATCAGTCGGCGCCGCATACGCTCCCGTTGAGGAGCGAATTCTTGACGCTGGGCCGTAGTCGTCCGAAGAAATATTTCCTTGGTGATCCATTCGCACATGAGAAATGACAACTTAGCGGCCACATGCAAGCGATGCCATAGTCCGCATAAATGATGAAAATTAGCCGTCGTTGGATCCTTGGATGGATAAAGACGTAAGGCATAGGCAGGGATATGGCGATCGAGGTGGTGGCGAACGATGGGCGCTTCGTTCATAGTGACCAGTGCGTGCCATGCCTTCGAAACTCGGCGCAGGTTCAGTACGTCGGTCAGCGGTAACGAAGAAATTATTTGAATCTGTAATTCGGTGGGCAGCGCAAGGAATAATTGATCGAACGGCAGGCTAAAAACACATCAGTCAATGGTTCCAGTATTGCGCTCAACCACGCCGGGGAAGAGATTTGACTAACGCCTTTGACTTCGAAGACCCTCCGGCCTGCTCATGCAGCGGACTACTATGGGACGAGGAGGACTTGGAATGAAGGAGCGAGACTTTGGACCTTAATCCGCGCAGACGGCTTTTCTCATTGCGTTTTTGATCGGACGGTCGGGCAGTTTCGGCATCGATCTCGTCGGCTTTTGAGGCACGGAGCGGGAGGATAAAGGTCGATGATGGCTGTGAGTGTATCCCCGCGGGGGAGTCCAGCGAGTGGACATGTAAGTTGGCATCGCGGTGCTGCTGTTGTATTTGGGACTCGTGGCTCGGTGGGGAGTCGCTGAGCTGACTGAGTTTGTTGAAATAGCGCTCAGAGGCGAACTCGGTGAGGTGAGGTGGATCCATATTCCTACTATCGCGCTGGACGATAACGCAGCCAGAATGACGGAGAAGCAAGGCTTCAAAGGTCGATCATAAGGTCGCGTGGTGAATCTCGCCTCTATTCGCAAAGGTTGAGGCGACGCGAATAGATGAGGATGTCGACGATGCCGAGCATTCGCGACTCAAACATGGCTAGACATCGGAAAGTGGCAGGCGTAACTATCGGGCGTGGAGCGATGGGAGGCGAGGAATGGTCTCCCGAGAAACAAATTGACCGGCCGTGGACGATAGCAGACTGGCAGAGTGTATTGTACTTCGGCGGAGATGGCGTGGTATTCGTGATTAATATGAGGGCGCGAAAAAGGGGAAAGGGGGGGAGGGAAACCCCGTTCAAAGAATGTAGAGATGGAGTGAAGTCGAATAGCCGGACAGAGGCGGAAGAGGGCGGTGGGCGGGAATCGGGAAGTGTTTGGCCGCGTTTTTCTGAAGTTGGTTGGGATCGGGACGTTGCGAGAGGAAGGGAGGAATGGATGGGAGAGGGCGAGAAGGCAAACCAGCACGCCGACTCCAACCAGAGAGGTGTGTGAGGGTGAGTGGTGTGTGCACCTGCCTACCTACCTACGCAGTTGGTACCTTGGTATGCTGGGAGTAGTTCTGTCGGGCCTAAGATAGGTACCTACCTAACTAACGTACGTGAGCTTCTACAGCCTACAGGTGATCGGTCGGTCTTTTTGGTGAGTGGGTTCCTTGCCCAAGTCATGGATGATGGAACCGATTGAACGACACAGGCTAGATTACCTATTACCTTAGCTGCTTAGGCACTTCAGATTGAGGTGCCTTTTACGAGACACCAAAGAAGCAAGCAACTTTGCGCCCAGTGTACCAAAGGTAACAGCTGCCAGCGAGGGGATCGGCCGTTCGCTGAATCTGGGCGGCCCGGCGGTATGTGCGGCGAATTAGTGGAGAGGCCCAAGTGAGAAAGTGCATCTGCCCATCCAGAGGAATGAGGGGAGTGATATCTACACAGTGCTTCAAACACGGTTCTTGGGAAGGTATGTCCTTATTTCGGTAGTAGCTAGGGGCTCACTAGGTATCCATACGTGGCTATCCGATGCTCACTGCGTATCTACTGTAAGGTGACTGTAAAGCCACTGTAGGGTACTAACATAGTACTCACTGGGGGTATGGCACAGTAGAGAAACGGAGCGAGCGAGGAAAGAGGGGCCGAGGGTTGCACCGTGGATGTGTCCGGACGGAGCATTTTCACCCCACATTATCGCGGTGGTAATACTTTGGCCATTCTCTCGGTCGGTATCCGGGAGACTCACACAGATACTATTATACCTAGGTAGCAAGGAATCGTTGACGTTGTACTAGGTAGTATAGTTGCAATTGCAGCCACGGTCACGTCCACGCATCTCAAGGTCATCAACCACATGCGTTCGCCGGCAGCTCCATTGTTCACTAGGTCAAAGTTCGGAGTGGTTGAGAGGGTGGCATGGCAGGCCGCCGCTGTCGGACTTGCAACGTTGCCAATTACATCCAGCGTTTCTGCGGCGGCCTTAATGAGGTCGGGTGAGACCAAGACCAGGCTGCGCTGACTGGCATAGGGACCCGGTATCATCAGTAGTTAGTGTATCAAAATACCGAGGCGTGTGGTGCCTTGGGTAGTGTATCTTGTTGATCGCCCTTTGGCATCACACATCTGTCCACTCCCCCGCATGTGGATGGATATGGACATGAATTATAATTCAGCGAGTCTGGTTGTCTGGGCCCCCCTCTGTTCGGCCAATTCGGCTTCTCCGGTAGCGTAACCGGGGAAGAGAACGCGTAGAGATATGTTCCCCGATGCCACAATGACGGCTCACAAAATGGCAAATTCTCCCTTTTTCTCTTCCTCACTACTGATGACGGCGACTCGACAAGTTTGCTGTGCTGTTGTGCTTCGGGTAGGAAGGTATTGAAGTAGTGTTCTAGAAATGAAGTTTGGTGTTAGGCGCAGTAGGTTTGACCGAATTGGCCGAAGTTGAGGCGATGAAACCGTCTCGGACAGTACAACTGAACAATCAGAGAGGATCTCATTAGCGGAAACATGGACGCTTGGGCTGGGGGACGGAGGGCACTAGCCGCCATGCCCCACCTTTGGGTGAGTAGGGCATCCATGGGTGCGGTGTTTCCATTGATACCTATGTACACGTTGGTCTAGTCACCTAACTCCCAAAAGCTATGGGAGCAGGAACTTCTACAAGGTACCTTCCTATCGAATGGTTCTAAGTTGGTGAACGCTCTTCGGGCCTACTGCGGTCCCATTCTCGCCTCCTCCTTCCCACCCACTCAGCTTGTGTTGTTTTCCAGCCGTTCGTTGATAATACTAGTGCGGGACTGCAGCGTGTTGCCCCCGAGGCACTATGAGTTGTGTTGAGATAATTGCGGCCTCGAGGTACCGGTACCTTAACTTGCCTGATTACCTACTTCGTTTCATGGACCGTATCTGCGGTTGAACTCGTCCACGACCATTTGGGCGCAATCAGCCGAGAAGGGATTTGTCCAGCCTTGGTGTTGTTGGACGGTCGGACCTGGTTTTTGTTGTGCCCCGTGACCGACGGGCTCTACTATGTAGAGTCCAGTCACCAGTGTACTTTTGATTTGTGGCCCGCCGCCCAACTTCTCCAGTCGAACTCCACATTACTCCGCGTGGTCTCCGCCCCGCCGTACCTTGCTAGTTTCTAGTAGTAGTAATAGTAGTAGTAATAATACTGATGTGACTTACCTAGGTAGACCGTAGGCTGTGTGGCCATCGCAAGTCATAGTTGTTCGCTCTGCTATCCAGTATTACGTAGTGTACGTAATCTATACACTAGTGTAGACCTTTACAAAATACCCGCTGGCTGCTGCCGTAAGTAATCTGGCTAGTCGTGTTCCTAGCCTCTAGGTGGTACATGCTGCGACGCATCTGCCCAGGAACGCCGTAGAGGCCGGTTTGTCAACTGCTCTTCCTTGCCTTGCTTCAACTGGCTTGCACTTTGTCCTGTCCTGGCCTGGTACCGATGCAGCGCTGACTCCACCGAGAAGCAGTTGGATACCGAACTGGACAACTTTGAACTACCTGATGATACCTAGGCACCTAGCGACCTATCTACTAGGCACCACGACACCATACTACGTACTCGTATGGAATAGTAAGCAGCGTGTATGCCCAGCGTGGAATATGCAGAGGTGATCGATTCCCTGCCCGCCTCGTGTCTCCCGCATCCTACCTCCCGCTTGCCTGACCATCGCAGGACCTTTTCTTGTCTGAGCGTCCCAGAGCCATCTTTGTTTCCTTTCCCAGTCCCGCGTCAAGTCGTACCGCCGGGAGCGACGCGCGCAGAGCACCTCCAGGCTCACTGGCCGACGTATTCCGACACCATCCCTCATTTTCCCGGATCCGAAATCAACCCACTTCCTGTAGCCAGCCGTGCTCTCGGTGACGGTGCCATCTAAGCTGGTGCAGAGTCTACCCCGCCACCGGCTCGACTTCCGACCTTTTGCGCGGCACACCTCTTGCTGCAACTGGAAGACTCATTTTGAATACGTCGTCAGACTGCTATGCCGGTGTAGCTCTCTCTCTTCAGGAGCTTCTCTATCCTATCTGCCTTCTGCCTTCTGGCCCCCGGTACTGGCTAACACCACCACGCCCCATGAGTTGCCGCCCCGCATCCAGTGCCCCCACACCCCTCGAGTCTGTTTTACACTATTAAGACGTGGGCTCTCACAAACACACCGACGAGTCCACTCCTCCGCTAGCAGGAAGGCAGACATGGATACGCCGGATATGACCCAGTCCCTCCCGCCGCCTTCTGATGCGGCTGGCGCTTCTCTACCTGCTCTGGCTCGCTTCGAGTTCGAGGCAGGTAAAGGCAATGAAGGCACCAAGATTCTCATGGTTGAGTGGTTCGCCTTAGCTTCAGAGGCTGACTTGCCGTCTCCTGCAAGGTCCAGAATCTGGCAGGTGTCGTGGGAAGGCAAGACGAACCATCTGCTTGTCGATGACACGGACACCGGGGTGAACAAGCGCGTCTATTTTCTGCTACCACCAGGCGCCCCTATCCCGCCAGTTATTACCATTTCTTATCCTGGAGGGGCAGCTCTTGCCGTTAAGCCTCTACCTGCCATCTTCCCGCCCAGTCTGGGGGCCGCGAGTTCAGATGCCGGGTCAAGAGGAGTTCTTCATACTATTTGGGCGAAAAAAAGGCTCTCCGAGCTACAGGATGAGATTGACATGGAGATCAAAACCAACTCTGAGAGCGTCGGCGTGGAGATGGCCCTCCAGGAACGCCAATGGATTGCTGAACACTTTGGTCTTACCCCGAGGCCGGGACTTAGTGCGAACATCAACACAACTACGGCTCAAGCGTTGCCAAAGCCCATCTCACTTAGCTCCCCTGGTGGTGGGAAACTCGGGGAAAAGCTCAAGGGACTGAAACTGGCAACGTCTGCAACAGATCTGACTGCTGGTTCGACTAGTAAGACATCTGACAAACCTCTCTTAAGTCGCATCGATGACATAAAACTGAGACGTAGATTAAGCAGGCTCGGATTCGGCCTTTCAAACTATGTCGCTCTCGCCTGTTGCCGGCGACATGGCCGTTTCCTCATTTCCGAGTTTTGCTGGACAAGTCCGTGCCAGACCGAACCCTCCGGGTTCGACCTCTTTGGACGCTGTGCTAAATGCCAACAACATTCCTACGAGGCCAAGCGACCACGGCCGGGAAGAGGAACTCTTTGCGCTCCCGATGAGCCCTCGCAGCCCAGATATGAAACGCAGCCCGTTCAGTCTAAGCTAGCATCGGTAAAGGTTTCGCGTATCGTGCCTTCGTTATTTCAGGTACCACTACGAGCGCAAAGATTCATTCAGATTATATATGGCAAGGCCGGCCGTACAAGGGGGTAGTTTGATTGACCACGAGCAGCATCATCGCGGCAAAGTGGTGTAGTTGGTGTAGTTGGTGAAGAGAGAGAACCCTCAAAAGGCCTAATTGAGTTTACACACACCTGCATGGCTACATTGCAAGCCTGGCACTGATGAGGAATGCTTCCGATCGTTTCCACCCCGTCACTATACGAAGACGAACAACCTCGCAACTTTCATTGTGAGCGATTCCGGAGCCCTGGCTAATAAAGAACCCTTTCCTTCCCCATACATTTCGGGAGGCAAGTCACACACTTGCTAACCCTCATCTCCAACCACCAACACGGCCCTCATCCCAGCGGTCCTTTCTCTCTTGCCGAAGATAATACACTACTTTGGCATCTCTGTGCCTCTTGATCCATTCTAGGGTTTCCCTCTCAGAGGCTAGTGTGCCGTTGCCTTCGCCGTCGACAAAACTCTCTTCCAGGATATGACATACAGAAGCTTGTTCCTGTACCCCCTGCCCAAGCCTCTGGTACAGAGATGCGGGTGAAAATGGAGCCAGCGCGTGATCCATATCGGACTGTTTCTGGCGCCATTGTCGCTCGAGCGCGTGCGTTGAGAGCAGTTGGGCCTGTGTGGTCGACCGCTGATGGGCTAGTCTTGACTCGAGCTCGACGAGACGTGAAGCGAGATCTAGATTTTCGGACAGGGCTGTCTTTAGGGCTTGGTGAGACGCTGACAGTGATGGGTGAATTGTGCTCGGGGCATGGGTTAGTGCGTTGAGCATATCGGGGTTTGTCGCAATGTCGGCGAGATCCTGCTTCCTGCGGTCCGGGTCCGTATCAGCGATGAAGAATCCCCGAGAAGGAAGGAGAGCTTTTTGATGTCTCTTAGCCCTTACGATTTGTCTTGCAGGATCTTCGGAAGCCATTGATCACCTGGGTCGGGTATAGGCTCGGGTTGTGCAAATTCGAGGCCGGCTGGGGTCCGTCCACGTCCTCCAGTGGCAGTGTTCACGTCTGGCCCTCCTCCTCCAGGGAGGGGGGAACTGGATGTAATCGGTGTGCCGATGCGACTCGTTTCGTGGCTGCTGGGCTTTGGTGGGAGTGAAGGCGGCGGGGGAGCGTCCATTGTGAGTATATGGGCTACACGTGGTGGTTGATGTTACTGGGTATGACATGAAGGAGCTCCAGAGTGACATGCCAACGAAGACAAATAAAAGAAGGGTTAGGTAAGCACATGCGGAACCTTTCCAACTGGATTGGCACCTGCCGCGTCCTACAGAATACACAATAGCACCACAAGGTATAATAAAAACTAAAAGATAGATTAAAAGTAGATAAACTTTCGTATAATACTAAGTATAAGTTCTAACTAAATAGTGTTTTTAGTAATAAGATTAATAGTTAAGTTATATAAAGTAAAATCTTATTAAAAACTCTTTTTTTTTTAAAAAAAATAGTACTTTTATACTTTAATAGTAAAAACACTATTAATACTACATAAAGTATACAGTTAGGATATAGTTGATTGTATGTCAAGTGTGTATAGTACCTATTGTATTGCATCTCTCCGAGACTTGGACTGCTGAGATACGTTCGCTTCACTTCTCCTTGCCCTGCAACTGATTCTATTAAGCCCCTTCAGGGTTTAACCGACCACAACTCCCGCGACCAGCCCATCTCCCGCAGCTTTTTACTGCTGGAATTGGCAGCCTTCTTCTCGCCAGATGCGATAGCCAGGGCTTTACTACAAGCAGCAAACGCCTCTACCAATTCCTTCATTCTGTTAGCCTTGATAAAAGAGGCCGCGATGTCCGAATCCTTCTCAGCAATGGTAGCCGCCAACTCCATACACTCCAGGAAATTGTCCCTCGTTAGAGTAGTGCCGGCGAAGTGCAAGGTGCTGATATACGCCAGTAGGGTCTCGGGGAGATACACGGCTCGCAAGACCTCCAGCTCCGGATCGTCTAGCACTCCTGGGTGAGCGTCGTCTATTATAAGAGGAACTCGGGATGACGCACCTTGACCCAATAGCCAACTCTTGAGTAGCGGGCGAACATGGTCTTTTGCTGCTTTCACTTCGTTGCCAACCTTGGTCCAGAAGTCCCTCTTCACTGACGAATCCCTAAAGGGGGTCAGTATCGAAATGCGTTAGCACAACAAAGGGAAGATACGCACTCTCTAGAAAGCTCTGCTAAAGACGCAACAGTCTCCATCGTGTCCAAAACCTTGACAAGACTCTCAAGGTCGCGCACCGTCCGAGCTTCCGATGCAAGTTGACTAGGTGAGATTTGCGCTACATCCAGTGGCTCGATTTGGCTAGCCCAGAAGTCTGTGTCTTCATTCCATAAGTCATTATCTTCTTGGTCGGAGAAATCAGTTCGTTGCCGCATGATGGCACGGAATGACACGCGATTCGCAAAGCTCCTGGCGGCGTTCAGGTGCATATGTTCTGATACGTGTTAGAGAGTGATCGACGCTCGCATGGCCCTAATGACGACAACTTACTGAGGAAATATTTGTAAACCGCGATGCTGACCGAGAAGACGCTGGGCCAAGCCTCGTCGACGAGAAGAAGCCACTCCACCGACCGGATTAAACGATCGTCGGCAGGATCAATGAACTCCGGGTCTTCCCCGAAGAAGTCTGTCTTGATAGTACGGCCGTACTTCAATGACGCTGGCGCATTTTCCATGATCTGGAACTGCCCCCTGGCAGGGTAACCGTCTTCTGCATCGACTTCCAGACGCTTGAAAATGAACTGGGGCTGCATTTTGACGAACTGGAGTACGTCAAGCCCCGCCTTGCGAATGAGACTGAGTTGAACAAGACGAGCCTCATGATCTGTGATAGGCAGGATATTGGTGCTGAGAACCTGAAAGGCCCTGGGACCGACAAGTCTGGAGCAGTAGAGAGGTATCAGCTCGTCCAAGCCTGCCAGACGAAGCATGCTGATGTAAGCCGTGATGACGTTTTCTTGAAGTTGGCGACGGTCTAAGTCGTTGCTCAATGTCGCTGAGCCTGACCTGATCCCGAGGCTGTCAAGAATGGAAAATATGATGAGAGTGTGTACAGCAAGCCGCAAACGATCGGGGCTGTTCATGTCGGCAAACTTCCCAT
This sequence comes from Colletotrichum brevisporum, assembly GCA_030770045.1. Lineage (NCBI taxonomy): Eukaryota > Fungi > Ascomycota > Sordariomycetes > Glomerellales > Glomerellaceae > Colletotrichum > Colletotrichum brevisporum. Next base: position 3,303,914 of record JAUGSI010000006.1, on the reverse strand, counting down.
GAGCCACGCTGACATTGCGGCAGTTATCGTCGGGCAGTAGGGCAGATGGTTTCTTGGTATTGGCCTTTTGGGTGATGGCTACACCCTGCTCGTAAAAGTGTCGCTCGAGATCCCCGGATATGATGGCTGCTTGAAGCGCTTTGTTGGGATCGAGTGCCTCTTCACTGGTACGTGGATTGGTTTCCAATGACTTGATCAATCGTTGTTCCAAAGTGACAGGGTCGCCGTGGAACTGAACAGCGTCAAACGTCGCGAATAACGAGCGAAGAGAAGCTGACACCTCGGGCTCGCACCGTTCCAAAACAAAAGCATCGAACTGAGTGCGGACGAGGGCGTTATAGTGCATGAACATGAAGTCGTCCCAAGTTTTGCACACCTTCTGAACGCTGGGGATGTCTCCCGAGAGTACACCGTAAACAGCTCTCTCAATGTCGTCCGAGCCGCCCTGACGAGCAAGGGCAAAACACGTTCGTCTCCAGAGAGCGAGAGCAGACGGGTCATTAACCAAACTTGCCTCGCCGTGCTCCGTAGCCAAAGGCAGCGCAGACATTGACACAGCCCGCCAGACCTCTGTTCTCTCCAAACACCACTGCCTCATTTCCGCTAGGCTGCGGCCCCTGCGGAGGAGCTGGAAACAACCAACCCATATAGCTCGCTCGAAGTATTCATCTTGCGGCTCTAGCTTTCGTCCCTGCCTCGTAACAGCATCTGGATCCAGCTCACCGACGAGAGGGGCATTGTCTGAATTGACAAGCGAGCGAGCGACTTCGGGGAATTGAACGTCAAGCGGGCGAACGGAGCCGATGACGCTTTTCTGTAGCTTGATGGCAGACCTTGTGTGTATCCATCCATGCGCAATGATATCGCCCCTGTCGGCATTCTGCTGCAGCTCCCGTACCAGGTCATCAATATCAGGACCGGCTCTCGCTCCCTGCTGCAGCCATTCCAAAACGGCTTTCCTCTTAATGACCAGTGGATCTGCATCTAGAAAGGCGCGCCAGAGATCCTCTTCCTGTCTGCCGTTCGTTCTCGAAATCTCCGGAGCCTGACAGCGCGTCGGGTTCTGCGAAGGGTAGCTCAATGGCAATAGGCGACGGAGAAGATCCCAGGTTTGTCTTTCTTGCTCCCAAGCTTTGATTTCTTCCAAGCTCTGCGCTTCGCAACCCTCGTCGTCGTCGAGATCCATCTCGGTGTCGCCAACTGAGCCCTGCCGAGCCTGAATGCGCAGGTTTGCTAGTCTCTCGCACGCGTAGTCGCAGTACGCATTCACCAGCTCCAAAACCCTCGTGCGCTTGTCTTCGACGGTGCCATGAGGCGACAGACAGTCGTCGAGGGCGTTGGCGAACGCCTCGATCTCGGGGCCGATCTGTATATCCATTATGGGCGGCAGTAACGACTGATCGTGTTGATTTGAAGGAGTCTCAAGATTAACTGTTCTCCAGCTCGTTCAGTTTAGACGGAGAATTCAACCCGTCGCTCGTGGGTCAGGCTGCGCATTGGTAACATTCAGGATGAAGTGAGACCCAGACTCTAGAGTAGAGTGTCAGCTGAGGTTCAGAATGCCGGCTGTGGGCGTGCCTGCTCAAATTGGGGGCAAGGAAGCAGCGAACCTGGAGAAAAAAGAGGTGCCGGTGAGTCTGCGGCAGGCCCAGAAAATTTAGAAAACAGCCCGCCTCGGTCGACTTGATGCAAGACACCCGCGATGGCGATACGCGCTTAGGGAGAAGTTTCTACCTCCAGCGCGCGTGAAAGCCACAGAAACCAGCGTGAATTCAAAGAAAATAGGTCACAAGGCGTTAGAGGTCTTGATGTTATCGCCAGCCTGGATATGAACACAGGTACCTCAAGGCGCGGATTGCCTAAACAACAGTCAGAAGCCTCTTGGAGCGTGCTGGGGTTAGCGATCGGGTGCATGAATCCATTAGTGATCTGTGCACCCTGATATCACCAAGGATTGAACGTCCAGATAGACGCTCAGGATTGGCAGGCGGTCAGAAGAAGGCACAGTGTTCTCCTCCTGATGCTTGGGCACTTAGTCAGTAGTTCGTACTGTACTGACCCACCCTCACCAACCTTTTTCTTGGACTCGACACTGCGAAAATTTCATCCTTCTTTTCTCTTCTTCTCATCAATGTCAAGGCTTTCATATTAGAGTCTCGGAATAGGACATTCAATGCCTGTTCAGGTCCCACGGGGCCTCTTGCGTGCTAATGAATGCCTAGAATGATTTGCCCTCTTCTAGAAATATTGCCAGAAGTACTACGTTCGGGTTGATGCTGTATACAGAAGAGTGGCACATATTCGCTTGATTCCGTCCGGCTTTTTTGCCTTCCCTCACATACTTGAGCTATGCGGGCGCATAGCGTACAGTACTCATTCAACCGGACTCCTTCGGTTGCGTTGAACGCCGCGCACTCTGCAGCTTCAACTTCAAGAGATTGGGTTTGGGACAGCTAGCGGACGTAGCGTCAGCGCCGCTAGACCTATAAAATGCCTCGCAGCATTCGTATAGTGCCATGATGACAGGCTGGCACTTGTCTTCATTGTAACCATTCCTGGTCAGACAATCTGCCGCCAAACGAAGTGATTAGTTAGTGGTGCTCAGACCGAGAGAAATGCCCCTCCGCTCCCCAAGGCTCAGGTCGACATGGGACTTCAACACTGACCCTGGATAGCACACTGTAGCAGAAGATATCAGCGCTGAACCACTGCATGAAATGACGGACAAGCAATGGTGCCTGGCTCATAGGCTGCCACTTACCGCGCGAGGATGGCAAGGGGGTTTTGATCTCAAATCTTCATTTAGACCCTGATTAGGATGGCTCGATTAGCGAGAAAGCGTGATATTTGTGAGAGAGGCATGCCAACCATGGTACTTGCCAGGCTGCACTGTCAGGCCGGTTGCTTATCTGGGGCTGCCAGCTGTTTGGGTACAATGGGAATCGTTGAAAGAACAAAGATACTTTCGTAGTTTGCAAGCTGCCTTGCGTAGGTAATGAACCTAACTGGAGGGCTTGGTGTTAGTAGTGAATGTTGTCGGGCCTTACCCATTACCCGTCACTCTGTGCTTACCTAAGGCATAGAGAGGTCCCCATACACGCTTTCTTGCGTCATCCGATGGGTAATGATAGGAGGTGCAAGCTGGTTCTGTGACTGGTTTAGGCAGTTAGCTAGGCGCCTTATTGTGGAAAAGAGGATACCTACCCCATGAGACCTGTCTACCTACCTTTGGACCGGAAGAAACATGCACAGGCATCGAATGATGGAGCCTACTTGGGTAGGTAGACTGCGCGACTGAAGCCCGGGTAGGTAGGAGGCTCTGAGCAGTGAGCAGTGTCGAATACTTAGCGACGCGGGGCAGTTGCGGGCAGACCGGTGCAGCCTCATAGAACCTTGATTGCCCGCCTGCCCAATTAAATGTCCCGCGTTCCACCTACGTACACACTTCGGCCCTGCACCTAGGTACTCTTGTAGGCACATATCTACCTAGGGTGTTCATGTCCCTCTAGGTACGATACCCACCTAGCCACTTCAACTCTTCAACATCCTCAGCGCGTCGCAACTTAGACTTCCAACAACCAACGCTGCGACTTATTTTTCGCACGCTGCGACCCTATCCTCCAACCCCCCAAAACAACGGCGTCATTGTCTCTCTCACTCTGTGTTAGCTACTAAGTAAGTTCGTCTCGTAGCTATCGTTCTCTATGTGCACAGAAACGTTGCAGTTCCTCTTAGCCTCCCCTCCTGCAACCGCATCACCGGCAGTCTGCTAACTTCACCCGTCCCTACGCGCAGGAACTGCAACATGTCTGGCGAGCACGAAAACGGAAGCCCCTCCGCTGGAGGTCAAGATGCCGCGCCCCCCGTGGTTGAGCACCTCAACATCAAGGTCACTGACAACAACAACGAGGTCTTCTTCAAGATCAAGCGCTCAACCAAACTCGAAAAGCTCATGACCGCCTTCTGCGAACGCCAAGGAAAAGCTATTAGCTCCGTCCGTTTTCTTTTTGAGGGCCAGCGTGTTCAGCCGACTGATACACCTGATACGGTAAGGACTGAGCTCCTCAAATCCAATCTTCCCAACACTTCCTTCTTCGCACGGCTGACTCTTTCGTCTCTCTCTCTCTCCTGATTAGCTTGAAATGGCCGACGGTGACACTCTTGAGGTTCATCAGGAGCAAGTTGGTGGCTCTTTCTAGAGGAAGCGAACTTGCGACAAATGGATATGGCATTGCGGGAGAGCGCGTCGGGTTTCCTCGAGAGGACTAAAATCGATTTCACGCTTACATGGATGGATGCCTTGCGACGGAAACAAGATCCTTATTAAGACAGTCTATGATGATTATGACCCTCAACCACTTTTTCCCCCTCGATGCGTTATGTCGTTACTATAAATGCCTGCGAAACGCCATATGATTTGAAGTACTCACTAATGTCCCATTCGCAGATGCTCGAAACCCATGCTCCTCATTCGCTGTTCTATCGTTTTCCCTTGATACTGGAGCCCACGTCATTCTTTCCGAAAACCTTGCCGTAGACTATCATGCCTTCAGTTCCATCATGCGGCATCGTGTGCAAAGCACGATCGTCTTGTCACCAGTCTCCCGGGGGAAGATCTGCCCGTCATCAAACCCTCCGTTGCAAGAAGCACAACGGAAGCATTCCTCGTGCCATTCGCCCCCTAAAGCTCTGATGTACTGCCCAATGACAGCACATCTGCACTTTTTGCATTTTGGTGCTCTCCTTTCTGTTCGCTTCGTTTGGCAGTTGATGCACCAAGCATACCCATCCTTCTCAATGTGTGTCATACCCTTCTCGAAAGGGTCTCCGCACTCGGCGCAGAAGAAATGACCGTAATGCCAATGTTCGCCAAGTGCAACGACATGCTCGCCGAGAATGGGAGTCTTGCAATGCTTGCATCTGGGGGCAAACAGCTCATGCCAGTCGAGGTGGCAGTAGAATCGCAGTCGTTCGTCACCGTCCTCGGCCATGGTTTTACCCGGGGTCTCCTCCAAGATGTGTCCTTCAGCTCTGCGCCTGATTCGGTCCAAGCGGTCCTTGCGATGTGTGTCTGGCTCGGGACTGATCTCAAGGGCTTCCAGGCCGGTCCCGCACGCGAAACAGCTGAAGCACTGGGGATGAAAGCGCTCCGATAGTCCTGCCAGGGACACGAACCTGCCCTCTATGGGAAGCCCGCACTCGTGGCACAACGTTGCCGACCGGTGGCCCGTTCCGGGAGCTGGGGACCAGTGACGCTGTGGACGTTGGTAAGAGCGACCTCTAGAAGCTACCTTAGGGTCAGGGAGAGGCCGCGGTCTAGAATTCGCGGTGTCGTCCTCGGGCGTGATTATGACGGGCATGACTGGTATGTTGCCCACCGGCTCATCGGCACCCTCGATACTTATGGACGGCACGGGCGGGCTCCGCCGTGCCCCGCTCGCCGAGGAGACTTCCGGCGCCACCACGATAGAAGGAATCTCCACCGGCATCTTCTTTTGGCTTGTAGCTCCCGATTCGGAGTTGCTGAAAGCCGATCCTGGCCTAGCATCAGTCTTCTCCTCTGGAGCCTGCCAGTTCGAGTCGAAGCTTACAATCGGCCGGCCAGGTTGATCGCTAACGGCCGTGGGTGTTGGTAGCTTTACGCTACGATCTTTCAGCTTCATGCTCGTAGCCCCCCGGATCTCTTCACTGCGAATCTCCATCCCATTCTTCTTCGGTACCGCGTCATCTATCACGGGCTTCGTGAAGGAAGAATTGGTCGTGTACTGCGGATTGCGCGACTGAGAGGGAGGGTTCCGGTGTATCTCAACCTTGCTCCTGTCAGTGGCCACTGATTGGCAGGTGGCAAGGTGCGGCAGCGGCGAACCGCTTCGCGGGTTCTTTGGCTTATCTAACGGCAGATGTCCGGGGGCTGTATGTGGTTTCGACTCGGGAGCCTGTTGAGTCGACGCACCCTCTGGCTCTTCCCAAATTTGGTCACCTGAGAATGGTTTCTCGACTTCGCCGCTGATGTTCCGCTTCATGCTGCTGCGGCGGCGACCGGAAGATGAGAGATGGGGGGCAGGCCGGGGGGCGTCTGATGGACCCGACGTTCCAGAGTCCAGGGACAGTCGTTCGGGGCTTTTACTATCTCTACCGGAGGCATCACGCGACAGCGTCACGGATGGGCGGCTTCTGCAGGACTGTCCGTCACTGTCCGTGGAACTGCCGGAAAACGAGCGGGTCGCATTGCCGGGGTCAGCGCCCAGATCGTTGCTGCTGGTCACCACGCCGGTCGCATGGGCGTGTGCGTAGCTGGTTTTTTCCTCAAGTGGAGGGCTGTATCGGTATGGAGCGTGAGGGTTTGGAACAACTCCATGCTTATGTTGCCAGACCAGCTCTGATGCTCCTCGTTATGCAGCGTCATAGAGATTCGCGCGTCTGCCCTTGTGGATCGCGGCGCTCTCCGTTGGCGCGGAGGGCGTCCTCTCGAGGTGGTGAGCCCCGTCTCACACCAATGCGCACACAGCATCCAGTTTGGCGAAGGGGATATGAAGCCTTTTCCATCCATCTTTGTCCTCGCTCCATGTATGTGTTGTAGTGGCTAGTCTGATGGCTCTGGCATGGAGTGGCTGAGCGAGAGGATAGTTGTCGCGTCCCGAGACACTGGAGGACATGGAATAGCGTGAAGAGAAGCTGGCGTTGGTTGGAAGGGGGTTCGGCCTTGAGGGCTGGTCAAGGGGACTACGTGGACACGGCAGGCTTCCGAGCGTGGAACGGCTGGGGGAGACGCAGGTTCCCGGCAGGGACGGCCTGGCAGGTCTCGTGCTGGACGATGGAGGTTGAGGTCTGGCGCCACCAGGCCGAGCCACCCGATTTGTTCTGAGGTTGGCCAGGTAGGCGGCTGGTTGAGCGGTGAGTTAGCAACTGATTACAAGGAGGAATGGTTCGGAGGCCGTATCTCACCGAACTGCTCGTTGTTCATATATGAGGGAGACGGTGGCGTCACCTTCCTTGTTTTCTCCGTACTCCTCCGGTGATGCATCTCGAGCCAGTGTGATGAGGCCGTCGGTTGTTCAACGGGGGGAGATGAAAATAAACGGGTTGCTTGTCAGACGATGGCGGTTGGGGACGGCGGGGCACAGGGGTACGCGATGAAAGATTTCGTGGGCGCGTTTGGGTCTTTGCTATTCAAGTAGTGATGCTGGCTATGGCTATACTCGGAATGATAAGTATTTGGGAGGATAGTCGGGGGTTGCGACGTTATAAGAAAGCCAATTGAGGTGATGAGGTTATATCTAGGCCATGTGGTCGGCGCTGGTTGGTTGTCCCGGCAACGATGACTCCGAGCGTGGGTTCGCGAATACTCAAGCGTGTCGAAACGCGCAAAAGCGCGGGAATATAATACTACGTACATAAGTTGTTAGTATCCGTACTTGACCGCTGGTTTCCAAGGCCACTCGCTAGGCTGTTAAGTAAGCAGGATTTTGGAGTCAGACATGTTGTCGGTACACTACCTATTATCCGTATCTGACCTACCCAGCTATAGCGAGCTAGTACTTTAAGGTATCTAGGTAGGTAAGGGTATTTAGCGAGGTAATAGGTGTTAATACATGAGCTGAGGCCCACTGAGGCCACCCTTGTCTGAAAGTCACTGGCGAGGAAGGTTCTCGCTGGCATCACATGCCTGTGGCATGGCAACCGGGGAAATAGAACAAATATTCACAGGCAGTCATTGGCCACCCCCCCTCGGTAGCCTCCGGTGCCTACAACCTCTGGCAACATGGCTCGTTGACTATTATCGACAACCTTACTTACCAACCTACCCAAAGACTGCATATTATGTTGGTGACCAATGCGAATGCCGCTGGGAAGAAGACCTCCGATGAGGCTGGTCTTAGGTTAGGCATTGGATAACATAGCATCAATGCATTGAGTCCTGGGGTGCTGTGGGCTGTGTGCATTGACTTGCCAAATTTTGACAACAGCCGCAGGTTCGGATGATACTGTGATTCTGTAAAAGAACAAAAGAAAAACAAAACCTTGGAAGAATTTTTGTTCTGGCGATGAAAGTCTTTCCTACAAAACTTCCGCCTATTGATGATAGTGTAAAGCTGGCGTCATATGTTGCTGTTCTGCTTCGAGATATTCTTGACGAGGTCAGTGAGTGATTCCATCCATGCCTTGAACCACAATAAGCCTCCGTTCCCCTATCCAAGGTAGCTGATACCCCAAACCTGCTTGAGATGAGGCCACACTTCACCACCTTAGTTCACCCGGTCGTGCTTCCTTGTCTTCCGCTTTGCCTTCAGTGGCCTTTTTATTTGCCATGGGCTGGTTGCTGAAGCCTAGGTTCTTGAAGTCATCCTTGGCCATGAGATTTCTGTTGGCCGTCAGTGTCACGATCAGTCCTGGGCGGTCGCCTGGCTTCCTACCTATCCATGCGGCATGCCAGGTAAGACTTGGCTAGGTCTCGACACTGAGCGTCGTTGACTCCTCGCACTTTCTTGATGCACTCAAGGTAGTTCGCTATGACATGCTTGCATTCACCTGTTGCTGTTGTGTCAGAATGTCTGGAGCAGTCCAAAGACTCCTGCAAGGGCCATGGCTCCTAGATTGAGAGACAAGCTCACCGTCGTGATCCAATGGAAAGCTTCCACGCTGAGGGCTAGCAAAGGGGTAAAGAACCTAGTCAGCCCGCGTCGAATGTCGGGAAGCTGGGGAATGGAACGCACGGGATTGGCTTTGCGTTGGCCTGTCTGGCTCCAGGGCCTCCCAACTGGCTCATGGTTTCTGTGTTTTGTTCTCGAAAATAACCACCACAAGACTTGCTTCGTAGCAGCCTGGCGTTGTATGACAGGGTGAACCCGAAGGTGCTTTCAGTGTTTGGGTGGAAACCAAAAAATTTAACACTACCGATGTCAGCCTTTCATGCCACGGGTGCCTACATTCTATTAGGTAGGCAAAGTAGGTGGACAGTTGAGTTAAGTACCGTGCAGTCAATCAGTTTAACGCTTCATACCACTGTTACTTGGCTTCAATATCTGGCAAGAACTCAGCTTGAAACTTGTTAAAGAAAAAGCAAAAGCAAGCCAGTGAACCAGGTGCAAGTGAAGATGAGTGAGGCCACTGATTTGTTCAAGTTTACCTCCCATACCTACCCTGGACCTACCTACTAAGGTTCATAGGGATTACCAGGTAGCTAGGTATGGGCCTACCTAGGTACCTATTGATCCGGTCGGGAATATCTAGAGACCGGTCTAGGTACATGGAACTGGACGGGCCTACCTACAGCCTACAGCGGGGCTGTGAGCTGGATGAGGGCGTCACGGTACGTACCTCTGTGAACTGTGGATCGTTGTAGTGCCCGAAGCCCCCTAAGGTGTCCACACCAGAGCATTACGTCCCTTGCCCGAACTTTCTCTCAGCAGGTGTCCTGTGGACCGCATGAATTCTTGAAATTGGACGACGCGAGCGGCCTTGACTTGCAGACACCGATTCCAACGCCCTTCCTCGACCACAGTTAACTCGAGCGGCTTCTCTTGCTACTTGCAACGACCCAGAGTATTCCGAGTCAACCTTTTACAAGCCCGCGCTTGCTCTCCCCTCTTCGCCTGTTCTGCTTTGAGTGGCGGTCTATTGCGCCGCGGTGCGCTGTCTTGCGTTACTTTCCGCTGCTTTGCTGGTTCGGCACTTCCACATTTGTGCGAGAGTGGCGGAGAGACAGACGAGACTTTGGATATCTCGTCTTCAAGGTGTCCTTCAACTCGGGACTACTTCCCTACCACCCAGTGCCATTGGCTAGCGATACAGATAGACCATAATCCGTCAACATGGCGTCTCTCGGCGACGATCTTCTGACGACCGTTAACAAGTTGCAAGACTTGGTGTTCAATACCATCGGCAACGATTCTCTTGACCTTCCACAGATCGTACGTTGCCCCAGCCTTCGAACGCGCACTACAAACAAGCACAGGGTCACTCACTCCTTGACAGGTCGTAGTTGGGTCCCAGTCGGCTGGAAAGTCCTCCGTGCTCGAGAACATCGTCGGCCGCGACTTCCTGCCGCGCGGAAGTGGAATCGTCACCAGACGACCTCTGATCTTGCAGTTGATTAACGTCCCCGAGGACGAAAACGCTGCAGATCCTCTCCAGGATCCGTATAGGTCCCCCGACGTGGCCCGGCGATCGGAATGGGCAGAGTTTCACCACATACCAAACCGTCGCTTCACTGATTTCTCCGACGTCAAGCGCGAAATTGAAAACGAAACCTCGCGCGTGGCTGGCAACAACAAGGGGATCAACAGGCAACCCATAAACCTCAAAATCTACTCTCCGCACGTCCTCAACTTAACGTTGGTGGATCTCCCAGGTCTTACGAAGGTATATAATTCACAGTCTAGTTCTGCACGTTGGCGATGCTGATCCACTCGAAAAGGTTCCCATTGGTGACCAGCCGACCGATATCGAGAAGCAAACTCGTAACCTCATCTCCGAGTACATCGCAAAGCCCAACAGCATCATCCTCGCCGTGTCCCCTGCCAATGTCGATATTGTGAACTCAGAGGCTCTGAAGCTCGCCCGTCATGTCGACCCCTTGGGAAGAAGGACAATTGGCGTGCTCACAAAGGTCGATCTCATGGACCATGGGACGAACGCGCTCGATATTCTATCTGGGAGAGTCTATCCGCTGAAGCTTGGCTTCATCGGTGTCGTGAACCGTTCCCAGCAGGATATCCAGGGCAATAAACCCATGGAGGAAGCTCTCAAGGCCGAGTCGGAATTCTTCAGGCATCATCCGGCCTACCGCAACATTGCTATTCGTTGTGGAACGCACTACCTGGCGAAAACACTCAACACCACTCTCATGGCCCATATCCGAGAGCGCATGCCCGACATCAAGGCACGTCTCAACACTCTCATGGGACAAACGCAACAGGAACTCGCCAGCTACGGTGATATGCATTTCAGCGGAAAGGAGCACCGCGGATCTCTTATTCTACAGCAAATGACGCGTTTCGCCACATCTTTCATCTCCTCCATCGACGGTACCTCTACCGAGATCTCTACTAAGGAGCTGTGTGGTGGTGCGCGCATATACTACATCTTTAACTCTGTTTTCGGCATGTCGCTCGAATCTATTGACCCGACATCCAATCTCTCGGCTTTGGACATTCGAACCGCCATTCGTAACTCCACCGGTCCTCGCCCCAGTCTTTTCGTTCCGGAAATGGCATTCGACTTGCTTGTGAAGCCCCAGATCAAGCTTCTTGAGATCCCCAGCCAGCGATGCGTGGAACTTGTCTACGAGGAACTCATCAAGATATGCCATACTTGTGGCTCGACCGAGTTGTCTCGCTATCCAAGACTGCAAGCGAAGCTTATCGAAGTTGTTTCGGATCTCCTCCGCGAGCGTTTGGGCCCGACATCGTCGTATGTTGAGTCATTGATCTCGATACAGCGTGCATACATCAATACCAACCACCCCAACTTCCTGGGAGCTGCCGCAGCAATGAGCAACGTTGTTAGCAACAAGCAAGAGAGGGAAAGAAAGCGGCTTATTCAAGAAGAGAGAGAGAGGAGAGAGAAGAGGAGACTGAAAGAGCTGGGTGCTAATGGGGCTGAGACGCCTGAGGAGGATGAGGAGACTACGGTCGCTGACAAGGCTGACTCGACTGCTCTTAGGAAGCAGGCGAGCAAAGGTGCACGAAGTCTATCGCCTAGTGTCCGCGAAAATGGCACACCTGGCTTGAACGCAGCCCTGAACGGTGCCAGGTCGGCCTCTCCGTCTAGGTTCAATGGTCAAGGCCTGGGTGGAGCGCGAGACTCTTTCCTGACTTACTTCTTTGGCAAAGACGGTGCCTCGCCAATTGGAGCTGCGCAAGGCATCTCTCCTATGCCTAACTCGTCCATTGCCAGGCACGTGAGTCAAAGTTCTGAGCCCACGTTCTCGCAGAGCATTCGTCGGCCCGAAGAGAAGCTGGCTCTTCGCACTCCGGTGCAGCAGGCAGCTCGTGAAGATGAACTTGAGTTTGGCAAATCCTCACGATCCATCGACTTTGGGGCTCCATTTGTAAGTTCGCTCTCATGGAGAAGATCGTATGCATACTGACTTGCTGTTCAGGGAGCAACTGGTGGCGAGCCTGCCATGACTGAGCGGGAGGCTATGGAGACGGAACTTATACGGGCCCTCATTTCTTCCTACTTCAACATCGTGCGTGAGTCTATCGCAGACCAAGTCCCAAAGGCGGTCATGCACCTTCTGGTGAACCACTGCAAAGATGTCGTACAGAATCGGCTCGTAAGTGAGCTATACAAGGAGGCTCTATTCGAAGAGCTCTTGTACGAAGACGACGGCGTCAAGAAGGAGCGTGAGAAGTGCGAGAAGCTTCTCCAGACGTATAGAGAGGCAGCAAAGATCATCGGCGAAGTCTTATAAATAGGTTTTGAAAGACGAAATCGGAGCCTACTTCGCACCTACCTGAGCAGTTCTTTTGATTTCGGTGCCCACTCTGCATGGCCTAGATTTCGGGAATGTTTCAAGGGTCCAGATTTGTTCGCAGGAGCGGTTGCGCGGTAGTATGTTTTTTCGTCTCTCGATGCAAATGTATACGCGGGCCATGGCTTCACGGCATAGCGTCACTTCTGTATGCTAGGTGTTCATTCACTCCTCTCCAATCTGTGGCCGGTGTTCGACTATCGTTGACATCGAATTTGCACCTTATATTGTCTTGAACTGAAAGCTCTTCATTTCGAATAGAATTCTAGTACGTCTATTCGGATGATACTAGCTATACTGCAAAGCTTGCTGCGTAGACGACCAAGGGAAACAAACATGTGAACGGTGTGAGGTAGACCACCAGTGAGATTCTGGCATCTAAGTAGAACGGAAGTGAATGTGAGATGTAGAAGAGAAACTCCAGGTTTGATAATCCGTTCAATTTCAACCGAGAGCTCTTGTTGCCTGCTACCCCCGCTGGCAAATTACGTTCAGACTCTGTGGTCTTAGACAAGTACGGCGCCAAACTGTCGAGGCTCATTGGAACGATACGAGACCGATACGGCAATAGGTGGCCCGCTCGAATCAAATACATGAACTAGCTACCTACCCAGCCAATGCCCAGTGGAGATCAACGCCGGGCCAAGAAACCAACCTCCCATGCAACTTGGCTTTGATTGTATTTCACAATCTAATTATGAAAGCCAGCTTGACAGGACATCATTGTGGTGCGGTTAAGACAGACTCGTCCACATGTCAGAGAGTTTCGGTTCACGTACCAAGTCGAGGGAACGTGGGTTTGTTCACGATGCCGACCTGCTAGCACCCCGTGGCTAGACCGGCATTGCTTTCGTGCGTAGTTGCGGAGGGCTGGACATCATAGACGGTTAGCCTCAGTTGTTGCCAGCAAACCGGTTTTGAACGTCTCATCTTCTCATATCGCCCACTTTTCTTTTGGCCAAAAGCCGAAAAGCTGTATTCCCCCAGAACCTCCGTCTACAGGGTAATCGTCAACCTCGGCCAGACCTGCTGGTATTTGATACCAAGCGAAAATGCGTACTAGCGTTATCAGATTCCTTTGCAGAAACCCAACGGCCGTTTGAATCTGACTGTATCCTATTTGGGCTCAAGATCAGCCTTGGACTAGGCGGGTGGTGCAGTGGGTCTCCCGCTCCCAGATGATTCCTCTCCTGGGCCGTTCAGGGTTCTCTTGCGCGACCGCCCTTCTGCATCGAGCTTGCCGTCGTGGTCACCAATATCTGACAAACGAGAGCCGCTACTACTTCGGTGCCGTCGGCGATCAATACGCGGCCTTGATTCTCGAGCCCTTCCGCGGCTATGGTGTGATGACCGTCCAGGGCTTCGGCTCCGGGACCTTGAGCTTCGGGATGACGCGCTACTCGAAGACCTGCTCCGTGGCCTTCGGCGATGATCTGGTGACCGACTACCAGATGAAGAGTACCTGCGCCTCTTGGCAGCTGGTCGTCCGCCCGGTGAGGATGACAGAATGGAGTGGCTGCTTGAGCGGGCACGTCGCCTACGGGATTCTCGTCGCCCCGTTTCACCTCGTCTAGACGATCTCGATCTATGCACGGGGTGCCTGCTGCCGGACGTGCTGCGGGGTCGTCGGTGTCGTCGAGGCGAGGACGCGGAGCTACGGCTTAAGTCTCGACCGCGTTCGGCACTTCGGCTCCGGGACGTCGATCTGGATGACGCAGTTCCAGGCGACGTCGACCGGGTGGGAGCACGCCGACGATCAGGGCTTCTCGCTGCCGTGTTACGGTCCCTGGGGACATAGCTATCCCGGTGTGAACCACGGAAGGAGATTCTGTCGCCTTGGTCGCGGTACCTAGGGCCTGGAGAACGAGGCCTGTTCTCGTCGAAACGGGCCCCGGGTCTGCCTCGCTGATCGTAGTCCCTATCGCCACGACGTCCACGCCAGCTATCACCTCGGCCACGCCCTCGATCGCGACGGTCGCGTTCCCTCAGCCTGGTGACTTCTTGTTCTCGTCGTTGGGCGTCTTCGCGTCGGCGGCGTGCATCGTCGGCAGCACGATCCGCTTCGATCTAATGTCCAGAGCAATGTTAGTATCGTCTGAAAAAGCACGGAGAGACAGAGAACCCCCACCTTCTCTTGGATCAGCTCCAGCTTTTTGGCCTCGAGAAGCTCCTTGGCTACCCCTTGCGGGCTCGTCTGGGCACTCAAGCATAGTTTCCACAGCTCCTTGCAGAAGGGCGCAGTATCCTTGTCCAGAAAGCCAGTGAGCTGGATTTGGAGAGACTTGATATCGGGCTGTTGAAACGTCAGTGCATGTAGAGGAGAGAGTGTGACGGGGACTGACAAATCTGGAGCCCTCGATCAAATTGAAGCAAAGTTCGATAACAACATCATCCTCGCTGCCCAGTATATCGGAGATTTTGCTGGCTATCCATCTGACGGAACACCGAGTTAGCATGCGAAGGAGCCCGCTAGTGGGAAATGAGCCCGAACTTTTTCATCACTTGGAGGTTGACCTTCTGCATGTCAACCTTCTGGCTGAACTCAGGTGGGAACTTGGTGGACTTGAGAAGTTTTGCATCGACGCCGGTCGCCATGATTGCCTGGCATGAGTGGCTGCGCAGTCAAGAGATATGAAGGGAGCTCAGGAAAATAGGGGCCGACCTAATCTGATGTTGATCTGAGTATCTTGAAGGGAAAAAGCTGGGGTTGGAGCTAGTTGATCTGAGGAAGCCAAAGCTGGGGGTTGAGGTAGTTGATGTTTGCTATATCTCTACCAGGGTTAGGTAGGTATAGCGATCTATCTTTGCTTGGTACAAGAAACACCTAGGCATTTTGGTACCTGAGGCAGTCTGCTGACGTACCGCTGTCTAAGGAGGTACCTACCTAGAGTCCATCCTTTCTCAACTCCACTTCAACACACCGCCTTCTAACCTGTCATATCTACATCATCATCTTACATAAGCAATATCGTTATTCTGCCGGGGCCAGACCAGGGTGACGCGGGGCTGGCCCGACAGACACCTACATAGAAGCCATCGGTTTGAGCAGCCGACCATCCAATCCTCAACTTAAGCACCCGCATTGTCCAGGCATTGCTGAGCACAGTGAAAGCCATCCTTGAGGCTATGATAACGGGCAGTTGATGCCAAAACTGATGGGATTGTCTCTCAGAATGAATAGCATACACGCTCCCACGGTGCCCTCAGGCCCTGTCGGCGCCGCGGCAAGGAACGGCAACCCCAGCGACCTCACGTTTGCCGAGCTGCAGAAAAGAAAGGCAGAAATGGAAGCCGAGTTGAAAGCTCTCGGTGCAGTTCTCGATTCTGTACTTGGGCACCTCCAAACCCTCCTTGGTGTTGGGCACACGAGCCAAAGGGGACCGCTCTAACTCTCTTCGCAGCACGGCGCTGACATGAACACTCGGCTTACGACCCGAGATGGCTTTCCGAGGGCGGATATTGATGTCGCGCAAGGTAGCCGATCCCCGTAGTCAGCCGGTGTCCGGACAGCTGATTCAATTTTGGCAGTCCGCACCACCAGAGCCAGAATTATACACCTCAGAAACGACTATAAGGGCCTCATGGCTACGATTGAGAACCGTCTTCATGAACATTTCTCCACTCTCCAAGAGGACGATGACGCCAAGGTCACACTTTGGACAGGAAGCAGCCGCCCGCTGTCAATTCAAACTGAGTATCGGTCGCTGGACGAACCATTCGCCAAGGTGAACAGTGTAGTCCCTGGAAGCCCAGCCGAGGGGGCTGGCCTGAGACCAGGTGATGAAATTCGCAACTTTGGCTATGTCAACCACTCAAACCACGATAGCCTCAAGAAAGTGGCTGAATGCGTTCAAGGAAATGAGGGTGTAAGTGGATCACCCCCTGGCCTCGTGTAGGGTGCTGACAATTCGGGAGCAATCTGTTTTGGTGCAGATTTCACGCCCAGAGTCGGGCAGGCGGGTGGAAGTGCAGCTCACGTTGACGCCGACTCGCAACTGGGGCGGCAGAGGTTTGCTGGGCTGTCATATCATACCTCTCTAAGAGGTCGCTTGTCTTGAAGAGTCAGGTCAGCAAGGCTGTGGATGTGGAGATCGAGGAGGTAATGGAGAATGACAGAGCTTGATAACATACTGCCACACGAATGGTCTGGTCACTAGTGACGGTCCAGTCGCCACGAGACGTAACATTACAAGGCCGCCAAGTCAATACATAAAAGCAACCTAGCATTAGGCAGAAAGACGGGCAGCAAATATAGATTTTCCTGCCTGTCAAGCAAAGCCCACTAGAAGGTTGAGGTTGGATTACAGGCCGGGAACAATCAGAGAACACCGAGGAAGTTCCTGGATCTGTGGAGGGCAACAATGCGTCACGCAGGACCGTAAGGTACCTATTATCTAGACAGCGCAGAGCACCTAGGGGGCCAACAACACACTCCCGAACCCAAACACGGCATACGGAATGGAAGAGACACTATTACACGGTACGTGCAGTGACAGGCCAGTGGGTCGCATACTGGTGTAGATAGGCAAACAGGTAGGGAAATTTTGTAACCTCGCCAGTGCATCGGGACTAGCGTCACTCGTCACAGCTTGGTACTGTGACCTGATCTTGCGGTGCATCTGCGCCATCTCACCCAGCCTACAGCTACCTGAAGCACGGTACTGGTTACTTATGCTTGGAAAGTGCTCCCGTCCTCTTTCCAATCCGCCCATTTACAGGGACCCCGCTATGACGAGACGGCCATGCACG
The DNA here is from genome assembly GCA_030770045.1 of Colletotrichum brevisporum. Classification (NCBI taxonomy): domain Eukaryota; kingdom Fungi; phylum Ascomycota; class Sordariomycetes; order Glomerellales; family Glomerellaceae; genus Colletotrichum; species Colletotrichum brevisporum. Next base: position 3,286,687 of record JAUGSI010000006.1, on the reverse strand, counting down.
TGACAGGCGCCTAGCCCAATCGTGCCTACCCGACTCCGTTGACCTGCCTGACTGAATTTTTCGCTTAAGAAGTAAGGCTTCCTTGCAAGCTCCCCGCCATCCTCAAAAACATCACCCCCAAGTCGATCAGTCGGTGACGATTTCTACACGTCCAACGCCTCCCGCCCATTTTCCCACTGTTCTCTAAGGTGCGTTACGCTCGCTCGTGTGACAACCTTGCTCCATCCCCCGTGCTGTTTTCCGCTGCTTTTCTCGATCGTTGATTTTCCCTTCGCCCTCTGTTTGCGCCAACTGCTAACCCCTCGATCAGCCCCGCTTGTTTACATCAAACTCGCACCGAGCCTACTCATCGAGCGATCGCGAATATGGCTGCCGCTCAGCAGACGCCCACCTTCAAGCTCGTCCTTGTCGGCGATGGTGGTACTGGAAAGGTGGGTGACCCGATTGCTTGTTGGGCGCGCTCCTTATCGGGCATGCGCCGCCCCCTGGCTCTCTCATGCCACCACCTGGATCTCTCCCACGCCCGATCTGTTTCTGACCGCACGAAATGTTATAGACCACCTTCGTCAAGCGCCACTTGACTGGAGAGTTCGAGAAGAAGTACATGGCCACTCTCGGTGTCGAGGTTCATCCCTTGGGCTTCACCACGGTAAGTGCTTGGAAGATGGGTGGGGAATCAGCCTCGCCCCTGGCTCCTCTGTCTATAAACGTTCTAACAACGATGGCGTAGAACTTCGGCCAGATTCAGTTCGATGTCTGGGATACCGCCGGCCAGGAGAAGTTCGGTGGTCTTCGTGACGGCTACTACATTAACGGACAGTGCGGCATCATCATGTTCGACGTCACCTCCCGTATCACCTACAAGAACGTTCCCAACTGGCACCGTACGTAACCCCTCCCCCGATCGAGCGATTTCTGCCAAAATGCCGGTCGAATCATGCGCTGCGGCCAGTGTGACTCACCAATCTTGCAGGCGATCTCGTCCGCGTTTGCGAGAACATTCCCATTGTTCTTTGCGGCAACAAGGTCGACGTGAAGGAGCGCAAGGTCAAGGCCAAGACCATCACCTTCCATCGCAAGAAGAACCTGCAGTACTACGATATTTCAGCCAAGTCCAACTACAACTTCGAGAAGCCTTTCCTCTGGCTCGCCCGCAAGCTTGTCGGCAACCCTGCTCTGGTAAGTCGGCCCACCTGCTGTACTGGGCGGCGCATTCATGTTGACGGCCTTCTAGGAATTCGTTGCCGCGCCCGCTCTCGCACCCCCTACGGCCCAGGTCGATGAGAAGCTCCTTGAGCAGTACCGCAAGGAGATGGACGAGGCTGCGAACATGCCTCTGCCCGGCGAGCTTTCGGACGAGGACCTGTAAAAATAGGAACGAAGACTGGATCATGATCCAACCGCGGAGAAGGGCTAGCAGGGTATCAGGAACCGGGATTCTTTGGCTCAGATCGGCGATCGCTGGCCAAGACCGTTATGGTAGAAGACAGCACGTCCGGTTTATTTGGTAGACTCGGAGCAGGATGGGAGGGCCTTGCATTTGCTGCTAGACGGCCAGCATACTTTGAGTAGTTCGATGCCTTACAAGATGAACCTGAGTCCTCTTTCCACCGAACAGAAGAAACGAAAGGTATCTGAGGGTGTCTATGATTTCCTACTCTGTGTGTAAGGCATGACAGACTACACATCGCTATGCGCAATTTCCTAGATAGCAACTCAATAGTTAGACAGAAATCACGGGTCGATGCAAGGAACGAATCGCATGACATGACACGAGGCCCAAAGGACAGAGAAACGCCGAGGATGCCCAGCGACGTCGTGTTTTGTTGAAAGGGAGCCAGAATGTATGTCTGCATGTATATTTGAGAGTCTGCATATCGGCGTCGGCACACCGGATGAGTTTTGACAAAGTCGTCAATGTCGACATCGATTCGAATTCGATTAAGAAAGCGTAGGTGGTTCCTGAGCAGAAATGTAGCTCTGCCCCCCGCTTGTGTAAATGGCCCATGACAATACCAGCCTTCTGATTTCCCAAAGTTGTCGCATCCACTCAAACGGACTAGTGGAACGTGTTTACTACTGCCGGGGCTAGAGCGGACTCAGCGGAGAAACAGGGTCAGAAAGACGCGTCCCTTTGGCAGAGAAGTGCCCAATAGTTTGTTGCAGGGTAAGAATGTCTCCTGCCTCGGCTTAATAGTGGGAGAACAAATCATACCTAGTAATTACCAGATGATGATATTATTCCATGCGATTGACATGGACGCCGACAACACTGCGGTTCTGTACTTGACCGGCCAATCGGGAATCCCCTCCGCTTTCCTTTCATTGCGTCCCGGCCGTGTTTTCTCTCCAATTTCGTCGATGAAATGTCGCATCAACGTCGAAATAACAAAAGCGAACAGCCCGTACGGGTGAGGATAAGATACACCTCCTACGCCAACGTTCCCCGGTTGAGGCAGGCAGGGAGAATACTTGCAAGGTATGTGCGAAAAATAGTTCATTCTATTTCTCTCATCACCCGAGAAAACGAACGCGAGTATGTGTCGAAGTTGTAGCCCCGGGAGACGCTATGCATAATATTTTTGTTTGGTTTCCTAATTGACAACAGACACGCGACTTGACTGGTCCGAGAGTGTGCTTGCCAATATGGGCAGGTCAGGTAGGGTACCTACACTTTTACACCACGGCCAGGAAAGTGACTTTTCAGCGCATTTCAGTTCACCACCTTGGGTAGTGGTGGATCAAGTGGGCCCGTGCCGCGATTGCGCGCTACCTACCTACACTACATAGAAGTAGGTACCTATGTGGAGTGTGGGACTTGCCGATGTATCTACTTTGCCGCCTTCGGGGACAGTGTACCAGCAGATGGACCCCTGATGTATGAACACCAATGCACCAGGTACCTTGAGCACTACACTAACCTACATAGGTACGTTAGGTAAGGCAGGGAATAGCGTGTTAGTATGGGTCGGGACCTTGCCTAGTCGGGACCAGACGCGCTGTGTTCAACACCAACGTCCTAGGGTAGCGCATCAGACCGCACCTCACCGTACCTAATTACGAACAACCGCGCCGCTTCGTGTCTCGACACTCTACTTCCCCACCGCGTTCGTTCCTGGAAACCTCTCCTCGTCTCGTTCCGGGAAACCTCTCTTCGTCTTTCTTCCCCTTCGACCTGACCACCTCCTACCTCTCGCTCCCGCTGCTCGTGGCTCCGAATCGCCTTCCCTTGTCGCGTCTGTCTGCCTCGCGCTTTACACGCTCACTCGATCGTCTCGTACCATGCTCGCTTTTCAGTTGTAACACGCTCTTCAACCGCCGCCATGCCCACTTCCGAAATGTCCCCTAAACCGTCGACTGCTGCCGTAGCTTCGGTTTCGCCTTCTTCGAGCGACTGTTCTTCCCGTCCCGACCACGCTGCACAATCTCCAGCAGTACTGCCCGTCCCCAGCTCCACAGACGCTCCCGGCGGTGGTCGCTCCACACCAACTGACGTCCTGAAGTCGGACGTGTCAAACGCTGAATCTGAGAAGCATCCGAGGGGGAAGAGAAAGAGAACTGCGTAAGTCTGCCAATATAACACCAGAGGCCTGCCCTTACTCGCGCGACCAAAACACTAAAACAGCACCGCCCGTAGTGCCAAAGACAAGACCATACTCGAGAACGCTTATCTCGCGAATCCGAAACCTGACAAAACGGCGCGTCTGGACATTGTCAAGCGCGTATCTCTCAACGAGAAGGAAGTCCAAGTATGGCTTTAGCAAAGATGTGGCCGTTGCGCGTGGTTGCTGACCCAGCTCGTAGATCTGGTTCCAAAACCGCCGTCAGAATGACAGACGCAAGTCTCGCCCACTCTCTGCACAGGAGATTGCTGCTCTTCGCTATGGCGGAATGCAAATCCTGTCTTCCGACCCCGTGACTTGCAATCTATCCCTTACAGAAGAGAAGTCGTCGCCGGCGGCCGTCGCACACAATGCATCCGGAAACACCACGGCGCCAATGGAGACCCCCATCAAATGCCACGCTGCTAGCGTCGACGAGACGGCTACAAGTTCTCGGAACGTCAGCCCATCTCATGTGTACGCCGGAGACAGGCCTTTGGAAACCCCTTCATCCTCTCAGGTATCAGATCACGGGTACCAGGCACATTCTGCATCCTTCTCCTTTTCCAGCTCGATCGGAAGTAGGCAAACTGGATGGGATACTACAAACTCTTTCACGACGCCGTCAACGATGAATCGCAATGTTGATGAAACCCCTAGGTAAAGCCGCCTCCTTATGACGTGGCACAGCCCATACTTACCCACATCTTACTAGATCAGACCAGTGCCCGCCGTCTTCCTGCTCGTCAACTGCATCCGCAGCTCCAATTTTACCCCTTCCCCAGTCCCACGTCCGTTTATCTCTCTCTCTCGAAGGCAAGGCGGAGGTCGTTTCGAATGAGGAGGCGTCGCCGCCACGACTTGAAACTTCAAAACCATTCTCGGATCTGCCGAGCCTGCCACACGTCAGAGCTCGGCCGTTCCAACGCAGCCACAGTGCCATTCCGAGCGTAACTCTGCCTCCTATCTCCGCCCTCACCGACTCCCTCCCTTCCACTCTCGGACGGGGGCGCTCCCGAGATGCCCACGCATGGGAGCTTTGCTGTGACGCTGACACCCGCGATGAGCTCACTACACAAGCGGAGAACGAGTCTAACGGTTCTGCGGTTGCCGCTATCAGTCTTCTCCGTTCGACCAGCGCTGTTCTTCAGAATAACAGCTCCAAGCGAAACTCTCCAGCTAGTAGACCATCTTACCGGCCGCAACAGGCAAAGAAACCCAAACTTGGCCGGTCATCATCCAGTGTAGCCAGAATGCAGACTACATTCGCCGGTAGTGACAAGGGAGCAGACCGACCAGCGGACGACAAGCAGCCAGGAACCAAGTTGAAGGATGGCCTGCTGGTGTCCCCCTCGGGTGATTCTGACAAGGAGAATTGGTTTCCGACTAAAGAGGGGAATCCACGTTCGATGTCTTCCCTTCATGAGATTCGAACGCCGATACCCACAGCGGTTGTGAACAAAGCCAACCCGAGGCGGACGGGCCGCATTCTCCAAGACCATCCTGGACCAGTCATCTTCAGTGGGGGCCGAACAAAGACGATGCCTGCCATGGGGCGTAGGGACTCTGGAAAAGATCTTTCCATTTACGAAGACGGCGGAGAGTCACCTGCACCAAAGGCCGCAGACCAGGTGCAGAGTTTTTTGAGCGGGGAAGTCAGCCCAAGCAAGAAGGGAGACATGCTCTGCATTGAAGGCTTGCTTTCCTTGAGCCAGGGGAACTGGAGGTGACAGCTTGATGCATGGGTGATTCCACTGCGGCCTGCTCACTCCTCGGTCGGATGATTACCATGGTGTCACTGACGACTTGACTGACCGGAATGCAGAAATGCTCCACGTCAGTTCAGCAATTGGGGACGGAAAACTGTCTTGGACAGAGAACCAAGGCAAGAGCGACGCTCCTTCCGCCCCCCCTACTTACACCGCAGTAAGGGTCAAGATTTGGCGGTACGGGACTGCGTAGAGGAGCGGATAAATTTGGGCCAGGCAATTGTCCCGGATGCCAATCGAGTGTATCAGCGTGCGCGTCTTTCCGGTCTCGTACCGTCCAGACTAGAACAACGATGGGGAGCAGGTCAGCCGAGTGTCAGGGCTACCGTAATGTCTTGGGCATCATGGTATTTGGATGTTTAAGGCGGCTATGGGGGTTGGAGATTTGTTGACTAGCCACGCTGATGTTGGATTTTGATTGCTGCCCTGTGTTTGCATGTTTTCTGTCGATTCAACCTACCTGATTACATAACGGCAATGTAAGGAGTAGGTTATATGAAAATCGAGGGACATGGCGTCGTCAGGGTAGATAGCATAAAGCCATAAATAGGACCAAGACTCGTGAACTCAGGTTACCTTCCCTTCCTTCGCTAGAATTACTATGCCTGGTGCACTCCGTCAGACTTCAACCTGTGGCAACCTGAGAGACATCATCACATCTGTCGTCCGGCGGTGGCAGTAGCAGGTCAAGACCGCACATGAAAATCTAGGGTTTCAACCACTGTATCATTAAGCCGTCAATAGCGACTGGTCATACGACGCTCCTCTTGGAATGGCGTAGACTCTATCGAAATATAGTAGGGTGGACAAGACTCCTCCCTTGCCGGGTTTGCTCGCTCGATGCTGAAATCAAGGTGCCTTTTCTCGTAGCCGACACCTATGGTTTGTATGTGCCATGCTCAGAAACACTTCTCGTGTTTCCGGCCTCTAATCATGTGCTCATGTGTGAGCATGCGCAGGTCGTCCGGTCTGGTTCTGGACGGCTTCGCAACTCCGCATCCTATGCATCCCTCTTCCATGCCCAATTCTATAAAACGACAAAAAAGGCGGGCCGAAAAAAAGACAGTGAAAAAAGAACAAGACGCGTCTATGCCAGTTCGCCGATGATAGTGCGTAATCGGGGCCAAAACGAAGTTGTTATTCGGTCGCTGAGGTAATAGGGTCATCGCTCGCCTCACATGCCCAATAGGCTCATCTGCCTCCTGAGGGGGCTCGCGCTGTTGCTACCGTCCTCGCTGGCGTAGCAAGCCGAATCCGTGTCAATATCCCATTCCGGCTCGTCGTCTTTACCATCCTCGGACGGGCAGAGGCTGCCGTTGGCGGAAGAATCGAACCCCTTCTGAGTCGCAGCACGCGTGTTCCAGCGGAGAGTGCGGGACACACTATCGAACCATTCGGTCTGAGTGCGAGCGACGGTGGGAAATGGGTATTGCGAGGCTGTGATGGTGACATAATCTCCCTGCTTGAGCTCAACCCTACCTTTGCCGTCAAAAGCGCAGTAGGCAGTGGCACGAGAGTTGCGTGGTACAGATACGCGGAGAAGCATCGTGTCGGAGAGGACCATTGGTCTGAAAGAAAGCGTGTGCGGACAAATAGGCGTAAGGAGAATGGCAGGGATATCAGGGTGCACCAGCGAGCCACCGGCGGACAGGGAGTAGGCGGTAGAACCAGTTGGCGTCGAGAAGATGCAGCCATCGGCCTGGACCACGGTGAGAAGCTCGTCATCCCCATAGAGCTCGAGGTTGGAAACGTAAGGAGACGGGCCACGATCGATAACAAGTTCGTTGAGAACTTCGAACTGTTCGCCCTCTTCAGCTTCCTGGCCAAGGGCCCCATCCCGGTAGACCGTGCAAGTAAAGCGCATGCGAAGGTTGACGCGCATTCCCTCCTCTCCCATGATGCGGTCTAGGTGCTGCTTGTATTTTTCAAACTCGAAGCTGGTGAGGAAGCCGAGGCTGCCCAAGCTGAAGGACAAGACAGGGGGCACAATGCGCTGGAACAACCAAGACGTGAACAAAACGGTGCCGTCGCCGCCCAGGGTAAGAACTAGGTCGAATTTCTCCGGCTGGCTCCAGCAGAGGTCGGGAGTCCAGTACCGAAGCATGTCATGGTAAGCGGGGTTCTCGGCCAAAATGCCCATGGCATCAAAGCGACGAGAGTTGCGAAGCTTAGCGTCCACGTAGACATTGACGCCGACATCGGAGCCGTATCTCGGAGTGCGCAACAGCCAGGTAGCGAGCTCCCGGGTGAGGTAGACGAGCTGGTTGTCGCGAGCCTTGGTGACAATCATGACGTTGCGGACGGCGCGCTTGATGGGACGACGCTGAAGCTGCTTAGAGACCTCACGCACGCCGGTGGCAGTTTGGACGAGCCTGGAGTGAGACATGCAGTCGTCGTTCTTGATTTCCTCGAGGACTTTATCGATATTGACAGCATCGTCGAAGCGGTTGTGATAGAAGCAGGGCGACTGCAGAGAGGGAAGCGCGGTGGTGGGAGTCATGGTCCGGTTAGCCAGCTCATTAAGGGCATCGGCCAACTTCTGAGACGAGGACGTGGCGGGTCGGTTCTCGACACCGCCTTGTGCGGACAGCATGCCGGTCAGAGAAAGAGCCTCGGGTTTGTTTCTGCGGACGACAGAGGCCAAAGCCTTCATAATAGTCTGGCGAGGGACTTCGTGAGATGGCGCGTTGCGGCGGTGGCCCTTGGACGAAGGATGGGCGTTGCCGTGGTGGGTAGAGTTGACAGTCCGAGACAAAGGAAGCGGCAACTCGGGGAAGGAGACGGCAGCGGACGTTGTTGACGGGTCGGGCGGACAAGTTGCAGCGTCTGCGGCAAGGCCGCTTTGGGCGAGCTCAGCGCGATGAAGGGGTAGTTCTGCTACGGATTTGGCATGGCGAGGGAGCGACTGGCTCATGAAGGCGGAGTAGGACGGCGATAACGATGCGAATGGGCGACCACGGTCTTGTGCCGCGTTAGAGCTTTTGGGTCGGTCGGAGGGCGAGGTTTTAACCGCCTCGGAGGATCGCAAAGGCGGCGGGAGCGGCGGATTACTGAGGGCGGGGTGCAGGGCGGTGGGCGAGGAAACGAAGCCCGACATGGTCGAGAACAGTGGTTCTCGGCGACACACGACGGGGATTAATTGGAGGGGAGCAGGCGAGCTAAGGCCGGGTGAGACGCCGTCAACATCAATAACATCAATAATAGCGACTTGGGCAGGGCCGGGGTGCGGGTTCGGGTGTGGGTGCGGGTGGTTTGTGCCGTACCTACCTGTCAAGCAATATAGCGAGTGTGATGTGCTATATCCGTACCCTGGCTATCTCCTTTTTTTTCCCCGGCGGTGGAGGAGGAGGTGGTGGTGGTCCAGCGATGGTTCCGTCTCTGAAGGAAGGGGGAGAGGCCGAGCAGGGGACCCGGCTCCGCTAAGACCGAGAAAGAGAGAAAGAGGGAGGGAGAAAGTGAGAGCAAAAGGAGACACTCGACGTGGGGCGAGGAAGTGCTGGCCGGAGGTTGCGGACCACCGGCGGGTGGCACTCACTGAGGCGAGAGTGGCTGGCGGGGGGTTGAATGAGTGAGCGAGCGAGTGGGACTCGACCGGGACGTTGGTGTGCGCGACTCGGTTGATGTTGGCAATGTCGCAGCGGCAGGTGTGCGTGTGTGGCCCGGGAACCTGGGCGCAGCGCAGTGATGTCAAATCTCGGTCTTCCAGCAGGTGAATCCCTGGCGGCAGTGGTTGATCAGGATGCGCGTGACCAGCCTGCTGATTCCGTTTAGGTAGGTGGGGTTGACTGCGGGTAGCAGGTGCTGCAGTATGAGTAGGCTGCAGCACGTGGGCTCGGACAGAGAGTTGACGCAGAATTCGGTCAAATGTGTACGTGTACCGTAGGTAGTTGAGCCTGCAGCTGTAGCTGTGACTGAGTTGGCAGATGGACGGCCGGACGCTGAGTGGGCAAGAGCAAGGGATTCGATGGTGCTGGAACGCCGCTCTCGCTTGTAATTACCAATATCGATCGACTCGTGCCGGTCGTGGGAAGGGGGATTGTATGCTATAGTAAACCGGACGGATGTGGTATCCGAGAGGAAGAGAAAATAATGACGAAAATAACAGATGCCAACGACGCAAGGTACACACAAAAGATAGTTGAAGAGCGCGATGCGAGGCGATGCGATGCGATGCGAGGCGAGGCGAGGCGGGTCGAGGCGAGGCGAGGCAATGCAATGCAATGCGAGCAACGAGACAAAGAGGAAGAACCCCAAGGACGCAAAAGACGCAGGTAATTGCAAGAACTACCAGAGCTCTGCCGAGGGAGAAGAGTAAGGACGAGGAGGAGGAGGAAGAACGAAAAAAACGAAAACAACGATGAGTAAGAGAGTGACCAGACTGACTAGCAAGAAGTAAATAATCCAGCGCCTCAAGACCGGTTCAAACGGCGGGTGGCTTTAATATTCAATGGGAGGGGCGAGCCCGGGCGCCTCTTGCGAGTGTGTCTCTTTCCCCCTTCTTTTGGTCTGATGTCGATCGAGGATAAGGATGGATGCGACTGAGGGCGCGCCCGTTACGACACTGGCCGCAACGCCAAACCTCACATCATCCATGGGTCGGTACCGTCTTCCTCCACATTCTCACATCCCTAGCCATAATACGGACGAAGGAGTCGCCAGCACTTCCACCTTGCCTCGCTCTGGTACACTACACGTGTAGTGTCGTGAAGACGAGGCGGAGGCACACAACCCCAGCAGGGCAAAGCTCCTTGAGGCTGGGGCCGGAACAGGGGCGGCATGGATGACCTGTTACCAATTTTTTTTTTTTCCTTCTCAACACCATTATTAGTAGAGGCAAAAACGCACATTTTAACTTAATTCCAGCTACATTATTAGTATCTACTATATACTACTATATATTTATAAAAACTAAAAAAGTATATAAATACCCTTAAAGCTAGCTAGTAGGTTAAAAACCTTACTAGTAACTTATAGAATAAAGATAAAAAATAAGTTAATAAGGCCTTATAACTTACTAAATTTCCTCTTTTTACTACTATACTACTTAAATTCTTAAAACTACTATACTTAACTATACTAAGTATATTAATATAATAGCTATATATACTATAAATTACTAGTTAACTAGAATAATTAATAAAAACGTTACTATTATTAACTAGTATATTAACTAACTAAAGCTAAAACAATATTACTAAAACTTAAAAACTAAAAGATCTATAGCCTATTATATACTTCTATACTAAGTAGTAACCTTTCTACTACTCCTTAACTACTATAGTAAACTAGAGAGTAGTAGTAATAATATTACTATTTTATAAAAGTTTACTAAGTAGTTTAAAAAGATTAATTAGTAGTTTTAAAAGGAAAATATTTATCTAAAGGATAAAGTAATAGTAGAGTAGATTAAAAGATATTATAACTACTTTAATAAGGTTAAGGATGTATTTAAAAAGGGAATAAAGGAGTACTAACTCTATTAGAGAAGAAAGGGGGGATAGAAGGGTAGAGGAGGGGGTGGGGGGGTAATGACCGCAGGGATCCCGTATTAATAAACACTAATTAACAACACTAAGTTCCTTCGTAAAGGAGCGGCATGGATGACAACAACAGCCCCCGTAATACCTACAGGCTACATACACTAGGTAGTACTAGGTTGTCGACAGGGGAGCTCCCTAGGTACCTCTAGTACACGAGGGGCAGGGCAACCCCCATGCAGAACAGTTGATACCGACGGCCGGGAGAACAGGCCGTTCGGAAGCGGGCTATCGGGTGCATAGTAGTCCACCATACCTACCTAGTATACCTTCCTAGGCAACTTGAAATCATGTAGTGCTTACCTGGGTGCAGTCTAGGGCTATGCTGTCTCTCCTGACCCAAGCAAAGGAGGGCATGAAAGTACTTACGTGAGAAGTGGGCTGCCGAGTGGCCTCGAATCCCGGCTGTCAGAAGTCCTGGTCTTGAAGTTCTCATGCACGCGCTGCTCCATGAGAGAATGGTAGCGGAGAGCGGGAAGCGGGACAGTTTTCCAAGGTCGTCGTTGAAACGAGTGACAGCGACAGCATGCGCCGGCTGCGCCCAATAATGTCAGGCTGTACCCGTGATACTCCTGGCTGTTGAACTACTGGAACCGATAGTGAGGCACCGAACAGCTTAGCATGACAGCCACGACACGAAACGGAGGAATGCAACAAGCGAGGTACAAAGGAGGTAGCACTGCAGGTACTGTCCAGCCGGTGTGTCGGCTTGCTTTTCAACCACTCTTTTCCCAGCCGGCTGCAGGTGCCGGTGGTTAAGATACCTAGGTCAGCTCGTCTTCAAGACGAGCTCGTGGCAGGATCTGGTCTCCCACTTTTCGGGGACACGGGCAGCTCTCTGGCCTGTGTCTAATTGTTCACTCGAGGCAAGTCGAGGCAAGGTCTAGGTGATGTATCGCTTGTTCCTCATTCTGGCTGCATTATTTCGCCATGTTTCGAGATCTCGAGCCTTGACTCTCTCTCCGTTGCTGCCCGGTCTGGACTGCGTGAGCTTCCGAGACATGGAACCGACGACGGAGAGACGAACGAACGTACTTGTATCTGGCGAAAACCTGAATAGGGATTTATAATAATAAGCCAAGGTGGTAGTACAGTAAGTACCTCTACCATGTGTGAGGATGCGCGGCTGGCTTGTGGGAAGGGGATGTGGCCCAAGTCCTACCCTGTACCTAAGGCACAACTTGCTGTTATCAACTGCTGCTGTTCAGGTTGTTGCTCTTGTCATTATCGCTGTTGAGGTTCTGTATTTCGTTGTCTCGGTCGTCGTAAGCGTCACAAAGATGAGGTGTCGAGATTGGTTTGAACCTGCTGTGGATCAAACAGCGCCGTCCACTTTTGCCCCCGGGCCTTCGAGGCTCTGCAGAGGTGGTGCAGACACCCCAAGGTACGACGGATACACACCCATCATTACCTAAGTGTATACCTACGGATAGGTCTCACACCTAGGTAGGTAGGTACCAAGGTTACATAGGTACCTACCTAATACCTAGGTAGTGTATGGATAGGCGAGGCGCCTACCCAAGCGTTGAAGTATCAACCTCGCTCTTGGGGGAAGACCTCTCAACATCCAGCTATCGATGGACCCGTCCACGGAGAAAGAGACGTGGATTCGGTCAATCGACTTTTCAGCGCCACCGTCGCCAACACTTCCCTGGCGGAAACAGCCTGGAGCGGTAATGCGCCCGGTCCCACCATGCTGGAACGCCAACACATTGCAACACTGTGAATACGGCACGGCACTCTCGCTCAAAAAGCCGACTACCTATGAACAGGTGTGGGACACTTGGGTTGCTGCTGGAACTCCCTGTCTAGGAGCTACTCCGAGCGAGACAGCCTGCGGTTAAGGTAAATTCGACAGAAACGGTGAACATGAGGAAACTGAGAGGGCTAAGAAAGAACAACTTGCCCCGCATGCCAACCAACGTCAGGTGGTGATGAGCTGTCAAAGAAAGCCAGATCCAGATAAGGAGGCTCCCTTAGTCCAATTAAGCATAAAGATACCCGAAGCTAGCCATGGTCAATTAATCAATCAACCTGTAAGTGGTGCCTCTCCCAGCATCCCAACGCGACCCCCATCCTCTTGGCACGGCCGAGCCAAGCCTCTCAGATCTCTACACTAGCGACACGAATAATAAAAACTACGGATACACTACTACTATCCGTACCGCTGTCATTTTTATGAGATGATCTCCTGTGGGTGGGGGGGGGGGCATGTCTTCGGGAAGCGGTGAGGGTGCAGGCAAAGGCTGCAAGGACGAGATTGACGAGCCATGGTACATAAGTATACTGCCAAGGTCAAGGAGACCGAGGCCGAAAAGAGAGAAGGGAAGAAAAAGGGGGGTGGATTCGTTTGGACTTTCCGCAACCGACGGGAGAGCACCGAAGGAAAGGAGGAGGAGGACGTAGGTGATAATACGGTGCCCTAGCAGAAACGCCCGGCAACTCCTGACTTCAGACCCTGTCAAGCGCGCTTCACATTCTCGTCCCTGAAACGCCGCACTCGCGCCGCGTTTCTGCACGGAGGACACCCAAACGACCCACACGACGCCGTTCCACGCCCTGGCGGATGGCCCGCTTTGTCTTTGCCTCCCTACACTGTACGGATTATATGTGTCCGCAGGTTGTCTTCGCTCACGCTCGCACACCTAGGTATCCGTACCCTACCTACATTCGAAAAAGTAGTATGGTGGGATAACGACTTCGACTGTCTTCTGTTCCGTCGCGGCAAAGAACGGCCGTCGCTCTGCCAAGTTCCTCCTTTCGCGCTGTGATGTGACTTCTGATGCCCTGCAGCAATTGCCTCTCCTTCTCAGGCTGTGTTTTCCCCTTCACTTCGTCAAATTTCGTTGGCGACCTGTCGGCTTCCTGTCCTACCGTTGCCTTCACCCCACCTGCCGGATTTCCCGCTGATATCTGGGCGAGACCACGCCCATTGGTCCTGCAACTCCTGCTCCTCCGGGACAGGGAAGTCGTTCCAGTGATTGGATTGCTGTCGCCGCATTCGTCGGTTTTTCCGTGCTCGCCATAGTGTAGTAATAGTTGCCCAAACCGCCAAATATTCTCATCCTCAATCTTATAACGGTTCCCACTTCACGCTAGTTGCTCGGCTTGTTCCAAGTCCCTGTCCACCATTCAGCGTCAGGCGATACATCACGCCACTTTCGCCTCCATCACCGTCCGAATGAACTGCCGCGTGTTTGTGGAGTCGCGGTCAACCTCGTCCATAGCTGTGTCCAGGTCCGCTTGGCGACGTTGACCGCACGCTTGCTGGGCCATGTTGATGACGGCGTCCCATTCGCTCAGAGAAAATTCGCCCTCGCTCTCTGCCAGCAAGAGATCGTCCTGTGCCGTAAAACCAAGGGCGTGCAACGACGTAGCCTGGTCGACTTCTGCCGGCGACGGATCGACGACGATCCTACGACCATTCTCAAGGACGGCCAACGAGACGCACGTGGCGATGGTCTTCAAAGGTACGGCGGCTGATAGCAAAGCCAGAACGGCGCTATGAAGCAACGCTGGGAGTAGGGTAAGGTTCTTCGAACGTGGACGGTCAGCACGCACGTGGTCTTGTTTGTTTCTGCAACAATTTCATGCTGCATTCTTGGACTGACTTACAGAATGGGCCTGGAGGGCCTTGCTGTTCACATAGTCATTCTGAGGCGTTTCCGTTACCTGCAGGGTAACCTGGATAAGGCAGCGAGGAAAGTTTTTGACAGGAATGAGCTGGCGGAGAGCGGACTGTAAAATGGCTTCGAGGTGACGCTCTCCCGTACCTATATAACTTAAGTGTGTGAGCCAGTCTATCCACAAGAAATCGGGCAATGGGAGGGCTGACCTCCAACCCCTGCAGCAGGTCGTACGACAACATCAATAACCGATTCGAAGGGATTTTCGTCTCGTCTCTGCACCTCCATCGGCCCATTGACAGACGCAACCACGCAATGACAGCCCCTGGAAAATGTTGCCGAGCCATCTGCTCGGGACAGGTGGGAGACCCGAGCCTGAGGACTCATTTCTGAAGCCATCACGAGTTTCTGGTCCTGACAAAGCGAGTAGGTGATAGCGGGGACAAGCGGCAGGCGCAATTACGACAACAGATTCCGTGTCAGAATGCTGCAAAGAGATCCCAAATCTCTCGACAATCGTCTTCGATCAATATACCACAGAGAGGTACGTGTGCTAGGTTTTCTGAGTGAAAGAAAAAATTGAGACGGAGGTTACCTGCTTACCTAGGTAGGTAGGTACGGGGGCGCGCCTGGGGTGCATACTCTCGTTACTAAGGTGCTTTCTACCAATGATATTCAACGGAAGAGTGGGTAAGCTCACTGTAGGTGTCTAGCTAGTATTACTCCCTACCTGTCAACCACTACATAATGTTACAGCAGTGCCTAAATTGCAATTTGAGTACAGAGTACCCAGGTAGATAGGTGTGGTGGTAGGTACCTAGGTAGGTAGGTAGGTAGGCAGGGAGGGGATGACGCGCGGGGCCAGTACTCGCTCACTTCTCTCCGTCTCGTTCGATTTAGAGATCACAAAGCCTCTTCCTCTGACCACTAGTCTATCCACTCGAATCATTCATCGCCAACCCTAGACTCTTCCCTCCTCTGAGACACAATGACTTCTGTCGATTCGTCGCATTCCAGCGCACAACCTGCGTCCTTTCCAAACATATCCATCCCCAAACTCGAGCCTCGCCGTCGTCGAGCGAATCCTTCCAACCCGACCCCCCGCCCCGAGACACCAACATTGCCATCGCTTCCCAACCTTCAAAACCACATTTACAAGGTTCCTTCGAGAAGAATTCTTTCGCAGACAGATCACGACCTGTTCCTCTCCTCGCCCACTCATGAGCTGATCCTGGGCTTCGTTTTCAGCCTCTCCGAGTCTGTTCAAGACACACCGCGCTCCGCTGTAAAGGATGACGATCTGAGCCCAGCACTACGCACGATCCTACGTATACTGAACGAAGCCAATGGCCTCGTCACGGAGTCGCCACCCGATGACCAAGGCGGCTCCCGTTTTGGAAACAAAGCATTTCGGTTTTTTTTGGATCTGGTGAACGAGAAGGCAGTGGCGTGGCACAGTCAGCTAGGCGTTGGCGAGGCGGCCACCGAGGAGGTTATTGTCTACTTGCAGCACTCGTTTGGGAATCGGATGCGCATCGACTATGGCTCTGGACACGAGCTCAACTTCGTCATGTGGCTCCTGTGTCTCTACACTCTTCGAATCTTGACCGAGGACGACTTCCGGCCGCTGGTGCTCATCGTTTTCAACCGTTACCTGGAGCTGATGCGGAACGTGCAGTTAACCTACTATCTCGAGCCTGCTGGCTCTCATGGTGTTTGGGGTCTGGATGACTACCAGTTTCTCCCATTTTTGTTCGGCGCATCGCAGCTCCTGCATCACCCCTTCATCACACCGCTGGCGATTCATCAGGAGCTCACGCTGGAGGAATTTGGCGATGAGTTTCTCTACCTCGGCCAGGTCAATTTCGTCAATGGCACCAAGACCGTGAAAGGTTTGCGGTGGCACAGCCCAATGTTAGACGATATTTCTGCTGCCAAGTCGTGGACCAAGGTGGAAGGGGGGATGCGCCGCATGTTTGTCGCCGAAGTTCTGAAGAAATTGCCCGTCATGCAACATTTCCTATTCGGGTCTCTGATACCCGCGGTAGATGGAATGAGTACAGAGCAAGACTTTGATATGGGCCACGAAGAAGACGAACTCGAGGGTGGCGAGATTCCAGCCGAGCGCAGCAAGCACAATCACCAGCACGTTGGCTGGGGTGATTGCTGTGGGATCAAAGTTCCGAGTAGTTTGGCTGCTGCGCAAGAGATGAAAAAGAAGAGTGCTCATCAGGCCCTTCGAAGGATACCGTTTGACTGACCACGGGGGGTGGCAGCGGCGTACGCATAACGCGGACAAATGACTGATGATGCTCTTCCAATATTAGACAATAAAACTAGCTACGTGTCGGAGATCGTCCCATTCGTGTGTGCTTGCTTGTGTTTGTGCTCTTCTTACCACTCTCCGGCGTATTTTGGCTCGTCTCTTAGGCTGATTTCTTTTAGGAATCCTGCTTGCCAACTAAACCCTGCGGAATCGTTCCATACTGTTTACAACAGCAGGCCAAGATCTCGGAGACGCTTCATCCCCGGAAGATGCGTCCACTTCTGATCGGAGGGCGATTCGCAGCTCAGATCAAACCACATGTCGGGATGATCATTGTTGATGGAATCCAGCGCGTAAGCAACAGGACTCCCGTACAAATCACATCGCGGTACATTGAGGCCCCTTTCGGGGTAGAAGCGGTAGGACTTGCAGCCATTAGTGGCGTTCATGACGCTCTGTGACCAACGTTAGCGATCAGTAATCGGCGATGAGACTGGGGTGATAGATGTCGTACGGCGCAAAACTGATAGCATCCTTCCAAGGTTACCGATGTAGCCGGCGAGTTCTCGACGAACCGGGCCAGAAAGTAGTTGCCGACCGGTAGACCATGTACGCCGCAGTGGTGATTTCCTGGCTTTGGCTTGCCCGTGGGTGCATCATTCTGGCAGACCGTCTTGGTCGGCACCAGGGTTGGAGAAGGAACCGGTACAAGGGGTGCGCTGATGACAGGAACCATAGAAGTGTCAATGACGCAGCTTGCCGTCCGGGTGGGCGTGTAGGTGGCGGGCGTCGATGGGGTGCCGACGATATCAGAAGTATAAGACAGATTAACGCTCGAAGTCTGGGTGCTCGACGAAGATATTGAGTCTGTCAGGGCCTGCGTTGCAACGGGTGAGGTAGCTGGGCTCCTTGGGGAGGTTGGTTTGGCTGCTTCGGAGCTGATGGTTGTGGCAGGCCTGGACCAAGAAGCTGTGCTCGAAGTGACTGGGGACAAATTCGTGCTAGCATCGTCATTCCATGATCCAGTCGTAATCAGTGTTTCTGTTGAAATTGGCGAAGAGGTAACATTGGGTGTTGGGCTCGTGTCAGTGGCGAAAGTGAATGTACTTGCTGTTGTATCGCACAGTGTAGGATCCCGAGAAACACTTGTTGACGCCTCATCGGACTTAGTCGATGTCGTATCTACGATTGTGCTCGGGCTGATTGTCGTCGAATTCGACGGGTTGGCTTCTTCGCACGGCGGCTCGGTCACGGTCGTCGAGGAAATCATAGACGAGATGGACGAGCCGGCCGAACCTGAAGACTTCGTAGAAAAGCACACTGACGAGGTTGAGCAGTTCCAGGCACCCCGCGATGTAATTGAACCGTTATGTGTCCGCGAAAAAGAAGTAGTTGGTGGAACGTGTGGGCCAGTGGAGGTTGCATTGTTGCCGTAGGAAGTCGTCGCAGTGATGTAGAAAGTGACGTCGAGTGTTGTCGTCGACGTTATGACACTGAGGGGACATAAGGATGAAAGCTGGTATGTGCTTGTCAGGTTGAGCGGCAGCAAAGGAGTGCCGCTGACCACTCCTGTCGTGCCCACCGGTGCTGTTGTGTTGGTGACATTGAGGTGGACTCTTGTTTTGCTCCGTCCGAAGACAGAATGTGGATTCAAGTCCGGCGGAAAAGGTCGGCTCTGGACGACGTGGGCAGTTATCTGGTTACCAAGTCAGATACTATTCAAACAACGGTGACAGCGTAGTCCAACCTGGTCTCCAGAACCCCTAGGAGCTGCACCCGCCTTGTCCCAGAGATTCACAGTAGCACATAGTACCCAAGAAAATCGCATGATCGAGGTGGATTAAGCCTGCAGTTCGGCGGGAATTCGAGCGACGACTGGGTACAAGAGCGTCAACGGGGATCCAAACAGGGTGGGTAACTGAGTAACTGTATAGAGTGGTCGTCTGCTGATGCTAATAGAAATCGAGAACCCCGGTGAGGACCGCCTTTATACACCCCGATCGTGACCCTGATACCAAGGGAGTATGCTGGTCTTGTGTTAGCATCAGAATGGTTCTTCAGACTTCAAATAGTGGCAGTTTGAAGAATAGAGGGACAACTATCGACTATAGTCGAAGGCACCTTTCCACCCGAGAGAGTAGATAGTAGATAGTATCGACTCAATGAGCAAGGGGTAGAAGCACCATCCCTGCAGTTGGAAAACCTAAGACATTGTCACCCCTAAGTAACGGTTGAAGGGAAATCAACTAGCAACATGATTCTTCAGAGGGGTAAGAATCGATGAACGTCTGGTATTCAATTAACACACATACGCCGCCCCTTTGAGAAAAACAACAACACCCGAATTGTGAGACCAGAGCCCAACCGCTCAAAATCGCAACACCCATATAATGACAATGTCTCCGTCATGCTCTTTGATGTAGGGTATCAGAAGCAGTTCACTGAACGCCACCATGCCCCTTAACCTACCAAATACCAAATGCGGTGTGAAGAAAAACACCCATGCGCTGCATAACTATGGGGGCAGATGCGAACTACCCGTAGTTTCGAAGTGGTACGAGTTGTGTCGGGTGATCCAATGAGACCCGGACCTTTCCAGGCCTAGTCCTCCCATATCGTCTCCAGGTCGAGGTCTTGACGTCGCTCCGCGCCACAGACACTCCATCGCTTGCGCTTGTCTCGTGACCCAAACCCCAGCGTTCTGCCCCGTGAGGGCACATCGAGACTGCTCCGGCCCTTGCCGTCAGCTCCATCACCACCTTCTGCGGCATCTGCAGCGGCCTTAAGCTGGGCAATCCTCTCCGCTTCCATGGCGGCCTCTTCAGCGTCTGGGGAATCAGGTATGGTTTCGAGACTTGAGATGCTGGGACTCCTGGACCTCGTGGATGTCGGGGTAGATGGTACCGACGAAGATGGAAAGGCCGCAGGGACGCCATAACTGTGGGAGAGGGCCTCGTATCCTCGATAAGATGGTGAGGATGCCAAAGATGTTGGGGTGGAGGGGAGCGCAGGAAGCGAGCCTGTACTCGCATGACCGGGATGCCTCAAAGGCGAAGAGGGGCGGCGGTGGCGAGGCAGTACGGCCGAGGGCATCGCCGCGACGAGGTTCGGGGAGGATTGTGACTCGGCGGCCCTACTATCGGGTTCCAAGACGGAGCTGCGGATGGGCGAGGTCGGAAATGCTTCGTCAACTGGCTTCCGCGGGGTTCGGATACGGCTGGGTGAACCGGAGGGACTGGCCGGGCGGAACTGGGGAGAGAAGAGGATGTGGCCAGCACCGTTGACGCCGGGCATGGACTGGGTGCGAGACATGGGAGGGGCCAGGCTTGCAGCGGATCTCGATCTCGTGTGGTGCCCGGAGAGGGGTGAGGTGGTACGGGGTCGGTAGGGTAGAGGGGGCAAAGTCCAAGCCGGCGCGGTTGGCGAGGTGGGACTCGGGTCTGTCTGGCGTCGCAAGGTAGGCGGCTTCCTCAAGGGTTCAGGCTCGGTGGTCGCGGAAGAAAGTAGTGCGGGATTCTGGATTCGAAGGGAGGGAAGAGGTGATGGTCGGAACTCCTCCATTCTCTCGGTCTCAGGGACGGGTTCCATAGCGAACGTCGGATGACCCCGAATGTCAGGTGGGGAAGGGCGACATCAGCAGGAGGTTACTCGGGGAGGCGCTCGACGAGACGAGGTTGAGTCGGTGGTGTGCACGAGATAGGAAGCCTCTTTAACGGCGAGACGATGAGAACGAGGTGTGATTGAACGTCGGTCGGGATGCAGCGGTGCAGGCAGCGGACGGGGAGAGGGTGCTTGGGCGGGTGATCTGGGCGAGCCGGGACGGCGGGACGGGTGATTCTCGAGAGTGGTGAGTTCAGCAAGCGGCAGTTGATGTCGTCGTGTACGATTGTCGAGGCAAACGATCGGGCGGAAAGAGGAATCGAGCAAGCAATATGAAATGGAGGGAGAGGAATAAAGGACGGCGACAGTGTCGAATCATGTCACGCATTCCGCGTTGTAAATGAAAGAGTCCCAGCCGAGTGAAAGGTCAAGCGGAACAGAAAGGGAGGGACGGTTTTGTGGGGCAGGGGTGGTGTCTACCTCAAGGTCCCCCAGGTAGGTACGTAGGCAAGTACCTAAAGGTTCCTCGGATACCTACCTAGGTATCTGGGATGGTAGGAAGGAGGGAAGACGAGAAGACAACTAGACAGGTAGGTATTGCCTACCTGATGAGCACACATGAAGGGCACCGAAGAAATCAAACGGAGGAAGAATGCTGGCAGAACTTGGATAGCTAATCCTCTGCGTGCGTGGTATTCCATTCGAGATGTGATGCCTGAGAGTCGAACTGGGACAGTGTGACAAATGGGGTTGAAGCTCGAACATCAACGACAGTCGACCTGGCGTGGGAGAAAGGGGGAACTAAAGGGGGGGGGGGGGCTTGAGTCGGTGTATGACCTGGCGGATGGACGGTCCCGTCTCCTTACCTAGGATATGGTGCATGAGGCGCCTTATTGCACTGCAGGTGATCAGGGCAGCCCGCACATCCGCTCTGCCTGGGGGTGGAGAGAGAGCCCACGGTGACAAACTCGCACCGGTACTAGGTACCAACATGTACTGGGCAGGCTCAGGGACTGCCACTAGTGGTTGTTTACTCGGTGCACTACCTAGGTACGTAGGGTCAATCAAAGCCTCTGGCAGTGAACCTACGGCGTTATATATCAAGTAGGCACCTACCTCCTAGGTTTTCGGCGACTCATCGTTGGTGCCTACGTAGGTAGGTAGGTAAAGACCGTATATTACTGGGAGATCCGAGGACGCTGTAGTGTAGATGTTCGGTGGCAGCCGGACAGAGGCTGGTGTTGGCGCTAGTACTGGCGCTGGTGGATACGACCGCTTTGGGCCGGCCGAGAGCGAGCGAAGGGCGGGTGCCTTTGTTCTCGTCATGTCCGTAGTGTTTTGTTCTCTTCACAGTGTTTTGAAGGCTAATATCTTTGCGACGTCGGCCGTTTGTTGCAATGTCCCTTCCGATTTCCGGACTGATTATTACGAGGCAAGGCCAATTTCCAACTCCCCCGTACGGTTGCCCAAGCAGGTGGGCCTCAGCATTTAAAGGAGAAGGAGGAAATTGGGCGTCAGGGAAGCACGGTCGGTATTACATGCTTGCTAATACCGAGTGTAAATGTAGTGTTCTTGGCACTAGGTAGGTATGTGCAAGGCACACTATCCGTAGATTGATACCTAGTCCCCGCCCCTGTGCCTTAGGCGAAGCGGGGCATCGCGCTAGCATCATCTAAATGCTTGGTCGGTGGGTCTAGGGAATCCGAGCTTGGAACAGCCGAAGACCAGAAAAACACTGGGGTCCTGTCTCCACTAGTGCACTACAACGATGTAGTACTACTATTGATAGTAGGTACTAACAGTACGGATACCTAGATGTTGTGGTGCAGGTAGATAGACATCGACAACAACAATAACAAAAGCAATACTAACCATAACCACCACATCCACAGCAACGATAACGAACCAACAACATTAACAATAACGGCAGTCTCCCTTGCATTCCATCACCCTGTCCGTTTTATTGTTTGTTTGTTTGTTTGTGTTTCGCAATAACCAACCCCCCCCCCCCAAATGACATTTCATTACTGGAGGTATCGTAGTGTGTATAGCTAAGACTCAGATTGCCAGACGTCCCAGGCCTGGCAGGGTCTGTTGCGGCTCGGATCCATCTGAATTTACAGCCGAGGATATGGATTCTTGCCGCTGACGCTTCTGCCATGCTATGCCGTGCGCTCTCATGCCAGCCGGGGCAACCTGACACATGGCCCAGGCCACTCAGTTTTCTTAGCTCCGCTCTCTTGATCACGAAGATCAGCGCGATGTCATCTGTCGTAAGGTATCGTGACAGCCTAGCCTTTGATTTCTTCTGCGGCCCTGGCCCCCCCGTTGTCGCACTCAAATGCGGCCAAGTTCGGCCCGAGAAGCGCGGCCACCCAGCCGGAGCTTTCGAGAACTGATGCAGCCCCAACGTCCCTCTCGATGCCAATACTGCGAAATGGGGCACTCTTGAGCTGTGTCATTGGCATGCGCAAGTTGCAGTCTGTCAAGGTACCGAAACAAATGTTTAGTCCAGTCCGTCGTGGTAACTAAGCTTCTCCATTGGTCAGGGTACGGCAAAGCAGACGGTTTCTCGAAATGTACAATATCCCCACGAATTTCCTTTTGGGGCGTCTCCTATAACAAACAGCAATACATATGTAGGTGTGAAAAGTAGGTGGATGAAGAAAGTGCAAAACTGCGTAATCGAGTCACCATTTGGCCGTATGGATAGATACCTTAAGGCTTCAGATAAGTCTCCGGAGACCCGGGCAATAAAGACGGACGGCACCCACGTATCTGAAGTGCGGGGGTAATGGCATATCGGCGATCACGATGTATATGGGTTTCAAGGAGAAACACATCGTCGAGCGGGAAATTATCCATTCACCTGCGAACGAAGAAACCTGCATTGGTGATACGTGTTTTCTTGTTTCAAGTCATGTCTAGTCACTGAATGTATGTTCCAACAGTGAAATCATGGATCTACCCAGCATAATCCATGCATTCGCACTCCAATGCTTAAGACTCACCGGAGACATCAGTAGCATCCTTCTTGGGGGGGGTGGCCCCGGAAGCCTCAATTTTCGAGGTTTCAATGTCAGAGAACGTGCCCTCCGAGGAAATGTGCCTGGAGGTGGAAGGAGACTCTGGGGATTCTGGACACTTTAGAAACTCTGAAGACCCTGAAGACTCCGAAGACCCCGAAAACTCAGAAGACTCTGGGGACTCCGAGGACTCCGGTGACTCTGAAGGAGATGGCGCATCGATCTGCGCTTTGCCGAAGGCCTCCAGTTTGTTGACCAGTTTCAGCTGCTGAAGCGTGCTCTTGGCACGATTTTGAAGATCATCCAGTTGTATGCATTTCCAGCAGTCTATGCCAACCTTGACGCACTGAATCGAGTGAGTCTCGCGCTTGAAGCAGTACCGCTGACGCTTGCCGGCCAAGAAGTTATTCTGCTCCTGGCAGTTGGCAACCTTCTGGCGGATGTCGACGTGCTTGCACCTGTATTGAGTCGTTCTGTAGAAGCACATGGCTGATGATGGTGGAAAGAAAAAGAAGATGGAAGTTGCTTTGGTGGCGATGTTTGTGTCGAGTGTTTGATGACCACCACGCCAGGATGAAGCTGGAATTCTGAACACTTAAATACACCAAGGTTCCCTCCCCCGCCCGACAGAGACTCTCTAGGAAGACCGGCGTTCGTTCTGGACAATCAATGATTGTCTTTAGAAAGTTATGCTGTTCACCAACAACGACACTGAGACAATGTATCAGCAGCGTTACACACCATCTTGCCTCCAGACAAAGGACTGTAGACAACCAAGATCGCTGGACAGCTCTTCTTGGTCTTCAATAACATTCAATGACGGTTCTCGGACCATTACTGTTTGCTCTCTACGATTTTCACCGCGACGCAGCACTGGCCATGGCCGCTGCGTTGACGACCTTTTGGTCACGTGATACTAGGTAAAATTCGGATCTACGTCGCCCAACTTCTCTTCAACTAACAACATCTCTTTTTAACCTTCTTTTATTAACAAGCTACCTCCTTATATATCTCACAGAAAGTTTATAATTTTACTTACGACGATGCAATTACAACGGATTTAAAGCGCTCCTATTAATTAATTACTATCGCAGACTAATAATTACATTTAATTACTACTAATTACTATTAATACCCCTAACGCCCCTAACGCCTCCTAGAAGAACCTTCCGTCAATTCAAATTACCTATTTCCTTTTATTAGACTTTAGCTATTAATGTTGTTAACGTTATTAACGTTATCGTTCGTACGCCGCTATAACTAACTTACCTAATCTAACTAATAAACTCTATACTCATCAGCAGACATCCCAATATATCCCTAAACCTTAATTAGCTTTTAATATACTAATCTCTAGGCCTATTAGGCGCTAGGTACTTATAAGCCACTTAGATCACTTAGGTAAAGTATTTATAGTAGTTATTTAACTCTAAAATAATAAAGTAGTAGTTATTGTAAGCACTACGTGCTTGTGTGCGCAATTGATTACTAAGCTAGAAGGTGCCGTGCCTTAAATGCGCGACCGTGGCCTTAAATGCTACGGTAGGCGCCTGCCCTTTTACTTAGAGTTATCAAGTTAAATTAAGCCCTAGTATAGGGCTCCAATTCTAGTTACTTTAGTATAGTTACTACTACTTTTAATAAGGTTAAGTAGAAATAGAGTAAACTAGATTTTTTTGTTTATAAAGAGGGTATTTTAGTTAGGGTTCTTATTATTATTAAAGATGTAGTAAAGTCCGTAATTATAAGCTTTTATCCTAAATATCTTTTAATTTATTTTTATAAATAATTATAAGTTATAGGGCTTTTTGTTTAAAGTTAGTATAGGGTAAATAACGGTAGTAGTTATATTAATATTATTATAGAGTGAATATATAGTTAAGGAATACGAGAAAAAGACTAAAGCCCGGCTAGTAAGTATTACGATCCGTTGGTTAATAGACCTTTAATAGTGACTTTATAGGGGGCTTAGTAGTTAAATAGGTATATTAGTCTATATTAGTATAAATACCTTATAGAATAAAAGAACTAAGATATAAGTTATATAATAATAAGTAGGACTAATAACGCTAAGAGTGGTTTATAGTAATAAACTAATATATTTAATATTAGTTTTAAAAATAAAGGGATATATTTATAGGGAACGGGACTTATATAACTAAGAGCTAGGAAGTGCGAGTAGAGGTTGTGCTTAAAATAGCCTTTATAAACTAGGGCTACTTTAGGCTTAGTTGGATGTGTAAAAGTAAAAGAAAAGTGGGGCACTATAGAATCGTGTAATTTGATTGGGTAGAATAGTAGTAGTTGGCTGTATTGGGTTATAATTGCTTACTTACTTTTATTCTAAATACTAAGGGTAAACTACTGCTTATATAGACCTTTTCTTCCCCTTTTTACATGCCTTTTCATATGCTAGCTGAAAAGTGGGTCCTTACTAAACTAGGCTTAGTTTACTACTAATAGGGCACTAGTTTACTAGTAAAACCACTATAATAGGCCGACTGTATTACTAGTTAAACCGGCGTTTTACGCACTGGCACTAGTATTTAGCTGGGCGTAAGCTAGGATTTAGCTGCTTGGATTAGCCCTATTAGGTATATATGTGTAAATTACACTAATCTAAGCCACCAACAGCCAGCTGCTACTGCTAAAGACATGGCAGTAGCAGTTTGGTATAGTGGTTTACTTTTTGCTTTTTATTTCCTAGGTCTAGAGGTCGAGGGTTCAAATCTCCCTCTAAGCAGTGTTTTTTATCTTTTTTACCTAGACTTTTTATTAAGTCTAAGTATATATAAATAGAACTTAAATACTTTTAAGTCCTACTTTTTATAGTTTTTTAATTATTAACCTTATATTAATTTTTAAATACTTTTAGCCCTTTAGTAGTAACTACTATAATCTTTTTATTAAATACCTAAACTAATTACTTAAGTACCTTTGTGTTTTTTTTAAGTAGTATTTTATATAAATATTTCTATAAGTTAATCCAAAAAGAATACATTATAGCTATATATTATTAAGTAGTATAATTAATAAAAGTATTTAATAGGGTGTATTTAGTAGGTTTGACCCCCTCTAGCTTTTAACACTTCTGCTTACCTACTCTTCCAGCGATAACGACGATACTATTACCAATAGGCAGCACTGAACAGCGCGACTGATATATTAAAACAAACCTTCGCTTATACGAACCTTTAGCTAGATCACGGGCGCTATAATATACTATAGGGCCTAACAAGCCCTAGTAGCGTTTATAATTAAAGAAAAAGGCACTACTATAAGTAAGGCTTTTATTAATTCCTCTTATCTTCTATATTCCTAAGAATTTAATAAAATAGTAAAAACTACTATAAATACAAAAGTCCCCTAGCTATAGAATACTAAATACTATAACCTAGTCTCTATAGTTAAGAATAATATTAAGTGGCTTAGTAATATAACTATATAACTTAGTATTAATACTATTAATACGTAGTATAACTAACTAGCTTAACTCTTAAGTATAAAGATCTAAATTACTATTTTTAGCCTTTACTTTTTTTAAACTAGTAGTAATAGGGACTAAATAAGAAATATTAAACTAAATTTATTAATTAGTTTAATACTAAATTAAATTTTAGACTTACTATTTTTAAAAAACAACTAATACTACTTTAAGTAAGTAATAAAAGTAGTAATAATAACTATAGATCCCCTAGAGTTAAAAGACTAGTACGTTTAACAAAGCTAATATATTAAAACGTCTACTAATAAGCACAGAGAAAAGCAGTCTAATCGGGTTAACTAACCGTAGTATAGTAACGGCGCGTTAGTTATAGAGGGATTTAATAGTTAAGGAAAGGGACGGTTTAGTTTAGATTAGATTTAATAGGTTTAGAGGGACGGTCTACTGGGAAGGCGTTGGTAGTTTTAGTAGTGTTAATAGCGTAATTAGTAGTCTACGAAATTAATCAAAAATACCTATTACTTTAAATCCATAGAAGCTACGTTACAGCAGGTGAATTTAAGTGCTATTAACTAACAACAAAAAAGATTAACGAGGTGGGTGGCTGGACGGCTACTGGGAGGGGTGACATTCCCTAGAGCACGTGGCCCGTGGGCCGTTAGTCACCCTAGAGGGGGTATTACTTAAGTACCTTAAATCTTTATGATCCCTCTAGTAACTACTATACTATTATTAATATTTAACCTTAACTTCTATTAATATAAACTTTACTATTAAAAGGCTGGCTGTAATAGTAAGGGTTTTATTAATGCTTTTAAGCTTAAAAAGTTTGAGTGACTTAATAGAAGAAAGTTTTTAACTTATAGAATATAGTAGCTATATTGAGTCACGCTATGAATTTAGTATAGGTTTTTGAGAAGTTATTTGGGTGAGGGTATCTCTAGTACGTTAGCCGCCCTTGGTTATAATTAAGGTTCTTAGCTATAGTAGTGTTGTGATTAAAGACTGTTCCCTATCTACAATTATACTATACTCTTCTACTGTTGTCGATATTGGTTATGGTATCTTTACTATTTATATTCTACTTGGAACGATCTACTGTGTAAGTTTTAACTATTTTTTTTAGTAAAAGTAGCTGTCATAAGAAAATAAATAACATTCAATGACACCTTCGCATCAAAACTCCCGTTCGCCTTTCTCGCTCATGGAAAGGAATCTGCTTTGAAGAATTTCCTCAAAGGCCGACGCCCAGACGATCCTGCTGGATCCGCAATAGCCCTGGGTGCGAGGCACGTGGTGACCGACCCGCCGCAACGCCTTCATCAGGCTGGACTCTGAGTCGGTGGAAATCACAACTCCACGTGCCTCTAGGAGACACTCTATATCTGTAGTAGAGTCGCCAAAATATACAAGTCCCCTAGTGCTCTCACTTTCTTGACGGGTTACCATAGCCCGCAAAGCCCGTAACTTATCGTCGCAGGTCGACATGATAGTGTTCCGTGAAGACGCGCCGAGGATATCGGGTCCGGAAATCGAGCCGTCCAACTCGATCTCGTTTGATACGACGTCGAAGTCGTATGGAGATAGTACCCCCTTAATGAAAGATCTCGACCAGTTGACAGATAAAACCGACACGGACCACCCGTTCTGTTTTGCGGAGTCCATGAGTTCTGCGAAACCACCTCTGAGCTTCAGCCTGCCTTCTGTTCGGGCTCTTTCGCCGGCCTGTGCGAGATCCGACGTGGTGATACCCCGGAAAATGCCAGACTGCTCAACGCGCCTCACAGATCGCAGCTCCACCTCCTTCAGACCTCGCAAGTAGGCCAATTCGTCCGAAAGCGTACGTCGCTCGCTCGCGGGGGGTTCGTACGCTGCTATGTGATCAACATGATCCCGAGTGTAATTCTCTAGTATCAGCTGCCAGGCCTCCGACAAATCGGAGCCGCGCTGTTGCTGAATCTGAAGGCCGATGTCTGCCAAGATCCCAATCGTGTCTTGCGTGGTGATAGTTCCGTCAAAATCGAGGACGAGGCTGAGAGATTCACGAGGCATGACGGAGACGGACGAAGAAAAAAAGCAGGTGGAAAATTGTGCGAACCGGCGTTGAACAGTTGAATGTCTGAAGTGATTTTGCGGTCTGGGCATCATGTAGGTGCGAAGAATGGCCCAAGTGCAATGTGTTAGTCTACCTAGCTGTGCACCTACCTTAGTAAAATCACCTCCCCACTCGGAGACAGTCAGAATCCACAGGTGCGGGCGGAGTGCTTACTTCAGACTGACCCGACGTCCACGAGGTACATACACCTAGGTAGGTAGGCAATTGGCGGCCGCAGCTAGCTCGCCATGTTTTCGGGGAAAGAGAGAAAGAGGGAAAACACACTTGTAACAATCTGCACCTCATCCTCCAGTGATTTCCCAGTCAAGCAGCGGCAATTCAAGCGCTACATATTTATCGTAATTTTATTGTCCCAGCCGGGTATCAAAGTGCCTGGGAAACCGCCGCCCAAATGTAAGTACTATCACCAGACCCGAAACGCCTTGCAATTTCTTGCAACTTCCAGATGAACGCAACGATCATGACATCCGTACGAATTCGAAACCAAGACCGTGGTTTAAGCACCAGGAACGACGTCTTCCATGACCACCTCCTCGTCGTCGTCATCGGCCGCTGCCTCCTCTGGCGCGGTATCACTCGTGGCCCCAGCAGCCATGCTCTTCATGTGCTCCTGAAGCGACCATTCGTTGGCGTGAATGCCGGATCGGTTAAGAACCGCGATTTTTTCCAACGTCTGACGCAGGAAAGCTTCCGGCTGGTCGAATCTGGCCTTGAGAATAGACATTTTCCAGTACTCGTATTTTCTGAATGCTTCCATAAGGCCGTCCAAAAGCTGCTCCTCCGACATACGAGCGGCTCTGTTCTCTGCCTTCTTGGGCTTCGTCGCCTTTGTTGGCGCCGTGGTTTTCTGCGTCTTGTTAGCTACAAACACCGCGCGCGAGAACGATTGGTTGACACTTACAATGAAGGATCCAAACTTCTCAACAGCCGCAGCAGAGCCATGGTGAATGATATTGTTCGCCGCGCGCTGCTCCAAGATTTGCAGAGTATGTTTGGGCCGCTGTGCCTCCACTTGCTTCCGCTGGAGAATGGCCTGACTCTCAGCGTTATCGACGGGTTTACAAGCCAATTCGTACTGAATCCTAGCAGCGATCTTCGTTTTCTCTGCAACACGTTAGGCGTCCGTAGTGTCGCTTCGTTGGAGATCGGACTAACTTGGTATTGCTTTGCGGTAATACGGCTGCCACCGCCCACGCTTCTCGAACGGCTTCTTCTCTACCTTATCTTGCTTGGGGCGCAGGAGACGAGCTGGTATACCCGCGTTGGCGGCATCATTCCTTGCCTTGGATTTGGCTTTGAAGCCTGGTAGATCTTCCTCTGTGAAGACAAACGTGCTCCGCGCAAGCTCCTTGCCCATCTCCAAGTCGTACTCCTTCGGCATGAGCTGATGCTCGGCTCGATCTGAGTTGAGCAACATCTTAAAGCGGTGCTGTTGCAAGAGAATTAGTGAACGCCGGTAGTAAAGTTTGAAGCCGCGGTTGCATACCTCGAAGCTGCCGTCTTGGCGTACAACGTCCCATTGTCGCATAGTGCCAACCTCGATTTCCGCGTCATCTGGAAGACTGTCCCACGCGTCCCAGAGATCCTTGGGAACGCGAGCTAAGTAGGCCTGGCCAAAGGAGCCCTGATCGCTGTGGGGGTCGAAGAACTCCAGATCGCCCGCGTCCTCGTATAAATCGTCATCGTCAAGAGGTTGGGACGCGACGGCCTCTGGGTCGGGCTTGATATATGGCTCTTGCTTGATGTAGGTCGAATCTGCCATGGTGGGCGTGCGTGGTCTGGAGTTGCGAAAGATATTTGGCTGATGCGTTGTCGGCTTGTGTTGCAGCAGGACGGCGCGAGGATTCAATACTCACAGGGCCGACCTAGGTAACTACGTAGGTAGGCAAGATACACCAGGCAGGTGCAGTGTGGTTGTGGACCAGGTGGAGAAAGCTGCAAAGGTATCAAGGTACACAATTGCAGATAGGCACGGAGTAGACCTCACTACACACTGGTGAATGGATAGCTAGGTTCTACACCCGTCCGTACTAGCTTTTTGGAGGCCAGTAGTACTCAGTACAGCAACGGTGGGGCATATACAGCATACCCTAGGTACCTATACATATGCTTAGCTCCAGCCTCCCGATGCACGGATGCCCGGATCCGTAGGTCCACAAGCAACAACGAAAATCCGGCCTTCGACGACAGGCATTACATCAGCTCCGGTCTGTCCATTGTCGCCGGGCCTCGTGAGATTCCCTGACTACCCCAAAGCCCAGTTCATCTCCCATCTAGTTTGCCTCATTTGCTTCTCAACCATGAGAACTCTGCTTGCCCATAAGTCAACTCCACTTGCAACCCCCAACAGAACTACCAAGACTGCTTCAACACCAGGCTAGGTAATCTTGTCCTTTAGACCTCCGGCCCGGAACAAGCAGAATGACAGGCGCCAAATCACTGTCAGAGCTGTGTATAGGAGTTTGTCAACGGCACATCACAGAGCTAAGCAGCGTTGGAAACGGCGATACACTACAGTACCACCACGTGCGCGACATTCTGCTTCGAGTCACCAACCCAGCCCAGCTCCGCGAAATCGAACTCAACTCTCCCCACATACAAGGCGAAACATCTGAACTCTGGCTTCGTTTCATCAAAAAAGAGTTCCCATCTGAAAGCCACGAAAAGAACTACGCACCTAAGAATCCAGCAAAATGGTACAAGATCTACGAGCGATATGCGGAGGAACGTCGAGAGTCACAAGCAAAGGCTGAGGCTGAGCTTCGTGCGAAGTTTCAAGGCCTGCAGCAGAAGAGAGACAATAACGTGAGCAGGATTGTTGACCAAAGGTACCTGCCGAAACCTCCCAAGACCGGTCGGACGTTCGGAACACGGGGACGAGGAGGCAAGGAACTACCCAGCTCGCTGAGCTTTGCGGCTGGGAGCAGGATGAAAACGACGACAGGCGCCAGTGTCATGAAGAAAGCTCGCAGAGAGGCGGCGGAGATCGCGGGCATAAGAAGCCGGCTGGCTGTTCCCACGGGTATGATAAGGGCCCCGCGGATCAGCAAGGCTCCGCCGTCTATGGCAAACGATCACCGCATCGCATCGCAGCCGGTGTTCCGACCTACAGCTACCAGCTCTCGGCCGCCTGTATCCTCAAAAGCCACCTACCTGTCTGACTCCTCAGACGAGGAAGATGGAGACATATTCGGCGACCAAGAATCAAAAAAGAGAAAAACTAGCTCGGCTGGCCCGATCTCTCCGACGAACAAGTCAGCATCTACCAAAACAGCCATGTCATCTAAAAACACGATGACTAGACCGTCCATTTCCGCGCCATACCAGCAAGCGACAGGACCAAGGCGCGGCGGGATTCTTGGTAATGCGCCCAGACCGACCAGTAACATCAGGATCGAGCGCCCGCAACCCACATCGCAATCTGTCCCGTCGATGGATTCGCACCGCTCTCACAAGACGATTACACAAACTGGTGGTCCGCAGTCGCCACCACCGCTTCAGACGTCGCTGGATGAGGTGCAGCCGGCCCGACCAGTCACAAGCAGCCAGGAACCGCTCAAAAAGAGAAAGGCCGTGGACATATTCATGCCCAAAAAGAAGAGACGCTAGTAGAGATGCGCCCCCCGGTTCGCGGAATGACACTATGATTTATATGATTACAGCGTTGCACATCTATAGCAGGTCTGGGTTTAGGATTGCGCTGGCGTTGGCAGGATATAATGTATACCCACTTGCTTTGGGAGAAAGGTGGCATGGCGGTATTCGAGTTGAGCCATTTTCAGGCGAGATAGACTTGTCTTCCTACATCTTGATCGCAGCACCAATACAAGCACAATTCACCACTCAAATGGTGGTATCATTTACGTCTGAACGAGTCTCAATTTTGAAGTCGTTCGCTCCGCGTGTATCGCACTTCTGTTCAGACACAACGGCATGTGCCCTATGCGTGCGTAAGTGGCCTACTTGACAAACGATGCTTCGGCGGTTGACATGGCCCTCGATGGGTGTGCTATACGACTCTTTTGTTTTCGCTTGTAATTAGAAATGCCCGTAAAGCGTTTAGATGGCCTCGTTCGTGAACTCGGTGCTTCGTTCTTCTCTGGCGCCTTCTCTCAGCAGCATAAGTCGAGACCATTCCCTCCACGAAGAGCCAGGACAAGATGAAGTGTCGCGCCAGCCTCGAGGCCGTACTCTGATGCTGATTTGTCGTCAACCCTACATCGCAGTTGTGTTAGCACGGCATCAAGCCAACATTATGAGCGACACAGCGGGGTGTGAGGCTAACATTTGCTTGCCACCGTAAATCAGTCTCTGCTGCACAGGCGGAATGCCCTCCTTCTCCTCGACCTTCTCTTTGATCTGCGAGACCTTTGTGAATGTTGTCAGCTAGCGAGCCTCGTCGCAGTTTCGCTAGACCCTGGGCCTAGGGCTCCAATGCGTGCCTACCTTGTACTCGTTCTCGATGTCGAGCTCGATCTCCTTGCCGGTCAACGTTCGCACCCTGGCAGAAACGAGGAGTTAGCTGACGATGTGTCGTGCAGGGTTGCAGCAGCGTGGG
The DNA here is from genome assembly GCA_030770045.1 of Colletotrichum brevisporum. NCBI lineage: Eukaryota > Fungi > Ascomycota > Sordariomycetes > Glomerellales > Glomerellaceae > Colletotrichum > Colletotrichum brevisporum. The sequence goes on along the minus strand of JAUGSI010000006.1, from coordinate 3,253,142 downwards.
TGGGCACTCACTTGATCAACATTTTGGTAGGTGGATGGCCTTATCTCGTGGTTATGTTCCGATGATCGTGGGCAACGTCAAGTGTGGTGCGGTTCGTATCGTCGTGAGAATCGTACTCGTCGTTGGAGTGGGATAATTGCACGATTGTTGCGACCTGGACATCCATGAACAGCAGGCAGCACCTACTATGCAGCTAGGTCATATATAGTGGGGGAGGGGCGCTGGCTAGTATATGCACGTACATCTAGGGCCTTAGGTAAGCTCCAGGCCCCATGCTTCGAAACTCTCAAGGTATGGTACCTTGCTGGCACAGGCTGATAGTACTATTACCAGCAAGGTGGAAGCTGTAATCAACAACCTTTTATGCACGAAATATCTTCGGGCACGTACTTGCGGGGCGTTTGTAGAAACTCTCAGAAGCCTTTTTCATTATAGTACAAGTCCTTTTCTTTGCAGGACCGTAAGAATACAGTGGAGATTATACACCGAACCAACTAGTGTCTCATTTCTTCTCGCCGCCCTCAAAAACATTCAGACCCAAACCCTCGGAGTCGAGCAAGAGTCTGTTCTTGCTGCCAGCCTCCTGGAGCTGCTGGGCAATGGCACGAGCATTCTCAATTTTCTTCAGCTCGACGTAGGCCTTGTTCTTCTTGATGGCCTCTCCGATCAGCTCGGCAGAGCGTGCCTCACCCTGGGCCTTGACGACCATCGCTTGCTTTTCCTGGCGAGCCTTGTCGACGACGAAGGCGGCGCGTTGCGCCTCCTGTTGGGCAACTTGCTTCGCTTCGACGGCGGCCGTGAATTCGGGCGAAAAGGCAAGGTGCTTTAAGAATCCGTTAGCTGCTGCCATGCGAGCTTAATAGAGACACAGGAACATACCGTCAGTGAAACGTCATCCAAAAGAATGTTGAACCGCGCAGCTCGGCGAGAAAGGTTCTCACGAACCAATCTGGCAACCATCTCTCTCTGGGTGATGAGCTGGCTAGCGTTGAACTGGGCAACGACGCTCTTGAGGACCTCATTGACAATGGAGGGCAGGACTCGCTCGTCGTAGTCGGTACCCAATGTTCGGTAGATCTGGGGAAGCGCCTTGATATCAGGTCTCGACAGGACACGGCAGGTGATGTTGACCATCTGCAAGTCCTTGGTTCCGGTGAGAGAGGCAACGTTTCTCGGCTTCGCGCGGACATCGTAGGTGACGGGGGTCTCGAACCAAGGCACAATGAAGTGCGTTCCTATGCAAGGACATCAGGTCAGCTTGGGGCGTATTCTTTCAAATCGGCAATAATCTTGCTACTGGGGTGGAACAGAGCGAGAAGCAGCTTACCTTCGCTGTAGATCTCCTTGCTCACACCACTTAACCTGCGGTACTTGATCGCTCTGTGACCACCATCGACGTTGAACAGCGCGTTCTGGGCAAGCAACGCAGCGCCACCCAGAAGAAAAAGACCCCCGATTCCCATTCCGACGCCGCGAGGACCGCCGGGCATACCGCCAGGGCCCCCGAAGCCCCCGCGTCTCTGTTGCTGCTGGGCAACCTGCCTCAGGCGCTCGTAGGCCTCTTCCATAGGATTCCTGCCTCCAGACATGGTTAAGAGCGGGAGTATCAAGGTTCAGTCTCAGCGTCGATATGGCGTTGGCTGAGTTGATGCGATTGCTCCGACTCGTGCGAGGCTGATGGTGGTGGTGGAGCTTTGTCAGTCAACGTCACGATTGTCTGGCGGAGCTCGAAAATTGAGGTTGGCCGGTGCTTTCGGCAATAAGCCTCAGAATCCCGCCTTGCCTGGGGTGGCCAGGTGCTGCCACCTGAGGCACGTCCAGGCAGCTGCAGTGATTACCTCCTCACTTTGCCTACCTAGGTAGGTACGTACACTCAGGTAGGCACCCAGACATTGCCATTTGACACTAGGGATCGCGCACATCCACTGTGATAGTACCAGTTATGGTGTGTTTTTGGGCGTCAAGATGCTGTGTATTGAGTGACCTAAGTGACCCAAGAGGTTGAAGTCTATTAGCTAGAAAATCTCATTTTTCAAAGCGGAAAAAAAAAACACCAACATACAAGGAGTCATCAAAGTACGGATAGAGTCTTCCTTTGGTTTTTCACACACACAAGCCGAGATGCTGTGAGTTTGAGAGTCCCCACAGAACTTGGTAGTAAAAACCATTAATACTCGTCGTCAGTATTGGCCTTAGTCTGCATTAAGTAGGTAGTTGATGGTGAGAATGGGTCCATGGCTCGGAGGTGACTTATTGTCAGTTACTACCTGATCAGCCTGTGACTATCGTGACTAGGTTCAGCTTACTTAGGCAAGACTTGCAAACCCTCTTCTACGCACGAGCTTCTGACAGCTGGCACCTATCATGGCGTTCATGACACAAACCATGTCGACTCTCAACGATGCCACCAGCACCGACTTGGTGATAATCACCAAACGGCTACTAATCCGCCCCACCACGTTCGCCGACGCCCCGGATATGGCCAGACTGGCCAACAATGTCAACATCGCAACCTATATGCGCAATTCCTTCCCTTCACCTTACCACCTCCAGCACGCCGAGGCTTGGCTTGATCTCTGCGCCAAGAATCCGGGGAATGACTTCGCCATTTGCAAGGCGGAAGACGGGTCGTACATCGGCAACATCGGCATCATCCGTGGCACTGACGTGCAACATCGCACCTGGGAGCTTGGCTACTGGATCGGTGAGGAGTTCTGGGGACAGGGTTATGCGAGCGAGGCTCTGGAGGCTTTTGGAAAGTTCTGTTTTGAATACTGCCCGTCGGTTCTCAGACTGGAGGCTTCTGTGGTTAGCACCAATGTGGCCAGCCGTAGGGTCCTAGAGAAGGCCGGCTTCACCTACGAGGGTACCAAGAGGCAGGCCGTAGAGAAGAAAGGAGTGGTTGCTGACCTGCACCTTTTCTCTCTACTTCGGCATGAGAACATCGCATGAGTCTTCTTGGCCTCCTGGCTGTGCACGAGGTTCGGACACGAGACGTGGGTTAACCTTTTCAGTGGCTATTTGACATGCGGTGCTGACGACGGATCAAGTTTTGAGACTGAGAGCCCCGGTTGTTGAGCAGTGTGCGATTAACGAGAATACTTGAGAGTAGCCATAATTAGTACCATACATACGCCTTGAACGCTGTCAAGAGTTCCCGCACTGAGCATACAGCAGGGGAAGTAAAATAATCCACAAAAACACCGCATTGGCTTTACGGCTTCTTCCTCGTCTCTGCCATGGCCGCAGCTGCCGCAGCCCTCCTGCCAAACTTTTTGGTCCAGGCCGCGTCGTGGTAATCGAGTTCAACCGCACGTGGCGGCATACTTCTCTTGCCAGGATGAACGTTGGCTGCGGTGATGTTGCCGCAGTTCGGGCGGGTTAGGTTGTTGCCAAACACATCAACAGTCCAAAGCAACACGCCGTTCGTCCAACCGAATCCTTCAACAACTTCGTACTCTCCTCCGCTTCCGGCGACGTTCGTAGCGTTGTCGCCATACTTCTCAAACATGATGCCAATGTCTTGCGCGTTCAACCCCTGGAGCTGTGGTGTTTCGCTCGTGGATCCTCCTGTTGCGTACCACGTGCAGAACGTGGAATCCAGGTAACGCTGCCCGAGTCGGAGGGCAAGGTCTTGAACATCGCGGTAAGCAGGGTCAGATTCACCAAACGTCGCTGGGGTTTTGCGCAGCCCTTGCATGAGAATATGCATAAGCGGCGGCCAGACGTTGGGTTGATCCCACTGCTGTCCGGTCTTCAGATTAGTCGCGGGAATACCGCCGGCCTTGATGTCCAGATACTTGGCGACTCGGTCGAAGGCTTGCTTGACGGCATAGGGGTTATTCTTGAGGTGAGATGGAGCGGCGCCGGTCCAGAAAGGGTAGTACTGCGCCACTGAGAAAACAACCTGCTGACCCTGTTCGGCGCCAGCCGTCTCGACGTCGCTCGCATCGTCGTCCCTAGGAATATATATGTTTTGAGCCCCCGAGGTGATGTTATAGTCGAAGTAGCTATGAAGTGTCTGGTTCCACATCAGGTCATACATGGCTTGGCTACGGTTGTTGGCCATTTGAGTCCAGACGGTCGCTTGGGTGTCGTTGCCAGTAGCATTGAAGAAGGCGGCGATGGCCATCTCATTCCAGTAGAGGATCGAGTTGAGTTCAACCGGGATTGTACCAAGGACATTAAGGGATCTCAGAGGGAAGTAGACGTCCCTGGCCGCACCATCCACTTGTGCAATCCAGCGAGACGTGTAATCCCATCCGCTTTCAGCACCGCTCGCCAGGTTGGCATAGACAACGGATTTTTGACTGTCGTTGAGCGACTGGACTTCTGGGTAAATGATACCATTGGCCGCGTAGTAAGAACTGTTTGAAGCAGTGATATAGTCCTCTCTGTACGACTCTGGCCTGGGTTGCGTGTTTGTAACATTGTATCTGTGAGGTATCTTGCGTTAAATGCCTGCGCAACGTCGAAGTCGCAATTTCAGTCTGGCACTTACTGATTAAGACGATACGTAGTTCCATTCTTGGTAAACTCGACGGTTCTGTTGACCGTCCAGAAATCATGCTCCTTGACCAAGAGCGGAATCGCTCGATCGAGCACGCTTCTGTCGCCTGTGTACTCGACGTAGAGCCGTACCATCTGCGCCAGAAGCGGAGGCTGAGAGCGATTCAGGTAGTAGACCCTGCCACCGTTCGGCACAAACCCGAACCGCTCGACGAAGTCAAGAAAGTTCTCAATGGTGTTCTTGGAGATATCGAGAAAGCTGCCTCCAGTACGCAACAATCCTTCCAAAATCCCTAGGTCACATTAGCAAACACGGTGTGGAGGCCAAGGCCAGAGATGGCTCCGCGTACAGTAGCTGTCCCAATAGTATGCTTCTCGGAAACGACCTCCAGCGACAACGAATGTACGGTTTAGAGGGATGAAAGAATTGGGACAGTTGGTGCAGTTGTTGCCAGATCCCGAGTAGGTGCGAGTAAGGTCGGGCCAAATGTCGATGACCTTGCTGGCGAACTCCTTGATTACGGTGTCATTGATCGCCTCCAGAAACTTCGGATCTGTATTTAGCTGGTCTTTGGGAACCTCTTTCAGCTCACCTCCGGCCTGCAAGAAGTTGGCGCGGAGAAAGTCATTGAGCTCCGTATTGTTGCTGAGAGGCTTCGTGAGATTGTTGAAAGCGGCTTTGATTTCTTCCAGGGACTTGATGGCGGGCCTAGGGGATCGTTAGTGTCATCCCGAATTGTGATGTTCTTACTCCCAACTCCAAGCTCCTTGCCAAGGCACCAGTGTAGGCAGAGAGCATGGGCCTTGCGAAAACCCGACAATCCGGGACCCCCGGACTTGCACTACAGGTCCCAGTTGGGCACTGAGCACTCACATGTCAACGAATGTCTTCGAGTCGGTGAATGGCCGGGCCAACTCGATTTGCTTCAGGATCTCACCATGGCAGTAGATGGGCGAGTCGCAGGGAGCAATGATGGAGCCATTCTCATAGAGCGCCTGGGCCCTTGGAGCCCAGGCAACGAGAGCAGCCAACGTGAACAATAGATTCAACATCTCGTCTAGTCTCGGAACAATGAATGGTGGTTTCGGGGGAGACAGACAGAAGGCCGGTTGGGGGCTCGACAACTTCGGACGAAGGGCCCACGAAGGGTGTATATATGAGAGGGGAAGGGGCTCAACATGCGCACACAAACGGCTGCTGCCGGGATCAGCAGAAACATCCAGAGGAGAACCAGCCCGGACGGCTTCATCCCTGCCATAGATCGCCAAGAGAGTAGTCCGTCAAGGTGCAGGGAGGGATGCAGGCAGCAGGGATTCGAGGCAAGGTCAAAATTGTCTTGCCCGTCGATGGAAGATGATTCCAGTAATGGGCTTTGCCGAAGAAGGTAATCGTGGGCCAGGACCTTGGCCAACGGGCGGGACGGCTTAGAAACATGCCGGGCTCGAGTCAATCCTGCACCGTAGACCGGTGGGAGCAGATTTGGCCATGGCATGGCGTGGCAGACGACACGTTGGACGCCACATCACGTAACCTTGTGGTTTGAAGCAGGAAATGGTTTCTGTGCATCCAAAGAGAATGGTGGCCGGCTGCTCCGTCGCTTCCGCTTGCAATGCAGCTCTTCCCCGCATGGCTTCCCCGCCAGTGGAGGGGCCGCGGTAGAGCCGCGTGGAGGGCGTCATTAGGCCGAACATCTCCCCAGACATTCTCACTGCAGCTAGGTTGCGTTAGCCGTCCTGCTCGGTACTTTACCTCGTAGTGTATGCCTGCACTACGTATCCGTACATCGTAGCCAGGTAATACCTCCATCGTACCTACGTGGGCAGACAGACACACAGGGTAATAAGAATGGAGCAGCTCTAGAACATCCGGGGTAAGCGAAGTGGGTGACGGTTGTGGCATGTCATCCCACCACAGCGGCGATGTGACGTCAGCCAGGACTTGGGGTGCGTAGTGCAGCCTCACCTGTGGAAGTTTGTCATTCCACTCGCTATTACCCGTGTAGGTATTATCTGTACTGCGAGCCAGCCTTGGAACTTTCGCAGTGGGGTAGGGTGCATCGGACGCTTTGCTTCTGCCGTCGGTGTCAGCGGTGGGCAACTGTTCATGAGATCGCTTACCCAGGCCAATCGCGTGCTTGGCCTCGCGAACGGAGTACACTAGCAGCTTTCGCATGAGTATGAAAGCGGTTCAAGTGATATGATGCAAAAATTCAATGTTTGTCACATTTGACGAAGCGCACTTGGGGCGTGGAGCAAACTCTCCATTGGCCATCGAGCTTCGAGTTGGGGGTCTATAGGAGAATGTTCGAACGAAAGGGACAATCGCCAAGTCGAAAACGCCCATAACACTACTGAGGCCGGTAAATGCTAGACGGGGCTTTCCTCTCTTTCGGCAACTCGCTGCCGCCTGCCAACGCCCGCCGAAAGACCTCCTCAAGCCTTGGCAGAACCTCCTCTTGGTTCTGGGCGATCTGGTAGTGAATAACCAAACGGTTGCCGATCAGCTTCAAACCAACCTCCTTTCCGAAGGCGACGAAGGCCTCAGTGCTGCATCCTGCTGCGTCCAAGTCGAGCCAGCACATGTTGGTCTCCACCGGTTCCAAGAGCTTCCCACCGAGGCTCGCCCAGAGTTTCTCGATCTTTTTCGCAGTCTCATGAGAAGATTTCAGCAGACCGCCTTCACCTGTGGGTCCCTTTCCGAATGTTTCATCAACCGCGACTCGGGCCGGGGCGGCAACGACCCCTGACTGCCGAAGGCCACCTCCGATGGACTTACGAATCCAGCGGGCATGCTTGATGTCCGCGGCGCTACCCACGACGATGCTTCCAATCGGGGCTCCGAGGCCCTTGGAGAAGCACAGGCTGACGGTGTCAAAGAGGGAGCAGTAGTCGGACAGACTGCCAGCCCCCGCGGCCACAGCTTCCCAGAGTCTGGCACCATCGCAGTGAAACTTGAGGCCATTGTCGCGTGCAAACTTGGCGATGCGTTTGACCTCCGCTAGAGGGGTGATGACACCACCAAGGGTGTTTTCGAGGCTGATGACCTTGGTAGGACACGTGTGGACGTCGTCATCCAGCTCTGTGTTCGCTATGATGTCTTCCAGTGTTAGGTATGCTCTATTAGTTGGTACGACGGGCTTAACCATGGCACCGCACAAAGAGGCCACACTGCCAACATGTCGTCAGCAAGCGAACAATTCGAGTAGATCAAGATGCACAAACCCGCCAGCTTCGTATTTGATGATGTGGGAGCGGTGGTCGCAGAGAAGACTGTAGGGAGGCTGGTGGAGGAGGGTTCTCAGAGCTATCTGGTTTCCCATGGTTCCCGACAGGACAAGGAGCGCAGCCTCCTTGCCAGCGAGAGCAGCAACATGCGCCTCCAGCTCCATCGTCGTCGGGTCTTCCACGAAGACATCGTCGAGTAAGCTGCAATCCTGAATAGCAGCAAGCATCGACGGAGTTGGGGTTGTCATGGTATCGCCTTGGCAAGGTTAGCCAGCCATTTGCGTTGGTGGGAAAAGCACTTACTTCTCAAGTCGAAGCCTGCGGCGCCATGATGACCGACCCAGGCACCATGCTTAGGGACGCGGTCAGGGGCGTTTGCTGCTGTCATGGCTGGTGGTGACTGGCGAGTTGATGGAGAGTGAGTGACAATACCGGCGTGGGGAAACAGGCGGCGGACGGAGGTCGTTGGCCATCGTTGCGGGGTCAATCGGCCGCATCGTCGCAGCAAGGGGGGCAGTTCTGTTTGTTCTCCGGGTCAGTGTGGTCCGAACCGGTTCCGAAAGACGGAGACCCAGTTGCAGGCGCAGGGCTCAGCGAGGTACGGAAGACCGAGTCCGGGCCTCCCTAGAACTGCGAATACTTACGAGACATTCCGAGCGTAGAGAATAGTCGCGGCGAGACGGTACTCTGTATGCGAGATTCCAGGTCAACAAGCAGTCTTCGCGTTTTCACGTTAGATCCTTCCGCCGGCGTCGGCGTCGCGCGGCATCGGCAATGCAAATACCGTGTCCGAAGATGGGGGGAAACCGGGCTACCCGCCTGCCTAGGTACCTAGGCATGTCTCGTTCACGTTACCTACATAGATAGGTAGGTAGGTACTCTGTACGTATCGTTGATGTGTTCAGGTTACCTAAGTACACCGATGATTTCTCCATCTGACCCGCTTCTCTCGGATTTTATGGTTCTTGATTGGCTCAAATGGCTAATGTATAACGGGTTTTAGAGACTGTCTCTGTGAAAAATCGAGTTGAAGTACCTGAATACCTATCACAGACCGCAAATGTCGCAGCTTCTATGCTTGGCAACGGTGAAACTCACGGCATCAGGAGGCCCGCCCCCTTGCCTAGGCATGTGGTGTCAATTCCCCGGTACCTACCTACACTACTCTGTCCATATCCACCCCAGTTTCCGTACACATCTGGTATCTACATTGAACCTACCTACCTTGGTATCAAGTAGGGACCTATTGTGGGAACCCCGCCGAATCCATCCGTCCACATCGTGGAATTCCGCTCAGGTTTGCTGCTGCCTGGCCTCGCCGGATACTGCGCTCACTCAGCAAACACGAAAATGGCCCCAGCCGATTCAATCTATGGTTGAGCACTGTCGTCTTGTGGAGCTACGGTGCTGCAAGATCCAGTATTACCTTGGCAGTGTAGGTATCTGGCATTGTACTATAGGTACCCAACCGGGTTCCTAGGTAGGTGGCCACCATGTACGGTCACGCACGTGTACATAGAACGTAGCAGTGTACCTGATATCCGTAGTGCCTCCTAGGTAGTGTACCTAGGGGCACTTAGTGGCGTGTTGACAAGTTCGGCCCCACTTAAAGAATGCTCAAAAAGCTTCTTCCTCTTAAGACCCTGCAAGGGGGGCGACCCCTAGTGGTAGTTCCTTGCAAGTGCCCCAACCAACGCCAGGGCTCTTTCCGTCGCTCTTCGACGACAACGACGGCGAACTCTCCCCATTCTCGTGCCCGGTGCGCCCTAGACCGCGAGGCGCCGATATGGCCGCCGTTATTAGAGCCATAGCCGATACGGCTTACATCGGGGGGGGGGGGGGGCTCTCTTTGCTTCCTTGACCCGTCGGCAATGTATGCCGTTTTGGAGGGGCAAGCTCGCGTGTAAGCCATGTCGAATGACACTGCTGCCGTTCGTACCCCCCCACCGACCTTCGCTGTTTCCTGTGTAAACCCAATTTCTTATGAGCCGCCTTATATGGTGCAGCTATGGGGCGCTCGAGCCTGTCCGAGCCTCCGTTGTTAAGGTTCCTGACCTGCTCCCCTTTGGCCCTTGGTCTTGCCATCTGGAGGTTTTATTAGTAGGCATATCCCCTCCAGCCAGAGCTAGATTCCAGTCGGTGCAGGAGCTTCTTCCAAGCACATCGACGACGGGCCCCGAGGTTTGCCTTCCCCCTGCTTTGAATCGGCGATATATCTAACTGGCCATACGTCCAATCCCCATTTTTCCTGGTCTCATTATCGACATAGACCGGTGATGGAAGCTTAGCAATCCAAGCGTCTTCCCATTTCAATTTTGGCCGGTACGGTCTAACTTTTTTTCCCGCTTTCCTGCCTACTCTACAAGAGAAAATGGTGTTACAATGGCGCGTCGGTCCATCTGTCCCACTGAAAACTATCGTCGTCGTCATCATATTCTGTTTAATATACTTGAGCCAGCACCCCGCCCTGGACAGATTCGACCACCGTGTCTCGAGTCTTGACTTGTCGTTGCGACTTCCCAAAAACGGAATTGATTTCGGCACCAACAAGACCGATCACGGCTCCTTCTATTCCTCGGATGCGGCTCGTCAATTCTGCAAACACCATGGATACCCTGTCTTTACGCCTCAATCGAAGGGCGGCCAGCGGAAGATTTACGATCTGTTCATGGTCAACACAGAACTAGATTGGATGGAGGTTCGCCTGAATACAACGTATCACCACGTCGACTACTTCGTCATCGTCGAGTCCCCTAAGACGTTCACGGGAAAGCCCAAACCCTTGATTATCAAGGAGAATTGGGACAGGTTCGAGCCTTACCACGCCAAGCTCATCTACCACGAGCTTGAGTTTCCGTCAGATTTCAACCCGACGAGGTCATGGGACTACGAAGACCTCCAACGCAACGCCATGTACACACAAGTCTTTCCCAAGTTAACTGGGAAGCAAGCTCCCTCGTACGGAGATGTTATCCTCGTTGCCGACGTCGACGAAATCGCCCGACCCGAAACGCTCTTCGTGCTTAGAGTCTGTCAGTTTCCCCGCCGGTTGACGCTGCGAAGCCGTTTCTATTATTACAGCTTCCAGTTCCTTCACAGGGGTCCGGAATGGGAACATCCGCAAGCAACTTATTTCCAGGGCTCGCGCACGCTTCTGCCGGCGAATCTGCGAATGGGTGACGGAGGATTCAAGCCGCTCTACGACCTTGAGAAGGCGGATCTCGCCAACGCATGCTGGCACTGCTCCAGCTGCTTTGCGACGGTCGGCGAGTTTCTGACTAAGATGGCGTCCTTCTCGCACGAGTGGATGAACGGCGAGAGATTCCGAGACAAGGACAGGATTGCGGATGCTATCAGGAATGGGAAGGACTTGTGGGGCCGGGCCATCGACCAGTTCGACCGGCTTGACAACAACACGGACGTGCCTGGCATGTTACTGGATGAGCCACTGAGGTTTGGCTATATGTTGAATAGAGACGGACCGTCTGCTGGGTTTACAGATTACCCATGAACGTTGTGGCAAATGGTCTTTTGTCGTGTCCTGTATGATCAGAATTACGTACGGCTGTCCAATTCTAGGCCTGGAACGCTCTGGTAAGATAGTAATACTCGGGAACCGAGAGTAAAGCGTTCGTTCTATAACGGCATGGGATGGAGGCGTTTTCACAACTGCCAGTCTGAGATACGTGGAAAGAAACGACTGAGGCGAGACTGCTTTGGCTTCAGGGCGAAACTACGGATACCTAGGCCAGCTCTCCGCACCTATGCGCCTCCACTCCGTCGTGTGTGGGGGTTAGGGAATTGGATGATACCAACCGAGGCACACTTGGTTGGCTGTAGGTAATTGGTGTACTACCTAGCAGTAGGTAGCAAGCGGAAGAGCGCTGGCCCCTGAGATTCCCAGTAGTAGTAGTAGTAGTAGTGTCCGTATTCTATTCGCTGGGAAACCCCTGAGAGCTATCCCGGCATCGATTTTGCCCAGACTACAATTCATACCTCTCCGACGTAGATAGATCCCAAGAAAAACTCAAAGTCCCTGCATTACTGATACCTGTCCTGTGCTTTTCTCTCTCTCAAACCCGCCTTTGCTATCACCACCTCCAACACCACCGACAAAATGCCCGTCAGAAGGACCACAAGACAGACCCAGGACACAGACAACGCATCCCGACATGGCATCCATGCCCGCAGTGGTGCGGAACAGTCGGCTGGGCGACCAATCAGAGCGCTCCGAGGGTCCAGGAACTGATGCATTGATGCGCGATGCGCTGGCATTCCTGGTCTGTGTGTCTCCGTCCGCAGCGTAGCTCTAGAAAGCAATGGATGAGAGTGAAAGGGGGGGATATCTAGAGTGGAAATGATGGGAAAGCGAAGAGGAAACGAAACTGAATTTATTATCCCCCTTGTCCCCCTCCCCCCTCCCCCGCCCAGCACTTGTCGTCTCTCCCACCCACTTACTTCTTCAGCCCGACGTCCGTTGCAAAGACTCCGCGCTCCCTCTATGCCTTCATCATTTGCGCGCGCGACGACATAACTTTACTGCCCAGTCCAACAAAGTACACAAGCACGTGCTGCTGCGGTCTTGCACCTTATCCTCTACCTGCGCCTTCTCCGTCGCACACAGCTCTGATTCAAAATTATCCCGGGACCAAGGAAGCTCCCGCTCAGCTTCGAGATCCGTGCCGGGGCCAACTCAGCTATGCTCAGTCAACCCGAACTGGGCGTGCTCAACGCGTATGGACAGGTCGATACGCCCGCTCATACATATGGACTGGTTCTGTGCCCCTTAAGTATTGCAAGTTGCATGCCGACTTCCCACTGTCGCAGACAGGAAACCCCTTACTATAGTGATCCAGCGATCGCGGATCAGTCGTAATGTTCATTGATCTACCGTCGTAGCATCGTCATCGTCAATCCGCGCTTCTCTCGTGTCCGTCGCTCTCACACCGCGGTCGACCCCAACAACACTACGTGCGCCAACCTCCAAAAATTGGTCCAGTAAAGGCTCCTTAGTCCAAGAATGACTCACTCGCTCCAATGCAGACTCTTCGACCTGCTTCATCTCGCCGGGTGCGGGGGCGAGAGGACGAGAGACAGAGAAGGGAAGAGAAAAGGGAAAGAAAAAGAGAGAGACACAGAGAAGATAAGGGGAAAAGAGGAAAAGCGAAAGACAAATGGAACGAGAGGGAAAATGGCCCCCTTCCGTATGATCTTCTCGAAATACCACAGCACTGAGCAGGCTCTCTGGCTCTACTAATGTCGCTGCAGACCGACCGACAACGCTCAATGTCCCGCAAACCATGAGAAGCATAGCTCGACACCGCCCGCTTATTCGCGTCGACGGTGCCTGCGACTCCTTTCCCAGGGTTTAGGATTCAAGCCAGGCTACCCGTGTTTTGGCTCAGGAGTATGACAACTTGACAAGAAGTCCGACAGGGCTAAATATGCGACTTGGGAAACGCCGACACGAAATGAGTCGCAGCTCATCTGTTTGCCCACTTCATGAGCCACTGGATCACGGCATCCAAATTCGTCTCTTCCTTGGCGCTGATACCATAGCAGCAAACTTCGCGGTGGCCTATGGACTTGAGGTCCAGCGCATCAATCAACTCATCGACCGATAGCTTCTCTGGAAGGTCCGACTTGTTTCCCAGCACGAGAAGTGGTATCTCTCTCAAAGACGCCTGACCCATGAGAGCGTGGAGCTCATCACGGGCTTGCTGCAGCACGTCCATGTCCGCGATGTCGACGATGAAGACGATGGCGTTCACGCCGCGACAGTATCTCTCCCACATCGTTCGGAAACGGGGCTGCCCGCCAATATCCCAGCATTTTAGTGTAACGTGCCCTCTTTGTACCCGCTTCATGTTAAATCCGACTGTAGGGATCGAGCTACACGAGATCTCAGTTAGCCGAGGATGCCGCCAGCCGAATCGAACCACATCAAGAATTGTACGACTGCCGCCCTCGAGGCATCAGGAGAAGGAGGGGAGATTTCTCTTGCTTACTCGATCGTAAACTCGCCGCCCTAAGAGCGCAGTTAGCACATGAAGAGACAGGGGCGGCCGTAGGCACCCGAGGTTGACTTACAGCAAGGACACGAAGTAGAGACGTCTTGCCGGCGTTCTGTAGACCAATCATGGTCACATCCATCTCTGTCGCCCTGTCATCGCAAATCAGCATTCCTATACATTCCCATCGTAGCGGCGCAGGGGGATGGATAGTGGGCACGACGGCGGCGGGGTGAGGTCAGAGCGCGCGGGCCGCTGTCTGTCGCTGGAGAACACCCCGCTGCCTGTCACCGCGACACATGGTGCACTTACCAAAACGTCCTCAACAACCAGTCGTACACTTTGCGGAATAGCCCCGCCATGCTCGTGATTAGCGAGCGCGATGCGCTGACGCGAATACGGGATGTGTGTGGTATTGAGAGTATCGATTGAATGGGTTCGTTGGCCGAGACCAGTCGCGGCACGAGGGTACAGGACGTTGCGCCAGGCTCTTGTCGGCAGCGCGAGCGAGATGCCTCGATGGACGAGGGACAGCACGGCGAGACGGTGAACAGGAAGACAGCCGGACGATCGGGGGGCCTGTTGCGGTTTGCTCGTTTGGATGTTTAAGTACTGTATGCGCTCGGGCACCTTCTGGAATTAGGAATAAAATGTCTCGTATGACACGTTGTAACCGACAAAAATGTCGCAAGTCGAGTCTCGCGAGCGTCGATGATGAGGCGCGCAGGCCGGAGCTTTGTACGATGATGGGGACGTAGGAACAGGTAGGGAGGCTCGAAGGTTTGCAGCGCAATGGTGCAGCGATGCGGCGGGCGGGTGTGTTGTGCGTGTGTGTGTCGGGTGTGTGTTGTGTGAGCAGGTGACGCTTGGCTCCTGTCCTGTCCTGTCCTTAAGGCAGGTAGGTAGGTAAGGTAGGTAGGTAGGTAATAACCTGTGAGGCAGCTTGGTGCCCACCACAAGACGGGAAGGAGGGGTCTGTGGACGGGGGGAAGTTGAGGTACCCACGTACCTCACCTTCGACCCTTGACTGTGCCTCGGTGCACAAGCTGTATGATGAACCGTGCCGGAGGACGGAGGGGACCGCGATGATTGATAGCAGTGCTACCGATTTGAGAACAACCGCGTCGACAGGGCCTACAGCGGTTAGGACTAGGGTTTCATTCGTCTATTACTCTAGGTATGGTGGAGCTTTGACAACAGTAGGCGCGTACGCGGGCTGTGGACGATGGGAGATGCGGGATGGATCTAGCATCTGCTAGGTACCAAACACACGTACCGAACGCGGGAGTTCTCTGTCTGTATCTGTATGGGTGATTTTAATGACAGCGGACAACGACGGCTTGCCTGCGACGGGGTTCCTGGCGACGACGCTGCTGAGCTGACTGGGGCACGAGCTAAATAACTTAGCGGATACCAAAGCAGTCGGGCTGCTTGTGATCCGGCGGAGTCGATTGATCGAAATGTTGCCGATGAGCAGCGTCACAGCGTCTAATGACAGATTGCTTCGCGTAGCGAGTGAGGCGCCGTCGACAAGGGGTTTTTTTGGATGGCAAAATGCGCGCAGTGTATAAATGCTTGCAGACTGATGCGGCTTCGAGAGGAACAGAATCAAATGCGGAGCGCGTTGAGAGGTATTTAGCAGAGACGGACAGACAGGTGTCGAATCGATGGTTAGGCAGTCACTCAAGATGGAAGAAGAGATGGAAGGCCAGAAAGTGATGGGAGGTATCTGACCTACCATATTCTGATTGGAATTAAACCAAAGTATGGCTAACGGTGTCGGGTCTCGCTACCGAGGCACGACGACAGTAGGTAGATACCCAACTCAGGTAATCCAGAGGTAGGTAGGTACCTAGGTAGGTTTCATTGTCAACGTTGCCTGTTGGTGAAGACATGGACCTAGCGAAGTGCGCTCCATTGGGGCGGTGAACCTAGGTACCTACCATACGTGCCTACCTGCTAGGTAGGAGCCTGCTTAGGCACTTGACTTACCTTCATGAGCCCGTTCTTATGATGTAAGTACCTACTGTAGAACTAGAAAGTAGGTAGATGGACTTTGAGGCGGCGGCTGGCAGCAAATGAAGCTCAGGCCATGCTTACATAGTGGGTTCTCCGCTTTCCATTCCATCCATCACTACCTACTGGCCGATGCCAGTTAGGCTGCAAGTTTCCATTCCGGTGACACGCCGGCGTACCTAAATATGCGGTGCCGTGCTCATCGATGATGGGTCCATAGATAGGTATGGTTGGTTCATGTGCAGGCTAACGGGAAACCTAGGGACGGTTTGTACCTGCTATTAGTTTCCTCTGGGAGGCTTGCCTTTCGACGGGAGGGCCCAACCTCTGCTAAGTACTGCGAGAGCCCAGGCAAAGTAGCTATGCAGGAAGACCTGACCTTGCCTTTCGACCTTAAGTATACGTTACTTGCCTGGGTATCTATCCAGATGCGCTCGTCAAGGTCGGCAACTTTCACGACTGACAGTCCCGTCGGAGCCCCAAAGTGTGAATATTCGACAGATATCTTACTGAATATCTGACTCTATACCTAGAAACTGCAAGGGTGCCATCCATTCTTCAAACAAGCATCAGACGGAATGTGGTATTCAATCCCGCCTGTTGCTGGCCGTCGACATCTCTTCGGCACCATATGGCAGAACTTACGGAGACGTAAGGTGTGGCGATGGAGTTTCAAAGCCATGAACCATTGGTAGCACAAATATAGTAGGTAGTGGACAGCTACTTACTGCACGACAGTCAAATTGCGTCGATCGCCCCTCGGTCCTGATAAGATACCGTGCGCACACTGTCCCGATAACGGAGGAACTTTCTCTTAGATCCGGCCTACCATTGGCTGGCACATTTTTCCGCTCCATGTCTCCACTGTAATTTTTTTGCCTTCACCGGCGACCGACTGTCGCGAACCTACAGACCAATGTGTTTACGTCTAGTCTTCTGAACCTCTGCCGACTTCGCCTTCCCAATCACTCCTGCGACTGCACTCGCGCGACGCAGACGCAGTCTCTAGGCTGGACGTATCATAAACACATTCGCCCTCCACAGGCTAATCGCTGCTGACGCAGGCGATCGGCCGGCGAACATGGCTCCTTCGGCGACGAACACGGAGTGGGATCACCAGTACAACACCCTGCGCCGCGAAAACCTCTTCCGCAACCCTCCCAAGGACCACACGGCCTACCCGGCTCTCCAAGAAGCTGTCAGCCCCCATATAGACTCCTTCAATGCTTTGTTCAGAGCCGATGGCAAGAGCCTCCTCACCCGAGGCTTGGAGGACATCGGCGTCAAGACGTACCTCGATGGCGACGATAGAACTGGCCTCGAAGGCAAGAATCGGCTGAGCATCAGATATAAGGGGGTTGCTTTGCAGAAGTCACAGCTTCCTCCCTCCAACAAGTTCGCTCGAAACCGCGAGATCCTCCCGGCGGAATGCAGAGAACGTCACTGTACCTACCGAGGCCGGCTTTCCGCTACTTTCGAGTACCGGATCAACGATGGCGACCCCAAGGAGTTTGTCCGTGAGCTCGGCCAGGTGCCGATCATGGTCAAGGTAAACGCGCTTGGATCCCTAGTTCGCACGCATCGCACTGACAGTGCCGCTTCCAGTCCAACAGGTGTCACTTGGAAGGCAACTCGCCCGCCCAGCTAGTTCAGAAGAAGGAGGAGTCTGAAGAACTCGGTGGCTATTTCATCGTAAACGGTAACGAGAAAATCATCCGAATGCTCCAAGTCAACCGCCGAAACTTCCCCATGGCCATCAACCGTCCAAGTTTCCAGAACCGTGGCCAAGGCTACACCCCTTATGGTATCATTCTTCGCTCAGTCAGGCCCGATGAGACATCTCAGACCAACGTTCTGCACTACCTAAGCGATGGAAACATGACTTTCCGTTTCTCCTGGAAAAAGAACGAGTACCTCGTCCCGGTCATGATGATCCTCAAAGCACTGGTGGAGACGAACGATCGCGAGATATTCGAGGGACTCATTGGATTGTCTCAGTCAAAGTCGGCCAAGAACACTTTCCTCACAGATCGGGTTGAACTTCTTCTCCGAACTTACAAGTCATACGGCCTCCACACCAAGACTGAAACGAGATCCTACCTGGGTGAAAAGTTCCGGGTCGTCCTGGGCGTTCCCGACACTATGTCCAACTACGATGTCGGCACAGAATTTCTCCGCAAGATTGTGCTCGTGCATTTGGGCAATGTCAATGTCACCGAGACGGAAGACAATGACAAGTTCAGAATGCTTCTGTTCATGATCAGAAAGCTCTACGCTCTTGTGGCCGGCGACTGCGCCGTTGACAATCCTGATGCCGTTCAAAACCAGGAGGTTCTTCTTGGTGGTTTCCTTTACGGCATGATTATCAAGGAGCGCCTTGAAGAGTTCTTGGCCACCGCTGTCCGACTTTCGTTGCGGGAATGGTGCAGAAAACACCCGAGTACGCCCTTTACCTCGCAAGACTTTGCCAAGGAGTTTCCTGGCAACATCTTTCGACATGCCAACGAGAATATTGGAAACGGTCTCGAATACTTCCTCTCGACCGGAAACTTGACGAGTCCATCGGGTCTCGATCTGCAGCAGACGGCTGGTTTCACGGTCGTTGCGGAAAAGCTCAACTTCCTCCGTTTCATCAGCCACTTCAGAATGATCCACAGAGGTGCATTCTTCGCCGAACTGAAGACCACTACCGTCCGAAAACTTCTACCCGAGTCCTGGGGTTTCATGTGCCCTGTACACACTCCTGATGGTGCTCCATGCGGCTTGTTGAACCATCTCGCTCACAAGTGTAAGATCATGACGGAATCTGTGGATGCGTCGAAGATTCCCGCTCTCGTGGCAGAGCTGGGCGCCGTGGAGACGTCATCTGCCGCCACGGATGAGAGCGTCGTCATCATGCTCGATGGGCGCATTGTCGGCTTCTGCACGCCCCGCGAATCCCTCAGAATCGCAGACACACTTCGTCACTGGAAGGTTGAAGGTACTCACGGCGTTCCGCTGCACCTCGAGATCGGATACGTTCCTCCTTCCAACGGTGGCTCTTATCCTGGTATCTACCTGGCATCTGCCCCCGCACGTATGGTCAGGCCAGTCAAGTACCTTCCTCTGGACAAGGAGGATTTTGTCGGGCCCCATGAGCAGCCCTACATGTCGATTGCCGTGGTCGAGAAGGAGATTGTGTCTGGGGAATCGACGCACGTGGAGATCACACCTACCAACATGCTGTCCATCCTGGCCAATATGACTCCCTTTTCGGATTTCAATCAGTCGCCCAGAAACATGTACCAGTGTCAGATGGGTAAGCAAACCATGGGAACACCAGCAACTGCACTCCGGTACAGAACCGACAACAAGATGTACCGGCTGCAGAGTGGACAGACGCCAGTCGTACGATCGCCTTTGCACAATACCTACGGTTTTGATAACTTCCCCAACGGTACGAACGCCGTAGTTGCAGTCATTTCGTATACCGGTTACGACATGGACGACGCCATGATTCTTAACAAGTCGGCGCACGAGAGAGGATTTGGACACGGTACCATTTACAAAACGAAAAAGGTCTCGCTCAAGGAGGAATCGAGAACAAAGGCTGTCAAGAACATCTCCAAGCTCTTTGGATTTGCCCCGGGAGGCTTCGTCAAGGGACACTACCGTAGCCTTCTTGACGAGGATGGTCTGCCCTATGTTGGCCGGATGGTCCAAGAGGGAGATGTCCTCTGCGCATGGCACACGGTGTCGGCAGACTACAGCGGAAAACTTATCAACCTCGACGGACAGACCCACTACGAGAAGTACAAGGAAGCGGAAACTGCGTTCATCGAGGAGGTGCGTTTGATTGGCAGTGAGACGGGCAATGAACCCGCCCAGACGATTTCCATCAAGCTCAGAATTCCTCGATCCCCAACCATCGGTGACAAGTTCTCCTCTCGTCACGGACAGAAGGGTGTCGCCTCCCAAAAGTGGCCAGCCATCGATATGCCCTTTTCTGAGTCTGGCATCCAGCCAGATGTCATCATCAACCCTCACGCTTTCCCCTCTCGCATGACAATCGGCATGTTTGTTGAGTCACTTGCTGGAAAGGCGGGAGCTCTTCATGGCTTGGCGCAAGATTCGACGCCATTCAAGTTTAACGAGGAGAATACGGCCGCGGATTACTTCGGTCACCAGTTGATGAAGGCCGGTTACAACTACCATGGCAACGAGCCCATGTACTCTGGCATCACCGGAGAAGAGTTGGCGGCTGACATATACATCGGTGTTGTCTACTACCAGCGTCTCCGTCACATGGTCAACGACAAGTACCAGGTGCGAACCACGGGTCCAGTTGTTCCGACTACGGGACAGCCCATCAAAGGAAGAAAGCGCGGTGGTGGTATCCGTGTGGGAGAGATGGAGCGTGACGCACTCCTTGCACATGGCACCGCATTCCTGTTGCAGGATAGACTGCTAAACTGCTCGGATTACACGAAGACCTGGATTTGCCGAAGCTGCGGCTCGTTCCTCTCAGTTCAGCCAACAGTGTCGCCATTTGTGGGCAAAAAGAAGCAGGTCACGACAGTTCGCTGCAGAAACTGCGCGACTCAGCTCGACGCCGGCGACGCCGCCAGCGCCGCCAAGGTAGAGGGGGAGATCTGGGAGGACGGACAAGGCAATCAATGGGTGGGAGGCGACAACACAACGATGGTGGTCGTCCCTGGTGCCCTCAAATTCCTGGATGTCGAGCTCGCCGCTATGGGTGTCAAGCTGAAATACCGCGTTGATTCGCGTGACGCGCCTCGCAAGAGCCCCCTGAAACTCATGTCATCATTACCTTAGACAGATTAGGAGGCGTTTGGCAGGCAAAAACTTCACGCGTGTAATTTTCTGATTAATTAATCCAGCTATGCTTTCACCGTATTACCAAGTCTCACGCCTGAAGCAGCACTGGGAAGCTGGCAACCATTGTCGTCTCGGCCCCGGGTTTGTCTTCGATGACAAGACATGCGGATATGGGGCATGGTGGACGCATTATCGCCATCGCCAGCTGTCTCCTGCTAAGCAAACTTGCGCTAAGTGAGGGATGAGTCCATATGACAGCGCAAACATGAATCACAGCGAACTGCGCAACGTCGACACTGTCATTAGTGCCATGTAGAGAGATGCAGGCGGCCGATTGTACGGCACGACCGAGATTGTTGTTGTTACACGTTGGATGCTATTACCCGCTGCGCAAATTTGTTGCACGTTGATGGCCGGCTTGGCCCTGGAATCCTATTCCACGAACGTACTTGGGCTTTTGGCAGACGTCGAGTAGGAGCCGAAATTAGCTCCTCGTAATTCAGATCGAATACGGAGCAAACCGCAGAGCACTCTCGGCATGCGTTCTACAGTGGTGATCCTTGGCTGTTCAGCACATTGCCGGCGGGTGAGAGAAGCAATGTCTGCCAATCCCCTGAGCACACGGGAAAGACTCTCTAGTACCCGCTCCAGGCCATGCGTGCACCGCTTGATCAGGAATCTGAAGAGAGAGCATGTTGTCGAGGTGCACGGAGTGGGTATGAGGAGATCCTTTCGACGAAAGGCAACATCGGCGTGGATTGTGGCCTTATGACTAGTATTTCCCGTGGAAGACCTCAAGAGGAGAAGTAAGGGGTGAGCTTTGACTTTGATAACAAGAAAAGAACAGCCGTTGAAAAAGAAAGAGAATGCGAAGGGCCCGTGGGATCACAGCGGGCTACCTACCTACGCGGAGTGACAAACAGGTCCAGAGAGGGATGTGGTCCGGCAAACGGGTCACCGACTGGAGTGACCAGAGACGGCAAGTGCGCCTGGAGGTTGGAGGTTCCTTCCTCGGCACTCGACGCAACGTCCCTACTTCGATTCAAATATCAATTCCGTCTCAAGATTTTACCTTCTCTCCCTCGTTTCGGTCGTTGTAACCAAGATCGCGTGGCAATGAATTTCCGTATCGCTGTCTGCTCGTTCATCGCCCTCCTTGCGGCCACCGCAACGGCCGCCCCTGCTACCGCTTCCTTGTCCGCCTACAACTATGGCTTTGACACGAGGAAGTTGATGAAACGCCAAACGAAGCAGCCCATCATCGTCTCAAAGCTGCCGCTCGTTAATGGCACCGTCCCTCTTCGGCCGGAAGTCCGCCAGATGAAGCAGAATCCCTATAAGTGGAATCTCTACCTCTTGTCCATGAGCATGCTGCAGTACACCGATCAGGACGAGGAGCTATCGTGGTACCAGATTGCAGGTGAATACTTCGGATCAGGGCGTTGGCAGGATTCCTAACCTTGAACAGGCATTCATGGCGTTCCTTTCGTGCCCTGGAACGATGTCCCAGGCGTAGTCGGGGGCGATGACAGAGGCTACTGCACGCATATGTCTACGCTGTTTCCTCCGTGGCATCGCGTGTATCTTGCACTTTTTGAGGTTGTTCCTCTGGCTCGGGGCGCCCCATAACCACCCAGTCTCGACCATGCTGACAGTAGCTTTCGTACAGCAAGTACTCTTTCGCCTCGTCCAAATGATTGCTACGTGGTTTACCGATCCGACCGAACGGGCCTTCTATGAAACAGCGGCAGCTGATTTTCGCATGCCGTATTGGGACTGGGCCATGACACCACCGGAAGGAGAAAGTTCATTTCTGCCCGATTTCGAAACGCCCGGCATCCAAGTATATGGGCCCAACGGCCTTCAGCTCATAGCCAACCCTCTTTACAGCTATAAGTTTCGGCCTCTGGACACCAAAGTATTCTCTGAGGGCGACGTAAGTGACTTTCAATCAGAGGCACTAGCAAAGACTGAACAAACCAGTTTCCCACTTGGACTGAAACGAAACGAGCCCCATTCGAGACGACGGACAACCGTAGCGTGGCACACTCCATCGACCACGCAAGACCGGCCTTACAACAAAGATTGTATACCCTCCTATCGAACTACAAGGATTATGGACCCTTCAGCAATAAGTACTGGGGCACCGCTACCAACCGATCGCAGTTTGACTCTGTCGAGGCGCTCCACGACGCAATGCATGTGCTGGTTGGCAACCGCGGCCACATGTATTACATCCAATACTCAGCTTTTGACCCGGTATTCTTCCTTCATCATACCATGGCAGACAGGATAGTCGCTCTCTGGCAAGCGCTATATCCAAACTCGTGGGTGACGCCTCAGGTCGCGATGGAGCATTCTTTCACCATGCCATCGGGGACGGTGCAGGATGCGTTCACCGACCTCAAACCATTTTTCGCAAACAACAGCGGAGCCTTCTGGAACTCAGAGATGGCGAGGGAGACTACGCCATTTGGATACTCATATGCCGAAACCGTCTTTGACGACCGCACCCGCCTCGTAGCCAATATTAATCGGCTCTACGGGGCATCGAGTCCGTCGGCTCTGGCGAATAAGAGACGACGTGATTTGGTGGAGGGAAATCGAATTAAGCCTGCAAAAATTGATAAGGGAACAGTTTCGAGCGGGGAAGCCGAGCCAGACTTCTCGCGCAAGCCCGACTTCGCGGCGAACGTAGTTGCGGGTGACAACCATTACACCGAGTGGGTCGCAAACGTGCATGTAAGAAACGACGCACTCAACGGTTCCTTCACGATTCACTTTTTTCTCGGCAATGTTCCTGAGAGCCCGGACTGTTGGTCGACAGCACCAAATCTGGTTGGATCGATGAGTGTCTTTGCTATGAAAAGCATGGGCTCTGGCAACCAAGTTTCTGGGACGGTTCCGCTGACAGCCGCCCTGGTACACATGGTGTCTTTTGGAGGACTTGCAGGACTCGAACCCGATGAGATCGAGCCTTACTTGCAGGTATCCCTTCAGCTGCGTGTTGTTGGAGACGAAGGAGTTGAGGTGAAAGCGAACTCTATCGAGAGCCTCTACGTCGAGATAGCAAGCTCCCAGGTTCAGGCCGCGCGTCATGAATGGGAGTTTCCACATTGGGGTCCTGTGGTGGAGAGGTTCATATTGAAGCTCAGGTAACGGTTTGGTGACTTGTGTTGGAAGATGGAGGGATTGATTGAATGCCTGGCCACAAGGGCTCGCTCCATTAGAACGCTGGTAGATAGATATTGCTTGAGAACTCGTAATGTGTAATTTTCCCTCGCCTCAATCACTGTATTCCTCAGGGTAAAATGTGGCTCCGGCGGGTGTTTATATTCGCAGAAGTTACCTGCGTCGATGAATGTTTGCACCACACCTATCTACCTATTCATGGATCGTTGTAGGATCGGTAGTCACGTGGTTTAGGTGGTCGCGACGGATGACGCCTCAGCCACCACTGACAGTTTCCCCTGGTGAGGACCCACTTCCCAATACGGAATAGGAACTTTTCCGAGCCTCAGCTCCCGTTCCCGCCTCGGACTGCTAAACCACCTAAGTCAAGTCCAGTCGCGACAACCTTGTAGTCAGCTGCCTTTCCATACGACCCGACATCGCGATACACGAAAAGCCGCCAACATGAAGCTCGTGAGGTATGCAAATACTCACTTTTCCATCTAAACTCGGTCTAGGTGCTGAGCTTTCATTCGCCGACCAAGACCGAAAACGAGGCCAGGAAGCGCTAACATAACCCGCTACCGCCAGGTTTTTGATGAAATGCGCCAACGAGACGGTGACGATTGAACTCAAGAACGGTTAGTTACAGCTACCAGTGTTGAAGTTTGAACTTCTATGAGAGATGCTAAGTGAAATGCTTCTAATAGGCACCATCGTCCATGGCACTATCACCTCCGTCTCGCCGCAGATGAACACTGCTCTGCGTACAGTCAAGATGACCCCCAAGGGCCAGGATGCTGTTTCCCTCGACACAATGAACATCCGCGGCTCTACTATCCGATACTTCATCCTTCCGGACTCGCTGCCGTTAGATACGCTGCTGATCGACGACGCGCCGAAACCCAAGAACAAGGCGCGCAAGGAAGCCGAGCGCGGCGGACGCGGTGGCAGGGGCGGCCCGAGAGGTCGCGGTCGTGGCCGCGGACGCGGTCGCGGTCGCGGTTAAAGGGTCTGATGGTCCGATGGACAGCGAAAAGGAGAAGCAAGAGACAGAAAGATATCTTCCGTTGGTTCTTTGGGTCGACACTCAACCAGTACACCCAACCTTACTAAGGGTGCTGTGGATGGGCATCCTGCGGCGATTTTCCAACGAGGAGTCAAGTGCGAACGCTCGGGATCAGCGCGGCAAAGGGAGAATAAAAAGGGGTGCGGGAGGAGATTTTGCCGGCCCCAGAGACGAACGAACCCGCAAATACTTTACAATTTGGCCCAGAGCACAAATAGTTTCCGCGTGCATCAAGACGAACCGGATGCACTTTAGGCGTTAGGGTGAGGTAGGGAAATCAAGACTTCAATTCCAATACGAATTCCCACGGCCACTGGCGGATTTTTTGCCCCGTACTATTGCAGCATTGTCAATACAAGTGGGCATCAATCGTGCTGTTTCTTTCCTCATCTTACGGTGCCGGCCGGCTGCTAGTCTTTCCAAACTCTGATGATCTGCAACTTTTCCCACCCAGCCTTTTTCCCGCTCTCACCTACCGTGACGGCTTTCCAGCCATTGCCAAAAGCCTCGATCCGACTCTTGACCTCCAATGGCTTGTTCTGCGCGCATAGCAAAATGTACGCGCATCCCCTTGCGGACAGCACGGTGGGCAACGCGTCGATCAACCGGTCCGTCGTCTCCATGCCGTCCTTCCCACCGGCATATGACAGTGAGAGCAGGTATGAATCCTCGTCGAATGTCGTCTTCCTCTCTTCCCCGAGTGACAGCGCGTGCGACGACTGGGCCGGCAGCTCCGAGGACGGCACGTACGGCGGGTTGAAGACGAGCACGTCCACCGCGCCGTCGCGGATGGGGCCTGTGAGGTCGCCCATCGTCGCACCGAGCCATGCGTGGCTGCTCGTTTCGGAGTTCTCCCGGCGGGCCAGCTCGACGGTGCCGTTGGTGGCGCGGCATGCGAAGCCGTTCAGGTCCATCCCCGACGTCATGATGGTGCGAGTGCCGAACAGGTTTTGAGCCTGGGCGGCGATGAAGCCTATGACGACGCCGGAGCCGGTGCCGATTTCCACCACCAGCGGCGCGGGAGCTCCATCGCCGCCGAAACGGGACGTGAGGAAGGCCGTCTCCGAGGGGTCGGAGAGGGTGTCGAGCAGGAGGTAGGAGTCCTCGGCCGGCTCGTAGACCCTCTCAAACGGGACGTGTGATGTGTCTGGCGTCGGCAGCATGGTTTTTCCCCCAATGTCTGCAGAAACTGTCAGCGTTGCGCCGTTGGCAGATGAGGGACTCTTTGGTCCGACGGAGACTTGCATTCAGACTGAACGCGAAAGCGGGCAAATATGAAGTATCTCGCTGCTTACAAACTCCCGCACAGTGCGCTGTTGGTCAACCAATGCAAATACTCGAACGCTTCCTCTGGATGCCGAATTAAACTCCGGTAAAGAACGCGAACAACTTGCACTGGGTTCTGAATGGTTGGAGGAAAAACAGGAAGAGAGGAAAAGTCGCACGGAATTGTGATTGAAATGTGGGGTTGAGTAACCACGCCAGCTGAAGTCTCGACAGAGGGGAAAACCAGGCAAGATTTTATTTTATTATCTATTTCTGTCCTATTTTTCCAAATTGGCAATTGAAAATCGAAAACTCGTGTGTGATAATCGTCAAAGGCACGATGTTTCTAATCAATAACGCCGTCAGGCAAGAAGCTGACGTAGTCCAGAGGAGCAACTTCCGGACCATCAGGCGTTCCTACAATTTTCAGCGTATCGCCTGTTGTGATTTTCACGCCCGGGAAATTGATGCGGATGGCTGAGTGACCGTCCAAAAATTCAGACGGCCAATGGCCCAGCTTCTCCTCGCCGTTGCCCCTCCACTGACCGACAACCTCGTCGTTGACGTACGCGACGTACGAGCACTTTCCTCTGATGACGTCGAAGTAGTTGACAGCAAGAGTGTAGGTACCAGACTCGAAGCCAATGGTGGCTGTGGCCGTTCCGGCGGTGGTGTTCGAAGTAGTGATGATGGCCTTGTAACCAGACGCCGTCTCGAAGGGGTCCACATCCACGACTTTGTACCCATCTAGAGTCATGTCCTCGGCCTCGATCCTGTACTTGTAATTGCCCACGCGACCCGCCTCGTCGGCAATACTGGACTTGTTCCAGTAGAAGTGGTTGATTGCGTCACGCCAGACAATGGAGTGGCCTGCCTGGTACTTGAGTTTGAAGAGGACGTGCTCGTAGCGCTCCTCATCAATCTGGCCCTTCAGAGACTCCCAGAGAGGGACAAAGGTCTGAGCGGTGGCGGCACCTTCGTAGTGAGCATCGTAGAAGTGTTGGATGACGGTTTTCCCACTCTTGAGAACGTGAGTGTATGGCACGTGGTGGAACCAGAGCAGGAGATCGTCCGGAGTCGTCTCGATATTCTCGTACATCTCTGCGACCTCGGTCGGGTACTGCCCGGCGTTTCCGGTGCCGTTCTTGACTGTACGGTCCATACCGACACTGAAGCCGTCCGCCCTGGTCCATTGACCCCAGCCGTTGTTGTCTTGACTTCTGGGCGAAGGTCCATAATGAGCATACAAAATGTCCGTCAGCGTCTGGATGCCCAAATTACCGCTGTAGCCTTCGTATGCGGGCCAGCTTTCCATCGACATCTTAGTTATAGTATCGATAACATTGCGATCGAGGCCGAAGGTAAGGCGGGCCCAGTCCTGGACAATGGAGACGACGTCGTCAGTCGGGTTCCAGGCCAGCCTGCCGTAAGCGTACAAGTTGGACATGGCCAAGTGGCTGCCCAGCCAGGTCGAGTTGGCTCCAACGTTGAAAACGCCAGCGTATCCGGTGAGCGTCTTGTTGAACCGCTTGCCTGAGAGGATATCATGCATGACGGACTCCTGGCCACCGATGCGTAGGTCAAAGTCTAGAATCGTCTTCCACAGAGGGGGGAGGTAAACAAGGTGATCCTGTTGCCCGAGATACTCCTGGGATATTTGCAACTCGATGGCCATGTTTGTGTGCTCGAGATTCGCAAAAAGAGGCGACACAGGCTCTCGGACCTGGAAGTCGATGGGGCCATACTTGATCTGGACGACGACGTTGTCATCGAATTTGCCATCCAGCTCCTTGAAGAACTCAACAGCAGCGTTCGCGCGGTCGGCATGCCAGTCGGTCCAGTTGAGCTGGTCGTATACGAATGCACGGAACATGACGATGCCCTTCTGGAAGCCGTGATTCTTGAGTTCCCTAGCGAAGAGGTTGGCGCCGTCTGCCAGCGTCCTGTTGTAGGTAATCGGGCCGGGCTGGCCCTCCGAGTTGGCCTTCACGAGATATCCGCATAAGTCCGGAATACGCGAGTAGAGTTGCTCGGTGATGTCGCCCCACCAGGCGATGACGCTCTCGTCGAGCGGATCAAAGGTCGAGAGTCCACCAAAGGTCTGAGGGGAGGCGAAGTTAAGGGAGATGCCGACCTGGACACCCCAAGGCCGGAAAGCATCCGCAATCCTCTTCAGCCCGTCCATGTTTTCGGGAGAGAGAAGGATAGGGTTGGCATTGACGTTGTTGACAATGATTCCGTTGACTCTTATCGAGGCAAGCAGGCGGCCGTACTGGGACACCCGGGTCATGTCGGTAACGACTTTGAGGTTCTCGAAAAAGATGGAAACTCCTCCGTACTGTACATTACAGGGTTAGAAGATGACCAGCAGGAATTGATGTCGGAGAATGTGGGAGTAAATCAACTTACACCACGCTCGATGCTGCCATGGGTTCCTGTGCCGTCCATGTTATCCCACTGGTTAGCCCAGCGGATTGTAGCCGACGGATTGGTGGCATATGTGATGTCGCTGAAGTTGCCCTGTGCCAGCAGACTCAGGTACTCAAAGGTGCCGTACAGCGCACCTCTCTCGTTCTGACCCAGGATCTTGACACCGCCGTCTGTGACGCTAAGCCAGAAGCCGTCCTCGGTGAGGTCTGCCTCGACTCCCTCGTCACCGCAGGTCGCGATAAAGTCGTCAATAGTGGCGACAACGATGGAGTTGCCAGCGCACGCGTCCTGACCGACATTGACTTCCTTGCCGAGAATGCCATTGAAGCCTTTCCGCAATTCGGAGAGAGCAGAGGAAATCGGGCCGTTCTCGGTGGCATTGAGACCAAGGACAGTGGACGGAAGAATATCAGCGATACCGGCAGACTTGCAGTCGGGCAGCCTGGCGTATCGCAGCCAGCCGTCGAGACCGTCCTCTGCGGCAGCGAGGCCGAGGGAGGCAAGCAATAGAGTCTTCCACATTGTCGGTGGTTCTGGAAGCGACCTGTCGGAGGAGCACTTGCTATCCGAACAACTTCATGGCAGGATCAGGGTGTCATTGCTTTATAGGGGAAGCCCGGAAGCCCCAGGCGCGTGATGAGCTGTAAACGAGATCGACGAACTCTCAGAAAACAACTCCCACAATCCGTTGACAGGGGAACGAAGACCGGGGCAAAAAGCATCATCCAATTTCCCACCATCGCATTCAGCCTAAAGGCGCCGACACATTCATCCGTGGCTTGCAGTGGAGAGCACCGAGGCAGGTACGGAATTCAACCCAGAGGGACCCATCGTCAGTGTGACCCTTCTTCATTTTGAGTCTAATAACATCTACCGGAAGTGAATAGTGACGTGCGGGGAAACTGACGCTAGCAGCATGGCGGAGGGGAAGAGGTCTTGGACTCTTGGATGACCCCAAGTTGAGCGCCGAGCAGTCCCCGGCCGATGCAGTGGCACACTTAGTTGGGAAGAGATTTGATTCAATGCCCTGAACAAAGTAGCCAAGGACGAACGCTCAAGAACCGGAGGCGTTCGCCAAGCGTCGAAGCCGGTCAAAGTAAACACGGAGCGCCGGTGAGAAACGGAGGGGGACGAAGAGAAAAGAAAAAAACCCATAATTCCCCGCACGGGTGGCCCAGAGGAAGCGCGGGGTGACGCGGAGTTGGGGAGAGGAGGAGGAACGCAGAAAGGGGGTTCCATGGTTGCATGGTGGGCGGGGAAAGGTCAACCTACATGGATCGGTACTACAGTCCTACACTAACAAGAGGTATTGCGGACAGCACTACACCGGCTCGGCCTACTGCTTACGGCGGTCTGCAGGCCAGTTCCCTGGGTTGTCCATAACCAGTTTCCGACCTGGAATATTTGGTAGATATGCCTTCCTGGGTATTGCCTATAATCTGCGCGATGCTGTGTTAGACGCTGGATCCAATGACTCGAATTTCGTACGTCATGTTCCAGGCCTGTATCGTTCAGTCGGCATCGCCTCGGCGGTCTCGGCCTAGCTTCCCCGATGCCCTCAAGGTGATCCTCACTTCCCAGTCGTCAATCCGTGATCGTACGTTTCCGCTTCTATCCGTATCTCGGCCGCAAATATCATCGTCGTTTGGTTCTCGGCTCGTCTGAGTCGCCGGCCGTGTCAGCCTTTCAGACCCAGCCGACATGCTTCAACCTCCATTCTCACCTCATTTCATCCAGCATCTGCCGATGCGCTCATAACCCGGTGTGTCGTATAGGTCCTTACATGACGGCGCAACAGGCTACCTCGATACCAGCGTCCTGCTTGTTGGGGCCCGTTCCAAACTTGATGCCGTGAGTTATCTTCTTGATCATGCGCGTTCTGTTGCGGTCATAAAGTCCGTACAAGTCGTGTTGAGGACAGGGGCGGAGGTTCGCTAGTTGGAGTCTGAGGGGTCGCTTGGCGATACCGCTCCCGAACTGGCCGCAAGTCGTGTAACCCATGCCAGGTCCACAGGGCACGGCAATCTCGCCCCAGATGCATTTGCACTCGACGTGCTTGTAGATGAAAACTTCGCACATCTTGTGATGCAGTCGATTTGGCTGCGACCGAAT
The DNA here is from genome assembly GCA_030770045.1 of Colletotrichum brevisporum. Classification (NCBI taxonomy): domain Eukaryota; kingdom Fungi; phylum Ascomycota; class Sordariomycetes; order Glomerellales; family Glomerellaceae; genus Colletotrichum; species Colletotrichum brevisporum. The sequence goes on along the minus strand of JAUGSI010000006.1, from coordinate 3,222,515 downwards.
AGTCGTGAAACTGGCCGGGGGGGTGAGGTACTGTGGGGGAAGGAAGTGGACGGGACGCCACAAGAAAAGTCGCGGTATGTTGAAACAAGAGGAGGAAAGAGCTGGTGAACGAGAGAAGAAGGCAGGAGCGAGTCACACACACAGCTTCGTGGCAGCTTCGTGTACCTAGGTACTACCGGAACTTACTTGTCAATTTCATATCTAGCCAGGAAGTCCACCGGTGGCAACTGGACGAGTACAACTCTTCTCTTCTTCTTCCTGTCCCATTCGCCATGCCAATTATCGCTTGCCATGACGGACCGCGCTTAAGGCTCCTCCGTCCAAGACTACTGAGGTGATTGAGTCAACGACGCGTCCATGTCGCGAAGAGTGCTGCTCTCTCCGGTACCGAAGTTTTTCTCTGAGTAGCCGTCCGAACCAACCATACGTGCCAACAAGCTCTCAATCCTCAGCGTCGTTTGCTCGAGTGCCTCCAGTCTGCTGTTCACATCGTGCATGTCCTCGCTGCCGGTGAAAGACCCACGCAGTTTGGATGAGACTCCCGGGAACATCGAATCTCTCCTAAGAGGCGATTTCTTCCGCATCGTGTCATTTGTGATGGTTCTCGTGAATTGCCTTCGAATCATGTGGTGAGTAAAGTCGTCGTCCACCGCAATTTCTTCCTCCACGGATTCGGGGGGTGGCAGATCAAAAACCGCTCTAATATCGCGATGGGCTGTTATACGCCATTTCTCCCAGAACCATTGTTTTACTCTCGGATACAATGACAGACCGCCGCTTGTCTTTGGCTTTTCTGCCCGCGAAGGAGGCCAAAGAATCCGGCGCTCGGCCACGGCGATGATAAGTAGCGTCGGAAGGTTGACCAATCGGACGCTTGCCACGTGTATCTTATGAAACCATCGGGGGCTGAGGATGAACTTCAAAGGAAGGAGAAGAAATACGGCCAAGATATTGAAGGGCGGTTGATAGGCGAAGATCGCATCGCCCTTCACTCCTTCCAATGTCAAGACTGCTTTCCGAAACTGTATTTCTGCGGTTGCGTTTTTGACGATCGTGCTGAAGGTGTTGGACAGCATCGACACAAGTATAGTGAGGAACAGTGTGTTTCCCAGGAAAGCAAACGCAACCATCAGAATTGGTCCTAGCAGAGGATCGAAGTCCGCCTGAGGAAATTCACTGAATTAGATTGCGCCATATTTCAGACATGCTGGTGGGCTTACCGATCTAGATATTCCCGTGCCGTCAAGGCCAAACCAGATCCAGAGCATCCATTTGCCGATCAAGCTGCACCGATCTGTCAGTAGGTGGTTCTCGCATTGCTTGCATTGCCGACTTACACCGGAGGATGATAACCCTCGCCGAGCCAGAGAAGAGACAGGAGGAACCCCCCAAAACACCAAGCCGACAAAAATGTCAGAAGAACGAAATCTGACATCATGGAACGCAGCGAGAGGAAGACTAGATTATCCGAAAGCAGGTTGAAGGCGAGCCTTGGGACCAGCACCGGGGCACCCATTGCCAGGACGTCCAGGGCTTTTTGTTTGGTAGCAAGATCATCAATACGACCGCCGTGGATTCGGAGGATGGCGTAAATGACGTAGAGAACGATGAAACCAACATCAAGGAAAGACCACAGGTTTTGAGTGTACACATGCCTGTCGAATGATTAGCGCCGTACGTACAGTTCATCAACCATTTCTTCCCTACCAGCCATGCTCGAGAATCGTCGCAAACTGATCCAGGGACCAACCGAACGCATAAACGGCAAAACAGCCCTCCAGAACAGTGAAGTGGTTGGGGTTGCGCTCGGCCATAACGAAAAGGTACAGGGTGAGAAGGACCAGGAATTGAAAGACCTCCAGTATGTTTCTCGTTCGAGGCACAAGGAGGCGGTACTGATCGAGCAGGGGACCTTCTCGCGGGTTATACAACGAGATGGGTTTTAGTTTGTAGTGATCTGGGATGATGTCCATAAAGCTTGACGGAGTGTAGATGATTCGGCCTTCGTAGATGGCATCGACCCTTTCATAACGCAGTCAGAAGTGGTCCGAAACTTGTTTTCAACGACGGGATACATACACTTTCTGGCATGGAGTTGAGCTGAGAAGATGTTTGCTCTCTGTCAGGATGGCGATCTCAAGAGAGGGCAGCATACGATTGTAAGTGCGATAGGACTCGGTCGAGGCAGCCTCACGAATGCCGGCCGGGGCCATTTGAAAGGGCTCGAAGCCAGCAACCAAGATGTGTGCAAGCAGCACTAGGCCGTCGGGCCCATCGTTATCTTCGCTAAAACGTCTCAAGATTCGCGTTGCCACCAGCTCACATAGGGTTGCACGACTATAATTCACATTTTGTCGACTGTTGAGATGAGACTGCTCATGGAGAAACTGAGCCCGGTTGACCAGCAAGCAGTAGACTGAGGGTCAGGCAAGTTAGCCGGAGTACCTTTTTACAGCAGTGACGCCTACAGATACCGGGTCGTCTCTAAGAACCAGCGCGCTCATTAGCGAACTCACCGATGGAAATGTCGTCGAGCTCATAGAGCTTGTCCACGAGCGGACGAACGACAGCAATGTTGATCCTGACGTCGCGCAGTTGCTCCAAGCTAAGGTAATCCTCGACAATGGAGGTGATGTCTCGTCTGATGCGATGTATATTCGTATACACAGGCAGATGACTGTGAGGGTTGGTCATGCAGCCGTACAGAGGCACCTGGATTTCAGAGGTGTGACTAGGGCGGTTCCGTTCGAGGAGCGGCCGTTGTTCCGGAATCTGGAGGCGGGTCCGAACCCGACTACGCTCCGGCATGGTAATCGTTGGATGTAATGTGCCCACGGTGCCAGGCTCGGTAGGGTAAGGTGCTGCGTCATGCAGCTGGTCCGGCCAGGGTTCCGTCGGATGGCAGGTCGAAGGACCGGCTGGTTGGTGAGAACCCCGAGGATACGCTGTACGTAATAAATGAAGATGATTATGTTTTGACAGACGAGCGGGTAAACCCGATGAGCAGACCGACGCAGACGCCAGGCGAAACCAGGCCGCGCCGGACCTAACGGGGTGAGTTGTGAGGTAGGGAAGCTCGGGTAGCAACCGAATAATAAACCCCCACGCGGGTCGTCTTTGACCAGGCAGCGATGGCGACTACGGGTAGTCTGTAATGTTGCGTGGTACGCTCTGCCAGAGGAAGATGCTGCAGAAGATTCAGAAGCAAGCCAAGGTTCTGTGGAGGCCGGAGTTCAGTACCAAGGGGGCGGTGCAATCTGCGCCGGTGGTTTGCGGGGAATAATGTTGATTGATATAAGGTAAGAAGGTAGACGAAGAAAGACCGACTGATAGGCGTGGATACGGCAGGGGGCGTTTCGTCTCCACGACCCGGCGGGACACTAAACGCACGACTCCAATTAAGCCCAGCAAGAGTAGCCAGTGTGTTAGAGTTAGGTGCTGTGAGAAACTGCTTGACGGGCACCTGGAGTGTTTTTGTTTGAGAGGCGATGCGCAGTACGCCAACTAAAGGGCTAGGACTAGATGAGCTTGGTGAATTGGGTATTTTAGTGGCTGTGACGAGGCGGCAGTCTGGAGCATTGGTAAACACCACCACTCACTCGCTGGCTGGTGATCAGCAGGAATGCAAGGATAAGCGATAAAGCGAACAAATCGCACCAAGCAGCCCGGGAATCTCGCGGAGGCGCGCAAATTCATAACCCTGAGATCTGAACGCTGTCCGTCGGGTCTTAACAGTTTCTCTCTGGTCTAGAGTTTCATGGATGATGACGCCCATTCTGCGCCAAGCGACCCCCTGTCGGGTCCGGACCGTCTTGTCCTGCTGTCCGCGTGCAGCTTCCGTACCTACTTACCTTCCAAGGTTCTAATACCTTACCTACGCGGCGTTTCTAGGTAGGGAATTGGGTATTGGTGTAATGAGGTAGGTAGATATAGCGTGTGCCCTCCCAAAGCCTGGCTGGCTTTCTATCCTGCGGCACTCCGTTGTTCCACTGCCAACTTTTTGGCAGTTCGAAGACACGCCTCCTTCAGCTCTGGCATGGCGGCCCTTGCATCCATCCAGGTCTTGGCCCACAAGCTGAGCTGGCCTCTGCCCCATGCTCCGTGCACCGCCATACATAGCAACGGAGAGATGCGTCTTACCCACATACCTACCTACCTAACCTACCTACCTGTACGCTTTTGACATCTTGCGGTGAGTGATTGTTATCTGATAGGCCTAACAATCATCACGTGTTACACACTTTCCAAAGGACTGACAGAGAGGAAGTGCGCGACCATCGTGGGCACCGGCCGTCTGCTCTGTAGGTAAATATGTGAACATCACCTCAAGTCGTCGCATGTTATGTAGTGTTTTTTTGTTCTTTTTTTTTTTTTGGTATTGGCACGTTTTCATTCAACCAGGTTTTTAGGTAAGCTACGAATTTCATCACCGAAGCTCCCATTCATCCGTTGCGTCTTTTCTCTACGCCGGGCATGTCTCGTCAGTTTTTGTTCCAGTTTCCCACGCACTTCCAAGGGAGAATCCTGGCTGGGAATCGCATATTGTCGTCAGCACTGTTCCAGCTTAGAGCTGAACAGCCTTGCGGAAGTTGGCGCCGGCGTACACGGCGTTGCTGCCGAGCTCCTCCTCAATGCGAAGGATCTGGTTGAGCTTGGCGAGACGCTCGGAACGAGCCGGGGCACCGGTCTTGATCTGGCCAGCACGGATACCGACGACGATGTCAGAGATGGTGACGTCCTCGGTCTCGCCAGATCGGTGGGAAACCATGACGCCCCAGCCGTCAGCGTACGAGTCCTTGGCGGCCTGGATCGACTCGGTCAGGGTACCGATCTGGTTGACCTTGAGAAGCAGAGCGTTGGCAGACTTGAGCTCGATGGCCTTCTTGATGCGCAGAGGGTTGGTGACCGTCAAGTCATCACCAACGATCTGAATGTCCTGGGACTTGTAGAAGTAGCTCCAGGCCTCCCAGTCGTCCTCGGCGAAGGGGTCCTCGATAGAAACGATGGGGTACTTCTTGCACAGGTCCGAGTACAGGGCAGCGAGCTCCTCGTAGGTGATCCACTTGGTGGGGTCGCTCTCGGGGTTCTTGAAGTCCAGGTCGTACTTCTTGGCGTCCTCCTTGTAGAACTCAGAGGAGGCAACGTCCATGGCAATATTCATCTTGCCAGTGTAGCCGGCCTTCTCGATGGCCTCGGTGATAAGGTCGAGGGCCTCCTGGGCAGTCTGGATATCGGGGGCAACACCACCCTCGTCACCGACGTTGCCGGCGGACTGGCCGTACTTCTTCTTGGCCAGACCCTTAAGGGCCTGGTAGACCTCGGCACCCTGGCGCATGGCCTCGGAGAAAGAGGGAGCGTCGCTAACAAGACGGGTGAGCCGATGTCATGTGGATGAGTGGAACATTGACGGATCATTAACTTACGACGGAACAATCATGAACTCCTGGAAGGCGAGGCGGCCACCAGCGTGGGAACTGCAGCTAAAGTTAGCGGGTATTCATTTCGGGTAGTGAAGCGGGTTGATGCTTACCCTCCGTTCAGAACGTTCATGAAGGGAACGGGAAGGACGAAGGGCTTCTTGGTGCCAGCCAGGTCGGAGACATGGGCGTACAAGGGGACACCCTACGAATAGTTAGCGTTGGAAGCAACATGCATTTCGGTGTGGTCTGACCTTCTCAGCAGCGCCGGCCTTGGCAACAGCCAGAGAAACACCGAGGATGGCGTTGGCGCCCAGCTTGGTCTTGTTGGGGGTTCCGTCAAGGTCAATCAGGAACTTGTCGACCTTGGTCTGGTCCTTGACATCAAGGTTCTCCTTGATGAGGGCGGGGGCGATGATGCTGTTGACGTTGTCGACAGCCTTGGTGACGCCCTTGCCACCCCACTTGGTCTTGTCACCATCGCGGAGCTCGCAAGCCTCGTGCTGGCCTGTGGAATTCGGTATCAGCCTCTGTGGTATCCATCTCTTCGGAATCAATGGGCGTCCGGGGCGGGAACCACGACGTACCAGTGGAAGCACCGGAAGGGACGATGGCGCGGTGAAGGCCGGTCTCGGTAACAACGTCAACCTCGACGGTGGGGTTGCCACGGGAGTCGTAGACGTAGCGAGCGTGAATCTTGGTGATGGCCATGGTTGCTGAATGTGTGGTGGATGGTTCCTGGAGGGGAGAAGGGGACGTTAGCAAAAAGATCGGGAGGGGGAGAGAAAGGCTTTATATTACAGGGAGCAGGGAAAAGACAAGTGGGTGAGTCAACAAAAATGGAAGCGATAGGACCGAATGGGGGAGATTGCTAGGCTTGCGAGTGCTCCTTGACCGGACAAAACAATTGCCTCAGGTGGGATGGCATGGTGGGGTGATGTCCTTCCCAAGCTTCGCCGCCGCCGCCGCCCACGGCAAGCAGCTTCAACGACGATGGTGGGGTAGCTCGAGATAGGTAGGGGATTGACGGCAGAGCCCGCAAGACTTACTGTTAATGACTGATTGATAGATTCGATACAATTTCCTCAGCAGTTGCTTGCGCGTGGAATAAGGCTACGGTGATGAGAGAAGAGTTTGGATGCGAGAGATACAGCTGGCAGAGGGGTGGGAGAGGTGTTTTGGAGGGGTCTTTCCCTCCTCCTCCTCCTCCCCCCACCTGAGGTAAACCAAGAGAGGTATCCATGCCGCGTACCGTGTACCTCGATACCTTGCAGATACCTGACTGCACAACGACATACGAAGCGGCCTAGGGAAGTAACTGAGGTACACCGGGGCACCCACCGCCCCTCATCCCAGGGCAATCCCATTGCTCGCACCTTCTTTTTGGTGGGTCAAGTTTTTCGACGTCGTCGCCCACGGCCCAATTGCCCTTGAGCGACGGGGGCACCTGCCCTGTTAAAGTACTACTTTGATCCAGAGCTCCAAACAGGCCAAGCACTGACGAGGACAGCTTCGTTTCACAGTATGGCCTTAGCACCGCCATGGAACAAGACGTTTGGTGAGAGGGCCACTAATAGGTACTCCTCAACAAACCAAGCAATGAGCAGACATGATACGGCTAGCCCTGCCAATGCGACCAGACACGTTTCTCCTCGTGTCTCTGTCTATTGGATCCTCGCTCTTTGCCATCCCAGCCACTTATTCAGCTCAAGAAATTGTTTAAAAATATCTCGCGAAGAAGGCCATGGACATCGCACGTCTTGACAACAACCGTTCGGTATCAATGCTGTCGTCTGATTGGCTACCGACACCGCTGCCTGCTACATATGGAGTAGGTGCACAACGGCTTTCCTACCAGCCAGAGTACACCATACCTGAGCTATTGTCGGGTGCATAGTGGGCTCAGCCTGGGCCAGATGCGTAACAAGTTTGCGTCTTCGACGATCTCACGGTCCCGACTCCCGATCTTCAAGACGCCTTTTTCCCGGTACCCCGGTCTAACGACGGCATGCTCATTGGCAATGGACATTCAAAAAAGGTCGTTCTACTCCACAAAGCGCCTGGGACGGGATGCCCGCCATGGATTATCCCGAGGATGTTGCTCGGAAGAACCAGGTGCTAATGCGGTTCTTCCCGATCATGGATCCCGACCCTGTCACCCCGTCCAGCAAAGCCGGGGTAAGACATGTGTAGGCAAGGCATACTATGTAATAAGGTGCCACTTACCTCGTTCTTTGGAGCTTGAGTGGAAATGACGTCCTTTTCTCACCTGGGGTTGTGGTTCTTGGCGTGGAGACCAGACGTCTCATGATGCGATATCTACAGAGGCAACAACGACGGGTAATACCGGGGACAAACTTCACTAGCGGACCGTAACCAACATACTATTACTATTACGTGTGTCTGATCATGACGAGAGTACCAGTTGAGAACACATCTCCTCCTCTTTACGTGTGGATGCTTTTGCGTTTTTTTACACCTCAGTAGCAAAAAAATACAGTTGAGTTGAACCTTCTCTCCGCATGCTACAAGGTATTAGTCGTCTCGCGTGTGCGCAAAGACACCAAACGGGGAACTAAGCTTCACACACGGCCCTCAAGCAATGATCTCGATGTGCCCGCTGCTTCTGTCCTCGTTCTCAGCATGCTTTAAAGGTTGGAGCAAGTTGTGGCTTGGTAGCTGCGCTCCGGGGTTTGAATCGGATTTTTGTGTGAGGAAATGAACCGAAGAAAACCCCTACTTGGTTGGCCCCTTATTGGTCTGCCTAATATTTCTTACAGGTATCCGTATTGATGAGAGCGAATCAGCGGAACATTGAACGAAGCGGCTGGCTTAGGAAATGACCATGAGTACTCGGTCTTGGGCCGGACGCCGTCCCGGCACACTCACCTCCGGGTCAGAGCCGAGGACACCGGAACGGCAGTGGGCCACATCCATCGGGTGCAAGCGGCTTGGCGGCGTTTTCGTGCGGACCAGTACGAACCTAAGAGGCTGAAGCCTATTAGCAAAGAATGTCAATTTTCAGAGAATAATACATATAATACAAGGAGTTGACATGGTAATAGAGTTTGTCCCCCTTGATTTGTATTTCTATTTCTACACAAGTGCGGACCACTACTATGTGTACCTACCTACTAGCTACCTACGATGGACAGTGCGCATCAGTGACCTAAAGGCTAAGGCAGCTCGACGTGGGGACTGGGCGGCCAACGCGGCCAGTGTCGGCGCATCCCATGCTGAGACTGGAGCAATAGCTTTCTTTCCCCTCAGCAACTGGACACCCCGCTTCCTCGGACGTCCAGAGCTTGCCTACGCCTTGCCTGACCGCTTTCGTTCTCTTGTTGGCCTTGCCCCCCGCCCCCGCCTTCATGGCCTTCCGTTTCGTAACAAAACGTACGGTCAATCCGTTGCGCATTCCATCGACCACACGGCCATTCGCGCGCATGTAGGCATCCCCCCCCTCCAACGTGCTCGACCAAAGTCTTTCAATCTTGCCACAACTACTCACAAGTCAACCGAGTTATCTAGTCCTTACCAGCTGAGAACGTACAGTGGCGACGGCGCCTTTGCAACCCAGACCTCAACTCCTCGAGCTACACCCCTCAGGCGATCATATCGGCTCCAGAATCCCCAGCGCATCGTCGCCACACGAAACTGCTCCTACAAAAGAAACATGTGCAGATACGGAGACCACGCCGGTGCCGGCACGCTGAACTACCCCCGAGAGCTGCTGCCCGCCAACGTGGTTCCACGTCACTACGATCTGACTCTTGAGCCCAATTTTGAGACACTCAAATACGACGGCCTTGTCAAGATTGACGTCGACGTTGCTGAAGACTCCAACACCATCTCGCTCAATACCCTCGATATCGAGATTCAACATGCTACCTTGTCGCTGACGGCCGAGGGCCAGCTGAAGAGCCTGAGCGACCCGGTCATCACGTATGACGAGCCGAAGCAGACCCATACGTTCGAGTTCAAGGACCGTCTCACAAAGGGAGCCAAGGGAACGCTCGAGATCAAGTTCGTTGGTGAGCTGAACGATAAGATGGCCGGCTTCTACCGCTCCTACTACCCCAAGCCTGACGGCTCCAAGGGCATTCTTGCAACCAGCCAGATGGAGCCTACCGACGCTCGCAGGGCGTTCCCCTGCTTCGACGAGCCTGCGCTCAAGGCCGAGTTCACCGTCACGCTGATTGCTGACAAGCACTTGACTTGTCTTTCCAACATGGATGTTGCGGAAGAGAAGGAACTGCCCTCGGGCAAGAAGGCTGTCAAGTTCAATAAGTCCCCTGTCATGTCCACCTACCTGGTTGCATTCATTGTCGGAGAGCTCAACTACATCGAGAACAATGATTTCCGGGTGCCACTCCGTGTCTATGCTCCGCCGTCGGAGGACATTGAGAGAGGACGGCATGCGCTCGATATTGGCGTGAAGGCTCTGGAGTTCTATGAAAAGGCGTTCGGTCTTCCCTACCCTTTGCCTAAGCTAGACCAGGTCGCGATTCCCGATTTCGCTGCTGGAGCCATGGAGAACTGGGGTCTGGTCACCTACCGTACGGTAGAGGTACTTTTCGACGACAAGACTAGCGGTGCGGCTGCTAAGGAGCGTGTGTCAACTGTCATCACTCACGAGATTGCTCATCAGTGGTTTGGAAACATTGTGTCTCCTGATTGGTGGCATGCGCTCTGGCTTAACGAAGGATTTGCCGAGTTTGCCTCCCGATACTCCCTGAACGCGTTCTTCCCCGAGTGGAAGCTGAAGGAGTCTTTCGTTCGGGAGGATCTTCAGGCAGCGCTTGGCCTTGACGGCCTCAGGAGCAGCCACCCGATCGAGGTTCCGGTCCACAAAGCCGAGGAAATCAACGAGATTTTTGACAGCATCAGTTATGCTAAGGGCTCTTGCGTCGTCCACATGATCTCGGCTTTTCTCGGCGAGGATGTTTTTATGGAAGGTGTCCGCAAATACCTCAAGCGTCATGCCTGGGGCAATGCTACGACCAATGATCTGTGGCAAGCCTTGAGCGAGGCTAGCGGCAAGGATGTCGGTGCCATCATGAACATTTGGACTCAGAATGTTGGCTACCCCGTTGTCTCTGTTACCGAGTCTGGCAAGTCAATCAACGTGGAGCAACATCGCTTCCTGACGACCGGAGACGTCAAGCCCGAGGAAGACAAGGTTCTCTACCCCATTTCCCTGAACGTGCGTACCAAGGACGGAGTGGACAAGAACCTAATGCTCACGTCTCGTGATGCCAAATTTGAGGTTGAAGACGCCGAGTTCTTTAAGATCAACGCCGACTCTACCGGATTCTATCGCACCAAGTATGCCATCGACAGACTCGAAAAGCTTGGCAATGCTGCCGAGCTTCTGTCCGTTCAGGACAGAGTTGGAATAGTGGCTGACACCTGTGCACTGGCCACTTCTGGATACCAGAACACCTCGTCCTGCCTGGGCTTGTTCAAGGCTTTGAGCAACGCTGGCGAGGAGGAGTACCTCGTTTGGGATCAGATACTGACTCGCCTTGGATCCATCAAGATGGCTTGGATCGAGGACGAGGAGGTCGTCGACAGGTTGACCGAGTTTCAGAGGAACATTGTGAGCAGCATGGCTCACAAGTTGGGTTGGGCGTTTTCCAGCGCAGATGGCCACGTCGAGCAACAATACAAGGCACTGATGTTCAGCGCTGCCGGTATGTCTGGCGACGAGAAGGTCCTTTCTGCAGCCAGGGAGATGTTCGCGAAGTTCGCGGCTGGAGACAAGACAGCAATTCACCCCAACGTCAGAAGCTCCGTCTTTTCTATCGTCCTCAAGTACGGCGGGGAGAAGGAGGTAAGCTGCGAACCTTTGACTAGAAATGCTTCGATATCAGACTTACTGACGGACGTAACAGTATGATGCCGTGCTAAAATACTATGAGACTGCCGAGACGAGCGATGAGCGCAACGGCGCGCTCCGTACGCTTGGTCAAGCCCGGGACGCCAAGTTGAGACAGCGGACTCTCGACATGCTTCTCAGCGGCAAGGTCCGGGACCAAGACATTTACATTCCAATTGGCAGCTTGCGTTCCAGCAAGGGCGGTATCGAAGCACTTTTCGACTGGCTCCAGACGCGGTGGGATGAGATCTACACCAAATTCCCCGCCCAGTCTTCTATGATCGGAAGCATCGTGAGCTACTGCACCAGTGGCCTCACAAAGCAGGAGCAGCTGGACAAGCTCGACGCCTTCTTCGCCGCCAAGGAGAAGAAGGGATACGTGAGGGCTTTGTCCCAGTCCACCGACTCGATCAAGGCCAAGATCGCATGGACTTCCCGCGATTCTGCGGATCTGCGCAAATTTTTGGGCCTCTAAATGTGTACATCAGAATTGCGGCATTGCTATGTCGAGTTGTCGGACCAGGAAAATGAAAAACATCTTGGTTGGCTTTTGGGTCTAGGTGTTTGTCACCTTCAGATCCTACACTTTGTATACTAGATACTTTAAAATGCATCTCTGTCTGTCATTTATCGCTCTGTACTTTGGCCGGCAGATGCGTTTCATTGATGTCGTCCAGGACTTGCGGCAAAACACACCTTTTGCCACGAAATTTGATTCTAAGGAGTGTGCGAAGAGTCGGTTATTGGCCGGCGTCGTGCCGGTTGACTCCTTGGTCAAAAACGACATTTTCGAGCCCATTCGATTGTGGAACCTCTCCATGGAGGAGGGACAGAAAGGGCTAAGGTAAACTTTGCGTACCCAGTGCGCAGTAAATTGGCACTCATCAGCGGCATATACCTCCTCCTCCTCCTCCTCCTCCTCCTCCCTCTCAACCATCCTACACGACAAATAAATACTCCATCCAACTTATTTCTGCCGGGCAGAATTACGAACCACTGATTCTTTCGAACAGTATGCCTTCAACTCGACTCGCTTCCTCGTGGCAGGTCCGCGCCGAGGCCGGCGAGCCTTTCGCCGTCATCCGAGTCCGCGACCTTCAGACTACGATCGAAGCGGGCACTGACGCATGGGGCCGCAAGAACAAGTCGCAGCCCGTCTGTGTCTCGGCGGAGCTGTCGATGGCGAGCCCATTTGACGCCGCATCCTCGTCGGACAGCGTTAGCGACGACACAGTGCACTACGGCCTGCTCGCCAAGGCCATCCTCGCCAGCCTTGAGAGGATCAACGCCAGGCCACGATCCGCAGACGCGGCTTCGCACGTCCATCTTGCCGGCGCTCTGGACCAGATCTGGGCCGACCTGACCGGCTTCCGCCTCGGCGGGGAAACGGACGCGGCGAGCGCCGGCTTCCTGAGGAAAAGGATTTCCGCGGTCCGCTACCTCAACCTCAGCGTTACCCTCCCCAAGGCGTCTCTACTTGGCAGCGCCGTCAGTCTGTCCGCATCCGCCGTTTTCAGCCCGACCTCGTCGCCGTTAGCGGTGCGAAGTTCCTGCCTGCGCATCCATGATTTGCGGGTCCCCACTCTAATCGGCGTGAACGACAACGAGAGACTGGCCAAGCAAATTGTCGGAGCGGACGTGGAGATTGAGATGTTCGATGCAGCTGAGGATATCTATGTTGGTATTGAGTCTATCATCGCGAAGGTCAGTACATCTATTACTAACCCCATTCCATTCCGTTTCTCGTGTCCATACCCGTCTTTTCTTTAGAATTACCGAGGGCCACACTCCCGGAACTAACACTACGTGCACATGGTAAAGATTCTCGGGGACTCGTCTTTTGAGACACTCGAAGCTCTTGGACCCGCCATCACGGGTGGTATCAGGCGGGATGTACAGGGCGTCGTCGGGCTTTCTGCCGCAAACACATCTGAATGGGTGATTAAAGTCGGACTCGAGAAGCCGACGGCCATTACAATGGCAGCCGCATCGCGTGTAGAGTATAGGGAGCTTCCTGCGGGCAACCCGTAGTGAAGGCGAGTTTGGCCACAGACTAAAAAGAATAAAAGAATACCCCCCGTCGACGACAACGTGTCTTCTCCACGTCCGTTCTTACGAGGCCACAGGCCAGCTTCACCATGCCTCAAACTTGTCACACTGAGGCACGTCTCCGCCTGTGATCGCCCGAACGAAGCCAGGATCTGGGTCGAAAAGCATGACGTGGAAATGCTCAACGGCGTGGACGGACTTGAGGCTCCTCCAGTTCTTGAACCAAATGACCTATCATCCGTCGTTAATGACACGCCAAATGCCACTCGACAGACCTGGCGGGAAATACTCACTGTGTCAGGTTTCGTCCTCGACCGGAACGTCTCGTCGACGTACGCTTCAATCTCCCCCCTGGCCACCTCCGTCAGGTCCCCCGTGGCAGCGTCCTCCTCGAGCTCGAACTTGGTCCACACGACAAGGTGCACGATCCGCTCGTCGATGCCGTAAGGCCAGTCGTTGTACAGGATCCTGAGGTCCCTGCCGGACTCGAACGGCCTGCCCTCGGGGACCAGCGGCTCCGTCCACCCCAGCCGGTGGCGGAGGACGAAATTCATGACGCTCCCGTGCTCGCTGATCAGCTGGTGGATGAACAGGCGATACCGCCGCAGCTCCGACGGCACGCGTTGGAAGAGGTCGAGCCGGTTCGTGGCCACCAGCCGGCGCACGGCGTCCCACGTCTGCGGGCAGTACTCGGCGTCCGGCGTGCTGAGGATCCCCACATCCTTGGCGGAGAGGTTGCGGAGGCCCTCTGGGCACTCGTCGGTGCGCCGCTCCGGCGGCACGTTGACCTGCCAGTACGGCAGCGTTGTTGATCTGGAAAGGCTTCCCATGACGCCTGGGTGGATTCTTTTTTTAGGCGACCAATATGTGTTCAGTCGGCAAATCGGGATGAAGCGGTGTATTCGTGACAAAAATAAGCAGATTCGGCCGTTGTTTACAGGGTAATCCCGCCGTTGTCAAAGAAAGGAGAAAAGATGATCGACGAATGGTCAAGTCTACCGTCTAAGCAGCCATGGAGTGGATCTACCTTCCTCGGGATCAAATCCACCGCGGATTGCCTAGAGGCTTAATATACCAACTACACTATGCAGAACCCATGAGTTTTTTTTTTAGTTTTTTAGTTTTTTTTTTTTGGCCGTCGGCGAATCCGTCCATATTACGAAACCTTGAAAGGTGGTTCTCAACACAAGGTGAGGAATGCTACGCGGAAACCGGCAGTCATGCAACAGCCAGGCCGCTCGACCAGGGACCGTCATGCAGCTGGGCGCCTACATTCCTTTTCCCGTCTCACCGCTAGTCGGCGCCGGCCGCGCTGGACTGCAGACAGCGCGTATCCACCCGGAAGGGTCTCCCGGAACTGGTGCCTCATACCTCACCGATCGGGTTGTTGCACGACCGGTGACAATGCCAATTTCACACCGGCCGCCGTGCTCGAGCGCATGCAGTCCGTCACATATTCAGGGGTGGCTAGGTGGAGGCCCGCAAGGTTCAACAAAAGCGCGAGCACGCAGTGCTGCTTATTAAAATGCCTATCAAAGTTCGCTCTGCTACTACTACAAGCAGGCATAGAGGGACCCCTGTTGGGGGAATGTTTTTATTTTTATTATCCCATCGCGCTTTCCAGATTGTCATTCAAATGCTACCGCGCATTGTGACATCTTGATTGTAATGCTCAAAATACAAAACCGCCGGTGCCTCTCAGTGCTCAAGCAGACGCAAGCTTCCCTGGACAACCACGTTCTCGAGGATGGATCCGGGAGGGATGTCGATCGTGCTACCTTCCGTCGCGACGATGATGACGGTGCCCTTGAGCGTCACGCCTCGGCCCAGGTTGACTGCACCGGTAATGGTGAGGTGGTCCAGCTCGATAATCTTAGGGATGGACGGGATGTGCTTGGAGAAGTCGGAGACCTTCTTGAAGTCGCTGCCCAGCTTGATGAGAGGGGCATCGCCGAAGCGGCTGGAGCTCATCTGAAGCTGGCCGTGCTTGACGGTGTACAGATCAGACTTGACGAGCATCAAGTCAGAGCAAGTCTTGACGGGCAAGAAGCGGCGACGGGGAACGTTGACGCCGTGGGCGTTCTTGAAGTGACGAATGGCGGCACCGACGGCAGTCTCCAGCTGGATGATGGAGATGTCGGACTCGCCCTTCTTGTCACCGGGAATGGTCTTTCCGTTGGGGATAATCTCCATCTCGAGCTCGTCGTTCTCGACGACGCGCTTGATGGCCTTGAGGTTGAGCCAAATGTTGTTGGTGTTGAAGTACTTGAACTTTTTGATCGACTTGAACTCGTTCACGTGCTCCTTGGGCACCTGAGCGATCTCAAGAAGGCGGACAGAGCCCTCGTAGTCAATGATAGTACCACCCTTGACGTCGGCCTTGGTCTTGTTGGTCAGCTCCATGATGTACTCGGCCTCGGTCTCGACCATGTGCTGGAGAATGCGTAGGTCGACGACGGCGCCCAGGTTGTCGACGTTGGACAGGAAGACGATCTCAATGCCGCGCTCAATAAGCTTGTCCAGAATGCCAGAGTTGTAGAGCGACTCGAAGACGTCACCGTGACCGGGGGGGTACCAGTCGCTAATAGCGGAGTCGTACTTCTTGGGGACGGGCAGGAGCGAGTCCTTGAGGATTCTGGGGTATCTCGACTGGTTGAAGGTAAGGATGTCAACATTGTGACCCTCGTACTTCTTGATGATGGAGGCAGTGTCGTCGTTGGTGTTGAAGGAGTTCATCAGGATGAAGGGAACGTTGACACCGTAAGTGCGGTTGAGGTACTCGATCTGGCGAACGGACAGGTCGAGGAAGGACATGCCGTCGCGGACCTCGATGACAGACTTGGGACCGACACAGCCCATGGAGGTACCAAGACCACCGTTGAGCTTCAGGACAGCAAGCTTGTTGAGGAACTGAACAGACTCGGAGTTGGCGAGGTCCTCGTAGTCAACAACCTGGCCCTGGGCAGGGGGAGCGATGCGGTCCCAGTCGCTGTTAATTGTCAGCTTTAGCTCTTTGTGCTGTTTTAGATCCCATGTAACCTACACAGCGTTGCCCTTGGCCTTGTCGTTCAGGTAGCGGCGGAACAGGGCGAAGAAGTTGTCCATCTCAGTCTCGAAGAGCTTCGAAACAGTCAGCATTACAGGATTCGGTCATGGCCGGGCTCTGCGGATTGGTACTAACCTTCTTCTGCTCGGGATCCGTGACGGTCTCGGAGAGGTTAGTGAGGGCATTGCGCATCTGAGCAGCAGCAACACTGGTAGAGGTGTTCTCAAAGGCCTTGAACAAAGAATAGTCAGCATCTCATTGATTAGGAGCACATCATGTTGTGCGAGAGTCTCCATTGATAAGAATGGCAGTGCATCCTGTCGTGACAGCGCGCAGCTCAGCTTGTGGCTGGATTGTTGTTGTCCTGGAAGAAACGATGGAAATTTACTGCAGGTCACAAAGACTCGCGATGCAATGGCTTCCAATGGTTCAGCCAGAGGGGCAGACCTGCAAGTCCCCAGAGCACACCAAAAATGGCGATACCCCGGGCGCGAGCGAATGGATTCGGAGAAACAGAAGCAAATGTATGTATGTACCATGTGAGACCTCGTCTTGCCGTGGTGGCGGGACGTAAACTCGGCGTCGTCGCTCTTGCCCTGGCCTCCAAGAGGAGACTTCAGGTGAGTGGGCAGAGCACTCTTGATCGCTTGAGCCATTGTGGGCGGTATTTAACGCGGTCCGCAAAGGATAGCTGGTATCTAGAAAGACTGTGTGTCAATGATTGCGTTCGAGAAGCAAAACGACTCAGTTGCTAGACTGCGGCGATTTTTTGAAGTTGTAGTAGCGGGGAGGAAATTGCGGATGGAGGGGGAAAAGAAACAGGCGGCGGACGAGATCGCGGACGGCGGGGTAGAGCATACGGTGGCAGGGAATTGGCCGTGGGATGGGCGACAGAGAGGTGGTGGGAGCTAGAGGTATTTGTGTAGCCTGACGTAATTTGTGAGCTTCTCCATGCAATGTGGAAGAAGACCAAGCCAGGCCAGGGGAATCTCGGAAGAGCTTTTGGAGGGTGCGGCAGCAGGGGAGACGAAGGGTTGAGGAGGGAGGCCAACTGAGCCCAGGTGCTTTTTTTTGGGACGAAGCTCGAGCAACGCCTGTGTATGGTTGGGGTAGAAGATCCGAAGATCAGCGATGACAGACGGACGGACGTGCGTACGTCCAATGCAATGTAGGCGATAGCGATAGCAGGAGGCAAAGGTAGGTTAGGTAGGTACTTACAGTGCGGCGGCGGCAACAACAAAGAGCAACTGGTACGTAGCGAGCGAGCGTGAGCAAGGAATTGGATGCAGCAGAGGAAGGAAGGAGAAAAATAAGGAGAGGCCTCGGAGAACAACAGACGTGAGAGCTGGATGGGGATTTCCCTTTATAGCGGTGATATCACTGTGGGAACCCAGCTCGCATTTGCCAATTTTCATTTTATCTCGTTCCCCCCGTTCGGGATGGGAGAGGAGCGGACGGGGATTGGGGGGAAGGAGGGGCCGCGATGTCGCAGGAGGCCCTGAAGACTGGAACTGCCTGGCCTGGTCCCATCCAAGAGACTGCCCGGGGGCATTTTACAGACTACATGGTGCCTAGGTACACTCCCGTCCTCATCCGTACCTACAGTCGTGGTATTCGTAGTGGTACCTCACCACCTCACCTATCCACCGCCACCAACTACTGCCACCGTCGCCATCTTCTTCACCTTCGTCAACATCTCCTCCATCTGCACACTTGATTGACGATACCTACTTTTCTTCATACTTTCACAGCGCAAGACCCCAGCCCAGCCCATGGTAGGCAAGGTACCAAGTACGACTACACTGTAGTACCTGACCCGGACCCGAAGCGCCCCCGTCGAGCCATTCCAGTCCATTCCCGTCGACTGCAACCCTCCACTGACGTGGTCCGGCCGTTCTGGCCTGGCATGGCCACCGCCTTCTCAACACCCCTGTGGCGCTCCAAACTAGCGACGCCGAAAGGAGGGAGGCGGCGACGGCGATGGCGACGGCTGTACGTAAACCTACCACCCTACTATACCTACGTGCATATGGCGTTGGAAGACAGAAGGAAAAGTCCCGAGAGACACTGGGCTAATAAGTATCACACAGAGATGCAGATCCTGAAGGGTGCATAGACTCTAACTACCTACACACATACGGATACCTAGGTAGTGTACCCATGTTGTCAGTGTAGGCATGTACCTGCCGCATGTCAGAGACGTTAACACCACTTCCCTACCGGGCCAGGTAGTGAAGGCTCGTATGTAATCAATAGGTGCCCAACTGATTCATCAACATCACAATACGAATCACGATACCTATCCGTACGGATACCTTGGGTTACACTCACCAACAGCGAGCCTGCTTTCTACACTAGCAGCGTCCACCGAAAGAACACGGAGCTCCATGTCTGGTCTCCAGCAGCCCAGCTCCCGCAACGCCATGCACGCAGCACCACACATACGGGCGAGCCGTCGGAACAAGTATCCCTAGGCAATGCATGCACTAAAAAAGGTGCCAGTCTCCATTTTCTGCGGAGTCGGCCGGCCAGTTCGCTGCATTGTCTCTCCGCCGCGCTAATCATGATTGGGATCCTGAAATATCACAACCCCACCACCGCCCAACATCCCCGCCAACTGTAAGATGAGCTGTCGCCTGTTGAATGTTCCTCGTCTTCGTCGTCGTCGTCGTAAATATCAACGGGCAACGGGCAGTAGTCAGGTCGGTGGATGGGTGGATGCTCTTGTCTGTCTCTTTCGCACAGTTCTCTGGGTCTCCTCCCCTCCCCAACTCCAAATCAGCAATTGTGGGTGGCATCAACGCCAGCTTAGAAGCCGCTTTTGCTTATCCGTATTTTACTCATGAGCACACGCAGCAAACGAAGAAGAAAGGGCTCAACCGGTCCGGCATCCGCCTCGCTCGCCGTCCTTCCAGCCCAGGCTATTGGCGCTGCGCTGGCCGAATGTCGGCCGGACATGCCTACGTCTACTCTTGCTTACACCACCCGTCGCTCATCAAACGTTGCCACCACCCTGAACTTTCCGACGTCGCTAAATTGACCGGCCCAGAACCTCTCGACCGAGCACCTTGCCGAGTTGCGGTTTCCCTTCTCTCGGGCCCTCGGCCTTGTGCTCGACACCACCACCAGCTGCTATAAGCATCGATCGACGATGCGTCTTGGCCGAGGTGCTCGCGGACGCCGTTGTGTTTGCCCGCATCCCACCGGGCCTCCTCGGGATGTTTTCCGAACATGCGCATCTCGCTATCCCCGGTGCACGGGGGACCACCGCAACCGTAACCGGTTTCTTGTCACTGGTGCAGAGTTGCGCTGGCCCGCTGGGTGAACCGCCGCCCCCTGAAGAGCCGGCATCTGCGCCCCGGGCGGGCCACTTCCCACTTGGACTCGTTTTAAGTCAATTTCCAACCTGGGCCCAACTTCAAGGGGAAGGGGAAGGGGAAGTGGGTGGCAGGCCACAGACCTCGCTCAAAGGAGGGTCCCCATTCAAGCTCATCCCGCCTGGTCGGCAGTTTGATTACCAGACAGGTGTTAACCTGGCCATCATATTGCCTGTGTTTTGCTTTGCTTTGCTTTGCCCGGTTCGTAAACAGGCAGGAAGTTCTGAGGCCGGCAACAACTGAAGGGGAGCAAGCCAGGTAAGAAGAAAAGAAAAAGCTTGCTTGTGGCAAGTATGCCGTGCATCCCCGGCCAATGCCGGACTGCAGCTTCCTCAGCCCCGGGAGCCAAGGCCACGCCGCCCGTCCGCCCCCGATCAACCTCTCTGGACTCTGGAGTCCTCGACTCTGCAGCAGTGCATACTGCAGACTGCCACCACCCCGTCGTCTCCGTCCCAAAGTGTTCTGTGGTGCAATTTGCCCATCCGACGCCATTGTCACTAATGGCATTCTGTCCTGGACTCCTGGTCCTCCCGGCGGGCCTCGACTTGCTTCTGCCCATGTCCAAGAGGGACCTGACAATCTGCTTCAGGCCGCCCTCGACCTTCTAGTGTCCCTTTCTGTGTAAAGGGGGGTCGAGGAAACGAAACAAATTTGGCGAAATGTCATCAAACACCAAAGAAACTAAGACCGCCCTTCCTAAAATAGTAGGCCCCAATCCGCGGTACCGCACAAGGAGAAGTGAGAACGGACCACCATCAAATGAGGCTCTCGCATGCGTCCCACGTGGGGGGCCGTCGTGCTTGAGCTTATGCAGATACACAGCCCGAAAAACAGTCAGGATGTAATACTAGCTCCAACCGGTTTGAGGTGAGCTTGTGTTCTCGATACCTCAAGACCACACAGAACAAAGACGCACGAGAAGGATGTTCGATTCTGTCAAAATGTAAAAAGGGGTATTGTATTGTAGTAGTACTGCTTTCCTGCTTCCCTTGGTCTCCGAGTACCGCTCGGTCGTGATTTGGAAATGTCATCCGCCTAAACGCCATTGATAGTGCAACCACGTCAACCTGATATCCGGCAGCCGGGCTGTCATGCCAGCCTACCCGGGGGTAAAATCATCCTCCAAGCACATAGCCGCTATTGCGTCCTCCGCCCTCACTTCTTCTTCTTCTCCATGTTCTCCGTGCATACGGGACAGAACCAAGTCCCGTTGGGCTCGCTCTTCAGGCCAACGCACGACCAATGGAACCATTCATAGGGGCAATCCTCGTTGTCGCACGCCACCATGTCACCGAAACTAACGTTCTGGCACGTGCAATACTTTTTGTCGTCGCCAGCTTCATCATCCTCGGCGTCGAGCATGCTCTCATCGCCATCGCCGTCCTTGCCGTCGCGAGCAGGCGTTCCGCTGGCGCGATCAGCCCGGCTTCGGTCGCCATCGTCGCCACTAGCGCTCTCGGCGTCCGACAGCTCGCTTTCTGCCGTGGAGGCGGGAGAGTTGCGACTCCCGACCTTCTTGACGCGCGACAAGGACGACTTGTTCCCGTTGGCGACAGAGCCCTTCTTCCGATTGGCCGCACCAGGTGTCCCTTTCCTTCCCACCCCAGCTACACTGGAGGCTTTGGTGGATGAAGAACGAGGGCCGGCACTTCCAGCGCGGACCGTACCGCCAGGTCCTGTGACTGTCGGCCCCTTTGGAGTGCCAGGCCCGAGTGACGAATGCCTTGCCAGACCGCTTGAAGTTGTGGGCAGGCTGCCGAGGCCCGAGTTGGACCGGGGGCCTCTCTTAGGTGCGCCGCTTCCTGGTCCTGCCGAACTTTCCCTGGCCTGTCGGTTCATTATCATGCTCGCGGCCGGCGTCGCGGGTGCCGAAGAAGCGTGCTGTGTCGTTTGCGTATTGCGGAACTGGGGGTTGCCGGCTCGCGCTGCGGCAGGGCTCGCCGAATTAACGATGGGATTCAGCGGAGTCGCGGTGATGGCGGTGCTGGCCAAGTGGCTCGCAGGGTTGATCGACCGGGCGGATGGGGCCGAGATGTTTGCCGCGCTGGGTCGGAGCAGCGAGGGGCATTCATCGGGTTCGTTGAAGCCAGGTTCGGCACGGTCGTAAAGCATCTTGATGTGCTGGTCGAGATTTCGCAGATGTTTGTCCATGATCAGCTGAAGCTTCTGCGTCAGAGCGATCTTTTCGGTGGACAGCTGGTCAGCTCGGAGATGGTTTTCGCGCATCTGAGCCCTCATGCTCTCTTCGCGAGGATTCGTTTCGTGGCTGCCGTTGGCCTTGATCCATTTTTGTATCTTTCCATCGCGATCTTCGATCAGCTTGACGCAGTCGTAGAACTGACGGTCCTTGTCGGCAATCTCGTCCTGCAAAAAACGAATCTCCTCGGGGAGGTTCTGGACGCGGTTGATCCAGTCGTCGAGGATGATGGCCGGGTCTAGGGCCTCGGCCTGCGGCATCCTCTTGACAAAGTCGATGGACAAGTCGTCTCTAGGCATCTTGAGTTAATGATGCGTCCCCAAGTAACCTGTCTCAGCCAAACGAGCAGACGTTGATGATACGAGCAGCGGGACGACGCAATCGGCGGCTGGGCGAGACGGAGGATTGCGCGAGGTGCGTAGGGGGGGAGGCAAAGACTAGATTGTAGACAGGGGAAGCGAGATGAAGCCACTGTGATCCAAGGCCATCAAGATAAAGAAGGGTTTTAAGATAAGATAGAAGTGAGTAGAGGCAAAGCAGAAGCAGAGCAACGCAGAGCAGAGCAGGTCAGGCAGGTGTGGAGTAGGTAGAGCAGAGAGGCCAACAGCAGGCAGGCAGGTGGGAATAGTGGCACGCGGCAAGGTCGGGTACCTCTGACGAACGGCGCAGTGCGGAGCGGCCAACGTAGGGGACTGGATGGCCGAGGTGAAGAGCCACGGAGGGAGAGGCTTGCCTTGGCTGCACTTGCCCCTGGTGACAGACGATGATGCCAGAGAGACCTGGGACAGAGGCACTGGAGTAGAGACCCCCGGCCACGATCCTCCGCAACGAACGAAGTGACTAGCTTGGCTCACCTATGAGGTTGGGTCGGCACTCGACACTCGACAGTCGACGGTGACGGGATGCTCCAGAGTCCAGACCAGATGCAAGGCGAGTCGCAGGCGACGGAGGGGCCCTGTCTATGATCCCGGAGTGTTTTTATTAAATAATCTTTCCCTGCTGGGAAAGCGACGTGAATTTTTTCTATTTGTTTTCATTCGACGTGCGAGGGTGGGGTTGGAAGAGGCTGGAATCGCGTGGTAGTCGGTGAGATCGGGTGTCGTGTTGGGTTTGGCTGCGGGCAAGTTGCGACTCACTCCCCCTCCCAACTGGGCCAGTGAGCTAGGTGAGACGAGACAGGCGGAGACGGGAGTTTTAGCCTCCGACTTCCAGGCCACATTCGGGTACTAGCACGCTGGGCTCAGGCCGCTTTTGTACTGTACTGCGTATTGGGAGTCGCATGGTGAAGGTCGGTGGGTCCGTCCAACGTGCCACCTCGACGAGCAAAAATCTGGTAAAATTCCGGACTCCTTTGGGGAACTTGGTAACGGAAGGGGTTTTTGTTCAACGAAAGTTGATTAGTTTTTGTCTAGTAGTACAGGGGCATCCTTGTAGCTATTGTTCCCCCTTTTCGCTTTAATAGAGTCTATACTATACCTAATACTACTATACTTTATTAAGTATACTTATTCGCTATATTAGTGTCTTTAGAACCTCTAGTATATTTAAAAGTATTAAAGCTTAGTATTATACTTTATTTTTAATACTATAGAGGAGGTTTTATAGCTATAAATAAATATTAATAACTAAAATCTAAGTTATATTTAGAAGTTATTAGTATAAAAGTACTTAGTAGCTTAAGAGATTAACTTAAACCCTTTAGTATAAGAATAACTTATTAATATATTATAGTTTTTAAAGTTATTAATAGTTAATAATTTAAATAGTATTAAATTATATTTATAGTTATTAATAAAAGTTAAGGGGCGTACTATTATATATTATAATAGTAATTTTAATATTAATAATATTAATGTTATTTTAGTTAAAGGGCGTTATATAGTCGATAATTAATAGCTATATAATAAATAAAAATAAGGGATAGCTATAATTCTTAATTTTTTTAGTATTCTTATAGCTATAGATCTCTTTTATTAAGGTTTTTAACTTAGTAAGGACTATGGCTTAGTAAAAGGCTTAAATCTATTAGGGAGGATTTTTAGTTTTTAGAGCATTCTTTGTATACAAGGGGTTATTTACAAGTAGAGCTTTTACTTTTGTCTTTTTTTTTTTACACAAGTAAAATTCCGGACCTAGTCACTTCTGGTAGGTACGAGCACTTTTGTTGGTAAATCCCTAGCTGCTAAAGCCTAATACCCACCGGGTAAGGTGTTCCCAGGTAGATACCTAGGTATCTCCTACGCTGGCCTGCCTAGGTAGGTACTTAACTACCTCCCTGGTATGTAAGTAAGTAGGTAGTAGCTTCCAATTCCATCCATCCATGAATGCGGACTGTAGCCAGGTCCCTGGAGATGGCAAAGACGAGCCACAGTGAGGCTGGTGCATCCACGCTGCCCGTCCGGCGGGCAGGGGACCTACCTACCAGCCTAGCTACCTCAATACCTGGGGCCAGGGGGAGTATTGCGTGTCTATCTAATTGTGCCGAAAGAAGAAAAATAGATGTAGATATCTATGTGTGTAGACATCCGTCAAAAGTAAATAGACGCTCTACGCACAAATGACTCCTTGGATGTAAAATTTGCTCGGAAAATGAAAATCCTTCCAAATCCCAATAAACTTCAGCCTCTGCCTACCTAGGTAGGTAGGTACGGATCTCAAGCATAGGTACCTAGGTACAGGGTGGTGGCCCCTGCAGCTAGTGCAGCCCGTCAGCCACCGAAATTCTTCGGTACTGCAGGTAGCTTCATCTCATCCAATCGAGCGAGCCTGCAGCAGCCCTTCAACGAAACCTCCCACAAGCATCACCAGCCAACAACTGACGATAGCACAAACCCGCGTAACAAAACAGCCCGGCCTTTTGATACTTCACTATCAACACCACAGCTGTCTCGGAACTCGACGCGCCCTCGCTAATCCCGCGCACTCGACTTCGTCAATCTGCATTTGTCATCTCACACCTCTGGCCAAAGCCCAGCCTTGGAATTATCGAGAAACCCATCAGTCGACACGACTTGGGCTTCGCCTCGGCCGCTGGGCGGTACAACCGTTGCATTCAAACATGGATACCAATGGCTACAGGTTCCGCGTACCCAAGCCGAATTATCTTCCCCATAGAGTGGACAAAGATGATATCGTCGAGGAGTACGTCCCGCTAGGCCAGGCCAGCGAGCTTGACAATGCCAAATACTTCAGCAAATGCAAGCGCACCGCACTGGAGTCGGGCATCACGCGTCCAAAGGGCTACAACGTCAGCTTCCACTGCAATCCTGAAATGGAGAAGCACCATTTCGGCCAGACCCATCCCATGAAGCCCTGGCGTCTCACCCTGTCCAAGAGCCTTATCTACTCGTACGGCATGTCTTTCGCAATGGACAACTACGTTTCTCGTGCAGCCACCTATGAGGAGCTGAACGACTTTCACTCCGACGACTATTTAGACTTTCTGGGCACAGTCCTACCCGAACCTGTCCCTCGGGATGTTGACAATGCCAACCCGGACCTCAAATTCAACCTCGGTGGCTCCGACTGCCCCTTGTTCGAGGGCCTGTACGACTACTGCTCCATGTCAGCAGGAGGTTCTCTTGACGCTGCGAGGAAGATCTGCGCGAAGCAGTCCGACATTGCCGTGTCCTGGGGTGGAGGCCTACACCATGCCAAGAAAGCCGAGGCCTCGGGCTTCTGCTACATCAACGACATCGTCCTCGCCATTCTGCAGTTGTTGCGCTGCCACCCCCGCGTTCTCTACATTGACATCGATGTCCACCACGGAGATGGTGTCGAGGAAGCCTTCTACTCTACTGACCGCGTCATGACGGTGTCGTTCCACAAATACGACCCTCTCAACTTCTTCCCGGGCACCGGCGGCCTGGACGACAATGGTCCGAAAAACGAGCATAACCCGGGTGCGCATCACGCCATCAACGTCCCTCTCAACGATGGGATCACAGACGAGCAATACAAATGGCTCTTCGAGACCGTCATCGGCAAGTGCATCGAAAAATTCCGTCCGAGCGCCATTGCGCTACAATGTGGCGCCGACTCCCTCGCCGGCGACAGGCTTGGTAGATTCAACCTTCAGGTACAGGGACACGGCTCCTGTGTGGAATTTTGCAAGAAGTTTGGCATCCCCATGATTCTTTTCGGCGGGGGCGGCTACACTCCACGTAACGTGGCTCGCGCATGGGCCTTCGAGACTAGTATCGCCATCGGTGCTCAGGACAAGATAGACCCCATTATTCCAGCACACGCGCCTTGGAGGGAGCAGTTCAGATACGAAGAGCTGTTTCCAACGCTGGAACAGATTCTTGGAGAGCCGCGCGTAAACCGCAATCCCCAAAAGCGGCTTGCGGACGTTGTACAGCACGTAACGGAGCAGCTTAGATTCGTACAAGCAGCTCCCAGTGTGCAGTATCAAACGATTCCGCCGGACTTGGGCGGACTCAGAGAGGATGTGGAGGAGAGGCTGAAGGAGGAGAGAGAAGCAGAGAACGACCTCGTCAGGAAAGCTCGCGAAGAAGCTGTCGGTGCGGCCATGGAGTACTGAGAGCCCGGTTGGCAGTTATCCTGCGGTAGACGAGAAGCACTATGTACCTAAGCAGCTGCATGTGGCGTTTGTGGAGTTGGATGATGCTGTCGAAAGTATTCGGAATCGCAAGAGAAATATACCATTGCTATGTCATTCGGGAAAGCAAATCCCCCCTCCCAATAAGTGCAGCGCATCCTCTAGAACTATTCTATTGGGTGAAAGTAGCCGGGTGAGGCGCAATGGAGCACACCGGGGTTCCCGAGGTACTGCGACGTTGCATCCTACAGACCAAAGCCCGGCAGCTATTATACGGTAAATGCAAGGGGTGAGGAAATATTTCGGTTCTTTGTTGGCACAAAAGAGCCCGGTTCCTTTGATGTTAAATGGCTGCCTAGCAAGACGCGGTTCTGACCGCAAATTTGCCCAATAGGAATACTCGGGCAGTCAAGGGCCCTTAAGCTTAATCCCCCACCGATCAGGCGATCCAACGACTTGTTGTTGGGCTAGACACAGCCAGGCCCGCTAGGAGCCCAGAATGTTGTACGAGCTGAGTTTTGCGGCTTGTAGCATCCTTTCGCTTGACGGAAGCAAGAAGGGAAAGATGCCCGATCGAGTCACATTTTACAAAGTTCCATCAGGTATATCAGGAGACACGCCGGGTGAGCGGGGACAAATTCGAGCCTTGGATTCGC
This sequence comes from Colletotrichum brevisporum, assembly GCA_030770045.1. NCBI lineage: Eukaryota > Fungi > Ascomycota > Sordariomycetes > Glomerellales > Glomerellaceae > Colletotrichum > Colletotrichum brevisporum. The sequence goes on along the minus strand of JAUGSI010000006.1, from coordinate 3,195,334 downwards.
CATCATTTGATGATTTAGTTCTATGCGATCTGTTCCTCCTAGCCCTCTCAGTTATCAACTTCGAACCCAAGACTAATACCTAGTACTGGCCGAAGGATCGTGGCACGTCTGGCCAAAGTCCCCGTCGCCACTCCCATATCAGATTGTTCCGTGGATACCACGCTCCCCACCCGGTCTCTTTCTGCCTAGTCGTGTAGTCCTCTTTTCAACACAGGCCCGGGGTAGCTGTTGTGTGGTATATAAGACCTGTTCAGTTTCGGCTCCAAGGGGGGCAACACTGGATCTAGGGAGAGAGCAGCATCACAGCAAGTTGACCTCGAATTCGTGCCCGATATGGTCCGTTTCCAACTCTCCCTGCTAGCCTTGGCCCCGGTCAGCGTATTTGGACTGGCCACCGCCAACGCACAGAAAGGCCTTGCCCGTCGAGCTGTCGACTGGAGCAAGTGGAAGCCCGGTGTCTCGTTTCAGATCATCCTCCACCACCCCATCAAGCACGACAGCACTGCCGATATCGTGCCCGCCAACGCCGACGTGTGGGACATTGACCTCGGACACGCAACCGACTACCCGGGCATCATCCCCACCCTCAAGGTAAGCTCGGCTTCTCCCACATGCTCTGCTCACAGGAAACTTGGGCTGACGCCACCGTAGGCTGCGGGAAAGATCGTGATATGTTACTTCAACGGCGGCGCCGTCCAGGACTGGGATACGGACAAGGACGAGTTTCCCGCCGCAGCCGTCGGGAAGTCACTCAACCCGCCTTACAAGGATGAGCAGTATCTCAACATCAAGAACACCGAGGTCGTTGGTCTTATGAAGAAGCGCCTTGACCATGCTGCAGCGATCGGCTGCGACGGTGTCGACCCGGACAACATCGACGCCTGGGTGGAGGTAATTTCCTTCTCCTACTCCCTTCTCCTGGGGTCCCCGTGGGACGACGCTGACCACCGAAAACAGGACGGCCAAGACCCAACAGGCTTCAAGCTGAAGTCGGCCGACTACGCGGCCTACATCAAGACCCTCGCGGCGCACGCGCACTCCCTCACGACCCAGGAGGGCCGCCGCCTGATGATCGGTCAGAAGAACGCGCCGACCATCGCGCCGGACCTCGCGTCAACCGTCGACTTCGCCGTCCTCGAGACGTGCCTCGGTACGCGCACCAGCGACGACGTCGAGCCCTTCTGCTCCGACTTCCAGCCCCTGGTCGCGGCCTCGCGGCCCGTCTTCCAGATCGAGTACCCCCTCAGCGTCAAAAACGGCGTCCAGATCAGCCAGGTTGACTACGACTACTTCTGCGTCAACAAGAACGGAAACGAGGACTTCAGCGAGGTCATCAAGCACGCTAGCGAGCAGGTCGACGGCTGGGGCCAGTTTTGCGGCTCCGGCCAGACGGGCGGGCGCTTCGAGACGCCTACCTTCGACGGGTGATGACCGGCTAAGAAGGAGGGGCGATACGCACAGGATACAAAGGCATTGAGACATGCGAGAATACTTCCATCATTCGCTTCCTGTATTTACTTCTTTCTTGTCTGTGAATGCAACCCGGGCAACGACGTACTTTGAATGATTCCTATAACGCCATGCAGGCCATGTGATGCGATGCTGTTCAATCTGCCAACGAAGGAAAACATAATCAGAGGGGGAGTGCGGACTGGCGTGACGAGTCTGTGGGATCCCGCCTCAGTTCATCCCGGCAGCCGCCTCGGCTTCCTGCTCCAGCATCTTGCGCCTCAACCCCCTTGTCTTTGAAGCAACATATCCAACCAACATGACGCCCACTGCGAAGCCAGCAGAGAGCAAGATGACATTGACGGGGATCGGATCGCCTTCGAATGTTTCGTGGAAGAGGTAGTCGAGCCCTGACTGGATGAAGTTGAACAGACCCGAGAGACAGATGATGGTGCCGTACACGGTGCCGAACGTTTCGAAGCCAAAGACCTTGGCGCTGTAGTCCGACACTGCGGTATAGTAGAACGGCCTGTACAACACGAAGAGAAAAACTTGGAGATACGCAGCCCAGACGTTGTTGATGACTCCCAGCACGCCGATAGTCGTGGCCGTCGCCACGAGGGCGGCCAGGACCGTGACAGTACTGGTGTGGTCGAGCAGGATCCCGATGAACGGGATGGACAGGATCCCGCCCACCGGCAAGGCGACGTCGAAGAAGTTATTGATCTCGACGGCCTTCGCATGGTCCCCAAATATGACCTCATACTGCGATCGGATGGTGGCGACGAAGTAGTTGATGCGCAGCATCTGAATAACGGTAAAGATGCAGATGAGGATAAACCAAGGTGACGCGATCTGTCTCAGTGCTGTCCTGTTGTGCATCACGCCCCAGACGCCCGACGTCTCGTTCTTCTTTTCCTCTTTGCGCGCCTGCTTGTCCGCCTTCTGCGTCCCCAGAAGTTGTTCAATGTCTGCCACCACGGAGTCACAGTGCTGGCGGCGTTCTTCCCGCAGGAGAGCCGTGTTCTCATCGACTTGGTCGTCGTACGGCTGTTCATCGGCATCGTTGGCCGCGGCGGCCTCCTCTTGCTGTTCTACCAACTCTCCCACCGTCTTGTACGACTGCTTGGGCATCAGCGTGAGCTGAAACACGATGATCATCAACGGCACGATCAGGTAGACCAAGAAGAACTTTTCGTGCCCAAACGTGCCTTCTGTGGCCTGGAAGATTAAGCGATATACCAGGAACAAGGCGCTAGAGGCATCGAATGCTCCGGTCAGAAGGGCGAGAATGAAGCCCGAATGCTTGGGGAAAGCGTTTGAAAGCTGGAAGGATGATATGTACGTGAACGGCCCCCCGAGGGCGAGTGAAAGATAGCCGATGAGGAAGGCATCGAACGGAAGCCTCTTGGCGTAGGCCATCAGAAGGGATCCGATGATCAGAAATACGCTTCCCAGGATTCCGCATACTCTCGGGCCAAAATGGTCGAGGATAGCGCCCACTGGGAGAGCGGCAACGTTGGTCCCCACTGCCGCGACAGTAAACATCAGATTAAGATGGATCTCGACGCAGGTGTCATCGGGCGGCGAGTCCGGGTCCTCTGCAGAGCAGGCATCGCCGTATGCGCCCTCACGCTTTAGAACAGGCTTCAACGCTGCGAAACCGAACGCCACACCGGCTGCTAGTAGGCAGTACACCACCGAAATTGCAACTTGGACTAGACCGGTCCGTCAGCGAATGAGTGCCAAAACAGACGGATGAGATTCAGCAACCGGCAACAGAAAGCACTCACGAAATCTCTTCCATTGTGGAACTTCAAACGCGCCCACGGCGTGTACAGTATCGGGCTTGTTTGCGGCGGGATCCCATTCGTCCGGTAGCGGGTTGAAGCTTAGTTTGCCAGCCCTCACACTCGATGTGTCGCTACCTCGCCTGGACCTTTGCCCTTGAGGAACGAATTGGAATGTTTCAACCGAGGCAACACGGTTCAACGACATTGCAACGGTTGCTACTTTGTGGGTTCCTCACAAAGAAGGAGTAGTAGGATGGCAAGAGGCAACACTGGATATTAGTCCGCAAGAGAAACTACCACACGAGGGCAATGCAGTGGCAGACTTGGACCAGTAATGCGGAAACCGCCACGAGAGGCGTAATCACAAATGGCAATTCGTTTAGAAATCTAGCCCGGCTTGAGTTGGTTGCGATACGTTAGCCCGCGTTATGAAGGAACCAGGTGAGGTGTGAGGTGTGAGGCGACAAGTGTGCTCGGGTCCAGAGGATGACGCGCAAGTCAGCAAGACAGGTAGAGATGAGGATGTCAGCCAGGACGTCTGAGGGGTATAAAAGTTTCTTCAAGGACGAACGAGCGATACGGTGGCGAAGGAAAAAAAGCAGGTTGGAGGGTGGGGGTTCAAGGACAGACTGGGGCATGGAGACTTCATCGGGATGTAATGTAATGCAATGCAGTGCGATGCGATGCAGGCTGAAGATGCCTGTTAAGAGTAGGTGTGTAACGTTGAGGTGCTCAGGAAGACACTATACTACGATCTGTAGGCGTAAGATGGAAAGAACACTGAAGCAACTGTCTGATGATACCTGAGGCCGATAGACACGGAGCACCAATCGCAAGTTGAGCTCGCCAGCCGGCGATCGCCACCGTTCCAATTTTTCTGTCGACTTCTCCTTCCCGTCTTGGTTGTCTCTCTTCCCGCCAGAGACGAACTGTGTCGGGCCCCTCGCTGCATCCTGCGAAGGCTTGTAATACTGTGGGTGGTTGTGAGGACGAGACGACTGCACGTCTGCACGCTTGCATGGATGAATGGAGAACGGATGAAGGAATTGTAGCGTCATGTGTACTCGGAAGAACATAGGGCCACATGATGACCCAGTAGCCGCCGAACCGTGTGGGGCCGGGCCCGGCCGGCGACAGACACTGGTACATAGGAGACTTTCCTCCGCTTGGGCGCAACGACCTACCTACCTACGGCACGGGAGTTTTCCGTCCATTGTTTCGTACATCACTTGATTGTTTGAGGCACGAGCAGGTGTAGAAAGGTAGATGGGGAAAAGCCCATCCGCCCGACCACCAAAGTTGCGTTCGATTGCCCCGCGTCGCCGTCCACAGTGTACCGATTTTTCATCTCTGCGGCGACACAACCATGAACCCCCCCGCCCCTCCCCCTCTCGCGGATGACCGGGGAAGCAAAGCGACTGCTGCAATCGAGTGGGTTTGCACCGGACGAAAGCTGTTGAAGGGCCGCGATGCGGGTACGGGGCACGCGGGTACACTGTACAGCATGGCGCTCCACCAGGCGCAAAGCCTGCTGATGCGCATTGTGATTGCATTCGATCCATTGGCTGCCGCGCTCTATTATCCGCATCCGCCACTGAAGCTGGATTTCTTGACCACCATATTTTACATAATGCCATCCTCTCACCAAACTCAGGAGGATGTTGCACTAATGTCTACGAAGTCGGTACGCAGGTCATGTCTTGCGGCCTCCAATCATGTCTTCCGCCCTCCTCGGCTTCCATGTGCGGGTGGACGCCCAGGCAGATGGCAAGCGACAAGTCCTACCTACCTTGGCAAGCTGTTGTGACACGGCTTCACGGACTGGGAAATACTTTGGGCTGGGAAATCCACGTGTCTCTGATATCCTCCTCTGCCCCTATGATACCAGCCCGTCAGCCTGCCAGGCTGTATGTATTAATATGTGTATGTACGCCGCAGCTGCAGCCCCCATGTTGCATCGGGTCGTCTTACTCCGCGGGCTGATCGGCGTCGGCGGGTTGCGGCAGCTGCTGAACGGAGATGTCCGACCTCGAGCTGCCGAAATTTCAACTTCACCTCAAACCGCGCGCCGTTCGTAGCGCCCGGAACCGCGGTCCACACATGGCTAGGTTAATCGTGAGCAATGAATTAAGAACTAACGGTGCGTCGGCAATACACGAAGTGGCTATAAGGGTACCCCCAACGCCCGCGGGCTTCGCTCGTCCCATCACGAGACCACCCGCGATAAACAATACAAGCATGGCAGCAGGGTAAACAGCGACAGACAAATGAAACGATGCGTCAAGGTGGTAATGCGCCGGCGAGGGCCGTCTTTCTCACTCTGTCCTTCCCCAATTTCCCGTCGATTCTTATGCAAACTACCCGAGTCGAGTATCCATCGTCATTGCTCTCACACTATTTCCAGCAAAAGTCGGTCCCTCTTCCCGCGCAGAGGTGTGCCTCTTCATCGAGGCAGTCGTCGCAGCAACGTAATTCGTCTTGACGTGGGCCGAATCGCCGGTGGAGAGGACATGGTCGTCCCTCGAGCTTGGTGGGTTTCCAGGGTAGTTCCAGTTGCGCCTTCGGGCTGTTGCGGCCGTCGGCTGTTGACCTTGCCTCCCATCGCTTCACTCCAACTTTTCCTCTCCAAACTCATCTCCGTAGAATATTATGCACAACCAATTATAAAAAGGCCATCACAGATCGTATGCGGAAATGAGGACTTCAATCAATCCGCTGGTGGCGGTCGTGTCGTGGCGATCCGTCGATATTCTTGAGGTATTCACGAGAAACAAAACGCCCAAATCCACGCCGGGTTACATGTGGCTGTGGGTTTCTTACTCGTAGAAGCGGATAGTCGCCTTTCCGCCGCTGGACATGGCCGTCTGTCGGTTTGTCAGCATGTGCACTTTCATAGTCATGGGTACTCAGTTCTCTCCAACTTACAGTACAGCCATTGCCGCCGCCAGTGTAAGAGCCGCCAATGAGGGCGCACTTGCTGTTGACGTCGCCAACGATTTCAATGTTGAAGTCAAGCTTGTCGGTCGAGGTAGGCGCGTTGTTGAAGATGGAGATGTAGGTGTTGCCGTCAGTGCTCTTGCCAACACCAATGTTGACAGGGGCCCAGTTGCCGGCACCAAGAGGGTCCTTGGTGCTCTTCCAGACGCAAGCATCCTCAACCGTGTAGCCCTTCTTGTTGACGTAGTACTGGGCAGTGGTGGGGCTGTCGTTCCAGATGTAGTAGTCGGCAGAGTCGGGGTTGGTGAGGGGCAGAGATTGGCCGGGCTGGGGAACCGTGGCGATGACCATGGACTCGGTGCCAGGGTAGTCGGTACGGCAGACGCAAGACTGCTTGCTGAGATCGTTCTTCACCACGACGCCACCTGCACCCTGCTCGCAAAGAGTGTTCTTGCCCTTGCGGGTGAGCTCAAGCTTGCCCTTGCTGTTGCAGTACAGTCCGCCGATGGACTGCTTGGTGGAACCCTGAGCGGCGGGCCACTGCGTCTTCTGGTAGCCAACAGGGCAGGCGTACGAGCAGAAGGCGTTCTCGGTGCAGCCACCATCGCTGGAGACGGCAGTCTCGATAAAGGAGATGGAAGAATCGCCAACCTTGTAGTTGGGAGTTCTCTGGATGCCCGTCCAGCCGTTGGTGCCGAGGTAGTCGACGGGAACGGCACCGTAGTCCGAGGGGAAGACGGAGCAGTCGATCTCGCCGCTAGGGAAGTCGGCGTCCAGGCCCTTGGCTCCGGAGCTACCGGAACCTCCGCTCGGGGCGGGAGAAGAAGCGGGAGGCGCCTGGCTCGAGGAAGAGGGCGTCGGGGTCGGGGTCGGAGTCGGGGTCGTGGAGGTAGTCTTCGCGACCTTAACCTCGAAGAACTGGGCGTCCTTGGAGGTGGTAGGCTTGGGGGCCTTGGAGGTGGAGGCGGGCGGCAGAGGGGTCGAAGTAGGGGTGGTCTCTCCGACGACGACGAACAGTCCGTTCTCGATACCCTCCTGGGCCTCCTCTGGGCTGATGGGCTTTCCTCCCATCTCATAGGCCGTCACAGTCGGGCCGGCCTCGTACACGACGACGACATCGGGCTCTCGCTTCTCAACGGGGGAAGCGACGTCCTTCTTGACATGGCGGTGTCGGTGGTTGTGGGGCTGCGCGACGACACCGGCGGCAAGGGATGCCGCAAGGGCGAGGTTGACGATGGACCTCATGTTGTCAGATTTAAAGTGTTCTATGCGAGCATGTTAGCGCATCATAACCTCAAGTCCAGTGGTGTTCAGTGGTCGATCACGGGGCGGGTCGAGACGGCGATTCGGCGGGGGCGGCGCGCGACTATAGTTGAGGTCGCGCGGGCAATTCGAGATTCGACCCAAGAAGGGTCCCTTCGCTGTCCATCCTCCTGGACTCGAGGTTGATATCCGTCCTCCCGCGCCTTGCGATGCTCGTTCACCCGGTGGAAGATTGTGTGGGGGAAGGCTGGTGCTGTGCGCCTTACCCTTTTTTTTTTCCTTCGCGAGGGATCAGTTCAAGGCGAGGGTAAGTCGTTCGATCTATTCGAGTGTCTTGTCCGGGGAGATAGAATCGAATCGGAACTCGTGTAAGCGGTTGTATGTAACGAATGAAGGTGAAGTTTTTTGTGAGATTCAAAAGAGTGTAAGTGAGAGCGAACTCTCTTAGTTGGAGGAATCAACGCGGTGAACGAGAATGAAGACCTCGATGACCGGAGGAACTGAGAGGAGGGAGAAGGAGAGGATGAAGTGGAGGAAAACAGGGTAAAGAGGCCATGTCGTGGATCCCCTGGGAAATTAGGAGGCCAGGTACAAGAGGTACAAGCCACCCGGACCCTCAAGGCGCCATTATCAGAGAAGACGATCCGCTGCAGGTACGGGCAGGGCTTGCCAATGCCTGCGAGGGGACGCCGTTGGCGCCTCCCCGGAAGGGCAGGAAAGGGGGTTGCTTCCAGAACGGGATTAGCGCGGCAATATAATTAGTGGTTCCAACTTGTGTCTTAACCATGGGAGTTACGCGATGCCTCACCATCAGGTACCTAAGTACCTACCCAGGCAGATAAGGTAGGGGAAGTATTACACAATAATGCGCGCAGCTGGTTGAGGTCCATAGCAGGTAGGTGCAGATTACACCGGGCAGCCGTTCCACAAACCGCTTCCTCCCGCCGTGCTGCATCTTCATCTGCATCCCGTCTGCACCTGCACCAACATCTCCAACGTGTTACGCTACACTACCTAGGTACACTACCTATTATATAGCACACTTTGTATCCGTAGGTACACTATTACTACCTACACAGGCATGGCGAGGGAGCACAAAATTGGCTTGTCGGCGTTCTCCCCCCCCCACGAGGCATCCTTCCACAAGCACACGTTGACCTCACGAAGCGCCCCCTTCTCTACGACCTGTCGTCCGATGCCGCACTGCGTCAAACTCAGTACTCAGACGAGTAATGCAGTTCATCTCAACCCGGGTGTGCTCGCACCAGAAAAACACGAGTGCTAGCAGAGGAACAAACCTGGAAACGAAGTTAAACGATCAGACGGCCGCCTACCTACCTTGGTAGGTCGTAGTGTACGGATAGTGTACTTCCAGAGGCATCTGTACTACCGAATACCTACCCACGTACGTCGCATTCACACCACCTCGTCGTTCTTGCGCTACTTGGCTACGCGCCCTGCTCGCGGGTACCTCACCGCTCTTCGTTCTTTCCCTTCATCCACAGCACGTGTTTCGCTCGACTCCCTTGCATCCACCAAATGACTCCGTCGAGGTGATACAGATATTCGACAACAGCGGCTGCACAATCACATTCACATTCGCTAACCCTCCCTCCCACGGCAAGGACTGAGGACTCAGGACTCAGGAGATGGGTCATACTCACAGTAGAGCACGAATGGCCCAGAGAGCCGTAAACATCGACGCCCCAGCGAGACAGGCCCGTTCGGCCGAATGAAGATCACTACCCTCCAGCGCATGCGACAATCCCATGGGTCTCGCGAAACCCTGCGCGATGCAACGCAGCAACACAGCCAGCCCGTCGCCCTGTCCATTTGGCGGCTTTGCTTTCCTTGTTGGTGCTCTCGAACGCCCTCGACTGCCAACGGTCGAATCAGGATCCCTTGGCCTAATTACAGAACCCTGTGCAAGTGAGTTCATCCTGGCCGTTACCAACTGTCAATTGGCTTTGGCCCATCTCGATTCTTGCTAGCAATCAACCGTCAACCTTGCACCATCACCAATCGAGTCTCTTTGGCGGACCTGTCAATCTGTCTTTTGCCGTTATCGACTCTTCGCTACCGTCTTCGTCACCCTGCAGCTCTGTTTGGTGAAGTGGGATGCGATTGTCATTGCTCCCCTTCCAAGCGGCCGACTAATAGTGTATGCCTTGTTGATGTTCTGACTTCTGAGAGCCGTCCAACCATGGTTCCTTTTCTTTGTGTCTGCTTCATTTCTTTTTCTTTTTAACCTATGTACCGCGTCCGGGGCCTTGCTTCTACCCACGTTCTGCTGAACCTAGATAGGTACGTACTGATACTGTGCGCCAGGCGCCAAGTGCGCTCATACGAGGCTCGGCTCTTAAGCGACACGGTCGTCGACTATCGGCGCAGAAACGCATGTTGTTTTGCCCTGGTCGCCCCTTTATTTGTTCACCGTCAGGAGAGGCGTGGAGGGCGAGGCTCAGGAGTCAGGGCATCAGACAACCAGGGTTCAAGACCAGATTGGCGATTCCTCCCCCGTTCAATGCACGACCTTGCCCACGGCCACGCATGCTGCAAAGAGCACTCGCCGGTCGGTGCTGCAGACTGCTCTGTGCTGTGAGTGTGTGCTCTTCCAAAACCTACGTGCTGGCGATGATGCTTGTCCGGCGCGATCAAAACGGGGAGGTGGGCACAGTCTTTCTGAGGGAATCGGAATGCCCGCCACCTGCATGGAATACGAACTGATCGCTCAACCTGCAGACATTGCCAGCCTCCTACCACGTACTGCTAGGCAATAGACGGGGGAGGGATCTGATGTGTGGATGTTCAGGTGCTAGTCTATGTACATAGTATTGGTAGACCAGTCTTCTCTCCTGGTTCCCATGATTCGCCACCTGCCCTGGTTACCTTACCAACCAATCTCGAATATCATTAAACGTATCCGTAGCGTTCAGAATCGACAAGACTGACTCCAGTGCCCCAGACTCGTCAGGCTGCCCACAAAAATAAAGGGGTGGGGGAAGGAGAGATTTCGGCTTATCGCCGGCGCCTGTCACTCATTTCGCCAACCGAAGCCCATAATATTTCTCCAGAGCGCTGGAGCTGGAGGGGAAAGAAAGGATCTGGGCAATAACAATGACAGCCACCTTGCCTTATACATCTGTGGGTGGCCCGAGCAATCATCCACGGGAAATCAACTCACCAACGAACCAAGCCTATATTCGCTAGGTTGCCCGTTGCCGCGAGGAAACATTTCAACCACCCTGGTACCGAAACTTTTCGACCAGGGCTCTTTATTACCTCTGTTTTCCCCCTTGGCGTCTCTGGACGCCAAGGTCGGCAACAATATAAACATGGCGCCAGAGGTCCAGACTCCAGACTCCAGAGAACGGATAATATGATATATCCCATCTCACCAAGCTTTGATCATGGACATAATTTCGTTCACGGACCGAGACACCGAGAACGCAATAGCGAAGAGCGGAGAAATCCCTCCATAGAAAAAAAAAAGCACTCTCCAGTCTTGAACCGCGGACTTCAGCCCTCGCAGCGAGACCCCTACTTTGCATGCTCCGCCGGCCGTTGGACACTCACACCACTTGTGCTGCGCGTCTTTCGCTCTCAGCTCTAGCCTCTCAGCTGTGTCAACCTTCAGTCATCGTTCCGTGGAATCTCATTTCGGCCATGACGTCCGCACATCCACCCCAATTTCGGAGGTTACGATCGATCTGCGCTAAGGCAAAAGCCAGCCACTAACATGCAGCATCTTCGCACCTGAAACGTTGAAACATTGAATAGTCTTCACGGCCCAAGCCTGTAGTGTGGTGTGTGTAAGTGTAAGCTTCGTCGTTCCTGGCAGGACAGGCCCATCAGAAGGCCTGTGGACTCGTGGAGGGGAGTCGGTCAAATGTCGTGAAGCCTTGTCGGGACCCAGTGACCCTCCCCCTCACCGGCTAGAAGTGCCGTGGGCTGTGCGCTTGCGTAAAATGCTGGGATTGGCGGCGATGCCTTCTCTCATCGCCAACGAAATCCTCCCACTTCACGTCGCAAAGATTCCTTTGCTGATTGACTGCTGCCAACGTCTGCAGGCTGTGCCGCTGCAGACCCAATCAGTGTCCCGCCGATGTGGAATGTCGTACGGCTCGAACTAGGAAAGTCATCTTCCCTCGAACCTCACCAGAGCCCCCGCCGCCCACCTTTAAGACAAACCCATTCTTGCGGCGTCTCTGATCCATACCGGCACGCGTTCTGCCCTTTCTTTTTCGCAAAACAACACGAAACCCGTCCTCGAAGGATCCGAAGCTTCCCCCAGCCTTGGGTCACATACGTAAACACGCGCGGCCCGTCGTTACATTCCGCCGCAACGTCTGCGAGGCCTCGACTGCTCGGCACGGCCTTCCAGCCCCCTCCTTGTGTCTTGCCAGGTCCTTTCTAGAGCATGCCGCGGGACGCGGCCACCATTGTTTTGATCCGAAACATTAGACAGAGACAGTGACACGGTTATTTAGGGGACTGATGAGCATGAGACGTTCGTCTCTTTTCGCAACTAACAAGGCGCCATCACCCGCATACGGTCAAGTCGCATGCCATCGTCACTATCACTTACTCGGGTTGAAAAGCTTGTTTTTCATCAAGTGACCGTTTCCCCCTCTTCTTCGTAAGGCTCTCAGTTGCGAGTCTTTTTTGGAAGATGCTCGCCCGCAGTTGCTGTACCGTTTGTGACAAACTTGCCGCCATCCTGTGCCAGACTGCTGGCTTCTCTTGCCTTCTTGTCTTCGATTCATCGTCGCAATGCTGGCGGATAGCCCTATTCTTCGGGGTTCTGAAAACTCCTAGAAACTATCAAACGTTGGACTTCATCGATAATGATTGACATGCCTTCCGTTCTCGTCCGGACGATGCGGCGGCTGCGGCCGCGTCACCGACGGCTGGACATGGCGGCATGTCGCTTGGTGATCTAGCCAGAACCGTGAGGCGCGGGCTTGTTGGTGAACATCGAGGCAACTCAAATCCCGCGGTGTCAAAACCTAGTGTCAATGGCGAGGTAACGGAGTGCGCAGTCCAATTCGCTGGTAAGCTAAGCCGCCAGACTGCAAGCGCTTGCCGGACCACGCGGTCAGTCCGCACCGTCTTGGTTACATAGGCAAAATGAGATGGGACGCTCTCTTGGTGCCGAAGCTGCCATCTGATATACGAAGGCTATCTCATATATGGGAGATCTCAAAGGCTCGTGCGGATGTAATCCCATTCGCCCAGGGCAAGGTTCTCGAACTGGCGAGAATGTGAAGTTTGTGCCGTTGCTCACATCTGACTGTCGACACTATCATCACATTTTCAAGGTGGAACTGGCGAGTAGTAGCCTCTTAGTCCAGAGTTTGTTGTGATAGTGTCCAGAACCTTGGCTTATAGCCAAGGCACATGTGTGGATGTGCCCATTGTTGACAAGTTCTTGAAGCTGAACTACCCATCGAACCATTCCCAGCGTTCCTGGAGCCTATTCCTTTGTACTTTTACACCATGCAAGACCTTAGACGACGTTTGATTGCCTATAGAAACGGGCATCGGGGAGATGGCAGGCAGACATGGCGCGAGGAGTTGCGGCTCGGGCACGGAGTGAGGGTTGCGTGATCCCATGACAAACATGTGGTACAAATTCTTGCCTGCCTTTAACGTTGCATCACTCTGGGATGGGGTATCTACTTCGTCGCGAAGATCACACTATCAGCGCCGTACAGAATCGACTCTTCGGGATACCTTTCGACTTTACGATTCAGTATTTGGATGTGATAATACGGCGGAGCCAAACAAGAAACAAACTACTTCTATTGCGCTTCCATGTCTCTTCCTTTTGACGTGTTCTAGAGTGTTTCGCTGTGAAACTGTGCAACTAATACATATCGCACGCCATGACGACAGTCACCCAGAAGAGCGTCGAACTGTTGTGATTGGTCCCAGGCATGGTATCGTCTGGCCCATTCCGCCGAGTAGTCTGCCTCAATGCTGTCTATCTGTGTAACTGAATCTCCGGCATATCCGCTCGCAGGTCACTGCTCTCACGAGTTTCCGCACAACGAGATCTTGGTTGAAATGGCTTCATCCTGGCGGACGCCCGGTATAGAGGGCAGCAGAATTGCCGCTCATCTCCTGATCCTCGCCACCATGACCCTGACCGAGTACATGGCCAGTAACGTGGGCCATATGTGTAGCGTGAGCGAGCATACTCTTGGGCAACTGTCCGTCGCTATGACCACGGGACTTCTGAACACCGTGATTCTCGTGGGTAGAATTGTATCGCTTTTCTCTCTGTGTTGTCATCGCGGATGTGTGGTAAACCAACGGGTCGTTCGAATTAGACGTGCTGAAAAGCCCTGCTTCTGCAGAGAAAGAGTGAATCGTGTGTCCATTCTGTATCAGCCTGAATGTAGCTCTGAGTAGCGGACCCGGACGAGCGTGGCCAATCCCGAGACAAACAAGAGGACAGACGAATGGAATGGCGGCCAATTCAGGAGCTGGAACAAGAACTCCCAAGCTTCTGCTCTTATGAAAATCCAACGAACTTTACCCGCGCTCTTCTGAAGAATTGGTCCACCAAGAGCGCAAATGAACAAGCATCTAAATAGATCCAAGCATGAACTCAAGTAGTAACCTCTGCAAGTTGCCGGTTAATCTGATTAAGATAACCGTAAGGCGAGTAGCACGGAAAGGAATAGGTTGTGTTAAGCTTTGAGAGCAAACGAGTAGAATGCCGCATATCAAGCAGGCTCGATCATGCACTGGTTGGCCGGCAAAACTTGCCCGGAATCTGTAGTGAAAGTTGATGGCTCGAGAATATACTCGACAGTGTACGCGGCGAGAATCCTAGAGCAAGTGTGTGCTGATCCTGCAAAGAGTTGCTCTCCTGCAGAGCTCGGATTGAGCGCGACTTCACACCGATGACCCATGATAGAGAGAAGGCGATAGTGTCCAGAGGAAGCAATGACGTTGTTGCCCTCGTCAGCCCGACAGACCGGCCACTTGAGAATCTTCGCCCCGTGGTTGGCTCAACACGGCGCGCATCAACTTCAGCCCCTCAGGTGCCGCTGCGAGTGTTTGCCTGCACCCATGAACAGGACGGTTAATGACGATAGGCGGGAGGACCGGAGGGATTCAGGGGAGCTAGTGCAGACGTGCTGTCTGCGGCAAGGCACAAGGGATCGGCGGCGCAAGCGATTGTGGCCAATGGGAGACGCAGGCCAGGGGATGAGCTGTGTACACCACGGGAGGGCATGGCTCAGCTGACGGAACGCCCTTTCGAGTATGTCAGTCAGTCAGTCAGTCAGCAACATGGCATGCTTTTCATCCTCCATTGTCTTGTCTCCTGTGTCGAAAGGGAGTCAGAGAGCGGAAGGCGACGAATGAGAACTGACGAACTGAGTTGCTGCTGACGGCAATATCGTTGCACCCTCTTGCTGTGATTGGGCAAAGCGAGGCCGTCTTCAGCTGGAGTCGAGAACCAACCGCGGTCGTCGGTTGCGTTTGTCTCGAGAACGGCTGCGACCGACACGGAACTCATGGGACGTCAGAACGTGGGTTTGTGCTTCTGAAGCCATTTATCAGAGGGCGCCAGTCAACAATTGACCCTGGTTGCCTGGTTCCCCTCGCAGAACCGTTCGCACTTTCCCGCAACACGTTAGGGAGCAATACAGGAGCCAGTCAATGGGCTTGTCTGGTTAGCAGCTTGCCTTGGTCACCTCTCGTCGCATTCGTTCCGGTGCCTATCAATGCCTGCCTTATGTCTGCTGACGGACGGCAAGATGAGGAAGAGGTTCAGCCACAATGGCGTAGCATCGCCTGGTCTAAGTGCCGCACGAACAGTTCCCAGGTGCCAGTTCAGGCGACTCGCAAGCCTCAGGGGTTACGAAAAGGGCACTAGCTTGGGAAGCTAGAGAAATGACGGCCAAATGGGGACGGACCTGGCTCCGAGGTGATTCGTCGCGAGCTGGGAAGCTGACAAAAAGCCGAGGTACGCAACGCCTGGGCATGCTCGATGGCTGGCCATTGGTTGCTGGTGTCGGCGGGTTTCCTCCTTCGCCTTGCCTTGTCAAGTTGTTCCGACTTTTGGAGCGCGCGATTACGCTTCCATGGGTTGGACGTAGAGGTGGACGGGGTGACGACGCCCTACGCCCGTACTTCTCCTGGGTGAGGGAATGGAGAGCGACAGGCACCCGCATAACGCAGACGCCGGAAATCTCAACGCCCGACGTGGATCGACAGGCCCGGCCATGTGCGTGGTGAACCGTGAGACTTGGCTCCAGAGGAACCGGCGAGCAGATGCCGATAGTACCTAGTAGGCTGGGTTGTTGTTGTGGTTGTGAAGATGGCTGCTCAGCGAGGCTTTGCTTAGCACTTCTTCTTTGCCTACCCAGCAGACCACTAGCGGGATCAAGACGGTTCAAAGCCGAGCTAACAGGATATAATGGGGATGATAGAGTCGTTCCAGCGTCAACGAAGAAAAAACAAAACGAATTGAGTTGCGGGTGGTGAATGTTGGACGAAGCTTAGGCTAGACGTTCGCCGCAAACTGCGTACCACTACGCGTTGACTCGAGGCTACCGTATTCGGTAGTGACTTCATGGGTAGACAAAGGAAGATATTCAGCAAGTACCCGGTACATCCGACGCGGGTCTAGTCGCAGCGAGTACCTACCTACCTAGGTACTATTACCTGGTCCTCCAGTTCGAGGCAAAAGTGGGCGAGCGAGACACGGGCGATGTGCCTTACCATAGAGTAGTATCCGTAGTATATTCAATATTGCACAGCTAGCGAGGCTCCGGCTGAGAGTGGTCTGGGGCTGACTCCCTCGAAGACATTGTACGTTGCTGACGATGGGATGCTTGCTGGTGGCTGAAATGGAAGAAGATTTGGGACCACGCGCCGCGACCGTGACCGTGACCGGATATCTAAGTATCGGATACAAAATCCATGCCTACCTAAACACGTCGGTTTACAAGGTGAGCGAACATGGGACCTTGGCTTGGGTTCAGTGTTCCCTGCGCGCCGAGAGGAGTGGGCCTGGGTGGGAACAAAACACGGACTTCTTGTCCAGTCAGCGATGAGTACCGAGGTACACTAGAATTGAAAGGTATAAAGATGGAGAGGCTGGGTCCTTTCGACGTCTTGTGATGCACAGCCACCGCGGGGGCTGAATTGCGGCCCCCCTCTTCAGGTCCGGGCTCCATTTCCTCAGGTTTCGTTCCCTTCTAATTCCCCCGTAGGTCGTATACGGATACACTATCCGTACTCCGTTCGCCGGCAGTACCGTGTGCGATGGCCCAGTAGGTAGGTATGTAGCTGAGCCTACACACGCGGCACGGAGTATTTCTCTACCTGCCTACGTGACATCACCTCCTTGAGCTGAGGTCATCCCAGTCGCCTACACTACCTCACAAAAACTTTGGCCTCGTAATAAGTTGGAACGACGCGTGAATCGGCATCGGTCCCCCCCTCCTCTCTCGTTCTCTCCCGCATATTTGTCTTATGAGGCATGAACGCAGTCCCGCCGCCGTGCCGAGCACTTCGTCATCTTGATCGAATCCGCCCAGGGCTGTGGCGCCTCATAAGCTGGAACCATCCACAGGGCGTGGCGTAAGCTCGAGAATGCTGAGGCGCACGTACACAGTACCTAAATAGGTGTGGCCAGCCGGCGTACGGAGTACGGGCACTTGGTATTACCTACAGACCGTATCGCCTCCAGCAGGTGAGATGATCTTATGTCTAGGGCTGCGAAAAGAAAGCCACATCATTCAGTGTTTGTTTGGCAATAGTTCGTCAAGCCCGGTATCCAGCATAGGTAGGTACGTGAGGCATTGAGTAGGCGGGTAGGTGGCACCTACCTAGGTACATGACTTTTCAGGTGCTCTTGCCAGCACTAGCGTCCCCCATGGTGCCCCTTACCCAGGTGCGGGTACAGACTACCTACCTACCTAGGCACCTCGGTCGGTAGGTCGATAGAAACAACAAGTGCGCCTCGCACGTTACTTATTTATCCAAAAGTACCCAGGTACCCAGGTGCTGGTACGCGGAAGGAATAAGGCATGCCAGCTCGACAATTCATGTTTCCTCCCATCGGCGCCAAACAAGGCCCTCCCCATCATCAAGTTTCCTTGGCCCAACGGGCCGGGTGCTGCTTGCTGCTCTTCCTGTGATCAGAGCGTGCCATACTTCGGCACCACCACCGGCACCTGTCCTTTACCGCGCTGCGTGCCTAGGTACCTACCTAGGTAGCGGGCCGGTATGGTGAAGTAGATAGGTACCGAGGGAGGTAGTCCGTACCTCTACTCACCTAATACCCTACAGTGTCCGCCCGCCCGTGTTCCAGGTACATCTGCCTTGTAGCGGTAGCGCGCCCAGGGTAGCGGGTACCTGGCCGCCATTAACTCCGCGCAGCGCAACCTGGCGTGTGGCGGTCGGTACCTACCTCCCGCGCCGGCCGCCCGCCCTGTGGCAGGTGCAGTCCCAGTGAGCTGCAAACCCACCTGCACTTTATTCAATCAAAGCCCTCTCTCTCTGTCCCGGTCTCTCGCTCTCTGTGCGGATAGGTACACTACCTACCTACCTACTTGCTCGCCGCCCTCTTCTCTCACTCGCGCGCGGCGCTGCCTTGCTTCGCCTTGCCTTGCACCCGCCCACCACCCATTCCCTTTTCCTTCCAGCTCCTGCCACACTTCGAATTCAGTCCCTTTTTCCCTCTTACCCAACATCGTCATCTGCCCTCCCAGTTGCTGCTCCATCGCAACCCGCCCTCTCGATTCCCGATATCAGTGCTTCGGTTTCGATTGTATCGCATTGCACCAGCCTCTCTCCCATTCAATCGCACTGCCAGGCCCGCCACATTCCACCCGTGGCTCGTCCGCTCGTCCCGTCGCTTTCGGGGTCCCGAGCCCGTCAGGAACAAGAGAACCGCCACGTGTGGCTGAACGACCCGAAGCTCCCA
This sequence comes from Colletotrichum brevisporum, assembly GCA_030770045.1. NCBI lineage: Eukaryota > Fungi > Ascomycota > Sordariomycetes > Glomerellales > Glomerellaceae > Colletotrichum > Colletotrichum brevisporum. The sequence goes on along the minus strand of JAUGSI010000006.1, from coordinate 3,176,938 downwards.
TGAATCGTCGTTGACGAACAACAACGACGACGCGGTCGCATTCGAGCTTCCCTTGCCCCAACAAATCTTCAATTAACCTGCTTGATGCTCAAGCCCGCCCATGGCCTCGGATAACGGTCCCATCGCGACCGAAGCCCCTCTCCTGGCAGCGACGGCCCCCGTCGCAACTGACGCCTTCGCGCTCGGAGGAGATCCCGCTCGCACCAAGTCACTCAAGAGGGCTCGCGAGATCACCCCGACGTCACCCACGTCTGTCGTCAATCCCACCGCCGACCCCGCCGCCGCTGTCGCGCCGCCTTCATTCGAACTTGCCTCGCCGACGAAATCTGCTCGCTTTGCCCTGGCAGCATCGCGCCGCTCGCCCACGCCCTTGACGGCTGCCGCCGCTATCGAGGCTCTCGAGGAGGAGCGCAAGCGCGAGCAGCGGCTGAGCCCCCCCGGCTCCAGCGATAATCCGGGTCACTCAGTTTTGTCTGTACTCGCGGGGAGTGTTGCCGCCATGAGCCGCCCCGACGACGCGCCGCAGGCTCCCACTGCTTCCATGGAAGCGTCCACCAAGGATCCCCACCCCGTATCGATACCTCAATCCAACAATGCGCTCCCAGAGAACCACGATGTCAGCCCGCAAAGCGCAACCAGCGCTGCGAACATCGCTGACGCGCTCGTTACGGCAAGCCCAGGCCCAATGGATATCGATCACAAGAGCAACGAGCAGCCCCAGCAGTCTCAGCAGCTTCAGCAGCTTCAGCAACTCCAGCAGCAATCCCAGCCTCAACCTCAACCCCCGGCACCCCAACCGTCGCACCCGGCCCCTGCCCAAGAAGAAAAGACCACTCCCGGATCACTATCATACCCCGGGTCGCTTCAAGCCGCCACCATGATGCCGGCGCCGCCGGCGCGCGGCATGAGCTATCCCATGCCGTCTCCGGGCCACGACTCTCCCAATCAGTCGTCCGGCAAGAAGCACAAGTGCCCTTTCTGCGATACCGAGTTCACGCGCCATCATAACTTGAAGAGCCATTTGCTCACCCACAGCCAGGAGAAGCCGTACATATGTCAAGAATGTTCGATGCGCTTTCGCCGTCTCCACGACTTGAAGCGTCATAGTAAACTCCACACCGGCGAAAAGCCACACATATGTCCCAAATGCGATCGCAAGTTTGCCCGCGGTGACGCACTAGCCCGACACAGCAAAGGAGCCGGTGGCTGTGCTGGCCGTCGCTCAAGCATGGGTAGTTTCGCCGAGACGGACGACATGGACGGCCCTAGCATCGTCGAGGGCGATGAGTCGATGGCCGGTGTGGTTTACGGTAACGAGGACGAGATGACTGAGGAGGAGAGGCGTCTGAGTCTACCTAGCATCAAGGCCCAACACGTCCCGGGCGCGCAGGGCATGGAAGGATACAATGCCCATTCCCGGACTTACCCGCCGGCAGGTCCTCGACCTGGGGCCACTGGCGGCCTGTATCCGCCAAACGTTGACCGCGGCGCGTCAAGCACCACCACATCCCCTAGCATGCCCAACAGCCTTGCTGGAGGGCACACGCCGAACACGAGCGTGTCGTCGATGCCCGTAAGTGGTGGCTCCATGTACTCACAGAGTGGCATGACGGAGAGTCCAAAGCCTTTGAGCCCTGGCGCCGCACATGACACGAACAACATTACCAGGCAAAGGTCACCGAGTCTCACACAACAGTTCCAGCAGCAACAATTCGGCCGTAGGCCGTCTGATAGAAACACATCCCCAGGTCCGTCATATCCGTCCGCTTTTTGCTGGCCATGTTCAAGCTGTGCTGACTATATGTTACAAGCGTTTGTTGCTCCTGCGGCGCATGCAGGCGCGGCACCCGCCGGGCCCGCCCACGCTCGCACCGCCAGTGGGGCCGAGAATGGTGGCAACATGTTCGCCTCCGATTCTGGAGTATGGTCATATGTCCACAACCTGGAGGAAAAGGTCAAGGCGTTGAGTGAAAAAGTCTCGATCCTCGAGAACGGCGAAGCCGCCAGGCAGGCCCAGGTCGGGCTGCTCACGAATGAGGTCACCTGGCTTAAGAAGCAGCTGGAGGAGCGGGAGGACGAATCAGCCACAGCCAAAGCATAATGCAGACGCAAGCGACGGATGGCATACGCCTGAGCCGTCGGTAGCAACATCCATTGACCTATGTAACAACGACGAAATGTTCTGGTGGAGAAAGAGCAAGGGGACCTCATGCGGAGGCTGGAGGATAAATTGGCGTTTTCACTCATTGTCGGCGTCTCGATTTCTCATCTCTCTTTTACCACCCGATGTTTCTTTTCTGCCACTTCCCCACCATTTGGCGGAACGGTCCGTCTAGGGGGGCGTTTTGGGACACTGGCAGGTGTGCAACGGCGGACCCTACACGAAAAAGTTTCTGGTTTTAGAGGGCTACCCTCAACCGTATACAGGCGAAGGCTCGCCGGAGACGCATGCCTTGCCTTCGTCGCGGTGTTTCAGTTCAGTCTGATCGATCGCCTGGGGGGCACTTGGTATCGGGCTTTTCCTCATATGTATTATAGCGTTCGTTGCAGAGATTAGGCCTCATGGCAGCCGGTCCTCCCAAAAAGGAGGCCTTTAGTGCAATTCAGGTGCCCTTCGGATAGACCACTTGTTGCGTCGAAAGAGACGGCATCATGGTATGACTGTGCAGTTCCCGAACGCTGAAGCATGGTCGTGTGACGAGCACACGAGCACCGGTCTTGTTGCTGACGGAGCCTCGGGGAGTTTGTCGCCCAACAGACCTTGTGGTGGCAGGCTCCCACGGCAGCAGGGCTTTTCTCGCGTTCGAAATTCCTCTATTTAACGTTGAAGCTTCCCTGCCACCGAATCGGGCTCCTGGAGCAACGAATAATCGACGTTTTTTTCTTTGAAGGGGCCGGCTCTCGGCCGTCTATGCAGGCAGGCCTCTGCTGAATCCGCCGATGATGCCTGCGTCGACGAATCATCGCCTTCTTTGAAGTGAAAGGTCCTCTTGGCCATTTATTGGTCGTCAGGGCGGTCATGGTCGCTGCCGCAAAGGAGGACAGGCTGTTGAGAGCTTCGTGAGAGTTGATCATTGGAGGAACAGGAGAAGGGGGCGACTGAATACGCGTCGGTAGCGTGCGCTACGCTCTTCACTATCAAGAATGTTGTTCTGGTTCTCCGAATGGAATGTGTGATAATGTATTCATGGGTTTACTGACAAAAAGGAAAAGAAAGACCAGGGAGGTGGCCCTCGAAGCCTTCGAGCGTCTTGTCAAGCTTCACGCTGTTGGTAAGACCCGGGCTTTGATACGGACACTAGACTTTCACGTTTCGTATTCGACTGTCTCCACGGCTGGGGTCCTCTGGGAACGTAGTCGAGTAGCAAGCTCAGTCTTACCCCAGATAAGTCAAACAGTAATTCGAAGTGTTTTGAGCTCTGGTTTTGACGGGACGTCTCCGCGCGTCCGTCGATGGATATTGTTTTTGTTATAGAAAGACACGATATTCTTGATGGACGCCAAATTGTTATGATTATGATTTTACGTTCGCTGGAAAACGCCGACTTCAGAGATACTAGGGACATATGTGTCGTGCGGATCGAGCGTGTACAGGAGAACGGCACCCGTGAGGTTCATCTCTTGTAACTTGTGCCAAAATACTGCCGAGCTTGTGCCGGGAACATGTCGATTATATTTTCTTCTCAAGATACATGAGATTAGTGGAGTGAGAAGCCAATGCAAAGACCGCGTTGACGGACATGAAGAATATGATGGTGACTGAGTCCCCAGTGAGCTCCCTAGGCACAGCCCACGGGACTGATCCCCGGACTTGAGAGGTGTATATCCCTGGAAGGACTCGTGGGTACTTTCAGGAGGTGGTCAGTGAGAGGATGGTGTTGTAGGGCGGATTTTCACTAAAGCCTGGGAATTTGGGCATTAGCAGTTATGAAGGTGCGTTCTTGTTTCGCGGCGGGTTTCTCCCGAAGGGAAAGACAACAGGTTGATGACGATTTGGGTCTCTTGCAAGAACAATGTTGTGCAAGAGCGGCGGACGAAAGCGGCCTACGGCGCCTCTAGCAGATCTCTTCTAGCGAAAGAAATAGCCCATATCGGAATGGCGAGCTAGTTTATGCTGTTGAGGGCAGCTCTATAGGCAGGGTTTCGCTTGCTAACTCGGTAGTATCCAGAGGAGCTTATGTCTGGGTGAAAGAAAGGCGTATTGTCGATTTCCAGCCGCCAGAGACTTAACGCCCACGCCTTGAGGTGCTCGAGCCTATTCCAGGAGGGAAATCATCCCCCTGAATCGATCATGGATGGGTGAAAACACCGGTCGACAGTCTGATGCGGTTTAATATGCGTTAACACAGCCAGCCCACGAAACGCGTGATGCTGAGCTCTCCGTGGCAATCGAAGAGATGAATGCCACGATGCCTTACTAGTGCTTCAGCATTGTCCTCGGCACGACTGACACGAAGGTCGAATCTACACAGGGTAAACTGCAGCAATCTACCTCTTCTGGGACGCAGTTCAAGTTACGTATAAGCAAATCACGTCCCAAATATGCTGCATAGCATAGAACAATTCAACAACCATCGATGTCAAGTAACTGGAAAAGAAATAGCGCTCCTGAAAGGAGGTATCTTGGTGAAGCCCAAGATGTCCAACGTCGCCTAAAGTTTGGTGCCAGATGTACATCCTTCACGATAATTGTATGAGTACAATGGAAATGTCCATACGCAATGCGCCCGGCCGTGGCTTGCTCACCATTCTCCGGCTAATCTTGAAAATCGGAACCAGGCCGGTGGGACCCACATCGGTCCTCCCCGCGGCACGGCCACACGGGTCCGAGTGGGTTCCGGATGGGGGTTGGGGCGTCGGGACCAACGTCCAATGTCTCAAAGCCCGTGTGCCAGCTAGATCCTCACATCTGGGCCATGATCGGATGGCGTGTGCTGAAGCTGGCAGCCAAGGTAGCTCGTCGGCCTCGCCGTCCAGATTTCAGGTGCTTCAGTGTGTCGCGATAGCCGACTTGCCGACCTACATCTTGAACACACGAGTGACCAATTACGGACGGCGGCCAGCCGCCAATCACGGCTCGGGTTGCGGATCACTGCGACAACCTCGGGCAGGCGAGCGCAATCTCCCACGACGCTCCCAGAGTGGTTATACGTGTTGCCGCAGGAGACCTGGATGGGCGAGCTGCAGTAGGCTGCAGCGCAACGAAGATCCCTGCCGTCACCATGGTGCTCAGGTGTGCGGTGTGCGCGGCGTGCGGTGGTGCTCTGCTTGTGTTGCGCTGGTTTTCAATGCGCTGCGCTGCGATGCGATGCGGTGCGATGCGGTGCGACGCGACAGACCGGCTGGAAGTGAGGAATCGGACGCTCTTGAGGACGCCGGACTCACCGGTGATAACGACACGACAGCCTCGAGAAGAGGCGGCGATGATGTGCTAATGATGAGCTGGCGGCCCGACAAGGACAAGGACGGGAATGAGGTGAGGGGCGAAACGTTCCTACGCAGCCACCTCGCATCGCTACCTAGGTACTCTTGTGAACCTATCCGGACTGCTCTGTAGTACCTACATTATCTATGTGGCAGGTAATGCTACATCCTTTACAGGGGGTTAACTACCTTACCAAAGGTCATCCTAATGTCTGAGTGCTGCCATTCCTACTTTCTTCTGCGGTTACCTTACCTGCGGCTCCTTCGTCTTGTCTCTGAGTGCGTGAGACTTGGGACTTGGCAGTATACTGGTACCTACCTAGGTAGTGTAATGCAAGTCATGATAGCTGTACTTGGTACAGCGTAGCTGTCCAGGCCGTGCCTTCTACAGGTAAGGCAGCGATACGTAAGCGCGGAACAGGGCGTGACACCCGAAGCCTTGGGCCCGGGGGAGAACTGTCCTTGTGTGTGTTTGGGCCAATCCTCGCTGTTTCCTCGCATGCTTTTCGTCCCAACCAGAGTACAATGTACACGGGCTTCCTCACCTTTTGTACCCGCGGTGTGGTGTAGCGTATCCGTAGACTCGACATACCTACGTAGGTACCTAGACTGGGGTGCCCCGGCCGTCGCCGTCGTTCACATTGCTTCCCCCCCCCTCTACCTAGGTAGGTAGGCGCCCCTCCATGACCCTCCCAATCCACTCGTCCAATCCTAGACTTGCACCGTGGGCGCCAGGATAGGCCTGACAAGTCATGGATAGTGCACTAAACCTAGCGACCATTTGCCATCGTCCCAGGCCGGAAGTCAGGACCCCCAGCCACCCTCGTCCACCCCCAGTTCAGCCAATTTTTGGGTTGACCCCCGGGATATAGCTTCGCGGCTTGTCCCGCCCACTGCTTATCCTCGAAAAACAAAACAATAACATCGCCAGACTGAAGGTATTGTCGTCGTATTTTCCACCCATCTTCCCCAGCCTTATCATTCATTCAGCGCCACTCGGAAACCAAACGACGACAGCGACCACCGACGAAGCCCCGTAATACCAAGAGAAGAGTTTCGATATTCGGTCGCGCGCAATCATTTCACGACAAATGCGCTCGACGGGGATCGAATCGCCGCAGCGACCATGATGCGAGATCCGCATCGCCGGAGCCCCGATAGCTCTCGGCGGCGAAGAAGAGAGCGGCGCGATTCTCGTGAGCAGCTCGCCGGCGACACCGTATCCTCCATGCCCGGCCCGTCTGCGCAATATTCACCACAACCACCCCAGCCATACACCCAATACCCGCCAACACCGGCGTATACCCAGTCGCAATACTCGCAGGTCCACGAAGGATCCATATACTCCGATGCGGCAGGTTATGCCTCCCGACCGGAGCATTACCACGGCTCTCGCACACACGGAGACCCCAGATACCACCAGTCCGAACGATATGCCCAGAACGATAGCTACGCCGGTCCTCAAGGCTCTGCCCCTGCCTCTGCCTCTGCCGAGCCTGGCAACTATGGCGAATCGCAAGATTACCGTCAGACGGAGAGGACGCGCCCGAGAGGCGGCTCGAGCGCTTCCTCCTCGTCCTCGACGTCGTCTTCTTTTCTGAACATATCCGCCAAAAGCCCAAGGTTCGGCGGCGTCTTTAGTACTTTTTTCAGAGCTCCTTCTGAACAGCGCAAGAAGCGCCGGCGTAAGAAGCAGATGGCGCGTATTCTGTCTTTTGGGAATTCCTCTTCGTCCTCAGTCAATTCCGACTTGGCATACGGACGCGGCTATATTGAGCGCGACAAGAGTCTGCGCCCGACCCCGAACCCCTCTGCCCATCCCAGTCCCGCCATGTACCGCAGCGCGCCTGTTGAGCCGCCACAGCAACCGCCTGCCCCGCGTTCAAAGACCGACGAAGAGATTCTGGAAATAGGTCGCCAACTGCAGGACATTGCGAGGAAGCAGAATGAAGCCGATCTGCGGTCGGCGGGTAAGTCCCGGACGTCCCAGCTGGCCGGTGCCGCCGCCGCCGCCGCCGCCGTAAGCCACTTTCGCCGTAAGAACAACGGTGGCAGCAAAACGCGAGGAACCGGCACCTCAAAACCTTCAGACCTTGGTTCGTCCTCCGACGATGACTGGGAGTCGGCCTCCGATGACGACTCCTCCGAAGACAGCTCGGACGGCGGCCTAGCTTACGGCGCCACCTTTAAGCCTTCTAAGTCTGCCAGGATCTCATCTGAGCCTCCCGAGCAGATCAAGCCCCCCGAACGGAAGAGTACCGTAGTAGACCCACGACTGTTCGGCCCGTATAACTCTCTCCGCGGCGCCGTCAAAAGCCCGTGTGGTTTTGGTGAAGAGGACCCTCGTTCTGCTGGTTCTTCCCGCCGCCACCATGAAGAGACTGTCGCCCAGGTTGAGTCCCCAAAGGTGACCGGAAAGGAGCCCATGCAGCGCGTTTACCCTGTCCCGACCTCAGACCCGGACAACTTTGATTTTGACCGCGGCTCCATGGCGTCGTCCCGACAGGGATTTCCACAACAATCGCGGCCCGCCCCCGTCCCCTTGCAGCAGCCGATACCCATCGTCCCAGTTTCGTCCAAGGTTTACGATGCGGAGCGATTCGTTGAGGAGGAGCCTCGAGGCTCAAGAAAACCCTATCAACCATCCCAGGGGCGGAGTGCTGCAGAGACTGCCATTGCAGGTGTAGGCGTTACAGCCGCGGCTATCGGTGCTGCCATGGCTTTTAACCGTAGGGACTCCGGTGAACACCTCGAACGCCGTGGCGATCGCCCGAGTGAGGTACGAGACCGCCGAGGTGACGATCGCGAATCTCGAGATATCCGCAATGCAGAGGAGCGAGCAGACCGCCCGGCTAGAATCGAGTTGGAAGACCGTGAGTTTCCCGACCATCGCGGTTCTCGCCGATCCACTCGGCACAGCGACGTCGTCATCGTCGATGATCGAGGAAAGAGGCACACCGCTCGCGACGACACCGCTCGCGAGTCTCTCAACCGACAGGCCAGCACGGGCTCCCGTCCGGAAGTGTACAAACTGCCCCAGGGTGACGAGGTTCGAGTGGAGTACGACAAGAAGGAGGATTACCGGCGCCGCGAGGAACCAAGAGAGCCACGTATCGAGCACCGCGAGCCGCACATCGAAAACCGTGAGCCACATGTGGAGGACCGTAAACCACATGTCGAGGACCGTAAGCCACATGTCGAGAACCGTAAGCCACCTGTCGAGGACCGTAAACCACATATCGAGGACCGTAAGCCAGAAGTTATCGAAGAGCGTCAGCACGCGGAGCGAACAGAGAAGCCATCTGAGTCAACCCGACATTACCATGGGGTGGAGCAACCCGAGGCCCCTATTACACAAGCCCCTATTGACCCTTTCCAATTCCAGGTTGCTGACGACGCCTTTCAAACACCCAAATATGCGACGCCGAAGACAGCGACGCCGAAACGGCCGTTGACTCCACAGGTCGTGACGGTTGATCGCGAGCCCAACTTTGACGACTCTCCCCCGCGAAAGCCTGACTACTCCGACTCGCGGATGAGCCGCAAGGACTCCTTTGAGCTTGAGCAGAGGCTGGAACAGTTTCATCAGGGCTTCAGAGATCGCTCCAGAACTCCGGAGTCACATCATCGCAGACATTCGCTTGAAGAGGAAGCGCACGCCGCCAGATCGATTTACGACGAGGCCAAGCATGCCACCGTGCCTGTGGATGCCGCTGCCTTCGCCTCAGCCATTGCTGTAGAGGAAGAAAGGTCCAGGAGACGTCGTAACGATCATGTCACCGAAGACGGATCGCGGGATCGATCTCAGACTGCTAGAGACACCGTTCAGGAAGAGGCTGACAAGTACTACCGCGAGACGGTTCTCGCACGCAAGATTGCCGAAGACGAGATTCGGTCTCGTAGTACCTCTCCTCATGACAAGTCCGTCGTAGGGAAGTGGGACGATCATGAGGCACCCGAAATCGTCACAATCAGGACGCCACCGGAGTTGGACCACCCGCACGACAAGAGCCCCTACGACGCGCCAGACGCTGATGTTCGTATCGACAACGTTATCATCCCGGAGGAGCTCAACCGTTTTCTCCTTGCCGATGGCCAGCTTACCCGCGGTGCTGTTACGATCTTTCGGTCTCGTGACCCTTCCTGCGAACGCGAAAGACCGCTGTTGAACCTCGTCCTTCCCACGCCTGTTGTTACCCCTCGCCCCACCCCGGCTCCCGAGAAACAGAGGGAGGCCAAGCCCGTCGATGGATCATTCGAGCCTACGGATTCTAGGTCGCCTGAGGCAAATGTTCCCTCGGCCGATTCTGCACGTGACACCGAAGTCATCTTGGGGCCAAAGGGCGAAGTAATCGAAAGACCGACAACGCCGACCGCCAAGTCAGTTACTTGGGGCGAGAACGAGACCAAGAGTTTCGAGATAGAGAGTCCAGAGCCTCCCAAGGCCGGCCCTTCAGAATCGTCCCCTAAGTCCACAAAATCCACCAAGTCGAAGAAACGTCTCAGCAAGAGCTCTCCATGGGGCATCATTGCCGCGGCCATCGGCGGTAGCGGAGCTGCAGCAGCAACGGCAGCGCCCGAGGTTCGCGACCCGTTTGAAACCCAGAACAACAAGGACAAGGAGCAGAAAACGGGCGAAGACGAGGAGAGGCATAGCCCCCCTCAGTCCCCCAAGTCGCGTGCCGTTCAACCCCCGTCACCGGTCGTTGTTGCTGCCTCGCCCAAGCTCGTAACGTCATTCGACGACGATCTGCCTCCTGCACCCGGACCAAAGCCATCTAGTCCTCGTACATCACAGATGCCGGGGACATTTGCGGATGATTTGGAATTCGCTTCTGTGCTAGCTGCTGGCCTGCAAGATTCCGGCTTTGACCCGAACATTGTCATCGATAACCCTACGTACATGCAGCGGGACAGCCCCCCGGGTCAGAATGAGCCTGCCCTCTACCAACAACCTTTCGCGGAGACGGTCACTGATCTGGGGATCTACGGCCCTGACCATGTCCGCCACAGCTCGCCTGTGCGAGAGCCAGGCTATGTCATTGGCGAGGTGCCGGATACGCCGCAGGCAGAAAAGCATCTCCAAGATGACGGTACCTCCCATTTCTCCCCTTCCAGAGAGTATCGTGACAAAGGCAAGGCCCGGGAGATTGTTGTTGCGGACGAAGAGCGCATGGTCGACGCCGATGAGCCCGCTCGTAAACTCAGCAAGAAGGAGAAGCGCAAGCAAAAGGCGGCCAAGCGACAAAGCCTCGATGATGCGCCGGGCGATCTTACTTCTCACATCCCTGAAGCTCTGTTTCATTCCCAGGCAGTTCCCTATTCGAGAGTTGTGTCCGACTATGACAGACATCACAGCTACGATGATAGGCCGCAAAGTCCTGAGACTGTTGTTGCGATTGATACGAAAGCCCGTAGTCTCGATGATTTCTCCAATGGAAACCGGCCTGCTTCATCTGATAGCCCGAGCGCTGCTAGGTTCACAACATCTGAAACGCCCTCTGCTGAGTGGGAGATGCCTGCCCCAACTAAGGTCAGCAAGAAGCAGAAGAAGAAGAACAGGGTGTCCAAATCCGATGTTATTCTGGTCCAGGAAGACGATGAGCGACCACGAGAAGAATACCGTCCCGAGCCGCGTCACTCTCGAGCAGAAGAAACCGGAAGCCCAGCGCACGTCTCGACTGAGCTGCCCGCGATCGGTGATGACATGCGGAGCACGCCTGTTAAGAAAAAGAAGTCGAAGAAATCAAAGCAGAGCTCGGACGAATGGACAGACGTTGAGAGACAGGTGGATGACACGCCAACAAGCGAGAGAAGCAGGTCCGCCGCTGCGTTCGATGATTGGGATGATCGTCCCGCCAAATCGCGTCGAGATCGGACGAAATTCGAAGACCGAGACGTGAGTTCCGTGGTGTCGGATCCGGCCTCTCGACATGAACAGGATAGGTCGGATCGCCGGTCCAATAATACCCGATACGACGATGGCGACGAGGTGAAATCGGTGGCGTCAGACGGCACCAGTCGTAGCAAGAGACGAAGCCGAGACGAGAAGAAGAGCCCCAAGGACGACGAAAAGCGTAGCAGTGGCTCGTTCTTCAGCCTGTTCAGACCGAGCAGTGGAAGCAGCAAGGACACGACTGGCAAGGATGAGAAGTCTTTTTTAGATAATGCCGGCACCCTTGGCGCGGGTGCCGGCTTGGCGAGCGCCGTGGCAGCTTTGGGCTCCATGATGTCCCGCTCCAATGCCATCGAACCTCAACCGGAAGAGCCGTCTGATGTTCCTCGTCTCGGGGAACGATCTGCCAGTCCCCCCCGAGACGTCGATATTCTCGATCCCGAAATCACACAGCGGGCCATCAGACCAGCCATCGACCCCCAGTATGGCGACCTCCTCCCTCTGCCACCCAGTCCCATGCCGCCAAGCTCCCCTGGATCTCTGACGCAACACCTGGATGAGTTACCGGCCTTGCCTGATAGCCGCCCGGAGACGCCCCCGGATGAGCGGAGGCGCCAGCACGAGATGAAGACGCATGTCCGACGCCGTAGCAATCTGGAGACACCGACTAAGAGCCCGAGCCAAACCGCAGTTCCCTTTAAGCTGCGGCTGGGACAGAGATCTACGCCATCGTCTCCCGGTAACGTCGGCCATGTCGTGTCCCCTATATCTTCGCCGACAATGCCCGCAGCCCAGGAGACCACCCTTGCAAGGCGCCCCCCAAGACCGATCTCGTGGGAGAGCAGCAGAGAGATTAAGCCCCTCTATCTGCTTGAACATGCTCGCCAGGAGCATGCGGCTCAGTTACCGGAGTTACCTATTGACTTCCCGGAGCTGCCGCCAAGCGAGCCGTCATCGCGCGAGTCTCCTGCACCGGAGTTTGCGCTCCGTCAAGACGACGTGAGCTATTTCAAGCAGCTTCAGGCTTCACCGTTCGAACCTGATCTTCGTATCAACACCGACGTATACCAGTTCCCTTCGCCCACTGGTCACTATGATTCGCAGGAGACGACACCTAAAGCCGAGCAAGCATCCCAGCACACCGTTGCCGTCCTTGATCCTCCATCTCCGGCTCCCCCCGTTGCGCCGAACTCCGCCAGGCAAATGGACCTCCCTGAGCGCGAATTGATCGACCTGCCTGCTCTGCCTGCCACCCCTGTGACTGAGCCGAGCCTCGCAGACTTGCCTGCGCTTCCTCCCAGCCCTCTCAGCGAACATGACATATCGGACTCACATGCGGTGCCCGCCAGTGCCGTAGACGAACTGGCTAGCCTCCCTGTCCCGCCCTCTAGCCCGCCAACTGAGCACGAGGTAATGGACTTGCCTGCTCTCCCCGATAGTCCCGGAATTGGATATGGGCCTGAGAGCACGCCGGCTTTGCCAGCTGTACCCGCTGCTACGGTGGATGAGCTTCTTCCTCTTCCGCCCTCAAGTCCGCCAACTGAGGCAACGGGCTTGCCTGCTCTCCCTGACAGCCCTGGGATCGGGTATGAGCCTGAGAGCATGCCTAAACTGCCTGCTTTGCCTTCTTTGCCAGCCGTACCAGCTGGTACCGTGGATGAGCTGGCTAACCCTCTTCCTCTTCCGCCCTTAAGTCCGCTAACTAAGGCAACTGAATTACCTGCTCTCCCTGATAGTCCTGGGATCGGGTATGAGCCTGAGAGCACGCCTGCTTTACCTGTTTTGCCAGCCGGCATTGTGGATGAGCTGGTTGATCTGCCGCTTCTACCCTCTAGCCCGCCAACTGAGGTAGTGGACTTGCCTGCTCTCCCCGACAGTCCTGGGATCGGATATGAGCCTGAGAGCATACCTGCTTACCCTGCTTTGCCAGCCGGCACTGTGGATGAGCTGGTTGACCTGCCTCTTCTGCCCTCTAGCCCGCCAACTGAGGCAACGGACCTTCCTGCACTCCCCGACAGTCCCGGACTCGGGTATGAGCCTGAGATTACCCCGGCTTTGCCAGCTGTACCCGCTGGTACCGTGAATGAGCTGGTTGACCTGCCTCTTCTGCCCTCTAGCCCGCCAACTGAGGCAACGGACCTTCCTGCACTCCCCGAAAGTCCCGGAACCGGGTATGGCGAGCCTGAGAGCATGCCTGCTTTGCCGGCCGTACTCGATGGTGCTGTGAATGAGCTGGTTGATTTGCCTCTTCTGCTCTCTGGCCTACCAGCTGAGCCTGAGGTGATGGACTTGCCTGCTCTCCCCGACAGCCCAGTAACGGAGTATGACGAGCCTGAGAAGACACCAGTTCTGCCAGCGCTGTCCATCGGTACCGTGGATAAGCCAGTTGATCTGCCCCTCCCGCCCTCTAGCCTACCAACTGAGCGTGAGGTGATGGACTTACCTGCTCTTCCCGACAGCCCAGTAACGGAGCATGAGTCTGCGGAGGTATCGGCTTTGCCATTCGATCCCCTAGCTGAGCACGACTTGGCGTATCTGCCAACAGTGCGCTCGGGTGCTGCAGATGAGCATGGGCAGCCTTGTTTGCCTTCCTTCGATGCTAGCACTACGAGTGAGCGGACTATGGCAGACTTACTTGCAGCTTCTACAATTCCCCCGATAGTGCATGCCGAAAAGGAAATGCCCATTAGCAGCTCATTCAAACCCGAGTCTCCCGCTCTCCCCGCAGTCGCAGACGCTATGGAAAACGCCAACTTTCTCGACCAAGAGTTAGAGTGCTTGCCTGCTCTACCTGATAGCCCTCTGACAGGACTCGGCCCGGCAGACCTGCCTGCTGACATCGTATTTGGACCCGAGTCGCCTGTTCTACCCACTCTTCCCGACGCAGCTAGACTCGACGAACTTGAGCACGAACTACGAGACCTACCTGCTCTTCCCGCCAGCCCTAAAATATCCCCGATCATTACATCCGAACCAGATCCAGTAGAAGCAACCTCCAAGGACAGAAGTTCGTATCTCCTGCACATGACGCCCCCGTCCATCATCAAGAATCTAATGGAGCATGATCTTCCAGACACACCACCAAGCCCCACACCAAGTAAGCCCCGGGAAATGGCCGATGTGATTCCCGTAATCGAAGAGAAGCCTGAGTCTGAATCCACGGAAGTTATCATTGATGCGCTCGCGGGGGCTGCTGTCGCCAATCTTGCCGCAGAAGCTCCATCTGGTGTTGACTTTGTCGAAGACCAGCCAACAGAAGTCGAACCGGAAACGAGGAGTTTGGAGGCCCCCGAAAACTCGGTGCTTCCTTCGGAGAGTAAGAAGTCCAAGAAGGCGAAGAAAAAGAAGAACAAGAGGCTTTCGACTCAAGATTCGGCAATCCCTCCACTTGACACCGCCTCGTCGTCGACGCCGCAAGACAAGGACGAGAGCCTGCCGCCAACCGAAGTTGTTCCGTCTATTTCGACTGCTCAAGAGCCATTGCTTCCCGATGTTGTCACACCCGAACCTTCAGCCCAGGAACCTGCGACATCGGCCATGAATGAGACTATTCCTTCCACACCGACCAACAAGGAGGAGAGCCCACTGCCGCAGGATGTAGCTCTTCCAACCACGCCAACTGACAGCGTCTCACGCTTCGCTGATCTGCAGCATGTGGTGTCTCTTGATACCGTCGAGCTAGGTTCGGCAGGCCACATTGCTTTAACGTCCGATGAAGTTGCAGTTCCTGCACTGAGTGACGATGCCGGAACTGAGACAGTCCCGGGTGGTCAGACCGAACCAGTTGAATCGCCTGTACCTGAGGCAGCTTCAACCGAAGCCCCTTCAACTGAGGATCCGGCAGGAGTTCCCCTGCCGTCGGATGACGAAGATGATTTCACGCCTATACCAGCTGCCCTCGTACTTACGCCAGCTGAGACACACATATCTTCCGTCGATTTGCCGAGACTTGCACCTTCTGATGACAATGCAACGACTCTTGCAGAAACTGAGAATCCCGAGACATCCGCAGAAAACACAATCCAGACATCCGAAAGCATCCCTTCTGCTCCAATCGACGACAAAGCTCTCCTACGAGATGATTCCCAAGCCGAAGACAACGCAACCATCGTTGATAGCACCGCCCCTGTTGTTGCTGCTATTGAGCCCGCTGTTCTCGAAACTGTCGTTGATGAACCTCTCATTGAGAGGAAACTTTCCAAGAAAGAGAAAAAGAAGCTCAAGAAGGCACAGGCGCAGGCACAGGCGATGGAGCTCGACCAGCCTGTAGACAATGTCGAGAAAAGCAGAAATACTTCTGGCGACGAAGCATCAATGCCCTTTGCCGCTGCTGAGGCACCGCTTGCCCTCCTTGGCGCCCCAGCAGCCCCTTCCGCCGATAACGAACTCTTACGAGCCACCTCGGACGACACAAAGACAAGCCCCCCAACGAACATCAGAGTCCCTGATTCTGCGCCCGAGCCTGAAACAACTGTGTCCTCGGCCGATCCAACACTGGGCACCTCCTTTGGCCCTGACGCACCGGCAGTCCTCTCTAGCACTCAAGAGCCAGTTGACTCGCCCAGTGCGGAGCAGGAAGTAAACGACAACATTGCCGAGGAGGGTCAAGGGCCAGCGATTGATGAGTTTCCTGAAGCTGAAACAAAGAAGAGCAAGAGGAAGAAGAAGAAGGGCAAGAAGGCATTGGACACTGAAGTCGAAGTCACTTCATCACCGCCGACTGCTGAGCCTTCCGATGTCAGCCCCCAGCCAGTCCCGACAGTTCGCCAGCAAGAACAAGAGCCAGCTGACATGGATGAGACTTCCGAAATGCCTACACAAGATCCCGAATCATCGGTCCCCGTCTCTTATGAGGAAGAGAAAGAAGTCGTTGCACAAAATCACCAGACAGTTTCGGCACCGGAGCGAGAGGATATTTCAGCGGACGTGGACGGCAGCGCTGCGAACCAAAAGGTCTCAGACAAAGAAAGTGCCAATGAAATTTCTGACCTGGATGGTATTCTCTCAGAGTCACGGGAAGCCAACGTCGAGGAGCAGATGCTGCCGCTACCGGAGGATGGCTTGTCGAAATTGGCTGTTACTGCACTCGTCCAAGAAGGTCAAACCGACAACGCAAATGACCTCGTGTCGGAGCAGCTGTTGGTCACTACTACAGAGGAGGCAAATATCGTCAACTTGGGCGATGACATCATCCAACAGCAGTCGCACTCGTCTGAGCAGGAAGAAATCCCCGCAAATCCGGACGAGAGCCAGCCAGCGCAGCAACCCTCAGTGCCTGACCCCGACCAAACGACCCGCGATGCAGTTGCTGCGACAATTGAAAACGAGGTGCCAGCTGATGAGTCTTCTGTCCCGACGACGTCCAAGAAACAAAAGAAGAAGAAGGGAAAGAAGCACCAGGCTATGGAAGACAAGACTCCTGCCTTGACCGAGTCTCAGCCTGCCCGAGGAGAGTCCGTCTCTCTGAAGCCCAATGAAACAACGGACCCTGCTCGCAGCACCGAGGAAGTCCACAGCGAACCTGTTCCCGAGTTTACTACAGACACCTTGGCGCCGGCTTCCCCAACTCAGGATGTTCATGAAGAGGCTTCTGGGTCCCAACCTCAGCCCGCTGAAGCCGAGACTTCCATTGCGCGTGATCCGGAGGAAGCCACTATGGCCAACGCTCTGACTGCCCCCCAACTCTCCGACGACTTGTCTTCTTCCCTGGTCGAAGGGGGCAAGACCACATCAGAGCCTCGTCCTGTGGAAACGGAGCCGCCTGCCGAGAATCCTCTGCCTGAGCCATCGGGCAAGAAGAAGAAAAAGAAGAGGAAGAGCAAGGGCGCTGCCTCCCTTTCGCAGCTGGATGACTTTGTCCTTGCAGACACCACGCCAACGCAGAATCCTGCTACCGAGACGCCTCCTGCCACCGACACTTTCGCCGCTGACACTTCCGTCGCTGACACTCCGGCTGTTGACACCCCTGCCATTGAAACTCCCGCTATTGACACTTCCGCCATCAGCATTCCGCCTGCCGACACCCCGGAAGTTGGCATTTCCACCGTCGACACCTCAGCCGCCGATACTCCGGCTGTCGAATCCCCGGCCGTTGACACCCCGAAAGTTAACACCCGGGAACCTGATTCTCTGGCTGTTGAACCTTCTGCCGTTGACTTCTTCGCCATCAAGACTCCCACCCTTGAGACTCCCGCCCCTGAGACTCCCACCCCTGAGACTCCCGCCCCTGAGACTTCAGCGTTTCACACTTCTACAATCAACACTACGACCGTCGACATTCCAGAAGTGCACACTCCCGCCAATTCTTCTGCCATTGACACTTCTGCTATCGCTGCCCCTACTGTTGAGTCGCCTCCCACTGTTGACAGCTCTGCTGTTGACGGCACTCCTACTGTTAATACCCCCGCCAATGGTTCTGCTATCGACACCTCCGCCGCCGACTCTTCTGCCGCCGAACCTTCTGCCACAGATCTTTCTGTCGTCGATCTTTCTGCCGTCGAGACTCCAACTGTGGAAACTCCAGCCGTCGAGACTCCAAGTGTTGAGACTCCGGCTGTTGAGACTCCAGTTGTCGAGACTCCAACTATCGAGACTCCAGTTGCTGAGACTCCGGCTGTTGAGACTCCAACTATCGAGACTCCGGCTGTTGAAACTCCGGTTGCTGAGACTCCGGCTGTTGAGACTCCAACTGTTGAGACTCCAACTATTGAGACTCCTGCTGTCGAGACTCTAGTTGCTGGGACTCCAGTTGTTGAGACTTCAGCCGTCGAGAACTTTTCTGCCGAGGCTCCTACTACTGAGACTTCTGCCGTTGAGACTGCTGTTGTTCGGACTCCAACTGAGATTTCTGTTGTTGAGGCTCCAGCTGTCGAGACTCCAACTGTCGAGAACACTCCAGTTGTCGAGGCTCCAGCTAATGATACTCCTTCTGCTGAAACTCCTTCTGCTGAAACTCCTTCTGCTGAAACTCCAGCTGTTGAGACTCCAGCTGTTGAGACTCCAGCTGCTGATGCTCCAGTCGATACTCCTATTATCGAGGATCTTGCTGTTGAGACTTCTACTGAGACTCCTGCTGTTGAAATTCCAGTTGAGACTCCTGCCGTTGAGACTCCAGCTGCTGATGCTCCAGTCGATACTCCTATTATCGAGGATCTTGCTGTTGAGACTTCTACTGAGACTCCTGCTGTTGAAATTCCAGTTGAGACTTCAGCCGTTGAGACTCCAGCTGAGATTCCTGTTGTCGAGACTTCAGCCATGGGAACTCCTGCTTTCGAGACTCCAGCTGTCGAGAGTCTTACGGAAATGCACAGCCCTACATCAAGACAGCATGCCGAAGACACACCGAAAGAGCATGATGTCGACGTCGAGACACACGGCGTTACTGCGCGTACCCCTGAGGCACCTGTAACTCCATCTACGGCCCTTGCCGTGGAAGTCGACAGTGTCATTCCCCCAGCAGAGGAAAGCTCCAAGTCTTCTAAGAAATCGAAGAAGAAGAAGAAGAAAAACAACAGACTATCAGTCGCAGACTCCGAAACGGCAACCTCCGCTGCTGACGAGCCCCCCGCTATACCTGTGCATGTTCCGTCACAAGACACAGCCCCCAAATATATGATGCTCAGCGGCGGAGAAAAGTCGGTTGCGAAAGATCCAGAAGTTACGGAAGACCAGTCTCAGCCACACGGTAACACATCTCCGGTACACACGAAGGCCAAGGACGGCCCCAGTGCGACGAGTATCGAGGCTGGAGATCCAACGCCAGCGGAAAGTCAGGACGAGGCATTCGAAAACCAGCCGCAAGGCACTGTCGTCATCGACGAGGAGAAAGCGCCCGCAACTCTGTCACGAGAGCCAACACTCGTTGAAAGCCAAACCGACGGCGCCGAAAAGCCAGCAGACGAGCATCAGGAGAGCACTGCGGCCGAAGTCCCTACCGACCTTGAAACGATCCCGCCGACAAGCTTCAAGAAGAGGAAGAAGACAGGCAAGAATGCAGCCGCGCTCGAGGCTGAGATTGACGAGACTGCTCGAGGTCTGGACGGCATCGAGGATATCAAGGATGAGGCGACCGAAAACAGACCGGACACAACATCAGACAAGACGGGGGAGATGGCGCAAGCATCGCAAGAACCCCACGCAAGCGGAGAATTCGCTACGGACAGCAAGATTTCAGAGGAGGCAAACCCAGGGCCAGCTGTTACCAAGAAGGGAAAGAAGAAAAAGAAGGGCAAGAAGTCTTCGACCTTGGACCCGGAGCCTGAGAACAGCCCGTCTACAAGTACCCTCGAAACGACGGCAGATGTAGCGAATACAATGGACAAGTCCGCTTATATTATCTCTCCGAGAGGAGAGCCTGGCTGTGACGAACTTCCTTCCCCGCAAGCAGATCCTTCGACAGAGGCTGCGTGGCCAACCACGGCGAACACGGGCAAGAAGCGAAAATCTGTGACATGGGCACCAGAACTGGAATCTTTCGCTCACGGTACTCGGCAAGACGGAGACGACAATGCCCTGAAGAGCCCTGCAGACGATGCGAGCGCCGCAACCTCGGAGCAACAGTCGGCGACGGAGGACAGCCAGACCAGGGATCAGCCACACGCGGAGAGCGCCCAGCCGACCGGGGAGGGGGAATCGGAAGAGCAGTCAGCAACAACTGATGTTGACCAGGTTGCCACGCCTGTGGCGGAGAAGGATGTCGACCTGGACGGCCAAGACCCTGCAAGCGAGCTCGGCGATAGGACCCTCCCCCAACCGCACGACATTCACCCCAGCGACTATTATTTCCCATCATCCACTGGGCTGAACACGCGGGGCATTGCACGCGGTCCAATTGCGACAGGAAAAGAGCTCCTCTACTTCCCTTCCGCTCATCGCATACTCGTACCTGTGGGTTCGCTTTCCAGCGCGGGCGACGCAGACATGGCCAACCGGAAGGGCGGTGAGACACTGCAACTGCAACGGCAGCTAGGTGCGGAGCAGGAGCAGGAGCAGCAGATGGCTGGCATATGCAGCAACATGGAGGCTGATGCAACTGTGGACGCCGAACATGCGGGCCGCCCTGAGGCGATTGACAAACCAACTGCAAACACAAGCGCCCAAACAGGAGAGGTCGGCGTTACGGACCCCGGCCTGCATGCGGATGTGGATACCGTCAGTGGAGCCAGGAGCGACAAATCACTGCAAGACACGCCAAACGGGCGGATGGCGGATGCCCAATCCGTGGGAACGGCCCTCACCGACTCGGCCCTGGAGGCTGGAGACCCGCTAAACACCCCGGCCCAGGGCTTGGCGAACCAAGACACAGACCCGGAGATCCCCCCTCAAGCTCTGGGTCTGGGTCTCGCTCCCAGTCCGCCGGAGTCTGTCAAAAATTCTGACGCGGGGTATACAGATATTGCTGAAACCCGCTCTGGAGAAGACGACAACGACAACAACACTTCAAGCCTCCAGAAGCCGGAAGAGAAGCCCGACGAGAAGGAGGGGTCCAGTCCCAGTCCCGGTCCCCGTCCCAGTCCCAGTCCCCTTGCCACCGATGCCCAAGTCCCGGATCGGCCAGAGACTTCGGAATCACCTGGTGAGCCCATCGCCGCGGAGCCGCTCTTAGAGTCACCTTCGGAGATCCTTCCAGACATTGGACCAGCAGGGGTTTCTACAAACACCGCACAGAGCCCTGAGCAGACTGAGACCGAGCCAGGGCCCGGACCCGGCTCAATCAAGATGTCCAAGAAAGACAAGAAGAAGGCGAAGAAGGCCGCCGCCCAGTCTGTAGCCCAGGATGATGATGTGCAAGAGACCGCCGCACCAGGTCGGAAGAATGATGAAGCCCTCGCTGTGCAGTCCATCGAGTCGGCCTCAGCCCAGATACCGGAACGGACAGAGCCAGATGTCAAGACCGAGCTTCCCACTGCTCCGGAAGTGGTTCCTGTAACAGACCTAGTTGAAGCGTGGGCTGGCGAAGACGCATGGGCCATTCAGCCGACTAGCAAGAAGAGCAAGAAAGACAAGAAGAAGCGCGCCGCGGCGGCTTTAGCAGAGGCAGCTGCCGCCGTGGTGGCTGCAAAAAGTAAAGATCCTGCTCATGAAGAACCCAAGGAAGGCGCAGCAGCCTCGGCCCAACTTCTCAGCACCTTCCCGTCCGGCGACACAGACGCAGACAACAAGATTGTTGACAGCGAAAATCAACTTGTCGAGACACCGCCCGCAGGCACGTCACAACCTTCGGCCCGGGATGTAAAACTTCTAGAAACAGAGGTCACGCCACAACCTCTACCCGAACCCGAACCCGCTACTGCTGATCCTGAAGCTTCTCAAAACGACACACAAGCCATTTCTTCAGAAACCCCCGAGATGGCGCCTTCCGCCGAGGCCACAGTGATGGATGAACCTCCGCTCACACAGGAACCTTCAGACTCTCCGAGAGAAACGGAAGCTTCTTCACAGCCACCTTCAGAGACCCTGGCTGACGCTCCCGCTGCGCTTCCTGAGGAGGATTACCCCGTCGTCGCCAAAAAGTCCAAGAAGGACAAGAAAAAGAAGAAGAAGGGCGCTTCCGTCGAGGCTCCAGGGGAACAGGATGTGGTCACGAACGAACAGGACCTGCCTGAACCGTCAAACGTGGAGAGAACTGACGATGCCACACTCTCGCCCAATATCGAGCATGCCTCCGGGCCGACAGAGGAACCTATACGGGATGCAGTTGCTCCAACAGAAAACACCCAGGCGCTGCAACAAGAAATCGCCGAGGATCCTACCGATGAGAAGCCTGCCGAGGAGAAGCCTGCCGAGGAGAAGACTGTCAAGGAGCAGCTCGTTGAAGAGAAGCCTGCCGACGAAAGTCCTGCTGAGGAATCTACACGAGAGCAGCGTGCTCACGAACAGATCGTGGAGAAGCCGGCCGCAGAGGAGGAGGTTGCCACCGTCACGAAAAAGACGAAGAAAGACAAGAAAAAGAAGAAGGCAGTGGCAGCCTCGTCAGAAGAGTCCCCCGCGCTCAACGTGGTCGAGCCAGACGCCACCCCTGTCCTTGCTACTTCTTCAGAGTCTCAAAACCCCGAAAATCCCGAGACGACTACGGACGAAAAGCCAACAGATTCAGACCGGTCCGTCGAACAGACCACAACCGCCAGTGACCAAGCTCCTGCCGATGAAGATGTTCCCAAGGAGAGTATTATTCAGGCTCCAGACAACTATGACGCACCTCAGCTCCAATCAACCGTCAATCCCGAGGATGAATTCCCAGTCATTCAGAAAAAATCCAAGATAGACAAGAAGGGGAAAAAATCTCAAGCAGACTCGGTGGCAGAAGCTGAGTCTCAACCAACATCTCAAAATGAGCCCGAGGCCCAATTGTCGGAAACAACATCCACTGAACCTGGCGCTTCTGCAGATTTATCAGTTCCAGAAAGCGTATCAGCCGACCGGGCCCCAATTACCGAGAATCTAGCAGCATCGGATGAGCAGACCGACAAGCAAGACACAGCCAAGGATCTTCCGGATGTCGAGGCTCTCGAATCCCGCAACTTTGACGACCCTTTCGCTCGAGAGGAGAAACCCAATGAAAATGAGAAAGAAAAGGGATCCGTAATCGAGCTGGAGTCGGGGATGCGAGCTTTGCCATCGAGTTCGACTGAGGATGCGGTTCACTCTACCGTTCCCCAGACAGCTGAATCTACCCGCGTTGCTGGAGAACCACTCAACGAAGTGATCGTTCCTGCCCCAGGAATTTTACCGACAGTTCCGACTTCACAGGACGCCAATATTGAAGAAGAGTTCCCCTTGATGGACAAGAAGGCGAAGAAGGCCAAGACAAAGAAAAACAAGGCTTCTGAACCTACCGAGCCTGAATTTCCAGTCGAGCCCTTTGCTGAGCCCTTACCCGAGACGAAGTCAGAAGCTGCGTCTCCGGCTGAAATGACTGGCGAGCAGTCCTTATTAAAGAACAGTCCAGTTGACTTTGCTGGGCTTGGTGCAAACCAGCATGAAGCCGTCACCCAAAACGACAAGACGACGCCCACCGACATGGTTCAAGAAGGTGAGAGCCCCAGCCAGGACATTTTGGCTGCGGGACCCATGCAGGACAGCAACGTGGCAATGGCCGCCAGCGCGCAACACGATACAGAAGTACGCGGGCAAGCTCATCCAGCTGTAGACAGCGAGCCCTCCGAGCCGAAACTGTCGAAAAAGGACAAGAAGAAAAAGAAGAAGGCCGAACTGCAGGCCGACTTCCACTCTGTTTCCGGCACTGCGACACCCACGACTCTCAGCATAATGGAAGGTCCAATTCTCGGCAGTGAAGGTGCTTCAAAGGAAAACGACAACATGCCTTCATCCGACAATGTCCAGATTTCTGAAGCAATTTTCCCGGACCCCCAGAGTCGGACTGACGACATTGCTGCAACGGTAGAAACACCGGAAGTCAACGTCATGCCTTCTTCCGGCGAGGCTAAGGACCAAGATCATTTGCCCCTGCTTGCAAAGAATCTTCAAGAGGAAAACCAGGTGCCTGAACTTGCAGCTCCTCAGGCCGAGGCTGAGGCTTCCATCACGAATAAGAGGTCAAAGAAGGACAAGAAAAAGAGGAAGGGTAAATCTGTCGACGAAACGGCCATTTCTCCGGAAGTACCGCAGCCGCAGCCTGCCGAGCATGAAGAGCAACCTGTTGCAGACACTGCTCTTACCGAGGAGGCACCCGCTGTGGAGATAGAAGGTACCGATTATCCCAAAACCGAGGTTGCCGGCGAAGCTCTTGTAGACGCTTCCGTCAAGGCTCCCGTCGAGACCCCTGTCGAGCCCTCTGTCGAACCTTCTGCCGAGCCTGCTGCCGAGACCCCTGCCGAACCTCCTGTCGAACCTCCCGTCGATCCTTCTATCGAGCCTTCTATTGAGCCTCCCGTCGAGCCTCCCGTTAAACCTCCCGTCGAGCCTCCCGTTAAACCTCCCGTCGAGCCTCCTGTTAAACCTCCCGTCGAGCCTTCTATAGAGCCTCTAGTCGAACCTTCTGTTGGGCCTCACGTCGAACCTCTGGTTGAGCCTTCTGCCGAGCCTGCTATCGAGCCTGCTGTCGAGCCTGCTGTCGAGCCTGCTGTCGAGCCTGCTGTCGAGCCTGCTGTTAACTTTTCTTCCGAAACCAATTTTGGTTGTTCTAATCTGGAAGGCGAGAAATCAGCCTTGTCCGTCGATGGCTCCAACGAATCGGCATTAGCTGTTTTTGACAACACAGGCCCGAAAGCAGCAACATCAGATACTGGAGAATCTCAACCTCCCACGATGCCACTAGTAGACGACGAGTGGACTTTCCCCACCAAAAAAGGAAAGAAGGACAAGAAA
This sequence comes from Colletotrichum brevisporum, assembly GCA_030770045.1. Classification (NCBI taxonomy): domain Eukaryota; kingdom Fungi; phylum Ascomycota; class Sordariomycetes; order Glomerellales; family Glomerellaceae; genus Colletotrichum; species Colletotrichum brevisporum. The sequence continues at coordinate 3,152,292 of JAUGSI010000006.1, read as the reverse complement.
AAGAAGAAATCCAAAGCCAAAAATGACCTGGAAGCGGATACAGGCTCGTCTGTGCCACTGGAGATGCGAACAGATTTGCCAAAGGAAAACGTCACACCAGTTGAAGACACAGCAACGGCAGATGAAGTCGAGATCGATGCAGAGAATTCAGTACAAAATATTTCCCTCCCGCAAACAGACATATTGGAGGAACCTCAGACAACGACAATGGGTGACAATACGTCGCAGCATGCGCCAGAAAGGCAAGCTGACGAACGAGAGCCTGCCAACGTGGATTCTCAACCCCTGGAATCTGAACCCGAGAAAGCAACAGCGGAAGATATGGTTAACGAGCAACCACAAGAATGCATGGTAAAGATGCCCGAAAAGTGCAAGAGAAGAGTCTTCGCTAACATCAACAAGCCATCTGCACCTACGGTTCCCGAGGACTTGAACCGATCGAATTCCAAGATGGATTCCTCTGTCCCACCCGCTCCCCGCCCTGAGCCAGCTGAGCTGCCAACCGAGGTGATCGCTGACACCAGGAGCCAAGACCACCAAGAGAACAGCACAAAGGACGAGACCAAGGACTCAACACAATCCATTCCAACAGAGCTCACGCCTCCAGCAACGACCACTGAAGAATGGCCGGAGGTTGCAACAACTAAAAGAAGCAAAAAAGACAAAAAAAAGAAGACTAAGAACCAAAAGTCGGTGCTTCAGGACACAGAAGACCGCCCTACCTTTCAATCTGGCATCGTAACGCCGAAGCTGCTGGAGACCGAGCCAAATGCAATCGACGATCCTGCAACTGAAACATCAGAATCAGTCGACCCTCAAAATATGGCATTCGAGCCTGCCAGCGATCTTGGCCGAGAGAAGTCCCTCCAAGAACCCAACCTGGTGGACGAGAGCAAGCCCATCATGCCGTCCGAGTTCATCGAGTCCCCTGTGGTCTTTCATCCGTCAGAAGAGTTGGGAGGGACGACCATCGATACCACTGCCAGTGCCTCCCCTGAACATACCGCACTGCCTCCCGGCACAATCTTATCTACCGAGGCGACCGCCGACCATGTCCTTCCCAACGCACCAACTCACACAGACAGAGATGTTGGCCGAGATTTGGACATGCCAGTACAGCACGACGACACCGAGGAACCTCAAGACAACTTCTACGCCGTGACGCCCAAAGAAGATACGGAGCCGAAGCACACCAGTCAGATGAAAGTTGATGACGTTACTACGTCTGACACCACCGACGTGTTGTCACATGCTCCCTTCTCTGAGAAATTTGGCTCACTGGAAGTCGAGGGCCAAGCGACAGATGATCTCCTTGACATAACACCGAACGCAAATTTCGAAATTGCTGCCGATGAGTTGACGAAAGACAAGGCGCAATCTAAAGAATCTCCCGCCGCCGTTGAAGCGCAGAATGATACCGCCCCACAGCAGACAGTCGAAGAACTCGGGACAGGTTTCAAGGATGCCGACACGATCGAGTCTCAGCATGTTTCTCAACCTAGCCTGCCTGAGCGACTTTCAGCTTCTGCCGGTGCGGATAATGCAGAAAGCATGAGTCCTGCGCTGAACCCCCCGCGCGAATCAATTGGCATGCCTGCTAGTGGAGCTGACTTTCAACCGATCTTTGGTGACGACGAATGGGACATACCGGTGACCAAAAAGTCGAAGAAGGGCAAGAAGGGGGAGAAGCATACAAAACCAACCGACCTTCGCTCCCCTCTCGACGTTGATCCACCAGCTTCTCAAGACCCTATTGAACCCACGCTTGAGTCAAGTCAGCCTCAAAATATGGTGGACGACGTCGGATATTTCGACAACGCCGTGCTCGACTCGCGAAGTCCTTCAGCGCCTCCTCCTCCCGAGCTAGCAGACACTGATCCAACCCCTGCCGGACATACCACTCAACTCCAAGATCGACCTCTGTGCTTGACACCGCCTCTCGATGATCCGACGCAAGTGGAACCAATTCCTGAGCCCGACAATATTCTTTCCCAGCAACTTCTCAAAGAAGATCCCCCTCGCGAAGTTGCCGCATCCTCCGTGGATCATCATAATAGCCAAGAGTCAGATGATGTAACTCAGCCGATAACCCCTGACAAGCAGCAAAGGGAAAATGGCCAGTCGACCATTGAGGCAGCAACCGGAGCGGCAGCAGTTGCGGTAAGCGCAGCCGCTATCGCGAGCAAGTCTAACGCAGGCAAGAAGAAGGGAAAGAAGTCCAAACACGTTGATAAGCGCGCACCGCAGACGGATGACGTGTTTGATGACCCAAGTCTCTGGGAAGGGGCTGATAAGAAGCATGTCAATGAGCCCACGAACGCTGAGGCTGAAAGTTTGTGGGGCGGCGATGATCTCGATACCAAACAAGAGCCAGAGCAATCATTCGACAGAGGTGTCATCGATGCTGAAGGCCTCGACTCTGCCGCATCAGGCAAGCCGGAGAAGCTGATGCAACCACGAGAGCGCAACGATGACGATGTCTTTGGCCCCACTCCGACTCGAACTCATGCAGATCGTGCGGCGGAAGAAAATAACCTGACAGCAGACAGCCGGAGCAACTCGATTCGCGAGCAACAACCGGCGATCGTGGCCCTGGCTGGCGACTCTACGAAAGCCACGCTATCCCAGCTCCTGGCGGGAGACAGTCATACGGGCAAAACCACGGAGGATGACAATATCAAGAACATCATAAGCTTGACGGCACCACTCAAGGAGAAGTCCAAGGACGACAACGTGGAAAGCCCAATTCTCGGCCGAGAACTTGACGAGGAGCCAAGCAAGACACAATCTGATACCAAGGAAGACCGATCAATCCGGCCGCACGTTGAAATGCCCAGGGAAAACTTGGCCAACGACATCGATGAAGCTGTTGACCGCAGTTACGAAATCGAGTCGCACCGTGATACTTACGGCGGCATCCCCGAGACAAGCCCCGACAGAACCTTTGACACGGCGGGATTCCGAAGTCCAGTTCCAAGTCTCCTACCCCCCGTCCAAGAAGAGGAGACAGACACACAGCCGCGAACCTTACCGAGGATAACTTCCCGGGGAGCACTGCGCACGCCAGAGCTCAACCGGGACGGCGGTTTCGTGACGGGCTCGCCGCACGCATTTAAGAGAGGTTTCATCAACCAAGAGGGCGAACGAGACGGCGGTGTTACTCGTGACTGGCAAGACACGACAACCCTCCAAGGGCGCGACGCTCAACGGACGCCTGAGCTGTTCAATTACAGGGAAAGACGAAGATCCCGCGAGGCAGAGAGAGCGAGGTCACCGGCCGTAAAGGAAGTTCTTCGGCGATCTCCATTTGCAGAGTGGGAGGCACGCGATCATCCGTCATCGAATACTCCTGTGCTCCTAGAACCGAATGCTCGAGAGCCGACTCCAGAGCCGCACAAGCACCGGAGAATCAGCCCTGAACTGGAGAGGAAAAGATCCAAGTACCAGGATCTCGCTTCCGCAGCACTTGCTGGTGCGGCAATCAGCAGCACATCGACACCTCGCAGCACTCCTCCGCCAGGCAGTCGAAGTGTTTCGGAGCGAGTTGCGCGACTTCAGTCCCCAGTTCCGACTGAGCCAATAGCAGCGCGGAGATCCATGTCCAATAGCAGCCTATCGCGGCACAGGCGGGCGATGGGCACGCCAACGCCTGAACCACTGAAGTTCCGGCCTGAAAGCCCAGGCATCTCAAGACCAAGCACGGCCACCCCGCCTCTCCGCCGGGTCGACAGGCGGGTCAGCGGAGACCTACGATCTCTCAGCCAACGAAGTCAGCAAGACCTCTCCAAGGACCCGACCAGCTCCTCAGATACCCCCGTCGCCAATGAAGGTCGTGTCCGCACAAAGGACATGGCCGACGTCTATGTAAGTTCATCCCATTTTCTACCCATACCCACTACGGAACCAAAAACACATCACATCAGCCCCCCGCCGCCATATCGTCTGGAGCTGCTCCCTCCCTCTCAGCTCCCGATTGTCACCAGCAATCCAACTAACCTGCTCGTCATAGGATGGCTTTGGTGAGGGCCGCATCGGTTCACCCCGGTCGCCTACACGCCCACACAGTATGCGTCGTCGTCAGAGCATGCAAGTCCTCGAGCTCGAGTCTCGTGTCGAGCAACTGATGGCAGAGAACCGAATGCTCGCCGATGCCAGAACCCATGCCGAAACCCACAATGACAAGAGAACATCGGGAATACTGGCGGAGCGCGACGCCGAAATCGACGTTCTCAAGCAGTCGCTCGAATTTTTACAAAAGGAGGTTGCCCGATTGACCGAAGTCAACGAGGGCCTGAACAGCGCCAATACCCAGCTCGCAGCCCAACACAACGAGCGCTACCGGTCGTTGGAGACCCAGCATGCCGATGTCTCACGTCAATTGGAGGAAAACCGCATCGAAAAGGACCACTTCCAGGAATCTCTGCTGCAGAAAGATGCAGAGATTGGCAGACTGCGCTCCGAGCTCGATGCCGCCAAGGAAAAGATACGACAGATGCAACGCCAGATCTTAGCCACCAAGGGTGCTGATGCTGATTTCCTCAACGTCAAGGATGTCGACCACTTCGACCACAGGTGCCAGCAGCTTTGCTCTCACGTGCAGCAATGGGTCTTGCGATTCTCCAAATTTTCCGACATGCGCGCTTGCCGCTTGACGAACGAAATCAACGACGAGAAGGTCATTGACCGTCTTGATAACGCCATCTTGGATGGTACCGACGTGGATGCCTATCTCGCCGACCGTGTCAAGCGCCGAGATGTGTTCATGTCGATGACGATGAACATGATTTGGGAATTCGTTTTTACTCGCTATCTATTCGGCATGGACCGCGAGCAACGACAGAAGCTCAAGTCGTTGGAAAAGCTACTCACCGAGGTCGGCCCGTCTCAGGCCGTCCGGCAATGGCGCGCTGTCACGTTGACGCTGCTCTCTAAGCGCCCCAGCTTCAAGCACCAGCGTGACCTCGATACCGAGGCTGTGGTCCAGGCTATCTTCCAGACGCTGTCCAAGGTCCTCCCGCCGCCATCAAATCTGGAGGACCAGATCCAATCACAGCTACGCCGCGTGATGAGGGAGGCTGTCGACCTCTCCATAGAAATGCGCACTCAGCGCGCGGAATACATGATGCTCCCGCCGCTGCAACCCGAGTACGACGCGGACGGCGAGCTGGCCGAGACAGTAACGTTCAACGCTGCGCTCATGAACGAGCGCAGCGGCGACAAATCAACTACCAACGAAGCTCTCGAGGCTCAGCGCGCCGTCGTTCGGGTTGTTCTCTTCCCTCTTGTTGTTAAGAAGGGAGATGACGCCGGCAACGATGATGACGAGATCGTTGTATGTCCTGCTCAAGTGCTGGTGGCTCGGCCCAAGGGGAAGTCCGTTCGGCTTTTTACGCCCGGCAGTGATACTGGCGAAACGTCTGTCGGCGGAAACACGGCAGCCGCACACAGCGACATCAGCATGGGCACATTCCTACCTGAACTGGCCTCGAACAGGGGATGAACCAAAAGAAAGGATGAGCGTAAGACGCAACAGAGAGTTGGGAAAGCGAACGAGAGAGAAGGAGATGAGCACACGGATTAGGGAAGGGGAATCGGGGATGTTTTTGATTTTATGGTTTTGGGTTTCTAGAAGGGAAAAAAGGTGTGGGAAGCCTGCGGGCTTGGAAGGATGGATTCGGAGACCAGATTTGGAGGGTAAAACATGGGGTTTTTCTTACGGTTGCATCACGATACCTCTTTAGTTTTCTTGTCGTCTTTTCCTTTTTTTCTTTCTACAATTTGACTCTTCGGGGTAGGCACTGCGCACAATCCCCGCGGTTGTAGCCCGTCCTTCCTTCGTTGTCTTTTCTTTAATTCCTAGTACGTTAATGGCGGCGGTCTCCTTAGAAAGCAATTTACGAATGATGACTTCTTCGCCCTCGAGAACAAACAAACTCATGTTTTGATTTGGGGCTGCGCTTGTACCGCGCACCATTGTAAGATGACATGCATGATTAAAACGAGGTCGCAAGTGCCCTCGCGTCCACGGGAACGAACTATCGACACGTTCATGTGAACCTCCAGGCCTATGTGGCCCCCATTCCTCTCTCACACGCGATGTCCCCAGATTAGATCGTGTGCCCCCTCCAATCCGTCCCAAAAACCTACTTTTTCTCCGCTGGGTGTGTATCAGGTACATGATTCCAACTCGCTTCGTACAAATCCACATTGAAAAGTATGACAAACACGCAATCACATGTTGGGGTAAGTGCTAAGAAAGGTTTCGCCCATCTCCTCTAGCGGTATGTAACAACCAACATTATCGTTGACCCCAGTGAAATCCGTTCAGCCCAAGGGTAGGGTCATGGAAACCAGATATGTTAAGCTCGCCCGTGTTGGGATCATGGGGGAATAGATCGTTAATGATGTCCTGTTCACGAAAGTTAGGAATACGTTTACGGAACACGCAAAAACAGGCGAATTTCTTACCCAGTCGACACCCTCTAGGGAGTTTACCATGTTCATCGGAGGCTGTGTTCTGTGGCCGGCGACGCTCGCTCCATCGCAGCTGCTTTCTGGACTCTCGGCATTCACGGGTTGCACACTCCACAAAGCCTCCCCGTTGGACACACCGGCAAACACAATATTCGGAGGTGGTCCGCCCATTTGACTTCCGGGAGGGCCTCCCGGAGACCCCATGCCTGGAGACCCTGTGCCGCTCACGGGTGTTGGTGGTTGCAGGCCTGCTGCCATAGTAGGCTCCGACTTCATCGGCATGTGTTGAGAGTAGTGCTGGGGAGACTTCATCGTGGGACCTGTGCTTGTCTTGGCACCGACTGCGTTCTTGTTCGGTGCCGCCCGTGTTGTTCCTGTTGGGGCGCGCATCTTTCGCATACCCTGATATATGGCAGTCTTGCTCATGATCTCTCCCAAGATTTGCAGACCCTTGACGTCGGGCGGCAAGTTCTGGTCAGTCTGGAAGACGTAGTCCAAGCACATCCAAATTCGGGGAGCTTCACGGCTTTGGGGTCGGTAGTACACCTCCGTGGCAAGAAGCAGTGCGATCTGAAACTGTTGGTACGCGCCGAGATACCAAGCCCACTCGTGGAAAATAGGTTCGGTCTCGAGTTGTATCGAGAGTTCGATAATCATGATACCCGACATAATCAGGATGTTGTTGAGGCGATGAGGCATTGGGCTGTTGGCGTTGGCATGGTAGGGATGGAGAACCATGGCGTAGAGGCGATACAGCAACAGGTGCATCACCAACTTGGCATATCGCTGGATGGGTACGTTGCCCTCGAGAAATCGCTCGTACTTATCCAGCATACGTTTTCTGAAGTTCTCAATCTTGGTGAGGACTGCGGTAAGGGTAGTCCGGCGACTTTCTAGTCTTCGACGATCCAACCAGATGATGCGCATCATCTCGTTGCTCTCGAAGCGGATAAGGGACAGCAGAGTCGAGGTCCAGTGCTCGGCCGGCTCAGGTGGCGGGCCAGTGGCGTAGAGTTCATCTTCCTCGCAATTGAGAGGAAGCTTGGTATCATAATCCTCTCGTCGTATGGCAGGACGCGGTCCTTGCGCTTCACATGTTCGAATGTCAAGGAAGCACAGCTGATGCCAGATGAGCCTCCGCACATGGGTGTCCAGCGGATTCAACCCATAGGTCTCGCCATCTCTGTGCAGACCCATGCACTCAGCCATTCTCACAGCGGCGCCAACCAGAACGGAATGGGCTCGAGAGACCTCGGCTCGACAAAGAGGAAGCTGCGTTTCGGTCAGCAAGGTAAGGTACGATGAGCAGTCGACAATAACGAACCATGTACATAATGAAGGCTTGCATGGTCTCGACTCTAGTGGTTCTGAGGAAATTTGCCTTCCCCAAGGCCGTCTCCGTAGCGGACTTGAGTCTCTCGATCAACGACGTCTTGGTGACGCCGAAGAGGCGATAAACCACGGATTCGTCCATGCTGACAGCGGCGCTGAACCATGCAGCGAACATGATGGCTTGCGTAGACGGACGCGGTTCATAATTGTTGTAGATCTCTTCCCAGAAGCTCTGATAATCGATTTCAAACGTGGGGCGATGGACACACCTCGCGATCGGGTGGACGGCCTGGAAATATTGTTGGATCAATCTGTCTCCGGCTTCTCTTGTGGGTAGCAAAGATTCGAAGGACTGGGCCTCAGCGCCGAAGAAAAACCCGCTGGAGGGTGGAATATACGATTCGCCAGGTCTTAGGAAGTCAGGTAGCGAGCCGTTGGAGCCTCCGCTGACTGTAGACATGGCATCCATGGCGGAAGGTGGGCCAGGAAACCCGGGATATCCAGGCGGCGGCCCGCCCCGTGGTGGGCCGCCACGCCCGGCCCCGCCCATTCCGCCCATCATTCCGGGCATGCCTCCCATAGGCCCTCCTCCAACAGGTCCTCCCATCGAAGGGGGCCCAGGGGGGCCTGAGCCGGGCGGACCTTGACCAGATATACCGGCCGAAATCTGCATGTCATTGTTAGGGTTTTCGCGAATTCGATAGAATCATTTCAGAAGAAGCTTAGAAAAGTGCTCCCAAGAACATGCAGGGTACACGCACCTCTTCCGCTATCCTGGGTCTGGAGAGACCACCAATTCGCTCCGTGATGCGCATGCGGCCGACTTGGACACCCAGGTCGATAACATCGTCGGTACCATCGGCGTCCTCGTCGTAGGTGACATCCAGCGCCGTCATATCGGTGGGCTCGAGATCGCGCTCCTCGGCGAATTCGTCCTCAACGTCATCTGCAAGAATACTCTGCTGCTTGGCAGCTCGAGATGTGGTTTTTGCAACATCACGCTCCAGCTGACGCTCTAGAGAGCCAACCTTTTCCTTGATCTCGGTCAAACGCAACTGGCTTGCCTCGTCGAGTTTGGGACTCAGGTAGACGCAGTCGCGCGAGAACTTCATGCAGTTGATGCATGGCTGAGACTTGTTGCACTTGAGCTTCCGCCGGCGGCACTCGAGGCAGGACGTGATCATGCGCATGCGCCTCCGTATGGGTTTCGAGGCTGGACTTGGCGTCCCGACTGAGGCGGCGGCGGCAGAGGCGGCGGGGGAGGAGGCTCGTTGGGGTATTATTGCCGTCTTCGCAGGAGGCGCGGAGGAAGTTGCTGAGCCCGGCGACTGGGCGCCGGGCACGAAGTCTGAGTTGGGAAGGACGCGCGGGCTCGTCATGGAGTGTCCCCCCAGGGCGGGTGGACTGACAGGATTGAGCGGGTAATACTGTGGCTGACCATGAGGCGGCGAGTGGACATGCTGATGAGGGTTGTGGTTCGGGTATGTGTGATGGTGACCGGACGGCTGGGTCGAGTAAACGGCAGCGCCAACGCCGGCGGCGGCGGCGGCGGCATGACGTGCAGCAGAATAATGGCCTTGATCCATTTTGTGGTTCGCGAGACTTCTCTGTCAGATCTCGTCTTTCGGATCAGTGGCCGAGCGTTTGGTAATGGAGGGTGGTCGTGATATGAGTGCCTGTTAAGGTCGGACAGTGGACGGGCAGGGCGGTCATTCGTTGGGCGCGATCGAGGGTGCTGTCGCAAAAGGATAAGAGACTGGGAAAGTTCGAGGATGGGCTGGGTTTTCGGGGGGAAGTTACGGACGTAAAAAAGGATGTGGCCTGTTGCCCAATGATTGCCGAGATATGCGTGTATAAGTGTGTGTTGTGTGCGCGCGCGCGCGTGTGTATAAGTGTAAGTGTTGGTGTGGGAGGAGCGGGCGGGACATGCAGGAGAAGGTGGGCCTGCCGTGGTGGTGGTGGTGGTGGTGGTTCGGTGGTACGGTGATGATGAGTGGTCCTTGTTGTTTTTCGCGAGGTCCCGAGAGAAGAGAAGGAGAGAGACAGTGAGGAGAAAGAGAGACAGAGAAGGATGAAGGCGGGGGACGCGCGAATGTGGGCGCACACATGGCTACCTATGTAAGTGTGCAACCGCAACACAAGAGCGGCGGCAGGCTGCTGATAACTACCTGTCTACCCAGCTACCTGACTTGCTGACCTACCTATTAGTGCCTAGATAGACCATAGCTTAGATAGATACCCTTGGATTCTATCCACATCGTGTGGTGTGCCTTGGGTAACGATCTAACCCTAGGTAGGTGACTGACTACCTACCTACTTGCGTACCTCCATGTACTCCGTAGTAGGTACGGATGAGGTATTAGGTATCTTAATAAAGAGAGGGAGTTACAGTTGGAGTTGGAGGGGGTGTGTTAGTGGCACGGAGAAGCAGGAGAAGAGCAGGAGCAAGCGGGTGAGGCCCGGACCTTGGACCTTAGATCTGACGTCCATGTAGGTGAGCGATGAGGTAGGTACCTTCCTGCTTGCCTACGGATACACCATATTACACCGGTGACAAAAATTACGGATAATACTACTATGTACTCCGTATTGGTCCGTCCCGTCTCCTCAGGGTCCCTTCTGTGGGCTCCCACAGGTGCCCAGGGGGGGCCAGGCGAGGTGCGAGCCCAGGACGCCCCGCCATCACCCCCCTGTACCTCCCGGATGCGGGGGGCTCAGCACCCCTGGCGTCTTTCTCTCTGCCCAAGACACACCTCCCGGACGGGACTAGTCTGTGGCAGCAGCATCACATCACGCAACCGCCTTGGACTCCGGGCCTGGCCTGGCCCGGCCTGGCTGAGGTCGCGCTTTTACAATTCCATAGTACACTATGGAAACATTAACATACACTACTCCGTACACTACGGATAGATGTTGGCAGTTGCTTAGCTGCCGAGCCCACGTCCTTCCGTCCCGGCCACCGCGGGCGAAAAGCTGTGCTCAGTAGGTAACCAATGGAGGGACCTAGTGTAGGTATCCGTACCTAGGTACTTACCTACTTGTCTATCCACTTGCCTTATCACCAGTGTTTCTTAACTACCTAGGTATCTAGGCAAGTACCCAAGTACCTTGTGTAGTCTAGGCCTCTCTCCCCGTGCCGTGCAGCGTCTTGTCTCTCTGCCTGTCTCGTCGTGTCTCGTCTCGAGAGAACGATTGACTGACTCTATTCGCATTGTCCATGCAGTATCCGTGTAAATCCTCCCCGAACCAGGACCGGCAATACAAGTCAGGGGGGGCTTCTGGCGCATGGCATTGTGAGGTGCCCAATTCCATTGGCTTGTGGCAGGACGAGCCTGATTTCCATCTCCATAGTCCGGACGAACTACCTACCTAATGTACATAAGGACTCTGCTTCAGATACGTATCCGTAGAAAATACCTAAAGGACTACGGGGTACTTAGGTACCTTGGCCATGTAGGTATCTTGGGTTAGGTACTATCCGTGCCTTATTTTATGTGCGTGAAGGCTAGGAAGCTATTTACGGCCATTGTCAGGCGAGTTCGATGTCATGCCGACCCGCGAAGCAACGTCTCTTTTCTTTTTTCACCCGTTTCCTTCCCCATCGTTGCTGTACGCAATTCCTAATTCTAACACAACGCGATGGAGGGGTGAGAAGGGCCGCCACCTCGCCGCTGCCACTGCCTCGGCCGAATGCGCCAACACCGCCCCCCTCCTGATCACCCCCACCACCTCTCGAGTCTCCGCGAGTCCCCAGTCCATGGCGCATCTTCCTACGACATGTTGGGCGTGATGCATCTCCAGTATCCTGCTGCGGCATGGCACACCTGCCAACTACGACGACCTTTTGCATATGCGAAAGCGCACCGTCCTTTCGCATTCCCTCCCTCCTCTCTGCAGCCAGCCTAGGCTCCAGCAGCAACAGGCAACTTCGCCAGGAAAACAATCTACGCATCCATCCATTTTCTCCTCTGCAGGCTCCGCCATGGACCCCATCTCGACCAACGACGACGCTGCTGCTTCCATCTGCCTTCTAGCCGCTTCGGATCACCCGTCGCTTCCTCCTATCACATACCGCCTCCAGAGACACCCCTCCGCCGCGGGCTGGCTGTGAGCCTCAAAGGGGGGAAAAGGGTGGACGCTAAGTCACAACGTCCCAATGCAGGCACCAGATCGAGCCACACCCGAATCTTCCGGCCGCCGTTCTTTCATCTCGACGGCTTGCCTTCTGCCTCTGTTCCTGTGCCTTGCGCCTTCATACGCCTTTTCCTTCGTCTGCCGTGGCCAAGGCACGACCGCGACCACGATCATACGCGCGCACGCGCTCCATCAAGCATTGCATAGATTGCGGCTTCGCGCCCTCCTCCTTCACCGCCACCACCAACCCAACCACCGACACTCGCTCGACCTGTCCTGTCCATTCCCCTGCCTGCTTCGGGCCGCAAATGAATATAATCTGCCCCTCCGGAGTATCGCCGGGCGCCAACCCTGCCTTCTTCCTTTTGTTTGCTTGTCTCGTATTGCCCTCGCCCTTTGCGTGCGCATCCGTCGACACGTGGGGGAGCATATTGAGCACAAAAGAAAAGATGTCTTCGTCCAGGATTTCCCTTGGAGAGGCCTGTTACCCGTATCATGAGGCAGACAAAGGAGCTCTGATCCAATCCCCGGCGAGCAAGTGATGTCGGTCGACACCTCTCCCATACGCATGCGGTAGAGACATGCCCACACTCGTCCTCGTTGCTCGGGTCCAGCCGACGGCACCGATCCACAGTTGAACAGGCGTCTCCGTGCCGAAATTTCAAATCGTCCATCTCGTGGCCCCATCAGCCGTTCTACCGCTACGTCGACGGCCGTCCCCCACGCCTATTTCGCCTCGTGGCGAACGAATCTTCTCTTGCTCGCCAGGCAGAAACATGCCCATTGCAGAATTCTATAGCCCCCACTAGCATCCCATGTCTCTGCTGCGTCGCATTCTCTTGTCTCAGCGTCCTACGCACCTGACTTCAGGCGCCGCTGCCGTGGTGCTCGTTGAAGTCGATGCCCCAGGCCCCGTGTCTCATCGTCTCACGTCCCCTTCCTTCACACCTATTCGTTGGGGCCCCCAGTCTTCACGTTTTGTTCCATTCTCTAACGAGCCTTGTTCTATCTGGGCCCGCCGATCATCCCGTCGCGCCCTCTCGTCATCAGTTCCTCGTTGATCTCTCGCCATCTCTGCAAAACACGCTGCACCTCGCGCCTCTCCGCCGATCCCTTGTACCGTTCGAGAAGGCCCAACATCCATCTAATCCGGTTCGTCCGACCTACCTCGCCCCTCTTCAACTCCCGTGTAACCACCAAAACCACGGCCTTGATGACCTTATCCGGCAGATCTTCCCCTTGTTTGTGGAGACGCAAGACACACTTTCCAACGTTTCTCTTTGCTTGAGTATCGCTGAGATGACTGGCCTTGGAGAACCAGACGGCCATGTTTGCGAAAAGCTGGCTCCTCCTGTTTCTAAGTTGTTCTTTCTGCCGCCCACTTTCCAGACTATCCTCGACAGCGCCGAGATCTACCAGCTTCCAGACGGTGCCAACGAAGATGGAGTCGTCCATGATCATGTCTTTGACGTAATGGTCCCAGTCAGTCCAGTGCCATCGTGATTCGACGAAACCGAAGAATTTAGTTTGGTAGTTCTTCACGATCGAGTAAATCATGAGCGCCGACCTGTGGTTCCCGCTTGCCTTGGCCAACTGTACGAACGGCGCGAGAGGCAGAGATTCCCGGGTCGCGCAGAGCTTCTCTATCGATTCGATGAGTTCCTTCTCGCGCTTGAAGTGACGTACTGCCTCGAACAAGTTCACCAGAAGCCGCAAACACGGCACATCGTGCACATGCTGTGATAGCATGTTGACGGGCAGCACGGCCAGACTCAGTATCTCCGACTCGGCGGCATCTCGATTGCAAAGATCCTCGAGGACCTTGGGGCGTCGCAGGTATCCGCGACTGGCCCACTGTTGAATCAGGAGCTGGCTGAGATCTCGGCCGATGGGGGCGACCTTCGAGGGGTGGAAGTAGTTCAGCCAGACGCAAGCGTCCCAGAGGTCTTCCTGCCTAATGTGCGGCATGTGCGCCAAGACCTGCAACCAAAGAAATCGAGCATTTCGGCGAGCGGTTCCTTCAACAATGGCCATCGAACCTTCGTGTACGGCAGCCCTAATCTTGCGTAGTAGCGCCTTGTGTTTGAAGTTTGAGAGTTTTCGGAGCGCGAAGCCAATGTCCGCGGCCCGCCCGGGATCCGTTGACCGAGACACGACTAGCCTCTGCACTGCCGCAACAATGCCCTCGTGGGCATATTTGATGCGCTCGAGGGGTACCGCATCGAGTGTGGTTTGCAACAACGAATTCGTCGCATCATTGTCTTGGAGCTGAGATATCCGTAGCAGAAGCTGATTCCAAAAAATGCCACCAAACTCCGTCGGGCCAAGGACTTTGGAGGATTTGATCCCGTGGACAACGGCCGACAGGAACATCTCAATGGCAGCGTTGACCACTTCACGGTCAGTCGCCGTGTCGATCAAAGACTGTGGAAAGGTCGTAACAGCCTCTGCCACGACCTCGACATCCAGGACGCCCAGCTTCAGGTCTTGCTGGAGCCCCCCAATGAAGTTGTAGAACGCCGATTGTATTGCCTCCGATGTCGAGTTGGCAACGGCAGACCGAGCTTTCGAGAGCCTTTCTGGCAGCGTGGCTGAGGGTGCGAGCGTTTCGCTGCCGACCTGCTTCAATTCTTCCTCGGTAAGCCGTATCTCCTCCGTCGGACGCAACTTCGAAAGCCATGAGAGGCCGGAAGAGCTGTCGCTGTTGCGAAGCTTCCTTGTTTTTTTGGATGAGCGCATAGTCGGCGGTTGCCACTTCCATTGGCGGAGATCGACGGGGAATTCGATGTCCCAGGCAGGCAAGGTCGACCCGTTGTCCATGTGCAAGTCGGTCATCCTTCTCTTTCCGAGCCGTTTCCTGCCCTCCAACGGGCCGGGCGCGAAGCTCGACCGCCGACGGTTGAGGTGCGAGACGTAGCAGTAGCGCTCAAAGGCTCGAGCGAGCATGCCATCTGTGATCCAGACATTGTCCAATGGGGCCCAAATCTGTTGTCGAATGGCCCGGCAGCAGTGTGACTGTGCCGTAGGTCGTGCCAGAGGCATCGGGCGCGTCTGGACGGTCGAACGGCGACGGCTGGGAGAATGGCGGGTCTCGGTTCTCGTGAATCTGTACCATTCCCTTGTATGGGCACGGCACTCGGCAGGCGGCGTTTATGGGCGATTGATGTGGTAGATGCGGTTGATGATAGCTTCGAACGGAAACCATCACCGAAATGCCAGGGAGTTTGGAAGAGCTTGGTCGCGGATCCACCTTGGAGGTCAAGCCTCAATGTGGCTGAGGAGGCCGGCTACCTCGGCGATCCGACAGCTGGAGGGCGCGTTCGACAGGGGGTTTGGCGGGAAGCTGGGTACCTGCCCGACCTTCCGTAACCATGGCGGGGTTTTCTACGGAGAGCCGGTCGAGGATTGCGCGGGGCATCCTCCATGCACCTACAGAAGCACCGGCACAGAAAGATAATCCCAACAGCCGGCCAACGAGAACAAGATGGAGCTGACATTCGAGCCATTGAAGAACGACCTGCTCCTGCGGGCTGCCCGCGGTAAGAAAACCGAACACACGAGTATCCCTTCGTGACTTCCGCAAGTACTAATCGCTGGATGTAGGCGAGACCATTGAGCGCCCGCCATGCTGGATCATGCGGCAAGGTAGATATACACCTCCCACAAACCCTCGTCCCAAGCCAGGACATGGTCAATATAACAGAAATGACTGACCTTTGACCCGTTTTGAACTCCCGCAGCCGGCCGTTATCTCCCCGAGTACCACGAGGCCAAGGGCAACCGCGACTTCTTTGCCTGCTGCCGCGACCCTGAGATCGCCAGCACCCTGACTCTGCAGCCCATCGAGCGCTTCGCCGGCCTCCTCGATGCCGCGATCATCTTCAGCGACATTCTTGTCGTCCCCCAGGCCCTCGGCATGGTCGTGGAGATGGTCGACAAGAAGGGCCCGCACTTCCCCGACCCCCTCAAGGCCCCCTCGGACGAGCAGTACCGCCAGATCATGGCCAAGAACGTCGACGTTGCCTCTGAGCTCGACTACGTCTACAAGGCCATCACCCTCACTCGCAAGAAGCTCGCCGGTCGGGTGCCTCTCATAGGTTTCTGCGGCGCTCCCTGGACGTTGTTCTGCTACATGGTCGAAGGAGGCGGCACCAAGCTCTTCATCCAGAGCAAGACCTGGATCTACAGATACCCCGAGGAGGCCAAGAGGATGCTGCAGAAGATTTCCGAGGTTTGCGTCGAGTACCTCGCCCTGCAGGTCAAGGCTGGAGCCCAGGTACGTGCTGCTCCACTCCCTACTCCCCTTCAATTCGGCGGAGCTAACAGCAGGTCACAGCTCGTCATGGTCTTCGACTCGTGGGCTGGTGAGCTCGGCCCTGCGGCCTTTGAGGAGTTCAGCAAGCCCTACCTTGCCTACATCTCCGGGAACCTTCCCAAGAAGCTGCAGGAGATGGGCCTCGAGCGCGTTCCCATGACTGTGTTCCCCAAGGGTGCGTGGCACGCCCTCAACTCGGTCTGCGACATCGGCTACGACGTCGTCGGCCTCGACTGGATGCAGAGCCCCGCCGACGCGGTCAAGATCCGTGGCGACAGACGCATCACGTTCCAGGGCAACGCCGACCCCGGCGTTCTCTACGGCACCCGCGAGAACATCACGAAGGCCGTCGAGGAGATGGTCAAGGGCTTCTGGGGACAGAAGAAGGGATGGATTGCCAACCTCGGACACGGTGAGTGCTGCGTCACAGTAATGGATCTTACAAGAACAGAGCTAACGTTGAACAGGCATCACTCCTGGCGTGAACCCCGAAGATCTGAGATTCTACCTCTCTGAGATTCACCGCTTGACCAGCAATTAAAAAGGATATTGGGACATGGGGACGGGGCAATGATAATATCGACAAATGCACAAGGGACCTCACTCGGGTTAGCAGTCACGCAGGCGTATAAAATAGGGCCAGGAGTAGCAAATGCCAGTCTTTCCAGAGACAGATGGTGTAGGTATAGATTAAAATCGCATCTCACAGGTTCAAACAGGACAGCCCGACCAAACGGGCATCTATCTGTAGTAGGCGTTGGGGCCCCTGAATCATCAATATGAAAAAAGAGACTGAAATTCCGCTTGTTTACTTTTCCCCTCCCCTTCTTCCGTCCCGCGACAAAACCGACTTGAATATGGTATCTCGAGCTTTTTTTGTGTCGTTTCAAACTTTTTGAAGACGCCCATTCGCAAACGCCTCAAGAAAGCAGAAAAGAGTAGACGCTGGATCCCCCCGGCGTCGGTTCCCGTTTCCAGACCCAAAAGAACTCCGTCGCATGTGAAAAGATAAAGAAGATGTCGCCCGCCCTCGAAAAGATGTCCACAAAATGTGGAGTTCCGAGGAGAGGTAGATGGGAGATGATAATAAATGAAAGCATATGTGAAAAGCATCGCCATGGTTGCGCAGGCGGGCCGTCATTATCGTTAACAAAGTCGAGACATGAAGATATCAGCAAAAACGTGGTAACGCAAAAAGACCTGAGGCCCAAAGGCCGCTCAGGCCTTCTTGGTCAGGTTGTTGAGCCACTGCTTCCCCTTGGCGGCGAGGCCGCTGCCGTTCTCGTCGGAGCTGCGGCGGCGGGCCGGGGGCGAGGGGCTCTTGCGGAGGGAAGAGTCCTCCTCCTCGACGGCGCTCTCGAGCTTGGCCTTCTGGGCGGCGGCCTCCTCCTCGGAGCCGGACTTGAAGACGTTGGCGGCGCCGCCGCGGCCGTAGTGGGTTGCGCTGTTGCTCTCGCGACGGGGGACACTGCGGAGGGCGGTATGTTAGTCCCACGAAGTTTGCACGCTACCGATCGTGATTGGCGGGGAAGCAGGTTCGACTTACGCCTCGACGTCCTGGCGGAGTCGCGTCTCATAGGGGTCCGCGTTCTTGGCCATGTTGCCGGAGCCGCCGCGGCCGGTGGTGACGACGGAGGTCTTGAGGGTCGGGGTCTCGAGGTCCTTGGAGGTGACCTTGGCCGACTTGGTGCTGTCGGCCATGTTGCCCGCGCCGCCGCGACCGTGGGAGGCAAGCATTGTGCTTTGTGGGTGGGAGTTGAATGAGTTGGCGGGTGTTGGTTGTTGGAGAGTCTCTCGCTCGAGAAGCGCTGAAGACCGTGTTTTTTTTTTCTTCGGTTGTGAGTCGACGACGGTGGAATTGCGAAGCAAAATGGGACTGGGATGCGCTGTTTCTACCGCTGAATCGAACGAGACGGGCGTGCAAAGCAGACAGACAGTGTACGTTGCTCAGTCGAGTTGTATGTATGGCAAGGTGGTATACGGTCGTTTGCAGGGATGGAACAGAACGAGAGCGCGACGTCGAAACTTTTCCCGGGTTCTTCCTTTTGTTTTCTTCCGTGTAAATTCCAACTTTTTCGTGAAAAAAAGAGTGAGTTTGGCGCGTAAAATAATAAGCAGCAGCGGGCGGCGTTTTGAGGGGGGGGGGGAGGCGGCCAGACGGGAAACAAAGGACTTAAATAGGTAGGTAGGTAGGGTAGCCTGTAGCCTGTCGGTAGGTAGGAACGTGGTCTTTTTTGTTTTTTAAGCTTCGTTAAAAGTTGCGCAACGCAAGGATGGGAAGAACATGCGCCGCAAGCAGCTATTGTCGCTACCTTTCCCAAGTGGTTCTACGGCGCGAGCAACGAATCCTTGGCCGACCTGACGTAGGTTGCGCCAACGAGTGATCACAAGGTCATTCAGATCCTTTTTTCTCTCTCATTGCGCGGTCTTGGCTCGACGAGTTCCCCACACGAAGACGCCGCATCAGGTCGGGGTACCTAGTTACGGGGACCAACAGGGGCGATGTTTGCCCACCTCGGTCTGGTGCCCTTAGCCCCCAGGGCATGTGGGCAGTTCATTTTTTTTTTCTTTATTGTGTCTTTTTTCCCTCCCCTTCCCTGTCTTTCCTCAGTCTCTTCCCTCCAAGGTGGATACGCCGCCGCAATGGCAGAACGGCGAGGAGGGGGAGTCAGAGACTTTCGAGGGTCGGGTGGAGGCCGGTTCTTCGGAGGGGGAAAACATCGAGGCGCGGTGGGGCGGCAAGCCACTGGCAAACCAAAACGTAATGAAAACAACGACATCCAGCCAAATGCACCACGAACCCGCAAAATCGCGCGAGCCTTCTCCTCGCGAAGGGGTCCCCCCCGCCCCTCCCCTCCCCTCTCTCCGACAGCCGCTTGCCTGTGATGGGTAAAGTTGCAGGTGGTGTCATTGACGACCGGTAGCAGTGGGACTTGTCACTTGATCGCAATCTGCGAAGGCCCATGGCAAACACGCGGGGACGAAACATGTCGCGGGTGCGGCCACGATATTCTCTCAATCGACGAAGAACAAGGAAACGGCAGGGCTGACAAGGCCGCCAACTCGGACGAACTCGGCCCGTCAGCTCTGGACGGCTCGAGTGGAAGCAGGGCGGACAATTGAGACGCAGTTGCATCCTGGAGCTGCCAGCGCGGGAACAGACTGCCTTTTCGGTGTCGACTCGACTAGCCCGATGCTGATGACAGTGCGCCTTGGAAAATGGTATGCACCCCGGACTTTTGAAGGCTGTCGCAAGGTACGTAAGTGTCCAGCCCGGGCCAGTCGAAGCGTAGCTGTCTTCCCACCTTTGGCGGTAGTTAGCAGAGCAGAGCCAGTTCGACATCCAAGAACCGTCAGTGTACGGATACTCTGCAATTGAAATTGAGATTTATCCCAGAATGGCCTACACCCCCATGATGATTGGCCCATCCGGTGTTCATGACGGCCAACGAAACCAACCAGACTATAGTTCAATTGCCGTGACTGTTACAAGTACCTCCCTAACGAACCTAAGCCGCAAGCCTCGAACCTTGCCCATCCGCCTTCGGATCACGCGCATGACTCCCAAGAGCTTGTCGTTGCTCATCCAAGCACGAATGGTTCCGAAATCATGGAATCGGTGAACACCGGCCGACATCGCCCTGGTATATGGTGGCAAGACGACAAGTTTCCCTCGTGCTTCGACTGTGCGGCACTGTTTCCCCCTTTTCATGGCCGATTGCGGGCACTAGCCTGGTTCTCAGGCTTCCGCTTCGCTGATCTTCCGGGACGCCAATGTGTTAACCTGGCTAGCCATGCAACTTATCAAGACGGGTGGACCGGCCGTTGAGGCGACCAGTTTCCAAAGGTAGTGTAAATCGTGTAGCCCGTTAGCTTTCACGCGCGATCCGCCTCAAGCCAACCCAGCTTCGGATGAACAACACACTATTAGGTATTATCCGTAGACGACTGCACATCATCGAAGGGTCCCCACCACGCCCGTGCTAGCGGCAACCGGATCGCACCGAAATTCCTAACTAAACCTTGCTGCATTGTGTCCTTGATCCTATCGCCCGCTCTCCCCTGTCGCCTTTGCTACTCAAGTTTCGACATCTTGCAATTGCCTGAGAAGACTTTTTGGCATATTCAATCTCTTCTACCCCCAGATGGGTGTCCAGTTGATGGATAAGGGTTCGAACGATTGAGAGAATGGCCAGGTCTGGCAATGCCCGAGTAGGCATCATCAGAGGATCAGCCAAGTTGGCGCGCGACTCTGAGAGGTAGGCACACACGAAACCGTGAAACAATCTTGACTGGTGTTACTGGGCTTGAGAGCCCGTCGGTTCTATCAACTGAAGAGTCTGTCGACAAGTTGATTTGCCGCTTATCGAGATACTACGAAGACACTCCCGCCTCATCTGCTTCGTCTCTCGCGTTGACAGAAACTCCTTACGT
The DNA here is from genome assembly GCA_030770045.1 of Colletotrichum brevisporum. NCBI lineage: Eukaryota > Fungi > Ascomycota > Sordariomycetes > Glomerellales > Glomerellaceae > Colletotrichum > Colletotrichum brevisporum. The sequence continues at coordinate 3,131,603 of JAUGSI010000006.1, read as the reverse complement.
TGGAGGTGACCGGTCAACGTAGCAGTAGCAGCGAAGTGTCCGCGATGGGTGGCACAGCAGGCGGTGGGCATGCAGTCCGGGTTTCGGCCCGGTGCGGGGGGCCCAGATCGGACCTGTCACTTGCCACGGGATGGAGGATCCCCGGTCGCTATGGCTGGGTTTGGGTGGCAGCCGGGGGGTCTGCGAGACGGGAGGTGCGGCTGAGGCAGAACGCCGAGCGGTTGTCGGGACGGGTTGGTTGGCTGCGTTTGCATGGTGGTGTGCATGTATGTTGGCACCGAGGGAATGGTTTGGTATCAAATACGGATAGGCGAGCTGCCAAAGCCGGCTCTGGTACATGTCGCGGACCATAATATCGGGATGAGTGGTATTAGCTCTCGGGAGGATGACAAAGAGGGGGCGGCTTGAGATGTCTGCCCTAGTTTCGGGATGAGTGGTCGGCCGCAATGATCAGCATGTTCGGCATGCATGTTGCCAAAAAGGGGTCTGTCTGTCTTTGGGTCACCGGCGGCTTGGTCAAGGAGGTCGAAGTTAAGAGAAGCGGTTGAACTTTGAAGACATTTAAGCGGAGAGACAGATAGGTACTACCTAGTACCTACGCAAGGGACAAGGGGGAAGGAAGGCAAGCACTTCAACAGTCACTGGCAATCAGAGGATCTAAACTTCTAAAGTGCCTTCCAATACCTTGAGAAACCTGACCCTGCCCCTGGGGCCGGGAAGGAAGGTGGGAAGGAACGGATAGATAGGTATTGATGTACGGGTAGTGTAGGTTGCGTCGTACTAGGTACGCTGCCCCTGCCCTTGTCGACATGGAGCCTCTTGCCTGCCCGGCCCCGTCCCTCGCCCGTCGTTCTACTACCTATGTACTATTCGTAGTCGTACTGTGAATGTCGCTAGTACATGCGATAATGGTACTTCCCTGCCGTGGAGCACCAAGGACGGGATACATGCCTACCTAGGGCAGGCATATCTGAGGTACCCGAGTTCCCCGTTATGGAACCTCGCCAACTTATCTCCAGCTGGGTAGTGGAGGGAAAATCAGCTGGGCGGCTGGCCGTCTGCTTTTTTTTACCTTTGCCTGCATCTGGGACTGATGGAGATGGTGCTCTGGGTGGTCTATATGGATATAGGTACTACCTAGGTAGTTACTAGTAGTTGGACTGAACGCCTGCATAGTACTAAGGTAGCTGTCCATGATCTGTTCCGCACTCCAGCAGCACGTACATGGTACCGCACATACCCCTCCCCCCACTGCGGCCACAACCCAAGGATAAAAGCAATGGAGAGTATGGGTCGGTAACGGCAGGTAGCCCCCGCGATAGTAGTATATGTAGTGTATGCTTCCAGCCCCCTCCTTGCCGCCGAACGAGGCGAGACGCCTCGACTTTCGACACTTCGTTCCGGTGGAATGTTTGCGCGGAAAAAGCAAGCAACGAAGGATAAGGTGAGGAGGAGTGCATCTCTGGTTGGCTGGCTTAATTCTAACCTCAGCCACATATACGTCAACTTCAAGGGCAAGGAAGCCAACCTACTGCACTGCCTAGCGCCTCCTGACACAAAGAAGAAAGAGGATAGAACGTCAATTATCCTGGTATTTCGAGCAGAGAAACGTCAAAACAGAAGGTACCGAGCATGTTATGTGCCCAAGCTCAGATACCTAGGTAGGCACGCGGCACAAGACCTTGCACCATTCGACCGTGTATGTACAATAGTAGGTAAGGGTAAGGTACTAGATAGGTAGGTTGGTACAGAGGTACGGGTCTAGTGGAGGGTAGGTACCAAGAGCGATCCATGGATTGGGCCCTGCCACCCGATTCCCATCCCATCCATCCTGCCGGATAGTGCATTTGGTTGTGCAGGGCAAACACTCTTCCGGTCTGACTTACCCTATTTTCTACTCCAAAGCATTGCAGTGTTTATTGTGCTTGGGAGTAAGTTATCTATTGACATCTTTTTCAGGACGGGAGACGCTACTATGCTTCTCTATTGTGGTGTTCAACCTAATACTACCGGCGTCTATGTGTCCTTGCCGTGGACTCGGTGTCTCCACCGTAACCACTCATCCAGTAGGTAGCTCTGTATCCGTAGTAGTGTACTCCGTACTACTAGAAACACTTTGAGGTACATCCCTCTCTGTCCTAGCACACGGACCACCACTTGCAACCCTCCCGTTCCCCCCGTTCCCCCCCGTCTTGCATTGCCTACCCACTACAGGTATCCGGGCAGTGACCTGTACCCGGCCTTGCTGTACCTCCTGCAAGAGGTGCCCCTCGTAGGCAAGGTAAGCTAGTGTCAGTCGTCCTCACCTTGCGAACCACGGTACCGAGAAAGCATCCATACATCTGCGCGCTGCGTATCCGTACCTTGTCTTTCAAAGCTCGAGCGCCTCCGAAACCCAAAAGTTTTGTATTTGAACCCAGCCGGGCCCGTCTTCCGTTCCTGTTTGCTTCCGTCTCCTGAGCCACCCACAGATCAAACCTCTTTGCTGGTCGTCTAGCTCGTCAGGTATGCCATCTTCTCCCGTGCGCACCTCCTCGACCGCATCGTCGTTCGACCATGAACCTCGCCGTCGTCGCCGCTCTTGCGTGTGTGCTTTTGACTGATCCAAGTGATTTCAGCTTTCGTCCACGATAGTCTCGAGCCTGGTTCTATCCCCAGCTGCCCCGACGCGATCGAAATAGTAGTCGCAGCTATCGCAATCATGAACTACGATCCACACCACTCGGCCGCTGGTGGCTACCACCATATGCCTCCCAACTCATACGCTCACCAGCTTCCCCCGCCTTCGCAGCAACACCACTCTGCTCCTCAACATCATCCTCACCCTTCGAACCAGATTCCCCAGCTCCCCCCTATGTCGTACCCTCCGCCCGCATCACTGCCTTCCAGTATGGTCAGCAATGGCATTCCACATGTACAGCCAGCCTCCTCCGGCGTTCCCCCTCCCGCCTCAGCCCCGGCTCCCGTTCAGAGGACCGGTCCGCTGCCTGAGCTATCACACATCGATGACGCGGGCAACCAATACAGGTATGCATACGCTGTTCGCTCGACTTTCCACTCGAGGACTGCAAAATCTGACCACCGCCGACAGACTTGAAGTTGTACAGCAGCCGCAGCGTGCACGCATGTGCGGCTTCGGTGACAAGGTGAGCCTCCGCCCGGCATATACTTTGAGTATCCAGGAACCGTACTAACTGGGGACAACCAGGACCGCCGCCCCATCACCCCTCCTCCTTGCATCCGCGTTGTTGTCTTCAACCCTAAGACCAAGCAGGAGGTCAATATGAAGTGAGTCCGGCTCTTACCCTGACTCGGCGTTCGTCTCGACTAACTGCCGCCACCGGCCCAGCGATTTGGAACACGCTCACTTCGTGATACATGTGGACTTGTGGTCTGAAGATGGTAGCCAGGAGGTAAACATGGTCCGTCACTCATCACAGACTGCGTCTATTTCAACGACAATGCCTGTTTCCTTCTCGGCCCTCAGGGACGAACCTATTCAGCCTATGTAGCCCTATGCCCAGATTATGCCAGCGTACGGGGGCTCGACGATGGGCTACGGCCAGCAGCAGCCACCTCCACCACCCAGCCAGCACATGATGCAAGGATATGGCGTGCCTGGCTACTCGGGTAAGTTGTTCGGTGCCGGCGACGATGTGTTTGGGTGCTGACATCTGCAATAGCGCCTGGCGCAGGATACTCGTCGAGCAACAACGCTTTTGCGCCCCCGACCCAGTATTACCCACAGCATGCCCCGACTACTGTGCCATCGCAAGCGGCACAGCCGGATATGGGCTACACCCATCGGCAGTCCATGTCCATGGCTTCAAGCCAGCCGCAAGGCATGTTTACTCGCAACCTGATCGGCAGCCTTTCCTCGAGTGCGTTCCGACTGAATGACACCAACGACAACGTGGGTATCTGGTTTATCATGCAGGACTTGAGCGTCAGAACGGAAGGGCACTTTAGGTGAGCGCTCCCGCTTGAGTATCGTGGCTCCTAGCTAACGTGACGTGCAGGTTGCGCTTCTCGTTTGTCAGTGTTGCCAAGCGACCTGGTCAGCCGTGCGCCGAGGGATCTGCGGTCAACATGGGCTCCTCGCCGGTGCTTGCCCAATGCTTCAGCGATGTTTTCCAGGTTTATTCCGCGAAAAAGTTTCCTGGTGTTTGTGAGAGCACTGCGCTCAGCAAATGTTTCGCGCTGCAGGGAATCAAAATACCCATACGGAAGGACGGCCCCTCAGATAGCAAGAAGGGAAACGACGAGGAAGACGACTACCAGTAATTTGGGCATCCTTACGGCTGCAGGACGCTCGCGAATGTGCGAAATAGTATTGCATGGGTTACTGCGCAGCTCGCTTGATTGTTTAGTTCTCTCCCTGCCATAGAAAGGTGTGGAGAGATCAACTGGTTAAGGACTTGAGGCCCATACCCGGCCAAGGCTTGAAACATCAGGACATGCTGTATTTCTGAGTATCGACACAAGCACTGTCAATAATTGGAAGTTAAAATACAGACCCGTTGAACTCTGTACCACGCGCTGTATGTGCAGAAGCAGACTCGCGCGCTGAAGACGCTGCATGCTGCGCAAGTCTTGATTGCTTGGCTTCTGCGTATCTTAAGCTAAAAAAAATAGGATTCCTCGTAACTCGGCCGGGAGGCGCACCACCAGGAGAAGGGAGGTCGATTCAAGTTTCCCTCTCATTGGCCCGCCAACGTTGCGCAACAAGAAGCCGGGTCAAAATGTGCTTATTTCATGCTGCAAAAGGGTGTAACCCTACCTAGCCCGCCGTCGGCCGGGATGAGAAAGAAGCCTGCGGCGGGCGCCCGCGTGCAAAATTAACTGCAGTATCTTTCGGCACTGAGCGAGCGGATGGACAGAGACCTCCTTTAGAGATAACGGACAGGTGGTGAGGTGAGGCAAGGGCAGGTTGATATTACACACAGACGGACACCTGCTGGTATGCCGGCTCCCAGCACAAGTACCTTGCAAGGAAATAGGGAGGGCGGGTTCTTCTCTTTCCTTTTCACCTCGCATGCTCTTCTGTGCTCCCTGGCTCGAAATAAGCCAAACGCTGGGTCAATAGATAGATGGTGTGTTTGCCCAGAAGAAGAGAGGAAAAGAAGTCGTTGTCTTACTTGGCCCAATCGCCAGGGGCTACACTTTATGATGACAACCCGAGGGTAGATAGCTATACTACCTACCACTGGGAAACTCTTACCTTCTCCCACCTTTGGATAACAACGCGCGAGTTGGAATGATAGCTTGGCAGTAGGGGTCACTCATCAAGGACAGCAAGGCTAATTCCGACACATCCATTGGGATATTGAAAAAGAAAACCTACAAAATGATGCCTGCAGTCCAAACTGCGAGGCAACTCCAACGCCTTACACGCCCTTCCCTTCCCGGGCTTGACCAACAACGCTCAACGCTCCCAAAGTTTTCATTGCTGATCCTTCCTTCTTCCATGAGAAGCCGCTAGTGATGTTTATCAGCTGACATGGTCGCATACCGTCCGTCAAGACCTCATTATGTCGCCTTTATCAAACGCCATCTTGTTTCCATCTCAACCAAAGAAAATCGAAAGGGGGCGAAAAGAGCACGAAAGTGTACAAGTTGAGAATGCATCCCACTGCCAGTCCCCTTTTGTTTTCCCCGGGACCACATCAGTGATCCTCAGCAAGATGAAATGAATCGTTGACTTGGTCTGTACTTTTCCACGCGCATTGACATGTCGCATAGTACAGATAGGGGGCCTTTGATACCCCTGCTTTGTGCTTTACAGACAGCTGTCGGCGCACATGTGCCTGACTGCACACAGACAATCGTCCGCTGACATAGTAAAGAAAACCCAATCGCCAAAAGGCTACCTACAGAACGTTGTCTGTAAGCGTGGGACCTGAAGGGCTCTATGAGTCAGCCAGTTTGGCAAAGTGCTTGGACCAAATCCAGCCGACTTGGTCGTCAGGATCGTCCTGGTTCTTGGCAAGCCATAGCTCGCCTTTCTCAGCAATGACGTCAAAGATCTGGAGAGACAGAAAGGTCAGCCACTATATTTTGGTAATTAGACAGACAGTATTGAAGTGCTCACCTCGCCGGCTTGGTACGTAAGATAAGGGTACCCTGCCTCATGCTTTGTTGTCTCGATGTTAAACTCAAACAGTGATGCTGCTAGCCATAGCACGTTATAGCCGTTCCCGGCTGGTGTTCGCTCACGAGAGGATGCTCTTGAAGATCTCTGGCTCTCCTCTGTGCCATCTGGCATGGGCAGAGCAGAATGGAATAGTCCCGAAAAGCGTCTTGCCTCGCCTGTGTGATGGACCTGTTGAGTAGGGTTGGAGTCTCTCCTGCTATGCACAGTGGACTCTGAACTCTGTCGAGGTAGGCCATTTGACTCAAAGCTTTTTCCTGTTCCCGGGCGAGTCGATGATGCGGGGATAACTGCGCGGGGCACAGGTGACTGGTCTCCCGTAACTGGTGATGCAGCTGCCGATGGACGAGGCCCGTTGGCACCAGTATAGTAGTCCCGGTAGTAGTACTGGTGTGGGCTGAGCGGGGTGGCAGTTGGCGAGAGGGTAAATTGGCCGCTGTGACGCTTGGCAAAGTCTGGGGTTGGCAGTGTCGGAGCATTATCGCCATTGACAGAAAGGCCTCTAGCCCTTGGGGAGAGCTCAGTGGGCCGAGATCGAAGCTTGGAGGTGGCATCGTCCGTACTGGCTGTGGTCGATTGTGATGTCCGTCCCTTGTATGAGGGGTTGAGAATTCCAATATTGGTGAAGAGTTCTTGCGCACACTTGTATTCCCTTTGGAATGTGGCAACAATATCTGGGATCTCCGGTGGAGGTCCCAACTCTCCAGTGACCTTCTTGATCTTCTCAACCCAGATTGAGTACCAGTTTGCCTGGATGTTGACCAAGTTGCCTAGGCAGATGTTGCCAACCTTTTCCGTCAGGGCAGAAAGCTTCGGCAGCTCCTTCTTCAGTGTTTCGTTAAGGGCGTCGTACTGTTCCACCAACTCCTTTAGTCTAGCATCTACCGTCTTGCCACTCTTCTTGAGTTGTTCTGATCGCTCATAATCTAGCCGGCGCTTGGCCCTCTTCTTCATGGCAAGCGAGGGATTACCGTATGCCTTGATTACATGCTCGAAGGGTTCGATCACGTGCTTTCGCACCTGTTGGAGCTGGATGGCATTAGCATAAATCGATATCAAGCTCCGGTTTACTTACATGCTCTTCCAGGGCAATCTTTTCAATGTCCCTCATGGACACATTGAATTGCACCCACTTGCTTTCCAACTCTGGGTAGCTGCCTGGCTGAAGCCTCATGACAAGCTCCATGGACGAGAGATACTGTAAGAACTCGTGCACATAGGCACTGACCTGTCGCGTGTAGAACTCGACATCTCTGAGAACGACTTGAAGTCGGAGATAGTCATCACCAAACTTCTCGTGGAGCTTTGCATAGACAGCATCCTCCGGAATTCTTGAACTGGCAGCTTGAAGCTTGTCCACTCTCTTGCCAAACGCTCGAGCAAATCCGGCTTTGACATCAGACTCTTTTCTCTTGCGGCCAACAATCTGCCCGACGAGTTCAAAGTTCTTCTTCGTCTTGTTGATCTCGACAATGGCAAGCTCTAGCACCTCCTTTGCTGATAACAGCTCCGCCCGGTCGGGGTGATCTTGCGGAGTGTGTTGGAGAAGAGTCATGATAAGGGTCGGATACTTCGTGATGCGTTGCATGGGCTTAATGAGTAGAGAATCCAGGTCCCAGGCTGCGGTAAGATCCTTGGCTACCTCGTTGCACTCATTCAACCAGACCTTAACCGTGGGGTCTTGCTGAATCTGGATGAGGCGTTTCGCAGCATGGTCGCTGTTTCTCAAAAAGCCTTCGTGTGCCACTCTCATCTGGTCAATATACTTTTTGAAGACAGGACCAATCGCAGTGGCTCGATCTTTGTCGTCGTCGAGTTCGGGTGCAGTCAAAGACGGTTGCTTGTCGTTTGAGTCAGGCGCTATAGAGTCCTCTCTTGGCAGGGGAGATCGGCGTCCATGAGGAACATAAACTGATGCCACAGCATCCTTGAGCTGTGTCAAGAACAGCGTGTGGAAGCTGATGATCTCGTCAGTGTTCCTGAAGATAAGTTTGATCGTCTTGTCATCAAGTTTTGGGCAAGCTTCGGCAGTGCCCTTGTAGATCTCTTCCACGATATTCATGTCCCGTACGAAGACCATTTCCGTGTCGATGAGCTCCTTCATGACGTTTCGTCGCTGGACGAGACGGTGCCTCTCCTTTCCGGTAGGTCCGGTTGGAATTCTTTCCAAAGGTGTCGATGCAGAATCGACGGGCGTCTGGCCTCCGAGTGACTGGTCCTTCGTTTCGATGGACATGTGGTCGATGGAGTGTGCCGTCGAAACAGGTCGTGAGACATCTTCACTCACACGTCGAGAGCCCGCCAAGGTGCTACCAGGGAGGGTGTCTGCATAGAAGCTGCTGGCAACCGTTCGTCGGCCCTCGTGACGAGATGTTGACCTGGCGCTAGGCACAGGCGGCGGCTCGTGTTCGGGACGCGGTACTTTGGGTTTCCGCTCTTTTTGGGGCCACGGATAACTTGCTTCTGGGTAGGGAACAGAAAACCCTTCGCCGGTGTCCAACTCGGGCAGTTGATGAATGTTTGCGCGGCCTGAAGGTTGGGTATTTCCGGGCTCCAGCGGGGAGCAGTCCGAACTGTAATGCTCGCTCTGACGAGCGGATGAGCCCGCGCTCGAGTTCGAACCGTACGCGGGGTCATTTGCGTAAGGCGGCTTCGGAATGGGCAAAACATCATTTTGTAATGCTGAGATCCGTTGGTCATGGGTCTCATTGCTGTCGACAGAGACATCGGTCCAGGCCGATTGCTGGCTGACTCGATTCGCAGATGGGTGCATAGACGGGACCATCAAGCTATGAGATGTGTCCGGAGTCTGCTGACTTTCGAGGCTCGTCTTATGGGGGTCGTCCTGCGCATCAGACGACTCACAAGTGGATGCCCGCTGAGACGAATCGTTGTCTTTGTGACGATCATGATAAAAGTCCTCTGGCCTGTCCAGCGTGTCGCTGGAGGCCGCGACCAGCTCCTTCTCGATACGGTCCGGAAAGTAAGAGACATCGCAGACCGACCCCTCCAAATCATCGACCTGGCTCTGGCTGTCAATGTCGTCGTAAGACTCCATCCTCGGAAAAGGAATTGTTTCTGGCCGCGGGGAGTCATATTCAGATTCCCGTCGCAAGATCTTGACTGTTGTCTCGAAGGAAGGGCTCGAATACGGCATCGGTTCGTATTCCCCGGACATCGGCCGGGAACTGCCGAATGCGCCGGGAATAGAAGGATCCTCGAATTCGCTTCTTGTTGGGGTGGGTTCGACCGATTGTTGTGGAGACGTCGGATCCAACGAAATCTTTATCGAGACTCGGTCGTCTGCATCAGGCTCATCTTCGAATGGGTATTGGTATTCGGCCTTCTCCGGCGTAGGAGCTCGCCGCACTTCCTCGATCTGAGCCTGTTCATGGTTCCCATTGGGCTGCGCAATCGTCAAACCAAGGCCAGTGGGAGCCTGCGCTCCCTCCAGTTGGATAGGCGGCAAGGTCTGCGGTTCAATATCGAACTCCGTAGTTTCAGTAGTTGCCGAAATAGCTGACTGCGGTACATCTTCTCGTTCGATGGGTGGGCTAAGCGCAGGAAAACTGCCCGGAATACCCAGGGTTGGGGAATCGACAGCTTGAGCTTGGGGTGGCGCGACGGCAACAATGGGTGGCACCGCGGTCGATATCGTCAATGGCTTAGACGACTGCCCTGGGGATGCAGGCTGCGCCGTGGGTTCCGATTCCTTCAGCACCCCCGGTGCGGTTTCCGATGTCGAATCTGCAGACGGGTCGGACGGCTGCTCCGAAGCAGCCTTCACTTCCTCCGCTGGCGATGGCGGTCGGCCGATCTTAGGCACTGGAGGAATTGTGTCCACTTCTTTTTCCTTGGCCGCAGCCTCCTGCTCTTTCTTGCGCCTGGCGGTCTGAGCTGCAGTGTCGCGTAAAGACTTAGTATACGCAAGACGAATGTGCTCTCGGCGTTGCTCGAAATCGATTGGCCCGACCGATATCCTCCGTCTCCGAGAGGCCAATTCCTCCAACTTCGTGGACTGCTTAGGTGCATGTTTATGCGGGGATCTGGCTCTGTCGACGGCCTTCATGCGCGAGCTGGCCGTCGTTGCCGTCGACACGGATTGCCGAGGGCGGGAGCTACGCAAGGGGGGAGAAAGCTTCGGCGGTGGCGCTGCTACATACGCGGTGAGACGTGTGTTATTGTTGGGAGTAATGAGACCACGAGGCGCTGGCTTGCGTCCTGATGTGGCTTGGGTAGGAGCTTTCGATTGAGTAGGCGTCTTGGCGCGGGTTACGGGCGTCGTGGTTCGTGACGTCTTACTCGCAGGCGGGGGTCGCTTGAATGTCGACGGTGAGTTGGCTCTAGAACTTTCCCGGGTGGAGGGTGGACTCGCAGAATCGCTCGAAGTAGCCAGTTTTCGTACTGAGACAGGGAGGCGCGATGTAGGTGACGCAGGCACATCAGCTTGTGCAGCTTCTGCCGTCGGACGTGGTAGCGCCTTCCGCACCAATGGCGGTCCCGCCTTTGAAGTAGCGACATCGCTGTGTGCCCGAACATGGCTCTTCGTGCCATGAGATGATCTGCCTGCCTTTCCGTTGGCCTGGGGGTTCGCCGTGCGGTACCAATCGGTAGGAGACGATGGCTCGAGTTCCGGGTCGGATTTTGTGCGTTGATGCAGCTTAGCCACGTGGATACTCGACTCAGACGTCCTCCGCGGGCGCGAGCCTGAGCCCTCGATCCCAAACCCTGCAATGGAAGTATTGTGTTGATCGGGTAGAATCTCGCCGAAAAGGAGGCCGGGTGCTCGAGGAGAGGAAGGCGACAGCGGGGGTGACTTGTGCTGAAGATTCGTCATAGACTTGGATGCCTGTGGATTGCCCGATATCGCGTTGGGGTTTCGTGGCTTGGCAATGCGACTGGCGAACGACTGCGAGTTATTCGACAGCTGGTCTTCGGCTACAAATTTGGTGCGCTGGGTGCCTCGAGTCGTGGTTCCTCGACTGGATTCTGGCGTTAGCTCACGATTCGCCGAATTTCTCAGGGCAGAGTATGATGTTGACCCATTCCCACCGGGCGTCGGCTTGTCATTTGTTGCGGTTCTATTCGGTCGTAAGGGCACACCTCGCACAGGAATTCTAGGAGCTGATGCCAAAGTGCTCGGCTGGTCGAATCTCCTGGTAAGGTCTTTGACACTAGGCTTTCGGTTCGTGTTCGATCTCGGGGCGGCAACGGCGGGATCGACCGGGGCAGAAGCGGATCGTTGAGAGGGACGCAATGGTGCTCGAACTGCGGGCGCAGGCGGATGCTTAGGGTTGGTGCCGTTGCCGTTTGGCCGGCCGGCCGGGCTGTCGCGGGCTCGTGGGACCGAGGTCGCCATGAAGTCGTTATCTGATGAAGGAGACCGCTGGTGATGGTTCGACGACTGCACGCCTCGATAGCTGCGGTAGAAATCATCCGGATTCACAACGTCGGAAGCATGACCGTCGGCAGCAAAGGTGCCAGTCGAGTTGACGGCAGAGGCATCCAGATTCTCGGGACGGAAAGTGTTGGATACGGGACTGGTAGGAAGGTATTGATGATGACGATGGCGGGACGAGGTATCGGACGGGTGACGGTAGGGGTCGTAATCGGCGTCGGGGTCGAGTTCGGAGCCGTGATAGTCGTAGGTCGAGTCGAAGTTGGGTTGACGATGGAGTTGGTGAGTGTAGTGAGCAGTCGATTGCGTTTGGTGGTGCGGGAAGCGGTGCTGCTGCTGCTGCTGCTGCTGCTGCTGCTGTTGTAGGACGGCGGCCAGGCGGTCCTCCTCTTCTGGACTGCCAGCTTCCATTGTGGCCTGAACATCCGTCAGGCGTGTCGGGTGGACTGGGTCGTCAGGATTTCCAGAGACCCATGCAGGCTGTGTGGGATGTTTGGGTTGGGAAGCATTGATGTGTTGGCCTGCAAGCTGAGTGGGCAGCGACAGTTTGGAGAGGCGACGGGCAGTCCCTGGTTGGCGAGAGCTGGCAGTGTCCGGGGCCTATCGACAGCAAATCTTAATGCATGGATGGGTGGCCGCCGCAGGAGCAACCGTGGTGCGACTTTTGCTCTGTGGGGGTTTTATGGAGATTGAGATTTTGGCTGCAGAAGAGACGAGATTCCGGGGACTCGCGGGAAAGTAAGTTTGCGTCCTTTCCTTTGAATTTTCGGGGTCTGCGCGAGTGTGTCGTCGAATCGGACGTAGCGAGATGGGATGGCAAGAGCGAGGTTGGAGAGGTCTGAGGTTTGAGTTGAGGTCTGAGGCGGGAGGAAGGTAGGGAGACGTCGGCGCGCAGGTGCAGCCGCAGGCGCAGGCAGGCACACACAACCAACGTGCTTGCTACCTATTACTCCGTCCTTGCACGCGCGCACGCACAAAAAAGGCGAGAGCGAAACGGGTGGAGAGGAGTGCGGATGGATAGTAGTGTAAAGTGTGAAGAGGCAGGAGGGGGGGCAGAAGAACGGGCGGCGTATCCCGCTCTAAAGCACCTAATACCTAGCGTGTGGGTGTAGGCGTAGTGAGTAGACTGTGGTAAGAAGAATACCTACCATAGTAGTTTGGGTAGCTCGTGAAGTTATTAGTAGACACGAGGAGAATGAGGAGGAGACAGGTTGGGGAGTTGGCGCGGCGCCTTCCCAGGTAGGTATGTATGCGGGTGAGGCAGGTACGTATTTTCACCCGCGTCTTCCACTTCAGCTCTTTTTCTATCTTCTGGGGGAAGGAAGAAGAAGGAAGAAAAAAATTACTAGGTACATCAATAGCTGAAGGGCGAGTAGACAGAAACAAGAAGGGCAGGTAGGGCAGTAGGGCAGGAAGGCAAGAGGGCGGCGCCGCGCTTGAAGTCGACCTAATTCTGTTTTGCGGGGGGGAGGCCGATGTGATGTGATGCGATGCGATGCGATGCGATGCTGTTGCACGGCCTGGGGGCACGTCGCGCACCTAGGCACTTCACGGCACAGGGTGCAGTAGCACGCTACATGCGGAACCAATCTTGCCTATGCCGTATGTAATGTATGTATGCTCTTTGCGACCTACCTACCCAAGGTCATGATATCTGGGACTAGAAAGTGAAGTGCCTAAAGAATCTAGGTAGGCAGGTACAGTGTTACGGGTTACGGATGTTTGTTAGTGTAGTGTTACGAGCTGGTAACTTGAGAGTTGAGGCCAATAAGTGGTGAGCTGCGACGGCAAGTGGGCCAAGGTACGAACACTGAAAAAGGCGAGTAGTACGTGCTCCTCCGTACTATGTACCTAGTACATGGTATACGTATTACATCGTCCAATCGGTCAAGTTGAGGGCAGTTCGAACTTCGGCCTGCTGGGTGAGGTGGCAGCCAGGATGAGCTGGGGGAGGGAGGTAAGGAGGCCGGGTGGGCACTTCGGGATTGGGCGTCTCGTGCAAGGTACGGAGGAGGGCCAGCAGTAAGAACTGGCTAGGTTGCTTGGCAGGCAAGCAGGGAGCGGAGGGAGGTGAGGGCGAGGCCCGTGGGAAGGGGGGAAAAGTGGAATGACGGCAGATGCTAGGTAAGCAGATTAATAGAGGTGGTGTATCCGTACCTAGGCGGGAGACAGATGTGTACTAGTAGGTCCGCAGACTACCTAGGTGATAGGGAAAAAAAAAGGAGAAAAAGCCGCCGGTCCAGGAGCCAGCGTCGGGCGCTCTCTGTCCTCGGCCCTTTGAGGCTGGAATGGCGTCCAGTTATGAATGGGGAGAAAATGCTGAAAATGAGCCTGCGATCACGCATATGATTCTGTATCTTCATACTCTTTTCTTAGACAGGAAAGGGTGCGAGAATTGACTTTGTTAACGGCCGCAAGATTTAGGTAGGTACAAAAACTACTACATTGTAACTGGTACTGCCAGACCCACCTTACTTGATGTTGCTGTGCTTGGTAGGTTTGTACCTTGCGATGGTGAGGGACTGTCCGAAGATGCATCCGTTTCTAGGTACTATATATCCGTAGATGGGACGGATCTTACGTACCTGGCTGCGAGCCCTGCGGTCGCCTCTGAATCATGGAGCCAGTCCAAGATCCAGACGTTAATTTACATCTGCTCTGCCTTTCCTTGCTAGAGCATCCGCTTCGCTGGTTTGGCCTTGGAAAAACGAGCCCAGGACTAGGTCACAAAAAGGGCCCAGAGAAACAAACGAACATCTCCACTACCCCGACGCTTACCTAGTGTACAACAAGTCAGGCACGAGTCTCTCGGTCGTTAGAGGCCGTTGCCGGCAAGCCCTTGGCGTGTTTTCGTTAGGTAGTGTACTTCCTCCCGTCTTTGTTTTTACGTGTATGTGTATGGAGCAGGTACGGATAACTCGTCTTTCTTTGTTTTTCGTCCCACCTCGCTCCCATTGAAGAAAAATCCCACCGCCTGTTCCAAACGGAAACTTTTTGTTTTTTTCTCTCAGACAAAGATCTGATGTTTTGGCGCATTCCCTTGGCCCTCGCTTCGTCCCGTCTCAGAGGTCTCCGCGAGGGAGCAGCAAGATTCAATGCAAGACATAAGACACTTGGGAGCAGCACGACACTACTTATTAGTAGAGCGCATTGATTTCACCGTGTCCAAGCCTCCTTACAAGAAAACCTTTTTTTTTTCTAATATAAACAAGTACCCCTCAGTAACATAGTCCAGTCCGTCCTGTCTCTGTAAGCAGGGTACTACTGGGGTTACCTACTTGCCTACCAAGGCACCGTGACCTAGGTAGGTTAATAAGATCCATGCCAAGACCCCACGGCCAGAGACAGTGTGTGAGAGACGTCACGACCAATCGGCTAAACCTTTGGGCGCACACCGAGGTCGGAACGGCGGGATGGATGGACCTCCAGCTAGGAGCCTTCACTTTGAGATTGGGGGCTGTGGACCTGCAAATGACAGCAACTTGTCATCCATTCCATCAGGAGAGGATCCATGCCAAATGCCACTCGTCGACTGCTCCGTCGGCGCCGCACTGCACCGCACCGCATCGCACCGACCCAGCAAAGGTAACGTGCCTCACGTTACCGCAAGGTCAGGTAAATTGACGGGGCTAGACATACGTCAGTTGTCCTCGAGGCGCGTACCTTACCTTACCGTCCGGGGAAGTCTTCAGGCCGTGGCCGACGTCGCAACGAGGCCAAGCCTGTCCAGGTTCCGGCCTGGAACATCCGAGAGTTACCCCCCCTTCCGATGCCCAAGATGCTTGCTGATCAAGGTTCCAATGCGCTCCAGCACAAGCTGCGCAAATGACTCTCCATTCGTCAATTGGTGCTTCCTTCTCCTCGGCACCTTGGTCGGAATCGGTATGGGTGCGCAGCCAAACTCAGGCCGTGGCCGCGCCTTTTGCCGTTTGCGATGTTTGAGTGTCGAGGGCGACAAACCGAGGACAAACACGCGGCGTTCGTATTCCCTGGTGGAAGATGCAAAGAAGGCATCCAGCAGGCCACCCCTGCCCCAAGGAAGTGCCTCAGATGGAACTCATAAGGAGTCTGTGCTGATGGAAGGCGTCTTGAGAAGACCTTCAATGCACTATTCCGTAATGATGGGAGGAATTGCGAGCAAAACGCAAGTGGCTGCTGGTGCGCCAGGTTCCTCATCTTTGAGTACGAATACCCAAGCTCAGCCAAGATACTCCTATATCGATTTTCCGTTCCGTGGACGGGGCATCATGTTCCAAGGAGTTCCCTCGCCTTCGCAATATTGGGCAGGCAGTGAGACGTCGCACCGCATGGCAGCAATCGTTCGCAGCCGGCCGCCCGCTTTCCTTTCCGCGCAGACTATACCTAGGTAGTAGGTAGTGTAATACACTAGGTACATAGGTAGACGTGATATTGCATCGAGCCTGCTCAGCCCAGCCCAGCCCAGCCCAGCCTCGTCCGGGGGTAATACCTACCTAACACACCAATAAGTAATCTGTGGTATAGGCAGTTGTAGTTTGTAGCACTTCCAGTGCGGGAGACGATGAAGAGTGACTCTGATGGACTTCAGCTGCAGAGACGGGAGAGTCGGTGGACCCCCACCCCACGACCACAAGATTGAAGAACCGTCTCACCAGCTCCCCGCTGGGAGGATCTTAGTGTAGCGTTGTGCCCCTAGGTAGGTAGGTGTGCTTTTGGTACCTAGCCTGAGCACCAGTTCGAGTGCTGTGTCCAGTGCGAGGTGAGCGGATTGGCGACCGCCAAAGCCTCGAAGCCACCGTCTTGCGACGGCGCCCGTGTCCGGCAGATCACTGGACGTGCACCTACGTCCCACGTCGCCTTGGATGCGCCCAGACCACCACGCGCCTCAGTACCCAGGCAGATAACCTAGGTACCTCTGCGGTGTCCAGGTGGCCTGGAAGTACCTAAGAATCCAGGCAGGTACCTACTCTGGAGGGTCAGATCCGCGGGTGAATAGGTAATACACCACCAGTCGACCGTTAGGGTCTCTAATAGGTAGTGCACCGTTCTTTGTTCCGTAACGTGCCTCCCCTGCTAGACCGAGACGCGTTTATTGCCATGTCGCGCTTGTCACGCTTGTCACTCCCGGTCAATCTTCGACATTGACCTCCATCGTGTAAACCTCGTCTTCGCCATTCGACTGCTGTTTTCCAGACTCGAGGGCGCGAGTTCCCGGGGATGACACATCCCAGCGCGTACTTCTCAGGATACTCGGCCTAAACCCCAAGGAATGTCGCTTTGGGAATGCATCATCCACATCCAAGAGGAACAACCGGCATGATTGCATCTGAAATTTAGTTTTCAACCTCGGGCATAATACAGCCAACAAAATGGCGTCCAAGAGGAAAGCGCAGGCGGGCTGTGAGGCGCACCAAGGCCCTCCGTCCCTCAAGAAGGCCAGGCGCGATCAGACCAACACTACCGTCAAAGATTCCCTTCTTCGACAATACTATGATACTGTCCAGACCCTGCGCGAGTATCTGCTGTCCAGGCTGCCGGCTTCGTCGAGGCTTCGTCGGAAGAAAATCGTCTCGTTGGGCCTACCGGAATCCACAGAAACCGATGAGAAACGACTTGGCGAGCTGGAGCTGCTTCGGCTGTTAGACACAAGCCTAGTCTGCAGTTTTCATCAAGCCAGGGCTGAGCCGGAGTCTCGATGGGGGAAATGGCGGTCTTTCTCGCAAAAGGGCGATGAATCTGTCGTGTCGTCATCGGGAGGTCTAGCCGGGGCGACTTGCTCCCAATCCGAGGTGGGCAGCACCGATGGTCTTCAGATCCCGGCTGACTTTCAGGCATAGATCGTCGACTTCGTCATCTGGCAGCTGCACTCGAAGGCTCAAATGGGCGCTTGGCCCAAGCACATGCTGTGTGATGGCTTCAGGAAACGCGCCCAGAATACGGGAAATATGAGACCGAATAACGATGGTCCGTTGCATGGTTTGATTTCCGTCCATCCGAACCATTTCGCCCAGGCACTCAAGGAAGCTCCGTGGCCCCAAGTTCTTATGCTCTTGGGCAAATCCGGCGAGCAGATCATGATTGATCTGCTGATCGACACGGCTATTTTTCTGCCTGTTAAAGCAGGTGTTGGCAATATGTACCAACTGAGCGGCACGCCAATGTTCGAACAAAACACATTCGCTACTGTGAAGCCAAAGCAAGCGGGTGAGCTGCAGTCAGAAAATGCCAAACCTTCCGTTATCACGAGCGAACGGCTGCCCTCAGAAATCTCCTTCACGAGAAATCGAATGCTATACTCCCGAGCTGCACTTACTGGCAGAGGCACTGTTCAATATGGCCTCAGACATATACGTGAGCTTCTTCATCCGCTAGGATGAGCCTCTATCTGATGTCGTATCACAGATGTTTTGAGTCGGTGCCCTCATGTTCCCCATTCGGAGCAAGCGGCTACGGACGAGAGAGAACGTTTATCCCAGGCTAATGAGCAGAACACATTGAAAATCATGATGTACATCTTCCCACGGCAGTTTAACTTGCATAACGTTTTCACCTCGAAGGTTGATCACCGCAAAACGGCGCAGAAACTTCCCGACTACACGCTGCGCGAGGAGGAATCATCGTTGGCGTTCAAGACCAAGGCTGTCCGAACGCCCAAAAGACTACGGGGTGGTGCGAAACGACTTATCCAGCAACTCCAAGTGCTTCACGGCCGATGCGCATATGCCGAACTTTTGCGTCACTATTGCCCTTCTGCCATCGACGGAAAACCCCGAAAGCCCATGCAATCCAAAACCAGCGGAAAACCCCAGAAGTCGACATGCTCACAGACTCAAGGGCCTGGCCTCCGGCAGTCGGCGACTCCTGGTCGCCTTCGCAGCGCAGTCAAGGGTCGCCACAAATCCCGATATCAAGCGTCGCAAAGATCCCGCCATCTAGCGTTGTCTACGCCGATGATAAAGTTCGATAACATTACCGACTTAGCAACTCCCACGGCTCATGTGTCTGCGTTTTGTCGAGCCGTGTTGGCCAATATCATTCCCAATGAATTCTGGGGCAACGGCGAGAGTCAAGCCTTTAATCGGGATATCATCCTCAAGAGAGTTGATCACTTCATTAAACTCCGAAGGTTCGAAAGCATGTCTCTCCAGGAAGTTACGGAAGGATTGAAGGTACGCTTCTATTCTGGTCATGAAAGACAAATTCCAATTAACGTGCTCCAGGTTACTCAGATGGATTGGCTTGCGCCTCCGAATTTGAAAGGCCTGAAAACAAGCCAAAGCGACATGAAAAAGCGCCTAGAAATACTAAACGAGTTTTTGTATTATGCTTTTGATTCTATATTGATACCCCTACTGCGCAGCAACTTCTACATTACCGAATCAAGCTCCGACCGCTACCAGCTCTTCTTCTTTCGACATGACGTGTGGCGGTACGTCGCGGAACCGGCAATGGCAGCTTTGCGAACAGGCATGTTCGAAGAGGTCAGCCTGGGCGACGCGAATTTGATTCTCGATTCCAGACCATTGGGATTCAGTCGCATCAGGCTGTTGCCCAAGGGTAAGGCTATGCGGCCCATCACGAACTTGCGAAGGAGGATGGCGCACAGAGAGAGGCGCGACTTTCTCGCGCCAAGCATCAACTCAGTCTTGGGCCCAGTATACTCCATGCTCAAGCTGGAAACGGTAAGGGTCCCTATACATGTCAATCTGACAGCGTTTAATAACGACTTCCAGGAACGTAACTCCTTCAGGCTCGGCTCTTCTATGTTCTCCGTCGGCGACATCTATGAACGACTTGTTGATTTCAGCGCAAGATTTGATCGCCAGAAAGTCACTTTCTATTTTGCCAAAGCAGATGTCAAATCTGCATTCGATACTATCCCGCAGGAGGCCATCATCAGGCTGATGGACAGCGTCCCCAGTCGGGAAAAGTACGTCATCAAGAAGCATCTTGAGGTCAAGGCTGGGTTGTTGGAAACTCGCCACCAGAAGCGCCCAGTTTCAAGGCTGACCAAGCGCTGGCACGCCATTGCCTCCTGTCAAGACGATTCAACTGATTTTGCGCAGCTGGTCGAGGAACGTTTCGGCTTGAAGAAGAAGAACGCAGTTTTCGTGGGCAAGACGTCGGGTAGAGAGCACGAAACGCAGGATCTTTTGAGATTGATGACGGATCATATCCAGCAAAACCTTGTCAAAATCGGCAAGAAGTTTTACAGGCAGAAGAAGGGCATCCCGCAGGGCTCTGTCCTCTCCTCGGCTCTGTGCAACTACTTCTATGCCGATCTTGAGGCACGGCGTCTTGCCTTTCTGGCGGGCGAGGACTGCCTTCTAATGCGGCTGATTGATGACTTTCTCCTCATCACGACCAGTAGGGCAAAGGCTTGTAAATTTGTACGGGTCATGCACGGTGGCCTCCCGGAATATGGAGTGGCGGTCAACCCCGACAAGACTCTGGTAAGTTTCGATATGGAGCTCGACGGGACGACGATCGCGAAGGTGTCACCCGGCTCTGCGTTTCCCTACTGTGGCTTGGGGATTGACTGCGCAACACTCGACGTGGTCAAAGACTGCCAGAATTCGAAGAGCACAGGTGAGTAGCCGTTGGCTGTTACAAAGCAGTATCGTGTTGACGACGCCACGCCAGCACTTTCCAATACCCTGACCGTCGATTACGGATACAAGCCAGGACAGAACTTCCAGAGGAGGGTACTGAGTGAGTACCTAGAAATGTAGCCGGCATGATTTTTGGCTAATTAAGTCAGACGCTTTCAAGATTCAGTCCCACCTCATGTTCTACGACACCAAGCACAATACCGTCAAGACGGTGGTATCTAATCTCAACAAGGCATTCTCAGAGACGGCAGAGAAGATGTGCACATACTGGCGCTGCCTACCGCCAGGGAAGCGGCCCGAGAACCGGCTAGTAGCTCGTAAATTACACCCAGTCCAGAGTATCTCTCGTTGTTGGGTCCGGCTGACAGGTTTCCAGAAACAATCGCCAAAGTCGTCGACGTGGCATACGTGCTGCTCACCGGCAAGGCAAGGAAGCAAAAGTACCCTGGGTATAGCTGCGCATTGGAGAAGACGCAAGTGACTTGGTGAGCAACGTCATGTCTAGGTGCTTTGAATGCTTAATAGGCTGACATTTCTCTCCAGGTTGGCTCTGGATGCCATGAGACGAGTGCTCTCCAGGAGGCAGGCAAACTTCGCCTCGGTGCTCGCGTGGATCGGTGACGAACTAGGCGGACTTGACTCGTCTAAGACGGCGCGAGTAAGTAAGTTTGTAAAGTGACACAATACGACTTGAATTACGCTGCCGGAGATCGGCCACGCAGTTCGTGACCCCCCGGCGTATTTCTTCTGCGATGCGTGCAGATTCTTTGGTTGGTGGTCCGGGGAGGCCGTGTCACCTCGAACCGCCTCGAACCGCCGGGCAGACTGCTTGACCATCACTTGAACGGCTTCTGCCTGTGTCTACTGGCAAAGCTTCCTCGAAGATGCCGCTTCCCGGGTGTCTGTGGCCAGTGCAGCGTGCAGAATGTAACACAGCTCTCAGCAAACCTCTGAGGGGAGATAAACTCCAGCACATTTTCTACCCTCGACGGGATCATGGCCTCGGTGGTCCTGCTCATTTCGACATGTTCCTCGCAATTTGTTACATCGTATAGACAGCAATTATGAACGATAAGGAGAGACTCTTTCGAGAAAAGCTTGCCGTCGCGCAGACGTACCCGGACAACCTGCTGCACCCAAACGAACGACGAGCCGCCGCTCAGGCATGGCGAGAACACTACCTGGCCAACAGGGCCAGGCTGTTCGGCAAGCCGCCGTTGAGCCTGGAGACGCCGCTGGTGATAATAGACTTTAGCGAGGAATGCCCGCCGGGCGAGAAGGCGACCCTGCACGTCGTCCGCGACCTGGCCGGTCTGCGGAAGAGCCTGTCGTGGCCGGGCCCATCTAAGGTGGCGGCCGCAGAGCCCGCCAGACTCGTAAAGGATCCGGCGCTGCGAATCGTGTATGCCTTTCTTTGAATGGCAAGCAACGTGGTAGTGGACTGACGAGAATCCAGGCTGCTGGAGCGTTTCTCTCCGACGTCGCTGCGGCTTAATCTCGACGAGGAGGTGCTGCTCGAGATACTGACCTACCACCAAGTGCCAACCTGCTTCCTGTCCCTCCTCTCCACTGGCGCTGAGCCACGGGAATCGGCCACCAGCGTGCGCCTCGCCGACTTCTGGGCCTCGGCGGGCTTGACGGGCACGCAAAGCCCGGGCATAGCCTGCGTAGGCCGGAGCGGGAGGCAAATCCAGTTTTGCCTCTCGCTGTCCAGCATTCGGAGGTATCCCGCCCACGCGCTTCCGCAAGGGGTAGACCGCGGCGCGTGGAGGTGGCAAACGCATTCGGCGGTGGTGTTCCTGCACTTCGACGTCGTCGAGGGCTCGGCCGTCTGGCTGCTCGCCAGTCCGCGGGCCTACCACCCGGTCAAGGGAAGAGGCATGCAGAATGTGCTCTGGAACACCATCAAAGAGTCCATGGATGGAGACCTTGGAGAGGTTGCATCGTTCGACAACCCCGGGCGCCTTCGTGTCAGCTTGAAGGGCCTTCTGGCCATTGCCGAGTGGGCCGTTGGGGAGACCTCGCCGCAACTTCAAGACATGGATATGAGGCTGTCTGATTTGGTGAGTCTGAAGCTCTGCATGATGGACTCGGCATACGTGTGGCCTGACACGGGAGACCCGCAGACCAGGCCGTACCTGGATCCGATCGACGACATGAACGCTGGCGAACCGCAGGAGTCGATACACGAGCGGGATCTGCGGAGGATGGCCTTCTTGATGGAGAGACGCAATGAGAGCGCAATGAGTGTCGACAACAACAAACAGGCCCTTCGACGGCTCCGAGGGTTCTTCGTCGGCGAGGTGGCCGAGGCACTCGCCAGGCTAGATATCCGCGGGATGCAAACGCACATTGACGCGTTTGAGCACAAGCTCTCACGTGTTATTGAAGAGCTGGAGGACCTAGCAGATCGAGCTCAAGCGCTTGATAAGGTAGCAAAAAGCCGAGAGGAATACGTGAGTCGGGCCCAAATCCCCCTGAAGCGTCCAAGGCCAGCAGCAGCTCAGCATACCAAACAGATACAACGGATGCAAACGCATCACATGAATCGACAGATGAAGTACATAGCCGAGCTGACTGCGAATGACTCGTCTGCGATGAAGCGCTTGTCCTTCATAGCAATCATCTTATTACCAGTTACGGTGGTGTCGGTGAGTAGGAAGACCCCGAAGCAAGGTTGCTGGGCTTTTTAAACGAGACAAACAAACTAGGAAGGGGCTGACCAGATGCCGTGTGGCCAACAATCGTGCGTGTAGACCATCTTGAGTACAGACATTGTAAAGTTTCAAGACCTATCGAGCGAAAACGAGAACGCAGCCGCGGTTGCTGCTACTGCTGCTGCTTCCAGCGGTCCACAAAGCGAGCCTGCCCCGGCATACAGCTTCTCGGTGGCGGCCTTTGGGACATGGGCTGTGGCAAGTGTGGTCATGACAATCGTCACACTCGTAATCGTGAGGCCATTGGGCGGAAGGCAGTGCAACGGCGGTGACGGCGACAGCGCGAATCCAAGGAGCCGCGGAAAGCTTGGGTTGCTTCTATCGCTGGTGAGTAATCAAAAATCGAACGGGCGAAACCTTGGGGGCGGTCTCGACTCGGCCGAGGAGGAGGAGCGAGGAGCAGCGATAACACGGCCGCCATCTCTGCCAGATTCGGCTGCGGGATCGATCCATACGGCGCCGGGGGTGAGCAAGACGGCATCAAACTCCCCAGAAGCTCCGACGGTCTTCTTGGGTGCTCCCGTCCAAGCCGGGGCCTCTCAAACGCTGACGTCGATGGGACGGTGGCTGAACGCGGCTTGGGGAACCCTGTGGCGGGGGGCGGCAAAAAAGAGGGAGAGCCTCAAAACGGCGTCGTCGGCGACTGCGTTACCCCGATGAATTGGTGTACTTACGTCGGAAGACGGGGAGAGAAGTAGCGAGCAAGGATTAATATCTGAAGCCACGGAGGTCAAGAAAGTAAGGGCTCAAGAGGAACCTAGAAGGTACTTACACCTCAATAAAGGCGTAGAAATCAAGATTTCGGGGTGCGGAGAATGTTCCACGATAGAATCGGGGCCGACAGATTGACAGGCGGGATGCGAGATCGATTCAGCCACCTGGGGGCCATCGAGAGTTGCGGCATGCAGAGACTGACACCGTAAGCTTCGATGAGCCTCACCTTGTTTATTCTCCGTGATGTTTCCCGAGAAGGCTCCTCGCTTCCCACACAACCTGGGACTTCCAGTACGATTCTGGCGTCTGGCTGTCAGGCGGGCCGCGGCCGGGATGGAACGGGGAGGATGAAGGCGCGGGCGCATTCGTTGTGTCGGTTTCGTTTCTCTACCATGATCCAGCTCGCGGGAAAATACGCCAGCTCGGGTATTCGTATCGCGGCGGGCCAAGTGAAGCATTGCTGTGACTTGTCCGATGGCGAAAATGGAGAGTCGTGGCAGTGGCCCTTCCTGAACCCGTACTCGTGTACGTTTATCGTCCCATCCCTGGGTCATCTTGCTGAGGTAATGCAAGCAAGGTATCCGTAGATAGGTAGTGTAGGTAGGTAAATACGTCGGGAAAGCACGCACGGAGAGAGAGGATACGAGTGAGCCTGCCCAGCCCGCTGAAAGTGTCCCCGGAACACTGAAAGTGCCCCGCCATGATTCGTCCTGGTCCGATCCGACAGGGATCCACCCCGCCTTGGGGGCGGCGCTTCAGGGACCACCCCATCTCCCGAAGCAGCCGTGATGCGTGGCGGGCCGCCCTCGCTAACGTGGGGCCTCACTACACTACCGCAGATAAAGCGGGCTCCGGGACTTGGATCGGCCGGAGACTTGATTGACGTCAGACGAAAAGATGCGGCGGCGACGTGGGGCGAGACGAAGGACGACTCGCTCAACTCGCCAAAACACAAATTCGAGAGAGAGAGAGAGAGGGGGGGTCAAACAGAGGCTCTCAAGGCCAAGGCCGGGGTTGCTTTCCTACCCTCTCTCGCCCCGTCTCCGTCTCCATCCTCAGTCTCTTCGCCGTTGTTTTACGTGGCACTGTTCCTGCGCCGTATTTATCATATCGTCGCTTGGCTGCCAAATGTCTATATTTCGTAGGTACTCACCCGGCCCCTGTTCGCATTGCAGTGTCATCCCATCCCCCTCCCTCCATCCTGCTACCTATTTGAGGAGCGCATTTTGTTTCCAAGGTGGCGAAACGGATCTTCGACCTGAGGCTGCTCTCAGTAGGGTTGACACACCTTCACACACCAACTCAACTTTTGTTCACTTCTGCGCACGTACACACAACCACAGCACAGCTCACCGCCGCCAGGTCACACACACGCACACATACACACACACTTCTCCCTCTCCGTCTCTTCCACTCGCAACACCCAACTCTCGCACATGCCGCCTTCGTTGCATAACCGCCGAAGGCCCAGCACGTTTTTGTCAGTTCCGAGGCCTTCATAATTCCCCATCCCTCTCGGTTCGGACTCTTCGACGACTCCCGTCCTTGAATTCCCCAGTGCCCAGTCGTAATCGCGTTCGGCTAGCCGTATTCCCATCCCACTTGCTACCGGGGTCGACCAGGCTCCCAGCGAGCAGAGGAAAAAGGGTATTGCGGGGTGGAAAGGATGGGCTGGTGTCGCTTGCAGCATACCTGACGTTGTGAGACCCTCGGGGTCATAGGCGTTGATTCATTCCCATGGCGAAGCCCATAGCTCTCGTTGACTTTTAAAAGCCCGCTACCGAGAGAATCCTGGTCTTGCCGTCCTTTTTGCCGCTTGTTGCTTTCCGTACTCGGAGCGGACCGGTCGGTTTTCTTCGTTTATCTTCAAGCTGCTGCATCTCCGAGTCAGAGCTACATGTGAGGCAGTTGACATGACTTTTATTTATACCATCTCCTTTCTCCCGCAACTGCTATCGTAACTACTTGCATCATCATCGAGCCAGCCGGGAAGAATCTCCGTCTACATCTGTGTGGGATTTGAACATCGCCTCTCAAGGCCGAGCGGAAGAAACCAGTCAGCCGAACAAACATGGCGGCCGACATCACTACGACGTTGGGTCTGCCCAACATGACCATGCCGGTCCTCGCCAACATGTCGAAGCCCGGCGCAGACATTGTCAACGCAAGCACGCCGTTTCTCGCCCACATCGTGCGCGACAGCTACCGCGCCATGTTCAAAGCCCGCGTCGCCGCCGGCGAGATGAAGCCCTTCGTGCTGCCCTACGGCGTCTTCGGCACCTTCATCCTCCCCATCCTGTACATGAGCATCCCGCACCGGAGGCGGCCCTGGCTCTATGCCGCCAGGTGGCTTGTGCTCGCCTTCATCTTCGTCTTCAACCTCAAGATCCTGCGGGAAACGTCCAGCACCAACATGTCCATGGGCTACTCCAGCGGGATCTCCGCCTTCTGGGGCATGTTGCTGAACGTCACCAACCTCGTCTTCACCGCTCCGCAGTTCGACTTCGAGAGGGTCGCGCGGCGTAAGGTGACCCGGAGCCCATCGCCGAAGCCCTCGAGGAAGTCCAGCAGGTCCAACTCCCCGGCATCGAACGGACTGCGCAAGCGGGCCGGCAGCAAGAAGCGGCGCAACAGCAAGGTCACAGCTCCGGATGTTAACCTCGATGAGTACGAGTACTACTGGCAGTCCTACCCGGAGAATGGCACCTTCATCGACCGTCTGGGCTGGGTCGCCGATCTGTATACCAACTTTAGGGGAGTCGGTGAGTGGTCTCGATTCTTCATCAGTCAGCGCACCGTTGCTAACTAACTTGCAGGTTGGTCTTGGGCCGTTTCTTCCGTCCCGAGCCCTGCTCCCCCCGAGCACCCCCACACCGAGGAGCTCGTGAAGATGGACACGATACAGCACGAGACGTTCGTCGGATGCCAGACCTACAGGGACCAGCGCGACTTCTTGATGCGGAAGCTCATCCCTATTTCGATCTCGTACCTCATCCTCGACTACTTCAAGGTGAAGAGCGTGGAAGACCCCTACTTCATCTTCGGAAACATCCCCTTCCCCCTGCCCCCGCACCTCGCCTCGACCCCGACCTGGCTCCTCACCGTCTACCGACACACAGGCATCATCTGCACCCTCTACGCGGCCATCGTCATGACCTTCTCGCTCCACGACGTGTTCCAGTACTTCGTCCTCGGCAGCATCTTCCCCCTCCGCGGCGAGCTGTGGCAGTACTCGAGCGTCTTCGGCTCCTTCTCGCAGATCCTCGACCGCGGGCTGGCCGGCTTCTGGGGCGCCTGGTGGCACCAGACCTTCCGCCACTCCTTCTCGGCCCCGGGCAACTGGCTCGTCGAGCACGGCTACCTCAAGAAGGGCACCCGCGCGACCAAGCTCGTCATCATGTCCATCGCCTTCTGGCTCTCCGGCCTGCTCCACGGCGCGGGCAGCGTCACCGCCATCCCGGACACCAACTGGCTCAAGCCGTGCTCCTTCTTCTGGGCCTCCGGCGTCGGCGTCCTGCTCCAGCAGGTCGTCTGCACGGCCCTCAAGCCGCGCATCTCGAGGCTGCCCCGCCCCGTGCGCCGGCTGGGCAACCTGCTCTTCGTCTTCGCCTGGCTGCAGGTTACGGTCAAGCCGCTGGCGGACGACTTCGCCGAGACGGGCCTGTGGCTCGTCGAGCCCGTGCCGCTGTCCGTCGTGCGGGCGCTGGGCTTCGGCCGCGGAGAGACGTCGTGGTGGAAGCCCGACATGGAGGCCCTCGGCCACTGGCACAGGGGTGAGCACTGGTGGGAGAGCGGATTCGGTTACTAGAACAGCAGCATCCCGGCAGGCGTAAGCCGTTTCTCATCTCAAGTTCATGGTCGTGTTTAAAACGAGTTGAAAGTAATGTATTGTTAGACTGGCCGCGTTGAACGCGATTGTATTGTTAGTCCTATAGACCGGTCATGTATTCACTCTTGATCTTCTCCTCGGCTGCTATAAGCGGCTGCTTCTGGTCCCACGTCTTCTTCTCGTCCCCGCCGCCCGGCACGCTGCTTTCGTCGCTGCGATCGTCCCTATATACTCCGGTGGCTTCCTTGTTCTTCTCGTCGCCGGACTCGTGGGATCCCCGTGGGGATTTGTCGGCTTCTTCCACCGACGTCGTATTGGTGGAGCGAAGGAGCTCGATCTCATCGCGTTCTCCGCGTGTGAGTCTTTGGGGAAGGCGACAGCGGTATTCGTCTGTTCCGTTTTCCTTGACCGAAACTGTCAGCCGAGGCCTTTCTGGCTTGCTCTCTGCCGCACTCACCAGAGTCACATCAAGGTCCCCATTGGGGAACTTCCTGGCCAGGTAGTCCCTCAGGACGGCCTCCTCCAGGCCGGCTATCTTGATGTACTCTGTCTCCCTCTTGTCGTTCTCCCCCCGAAGCCATCTCATGGCGAATCGTCGCATCTTTGGATATGTGTCGTGTTTAGGTTGGGTGGTGGTAGGTCGACGATCGATGGGGAGGAATCTAGAACGCTTCTTTTTGTCCGAGAGATGCTCTGAAAGAGTTTGCTGTTTACTCAACGCATCGTTGTGACGTCGACAAAGCAGCGGAAAGAGTGCTTGACTATCAAGACGTGACTCAAGAGCTGTGATTGATCATGCTGCCAAGCTGGGTATTTGACTGTTCAAGAGTACAGGTGCAGAGCGGGACTTGCTGCTCTTTCTCGTTTTAGCCCTTGAACGTACTTCTTGTTCCGTTGAACCCGTGGCGTTGGAACCTATTGTCCACTTTTTCATCCTCTGAATCTCAACCTTCAGCATTATCCGTCGAAAGACGTCTCTTTGTTCTCCAAGGGTACGTCAAACAGGACAGAATCCAGTAGAAACCCTAGATATGAATGGTACACGTCACTTTGACCGTCACAATGCTCTTTGATCGATAACCTCATCGATTCGGAAAACTGTCTATGGATCATATCCCTTGGTACAGCTATAAGGCCAATTACGGGATCTCTCGACCCAATTACTCAGCCCAAAACCATTCCAAGCCTCGGGTTTCCAACGCCGAGGTGCCCAGACGAAAGCTGGGGTATACAACCTCTGACGAAACCCAGTCAGGAGCCAACCCTTTTGACTCGAGGCACAATAGCCTCCTGAACAAAGCAAATTCCATAGCCGTGACAACCGTAGCAATCATGACTCTCTCCTAACATGAGAGTCATCTTCTCTTTTCCTCCCGGACTGGCGTATCGTCATCAGAGCATCGACTGTCTGAATGCTTTCAT
Organism: Colletotrichum brevisporum; assembly: GCA_030770045.1. Lineage (NCBI taxonomy): Eukaryota > Fungi > Ascomycota > Sordariomycetes > Glomerellales > Glomerellaceae > Colletotrichum > Colletotrichum brevisporum. The sequence continues at coordinate 3,102,781 of JAUGSI010000006.1, read as the reverse complement.
CGGTTTTCTCTACTTAGACAATCATCGGGTTCTGCGGATCGTTAGAAACACGTCGAAACTTGACCGTTACACGCGACGTACCATGATCCTCATCATGTGAGGAATGAAGCCGTTGTACTTGGCCTGGACACGCTTCTCGATGTAATCAACCCAGGACAGGATCAGCGTAGAGTCGCTAATCTCAAGCTTCCGGACCGCGATATCGACGTGGGCACGCAGGAGGCGAACGGCGTCGACTTCGTTCAGGGTGCGCGCGGCCTGTGCGGCGGCGTGGGACTGCCAAAAGGTGGCAACGACGTTGACGAGGTGGGTCTCGAGGGTGACGACCTGCTTCATGGCCTTCTTGTTCCTGCGGGCCCGGGCGATGTCTTCCATGTCCTTCTTGTGGAGGCCCTGGACGTGCTTGGCGAACGTCGAGGCGACGAGGTTGAAGCGAAGCATGTCGAAATCGCCCGGCTCGCTCCGGTTGTTGCCACCGCCGTTGTCGTCGATGGTGATGGTGTAAGAGGTGGTAATAGGCTGCTCGACATGCTGAAGAGGTTGGTAGCCTTTGCGAGGAGAGTCGTCGATATCAATACTCTGTCATGGTGTCAGTTTTTTTTTCCGTTTCTTTTTTTTTTGTCCATGCGTTTTTTTGTCGATTTTCAATTTTCTCGCCTGTCTCCCACTCATCGGAACTCCTAAAAGTTCAAGAAGTTGAATACCTCGTAGTCCTCATCGTCATAGGTAAACGAAGAGTCGTTCTTCTGGGGACTGCCTCCCATCTGGGCAGGGCCGCCGCCGGAGGAAGCAGCAGGCTGCTGGCGAGAGCCGCCGCGTCCGGCGTTGGTGGTGCCGCGCATCTTCGCGTAAGTGTCGATCGAGGAGGTGCGAACGGGGCGAGAGTTGGCAAGGCCGATGGGGATGGGGGAGGGACGTTCGAAGATGAAGGGGCGTGGCTCCTGGGCGGGGACGTCGGTGTCTGAACGCTTGCGCTTTTCACCGACAGCGGAAGGGCGGTAGTCGTCGTCGGATGAGTTGTTTCCAGAGTCCATGTCCATGTCCTCGTCGTAGTCTCCGTCCTCGTTGTCGGAAGGAAGACGTGGGTCGGGGCTGCGGGAGTCTCGAGAAGCGACGGAAGGAGGGTAGGAAGTGGAAGGTGCGGAATCGGGGTAAACAGACGAAGGGGTGGTCGAGCGGGACCCATCGCCGTAGTACTGGGAAGGAGCGAAAAAAAATTAGCATGTCGGCGCCTTGGGCGGTGTCGGGTGTGGTGGTTTCTCTTACCGGGTATCCCTCCTGCGTATACCGCTGGTCCTTCAGCTCCTTCCTCGACGGGTCGGCGGCGAGTTCCTCGGCGGCCTTTGCGGCAGCAAGTTCGGCTCTGTCTCTCTCCAGCTTCTCGAGCCAGGGACGACGGCACGAGGGCTTCATATTACCCCAGTGGAACTGGGAGACGTCGATGTTGGGATGGCCGGGGAACATGATCATCCGGCCTTCCTCGACGCAGTTGCGGCAGATGACCGCGCCACAGTTGCAGCATCGCTGGTGTATCGCCTTGAATAAGGCACGGATGCCGCACAAGCCGCAGGCCCCGGTGTTGGTGGGCAACGCGCTCCAGGTGATATGGGGCTGGCCGGCTGGAAGAGGCACCGGTTGCCACTTTGGAGCCGGCGGGCGGAACATCTGAGAGCTCTTGAATGTGACCCAGAGCAGGTTAGAGTCTTTGTAAGGCGGCGGAGGCGCAGTCTTCCTCTTGCGTCGAGTCTGTCGTTCAAGGACATCGTGTTAGTGGGTGAGGGATGATGATCAAGTAGAGGACAGGTTGAAACAAATGTCACGATGGAAAGAGATTATGATGAAGAAGGGATCATGATGATGAAGACATAACAACAGAGAAGATATCATGAAGCAGTAACAACGATATGAAGTAGTAACGACAGGGTACTTACAATAGTCTGTCCTTTGCCAGGCTTGCCAGCAGTCTTTAACTGCTGCTGCGAAACGACGATGCTCTTCTGGTCCTCGTCAGGCTTGACAGTGGAGGAACTCTGAGGCTCCGAAACGTCAGAGAACAAGCTTCCCAAGCTCTCATCACGGCCACCGGCCTCGACCTGTTGGTCAGTTAGGGGAGAGTACGGCTCGATGCTCGGGCGCGGAAAGTCCGGGTCGTCCCTCTCGCTGCTGATGGTGCCGCGTCCGGGGATGACGATGCCGGGGCGCAGGTCGAGGCCCTCCATCTCGCAGGAAGGAAGCCCGGGCTTGAGAGGCGAGCCCAGATCGCCAAAGAGATCGGGAGGAACGTCCTCGGCCATGTCGTCAGTTTAACTCAGAGCCGCGTGATGCCAATGATGGTGTTGTGATAAGGGGGCAAAGGTGAGAGGGAGGGAGAGCAACACATCCAACTTTGAGGGCGACGAAGAGAGAGATCAGACTCGGAGTGTAGGATGAAGAGGGGAAAACAAACTCGAGTCGAGGCCTGAAAAAACTTTTCAAAGAGAAGGAAATCACAAAACAAAAACAAAAACAAGAAGCGGAGAAGGGGTGTTTAGACGGGTATGCGAGTAGCTCAGACGTGCGGGTATCAATGTCGTGCGGATAAGGGGCGTAAGGTGGTGATGGCCGGGTGACAGGGTGCGACGATGGCTTCACGGACGTTGGGCGGCGGGCTTTGGTCGGTCAAAGGCTTGAGACTGTAGTTTAGTGAAACTACTACTGACATTTTCACAATCAGACATCTACGTCACTCGAGTCCAACCCACCAGCAACAAGTGAATGAATGGACAACAGGACTCAACACTCAAAGGTCTTCTTGTCTGCTTGAGATAATGGCATTGATGAGCACCACTCTAAACGTCGAGGAGACCAGAGGGACGAACCTATATAGCCAAGGTATGGACAAGATCTCGGCTGAACATTAGACGGGTTAGATGCCGGGAGGTTGGTGATATTCTACAATGGTGTTTGACATCACGAAACGGACATACAAAATCCTTGCATGAAGAGGTAGGAAATAACCAATCTAAACCTTGCGGGAACCTTTCCATTACCGCGATTGTGCAGTTGTGTGGTTGAGTTGGTCTGTTTCTCTCAGTCTTATATGACAGGCCGATTAACACAATGGTGCTGGTTGAGCGTCGATTCGGAGTTCGCATAGACCTACACCATACGTAGGCAATTTGGAGAGGCTTCAAAGTGGTCTCCATCCAGAAACGAAATAACTACTGGCAAATAAACAGATAGATTAGGCGCCAACTATCTATCCTGATCATTGCTGGTGCCGCAGGTCCGGCGGCAAGACTCCAGCTGCCATCAACGGCCCCGGCGCCCAGCGAATCAACATGTGTTGTGTGCTCCATCCAGCAGGAGCCCAGATCGGTCATGCAATCGTATCATTAGTTCAACCCATCATTCGTACATTAACTCTGAAGAAGACAAGGAAATTCCACCGCCGCATCTCACCAGGTGTCATCACCACCCGTCGACGACCTTGACGTAGACGTGTAACCCCTTCGCCGGTCGTGCCGTGACGCCGCCCTTGATCGCCATGTTCTTCTCGTCGTATTCCTCCTTGTTCTTGAGGCCGAACTCGAACCGCCCGATCCACGACGCCAGGATGCACGCAAACTCGGCCTTGGCAAAACCCTGGCCGATACAGCTGCGGGGGCCGTGAAGGAAGGTCATGTACGCGTAGTTGCTCGTGGCTCCGCCGCTGGCGGCCGTCTTCTTGCTCTCGGCGTCGGCGCCGTCGCGGGGCATCCAGCGGTCGGGGTCGAAGCGCCCGGCGTCCGGGCCCCACAGCGCCGTGTCCTTGTTGGTGGCCCACGGGCAAAGCATGATGCGGGTTCCCTTGGGAACTTTGACGCCGTCGATGACGGTGTCGACAGCGGCCTCGCGGAGTGTCATGGGCACGGGTGCGTAATAGCGGAGAACTTCGTTGCAGACGGCGTTGAGGTAGGGCATGTGGTCGATGTCGAGGGCCGTGATGTCGCCGGGGGTGCCCGGGGTGGGGAGGCGCTCGCGGATCTCGAGGCGGAGACGGGACTGGACCTCCGGATTGAGGCAGAGGCAGTACACAGCCCACATCATGGCGGAGGCGGTGGTTTCGTGACCGGCGGCAAGGAAGGTCATCATCTGGTCGACGAGATTGTCCTCGGTGAAGCCGCCCGACTCGAGGGCCACGGAGAGGATGTCGATATCGGTCAGCTGCTTGCGCTCAAGCTTCTCCTTCTTTTCACGAATAAGCTCGCGGCATGTGGCACGAATGGTTTGCGCCGCTTTGGCGATATCGCCATTGCGCTGGAAGGGCAGCGCATGGACGAGAGGGCCGGGAAGGAGAAGACCGAGCACGGCGAGAAACTGGGCCTGGCGGCTCGGCTTGAAGACGTGCTGATATGTCTGGTTCAACGGGTTGGAGGGGTCGCGAATGGCGCCGAAGTCGCGACCCATACCCGCCATGCCGATGATGTCGAGGGTCGTTCGCGACGCCCAGTTGCCAATCTCCAGGACAGCGGTCTTGGGTCCCAACGCCGCCTTCTCGGGGTCCGTGGTTCCGTCTGCACCAGCCTTTGCCACCTCGGCCATGACAGCATCGGTGATGGCCTCGACACCCTCGCATGCCTTGCTCCAGAAGAGCGGATACAGGTCCTTCACATGGCGGAAGGCGAACGCGGGCATCAGGTTCTTACGCTGGACCTTGTGGTTGTCGCCCTCGGCCAGAAGAACCCCAATGCCCAGGATGCGGCCGATCGACGACCTGACGGCAGTCGGCTTGCGGAAATCGTAGTTGTGGGTGACGAGCACCTCGGCAAGAGCTTTCGGCGAGGTGATGAGCAGGCGCTCTTGATTGAAGAGGCCGCGATAGCGAATGATACCCTCGTGGGGGATGGTGTTGATCCTGGCCCCAAGCGTAAGTCAACGGCCGCGTTTTGTATAGACGTCAGTTACAAAGTAAAGGTCTGCTTACCATTCAATCATGGGAACGCCAGTTGGTTGGCGCACTATTCTGGGGTACTGCCCCATCATCCAGTGGTCGTCGCCCTTGGGACCTGGCAGCTTGCGAAGGGGTGAGAAGTACTGGGGAAACAGGAAGACGGTGAAGATGCCCCAGCACACCATCTGGAACATCCAGGCTGTCGCAAAGGCGCCGAGGAGGTGACATCTCGAGAATTCTGTGCGGCGCAAGGCCAGTAGTACGGCTACCGCAGCCGAGCTGATGGTCACTCCGCGCCAGGGGACCATGATGTCGATCGTTTCTTGTCGGAGTTAAGTACTTGTTCTCGAATATGAACGAGATGGCTACAGACGACGAAGAGCGCAAAGGCTGGAGGGACGAGATGCCGTCGGCAACGCAGAACCAAGCGCGCAGATGTTGGACAGGAACTGACAAGCCCCGAAGTCGGGAGAGCGGCTCTCGAGTGTTTTTGTTGACTGGCGATATAAGAATCAACAAACCCGTGTCGTACAGCTAGCTTGTGGAACACGCTTTCTACGCAAAGCTCGGGCAACACGTAAAAAGTCGGGCGAGGTAAGGTTGGAACAAGACGAGCTATGTCGAGTTTAAGCTCAATTCAAGGGTGGGCGAGACGAGGTAGATCCCGCGTGGTCCAAGGGCCGGTCGATCGGTTTCATGCGTACGGGGTTGCGACATGGAACCAAAGCATCGCCAGCACATGCATACCAATGCAAAGCGCACGAGCCGTGCTGTCGTGTGTTTGTTCTCTGTGGCCTGTGTTTCTCTTCTGATGTTGTTCCTCAGTTTCTCCGGGAGCAAGGGACCTGGGTGTCGGCGTAGTGCGAAGGGAGGGGGGGCAGAGGCGAGACGACGAGGGCTCTTTGTAAAAGATGGGATGAGGTGATGCGAGACGAGACGGGAGACTGAGAGGCCAGATGGTGGTGATATATGAGGCAGAGACGAGCTGCGACCCTGACGATTCGGGATAAGAAATAAAGAAATAATAATCAAGACTAGTGTGTTTTCTTCTGGTCGTGGACAAGACGGGAAGACTGTTGCCGTTCTTGAGCAAAACAGGCAGAAATTGCTGGCGGCCGGCGTGGATGTGATAGTGTAAGTGGTGCCGTTCCCCGGCTTGCGATGCTCTGGGCGGCCGTCACTTTCGATGATAACAACGAGCTTGGCTGTCGTTGGCCATGTACCCGAGCTCTGGCGCGCGTCGCTTCTGCAGCTGGGCGTAGGTGGAATGCGATGCGATTCGTGACAGGGACGTCAGGGACCGTGAAGGGTGATACGAAGAAGACGGTGCGCAAGGTAAAGCCGTCTCGGCCCCGCAGCCGGACACGTCCGTGGTTTATATACGGTATCAGAGAGAATGGGAAGAGAAGGGGGCGTTCATCCACGAGGCGTCAAAGAATCCGGTGAAAGACAGGCAGCTCGGTTGGCAGGAGGAGGAAGTGATGATGGCCAGTGGTGAATGGAAGCCCAAGGCGGGTCGGGATTGGATGAATACCTTGCCTAGGTAAGTAAGTGATGAATACATCATGATGGCATGCGTGGGCCTAGACTAGGTACTCGGTGGGTGGCATCTTGCTAGGTATTTCCCTTCCCTCCCTCCCCTCCCTCCTCTCTGGGACTGGAATGGGAAGGACCTCGAATGGCATCCCACTCTTGTACTAGCCCGCACACGATTTGGTACTGGCTCGGTACGCGGTACATCCTAGCCCAAAGACGGAGGGTCGGAGTGGATTGGTGCTCCATGCCGCTCGTCCCGGTCCCGGTCCTACGGCTTCTGGGACGATTTGCTGACCCGATTGAAGACCCACCTCTATTCCATTTCTCCCTAGTGCTCCACCGCTTGCACGCATTCGCAGCAGGCAGGCGCCCCTTCCCCAGGGTTAGGTGGATACAGTCATTTGCATCGGCGGCGTCCAAAACCATGAGTCAGGCAGCTGCTAACTACGTGGTTTTTGTATGCCCAGTAGTAAAATTAACTAAACATTTAGCTATTAATACCTCAATGCGTAGGGCATGCGCCATTATAAAATTTATACTATTAAATGCGCCTAATTAAGGCGATTACAATAGTACTACTTTTATCTACGCGCATACTCTGCGTATAAAGATATTTGGGTAAAGGTGGTTTTAACTATTGACTTAGTAGTTTAGCTGGTTTAGGGAAAAAATTGAGAAAAAATTAGAAAATAACGAAACCCCCTATAAGTGGTTTTGGAAAAAGTTAGTAAAATATAGCCTAAAATCACTAAATTATTTACACTTAAATTACTTAATGCGTAGTATATGTATCTAGATAAAAAAGATATTACTATAATTGCCTCAATTAAGCGCATTTAATAATATAAATTTTATGATGGTGTATACCCTGTGCACTAAGGTATTAATAGCTAAAAATTCGGTTGATTTTTGATTTCACATCAAAAGTCAGTAGTCAGCAGCAGTCCCACTTATGGTTTTGGACGCCGCCGATGCAAACGACTGTAGTGTGCGGTCGAATCCCCACCTAACTCTGGAACAACACCAGCGACAGCGACAGCAACAGCAACAGCAACAGCAACAGCAGCAGCGGCAACGGCACCTTTGTTGGTGCAGGAAGGAGAGCTCTTGGGCTAATACCATGGGTGCTCTTGCCTTGACAAACAACCACTCGACATTTTGGCAAATTCTCGCATGTTTCGGATGCCCACTTGATTGGCTCCGCCTCAACTGGAGCCAAGTCCCAAGTCGCATAGCTTTCCCGTTTCAATCCGGTGGACTGTGCTTGCTGCTTCACCTGCCCATTCACGTTATTATACCTGTCTTCCTCGACCATTCGTCCATCCATCCACCACATAACAATATGCCCTATGGCACTGCGAGAACGCATGGAGACACCTCATGCGCCAGATAAGGTAGCTGCAAATTTGGAATAGAAGAAAGAACATTTTGACAGCGCAGGGAAGCAGAAACCTTGGACAGCACCACGTCCCAGTCGTTGCCCTCGGCTCCATTGCACAGCCACCTTCGCCCAAAGTCGTGGGAAACAGAAACACCCGCGCGTGAGGTCAAGACACATCAAAAGACAGAAACACAGAGCACGCCAGACAGACAGACAGACAGACAGACAGACCTCATGCCTGAGCAAACCCCCTCCGACAGCCTTCGTTTCCGTCCGCCGTCCGTGAGGCCGGGAGGACGTTCGCTCTCGCCCGTCCGTTCCATCTGCCAGCGTTTCCTGTACACTCTCGGGCCCAAGAATATCTTCGACCACAGCTCCTCATGTGGCTGTTTCGTTTCCCGACGTCGTCCAAAACACTCGCAACCCGCCAGCTGGATTATACTGACTGCTGGCCCTACTGCTACTGCAACACTCGGGAAAACCAGGTGCGGCGGCGGGCGGGCGGTAACGACCCGAACGAGAAATGTCATGTCGCCCACGGACACCCGAGGAAGGATGCCCACGGCGCGCAGAGGGGACCGGCCGCCGGCTGATAGACCACTCGCATTCGTTCCTTTGCAAAGGTGTTGCCGTCGACTACACTACCTACATTAGTGCGAAGACCAGAGAAAAAGGCAGCAGCCCGTCCAAGTCCGTGTCCGTTTGCACACGGAGTATTCCTTCCCACGGTTGAAATCCGTCCCCATACCATCGACGTGTTCAACAAGTCAACAAGAGTCTCCAACACGCATCCCTGCCCATCGCCTCCTTGTCTTATACCGTAGGTACTGTCGTCCATCCGATGGAAATAGACGTGAACCGGAATAGCACACGGCCTCACTAGTTAGGTAGTTTTACGCGCAAGCCCACGTACCTGGTAGGATGGCCCTTTTGAAGCTTACGCAGCCACTCGCCCCCTCTCCCCAAGTGACGATGCTGAGGGCCCAGGGTGCCCCCTTTCCACCCCAGGACTCCGACTCCGACGGATGCGCGTGTAAAGCCTCCAGAAGAAGCCAGCCCCTCCCGGGTTCGCGACGTCGAGAAAGTTGATATAACCCTCTCCGTCCTCCCTATCTCTCCTCCCCTCCCACCGGCTGGACCAAACTCCCGACATCCCGTTCCGTAGGGATCTCAACTAACCATTGGACAGACAACCCCCGTCCTGCTTCTCCAGGTGCTGCGCGGCGTGCATCCAATCACGCACCGGTCGCGACGAGCTTCGTACAGGCCGTTCGTCTACTGGCGGCCACTTGAGCTCATATTCTTCCCTTCATGAATTCTTGCACGCCCGAACTCCCATCCAGAATCCGCCGAGGAAGATAGATAACAAGACATGCCCTTGTTCACGCAGAGTGGTAAAAGGTTTCATGTATTCATCCTTCGACGGAGTTGAGCTGGCCTACGGTATCGTGTCCCCTTGGCAAATATGTTGCCATGCCGCTGGTTCTGGTGAAAGTGCCCTGCCAGCTGTTTGTCCTCTCTCTCATTTCCAGACTTATTCTCGCGATGCCTATTGCCCACTTGCCTTGCCGACCTCCCTGGACGCAAAATCATCCCTGAGCCATCGATATCCCAAATCCTATTGTCGTCATGATGCTAGTTCTCAATCCTGAAACGCCTGAATAAACGCCGTGATTAACCCTGTCCGTTCTGATGCAGGCCTAAATTAATACCGATCAAAGAGTAAAAGTGTGTGGAGGTGAAAGTCCTCATCTCGAAATCCACGGCTGACGTCGCCGCGGTCCAGAGAGAACCTCCCTTGGGCTCGCTCAGTACTCGCCAAGCTACTGCGAGTCCCAGTGTGATGATGCATTGCCCTGGGACGCGGCGATGACATCGCCCGGTTGATTGCCCCGCGGCTGTTCTTCAGACCTTGGTGCGTTTGCAATGACCCAGTTGCCAGGCCCCGGAGTTGGCAGCGAGTTTCGATTCACTTGGGTTGCGAAGGCGCCGTTCTGAGGTATGGGCGGAGCGCCTCGTGAGATGGCGTGATGCGTGTATGGTGGGTAGAGACCGGGTGTCGAAGAGGACGTAGGGTCATGAGGCCCCCCAAACGCCAGCGTAGACACAGGTCCGCTATACGGGAACGGGAGAGCGGCGCCCATCCTGTGTGGCACGTTCGATGGATGGTTGCTCCTGAAGTTGAGCCCTCTCCGCGGTTCGTTCGTACTTGCAGGGGAGCCTCCATAGGACCCTGGCCGACTGGCGCTGAAAGGGGGAGACCCGGGTCCCCGACCGGAGCTGTGCCGTGGCCGAGTTCTTCGTCTGCCCTCTCCGCTGTCGGTCGGAGGTGATCGGCGTTCGCCATGGCCTACCCCTGGAGGTAAAAGTCCAGAATCGCTTGCGCCATGTGTCGGATCTGTCTCTCTCCAGCCTCTGTTGATGTGACGGTTCATCATCGGGTGTGTCGACGTTATGCGGGGCTCGGATGGCATTTTGTCCCTGCAGTACGGGCAGCTATCCGACTCTTCAAACCACTTTTTGATGCAGTGATCACCAAAAACATGCTTGCATTTGGGCAGGCGGAGTGGTGCCTCCTTCACGCCTTCGGGCGTCTCGACGCCGAATTCGTTGTAGCAAATGACGCAAGCTTCAAAGCTGTTAGCCTCTTCTTCGTCTACCAGTCTTTCCTCCCCTTTCTCATTCTAGCTGTGTGAAACTTACTCTTTTCGCTTTCGGACAAATCCGACATGGCCACGCTTTGTAGTGACTGAATTGCCGATGAAGAGGCAACCATCTTGGTTGACATGGATCCGCGTAAGAACTGTGCGGTACGGACGCGGCTCTCCTCCATGTCGTGGAGGCCCAGATAGCGATGATTATGAGCAAGAAGGTTTTCGAACATTCTTATGTCTCCATATCTAATGTCTGGCTCGTCAGGGCGCTCCGGTGGCGGCGAATGCCTCCGTGAAAACGTGCGCCTCGCGGCCGTTGTGGTTCTTCGGCGTTCGGGGGGCGTCTGGAAAGGCGGAAGACTAGTATTCGAGGACCCAGAAGGCCTGTGGGAGGAGCCAGCAGTGGCGGCTGCTGGAGGGTGAGGAAGGGTCTCTGTCGGAGTGGAAGCCTGCGATGCTGGCGCTCGATTCCCACCTCCGGTGGTGGGGGGGTGAACCAAGGTTGAGAGCCGCGGGGCTGACCCGAACTGGATATTCTCGAGCCGCGGTGCCGATGGGACACGAAGATCAGCGTCAACAGGCGGTTCCAACGTCGAGGTTGGCTCCGGACGAAGAGGTCGATCCGGCGAGAGCGGTTGAGACCCGAACTGAATGTTGCGCGGCGGCGATATGGTCTGGTCAAGTTGTGCAGGCGTTTCCAACGTCGAGGACGTTGACGGTGGTTCCGGGGCAGGCTGGCTTTCCGTACTTGGGTTTGCAGATTCCGGCGCCGGTGCATTCTGCGAACTTGTGGGCAACGACGACAAGGCGGCGTTGTAGGGGTCACTGCTCCGAGACGCAGGTGAGTTCGCGTAACCCCTTCCGGCGTGAGCGAACATGTTAGGGTTGGGTAAAGCTTGTGTTTGCGGAGGAGGTAGCGAGTGATGCGAGATGGCATCAGGACCCGAGCCGTACCCAGACCTGACCGGAGGAAGGTGAGACGAAGGCTGGCCGGGATATGGGTACATAGAGGGCCCGGGAATCGAGACACCGGCTGGTGACCCGGCGGGATGGAGGAGGTAATGCCTCGGAGGGGCGCCGGGCATTCCCATCGAACCCGGGCCAGACCACTGAGCGAGCGGCGGCTGGGGTCCCGGATGCCAGTGACCTGGACTTGCCGAAGAATGTACGGGGTCATAGCGACCGTGTCCTACCGAGCGAAGTGGCTGCGAGAAAACAGAGTGGCCGCTATAGCTGCTGTCTGCTCTGTTGTAGTAGGGGCATCTTGAATGTTGGGAGTGTTGGGCGTAGGGGAGCTGGTTGTGATTTGGGTGAAGCTCTGAGCGGTTGTGATAAACGTAGTCCATGGGGTCGTCCATCTCGGCAGACTGTGTTCCCTGAACGAATGCCAGTCTCGCGCAGGGGCAGAAAATGGTTGGACCAAGCTTTTTCTTTTTGTTCCTTTCTTTCTTTGGCCCCCTTTCCGATTCTTCAAGTGCGTTGTTCCTGCCGTTGCGTGCACCTACACGGTGTCACTGTCACTCGCTCGCTCGCTCGCGCCTGCTTTCTTTTCTGGGGGGTCCACTCGTTGGCCAGGGTTAGGGTCGGTCGGTCAAGCTCGAGTGAGGAAAGAGTGTCGTGGCGGTACACAGTCGGTGAGTCGAAGATGCAGATCTAATTGTTGAGATGAGCGTGGTCTGCTGGTGAGTCCTTGTGGACTGATACGAGGAGGGTGGCTGACTGCGGGTGGAGCTGCAGACACACTGGAGGTGATGTTGGGGAGGAGGGGGTTCAAAAGCAAGCGACGACACTTTATCGGTCGGCAGGTCGATGCTGATCAAATGGGTACCAAGAAGTCAGAACCACTCTCGTATTTCCGTTTCTCAGCTTGCCCATGAAGGAGTCCAGAACGGAGGTGACGTCGCCGTATGAAGAAAAATTCCACTCCACACGAGATTTGTCGATGAGTGCGCAAAAATAGGCAGGCGTGACGTGGAAGGGTCCGTCGGGGTGTTCGGGGTGGAAGAGGCGGTGGTTAAGACACGGAGACGGGTCGCAGGGTCATGCCGCATTCAGCGATCGAATGGAACAGAGGGGCGCTGCTATGTTCACGATAAAGCGGGATGCGGGCGCCTCAGGTGGCCGTAACGGGTAAGATAGACCGCAAATTTCATGCAGGCAAGACTGTTTTCCCAGCTTGGCCGTCGAGGGAGAGCAGCAGGCCAGGCGGAGGCGGTCTGTGTCTTGGTCCGGCTTCTTCGCTTTGGTGTCGCAGGCGAAGACGGGAGTAAGGATGAAGGAGGAGCGTGTAAGAGGATTGTGCGTGGGCAGCGAAGATGGGGGGGATTGAGCGGCGCCAGGGAATTATAAGTAGCGACGGATGCAAGCCAGGCCAGACCAGACCACACCAGGCAGAGCAGAGCAGAGCAGAGCAGGACGAAGCAAAGCGAACCAAGGCAGGGCTGGGCAGGGCAATAATGAGGACCACACGGGGGGGTGCGGCGTTGTGGTGGTGGTGTTGGTGGTTGTGGTTAGGCAGGTGCGGCAAGGCAAGGCAAGGCAGGAGAGGAAGAGGGGGATGGGGATGGGGCGGCTCTTTCCCAGGCCGAACACGTCGTGACGCCGATGTCGCCGAGCAAGGGATAGTCAGGGCCGAAGGGACGAGGATCGATGGAGAACTCGGAAGGGAGAAAGTTCAGAGGCGGTCGGCGGCCGTCGAGAGGCGGGCGGAGAATCAGAAAGGCGTAGTAGTAGCAGTAGCAGCAGCAGCAGTAGTAGTAGCAGCAGTAGTAGTTGTAGGAGGAGGAGGGGAAGGAGGAGAAGGTCGTCGGGGTGGTCGACGATGCGTTGCGTTGGACGAGCAAGCAAACAAGAGGAGAGGAGGCAAGACGACGGGAAAGGAACAGGCGGCACCAAAAGGAGGGGGTGCAGGCAGTCTTGGTTTTGTATTTCGTCGCAGGCAAGAAACGCCAGAGCCAGGCAGACAAAGTCCGGCCGGGTCCCTCTCTCACTCTCTCTCACACACACACACACAATTTCGGGGGCTTGCCTTAGACTCAGACAGATCCAGACAGAGACACCAGACGGGAGCCCGGGACGGGAGCGAGAACACTAGGGAGGGGAGGGGCCGGTTTGTGTAGGTAGGCAGGCAGAGGGAGTATTAACTGGATCCAGACGGAGGCCAGACGGGCACGGCAAGACAAGGGGACGGCAAGGTGAGAAATAAAGGTAAGGCAAGGTCAGGTAAATGTCAGGTAAGGCGAGGCAAGGAAAGGCAAAGCAAATCAGAGCCAGAACCAGGTCAGGTCAGGTTGGGTCCGGTCCGGTCAGGTCAGGTAATTGATGAGGGGAGAGAACAAGGTAAGCCGAAGCCAAAGCCAAAGCCAAAGCCAAAACCAAAACCAAACCCCGAAGGCAGAGTCTCCTACGGATAATGTGCCTATGTACGTATGGAGGTGCGCTGCTACTCTACCTAACCTAGTACTGTAAGCATATTTATTATACGGTGCTCGTATTTCTACACCTCACCTCACAGCGATCCCTACATAGCACTCCTCTTACTCCTCACTCCTCACTCCTCACCTGCTCCTCACCCGGCTCAGGAGGGACAAGATTTGCGCTGGGGACTAGGAACATCGTGCTTGCATAGAGTCGCAGGCCATCCATATCTTTCATTTTCTTTCCCCATGTCTTTGCTCCAACATGGCCGCAAAGCTTGCGGGCTGCATTTCGTGGTTGGAACAGGTAAAGTCTGGTTGTTGTTGTTGATGCCGCCCGAGGTACTTTGTAAACAATACATACATGCAAACACCAACAACAATCAGAATTCATTGTACGGATACATAGCCAGCATCTTACACCGTACATCACAAAAAGGCAACAACAGTACCTACCTGCATCTGACGCTGGCGGCTGGCTGGCCTGAAGTGGATCGACTGGGCTGCCGCCAAGGCACTTTTTATTCTCGCTGGACTGAAAAGTTCCAGGTCTAGGTCCAGCAAGTTCTGGACCAGCCGAGTCCTGGACCATGTCCATGTCAATGTCCATGTCCACGTTCATGTCCAACAAGTCCATATCAAGGTAGTAGGTAGGTAGTATTATTGTTCCAGGGAAGGGAAAAGGCGGTAGGTACGGCCGGCTTCGGGACTGTGTTGCAGCTTGGATCGGGATTGGATTAGAAGACAGCGAAGCAGAGCGCTGCAAACCCCTTCTCTTGCCTCGACTTGACACAACGCCATACGCATACAGCACGGCACGGCACGGCATGACACCGGCACAACACAGCACAGTACAGCGCAGCATAACATAGCGCAAACACGCCTCAGCGCATTGCAGCAGAAAACAGCACAGCAGAGAACAGCACAGCACAGCAGGAGGAGGAGGGGGCGGGATGCGAATGACCTTGCCCTCCTTGACCCCGTCAGCGTCAACAAGTTCCATCCGAGCGAGAGAAGCCAGCAAGTAATAGCCTAGCCGAGCGATGCGCGATACCCAAGAAAGTACCAGCCTCCCATAGAGTCATAGGTACAGGTACAGGCCCAGATACAGGCCCAGGGTACATCCGCCTAACTCTCAGTGGGGGGCACCTTCCATCTTCATAGAGCCATGCCCGGCAGCACAGAGTACACTAGGCGACCCAGGAATCTCGCTGTACTCGAGTGGATTCTCAGGCGGATAATGCTTCATATCCAGGGAATTTATCTCGGCGGGCAACTGTTCAACAAATGGACCGCTCATTCGCACGCAACGGAAGCTGGATGCGGACGCTGGTGCAGACGCAGGTGCGGGTGCGGATGCACGCCGAATGTCAACCTCAACCTAGGTAGTGTCCGAGTGAGAGTGACAGTGAGAGCGAGAGCTCCCTGCCTTTTCAGGACCCGGCTGACCTCACGGTGATCAGAGGTTGGCTATCCATTGGCCAACCTGACCGGGGTAGACACTGTGTGTGTTTGAACGACAGGCCCATGTCTGTTCGGATTCCACGGGTGCACTGAGAGCGAGGTGTGAATGTGATACGGCAGGGTGGTCACAAGCACCACCTGTGTATGGTGTTAGTTATGGTAGTGGTGGTGGCGGTGGCGGTGGCGGAGACGACGAGCATGACTACCTATGGACTTGACTCCGCAAACCCTTTTGAGCCGCCCGCGCGGTGGATGAATGGATAGATGCCTCGCTGCATCTGCAGCATGGCGGTTGGTGATGGGTATCATTACTAGGCATGGTAGAAGGAAGTAAAAAGTTTGCCCGGTCATTCATTAGACAATTTCCTCGTCATCATGCCATGCCGGTAAGCTAGCTCTCTCATAACGACCACTACCTCAACCCCCCACCAAGCTGCTGCGTGATGGATCATCATGTCCGGCCGGCCTTTGCATAGGTACATCAATCACATCAGCAATACATGCCTCACCTTGCAGCACAGAGAATTGGCAGCAGATGCGCCGTCGCCGCGGTGTACGGATACTAGGTAGGTATGCAATATCCTTACGGATACTGCTGCTGATTCATGGTTCAACTCGGCATCCTGGTCTCTTTCGCCGTGCTAGCTATTGCGTGGTGCGCTAATACTGCTTTGGTGGCACCACAGACGCAAGCCAACCACGAGCACAGTGTGAACTAGGTGTTTGCATCGCTAACTGACTAGGCCCTGAGGGAAAGAGGTTGGGGGGAGCCGTGATTCGCACCAGGTCTATTGCCCAATCAAACGCCGCTTTCGTGTGCAATGTCGCTGTTCTGGTGTAGGTACATCGCTGCCCCTGCCCCATTGGTTTGCTGCCATGTCACGGTCAGTCAACCTACAGGCATGTCTGATGTCTGTGGGTGGTGCCGGGCGTCGGGAGGCAACAACTATGTAGGTACTATGTAATGCAGTGTAAGTCGTGATTACCTACCAGTTACTGCCTCTCTAGGCGTGTTAGTAATCGTGGTAGGCCTTGCAGGCTGCCGGGCATGAGATGAGCCTAGGCTAACAAATCAGGTAGCCGCTTCAAGGTAAAAGACACACGCTGACGCTGGGAAGGGAGGCTTGTCATGTCATGTATTACAGTACAAGTCAACTTGATAAGCCAACCTATCCCGCCCTTGCTGGCAGAGGCCCGGGGCGCCAGTATGCTTTCGGCTTGCTATACATGCAGAGGCCATAACACCCATCGCCGCCTTCCCTTTGCAGAGATGCAGTCACGTCGGACTTGGCTGGCCAGCTAGGTAGATATGTATATACTAGGCATTACTAGTATTGAGAGTTGTCGAGGCCCGGTGACGCGAGTGTCACTTTTTAGGTCAGGTGCGGACAAGTGCACTACACACTACAACCTTGGTACCTACCTACCCGGTGTTGAGGTGCACCTTGCCCCGTTCAATAAATGGCAGGCGAGATCCTGGGCCGACAATCAGCCAGGCACAGGCACAGGCACACACACGCACACGCCCCTTCCCTTCCCTTCCCTTCCCGATGCCGAACACTCCTCGTAGCCTCTCGGGGCAAGTTCCTTCCCTCCGTTTGTTCGTAACTTCGTTCCTTCCGGTCTCGAAAGGACGGTCAATGTTTAAAATAATCATAATAAGCCGCCATGCCGCCGTCTTCCCCTCCGCCCATCCACGGCCACCTCCATGTTTGTTTGTGCCAGCTCCATTTCCAGTCCCGGCCCTAGTCCTCGTCCCAGTCCAGTCCAGTCCAGTCCAGTCCAGTCCAGTCCCAGCTCCTGCAGCTCCTAGCACGCATATCCATGAATCATTCCCAGTTTCACCAACTGAGAGAGACGCCTTGCCTTGCCAGCCTTTCTGTCACTCTCACCGTTCGTTGGGCCGCCCCTCAGCCGGGCTCCCTTCCCCGCCTCGTTGGTCACTCCCTCCTCCCTCCCCTCTCACCGACAATCGTAGTGGACACCGAGAGGTTCTGTTTGAAGAGGACGAATGCCGAGTGGATCGGGAATCAGAAACGACCAGCTACCATGACAATGACAAGAATAACCAAAAGGACCTACGCCGTTGGTGCCCGCCAGAAAATAAGCCCAAGGTCTCGAGACGAAACAACAGCGAGGGGGAGCAAGACGAAAACGAGTGCCAATGTGCTCAGGAAACCGACGTTCCTACATCTACGGATACAGACAGGCCCTCGGCATTTCGTCGTTCGCGCACAGAGCCAAGAAGACTTGGGAGCCCAGCATCATCCCAGGCTTTGCCCAAGGTAAGATGCCTACGGATACCTACAACAACTAAGCCAGGCAGGTAGACGCACGTCCATAGTCCGCCGACTGACGGGTCACCGACCTGCCGGCCGGCAGCATGACACGATAACGATAAGATAGGTGGGGCGGGGAGGGGGAGGGGTTGGAGAGAGCGAGAGAGTTTGGCGGCCATTCCTGTCGGTGGCTGAACCACGCATCCACGTCTCTCAATAATTACCTTCTAGGCCCCCCGCCCTCTCGGTCACGCACTCACGCACGTCCTCACTCTAGACGGCCCGGTGTCGCTTCATTAGGTCTTTCCCCTGCCCCTTCCACTTCCCGTGAGAGGGAGAAATCAGGTCACCTTTCCTCGCGGTTCGTCACTCGACATGATAGTGGAACGGCCGAAGGGGTTGCGGGGCCTGTGTTGGGACATGGAGCTCTTGCCCCGAGCCCGTCCTGCCCCAACCGCACACTCTGCAGCCGACCACTACCGTCTCTCGGACACGAAGCCGCCTCCGGTCATCCATCATGCTCCTCGCCTA
Source organism: Colletotrichum brevisporum (assembly GCA_030770045.1). NCBI lineage: Eukaryota > Fungi > Ascomycota > Sordariomycetes > Glomerellales > Glomerellaceae > Colletotrichum > Colletotrichum brevisporum. Next base: position 3,084,608 of record JAUGSI010000006.1, on the reverse strand, counting down.
CGGGACCATCGCACAACTCAGACCTTGATCGCCAAGGGCCCATGTCTGCTTAGCTCTTCGCCGTCGCATTTTTCACATCACCATTTCCGACATGTCCGCGTGTGTTCATCAACGCTTCTACGAATCCGCATGCGACCATGCTCCCTCTCGTTCTGGCTCTTTCTTCGGTCAACTACGTTGGACGATTGTTCGTCCCGACACCTTCCTCGTCACCAACATACCACTACGTCATCTTCAGCTTCCGTTCCATTATCACAGGGGCAGGCCTGGACGCAGAACAAGGACCCCGCGGCTTGACCCTTGGGGACCTCCATCTCTGCCCCTGCTCCAACATGCGCAAGACGCGGGCAGATAACCCTTATCCATTGGCCAGCGCCCTTTTCGGTCACAAGACCTGTCGTTGATTCGCTTTAGCTGCAGCGACATCCCCGCGATGATCATTGAACCCTGGTTCGCGCTAAGATAAAAAGTATCCCGGTCAAGCTGGCACTTCGTCCTGCCGCTCTTTTGTCTCTCAATTTCCCTCTAACTTTGGCCTATTTGCTTGCTTCCGCACCCTGCAAATCGCCCAGCAAACGCTCTCATTTCACCACGTCGTCCCGATAAATCGCATTGTTTATGCTTCAAATGTTCGTCTTATGGTGTCGCTTCTGCAGGATTCCGGGATGAACCCTAGCCTCTCTCCTCAAGGGTCACACCCGCCACATTCAACAGAGTGAGCTCCGAAGACATGCTACACACTAACAATTGGTAAAAGTTCAATGGTGTGTTGGGTGATACCCCACCCAGCCATTCACTCTACCAACAACCTTTTTCCTCGGCACCTGTCAACCGCTTCCCAAACACGACGAGGACGAGACCGAACCATCCATGACGTTTGTCCTCGACCAGAATCCTCAACCTTCACTGATGGCTGCAGTCTGCAGATGTCATCAACATCATAAAGCGACATGAGGTGTCGAAGTACGGGTGACGATACATGCTATGCCAAAGACCCCGTCGGCAGCTGTCAGGTGGCAGTCCAACTATTTGACGGGTCGATTGCTCTCGTCAACAACGCCAGCTCGGGCCAACGGGGGCTGTAACGTCGGCGTCATCATCATGTCCCGAGCTGGTCTCCGCCGTATTCAGTCGATTTGTTTGGTCATATGTGGCTCGGGACAGCATGCGGTGAGCCTCGCAGCAGGTTCATTCTCAATCCCATGGGCGGTTATGCCGGCTGCTGTATTGATTGGTCTCAGAGCACTTTACCGGGGGACACGAGCATCTAGCGGATCGCTATTGACCCTCTCTCCGAGACGTACGAGTCGTATCAAACGGACGGCCGCTACCCTGCAAGCACACCCCTAACAGAATGGCCGAGTTGATGGCGAGTGCCACATTGAAAATGCGAGGCAAGCGCTTTACACAGCGGCCATGTCGTGCCCTCAGCAAACGGTCTCGTGCGCATTGTGGATAAGCCGATTGACGGAGGAGAAAGCGCATGACTTTTCGCTAGGCCACCAAGATTGGATGCCAGGAAAACTTGCAAATCACCTGTCAGCTCCGGTGTATAGAGAATGGGAACGCGCGTAGTCGGTGGTAGCAGCCAGCTGGCGCACCTGAAGCAACCAAACAGCAGTGGCATCGATCAGTTCGTAAGCGGCGACAGCTGCATTTTTCCCCTATTCGGATAAAGGCAGGACGAATAGGCAAAGACCCACGAGAAGCAGCACTAACCCGAGGTGCTACTACTCCTCGGAGCTTGCCTTTACTCGCCTTAGTCCTACTCCGATCATAGCTCCGACGGCTGACTCGTTCGTTTAGCCTACTACGCTTGGCAAGTGGAATGGACTTTGTAATGGAAGTATCCATGATCTAGTGATTGATCAAAAATCTGGACCTGGGTAGAAAAGAAGCACAACAGCCAACCAATCGATAGCAGGGCGAAACTCGCTGATTGAGCCATCGCCTCAAGCTGGACGGCCCCTCACTTCTTCTCAGCTCACTGCGTCTTTGTCTCACGTAATGTCAAGGGTCCCCTCCTGTTCGTACTGCAGGCACTCAAACACCATCTTCTCTATCCGCTGCCGCCTGTGGCACATAGCTGTTGCCACTCACGGAATCAGCTGTCATAACTGAACGGTCACTCTCAGTTGTATGCCATGGAAAAGGTTTGTAATCCAACCTCTAATATCAAGCACCGAGAAGCGAAGCCCGCAAGGCTTCTTACCAAACGGCTGTCCGACAGGACACGATTGGTGCCCCTGAGCGGAAGCAGACATGAATTCGCCTCGCCTATGAACCCGGATTACCATGGTTGTAATCTTGTGCGCAACATCCAAGGGAATCCGTGCAGCTGGGTCTGACATAATGGCTTCAGTAGGTCATTTGGGCCCTTTTGAAGGTGTACGTCGGGTCCCTCCTCTTCCGATTCGGTGGCATACTTGAGATGTCGCTCTGGAGACTTCAGCTCAGGTTATGGCTGTCATGGTTGCTGGGTCCAGGACGGCGAGAAAACTTTGTCCGGGTCATCGTTCTACCCCTATCCTGTAGAACTCTTTCATAATAGTTACGACCTTCGCCACTTCGATACTTGTGTATACTTTCACGGGAACATTCTAGTTTGTCTTGATTCAACCCCGTTCAGACCGTGGACTACCTGTGCATACTCCCTGCCAACCCGTGTGCTGAGCATCAGGTATGTATTGGCCGCCATCTTTGGCTCAAACGTCACATATGCGTGTTAGTTTTCGATCTCTCTCGATGAACGCCAGCTTCTCGACAAGGTGGCATTCGATCGCACTGAAGACTGTAACTAGTCTGTGATGGAACCTTTCTACTGCTTCCGCAACAACAGACGTGCCGGGACATTCTCAGAAGCAGCGTTATAGGAGGGGCCTTGCGGAGGCGTACGGAGGCTTCCGGGTAAAGTCGGGCGCCATCAAAGATGGCTATGACGCGCGAAGCTGGTAGGACATCCTAGATCTCCAGAAAGCCCAGCGGCGGCGAACATTGATTCGAAGGGGACTGGTGGTCGAGGGGGTTTACAATTCATCTTCTCCGTCGGCACGGCCCGGGCAAGATGCGGGGTCGACGCTCCCTTCTTTCTGATGATTCTTAGTGGTTGCGAAGTATGAATGTCTTAAGACTTGAGATGTCCACGGAGGTCTCTTCGGGACGATGATTATGGTAATCAGTCAGATTTCAGTTTACAAAGTGGAGGCAGGACCATCTACGTAGTCGAGTTATCATTAGCTTCGTGACTCTTTGCTTCCCAAATGAAGGGCGTGGTGATAGGATAGGAACCGTGGAGGAGGTATTTTGGATCACCTGGTGGGGTGTCTGTCATCACACCCAGACTCATCACTCACCCCCTCCATCCCTACGCAGTGTTTGGGGCGGCTAGAGATAGTTCATTGCCCTTCAAGATGGCCATGTTGAGCTTAACATCAACTCGAGGCTCTTCAGCAACGACCAAGTCATGGCGGGATTGATGTCACGATGTATCTCACTGCTGTTATACTCTTGTGCGGTTCTGTTTCTCATTCGTACGGTCGCTCTTATACTCTGATCGTGTCAGGGAATAACGGTTAGGATACTGAGGCTGCTCATGAAGTTCTATTCCGCAGAGCCTGAGTACATGTACGTTTGTCTTTGCATCGTATTGAACGTTAGTGTTTCTCTCTATGATTTACAATGTGCCTGGGCTAAAGAGAAGAGAGGTTCTGTGAGTTTCGCCGGGCATGCTAGGAACTTTGAGCGGAACCTTCGTCGGGTTATTGGGAACTCCCTGGTTGCAGAGCTCTTTCGCGTGCCCCTGAGCACGAAATCCAGGGAGGTTGACTCGTATAAATCGTTGCTCGGGAGGATACCAGAACCGGTCTGCAAGTGCGCCAGACAAATTTTTGGGTCGTGTTCCTTGTGAAAACTGCTCCCCGGACGTACATGTCATTTCAAGGTCTGGGTTCTTGGACGAAACTTCCCACGCACAGCGGCAGGAAGAGACATGGTTGACCAGCCGGCTTGCTGTTGTCGACGCTGAAGCTTACGACGGAATTTCATCTTCAAGCTCTGCACGAGATCTTCGAGACACTCTTCGTCAGCGATTTAGCCCGGTCATGGAAAGTCTAGGGGGGGGGGGGGCGACCATAATGGGGTCCTTCGGCTCATCGATTTCGCCCCGGGGCAGTCACAAAACGGAGGAGATGAAGATGGAGGCAGGCTTGAAGGAGCATATCAAGGAGGACGGGGTGTAACTTGAGCTTCGAGCTGGGCTTCTGAATGCGAGGATTTGTAATGAGAAGCACGGGTTCGGTCACGAAATGTCTACGAACACATGCCTGTCTACAATCCGCTCTTCCGTTTGGTAGTTGCTTGGCAAGCCTGGGCATATCAAGACATGTAGCCTTCAGGATGGAAAAAAGCTATAGAGACAAGGAAAACGAGCATGGACTCCGCCAAAATGTGTAACGACAGCATTGCAAACACGAGTACCCTGGAGAAAACGGATGATCCGAGGTAGGAGGACACAAGCAACGCTGGCCGCATCAATCACACGGCTACGGGCGACCTTTCCGTGAGTAGCCAGAGCATCTTGGCGACATCAGAGTCGGCACCTGTTTCCAAGCGGTATGCATTGCACATTCGTTTAGCCATGCGTTCGTCAAAGTCTCGTTTGGGTAGCTTAGGACGTTCACAAACAAGGCGAACGGTAAGACACTTTGAAACGAGCAAAATGCAAAAAGACTCCTGCGATGGGGTCAACTGACCAGGCTGGGAGAGATGCATCTCGTTGACCACCCCCAATACGCCCGCCGCAACAATGATATGCATGCCGGAGCCGCAGCAAGGCTGAGCCCGACTTGGTAGGCAGACCGCCAACCTCACCTCATGCCGAGTTTCTTTTTGCAAGGACGAGAGTGCTAGAATCAAAAGTTCCAACCGAGAAGGCATCGCGATTTGGCTATTTTTGGTGCAATTAGATGCATGAGCCGGGTCCAACTTGCGTCGGCGGTCCATCCCATCGCCGAGCTTGTATACCTAGCTGTGGAGGCTAAGACACAGTCCCCGACGCCCGCCGTCATCCTTCGAGGAGATCTGCAGATCACGACTGCATGCGTTGAGCAACCGGTGGCTCAGACGTGACGTGACGCCAGTTGGTCTCCTCGGAAGCGCAGTGCATATTCCGCGACGTCCCATTCTTGATAAGTATCACTCGACAACATCACTCTCGGCACAAGCAGCGGGACTCATTTTGGGTATCATGGTTGTTATTGATGCGTAAACAATATGCTCTGGAAGGCAGTGCATGAGAAAATACTGACTAGCCGAAATACTTTCTGACCGCCTTTTAGCGGTTGGGAGGCTTAGACACGAGGCAGCGACGTCCAAGCCTCCCTGCCGTCCAGCCTCAATGACCAGAGAGAGACCGGCGCATGTCGGCGCAGAACGACGACGGAATCACTTCTTGAGAAGCTTGTACTTGCCCCCGACCAACTCCAGCTCTCCTTCGGCAATCTTCTCCGTAAGAAACTCCTGCAGCTCCTCGTTGCTCCAGGGGAAGCCGTCTGCTATCAGCATCTTCATCATCATGGCGATCTGGAACAGAGGCATGGCGGGGCTCGAGTTGGTGAGCATGCCGACGATGAACTGCCAGTACACCTGTCGCTTCTCCTTCTCTTTCGTGTCCATTCTGGCGGGCTTCTTCGGCGAGAGGCCGGCGGACTCGGGTCCAAGGGCATCGCCTTCTGGCGGCGCAGCAGTCGCTGCAGTGGGGTCGATGTCGTCTTCCAGCCTTTCCAGCACCGCAAAGTTGCCGGGTTCGATCTCTCGAAGGACCCGCTGGGTGACCCAGAAGGAGATGGCGGAGCGGATCAGGTCATCGTCCATTTGGAGAATGTCCTCCAGCTCACTCACTGTGCGCCGCACCGGAAGAGGCCCGGAGTAGGTGTCGTCTTCTTGGAATGCGTAGATGACCACCGCCTCGTACGTCTTGCACTCCTTCTCGACGGTTCGGTCCTCCAACTCCAAGTTGACGGTGGCAATGCCTAGGTTGTTGAGCCACGTCAGCTTGCGAGAAGACTTCAAATGCTCGTACTCCTCGTCGTAACGACCCTGTATCTCTGCAACAGACCGCGGAAGAATGAAGTGCTCTCTGTCCATGCTGGGCCAGAAGAGTCGGGACAGGATCTTGGTGTGGTAGGATGGAAGATCCTTGGACCTGCGAGGGGGTCCTCCGATCTGACCGTGGATGTCGCCCAGATGAAAGAATCGGCCTCTCACACGGTCCTTGAGGAATGTCTCAGTCTATGGTATCTGTTGGAGGGGCGTTCTCCTTAAAACCCTTCTTGACCGGATTCAGGACCCTGATCTCTTGGGGGAAGTCGGTTTGTGTGGAAAGGAGTCTCTCGGCAATGATGCTCTGGAACTCCTTGATGAAGATATCCTGAGAGCCCAAAGCATTGATGAGAGTTCCAATGACATCTTCTGACTTGGGGCCTTTATGGTCAAACGCCGAGCATCCATGCGGATCAGGGATCCCTGTATTAGTCTGGTCCTCTCAATGCGTCTGTTGCCGGACGCCGCTGCTGGGATGGGTCGTTAAGGAGGACCGCCAGCTCAACAAGCTTGCTTCTGCCAGTCTCCGTGTCGATATCTTCGGGGTTGGACAAAAGTCCGGTGACGACAATGGGAATGGCGTCGTCTATAAACATAAGGTACAGCTGCAGGTGAACACTCTGTCCATTTTGGGTAAAGTCCAAAGCATGGAAGAAGTCCGTATCGCAAAGTTACCCTGAGGATAGCCAGCGTTGACCATCCCGAGATTGCCGAAGCGTTTCTGTAGCAGCTGCGAAAACGTATCCGATCGCGCAACGCCTTTGCGTTGTAATAGCCATCCTCAGGTCGTCTAGAGCCCCCCTACTATCGGGCCACTGCAACACAATGTCGAAAAGTTCGCCGGATGCGCGGTACAACCTCCGGTGCAATCTCGCTGCCTTTCGACATCGCCCCCCGGGCGATCTCTCACTACCCGGGCGTTGACACCTCGACGGTAGCGCAGTGGTGATTTCCACCCAATCGCTAAGTGCAGCAACGCAAAGTGAAGGGGTGCCCAGCCGCGCCCTGGGGTGGCGGAAGATGCGGCGCATCAACCGTCGTTTGCCCTGGATTGTCTCAAAGCCCAACAGACGTTGCGCGCGGTATGCTCGACCATCATGGCATCCATCAGCTCAGCGAATGAACCTGTTCTGGCAAAGTCAACTGTACGGCGCCTCGATCGCCAGGAGCTCTTGCCGCGCTGCCGCTACTGCCGCTGTGTGGTCGCCACCTGGCGCTCTCAACGGCAACACTGGATCCTGATGGGCTGGAACGTATGCCTAAAGCGGTATACCTGAGCGGCCCAGAACAGTGCGAAAGTCATTAGCGCTGGCGACGATTACCAATGACCGCGTGCCGATGCGATGGAACTTGCCCACTGCAATGTCTGCATTCTTGCTATCGAGGCCCCGCACGATGAGCGACAAGCCATACAAGTACTGGCGGTGAGCTGCTTAAGTGTGGTCAGCTAAAGAACGGCACCGGTCGCAGCAGCAGCATACGAACAGAAGAGACGAACGCTGCGGTGTGCAAAGTGGTGCCGCACCTGTTGGGTGTGCCAGGAGAAGATCATCTTTAGTCATGCATGGCGTACAGACATCTCTGGGATGGAGCACTAAACTCAGACTGTCGTAGAAGTCCACATCGTAGTCCTGTGACTCTGGCGCTAGAGTGCCAAAAGAGTCCTCCGCGGCCACCGAAGGCGGTAGCTGGATACGTGTCGTCACAGCATGCCACGCCCGATCCCAACGGACCTGATCGCTGTTGACCTCGGTGGCAGACAGCGCGTTCGAACGCGAGGATAGAGAAGAGCTCTGCAAGTCCACGGCCCTGCTGCTGCCAGGGAAAAGCGGGCGGGCCACCGACTGATGGGGGTGGTGACAGACGGTGGTTATGGAGTACGAGGATGTTCTGTAGACCGCAAGGCTCACCTGGGCGTCAGCCTATGTGGAGGGTGTCGAGCAGGGAGTAGTTTGAGAGAAGTCTGTGTCGAAAACGGACTTGAACATGTTGTGCCTCTTGCCGCTCCACCGCGGGGCACGATTCTCGTCGAAAGGAGCTAATAACATAAGATTTGTAGCGTTCTCAAGCAGAAGGAATCCAGACCCGCCTCATTGCAGGATGTCGGCGTCGGCGACAATGATCCTCGATAGGATGCAGCAGCTTTTCCGTGTGTCACTGTTGTCTGGAATGGATTGTCGTTGCGCTGTCGTGAAAGGGTCGCGGCGTGTTTACTTTGTCTGGTTGTGATGCCCGGCTAAGCGCTGCGCTTAACGTGCGTGTCAAAACCTCAGAGTTGGGAGGTGGGAGTCCAGCCTATAGCAGGACCGCGCTTAATTCTTGCGCAGCTAGCGACTGACGCTAGCGCAGAAGCGAGGCAGGCGCCCTCTCTTGTCGCCACAAAAGACTGTGCCTCTACTGTTTTTTGACTGTACAAACACGGTATACATCTCAGACTGCGGCGGCACCCCTTGTCGTCTGCTGGCTTTACACTCACGCCCCCTCCCATCAGGTAGTCGTGGCCCTGCAGCTGGTAGGGACACTACAGTACGTACCTAGATAGTACAATACGATGCCTGAATAATTGTAACAACTATACTTGGCTTAGCGCCTGGTATCCCCACAAAATTTAGGCGTACTTAGCTAAGCTGGATTTCTCATTGCTGTACAGCCCTGGTTAAGACCCCAGCTTAGCATATGCACCTCAAAGTGTTAAGTACTGCTGTTACAATTAAACAGGGGGTGTATTGTACTTACCTCCACCCCTATTGCCTTCTGAGCCATCGCGGATCGGAACCGAACTCGCAAACCACTCCTGGAGAACAACCCCTCGCAACGTATCGAGACGCAAAACGTCGAGCGCTCTGAGGCGCTGTATGAAGCCATGTGCTGCCATCAGCACGCAGAGACGACAGAATTCCACATCGACCGCAAGCAACTCCAGCATCCTCGCATGGCGCGCTCGCAGCTATGTCTTTACCGTCAATGAGTGTGGGGTAGCAGCACGAAGGATCAAGACAAGCGACCTCCAACCTGGCTTCACTTGCATGACGCTATCAGGGGACAGGACACAGCCGGCCAGAGGAAAGCAACCCTGGGGAGAAGTCTAGGGGCTGTATGGAATCATGGATACATCCGAGAGAAGCGAGACTGCGAGAGAGCAGCAAGCTGAGTGGCTGCCACACTGGTGAGGTCCAGAATACGATACAACGTTTCCTTCGCCCCGTTGAAATTGCGACGACTCACATCAAACCATGGCTTTGCTAACAAGTCTAGCTTGTTGCCGTCGCGTGGACCGGAGTCTCCTGGCGATTGACCTGCGTTTGGTATCCATCCTTGTGCGCTCTGGCCCTGCGAATCTGATGAGCAGACCCGGATGAAGAGGAGAAGTCGAGTCTAGGCTTGACGATCAAGGGATCGGAGGCTTCATGGAGTGTTTTCGACAAAGTATTCCAAGAAGCGGACCCCGTGGCTGCCTACGGCGACTGTGGCCTGAGAACAAGACCAGGACTGTCGCATCACCTACGACCTTCTTTCATCTCCGTGCATCTTCGGCTCACTTGTCCGTGGGAGTATCGGGCAGGGGCCAAAAACGAATAGATACCTTGATACACTGACGGAGAAGTGGTTTAAAGGCCGAATCGCCGTGAGATTCGCCTCATTCGTCGATGGCCACCATGACATGTCAAAGGGTTCTACTCCATCAAGACTGTCCCTCTGATGCACGGGTGGGGAAAGGCGTTTCCCAAAAGATCACGGGGACCTTTTGCTAAAATCTAGGCTCAAAAGAAACGGAGGTCCGTCATCGCGGGGCAAGTGAAATCCATTGCTATTACACCGAGTGGCTCTCGCTGACCCCAATGTAGACGAGCAGTCCGTGGAGCATGCTGCGATGTCCGCAAATTCAGGCAAACGTCTGCTGCATCGTTTGATTGTTGCGAATTCTCTAGCCCCTGTGTCTACCGGTCAGCTTCCTGGCCGTTCCCTGCGTCACGACTGAACTCATCTTCCATTTCCACTTGGCGGCTCAGGCTTCACAGAATCTGCAATCCTCCCGATCTCAACGCCCGCATCTCAGGGGTTGCGCCCTCCCCCCTAAACGCCCGCTCGAATCAAAGTAACCGGGGACGGAATGTTGCGAGTTCTTGGAAGGCGCAGCTCTCCCAGGGCCTCTACGTGGGTGTTCCCGAGCATCCTTTGACTTGGCCCCTGCTTTCCAACCTCACTAGCTGCGGACCGGGGCCGCTGCTTTGTGATCCTTCCAAGTGACACTAGCAGCGTGCCCGTGCCACCCGCTACACCACGAAGACGCGACGCTACGCGACAGGTTGGCCGGGCTGGCAGGGCTGTTTCGTTACTGGGGATGCATAGAAAGTAAGGGACAATGGGGCCACGACTGGAGATGTGGATGGACTGGAGGATATTGCCGGCCGGCACGGCAGTAAACCAAGCCACAAACTTTGTTGCCTTGTAACCGCTCAGCCCGTCGATGGACCTGGATTAATTCTGCTGCCTAGGCGCCGTCTCGAGTTCATGTCCTGAGCCTCAACGCGGGACATTAGTGCCCTTCCGGAAACGAGGAGGGCTTCTCACGCTTCATGGCTTTTACATGGCTTGGCGAATGACAGTTGGGTGTAGCCTTGAAGGAACGAACCTTGGGGCCGACGTGCAGTCTGTCAGCGCCCCGATCTCATCGCGCTGGTCCGCCTTATACGTCAAGCTTGTTTCGGAAGGATGGCAGACGCCGACGACAACCATGTGTTCTGAATTGAAAGCAGGTCTAGGAACGACCTCTCCAACTCCCTGCCGCCAGGGTGGACAAGTCGCCAACGTCAAACGCAGCTCTCTTCCACGCGCAGTGAGCAGTCATGGCCACGAGCGCTGAGATGTTTTATGACTGACCAGCTCAGGCATTCTCCGTGACATATGCAGTCAGCAAATGCTGTTGTTTGTAGCTGCAGTAACCTTTGAGTCTGCTACAAATGCATGATTCGACTGGCGGTCTTGGAAATGAGGTGGGTGTCCCTCCCTCATGGAAGTTCCCAATCTCAATGATACACCAGATACCTTACTAGGTACTATGTAGTCAACATCGACCGTTCAGAGAACAATGAGCTCGTAACTCGCTTGCTGGCCAATGAAGAGCAACACAAGCAGGGCAACGTTGAGTATTCTGTCCAATCGCAAATGGAGCGAAGAAAGAGGCACAGCACCTGTCACCTTTGGTAGTCGTGCCCGCAGAGTGGGTCAAGTTTGACGGCAAGAATCCATGCTACCTTTGAGGCAGTCACCCAGGATGGCTAATGGATGGACTCCTGTCGCAGTGAATGCTACCCTGCCTACATATGTGGTAAGTAGGTGTGTGAAGGTACCCTGGTAACCTGATAACCTGGAATTTAGGTATTCATGTACCAGGTGGTTGGAGCTCACCAACTCCCCGTCACGTGACGCCCAGAACAACGGCCTACCTACCCAAAGAGCAATCTGGAACTCTTGGCTCCAAACCTGCGCCGGCGGTCAGGGAGCCTCATACATCGGACGTCGGGACGCTGTTGTTGCCGAGCCACCGGTCGCGACCTGTACAAGCTATCACCTGTGAGCGGAAGTGCGGGTCCGAAACTTCTTCGAGTGTGACTTCCAACGCTAAGAGAAATCAGGCCGAGTACTCTGGAGGGACGCACTGGATTGGACCACGATCAGCTTCTCGGCCCTGAGACGGTCTTGAGAGCAAAGTGGCGATCCCAGTGGACGCCTATCGTAATGCGGGAGGGAAGCAGCTAGCGTCTCCTCTCGTGTACGTCTCGCAGTTGCTATCCTAATAGCCGACGGCGTGTGATCATTACCCTATTGGGGCTGCCTTTTGCCGACTTCTGCTACCATCTCCTCGCTGTTTGCCCTCACTACTGACTCTTTTCACTGCGCATTGCATGTCCTGCCTAGCCTCATCCTAGCATTGCTAAGAACCCGCTTTGCACTAAACGACGAATGCGTGGGGCCGGGCGAACACTTGGGTGTGGGTACGAAAGGCCGGAGCAGAATACCGACGTGACCGACGTTTACAGGCCCGGCCCCAGAGTCCCCGTTGCAGACATTCACCGACGGGCATGACGGGGCCGAAAGACCTCGGGGCTGGGAGCGAGTCGCCACGGTCCACGGAACTGGGCCTTTTCAATTCACTGGGTCTCTTAGTGGAGCATAAGACCATCACCTAGAGGCTGCAATTTCCCCTGCTAGAAGGACTTCAGGGAAGGGTTTTGTGCTAGGTATGTACGGATACAGCGCCCAGAGTTGCCCGCCGACAGCCATCGGATCACATCTCGGGAACCGCAATTTTACTTGCCATCCGCAGGATCGCCATGGTCTGGATTATGGCAGCACTGGGTCTCGGTCGTGCGCGTCTTCTACTCGGTGACGGGGCCCGAGGACCATGACTTCCGAACCTCATCGGAGGGTATTCGGACACCACGACCATCTGAGAGTCGTTTAGACGAGCCGTTTTGCCCCTGGGACAGATTCGCTCACACAAAGAGGAGACGCCGGAGTTGGCTTCCGTCGCGGACCCCCACCTATATTGTCCCCTCTCGACCCCCACCCTCGACTGTCACTAGACGAGGTGCGTCAACGTTGAGTTTGAACGGTGGCCGACGTCGCATCAACTGTCAACCATTAGACCAGGGTGCTTTCCCTATGCAGCAAACCACAAGCTGCTGTTGATCAAGGAAAACTTGCTAGTACGGATTCTACTCGTCTCTTTCGATTTCGAAGAAGCAAGGTGGTCATCAAGTACATTTTCCGACGAGTCGGATTCAACGTCCGTTGGAGAATTATCAGGACAAGAAGTCACACCGTCTTTTCCCGAATTCCCGGTGTCGATTGAAATCGTTGCTGCCTTTTTCTGGCAAGACAACTGTCATGAGATGAACCGGCTGATCGTTTGCTTTGTAGGGTAACAAGATTTGCACGCGCGGCTTACAGTACCGACCCGCGAGGTCGAGGTTGGGTGCGGTGCGGAGCGGTGCAGTCCCGGCATTTTGCGGCATATACGTACAGGGCTGCCGCTGCCTCCATCACTCATAGGTAGGTACGTACATAGAACGACACATCGGTCTACGGATACTACCTACCCAAGTAATGCTAGGCGAGTTGCGACATGCGAGAGATTACCTCAGATTCAATCAGCTGTTTCCCCCCTCTCCTTTCTCACTCTTTCGGCTATCCTATGGCCTGGTTTCTCGCACATGTCCCCTTCCGCTTCTCACAAAAGCCGCTTATCTCCAGGTCCTCTCGCCCTCGCCCTCCCACAGATGGAACGGCTCCTTGTAAGCCATGTGCCTTGTAGGGCAGGGCTCGAGCTTTCTTATGGGGGGTTGGGTTAAGGAGGAGGGGTGTGAGAGTAGTCGCAATGCACATAGGGTGTGGAGGAAGCAAGATGAGGTGCCCTCCAGTGGAGGCAGGTGGTGAGTTACCACCTCGCAAGGTACACTACGGAGAGCCAGTACCGGAAGCTGATCACTGCGTGAGTTTCGGGTAGTGACTTGAACCGCTCGCTCCACCCTGGAACTTGGGGGCGGAGAAAGTCCGACTTGAGCAAAAGCCAACGTCAAATGATTAATCAGTCATCGATGAACCTGGTGAAGCATCGGACGAAGCCTCGGGATCGAATAGCAACAAACGCCTATTATTGCTATTATTGAGGTGCTAAATGAGACATGCACCATCTATCTCACATGACTTTTTAGAGGTTGCAGTGGTTGGGAAGAGCAAACGACACCAAAACCGACGTCTGTTGTTGTCAAGCCCGAAGTACCTAGACGGGTACCTCAGACGCCCGAAGTACCATGGAAGGTGGTACTTTGCGGCTGGCGGATGGGGTGCGACGAGGGCATGTACCCATCCACCCGAACTGCTCTGCACTGCACTTTCCTCGTTGTCATCCGCAGCGTACCCCCATGTCTATCGGATGAGGGCTGACAGGGCAGAGAACGCGCTAGCGCAAGTGGGGGACACTCATCAGTCCGGTCTGTCCAATCATCATCCGTACTTTCCTCTCCTTCGCATCAAGTCTGGATGTCACTCCGCGTGTTTCTAGTGGCCACATTTCCGACGCCAACACCAACACCAACGAGGTGGGCATCCTCCGTCGCTTCTCGACTGCAGCAACCCAGCCCAGTCTGTGTTGGTTTTGGCGAGAGAACGACACCAACCTGGATGTGTCTGCGTCTGCGTCTGCGTCTGACCTGGATTGGGAGGATGACACGCCCTTGACGCTGCAGCAACACAGCAAACACGCGCACCCATATTTCCCGCGGAGCGCCGCGGACCACCGTGCGTTTCGAGAGAGCCACATCATCATCACCATCACCGTCATGGTCGACGACGTCGTCATCGCCATGACTGTCGCCCGAATCGAACCCACCCCCGGCTACCATTGCCAAACGCCGTCTGCCGCCATCGCCGCCGTTGACCGCCATCCGCAACCCGTTCATGTTCCTCCACGCCCAGGCGGCCCGGCCCAAGCCTCAGTTTCTAAAATGGCAACTGCTCATCTCAGTTCCCACGAGGGTAATAATGAAGCAGCGCAGCTCTGATTCGATCTTATTTCGATGCCTAAAAAAAAGAGCGCTACTTTCAAACGGCCCCCTCCCTCGTCAACCCCAACCCCGATCATTATCGAGTTGGCCTCGGGGAACGTGGACGTCAACCCGGCCTTGACTCTCTCTGGTAGGCTTTTTTTCTTCGGAGCACTGCAACCTGAACGACGTCCCCTACAAATTAGGACCCGTACTATTTCCATTGCGGCTGTGTCTGACTGGGGAGGGGTGGGAAAGGCGGGCGGGGAGGTGCTGCAGCTGCATCTACCAGGGAGCCTTGCTTCAAGTTCAGAGGTACGTACCATTTCTCCCGTTGAATTGGCTCTTAGTTGACAGTTTCTCAGAGACCTACCTAAGTATCCCCCAACTCGACATGCTCATTGCTTGCTGTTCGCAGCAAAGCAAAAGAGCGCAAAATTGAGCTTAGCACGGACGACAGTTCCCTCATGTGCTGCTCCTCCATGTTGGAATCGAACGAGTTTCTCCTTCTCCATTCGAATATTGGGCGGGGTCTGCAAAGCGCAGCGCCCCCCGGTAATAGCAAGGTCAACAACTTCGTTGCCTTGAATGGAGCTGGGTCGTCTGCGGGCGGCGATCGCTA
Organism: Colletotrichum brevisporum; assembly: GCA_030770045.1. Classification (NCBI taxonomy): domain Eukaryota; kingdom Fungi; phylum Ascomycota; class Sordariomycetes; order Glomerellales; family Glomerellaceae; genus Colletotrichum; species Colletotrichum brevisporum. The sequence continues at coordinate 3,069,338 of JAUGSI010000006.1, read as the reverse complement.
CCCGTTGCCAGAATCCCAGAGCCCCGAGCCCGGGTCCCAGGTTCCAAGTCCAAGTCCAGGTCCAGGTCTAGGTCCGTTGCGACGGGAGGCGGGTCTTCAATAGCCCGCCAGGACTAGTGTCGACAAAAGAGGTTTGGGTTGAGTCGACCTGCCCCTCTTACGGCTCCTTTCCAGATGCAAAGATGCAAGCCGTTATGGTCTGGCTTTGGGTCTATGCATCCCTTTTCACCTTGCCGTACCGTGTACGCTCTCGATAACTTCACTTCTGCGTCGCTAAGCTCGGGACAGAAACCAAAAGTGACGGATGTTTAGGGCAACAAACAACCGCTGACTGATATCGCACAGACGTTAAGACTCGAGGAATATTATATTGGGAAATGGGATGGAAGATAATGGGATGAGAAGAAAGGCTCTCCTCTCTGACCTGAATCCAGTCTCCTCGCCCGTTTTTGCCTCGTCGCTACGTGCAAGGCACCGATCGTTGCGCCCGTCGATCCGCCAGCTTGGTAAACCAACTTTGGACTTCACGACTCTCCCGCGTTCCACTGCAGGCACCTGCAGCACTTTGGGACGAGAACATATTTTGTGGTCCTCTCGTCTGTTTGCCTGCCGCCGGTCCACCTGCGACTCGTGATATGAGCCTCGACAGGTCTTTTCCAAGTCATGAATGGTGTCATTCGGAGATCCGCAGAAAACATCAAAGCTTCATCCAGGCTCTCCGTGCCGTCTCGGTCCGGCACCGGTACGGCCAGGCACAAAAGGACCCCCAGGTTCTTGGTTCTATCGCCAACTACCTAGAGCCCCGGCAGGCGGTATTGCATGGGTGTTGCGCGCGTTGCGATTGCTGACGCTTCACTTACACGTGGATGGTAAATTGGTGCAAGTGCCTCTGGCCGGCCTCTTGGTGTTGCAGCCCCACGATCCGAGGGCCCCGTCTGTGGAAACCGGGGCCTTTGAAGTGAACCTTGGATCACCCCTTGGAAGTTGGGCCTGGGGGAAGAAGGACGATAGGACCATGGTCCACGGGCCACGGCTAGGAGGGTCTCGAGTTGGGTCGGGATTCTTGACCACCCTAGCCTGGCTCACCGGATAAAGGACGCCTGCGGCCTGTCCCCTCCCAACTCCGCTCGACTGATCTTGACATCACCGGGAGACCCCCGGCCACAGGCCACTTGGCGGCGGCGCGTATGCAACAGCGTCCCTCCTGGTGGACAGTGACTTCGAAAAGCTAGGACTTCTTTTCGTCTACACTAGAAACGAACGACCCATTTCTGACGGCCCCTCCCTCCTGTCCCCTCTCCGCCGCCGCCTCCGCCGCCGGCCACCACAACCCGCCCCGTCGTATCTCCATAGTTTAGGACTTTGGACAAAAGTTCTGTTTGGCATCGGATCAAATAAGCTGAGGGCGTGCCACTCGCTGCGCCGAATCATTCCGCTTCTCGCTTCCCATCCCCAATCGCAGCCGGGCCCCGAGCTGCTTGCTGGGCCCCCGTCTACCGCAGTGTACCGTAACCGTATCGGCCCCATCTCGTAATCCTTCCCAGCAATGCTTATTGTTCCCTTTGTAAGAATCCATGGAGGAACCAGCATTGTTTTTTTTTCTTCTTCTTTCCTCTCATCCCCCCACCCCGAGCTCTCTCTCTCCCATCTTCGGTGACCGCCGGTTTCGGTATGGAGACCTTCACCGGCGAGCGGGTTTTGGCCGTTGGTGCTGCTGCTGTTCCCGGATCCCTTTGTTTTGGGAAGCGAGTATTGCGACCGCCCACCCCTGGCCAAGGGGACCCTTGCTCGAACCAGGCCCATGTCTGTTTGCTGCTCAGTTGGGGCTGACGACGGAGGTCTGGCTGGCCGTCTGCAGGCTGCAGGTGTCTTTTTCATTCTTTTTGCAGGAGATTGATTACCGGGCGTTCGGGAATATGTCACTCGCACACACGAGGCAGACTTGCTATGTTTTCTTTTTCTTATCACTTTGTGAACATGTCATTTAATTGCGAGTATTGTGAGTGAAAAAATGTCCTTTGATTTCAAGGCTGCCCATGGGAGGAGGCAGAAATATGTCCAGATCCGAGCAACACCTATATAGTCCAAGATTGGATGGATAGTGGTTTGGTTTGGTTTGGCCGGGCAAGCAAAAATATGTGTCTGGCTAGAATGACGCGTTTTCCCCCATCTCTCCATCTTTCCTCTTTTCTCTCTCTCTCGAGGGGGAACGAGGCAGGTGAGGGGGGGGCAAAACGCTAAAGAAAGGGTATATCTTAAGATGGAAGATGTGAAGAAGAATAGGTGGTAACCAAGAAAGATGTTGTGGTCGGGAGATTTTCCCATCCCCGTTTTCCCAACGTGCTGCTCATGAGCATATGAACGAAAGAAGCCAAAGAAGCCATCCCCTTCCCATATGTAAATCGATCCAGAAACAAAATCAACAAAAACAAAAATCAACGATAACGGGAGTATAAAAAATGATAACACCGTCCAGCCGGTTGGGAGGATGCATGCGCAGGCGCAAGCACGTTGGCTCCCGTATTTCCCTCCAAAATCATCTTTTTTTTTTCTCTTTTTTGGTCTTTTTTTTTTCCTGTCGAGAATCGTTTCTCGTCCAACACCTCTTACCAAAGTCCCTTTTTTTCTTTTGCCCTCTTGTCCCTAAGGATGTACAGTCGAATGGAATGGTATGCCCGAAAAAAAGGGGGGTGGGGGGCAGCGCAGTGCGGCGTTGGTCGTCCTCGTACGTTGCTGATTTGCTGGCAGGCGTAGCCAAGTCTCTTTCCATGTTGTCCTTTTCCCACCCCCAACCAACAGATTCATGCGTCGTCGTAATTGCTGCTGCGGACCAACAGACAGGAAGGGACCTATGTGTTGCGGCGCTGCTTGCACTTGTCGTGGAGGAGGTGCCCGTTCCGTGCCGTTGTCCTCGTGAACTCGGCCCCGCAGTTGGGGCAGGTCGCCTTGGCCGCCTGTCCAGACTTTTCGCGCTGGTGCCTCAGGAGGTTGCTGAAGGTCGAGAACTGCCGTCCGTTGCAGCCATGCTCCCAGCACTGGGGCTTGGGCCGGCTCTGCACGACTCTCACGTGGCCGCCTCCTTGGTGGTCCGGCCCGGCGCCAGAGGCCACCGAGGGCGGCACACCGTACATCATGCTCGGGTCCTGGCTGACTGGCAGGGGTGGTCTACTTCTGCAGAGTGTTAGCATGGCTCCTTTTCTGTCTGCCTTGTTCTCGACCGGAGGTGGCTCATACCCATACTGCGCCTGGGGTTGAAACTGATTCGAGTAGTCGATTCCACCCAAGCCGTAAGTCGGAGCCATCGGGGGGTATCCGCTCTGGTATCCGTGGTCTGGTAGTGGCGGGCTGTATGAGGGAAGGTATGATGATGATCCCATGGTCGTGGTCGGTTCTGCGAGGAGAGAGATGGGCGCGGGAGCCGTGGTGTAGACGGGGACACCCATGGTGCCGGAGACGTCGGGCATCGTGAGAGGCGGCGAGTGAACGTAGGGGTTGCTTCCCGCCCTTCTCACGCGCACAGAAGTCTTGGAGTCCCGGCGCGCCATGTCCCTTTGCTTCTTCAGTTCCCTCTGTTCCGGAGTCAAGGTCCCTCGCGGCGGGCTCGAGGTCACTGATCTGGATGCGCTGGGTGGTGTGAGGCTGGCGTCTGAAGCGGAGGCGAGGGATGCCAGGTTGTGGCCGAGAAGTGCTCCGCCTGATTCGTGGTGGTCGAGGCCTTTTGTTGTTGTGTTGGTTAGAAGCAACGTTCGCGTGAAGGGACTTTGGTAGAGAGGCGCAGGAGAGGAGGAGGGGGTAGGTAGGTACATACCAGGCCAGGTGAAAGCTGATCGGCTACCCATGGTGAAGGTGGGGTCAAATGGAATAGCAACGGTGCTGTGAGGAGAATAGAATGTTAGAGACTTGTCTTGAAAGTGTTCAACCTCGTTCTGGGCCGGGAGCGCACCTCATGCTTGCTCCGGTTGGTAGTGGCGGCGATGATGAGTGATGAGAGTAGTCCTGGGCTGGGTCTACTCTGACTAGAGGGGTCGAGTCCGAAGTGTGGTGATGATGTACTTCGTTGTCGTTCCACTCGGCATTCAGTATCTCGGGTGGGAGGAGAGGGAAGGGCGAGTATCCGTGGGAGCTTGAGGCGGGGAGGAAGGTGGCCGAGCTGGGCGGATTGGGACTGATATAACCGCCGGAGGAGGATGAGTGGAGAGCCTCGGACCTGATGGAGGGGCTGGATTCTAGTGGTAGGGTTCTGGGGGAGTCGACAAGCTGTATGCTTGCGAACTGAGCAGTGGTGGCTGACACTCGGCTTCCTGCTCGGGATCTGGGCGGCAGTGAGTAAGAGGTCTCGCAACCCTGCTCGGAATAACTGGAAGCCATTGGTAAAGAAGAAGGAATAAGAAGAAACTCTGGATGGCACATACGGACGAGGACGAGGTGGTGTTGATGTTGGTTGAGGCTGGTATCGTTGTTGTTGTTGTTGTTGTTGATGTTGTTGTTGAGGTGGTCGAGTGTGTATGTCGAGTCCCAAGCGCCTTCGTCAAGCTGTCGATGCGTATGTGTATGTGTCTGTGATGTGACAGATGTTGGTGACGATGTTTGGCAATGGAACAGAGGACTTATAAGAGACCAATGCAAATCAGGCACCGGTATTTCGACGTCTGGAGAAGGAAGGATTGCTTGCTGGGCCTGGGCCGGGTGGAGGCTTTTGGTTCAACTGAGATCACAGATGCTATACTTGGACCATCATCAGAAGGTTAAAGATCTCAGCCTCACAGGTCCAGGAGCGGGCACTGTCTTATAAATGGCAGTGGGCAGTGAAATATGGTATGGTGGAGTAATAGGTATTAGATCCCGACTGTACTGTCCTTGACGTACTGCATAAGCGGAGGGAAAACACTGAGAGACGGGCATGTTCAAAGAGACAAGCTACACTACAGGAGGCAAGGCCCCAGACGGTGGCAGGGGTTCAGGAAAGCAGCGAGAGATGGGATTGATTGAGTGACCGGGATGGGGAAGAGAGGTAGGTAGGTACCAACCCAGCACCAGGCCAGCGTCAGAGAAGATGGTGGTGGTGGAAGAAGAGGAGGGGGGGTGTGGTCCCAACGGTCGAGAGTGAAGGGTGTGGGTGTGTGTGTGTGTGTGTGTGTGAGGAGGAGGCGTAGGACTTGACTGACTGGGGGGGGAATTGGAGGAGAGGGTGTGTAGAAAAGAAGAGAGAAAAAAAAAAGGTGAAGGAAGACGGAGAAGAGAGAAAGTGTGTGTACATGGATAGTAGTATGTGTTGTGTGCGTTGTGTGTGTGTGTGTGTGTGTATGTGTGTATACTATGTGTGTGTATGTGCGGGTGTATTAGTGTAGGGAGCAAGGAGGGGGGGTAAGGGGAGGGCGTGTGGTGCAACTGCAGCTCGGGGACCTTGGGGAGTGGGAGTGTGATTCTGGGGGAGTGCACTGGAGCTCTTCTGGATTCTGGGTTCTGGGTTCTGTGGACTCTGGAGGGAGATGATGGGCAGATGGACACAACAGTCGAATATGGAAGTGAAGAAAAAGACATGGGGCTGTGGCGGGGACGGGGAAGGGATCGATAGGCTCCAGCATTTTCTGCAAAGGCATTGGCAGTCGTGGTGTGAACGCCCTTGGACGGTACCCTCAACGTCCCTGCTTGGGATGGGTCGCAGGGCTATGGCTAGAGCCTAGCGCACCTCACAGTCAACCACCAGGCCCAACTCAGCCAACTAAGGTACCTATCCAAGGTACTGTGTAGCACCTACGGATACCTAGGTACCAAATTGCAGGGCAGGGCAGAGCTGTGCAGGGCAGGCAAGGGAAGGTATCCGTACGGTCCCAAGGTCCCGTCTCATACAGCGGCTGCCGCTCTGCCACCCACCCAACTTCCCGCTGAGGTGGATGACATCGCTCGAGCCCTGTCTGGCCGCACGACACAGAGACGGGCACAGTCTACATAGTATCTACAGGGCGTGGGCGGGCCACTGGAACGCTAACGTCGTAGTGTAGTGTATCCGTGGAGCGGTACGGAGCTTGGGAGCCCCTCCATCCCTCCCACCACTCGGGTCTGTTCTGTCTTCGGCCAGGGTGGATAATTCAATTCAGTGACATTATTCCCTATTCGGGCAGCCGTTTCGACGTCCACCTAGCATTAGCATGGAAGGCACATCGGGCGCGAGGGGCAGGCTCTCCTAGTATGGGTATAGAACTCTTAACGTAAGAAGAGGTGCAAAAATGACAGAGGAGAGGAAACCCAGGTATGGCAAGTTGCGTGCGAGACAAGATTTCCGTGGGCTGAGATACGGACACTGGACGGCTGACGGTTCGGAGCTGAGATGAATGGGTGTGTACGTGCGTGCGTGCGTGACGGTCCATGTGCCAATGTTGACTGTGGTTGCCCTTCAGGCTGTCCAAGGTACAGACGGCATCAAGACCCCAGGAGGGGACCGACTGAGTTGGGCCAGGAGCCAGTACGTCGGGACGGCGGTTTTGCGAAGTAAACCTAGCCCGGCACTGGCCAGGGCAAAGACATGAGTGATGCATGTTGGTCCGTACCTGTCCGACATTGTCATGGTTCTCTGATGCTACTACCAATTTTTTCTTAATTATGTTTTCTTTTTTCTGCCTCGTCTGTTCCCTTGGCAGTGACGACGGCAGTGTCAGTTGGGCGGAAAGGACCGATGCAGAACCGTGTGACTGAAGAAAGACTGACTTCTGCTCGCGGTGCTGATTAACGGAAGAAGGCAATACGAATCAGTCCCGTTCTGTAGACACCCAAAGTCGCGAGGGGTTCGAATAAGGGCCCGGCGCGGAGAGAGCAGAGTCGAACGGACTAGACACGGTCCCGTCTCCATCGAGTTGCAGGATGGCGTCGTTAGAGAGATTGCTCTGCGTCGGCAGCGCGCGCGCGCGTCCGCGCTCGCGAGGCGAAGAGCGACTGAGAGGGCGGGCGAGAGTGACCGAGAATTAGGTGTGATCAAAACGGCAAGGAAAGGTACCCAAAGGAAAGCCGCCAGAGATTAGAACAAAGGATCAAAATCCCTGTCGATGCTTGTCGCTACTTGTGGCCCCCCTTTGGTCGACGTGGTGGTGGAGGAGGAGGAGGAGGAGGGGAGAACGCGAGCACAGCACAGCTAGAGACTCGGACGACGAGAGCCCAGACGGGGATGGGAAAAGTTGGGACAGTGGAAGGGAAGGGAAGGAAAAGAAAACAGAGCCAGGGAGTAGTGTCACAGTCGTTCGTCGCCCATCCGAGTGGGGACGGTACGTAGTATGTAGTGGATGTGGTCCCGAAGGCAGCAGGTACGTAGCTACTTTCTTACCTTGCATGTACATGGATCCGAGGGCACTTACCGCCTTTTGGCCTAGCACGATGCGCCTTGCAAGGAACCAGGAAGAGTAAGGTAGGTACGAAGCTCGGACGCAGGAAAGCGAGAAAGCCGGACGGCAGGCCACGTACGTACCTACCTACATAGTATCGAGGAAGGGAAAGTAGGTACCATATAGGCAAGTAGGCAATAGGCAAGTAGGGATGGTAATGACTACCTAGCTAAAGGGAATTGCAGCCCGAGGGAAGGAGTCAACGACGAAGGAAAGGAAGGCGCATAGGTGTGTATCTGGGTACCTATTTTGTTAGGTTTTTTTAGGCAGGCCTACGGATACGGAAGCGGACCGCTCGGCAGAACCACAATCCCTACGGACTGGACGTCCCGCATGTCGATGTCGGCGCTGAAGCCGACCCGGTACCGCTGCGGCGTGGACGACAGCTATGTACATACGGCTCAGGCTCAGGCTCAGTAATTGGAACTTGGCCAAGCTCGATTTAGAAGGTTAGACGAGCGTGTGAGATGTCTGCGCCAGGGCAGCCGCAGTGGGTGCGCGACATGCGCTAGGCGTTCTCGATGCGAGTGTGTGTGGCGGCCAGCGTTGGGCGTATTTTTCTTTAATTGCTGGCCTCCATCCTTCTTGTTTTCTGGCTGCCTTCCATCATCGCATGGCAGTCTGCACCAGCCCAGCTTCCTTTTCCTATTCTCACCACGCTGGGCAGCGTGTCCAGGCGGCATGTCATTCGACGCCTTTCCACCGCCCGGCGGCGAAATTAGCAACTGCACGGTGTGTAAGTGAAGTATTAGTAGACTTGGAGCTGGAGGTATGTACATACACTACCTACCGTGCTTAGGTAGGTTCTATGCAGGGAAGAGCCTTTCCCGCACGGGAAGATCACATAGCGTCCGTCAGCAGCAATAACCTTTTGAGACGCCACACTGTAAATACCCATTCCTTATTGCCTTTCTCTGCTTTGCCTTTGCAGGTCGTCGATGATGTGGTAGGGTGACTTGTGAGAGGCGTGGTTCTGGTTCTGCATCCGAAGTTTACACTAAATCATCGATGCAAAATCGTCCATCTCTGACACGCCCACCCACGCCTGCGATAAGTTATTCTAGAACACTGGGCTCAGCGAGCACTACTTTGCTTCTCCTAGGTATTACTAGCACCAGCAGACAAGGTTGGGCAATATTAGGTGTCGGTTCTTCGGAATTCCGCCTCCGGGCATCCAAGGTTTCCAACGCAGCGTAAGGTACCTATGTAAGGAACATGCCGCCTTCGCAATCTGCTCAATCCGAGGTGCGGCGGCGTAGGAGATATCTCATCTCGCCTGCATCCGAGCGTTCTCCCAGTTTGAAGTACCTATCACGAGACAATGCGAGGAAGCGAGCACGTTACCATCAGCAACCTAGCTTATGTCAGCTTTGTTTCTCTCTGTCTCTGTCTCTCTCTCTCTCACACAGTGTTGTTGCTCGCTTTCCTTCTCGGTTCGGATAGTGTAAGTATGAATCATAATGTATCATCTGGGCCCCGTGGAGGCCTTCCATGCTTCGTGGGGTCGTGGTGCAGGCACGACCTGCCACGGCGTGGATGAGGTCGTACCTACCTCACGACTCACGAGTTACCGCCTCTGGTAAGGTCTGTCCGTCATGGCCCACCTTGACTGAGGCAGATACAATTCGACTGGAACCTCCCCCGTCAATGTTTCAGCCGGCAGAAATTCTCTCCACGTGCATCGCGCCTGCCTGCCCCGGGGGGACGTTGACGGGGTACTGGGACTCGGCTGCAGCTCTCCGTCTGCACTGCCATCGCCTTGCAACAAGGCTCAGGTTCTTTTCGACATTTTTCTTCTCTCTCGCCCTTCAGCATCGCCTTGCGATCAGGCAGCCTTTGACTTTTTTCCCCTCCCTCCTTGCTTAGCCGCGCTTCATCCTTCTGCACCTCGTTAACCTTGTTGGCTTCAGCTCCAGGCCTCCAGCTATAGACGCAGACGCAGTCGCTGCCGCTGCCGCTGCCGCTTTCACTCTCCATCGTCCTGTCAGTCAAGAAGCTTTCGTTTTCTCCCCATCGTGTTGGGGGCCAAACTTACGTCCTCGTCACCGTCGGTCCCGTCCCCTCGGTCACTTCGGACTTTTCCTGACCCACCAACATCACATGGCGCCATCGGCCGGACTGTGGCGGCTACATGGCTGAGATGGCCAGACATGAAGCCCAACACAGAGACTCTCCGCACCTTTGCCGCGCTAGAGCTGGAGCCACCACCACAGCGAGATTCGCCAATTCACGTTAAACAGGATAGGGCTCGCCCGGCCGCCCTGGGGCGGCTTGGTCTCTTTGCCGCGGGCGTTCACCCGCGCCGTCCACCACCTATTCCCCGCAGTCTTCTCCCGCTCTACAGCCGACAAAAGTCCCTTTTCATTGTGTGGCATTGAACAACGGTCAAATGGGCTACGGCAATTTCTCTTGTCCTGTGACGACACCACCCTCTGCTTCCGTCTCTGTTCCGGCTACACAGTTAGGCCAATCGTCGCCAGCAGACAGCACCTGCTCATACGTCAAATTGCCTACTACTACCATGCTATTGGTATCCACGTTCGACCATCCTTCAACGGTTGGTGTAAAGCTGTCAGTCAGTCGAAGGACAGCGGCCTTCCGCATGCGTCCTAACGCCACACCCTCAGAGCACGCTGTATATTTAGCTGCCACCAATGCCGGCGCCGTACTTGGCGGGAGCTCACGTCGAGCCTTCATTGTTTGGGGCTATCCCAGGATCTTCTTCACGCTGCTCCATTCGCATTTGCAGCTTCTGCCATGGTTGAAATGCATCTGATCTCCGGCTTCACTTCAAGCCGCGACCTGGCGTCCCGAAAGCGTCGCACGGTCTAAATTAGACGGGGTAATTAGAACGATTCGGACTCGGAGGGGCATTTTACTGCTGCCTTGGGACGTAGAAGCGATCGTCGCTCTTAGACCGCCCAGAAATAGGGCCTTGAGACCAGGCTTGGGACGAGGCGCAGACCCAAATGAGGCCCGCGCTTCGAGGACAATCACTCGCGGTGAACGGAACGGCTCACCTCATCAGTTCCACGTCCACGTCCAACGTCCAACCCAGCGCTGGAGCCACATGCCGAGCGGAATTCTCCCGACTGACACTTCGGATGGTCTCGAACACCCAAACACCGGCGACTGACGGTGCAGCTCATCACCAAAATTGCCCAGGGCAAACCCTGTCACCCCGGCACCAGCGGTCCACAGGGCTTAGGCCTCGGGGTTGGGACGGGCCTACGCTAACGTATCGATGTTTATCTCCGTCCGATATCTTCGCTGGGCAGGCAGTATATCCGGTATTTTCGGGTTCGGGCCACGCCCAGCCAACCATCTCCAAACACGCCAGACTATGTGAAGAGGGTGTGAAAGGGTAAGCGCCTATTCAGACCAATTGTCATTCTCTCGACTGTACCAGCATGCCACGACCTATTCTAGACGCGCATGCGAGTGTCTCAAGCAGTGGGTGGCCTAAGAGCCGAGTGCGTGGCATGAGTGGTCGCTTGTGAAGAACTCGTCAAGTTCGGCCCGCGATGACTTTCGCGAGGCCAGTGAACGGCACTGGCTCGAATTCGATGACAAGGATTGACATTGGCCAAGATGATGGCACTGTGAAGCGAAGCGGGCAAGCTGACGCTCAGCGACATGGTGCGCTTTCGTCGCGCAGATACCGAGTATCGCAACTCTCTTTGAACACACGACAGCTGTGGCCGAGACAATTTGCAGTCCCCCCTCCCCTGTTTGCACCAAGCAAGGGAGATATGGGCTCTTCACTGGACAAGGTAGGGGCCAAAACCGATCATTTGAGTTCTTACGTCTAGCGTAGACATCACGGCCCCGAATCGCTGCTTTCTCATTTGAGCACCGTGCCCTTAGGCCGCCCCTGATTATGTGAGATGGGGACCGATGGAGACGCATACGTGCGGGAGGATCACAGGGTGATGGTCGTCAATCGGATGGCGAGATATACGAATTGCCTGACTGGGAAATGGTGTCCATCGCAGATGGGTCCCAAGGTTCACGGAAGCCCGACTCGACATCACAAATCGATGTCAGCGAGCCCAGATTCCACGGAGGCGGTCTCTAACAACTAGCAGCGCGGACGTTTCGCACGGTACATGAGAGGCAGACGACCCTCTCGTGCTATTACAGCTTGTCGTACTATGCGCGACACTCACCGAGGTACGCCAGGAGAAGAGAAGCTTGGCAACAGCGACGGATTCTCGCAGTGCCCACAGCGGCACGGGCGGTGGTGTATCGAGTCTGTCGACGGCACCCCTCTGGCAAGGGGGACAACAATGATGGCTGCCACGTTGATGATTGCCCATCAAAATGGATACTTCAGGACCAGGGCTATCCGGGCTCAGACCACAGGAGAGACAAGGAGTAGTGAGCTCCGAAAATCCGGGACTCGCCCAACGACACGGTTGGACAATGATGAGATGGGTCCCAGGCTTAACGACACAGCCGTAAATGGATCAATGAGGATAAGCCTGGAGAGCCCACCAGGTTACCCAGTAGCAAGATGACGATGACGCTAGTCCGAGTTGCACAGACGCCGCGCTCCTGTTGCCAGTGAGATTGCACGGGACCAAGTCAAAGTCAGAGCCTCCACTGGGCAACTACAGCACACTCGCTGCGGGCGTTGCGTTGCGTTGCGTTGCGACGCTCACCTCTCGTAACTCATGCCATCCGAAGCTGTTCTACCCGCGTCGGCTAGCTTTCGGGTGGCCGTCTCACACACTTTCAAATCGTTTTGTTTCGGTGGCCGGGAGCCGATCTTGATCGATAGACTCCCTCCTTGCTGTCGTACGGCCCACGGTACACGGCACACGGCAGGACTGAGATGCCGCAGTTTTGCAAAAACGATGAAACGCTCCGCCGGTCGTAATTCTTAGTACAACAGCTGGAAAAACTCTCGACTGGCAACGTTGATAATTGTTAGCGTCACCGACTCTTCATGCGCACGCATGGGTTTCGATGCCGGCCGTCTCCACAACCCGTTGGGTTCCTACTCTCGGCGCAGATGGTGACCCAAGGACGAACGACTCTCGCATTGCCCCTTGGGTTTCTAGCCAATAACGTCGGTCGAGGAAATAGACGACCTCTATCCGTACATGGTAGTCGAGCTTTGGTTCGCAAGAAGAAATGAACAAGCCCCCAAATCGGGCCTCGACCTCAAAGAGTTTATCGGATCCTGTGCCGATCCGGGTTATGTCCGCCGTTACCCCAGATTCCAATGAATTCCTCCGGCCCGTACCCAAAAAGTCGCCGAACGGCCATCCAAGTCCCCGATTCGACCAAACTCTCTGCGAAGCTTGGCCTCTTACAAAGCCGATTACGCCACCGATAAAGGTGGCCAAAGGCACCAGGTCGTTGGTCTCGAAGCTCTGTGGCCAGCTATCCGCGCGCGGTCGGTCTACTACCGAGAGGCTTCGCAACAGCACACGCACACACACGCACACATTCACGGACGGTCTAGTCTTGGACTGCGGGCGCTTCTCTGATCTGTCAGCGGATTAGAAATGCGACCTCGAAAGGGGTGCCGGCCGGGCTCCGTCCCAGACTGCTGGCGCCTTAAAAATGACTCGATGGAGGAAAGGCCATCAGCTGCAGACGGGCGGGATACGCCAGACTACGGATACAGTCCTGGTTGATGTTCCCACCAACAAACCACGTCGCCCCCTGGCCTTGTAGGGCGAAAGGGCAGCTTAGGGCTGGACGTGGATGATACATCGGGTCACACCACTCACGGCATACTGCATAACTGGAAAGGAATCAACTACCTCTTTTGGCTCATTGGCCGCTTGTGCAGGAGCGCCCGCGAAATTCCGGGACTTGTGCTGCCGATTTGTGGTCAACGGTATGCAGACGAGCGGCGTGGACTCATCAACATGGCCAGGTCAACGTCATTTCCCTGGAAAGCTGTCAGAAGTCCCCCCAAAGTCCCTTTATGAAAATGAAAAAGAAGATGAAAACTACATCTTTTCTCCTTGCTTGAAGTTTGTTCCGGCTGGACTGGCCCGGGTTGAGACACTCGTCGCGAGATATGCCGTCACATGTTGTCTTACGAAGCAGTTTACTAAACGCCCGCTTCTCCAACCTACAAAGTGGCTGGACGGGACAAGGCAGATAGATGCCCATTGCGACACGCCCTTTGACGGAGGCTTTACACTACCTATGCAAAAATACACGCCTGCGGAATTGCGTCCTCAAGAGGCGCGCCTCTCACCAGACAGGCAGGCCACCCACCCATCTATACCTACCTACTGGAATCCTTCCGCTGCCACCCCCAGTGTTCCTCCCAGCCCTACGAGGGACCGGCTACCCTCACATTGCTTCTCGGAATTGTCCTTAAGTCTGACATGCAGCATCGAATTCCAAAACAGTATGCCACTGCCCGCCCATCTCTCAAATAGACCAGTTGCGTCTCACAATGCCCCTGCGAGCGAGCGGGAGGCTTCAGCTCTCTGCAGTGTACCCGAAATGAAGCACTGGGGGTAGGGCCGCTGCGCTGCGTCACCTGCATCTTCGACGTGGCCAAGAACTGTTACATTCTGTTGCCCCGCGAGCTCGAATTACTACGACCGTGCCGCCCACCGACAGAGATGAACGCAGCCTCTCACTCGCCTGGTCTCGGCCTCGGCCGCGGTGCGCTGCGCTGCGATGCGGTGCGGTGCGGTCGCGCTCAAAGTTCTCCGTGCGGATATTGTGTGGCCAGCAGGGCTGCTGCTGCTGCTGCTGCTGCTGCTGCTGCTGCTGCTCATCGTGGCACACGGACTGACAAATTTGGGCACTGCGTGGAACGTGGTGGTTGTTTGCCGGACTAGAATTCCAAACCGAACGTGCCAATCGTCGCGCTTTTCGACCCCGCAAGAGTCGAATAGTCGAATAGTCGTGGCGGACGGGAGAGGACTCCTCATTCTCCTCGTGGGCAGACACAACGATGCAACCCATCGTGCACCAAGCTGCCGCCTCTGACGAGCTTCATGTGCGCATGGATGATTTGGCTCGTCGGGAGGATTCAACGTCTCGCCGCCGCCGCCCCGCGAAGAGGACGGATGACCAAGGCACGGCAGACACACGCCCCTCTCCTGAAATAAACGGGCGTTCAAGCACCTGGGCAGAGAAATCGCTTCAGACGGCGCAATCAGTCCCATCAGCCACGACACTATCCGTACGCCAAAGCCCCTTCCGGTACGTAACTCACTCATAACTCTCATGTGCGGGCGTGGCGGGAGACGCTCGGTAGAAGCACCAGGCCCCTCATTTCTCGACAACAGTTCACTCGCCGCCTCCAAATTCCCCAAGCCAAACCTCGGCTTGTGCGAGGTCACCGCCAGCATCCCGGAGAGCCGTCATGACGAGCACTATGACACGATTCGTCCCTCGCAGTTGACAAATAACCGAGATGCGGGGAGGACGCTGGTTGCCGGGTGATTTGCTCGTGCAACACGAGAGAACATTCCACGGATTGTGGCGAGTAGGACAACCACCTATGACAAACCTCTTCAGGGAGAATTCATCAGCTTCAACAACGAACAAGTCAACTGATACGCTTGACACGCAGCGAACACCCTTGCCCGCTCGCGGTCGGACTTTGATGATTAACCCCGCAGTTTCTCGCCGACTCGGCCCAGACGCCGACGTGACTCGGAGCATATCGAATCGTTCGTCGTAGGTTTTCGGACCTCGACGTCCGTCTAGAGGAAGAACTCGTAAGGCGCACGGTTCGTAAGGCTAGACCATTCATGCATCGTGGCTGATGACGGTCTTCGACTGGCATGTCTCAACTAAAGAAGGGGCGACGTCTGAGAGGCTAGCGGTGACGATCCGATCTTGTTGCTGCCCGCCGGCAATTTGATACAAGGCGTCGCGTGCCAATGTCAGCGTTGAGACGACTCGGGGAACGAGGCGAGACACGAGAACGAAGGGGTAGGGTGTATGTGAGCCCGTACGTGTCTCACGACATCAATCAGCCTCGTGTGCCCTCCTCACTCTGCCTGCCACTCTCACATCAGCCCAGTCCGACTGTCCAGGTATCCGCCTTTGCAGTCTTTGAGTCTGCGCGAGTGGCTTGGAGCGAAGGGGACGATCCTCTCCCAGAGCTGTGGCTGAGGCTCTTGCGGCAGCGAGGCGTGGCCACGCAGGGAGGTTGATCCTACGAGCTCACGGACCAACCACCGCCCGTCGTCTGGACATTGGGGAATGACACATTTAGGCCCCAGAATTACTCTGTTACTATTTCGAAAGGGAGAGCATTGTTCTCTTTTCTGATGGGCATGCTTTGGCTATGCTGTTCCGTGCCGTGGTCCCAATGTCCGGCCGGAAGAGGTGCCATCGGGTCGGTCGAGGCCGACGTGGGTGGCGGGAACCGGACGATATGGGGGACAGAAATATTACTTTCGAAGGATTCGATGGGTCCAGCAAGGTTCTGTCTGCAGCAACCAAAACCATTGATTCCATCCCCCGGACGGTCAGTTGAGGGGGAGCCATGTCGACGTTGTCTTCTCAAGAAATTCCTGTTCAGCGGACCCAAGTCCGGACCACCGCCTGGCTTGATCGGGACGGGAATGAGAAGACCGGTCTGTCGGGACTCTCATGTTCCTCCCTGTAGGGCAGGTGTTTCCACCTCGAATGGGGCAGAGACGGTGAGAAGGAATGCATGGCAGGGGTGGCTGCGGTCGTGCGGCCGTGGCGATAGTCATCAACGGCGAACGAAAGTCCTTGCGAATTTCGATGAGATGAGCCCTGGCGGCGTTCATCCACGGAACGGCCGCATCTTGTAGGGAGATATTCTACAGCAAAGTGCCTCCTCCAGAGCTGTTCTAGCCTCTGAAGGAACACCAAATACCGCATCCCAAGGATTTGGATCAGTCTTGACTTGCAAGGAAGCTGCCTTAAAATGCAGCCTAGACACTACTTCACTCCAAACCCCCTGCTCATTAACTCTTCGCGGCCGGCCGAGGGTCGACGGGTCGAAGACGCCCTCACCCTCATATGTGGACCGTCCGTTTTATCCGCTTTGCTCGTGGTCACAGAGAGCAGACCCATACGTGGCTATCAAACATACCTTGTCCTGGCTTCGGTCGTTCTCCTCATCATGACAGGTTCTCTTCCCCGACTTGGCTAAGGACATCTACACGCCCCTTCCCCTGACCGCAAATGAAAAGATCTTTTTCAAGTCTTCAGTGGAGGCCATGCTTTGGAAACCATCTCGGAGTGGCTTCCACGGCCCGGTGGCCAAATCACGACCCCGCTCTGGCTCTACTACACTTGTATCCAGGAGTGGTGACGAAGGAGACACTCTTCCGTCACACCCAACAACCGCACCCCCAATTCTTTGAGCTTCCTCTCATGCCATTGCCCTGGCCCTATCCTGCCTTGCCTAGTCTTGTTGTGTCCTGTCCCATTCGGTTGAAGCCTAGGACACCCTCCCCCTCCTCCCCATTATGAGCAAGGGTCACGATCCTCCCGTTCGACTCCTTTCCCTCGACCTGGGCCTGATTTCTTTTCTTCTTCTCCCTACCCCCCCACCCGCCGTTTCCCTGCTTCTTGCTCCTTCGGCGGCAGGATTCTAGAGTGCCACATCGAGCCCGACTGGTTGAGGCTAGCCGGCCGGCGGGGTGTATGCGCATCTCTCTGAACCTGGAACCGGGGGGCCGTGTATGGGTACCTCACCAAGCTACGACGTGCTCCGCCTCGCCTTATGCTTCTGCCTTGTACCATCCTCCCCTTGTCGGTATTACAAGGCAGAAAGATTGACCCCCAAAGCGGAAATGGGGAGCAGACAAGGGGAAGAAGAGAGGGGAGCTTTGGGGGTGGGGGAGGGAGAGAGAGCAGAGGCAAGAGAGTTAGAGGCGAAGAGGGAGCATGCGCGAGAGAGGCGAGGCAAGGAGTTTACCGCCATACCCTGCCTCTCTACTCCGTCCCCTTGTTCGCTCCGCCTCATGGCACTCGCACTGGTCCGTCTGCGTATGATTTGTTCTGCCAACGAGACTGCGAGGAAAAAACACCCCCTTCCACCCCCTGGAATCCCTCTTAGCTAGGCCGTCGGGGATAAGGAGTCCGCGTCGAAGGCAGGTCCGAGATGTGTACATCCGCAGACCATGTGAACAACGGATATACGCTCAAAACAGGACCCGGTGAAGAAAGAGGGCGTCGATCAAGGACATGGACGAGGGGAGGAGGGCGGGTGCAGGTAGAGAGAACTTGTTCATGGCTCGTTTCGATCCAGGCCATCATGTCTTTCTCGTTAATCAGGCAGACCTTTTGCCTCCTTGGCATCGTCCTCTTCATGCGGTGATGATGCCTCTAGGATCCTCTGGCTACGAGCTATGTGCGTCTCGGAACACATTCACGACATCAGTATCAGCCGGCCGAAGGCGGCGGCGGCGGCGGTACGGCGCGGATGGTGGTGGGGGTTTCGCCTTGCTGTGCCGGCGGGAACGTTTTACACTTTTCGACGAGGAGGGAGGGAACCGAGAGACGACCATGGAGGGAGACGGTAGCCAGACGCAGAGAGATGCGCTTGTCCTGCTTCTCGCCACACTCGTACATTAACGCCCACACACACATGTATACACACACACACATACGGAGGTAGAGACTCGGCGCCTTCTCTGCCCCCCCCCCCCCCCCCCCCCTTTTCCCTCAGGGGCGAAAAACGGCTGAGCGTGCATGCGAGATCTATCACTCACTCCATGCATGCTATGCGAGGGAAAACGAAGAAAAAGAGAACAAGGTTCTTCTTGGTTTGTCAGAAATAGACAGAGAAAGACGGACGTTCAGTCCGGCACCGTATCCGGGCCAAGCGGCACCGGCAGGAGGAACGAGGCAAGAGGACCGTCGTCTTCCTTCCCGGGCCAAGGATTCAGGAGCGGCGTATTTCTCGAGTGAGCGAGTGAGAGCGAGAGGGATGTAGCGTTTAAGCGCCCTCAAAGTCATGGAAACCCTGACGATCGATCGTGGTTTAAGTTCCCTGACTAGTATCGGCGATGGGAGTTCGGACGACGGGTGGAGGAGGTGGGATGGAGGGGGAGTAAGAATACGCCGGAGGGAGGCTACGTGGACGACAGCACAACATCACAAACGCATGCTGGTTCCCGGAGCTCCGACACGGAGGCGAAACCCGGGGGCGAACACGACGGCAGAGCGGAGCTACACGAACATCTTCCGAATCCGAACTTCGGGCATCTGGGAAGAAGAAAGAGGGGGGGGGGGCGACGGCGCTCACGGAACTGTCGAACTCACGACATGACTCAACACCGGAGGCCGGAGGAACTTTGACTGTATTCATCATCAACAACGACGGGGGATATCAATGGAAGGAAACGAGAAATTTGCCCTAAAAGAGAGAGAGATAGAAAGACAACGCATCCAAAGCTCCCGAATCCTGTGTTATGCCGTGAGGTATTGCTGCGCGCGTGGTATTCAGTCGCCTGGTTGCATGTGCCGCTGCCGCTTCGTGCAAGGTTTTGCCACTGACACTCGCCAGGCCCTGATGCTCCTTTCCTTTTCTCAAGTTCCGCTTGTTGTTCGCAGCGCTGTGCCCATGTTCTCCTCCCCCCCCCTTTTCTTACAGTCTGCCGTGCCGAGCCTTGAAAATCGCAACCTTGTCGTCGTAAAAGAGAATTTCTCGGAGCCGAAGACGCGGCCGCAAGGGGCCGTGGTCTCCGTCTCGCAACGATTCGTCGTCCGAGTCTTGCGCTGCAGATGCCTCCGATTGCGTGTCTTCTGCGTCAACCACGCTCGCTTGGGTATCATCTTCGTCATTGTCCTCTTCTTCCGAGGTCTCTTCATCCATCTGACTTGTCGATTCAGCATCAGTACCGACGTTCTCATCTTCATCGTCCTCGTCCTCGTCGGCGTCAACCCCTGAGTCGTGTGCAATCACGCCGTGATCGGGCGTCACACTCGTCGTGGAAACGCTACTCTCTTCTGCTGGCTTGCTCTCCAAAATTTCAAAGCATTTGGTATAAATGCCAACGTAGCACAGCTGTATTTCAGGGCGCAAAGTGATAATGTCGACCATTTGTAGCGCCAGTTCTCTGGGCTCGAAGTTGCTGATGATGTGGTCCGCAACCTGTTGCAGGTTCAACGACCTCAACTGTGGAATATTGGGTAGCCGCTGAAGGAAGGTGTGCTATACACAAGTTAGCTTGGGTCTCTCGCGAACTTTACTGGCGTGATTTTGCGAGGGAGTGGTGAAGAGCACCTACCCAATCTTTAAAGTGTAGGGAGATAGCAAGCTCTCTCAAATTCGACATACGCCCGCTGGTCATGTAGAGCAACATGTCCGTCGTGAGGACCCAGTTGCGCCAACGCGAGTTATCAGGTGGCGTGTCATCGTTCTTCCGGTCAGAGCTGTCCAGAAGCACCTTCTGTAAGCTTGACCGATGCTTCCTAATGACTCCCTTGAAGATTTGCTCAATCGTCACGCCCTGAGGGCCTGGTCGTCGACGATCCTGGAGGAAAAGCACTTCCAGACTGTTGGGAGCCAACGTGTCCCTGAGGAAACTGACGAGGGCATTCGAAACAGTGTCCGTGTGTATGCTTTTAAGACAGAGGTAGTACTCCATAGGTTGCTTAACCAAGCTCGATGTCTGAGATGGGTGTCTAGGTGCCGGAGTTGGTGCGAACTGACGACGCAAGTTCTTCCAGAGATGTTCGCTCTGAGCGCAATCCAAGATGGTGACGCTCGTCAGAACTGTCCAGTCGAAGGCTTGCATGCAGACTTGGATTGAAAGATTCACTCTTTCTAGCTCCAAGGTGCGCAGCCTGAGCTTGCCATCCAGTCTCTTTCGCAGAGAGATGGAGACACCATTTGCCTGGTCCCTATTCACGGCATCCCCGTTTTCCGGACGTTCCGGACGTGACTGGTTATGGTCGCCCATGCTTGGTCCGTTTGCAACCTCCGAATGTTCCCCAGGTTGAGCTTCTGAGCCTACCTCTGTCACGTCGTCTGCAGCCAAATCGTCCTGTTCGCCTTGCGCCTGGTGCTGTTCAGGCGAGTTCGGGGTCGGTGTGTGCTCTGTATCATCTCCATGCGGAGCCGCATCATCTGCTGGCTGCGGTGCGGTAACAGATGGCAACGGGGCCTTTTCTCTGGATTTAGAGTTGGTCTTGCGACGGATATCGTAGAACCTGCCGACAAGGACGCCCAGAACGCCGCCCAATCTTCTTTCGCCAATGGAGCTCTCACCCGGCCACCTAGCTTCACGATCGATCTGGTGTAAGTCCGGCCCATCCCAGGGCTGGAAGCAGTCCTTATGTACCGCTTTCGGCGATATGCCAACGCGCAGTTCCTGGAGGCGATCTTTCGATCTTTCAATCACCATCGCCATCTCGTCCAAGTAGGCGACTTCGTCAATGTCGAGTACGGTCAGACTCTTGAGCGGGGGAAGGACACAGAATGTTGGAAATTCAACCCGAGTCTCGGCGTAGGGAATTGCAGGACGCGAGGCAGCCCGGCTAGAGTTAGAGGGAACGAGATATCCGATGGGGGTAAGACTACCGCCAGATGCTGCTGGATGGGGTGCATTCGGAGGCGCCGGACTCGATGACGATGATGAGTCCTCACTCTCGGAATTGTCATGCCACCTGACCCAGACCTTCTCAAGCTTCGACTCGCCGTCAGGGCTGTGCTCGGGAATAGAGGCTAGCGCCATGAAGATGTCGGAGAGGACACCGGTTGGCATGTCCCAGACAAACGTCTCCAAATTGATCATCTTTTCCACGGCCAGTGCCACCAGAGTACCCAGCATCTTGCCGCTTTCTTTGGAGATCATGTATTCTGCGACCCAGTCGGGAGGACCGTTTCCCAGCGAGAACTTGCGCGTATACTTGGCGTAGTCGTTCTTCGGTCTACGCTTGATTGGGCCCGGGTTCGTCATGTCGTACGTGTTGTAGAGCATCTTGCGCGTTCGGCGGGCGAACGAGCTACCGAGGCAGATGGTGGAGAGGCCGTAAGTGAGCGCGTCGACACTTTTGGAGTCGGATGTATTCATCTGCGTGGCATCGGGCCATACGATGTCGAATCGGGAGTAGATGTGCGGGATCGCGAGGTTATGGAGATTCGAGTTGGCCAGGGCGAGGGAGGTAAGGTCATTCGTATGGGTGATCTGGAATAGCGGCGGTCAGCAGGAAAAGGGCTAAACAACAGGATCGGGAGGACACTTGCCTCCTTAATGATCAACCGCAAGATGTCCACCGGGAGCTCTAGCAGCGTGAGCTTCTTGCCCGATCTGGCGGATGCGACAGCGTCCCACTCCTTGTCCTTGCCCTTCATGAGTTTGCGCATGACGGCGGAAGGGTCTTCTCCCTCGTCATTGCCATCATCATGAGTGACGGTCTGATGGAATTCCTGTGCACTGTCGATGATTGGTACCACGACCCCGTTTGTGTGCGACGAGGCGACTTGAGGGGTGGTTGGATCGGTTGTTTGCAGGGCGGGAGCCATGATCACGAGTAGGCTTGGCGCATGCTTCTGGTCGGAAATTGTAACGACAGTCTGTCAGGAATGGCAGTGCTTGCCCTAGTTTGTCTCGCGGACAGAAGATGAGAGGATATCGATGATGGGGGAGGAGTATCGGGTGGTGGAGAATTGTTGAGAAGCTGGCCGGAGAAGGCGTGCTGGTGGCCTCGTCTTGAGCCCGTTGCTGATACAGAGAGCAGGAAAGGCCGCCCTCGATGGCGGCAACGGAAGGGTCTTTGTCGACAGACTCGAGATGACAATTGAGTTCTAGGCAGATGGAACGATACCAATCATAACATGTTACTGTGATGTATGGGAATGAAGGTTGGATAGCCTTTGCAGCTCTTGGGCAATGCGGTTGGTTGGTGGTGGTAGCGGTCGATGGTAGACGTCTAGCTTCCCAGCCTTGCTCCGCGCCAAGGTGAGGTGGTGACCGAACGCTGCGTAATAGCTACCTAGGTGTACGGAGTAAGTGTACTACTACCTGTGTATCTCGCCTAGCTCACCTTGCCTCCGACCGGGGTAAGAAAACGGTTTGGGAATGGCGAGGAACAAAGCACGAAAACGCCAATTTCAATGAGGTGGATGCCACATGGTGAGGCAGGGCAGGACGAAGCAGCAAGAGGGCCAAACAGGTTGCCGCCAGTCCAGGTTCTTTCCCCAAGTAAGGCAAGTGAAGGGCAGTGGGCAGTGGCAGTTTGGCAGTGTACCAGGGTACCTACGCACCTGGGCGGTACCCCGGGATTCCGCTCAACCAGTGGCGTTTCGCACTACGAGGGCCGCCTGCCAAAGTACCGACGCCCTCCACTCAGCGGAAACACGCGAGCTCCCGCGACCTCGCTGGTTGGTCTGTTTGGGCGAGGTTAGGTGAGGTCAGGTGGCCGGGGAAAAGGCAGATGGATATCCGGCAGCAGAGCAGCCCCATTTCGTTGCTTCACACAGACAGGCTTGCCACGCGTGCGAGGTAAATTAATTGCGTCTACGTTCCAAGCATCCTGAACCTCCCAATAGTCCACACCAACAGACAGATGGGGACCTCGTCCTGTTCGGAGTTCCTGAGCATTATCATCACCTCGTTCTTTTGCCATGCACCACGAAGCCCTGAGGCCCCGGTAACTTTCCGGGGTGTCCGTCTTGATCATGCGCACTAGGTTTTTAAAGACAGACAGAACGCCGCCTCGTCTTACGTGGGACTCTTCAGCCATTTCAGCTCAACGAATTCAGCTCAGCTCTCACCTGCTTCGTACTTTACCCAAGCCATGACCACGACTCCCAGCTGGACCCAGTTGTCTGAGTCCAGTTCCATTCAACAATAGCGAGCCCAACCGGTACGCAGCTCTGCTCTGCTCTAGCTCCGGCATCGATGATACGGAATTAAGCTTTTTTGTGCAAGATCTACGTGCCATCGATCGCCAGTTGATGACCGGGGACACTCTGGGGATGCCCAGTCTGAGTCTGAGCACCTGCCGTCTGCCAGCTCTTCGCGGTTGTCTTGCATGCGGCAGAAGGAGACGAACCCCAGAAGCAGTGAATCGTCAGAGGAGTCTGGGCGTCTGCTTTGGATTTGGCATTGGCATTGGCTCTTCTTTTCTGGGTTTCTGGTCCCTGTCTGAGATTGAAACCGCACTTCCGCTAAGGTTGTCGCCGACGGTGTGGACGTTGCCCGGGACCAGGCGGAGGAGGGAGGTGGTGGTGACCGAGGGTCAGGATAACCAAGAGCATCATCTTTGAAAGACGTGGACGGAGAAAGGGAATTGAAAACAATAAGAGGGGCCGAGATGGCCATCTTCCATTCCCCCTTCGCTCAGCTTACACAACCAAATTTGGTCAGCAGGCTCGCCGCCTCGGATCGGCTCAATTAATGCATTGTGTCGGAGAGGTCACGACCCCACGAAAAGGCGAGGGGGTCATTCTGGCGCGGGTTGCCCTGCGACTCGGCCGGTTCACGGCGCGTATTACGTTGCTGGCGCGCGTGCCTTCTTGCGACTGGGCATCTCTTCCACCTTGCATTTCCTCCTGAGGGTGACGGTGACGGACAATATCCCGCTGCCTGCCTAACAGGCACCCGTGTGACTTCGTGGGGTGGGGGAAGGGAAACGCTTGTATCTGATGCAGCTTGGCCGTCATCTCTTCTTGATGAAAACCATCCCAAGGCCACCGTCACCTCATTAATGCCACCTGGCAAGCCAAAGTTTGATCAAGACAACTGAACACATTTCTTCTTTACACGTTGCATCATCCAGCGTGACTGCGATTCGTCAATCTACAAGAGAAAGTTGCAGGCAGAAGGGGAAGAAACAAACCAAAAAAAACAGATAACAATCTGTCGTCTTTTTGTTGTTGTTCCGCCAAAAAGGTAGGTAGGTACGAACGGCTACATTTAGGTCACCTTCCCCGCCATGGCCCGCGTTATCTTCCAAGACAACGGACCCCTCTCCTGCCCACCACTTTCCCCCAGCTCCTCCTGCGCGCATACATACAACCATAGGTAGTGCTCGCTCAAGAAGAGAAATCACTATTTATTGTCCGCCCTTACCGCCTTGACTTTACCGTCTGACTGTGAACAACAACCACAGCACCACCTGACCTCGTCTCGTTGCGGCGAAGCCCAAAGACGAAAACAGAACAACAACAACCCGCGAGGCTCGCTCCGCAGAATACACCGTGCACTTCTCCCGGCGGAACCCGCTCCCGCGAAGAGGACTCCGCTGCGACTCTTTCGCTCTCCCCAGAAGCATCCATCTACAACAACCCAACAAAGTGCGCTTGACCTCATCGGGCGCAAATCGCACCTCCGAGCACACCTGCGAGCGGTCAACCCAACCGCACCGAGAAATACACCAGCCACCTACCCAACGCAACACCCGAAGAGCCCAACAACAAGCGACCATGGCGAATTTCGTAGTCGACCTCTGGGACTCCATCTTCACCCCCGGCCCGACCCCCACCCTCCTCGTCGCAACGAACGCCACCTTCGCCGCCCTCCAGACCATTCTCTTCTTCCTCCTCGTCGCCACCTACAGCATACACTTCGTCATCCTTTCGGTTCTCTCCGGCGGCCTGTGGTACAGCATCAACTGGTTCGCCCGCGAGCTGCGTATCAACGCCGAGCAGGAGGAGGCCAAGGCCCGCCAAGCCGCGTCGTCCGAGACGACCGCCGCGTCGGGCCCAAGGGCTGGGACGACGGACGATAGCGACACCGAAGTCGAGGGCGCGCCGGCGACGGCACCGGTGTCCGGCCGGAGGGGTAAGACCTCGAAGGCCGCCGCCACCAGCCAGGTCGAGACGGAGGAGCAGAGCCAGGCGGCGGACCTGAAGCGCAGGGCGGCGGCGGCGACGGCCGAGGCCGGGGCGGAGAGCAGCACTGCCGAGGGCACGCAGTCGAGTGTCAGCACCGAGGACGAGTGGGAGAAGGTTTCCGAGGCCGAGAACGAGAAGGACAAATGAGAAGGACATAGGCTGAGGAGGCTAGGAGCTTTCCTGCGACGCTCTTGATCCTGTCGGGCGGTGCGATGCGACACGATATACGACGGACGGCGCCGGCACGCATCAGCGCGACGAGATACTCAAGATACCCTTTGGCTGCATCCACGTGTGACCTGCTGGGGCGACTGGGGGCGAAGGGTGTCGCGGGTTGAGCTCTGATATTGTACATATGAGGTTAGCAGTATACTCGGTGGCGAGCAGCTCAGTATAAACATATTACGACCAGGGTTGCGATCACGACCATGACAAACGGCGCACGCTGTCTCCTTTCTTAGTAAATGAGAGCATTTCGCATTGAGTATGCGTTCCCTTGCACCGAGCAGTAGCTGGGCACGCCCACGCAGCCCAAACACGCCTATTCCTAATATCTCTAGGTTTCAACCGAATGCCCCACAGTACATGTCACAACAAGATGTTTATCACAACCATCCTTCTCCCAGAACGCCGTCCCATGCTAAGTTTACAGCCAATCCCTCTTCTTCTTCGTTTCGCTCCACTCGCAGTTCAGAGATACTTCAGCTTCCGCGTCGCAAAGGCAGCGACGACGGCACACATGGCGCCGATGAAGAGGCACACGGAGATGGCGTTCGGGCCGTCGGTGTTGTGCTGCTCCTCCTCGGGGGCGTCCGAGAGCTCGGGGCTCTTGCCGGGCTCCAGGATGGAAAAGACGATGGAGCTGATGAAGGTGCCGATGAACTGCGGCAGCGTGGTGTAGATGTTGAGGATGCCGAAGTAGATGCCCGACAGCTCGCCCGTCGACGACGAGGGGGACTGGTGGCCGCCCTCGTCCGGGCCGTGCTCGAGGTGCAGCGGCTGGTCCTGGCCGAGCGTCGGGAGCTCGATGTTGGAGGCGTCCGACAGCCGGCGGTACGCCGCGCCTCCGCCGTGCCCGCCGCCTCCGCCGCCACCGCTCAGCTTGTTGACCTCGACGCCGAGGAAGGCCGACGGCGCCCACATGGCGATCGTCCAGGAGAAGCCGCAGAAGGCGACGAGGAAGGTGGCGAAGCGGAAGCTGGTGGCGAAGGGCGCGAGGAACATGGCGGCGGCGAACATGAGGTGTCCGCAGATCCAGGCGGTCATGAGGTCGGGCTTCCTCTTGCCGAGCTTTTCGAGGAGCGGGGCGATGGCCCGCGGCGGGCGGGCCGTGAAGTTGTCGTCGTCCGGCGACTTGACGACCATGGGGAGCAGCCAGGCGCCGATGAAGGTGATGGTCGAGTATATGACCAGCGCCATGCTGCCGATGCGGCCGATGTCCCCGAGCGCGTCCTTGGAGTCCTTGCCGTCCGCGGGGGCGTCGTAGCGGAAGTACGTCTCGCCCACCCAGGTGGTGCTGTAGAAGAGGAAGGGGAACCAGCCGATCCAGGACCAGAACTGCGCCCAGCAGATGGCTTGGATCCTGGGCGGGAGGTGAAGCAGCGTCGACCAGATCTGGCGGAACACCTTGAACTTGCCCATGGGCTTGCGGGGGTCTTGCCTCGTCGACACGAGGACTCGCTCCGTCACGGCCCAGCACGTGACGGCCGAGGAGAAGATCATGAAGAAGGTGGCCATCAGCGTGAGGATCTGGAACTGCGAGTCGCCCAGCCACGTCCCGAAGATGGCGACCAAGTCCACGGCTCCGGCTATGTAGCCTATCATGTGTCCAATGGCAGACATTCTGCTAGCTGGGGAGGGGTCAGCGGGCAAGGAGTTCTAGAGCGCGCTCAGTGGGACTTACACCAGGCAGCGCCGGTTTGCTGCTTTTCGATGGGAAGGGTATCAACGATCAGGCTCCTTGCGCATGACATGACTGGTCCTGGGTCAGCTACAAGTACTTGAGAACACCCAAAGGCTCGACCCACCGGCGTTGATAGCAAAGTCCACCACGTAGATGGCCATCACGGCGAGGATGATGGTGAATATGCGAGCGGTCTCCTTGTCTGAGACGAACAGTCCCACAATCTCCTTGGTGAAGCCGAGGATCAGAAGGGCGACCGCGGTGATGGCGGATCCCATGACGATGAAGGGTCGCCGCCTGCCCCATTTCGACTTGCACTCGTCCGCGATGGCTCCCACGATGGGCTGGACGACGAGCCCGGACAACGGCCCCGCGACCCAAACCAGCGATGTGTTGCTCTTGGTGAGGCCGAGGTTGAGGAGGTACGGCGTGCAATCTGCATCCCAGCGTGTCAGCCATGGACGGCGATGTAAGAGTTCGTGGCCAACGTACAAGTCATCTCAATTCCCCACGTGAAGCTGCGCCCGGGTCCCCGTCAGCAAGTAAGTTCCCTAATTGCGTGCGGCAAGATGCCACCTACGTGATGCCGATGGTGCTGAACGTCAGAAGAATCATCCGGACCGCCTCGGAGCTCCCCCTGATGGAGGGCTGTCCCGACCAGCTCGACATCTCGGCGGGATCCTGGTCTAGGACGAGGGCGTCGTCTTCGGCGTCGCCGCTGTCGTCGTCTTCGTCGTCGGATTCGTTCGGACGGTCGGTGTTCCTTCGAGAACTGGGAGGTCCTCTCTGTTCTTCTCGATGCGCTTGGGGAGGCTTGCGTAGCTTCGATACGTCATCAAGGACGACGCGGGCGGCGTTCGCGTCGTTGTCGTTGTCGTCGACGCTGGAGGAGGATCGCGAAGGTGTCCTTATGGGAGTGGACTTTCCACCCGAGTCATCGAGGGACGGCAGTGGATGAAGGGAGGAATCATTCGACGACGTCGTTGAGCTGCTCGACGTCTGGTCCATTGGGAAACCCCGGGAAGGGATCCTCGGGGGGGCGTAAGGCCAGGTGGGCCAGCGAATTTAAAGCAAATCCGGGGGGGGGGGGCTGCGTCGCGCCGCTGCGGATGTCAGGACCGTGGCGGCGCGGGCGTCATGCCCACTGTCCTGTACCTGGACGGTGCCTGGCCAGGGATGGTCCTCAGTTGCGGTTCGCTGAGGGCAGATGGTGGTGCAGAGCCAAGGGAGGGCGTGGTAAGAAACACTGAAGCTGAGGAAGCTCTGGTGGGCCGCGGCGCGGGCGGGCGGGCGGTACGCAGCAATTATGGGGCCGGGGAGATGGGGTGCTGCAGCTTGTTGCACGGGGGAGGTGAGATTGGGGCGTTCGCCCGGATGGTTGATCAATGGCAAGGGAGAGAAATGCGATACGAGATTGGGGTCAGGCTGAGAGGTGGCCGTTTGGAACTTGGCGGCTGGGAGTTGGAGATAAAAGTAAGGTAATGATTAGGTACTTGGATGGACGGGGACCGGGAACGGGGACCGGACACTTGCAATTGAGATTAGCAGAGCATGACGGTAGGAATCCGAGGGAAAGCTTCGGCTCCCACCCGTGTGTGGCTCAATGGGCAATGTTAGAGAAAGACTGCGACGCCTTGGAAAAGCTACCTGTTGAGCGATGATGAAGAGGGAGACGGTAGTACGGGCGCTGCGGCAAGGCACATTGTAGCCAGACAGGGTACGTACATGCGCTACAAACATTGTCTCGTCCAAGGAAGCGCTTCAAAGTGCTTCAAAGTGACCGAGATACATACCCAGGTAAGGTATTTCGGCAGACGAACAGCTTCGTTGGAGCTCTGACCTACGGCGCAGGGAGACTCGGAAAGTCCAGAATCTAAACCCTGGCCCTGGCAATGAAACCCAATCAACGTGGTCGAGGTCCTGGTATCCATTGGAACGCTAGGAGCGCATCTACTTAATTAGTTGCAAACCAGGGACCACTCTGCCGGAACCGGGTCGGTACGGAGCATGGTAATTGTACATGGCGGGCTGACATATTAGAGTTTGTCACGGATATTATGTCGGCGCATTGCCACAAATAACAGAAGAGCAGTCAAGACTCAATGGTGCGTTGTTGCGACTCTATGAGAGCTTTCTGTCAGTTGCTCAGGAGACATGGCCAATTGCTGTCCTCAACCCCGGGGGAAACGACATTCGTGAGGATAATAGAGGTTGCGAGGGAGATTCAAGAGATGAGAAGTTGCGTGGGTAATCGAAACGGCCATGTAGTGTTTCAGAGCAGCGCGAGATGGCTCGGCAAGTCCTCGCTATGCTTACCGTGAGGAATGCAGCTCAAGTTATCGACACGCGTGAAATAAGGGTTCTTCTGGAATGGCAGTCTCCAAAGGGGTCTGACGTGTCTTGAAAATTGAAGCTCTTGAACGTTCCCTCGGCTGAACAATATAGCTGTGTACTGCTTACTGCACTCCGGATTACCTTCCTTGAGCTTGAGCACTGCCAACAAGCCAGGGTGCGTTTGTGTCACAAAGAAGAGACTGGCTCCTTGGAAACTAGTTGTCCTTCAAAAGTTGACTCACTCCAATTGGCAAACCGAAAAGATGCTATTTTCAATTCCAATCCACGTCTCTCGGCGGAAGGACCCACCATTTCGAACTCGCCTCGACGAATAAGGCAACGCCGCGCGCGGCGTGCGTCAGACACCCGTTGGGTACGGTGCGGTGCAGTGCGGCCAGCTGCCCCTCCCCTCCGTTGCGATTACGCAGCGGCAGATGCCGCCGCAGTGCAGTGCCCCGCGTTCAACGGCGTGCCCCGCCATCCAGTCGCACCTCTGCGCGCCATCTTGGGAATAATTTTTCGTGCAGTACGGATACTACTACAGTGTACCTACGCGGCCAACTGGAGCTCCGACATAGGCCAACGTGCAGTCCGGGCTTGGTGCGTGGTGACGACTAGCGTCGCGAGGAAACCGCCAGCCCACACAAAATTTCCGCCGTTCGGGAGCCTTGGGATTTTTTGACTCACCGCAGAGGAAGAGCCACCACCCCGCCGGACAGATTCCGCGATACCACAGCAGACCCGACACCAGCAGCTACCCACACAAAAGCGCGCAGAGAACGCAAGAAGCCTTCAGGCGGTTCCCTCGTCTTTCTTAAACCTCGACTCTTCCTCCCCACTAGCCAACTAACCTGGGAATTCGCTCGTTTTCCCTCACTCTCTTCGCTTCCACCACCAACACCACCACCACCACCACTACCGTTCTTACCATCAGCCCCGCCGGCCGACCTCCGTTCCACGACCGACCTCCCCTCCCCACTGCTTGACCGTGGCTGCAGCAGAAATCTCCATTGGCTTCACTGCGACGCTGTGCACCCTCCATACGCGCCCGACGTTCTCGCCCAACCCGTGAACTCATAACGTGTCCGAGAGCACCTCATACCCCCTGTCGATACCGTTCCCGTCCTTGTAGAACCTGCAAATACCCAGCCCGTCATGGATTTGGTAAACCAGTTGGTCTTGCCCCTCCATCAGTCGTCGACACCATGACCCAGCACAAGGAGAAGCTAACCCCGAACCAAAGCCTGGAAGGCCGCCTTCTGTTCGCGGTTCCTAAGAGTGAGTCACCTCCCGCCCAGCATTGGGCTGCCCGAGGGAATATTGGAGCATGTGGGCTAACAACCACCTCCCATAGAGGGCCGTCTGAACTCCGCTACCCTCAACCTCCTCGAGGGTGCCGACATCCAGTTCCGCCGTGAGAGCCGTCTCGATATCGCCCTCGTCAAGAACCTGCCCATCGCCCTCATCTTCCTCCCCGCCGCCGACATTCCCACCTTCGTCGGCGAGGGCCGCGTCGATCTCGGAATCACTGGCTGGGATCAGGTCCAGGAGCACGA
Source organism: Colletotrichum brevisporum (assembly GCA_030770045.1). Taxonomy (NCBI): domain Eukaryota; kingdom Fungi; phylum Ascomycota; class Sordariomycetes; order Glomerellales; family Glomerellaceae; genus Colletotrichum; species Colletotrichum brevisporum. Next base: position 3,038,405 of record JAUGSI010000006.1, on the reverse strand, counting down.
TGCCGGTGTGATCGCCTACAACAAGTCCCGGAGAGCCTCTGTTGAGCTCACTGGCGACGGTTCCGACCTGAAGCCTACCGGAGGCTGCGAGATGGTCATGGAGCTTGGCTTCGGCGGCTGCAAGCTGCAGGTCCAGGTCCCCGAGAAGGGCGCCTACGCCACGACACAGGACCTGGTCGGCAAGACCATCGGCACCAGCTTCGTCGGCCTGGCCGAAGAGTACTTCGCCAAGCTCGAGCTGGGCGTCGACTCCGACGGCAACAGCAACTCCTCGCCGAGGAAGCTGCGTACCAAGATCATCGAGCTCAGCGGAAGTGTCGAGGCCGCCTGCGCCCTGGGTGTTGCCGATGGCATCGTCGATCTTGTTGGTGAGTTGCACCGAGCCCATCTGCCTTTCCCCCCTTTTTGGTTTGCTGTAGGACGAGACTGACCCCTGATGCAGAGTCCGGTGAGACTATGCGTGCCGCAGGCCTCAAGGCCATTGACACCGTCGTCGACTCCCAGGCCGTGCTCATCAAGTCCCGCTCGCCATCGAACGTCGAGCTCGTCGAGCTCATCGCCGCCCGCATTCGCGGCGTTATCACCGCCCAGAAGTTCGTCCTGTGCCAGTACAACATCGAGAGGTCACGCCTGGCCGAGGCCAAGCAGATCACCCCCGGCAAGCGGGCGCCGACCATCACGACGCTCGACGAGGAGGGCTGGGTGGCCGTCAGCTCGATGGTCGAGAAGAAGAAGATTGCTCTTGTCATGGACAACCTGACCCGCGTCGGCGCTCAGGACATTTTGGTGCTCGATATCCACAACACTCGGTAGATTTGTAGCGGGGCGAAAAGCAGAAGCAGACGAAGACCATGAGATATGTAATAGACAAAAGTGAGAGCGCGCCATGAGAAGCAAAGAGACAAGAGCTGGGTGAAACGTTTGCCGATCACAGACGCAATTGTCGCAGTTGTGGCGGAGAGGACGACACGCATCGAGGCGTTGGCGCTGCTTGCGTCGTTTGTATCGCTAGCGTTGTTCCCGAGGCTCTGGCTGCAACTGCTGGGCCTCTTGGGCCTCCTCAGCCCTGTTGGCGCCCTTGATCAAAGGGGAAGTATTGGCTAGTGTCTGCGCGAATCATCGCTGCGCCGGAGCTTCTTGCGCTGGCGTCGGGCGGTATTTTGCGCAGCTCACAACATGTGGTTTGCGGCGAGTTCTGATGTCGATTGGACGTCTCCTGCTGATCTCGAGCTGCGCTAAGTGGGACCCTTCCGTCACCCGCGTGTCCCGTCCGCAGCAGCCTGCGTGAAACAAGGCGCACAGCAAACAACGAGACGGCAAGGGTTGGTGGGAGGCTACACTAGAGGCGGCGGCGGCTGATTGTCTGTCTGCCCGCACCGAATGGTCCCGAGGGGGCCGGTGGTCTGAGACTTCCAATTGCAAGATTCTTATTTAATCGTATTGCGTCTCGTCTCCGCACACCATCATCATCGGTGACATCTTCTTCACCCCTACTCCTCGGCAAACTTGGGACGCGACCCCAGCGACGGCGAGCGAGCCACGAAGTTCGTTGGAATCATCTTGTGAATGATACGAAGAATCTCTTTGCGATACTTCGAACAGTGTCAAATGGACGCCAAAATGTCGTCATCAACAACAGCCTCTAGGACCACCACCAGGCGAGGTGGTAGCGAAGCTGGGACGCTCCAGCAATCCACCATCTACAAGGTCGGTCTTAGCTTTCAAGCTTCAGCGTGCCGTTTACCTTCATCCGGCGACACCCCTGTCTCCCGGCTCTATCAGACGGTGCAGGAGCTCACAATCCTCACAGGGCATCATGACACCCATCATCTTCGTCTCATTTCTACTCTCTCTGGTTTTCGTTGACCTCAGGTACACCCTCAAGAGGACGCGGAACCACGGTCATGACCACGGCGGGGGGTGGATGCCAGCCTGGCTGCACAGCATCGTGTACCGGCGCTCACCGTACACCTACGGGCACCTAAAGGAGACACCGACGCCGACGCCGAGCCCGAGCCCGAAGGACGAGCGGGGAGAGTTCTACTACCACAGCAAGCAGAAGAAGCTGATGCGCATGGAGGTCGACGACGCTTTCGAGATGAGGGGCCAGATTCTCGTCGTCCTGGCCTTCGTATCCCTCGCCATCGTGTGCGGTTTCGGGGCCCTCTTGAGTTGGACTTGGAGGAACGTGTTACCGCGAGGCATGTTGTGGGAGGGCACGAGTCGAATGTGAAAGAGTTTCTGTCGTGCTGCGAAGTGTCGTTCGTTGTTGCCGCGCGCGTGTGTTCTTGCTTGCTTGATTGGGATGATGGTGATGATGACGACATGGGACGAACGGACTTTCGGCACGGCCCATTTCACTGCTGTCGACCCACTCGGCTAATCGAATTGGCGTCTGACTCGGCCGTCGATGGGAATTTCCCAACTGCGATGGCAAACGGTAGACTGTTGGATACGTCACAAGTTCGACGGTAAAACCCCGCCTTGCCCGTCTGCATTCCACCAGCGGAGGCCTGGAGGTTAGATTTGGACATGTCCTCACCGGCGGTGCACCAGCAACTGTTGGAAAAGGGAGAATCACTATCGGAACGCATAGACTACCTAGCGAATTTAAAAAAAAGTTCGTGTATATCACTGAACACAGTACACTGCCCTTGCTGGTGATTACCTCGTGTCGCGCTATCTGTAGGACCCCGACCTGCAACCGAAGAGAGACTTGGAACTCACATTTTCCTCCATCTCTTGAGCCAAGCAATCTCCAGCTGCAATCAATCCACTAGCGATATCTTACTATACCAGGAAACTTCATCGTGCAGCCTTTTCCGTCAGATCTCAGTCGCCCATCTTCTCGGGTCTCGAGTGCCGGCCCTTGTCGTTACATCCGATCGAGTCCAGTGCCGGGGGAGCGGGGGCAGATCGCGGGGCGAGCTTCAGCGCCCGGTCCGTTGCATCGGCGGCTTCCAAAACGCTAAATTGCCGATGGCCAAAATTGGCAATCCATGCCGAAGAAACACCCTTCTGTGGCTGTCTACAATCAGAATAATTAAAACAAAAATTTGAAAATAACTTGAAAATATAGTTGCAATTTTATCGCGTATTTCTTCTAGATTAACTACTCACCTGGTTAGTGGCGTTGTTGTAAAGTGTCAGTTTTGGAAGCTGCCGATGTAACGGACCTTCCTTCACACTTAGCGCGCGAGCCCGCGAGGGGCAGGAGCTCTCGCCCCACATGCGCGTGTTCGACGTGATGCGCCCAGCTCCTATTTCTCTCATCGCACAATCCTCAGCTCAAAGACGTACAAATTCACACCCTCGCTTTCCAGCCGCGAAACATAAATGCTTCTTATCAACTCGGCCATCGGATGAAATAGAAAATGTCGGAGTCGGATCGTCAGCGCGGCGAGCAGCCCGGCGTCCTGCACGGGACTACCGCGCCTCTGGGCAGCGCGTTGAGATCCGTATTCCTCGACGCCCTTGAGAACATGCACGCCGCCGGTCCTCATGACGAGTCCCTCCCCATCGACTCTCGGCATCATCCCGTCGTGAAGGACGAGGACGTCGCCGATGAGCGCGCATCGCGGTTGGATGCAGCGTGCGAGAAGTTGACCGCATGCTTGAAGCATTGGGAGGACAAGACCCAGCGGCGCGACCTCCGGCAGCAGCGGGTCATCTTTCACCTCCACCCACCCTCGAACCGCTCGGAATTTGAGAGCTGGGTCATGGGAAACAACATGTCTCTCACGGATTCTGCTTTGGTCGCTCGACTGCGCAGCATGTGCCCGAAGCTTGGGTTCGAGGTGCTACCCGTCGTCTTGGAGTACACCGGGACCATGTGCCACTACAACGGCTGGGTATTTCACCCGTATTTCGGAGGCTCCTACACCCAGGTCATCGGCGAAAATGGTTATTGGAAGACGTATCAGCACGTGAAGCACGACCCTCACATCTACCAGTTCAAGAGCTTCTTTGGGCCTGCTCTAGCGGAAGAGATGGGTTGCGATGAAGGCAATGTCGTCGACGAGCGAAACTTCGTCTGGGAACGCGCCCGCCGCGGTATCTTCTTCTGGCAATCGCCTGATGAAGAACGTGATTATGAGGAGGAGCGCCAGGCTCGCAAGGTCAATCCCAAGTGGTACCATCACATCATCCCTGGGACGACTGCCGACATTGGCAAGTATTTTGCACCGGTGAGTCTGATTCCGCGCAGGAACGCCAGTCTCCAACCCGTTCGCCCTGCTTATCCCCGTTTAGGCGATCATGATCGTGCCCATGAGCACACAACTGGACTTGGTCAACACGGCGAAGCAGGCGCGGCCCGCAGCTATTTGGCGATATCTTACGAGGCAGTGCAAAGAGTCTCCGACACCCGAGCCATACTTTGACGCCCTAAGATCACTGTGTTATTATGCCCTTCCAGACACAGATGGTGCGCCCAGAACAACCCACATCCTCGGAATGGAAGTTCAGAACCGACAGGATTGGGTCAAGGCAATCGATTCCGGTCTCATGGGTGATCTGATCTCGACCTCTCTAAAGTTTAGGGACAACAAACTCTTCGAACACCTGGCCAAACACTCTCCAGTCCGACCGGCGATCAACTATATGTGGCTGTGTCAGAACGGAAAGGCTCTACAATTTTCTCCTGCAGTCGCACTTAAGGCGTAAGTACGGTCACCGAACGAAAGTCACTGGTCTAACCCCATTGGCAGTCTACGTCGCTTCTTATTTCAAGATGGAGAATTCTTGCAAATTGCCACTGCAATCGACGTGGTACCCTCAGACGCCGAGGACAGTGAGTCGGCTGGTGTCATGGTAGATCTCATCAGGCCCGTCCTAGCAGAACAGCTCGAGTCTCAGCATCACAAAGCGCCCCTCTCGGCGAACCATGGTCGTGTCATTGCAAACTTCCTCAAGTTCTTTGAAGATTTCCAAGACTGGAGTGATATGTTCGTATACCAAGGCTATCCAAGAACGAATGCAGCTCTAACGCATCTAGGGTGACATCGGCTATTAGTAGACCTTACGAGCTATGGAGACATGACCAGTTTACATTGGGACTGCTCAACAGACTTCTCGAGGTGGCAAAGCGAGATAATCTCCCACTCGAGCAGGTGAGACAGTTCTATCGGACATACGAAAAGCTTATCATCACGACCAACGACGAAGGAGCGCTTTTCCGCTTGATCAGCAATGTGTTGCGGGATAAGAGCCCCGAAGCGCAGACGGCCAGGAAAGCATGGCGTGAGCCCGAGCCTACCGCTGAAGACACAAGGGGCTTGGACATGCCGTCCGTGCCGCCGCCGACCAGCTTCGCAGTCATTGCTGGGCTCTTCAGAAACCTTGAGCGACTGGGAATGCATCAAGAAGCGGCTAATTTTGCCCAGTTCATTGTCACACGCATATACGAAATCAAGCCGATTTACATGGCGACATTATGGCTGCCATGCCTGCGCGTGCTCCAGGACCTCGTCGAGCCCGATGTACCGGCGTACCAGAACCTCTTCCAGACTATTTTCGAGCGCTATGGAAAGCTGGTTCTCGACGATTCCTCCCTCCGGCCTCAAAAAGAACCAGAGACCATCTCCCCTATGACGGCGTGCTGCAGGCACTGCAAGTATCTGAACCCGTTTTTCGAGCAGCCAAAATGGAAAACGTTTCATGTGGTGAAACCAAAGCACTTGCTCGAACATGTCCAGGGTCAGCTTCGCAAGCAGCAAAAGCCTGTCGAGGTCAAAATTTACGGCAAAAGCGAGGCGTCCCTCACGATGCAGCTGACCAAAGCGTCCCTGGTTAACAAGGAACTCATCAAGATCAGAAGCCTGCGCGGAGAAGAGGCGAGCAAGATGGTTCGCACGTTCGATCCCTTGCGGCTGCAGGAGTTTCTCGGGGACAAGGCGGACATCATGTGGAGGCTTGCGAATGCGGCAGACCAAGATCAGGCTGGGGAGAAGACCCCGGCAAGGTCAACGGAATCTCCTTTCGCAGGCAGCATCGGTCTCTCCAGGACGAGCCCGGCGTCTCCAGCAACACCTCTGATAGATACTCGCGATTCGACTGCTGAAAGGGCGTCCGCGGTGAAGTCCGAGACGCCAAGCACAACTCCCAATGTCGACCTAGGACACGTCAAGGCCGAGCCTTCGAGTTCCGCAACGCGCACTGTCTATGGAACTAGGAGCATCCGCGACATGTTCGCGAGCGTGAAGAAGGAGAAGACGCCGGCGAGCAGCCACAGCGCGGGGCTATCGACGAGAGACCGTCTAAAGACTATGGGAAGCGTAAGACGAGAGTCGGCGCCCAAACTAAGCGATCCCCAACAGCCGATGGACCCCTTCCGGAGAACGCCCAGCAAGGCCCCGAAGCCGACAAGTGCGCCCGGGAGCAGCTCGAGAGCGCCGGTACCCCCGGTGAAGCGGGACCCGCTCGCTTCCTTTGGAGGTGTCAGGAGCAAGGAGCCAGTGCGGCCCGGCGTGAGGACTGCGGGCTCGTCCAGTACGCGCCCTTCACACGCTAGCGCCACAGGCTCATCGATGGGAAGCACGCCATCGACAATGAGAGGCTTCGGCTTGGCGAGCAGGTCGAGCGCCGCCGCAGCACCGTCGTCGACCTCAACAGTCGACTCCTCGTCGAGCACGCAGTCAAACGGCTATAAAGCACCGGACTTCGTGTCGGCGGTGCCGGAGGCGGAGAAGGCGCGGAAGAAGCGCTCCAACGGGTCGACGTGGGAGGTCCGCACGGCCGCGGGGAGCGTCTTGGGCTCGGGGACATCGTCGTCCGCCATGGCCAAGTCGCGGTTCGACGGTCTTGCTACCAACAAGGAGAACTCGAGACTGAGCAAGTCTTCTTCAACCGGGCCTTCACAAGCATCTCGGGGCGCGACGGCCTTGGCGTCACGGTCGCCCAACGTCGGGATGAACGGCCGAGCCGCCACGGCCACCTCTACAACCACCCAAAAGAGGAAAATGGTGGACTACGACGACGACATTATCGATCTCTGCGGCAGCAGCCCCGAGCCAGGGGGGGGCAAGCGGAAGAAGACCACTGCGGTTTTCAATCATCTAGACGACGACCCATTTGGGGAGTAAGGGAGGGGTTTTTAAGGCGCGGTTTGGGTGCTTTGTTGGAGTACATTTGCGGAGGCGCCGTTTTTTTGCATGCATATTTAAGCATTGCCTGGGACGTTGGCTACCTAGGCATCTAGAGCAGACCCCAGGAGATGGGCTCTTTTTTTTTTTCTTTTTTTGCAAAGGCTGCATGAGCAGAGAGCATGGAGCGCTTCTTAAGAGCGCACAGGATCGATCGATACCCCCGAGGAACATTTGCAATTTAGAAATCATCAGTATTGGCCAGTTTTTCGTCTGCCTCGTTGCTATGCTAAGATCCCGCTTCCAATTTTGTAATCCGTGCCGCGTTTCCGTTGAGAGGCGGTCGGCCGCTTACATGACGTACAAAAGATCGGTGTCTGGGGAAGTGTTAGCAGGATAAGACGGCTCCTCGGCGGAGAAGGGGAGAGCCTACCGATCGGGTGACTGCTGGAGAGCTGGGGCAGCTGAGTGTACTTCTCCTCAAGCACATCACGGATGCTGTTGAGCAGCTGGACGTAGCTCTGCTGGGGGTTGGCCTTGAGGGCGGAGATGAAGGCGTAGGACATGGCGCCGGTGGCCTGGTTCGCGATGGTAGCGTCGGCACTGCGTTCAAGTCAGTCACAGCCTAGGTCTTTCTCTTTGTCAAAGAATGCACTCACGATGTCTGACTGTCCTTGCTGCCGGACCACATGATGACGTCGGCAGGCGAGGTGCGGGTCTCCTTGGTGTGCTCGTAGGCATCGTCGCCAGCCATGGCGCGCTTTCCGAAGCTGAAGATGGAGCTGGCCACGCCGCCAAGGTCACCCGAAGCGTAGGCCGTGATGGCGTTCAGCAGCCCCTGGCCGGCCTCCTTGGCCAGGTTGGGCTCCTTGAGGACACCCTTGGTGGAGTAGATGTAGGGCAAGTCGAGGGCGGAACCAGAGTGGCACGAGTCGAAGATGGCCGTCAACCGCACACCGGGCTGCAGGGGCTTGACCATGATGTGATGCATTTCGTCGTCGACGATGTGGCCCGCCTCCTTAAAGTCGACCGGGTAGACGACTTCGTCGTAACCGTCGTCCTCGTCGCCGTCGATGTCCTCGGTCTGGCCGCCGTGTCCCGAGTAGTGGAAGAAGAGCGAGTCGTTGGGCTGGGCGCCCTGGACGAGCCAGTGCATGGCGCGGAGGAGGTTCTGCTTGGTTGGCTGTCCCATGGGGTTCTGCTGATCGTCGGTGAGCACGACCATGTCCTCGCGCTTGTATCCATAGCGCTCGACGAGGAAGGCGGAGACGTTCTTAACGTCGTTGATGCAGCCACGCAGCTCGCCGTCCTGGCCGAAGTAGTTGATGCCGATGAGCAGCGCTTTCCTCTTGCCCTGGCAGGTGGAGTACTGGAAGCCGTAGCCCTCCGGGGCACCGTGGCCGAACTGCTGGATGCCCGAGGGAGGGGGAGGGGGCGCGCCCCTGTTGCCGTGAGCCCAGTCGTTGGAGTTCACGGTGGGCATGTCTAGAGTGAATCAGCAATGGCAGAATCGCCGTCATGGGTGAGGCGACTTACGTGGTCTTCCTTGGTCGCGGGAGCTGTTGACAGGGTATCCGTAGACGTCCAGGCCGGGAGGGGGAGGGTGGGGAGGGGGGTTGTACCTGCCAATGTAGCTGTTGTCGGGGTTTGGGTTCGGAGGCGCCTCTCTGTAGGAGCCGTAGCCGTCCGGAGGGCCGGGAGGAGGGCGGTCGTAGCCTCCTCCGTAACCTCCGTGACCTCCGTGGCCTCCGTACTGAGACGGGGGCGGGCCAGAGGGAGGCTGGTAGCCACCGCCGCCGCCGTAACCTCCTCCGTAGCCTCCGTCATGGCCGCCGCCGCCGTAGCCGTACTGTCCAGGGTAGCCCGACATGTCTGCTGGGTCAAGGTATTGGTGTACGAGGAGACGAGGTGTTGTTTTGTTGATGGTTCGTGGTTGGTTTACACCGCTGTGAGATTTGACGTGAGTGGCTGCCACATGAGGAAGCGGGGGAGGGGTAAACCCACTCTTGAGTGAATTACTTTACCGACACCTCGTCACCGCAACTAAAAACAAGCCTTTTGAGTTCAGGAGATGGTTACCTCAGAGACGGACGAGGAAATGCCAGGCTTGGGCAACGGAAAGCGAGAGCCGTTAAGAATGGGTTGTCAAGAGGTTAAAGAGGTGAGTGGGGCATGAGATCCAAGAGGCATCCAGTGCAGGAACGAGCAGTCGAATCGAGAGCTGGAGGTGAAGTGAGCGAGCAGCCCGACGAGAATGCAGTGTGAGTGTGGGAACAGGGGCGGCCCGTCAGCTGCTGGAAGGTGACAGCCGCCGCGGTACCTAAGCTGGAGGCGGTTAGGCGGTGGTGGAGGTACCGCCTGGTACCTGAGGGAGCTGGGCCGGGTGGGTGTCCGGGACGTGGATGGAGGGGCAACCTGAGAGAGGCAGCCCGGGATGAGACGCCTACAGGTCCGAGTGGTGGGGTTTGGGGGGAGGAGGGGCAGGTATCAGGCGAATCCTCGGTACCAATTGCACCTGACGGGACTCGTTTGGAATCCGACTTGCAGCGCTTCAGGGCTGGGAAAGATTCCCACCCGGTGCCTACCTACCCTCCTTGTTGCGAATGCGAACCTCTAAGTACCTACATAGGTACGGAGTACGGATAGCTACTCTTTACTTGGCAGCGTTGGAAGGCCTTCCGCGAGTTTGCCCGTTGTTTTCGATAGGTAGCGGGCCACAGGATGCTTTGCTGCCATAACATCTCATGCAGGGCATCATCAGGGCGTCCAAAGTAGACGATCCGTTGCCATGAATTGCCGAATGACAAAGAGCTTAATCTGATCAGACCAGCTACATAGGTAGTAGTAGTCGTATATACCTCCACTGCAGCTTGGGAGACGTGAACGCTTGGGATTCTGCCAAGCCTACCTGCACTGACTCCACTACCGCTTCCCCCTCCTCCCGCAGCCAAAAGACTACAACAAGGGACGAGAAATGCCCAGACTTGAGACGGCGGACGGCGGAAATCCCCCAGACATAGCGCGAGGCAGCGCGTGCATTGCTGCCCGCCGCCCGCCATCTGCAGTCTGCAGTCCGCCCAGTGACTGCTATTGAAGTGTACCTACCACCCTACCCAAGACGAGATGGGACGGAATGCTGAAGTGGTTTCCGCGCAGCAGCAGGAGCCGCCCGTCTAGTCCCCTTTTAGCCTAGAGCGCGGTCGCCGCGACTGGCGCCATGTGGGTGTGGCCGCGTACGCTTGCAGGCCCTGCGGGCGGAAAGGGCTCTGCCGCCAAGACCCTCCTGCCCTCCCAGGCGGCCCTCTCAGGCGTCGCCCTACGAGTCTACCTTAGCGCCTCGACGCCTGGCGTCATACCCAAAGTACCTAGCCCGCCTGTCTCTCACATGCTGGCGGTGATCAGTTGGCGGGCAGTGAAGAGGGGTAATCAGTCACCAGAGGTGTAGGAGCACACCTACCCAAAGGGGGGGAGAGAGAGAGCGTCCACGACGATTTGGCGAGAAACGAAGCCGAAATGGATCATCACCGCGGGGATCAAACCCCTGGAAACCCATCCGTAAATAAGGCATCCAAAGCGTTACGGTAATACGGTGCCTCCCCGCTCCTGGCTTCACAGCCTGATCCCGACCCTGCTTGCTCCCACCCAAAACTGTATAGTGCAGTGTAGGTAGCCCAGGCGGTGGGACAGTCCAAGGCAACCGAACAAGCATCTGCTAGCTATCTTTAGCTACCGGACTGGAGCTTTCTCAGCCCAGCCCAGCTCGAATGGGGGCGGACGACGGCATCCCATTTGCGAAAAGGCACACGAGGCAAGCAAGGCAAAGACAAGGCAAGACAAGGTAGCTAGAGATTAACTAGCAGGCAAACCGGTATTAGTAGTGATTCGAGCAGGCTGAGAAGTAATAGAGCAGGCAAGGTCGTTAGTGTAATAGTAGCAGAAGCTAGGTATGTCGTAGCAGGTTTGGCGAAGAGGGGCTCTCCCGGGTCCCTGACCTCGCGTTTTTCTCCTCTCCTCATCCAATCTCTCCAAAGTCAACAATAAACCCAACCAACCGCTCCCGCGACGATAAACCGACCGACCGAACCGGCTGACCGACGACCACAGCGAAACGATCGATCGTGACTAGAGCTTTCATCAGGAACACCTCCTTCTTCTCATTCACGAAACACCCGCCTCTTTCGCCGCGCCCCCCCTCCGCAGAACTCAAAAATGGTTCGTCTCCGCCTCCTCGTTTTCGCATCTTCAGATACAGACAGATAGCTGTCACCTCATGTGTCCGATCCAAAGACTGACGCCCGCCCGCCGCTCACGCAGCCGCCTTACAATCTCACCGAGGAGCAGTACAAGGACTACAAGGCAGTCTTTGCCGTCTTCGTACGTATTCTCCCGACCCCCAGTGCTTGGAAGTCGGTCGATCGCATGACCGCGGCCCGCTCTGCTTGGGACGAACCTCTCATTCTCATGCTTCATGCTGACTTGTCACCGCCCGCGACCAGGACCGCGATGGCACCGGTTAGTCTCAACGCCTCAACCTCAACACACATCCCAAGGCTCGTCAAGAGTCCCCTACCCTCGACCATGCGAACATGCGGAGCGGCTTCGGTCACTGACACAAAACCCCGTGACTTAGGCGGCATCAACGCCGAGGAGTTCCAGATCGCCATGAAGTCCCTCGGCCTGAACCCCAGCATCCAGGAGGTCAAGGACCTGATCAGGGAGGTCGACCCCAACGGCGACGGCGACATTGATTTCAACGGTAAGGCTGCCACTTGTCCTTTCCCCCCGCGAATCCCTCATCGCCCGTCAGCATGCGGCGGTCGGTCGCATACGCGAGTGGAACGAAGAACGATCAGCGGCTGACCTCCCCCGCCAGAGTTCCTCCAGCTCATGAGCGAGGCCCCCGCGCCGTCGAGCAAAGACACCGACACCCAGAAGGAGCTCGTCGCCGCCTTCAAGGTCTTCGACAAGGACAACAGCGGCTCCGTGTCGCCCTCGGAGCTGCGCCAGGTCCTCCTGTCCCTCGGCCAGCGCGCCACGGACGAGGAGATTGAGGAGATGATCAGGCACGCCGACTTGGACGGAAACGGCTCGATTGACTGTAAGCCTCACCCTGCCCCTCTCTTGATGATTCGCGACGCACGCGCAGGGCTACACCGCACTGCGCTGCCGTGCTACTGCATTCGCGCAACGCACTCCCAAAAGGCCATCAGCAATAGCAGCTTGAAGCGCCCGCTGCTGCCCTGGCTGCATCTCTCCCCTTCCCCACCCTCCACCTAACGGATTTTTTTTTCTGGCCCTTCTCTTTAATTAGCACATCGTTCGGAGGATTGCAGCTAATCATCGCGCGAAATCGAAACAGACCAGGAATTCGTCCACCTCATGGCCCCGAAGGACCCCAAGAAATAAACAGTCGTACGGAGCGGCGACTTGGAAGAAGACGGGGAAGGATTTGGAAATTGGGTTCTGCTTTTGGCAAGTTTTTTTCATTTTTAATGATGGGAAAGGGAAGGAAGGGGGGACCGAAAAAGCACTGCTGCCTTGATACCCTTTCTCAAGAAGGTACAGTGAGGTAGGGAGGTTAAACTCAGGTGGTGTTTGACAAGGTCAAAGAAAACACACATGCACACTCACACATGTTCTTGGCTACTAAGCAAATCACGCGCAAACATAGCTCAAACATCAAAAAGACGAGATTCACAAATGACTCCTCTCTCATGTACACTCTCACAGACCAGATCGGGGCGAACGTGTGTAACTTCAGATGTGTGGACTAATTTCTGGTACCATCTCCCCAGGTTTGCTGGTGCTACTCAGATGCATCACTACAGAAGCCTTGGGTCAGAACCCACTTGGTTGGGAAATCAGCAAGGGGGAAGAAGTGCGAAACGCAATCGCCATGTGGGTAATCGTAAGAGAAAATCAGAAGGGGTGTGCCTGAGTGCCGTGGAAAGGGCCACCATCCGTCACAAGGGAACAATCTCATATGCATGAGATGCTAGCTGGAAAAGTGTCGCAAGTCCTGGCGCATAGGGTTTGTGATAATGAATGCGGTCTTGAATCAGAAGAGAAAAAAATCGAATTCATCGACTGGTGACTGTCCAGGCAAAAAGGAGCTATGCAAGGAAGGCTCTTTTGTTTTGCCCTCCACCCATCTACCATGCGTCCATCCGTTTCCGAACCAAAGAAGAGCAAAGGCCGTGGTCGCGTTCGGGGATATCTCAGTTGTCGCACTCGTTCGTGTTTGTTAGGTTCTGGCGTGTTGGGTGGCGTTTAGAAGCAGCAGGTCAGGCACTCCAAGCAGCACTCGCAGGTCTCTCCGCAGAGCCAGCAGCAGCAGAGGGTGGCAATGCTATTGGGTGAGGTCAGTGACTGCTACACGATGGGATGTAGGGCCTTTGAATGCTTACCAGCCGTAAAGGCAGCCCTTGTCATCCTTCTTCTCCTCCTGGGGAGGGGGAGCCTGGCCCTGGGGAGGGTAGTACATCTAAGAATGTCGTGTGAGTATGTCAGTCCTCAAGGTGAGATAGGGAGGGAAGCCTTACGGGCTGCTGGCCGGGAGGAGGGTATCCGTAGCCCTGGGGAGGGGGAGGGGGGGAGCCGTAGTAGGGCCTGTCGCCGGCGCATGTCAGTCATCGCGGTTCAAGCTTGATCATTGAATACACGCAATGGGGGGGGCATCGTGGTACTTACTGCTGGCCTTGAGGAGGGTATCCAGACATGATTGCGGTTGTTTGATGTGTTGTGGTTGATTAAGTGTGGTGTTGTTGTTGCAGGTCGCAAAGTATTTTGCGAATGGTATCGGTTTGCGAAAAGTAAAACAAGGCAGTCGCGGGAGAAGGGAAGGTGGGTAAGGTAAGGTCAGGCCAAATGGAAAGAACGGGGAAGGTAAGTATGGAATGAAGAGTGAGAGAGTGAGAGTGAGAGAGAGAGAGGAAGGAGTGCAAGCTGCAGGAGGAAGGAGCACGGGATGGGCTGGAAGGAAATAAGATGGGATGGCACCAGGTCCTTTTTCGGTCAGCCGTGACAAGAGGAAAAGTTGCTTATTAGTTATTAGTAGACTAATACCCAGAGAGGTACATAGATAGATACCACACACCAGCAACCACGCACGGTAGCTCCGAGGTGAAGGTGGTTCCCCGGTCCCCGTTTTCTGCGCCTTGTGTGTTGGCTGCGGCGCTGCGGCGAGTCGCTGACAACCTTGCCCCGTCTCAACCTCAACTCACGGTTCACCTCACCTCACCGCGCCTCATCTCATGAGCTGCCGCCACGCCGTCGTCTTTACACGCGTAACCGGCCTGCCCCGTGTTTCGTTCGGTAAATCATATACCGTACGCGTTCGCCGACCAAGCCCGGTTGGCTACGCCTCACGCAAGTCTAGCTTCTTGGAGGTGGCTCAAGGATCTTGTCTATCTTGAAGGGGCCCCCTTCGGGCCCGCGGACGCCCAGTAGAGAGTCCAAAAAGGGAACCAATTGGCCACGGTCAGGACACGAGGATCGCTGGGAGGGCCGAGGGAGAGTAATGGGAACGGGGATCCGGCCGGGATACCGGGTCCTGGCACTCACGGCAGAGGCTTGGGACCACTGAGCCTGGCAGGGTGCATCTGTATAACTTTCCTTGGCGCGCTATACTGAGAGTAGGCAAGGTATCCAACATTGCACTCACTGCGCAACGATACCTAGTGTAGGATAGGGCAGGGAAAGCACGAAGAGCAATCCGCGTTGGATACATAGTACTATGTAAGCGTAGCACGGCGTCGCATGCACAGCATCCCCGGACATGTCAGGATATTCGTATCCATCCATCCATACGGCACCTTGGGCATTTCCGTCCGTTATTACCACCATGAATAAAGACGATGCACGGGCGGGACTGGACGGTCATACCGATCCATCGGCCATCCCCCCTATCCCATCATCCATGTGGTTCTCGAAAAAGCCAAGAAACAGAATGCAGATGGTGGTGGATATGTCGGCACCGGGCTGCCCATCTTTTTCTTCTTGGCAAGCGTACGCGTACACGTCCAAAAGCGTTAGGTTATCTGCAGCTCCTCAGCTCGGCATGCCGTTTGACAGCAAATGGGCGCTCGCTGACGAGCCTCGAGACCCGTTGCCGAGCCCGTTGGAGCTTTTTCGGGGGTCTCTGAGACCCCTGGAACAGACCCTCGGGACCCATTGGTCCAGCTCAGGCAGGATGGCGATGCACAAAAAGAAGGCGGCTGTTCGGTCTCAGGAGTCAGTCAGGACGACCAACCGCCACGATGCCGTTCCATTTTATCGCTCATGGCAACCCAAACGACGCAGATAACGACGGCAGCGACAACTCACACACACGCATACACACCTACACACACTTGACACGCAAGACATATGACTCTTTGCTTCTTCCTTTGCCCGCACGCAGGCACGTCAAGTCATCCGGCTTGGGTCACCCCACTTGATCGGCTGTTCGATGAAGGATGCTACAATGTATCCGTATGTACATCCAACGCTGCAGAGAGAGAGGTAGGTAGAGGTATTGGTTAAGTCCATACGGATACCTAGTCATCGACGTGCGGATTAGGTTCGGACAGACAGCTACGCCACCACGAGACGGGAAAGCTCGAGCACAATCTGACTCTGACTCTGACTCTGACTCTGGCTCTCTCATTTCGGGCTCAAAGAGCGCGCTGCTGGGTGATTTATCTTCCCTTAACTTTTACCGTTCCTGGTTAGCTCCCCAATTCGTCGCGAAATAGCATGCATCCACTGGTAATCAGCAAGAAACTCAATTGCTAGGTAGTTTGGTGGGTAAGGCGAGTAGAAAGCCACCGCGCCATGCCGTTCTTGGCACGGAATCGCCTGGTTTAAACCCGCCCGGCGGTGGAAGACGGACAGGGCGGAGCGGTGGTGCGGCGAAAAAGCTGAAGCATCGACGTCTCAAGTGCTGTTCCCCCGGGGGCGCTAGAAGCCTCCTCCCCCTTCTAAGACCAAAGTCTGGTTGCTACACTACCTGGGTATACCTGGGTAGATACTCTACGCGATAGTACTATCGTGGTACTTTAGAGGTCTTTCCAGGTTGGGAGGATGGGGGGGGCTAAAAGGTTTTGGTTTGAGATGGAAGCTCAACTGACACGGTCACACCCCAAACCCAAGGGCCGCACCTCAGATTCAAGGTAGTCGGCCTGCTGAGCCCCATCGCGAACCCCTGCTTCGGCTCCCAGTTTGGACCCCGTGGACCCCTGCTTCAGCCTGCCCTACCAGTAAAGGTAGTCAAACGCAGTAGCCGCCAATCACCGGCTCCCACAGGCGTTCCTGCCTCAGTTGTGTGCCTTCCACCCGCCCCGGGCACTAGCGTAGAAACACCTCCTGGCTCCTGCCGAACATTCACCGTATCGGACCCCAAAGCGAGTGGAGGTCGGGTGTTATGGAAGGTACCGTGTCACCTTGTGCAGTGAGGTACCTACCACCTAGAATGCAGTGCTGCAGCTGTTACCTACGGAAAAGGCTCTCTAGACTCTGGAGCTTGCGGGTGTGGCTTACCTAGGTACCGGACAGTTACCTACTAGTGGAGGCAGCCTGGTGACAATCAACCGGAACCGACCCGTTGTTGAGGTAAGGTTGGGTACCTGCTCAGTATGCGTATTGCAGGTAGAGGTATCTGTATGTCCATATTCCATGCGTTCTGCAGCCCGGTGCAGTTGGGCTTGCATCGAAGTAATGGACCCAATGCGAGTGAGGTCTGGTCTGCAGGTTGAAACTTGCAAGTACCTACCTCTCTTGCCTCGTGCAGTTCCTGATCTGCGGTTGTGGTGTCCCAACGGCCTCCGGCCTGCCTTACCTTCAGGTTTCCCTCACTTGAGGCAGGCGCCCTGGTGTTAGTGTTAGTGCGGCGGCACCTTCCTCCATTCTGACCCATCCCCATCCCCATCTCATCCCATGCCCATGGACACCTCTGGAATACACAAGTCGCCCGTACCTTCCTTCCCTGGCCGTTGAGGTGTTTCTTCTGTGAATCCATCCGGGGCGGTCAGGTCTCTCTCCCCTCCCCCTCCCCCTCCATCCAGTGACTCCAGTCTTCACAAAAAAAGCTCGGGCTCGCTTGCTGGACTCACCCTTCTGATCCGGGAGGGAACCCACGCGTGCCTGCCTGTCCACACGCCATCTGCGAGCATCCACCTGGCCCTCAAACCCGCCCGCCGTGCACAAGAGCAACCCAAGACTTTTGAACTCCTCGCATGGACCAACGAGCTGTCAACGCATCAGAGGAGCCGCCCGCTATCCCCTCCCGCTTCTGCACCTTCACTTGACGTGTCCCCTCTGATCGTCTCGCCTTGCCTTCTCCGCCCATAAGGGCCCGATCGGCTCAACTAATTCGGACGTTCTAAATCACAGCGGTGGAGTAAAAAGTGACCTGAGGCCCTGGTCTCTCATAAGTCAGTAAGAGGGTCTGATCGTCAATATACCTCATAGAGGGGGGCAAAAGGGACCATACTCTTTTTAAACAGCCGTAGATTACCCTATTAACCGCCCTTAGGTTAAAAACATTAACACCCACTAAAATTTTAGTAACACAGAGTATTTTTTCATAACATACAACCATAAGCAGTCAACCATCAACCACCCAAGGGCCCCCAAGCCTATTCAACGAATCCAAGATCATTTCAGAGCCCCTTACCAAAAATAACAAATATCCTAAGCCTCCAGTTACAAATAACAACAATACCGTATCTAAGTCTAACAATAATAACACAGAAGGCGGCAAATCACAGCTACCAGCGTCCCAGCTACTAGCCACCGGGGTCTTCAATACACAGCCAACAACATCAAAGGCAAAATCCGTCGCGTAGACCCAATCGTCCCTCAAGTACCTCCTCCAACATTACCTCGTCCTAAAGCAAGCCGGACAACTCTTCACAACAAGTAATAAAGTAACTACCGTCTCTAAGGCCCTCAAAGAGATCCTACCCAAGATATTAACTAAATACCCTAACCAGCTATAAACGCCAAAGAACCTCCATAATAAGTACAAAAAGCATTATACAGCGTACCAGAAGGTCTTATAGTTATTCAAAAAGTCGGGCACGGGGTACAACAACAAGAGCGGCGTTATTATAGTATCAGAAGAGACGTAGGAAGAGTTCAAAAAAAAATACCCTACAATACAGCGTATTCAAAATACCAGCTTCCCATAAATTCAAACCATACTACAAAAGCTCTAGCCATCAGCACAAGCAACGGAGAAGGATCTTATAAAAGTAGGGGACTTACTATAACAAGGGGGGGGGCAAAAGGACACCACCACAGATTCACAGTCGTCTAACGCAAGAGTAGCATCGCGAAGTAACACAAAAAAGCAACAAAAAAAGCAGCTCAACCCTAATAAAAACCCATCGTCCCCCATACCCACAAATAACCTCGTAAAAGATCAACCTTAGCCAGCAAAAGTCCAGTAGGGAAAAGAGCCTATATATACGTTAAAAATACTAAAAATACTTAACTAATTCAGCAATAAAATAGTAAAAGTAATCTCCCTAGCCTTTTAATTAAAAAAAGCAATAGTAAAGGATATAAAAAAAAAAGTAATTACTTCTTACGTAGAGATATTCAGCAAGGAAATAGATACTTAGTAGCTTATTAATATTGGTAAATTTTTCGCTAATCACCCAGAGTGCGTTCGAATATTCTTAATCTTTCTAAAAAAGGCAAAAAAGGAGTTCTTAAAGTAACACAAACTATAAAAAGAAAGGGTTAATATTAATCTATTTAATAAAGTTAATAAAGTTAATAAAGTTAAAGAGGTTAAGGTTAAAAGAGGTAAAAATAGTAGTAATACAGAGGAGTAGAAGGGACCTCCTTAGCTATAGAAAATATAAATAGTAAATCAACCTTATAACTACTTTAACTAATAAAACGCATTAAATTTTTTATAAGTAGGCCGGAAGGTAAATATTTCTTTAATAAAAACTTCTTATTATCCTAATAAAAAAAAAAAGTAGGCCTTATTGCGATTTTTTTAATAAAACTACTAGTAGCTAACTATAGTAGCTTAAATATCTTAAAGTATAATAATAGCTATTTTTCGATTTTTACTCCCTTAACATCAACCCTCTTTTTTTACTTCCTTTTTTACTTATCCTTTATAACAACTAGTATTATTAATTTTACTCCTCTTTTACCTTTCTATATAGACTTTCTATTAATCCCACCCCTAAACAACTAATTAATACCACAATTCATCACTAACCTTATCTCCAACAACCTCGTCGGCGCACTACTAAGTAAGGTCTATAATAAACTCCTCCTCTACTATCAGCTCCTCTTATACCTTCCTTTAAGCCTAGATAAAGTTATATAGCCCTATAAAGGTATATACTAACTTTATTTACGTTTAAAAGTCATACTCCAGCAGTACCCCCTTTAAAATTAAAAAGAATCTCTTTAGTACACTAAAAACCTTCTTAACAATACACCAATACCTCGCATAACATAAGTTATATAACTCCTTTCTATTTTTTAACTTTTTAGAGTCTTCCCCAGCAAAATCTTTAAAGTAGTACCTCTTACCAGCAAAAAGAACAACAATACCTCAGTACTTACTACCAAACCCTACGTTAGTAAGGTAGAATCTTCTATCTAGTACCAAAAAGGACCTAGCTAATACTTAGTATAATAAACTCGTATTATTAAGCAACCCCTTACCGCCAGCAAGTACGTATAAAATCAAATAATTAAAGCAAACTACCACAAAAACGTTCTACAATATTTACCCCTTATAATCAAAAAACCTTTACTAGTCCACCTTAGGCAAAAAAGCCAGTATATATATCCCATCTATTACCCCAATACAGCCGTTAAACTAACTACCCACAGGGTCTAGCTCTATCTCCACCACAACATAGTCTTACTTAAGCTACTTAACAAAATACCCATACAAAACACACATACCTTTAAGAACATCGTAAAAGACGTCGGATACAGTACTTTAGGCCACATTAAACCATACTACAGCATTCCACTATACCACTAAATACCCCGCAATATACAGAAATATCATCACTTTCTACTCCACAGTTTAGTACCGTGTATCCCTCAGGGCACCATAGGTTCGGAGCCACATACATAGGGCACCAAACTCGGCCTTCATTAACCAAAAGAGGCTACAAAAGATCTCCTCCGGGACAGCAAAGATTACATAGGCCTTCTTCGCCGCCATTAAAGGGCCCCTATAGATCAGTCTCGTAAGCCCAAATTAAAGTAATGTCCTTCGATTAATCCATAGCCGTTTAAAGTATTTAAGGTCGATCTCAACACTAACGGTTACAGTAACAACAGTACAGATCATCAAGATTACCGCTACAGCAAGCAACCGCATCTCCACCTCGCTATTAAGAGTATCGTCGTTATCAATATTACTAGCCATATTACTAAAAGGGGAAGGGTTACTATAGAAATCCATTACCCCAGTATACGTATTTTTTTCAAGTGAATACGCCGCTATATCCTCAAAAATCAAGGATTTACTTCCACAGCAGAAATTCATAAGCTATCCCTCCTTTTAGTCAATTACGCAAGCATTCAAGCCCTAGTCCAGAAA
The DNA here is from genome assembly GCA_030770045.1 of Colletotrichum brevisporum. Classification (NCBI taxonomy): domain Eukaryota; kingdom Fungi; phylum Ascomycota; class Sordariomycetes; order Glomerellales; family Glomerellaceae; genus Colletotrichum; species Colletotrichum brevisporum. The sequence goes on along the minus strand of JAUGSI010000006.1, from coordinate 3,017,750 downwards.
GATACATCGCTCAAGCGGGTCATTTTGTGCATAACTAAGGTTACGGGGCTGTCGTAAGTTATGCAGAGAAAATTCCTACCCAAAAAGGCATAGTGTCACTGAAAAATCAAAAAATGCTGATTTCCGACTCCACCACAGTGATTCAGAACGTCTGAATCAGACGAGCCGATCGGGCCCTAAAAACAACAGAAAAGCTTACGCAGCGCCGCGCTCCCTGGTGCCCCTCGATCTTTCTCGGCCTCTGCCGCCTCTTCCGTCCTACACCACTCGTGTCCTACCATATCCCCATCTCCTCTACCTTACCGACCCAACCGAAACCAAGAAATAGGAACCATGTCTTTCTTCAAGAAGCTCACCAAGGAGTTCGAGGACCTCAAGACCTCCTTCTCGGACGACAAGCCTGCCGAGAAGAAGGACGATCAGTCTCAGCAGCAACAGCAACAGCAGCCGCAGCAGCACGAGCAGACCGGTAAGTTATTGACTTCGTCACTCCCATACCTCGCTCTTTCCAGTCCCGGAACACGAGGGGAAGAAATACCAAGTCTTTTCCCCCTCCCTCCTCAACAAGATACCTTACCGAACACAACCATCACAACTCAAGTGTACCTACCACCTACCTTACCTGTTCGTCCCCTGGTCATCAGTACTTCTTACCTTGGATTCTCCCCGTACCCATCATCCTCATCGGTGATCAGATCCCATCCATCTGTCATCGTCGTTGTGATAAGGTTGCTGACTCGTGCTTCTCGTCGTTAGGTTCCCGCAGCTACGGTGATCACCCGCAGCAGTACGGCGGTGGTCCTCCTCCCGTTCCTTCCAACAACTACCCTTACCCCTCGCAGGCACAGCCTCAGGGTTACGGCGGTCAGCCCAGCTACGCCCAGTCTCCCCCTCCGGTTCCCCAATCGGCGCCCCCCAGTAAGTACCGGCATCCTTCCGAACCTTGGACGTTGCTAACCACCGATCAGTGGCCGCCCCTTCCGTCTCCAGCGGCTGGCTCTGCCAGTGGGACTCCAACTACCAGCGTTGGTTCTACGTTGACCAGAGCTCTGGCCGCTCCCAGTGGGAGCACCCGTAAGTGCACCCGTCTTGTAAGAACGCCCGAGGACGCGGTCCCGCTGACACAGCTACCAGCTCCCCTCCTACCGGCCCTGTCGGCACCCCCAGCTTTGGCCCGCCTTCTGGTCCCCCTACCGACACTAGATCTTTCGGTGGTGACTCCGGTGCCCACGGCGGCTACGGCTCCCCCGCTCCCGGCTATGGTGGCGCCCCCGGCTACGGTGGTGCTCCCGGCTACGGCGCTCCTTCCCCTTACGGCGCTCCTTCTCCTTACGGTGCTCCCTCTCCTTACGGCGGTGCCCCCTACGGTGGCGCCCCTGGTGGTGACCCGTACGCTCAGCAGGGCACGCACCCTTACGGAGGAGAGCAGCAGAAGGACAAGGATAAGAAGAGCAACAGCAGTGGCATGCTCCTCGGAGCCGCCGGTGGTCTCGCCGTCGGTGCCGTTGGTGGTGCCTTGATCGCCAACGCTCTCAGTAAGTGCACCATGATATGCCCACGCGATTGTCTCGAACGGGTACTAACCGTGACCAGATGACGATTCGGACGATGAGACCAGAGCTGCTGCTGCCGCCGCTCCTCCGCCCCAGTCCGCCTACGCGGACCCCTACGCTGATCCCGACGCTCCCCCCGCCGTCCTTCCTCCCACTGACAACGATGGCGACTCCATCTCGTCCAGTGATCGCGAGGACGTCCAGGAGGCCAGAGCCGAGTACGAGGAGGCTCTTGCCGATGCTGCCGACTCTGACGCCAGCAGTAGCGACCACGAGCGCCTCGAGGAGGCCAGAGAGGAGTATGAGGAGACGTACGAGGAGGTGTACGAGGACTAGACAAAAAGGAAGCATTAGTTGTGGGAGTGCGCGCTGTCACAGAACAGCTGGACTGCGGCTTGCTATAACGATATGATGAGAAACGACGGCTCAGCATCGCGTGGCAGTTGGTGGCATCGAAGGATACACGGCTTGGTGGTGTCGGGACAGTCTCTACCTCGTTGCTTGCGACCTCCATAGCCCCTCGGAATTTCAGATGCAGGGACGCGTTTTGGTCCTGCTAGTTTACCAGTACGAAGACGACTTTGATCGCGTGAGACAATTGAGTGATGTCCGGGAAATAGGCTGGTCATAATGTGGAGAGGATAATGACAAAAAGGGGGACCTGTCTCGCCTCCTCCTCGGTGACAGCGGGAAGAAGGTGTTACGAGATCCGACAGAGCAGCCACTCACGCGACATCTCGGCCGTTGGCCATAAGACGGCGGCTGGTCATGACGAACGGCAAGGACGCCGAGAGGACGAAGGAGGCCGCAGGGATACGACTGTTGCGATTTGAGTCGGTTCCAGGTCCTCGTAACATTTGTCTCGGGCATCCCTTGGATCGCCCACAGCGAGTGCCGCTAGTACCTAGTAGTCCGCAGCTCTCGAAGGGCGAATGCCTCCTCTCACCGGGGGCGTGCGAGTGGGCGTGGTGGTAAGTAAGTCTCCGGAAATCGTTGCTTCTCCCTGCTGCGTCTGCAAGTTCATGTAAAGAGGAGCATGTGTGGGATCGTACATGATGCGACGACGGGGCTTTCCCCAGATTCCAAGACACGACGCGTCCCGTCCATTCAACTCGCGCGCAGCATCCACGCACACGTCCCCCCAGGCCCAGGCTCGAGCCAACCGCATATAGGAGGTGGTCTCGTCGCACCAATTTGGAAAGGAAAAGGCCGAGAGAGTGGGAAAGTGGTTTCTTTTCCGCTGTTATTTGTCGATGCAGTGGGCGGTTCTGGCGATGCGTCTGCATGCATACGCAGAGAGAGTTTGACGGATTATACCGAGGCTGAAAAGGGTTCTGAGGGTGGGGGGGGGGGGGAGTATTGCTCTTTGCTAGACATTGTGTGTTCACTTACACCCATGATACGTGCGCACTTACACACGCATTTTTGCCTGCCGGCGGGAGCGATCGGCCCCCAATGGGCAGGTTAAACCGCACACACACACACACACAGACTCTCAGGTTCGCCCAGGGACCAGCCTGGTAAACTCGGCGACCCAGGCGAGCGTCCGCTTCCAGGTACCCGAGGGCTGCGATAGGGCGCGCGGGCGAGCCCAGCGGTTCTCAGCTGCCCCGGGAGGGATGGGGGCCCATGGGCCGTTCCCGCTCCTCCCACAGAGAAAATCCCCTGGGGCTCTGCTATGCTCTGGCCGGCCGCTTTCCCGTTTCGAAAGCGAGAGGGCGCGGGCGCGGGTGCCGCCCACCCCCATGTTGTTTCAACGCAGCTGATTGCGGCGATTCGGGGTGTGGGTTCGCCCAGCCATCTGAATTGCCTCCCTTGCTTCCCGCGATGGTGGTTTTGCGTGTTCTTAGTGGTAGTAGTACCGTACCGTAGCTAGGTATCCGAAGCAGGTAGGTGCCGACCGCGACCGCGCCTGCCCTATCTGTACTTGCAGGCAATTCGTGCACTACGTATCTAGATACCTGGGGCGGAACGGGGATGGCAAGGTCTGTCCCTGTGCGATGGGTGTTGAACCGGCGCCGTTTCGTGAGAGGGTTTGTGGTGGTCGAGGTTTTCCTGGGCGGGGAGCGTCTGTTTGGTGGTGCAAGTTCGTTATTTTCTATTTGGGCTGTAATAGTCTGTAGACTGGGAAACCGCACAGAGAGGGGCTGGAAAGGAGGAGAGGGCCTGTGTAGAGATGGAGCCCCGGCTTCCTGATGCGGTCGTCCGTGCAACAGCCCACCTCACGATGCTCCTCCTACCTACCTAGTTTTAGCAACACCGGAGGCGGGTTCTCTTCGTCTCTCCTGCAAGGTACCATCATCTTTCTCGCGTGAATTGGGCAGGTGTTCTCTGCCAAAAGGGACCCCGCCCCCAGCCTGCAAGTCAGAATGGGTACGATCATCCCGCCATCCCCAGCCTTCCCATGCACGAAAGAGGTGGCTGGGCTGGGACCCTCCCGGGCTGACATCCTGCCGCCCCGCCGCCGCCGGCGTCCGGCTGGCCCCGGGGGGCAGCCCACCACCGTCCGTTTGGCTGAGTGAAGTTCGAATGGATGGGAAGTCTAAGTGGGAGAGAGTCCGTTCGCTCGACGCGGTTCTAGGGTTCGATTGTGGCCGGGAACGCGTTGCGCACGCGCGTGTGCGTGTGCGCCACCTGGACCGTCCGATGATGGACCAACCGGTGGCCGTTGCCGTAGTGTAGGGCGTCCAACAGCCTCCGTCCGAGCGTCCTGGGCTGGAGGAGCCATCGCGGGAAGGGAATATGTCCGGGCACGCGTCGATGACAGCTGCGACGCCGGAGGGAAAAAGTCAATTCAGCCAGATGTAAGTGTCAAGTTTGCTGCGCTTGTGTCGTTGATGAGCGCAAATGGCATCCCTAAAGGGCAAGGAAAGGAGACGAATCTGAAGGGGAAGCATGTAAGTCATTGTTTGTACTCTGTTTGTATTTTGTTCCTTCTTTCCAAGCATTGTACTAGGTACCTAGCTGGTCGGTACGCGCACGTTATTGATGGCGCAAACAAAGAAACCAGATCTAGAAACAAATAAACTCAAAAGCCATATCCGCTGGCTCGAGGTCAAGCGCGCATCCCGGTCCGCGAGGATACACAACGGCGGCCGTTGCTTGGCTCTACCCTGTTCCAAGTACGCCAGCCACCCAAAGGCTATCCCGAATCCGTCCGAGTCCAAACACCAGACAAATTCCTGGTTGATGCGCATGAGAAAAAAAAAAAAGGTTATGCTAGATGGACTGGACGAAATGTGTCCAAACAAAAAAGAGGCATGCGTGAAGAAGTAACAGTGAAACGACGGGTATGATCTATCGCCATGTGCCGTGGATTTTGGACCTGCGACTGCTCCTGCGGCCCTTGAGGCCGACCTCCCCTTGGAGCATGAGGCTCTTCCACCTTCGCGAGAGGCAATTGCGGTCCTTGCCTAGGCTCCGCGCGCAGTCCTGCCACTCCGTCTTGGAGAGCTTGAGCTTCTCCAGGACGAGCTCGACGAGTATCCTGTCGTCCTCGGCGCTCCACCGCTCGCCGTCGGCCTCGATCTCGATGTTGGAGCCCTGCGCCTGTTCCGCTGTGCAGTTGGCGTCGTCGGCGTTGTGTAGTGTGTGGAAGTCGGAGCGCTCGAGGCCCAAGGGCAGGGCCTCGGGGGCGATGCGCGCGCGCTTGGGAGTGGAGGGTGCGGAGGGAAGCTGGTGCTGTTCTTTTGCGTGTTGCGACGAGATCTCGAGGTCGCTGTCGTCCGAATCCGTGAGGAGGGAATCGTCACGGCCCATGTCATCGTCGGTCGCGCGGCGGCGCTTATTCACGCCACGAGGGGGCGCGCGCTTCGCGATACGCTTGCGCGGGACGTGGTCGTTGTTGATGCCGCCATCGGCGGAAGGCTTTGCGCGCGGGCGCAGGCGCAGCTTGAGAGGAGGCGGCGCGTGGGCCAGGGGGGGTGTCGGGAGCTGGTGATGCGGCGGCGGGGATGGCAGTTGAGTCGCGTGGTGGTTGTTCTGAGGCTGATGGTTGGAGAGGAGGGCTTGAAGGGAGCGGCAGGTGTCGAAGATGTTGCCGAAGCCACCGCCGTTGGAGAGAGACGGAGGGCTCGCAGGCGGCGAGGCGAACATGGCGGCCTGGAGGCGGGTGAGGGGCGGCTGCGACGTGTCGCAAGAAAGGGCGGAGGGCATGAGCATGTTGGCGATGGTCGGCGGTCGATGCGCTCGTGTGTTTGGGGTTGTGGGATGATCGGTAAGGGTTTGCGACGGTGTTCGGGTGTGGTGCGCGACTTTGCGACGGGTAGGGAAGGAGGGAGAGGTGGGTTTGGAATGCGCCGGGTGACTATGGGATATCAAGGGCGGGAAGTATTGGATCCAGGCCTTGTAGTGAGGTTGAGGTCTTGCGAGGGGTTGAAGTATGATTTGTTTCTTGAGCTCCTTTCGGTGGAATTCTTGGGCGATAGAATGGGAAGTTAAGTGTGTGTGTGTCGGTGAGAGGGAGGCGAGGCGGTGGATGAAGAAGGGAAGGTTGGCTGGGACGGACCTTGGACGGCGGCAGAGTGGCAGGTGGCAGATGGGATGGCGGAGGATTAAGTTAATGGGAAAAGATGCGCTGGGTGTGCGGTGGGGTGGGCCACCTGACAGGGTCCGTCCACTGGCTGGCGCAAACACACACAGCACCGCATGCTGCAAGCCTGCACCTCTTTGGACCTCACAGTGCCTGGACTTCCGGGAAACAGCGCCATTACGCGAACACCCTCACTGTCTGGAGCCACCGGTACGTACTTTCCTGCCAGGGATTTTAATGGGCTTTTAGGAGCAAGAGGGTCCGAGCTTCTTCGACCGACCCTTCCGTCACCACAGTCGCATAGGTACCTAAGGTATTTGGGTACGGATATCCGTACTTCCCTTACCTCAGGAAAGGTACCTTGCCTAGCATTATCTTGCCTCGTATACCTTGCCTTTGGTATCCTCAAACGCAAGTAAACGGCCGATGGTGACACCAGGTATGGGCGAGGTAGATTTCACGGCTCCATGGCTGGCCAAACCACGCAGCAGGGTACGCTCCCTGGACTTGGTCTCGACGAGACTTTGCAAGTACACACCCCATGTCTCAACCATCCCTCCCTCCCGCCGTAGGCTCTACCTCGACTCTGGGACTCCGTGTTTGCTTCTTCCTCTCTTTCATCGCCAGCCTCCCCCTCCTCTTCCTCCCCGACCTGCAGCAGTTCCTCTTCTCGCCGGGCCTGCATCCTCGTCCCATCTGCAAGGGTCGTCTTGGGAGGGTAGAGACCACCATCACTTACATCCCCCTTGATCTCCTCTGCTCCGCCATGTCGCACTCCTTGACGGCTTCATCTGCTTGCTTGCTTGCTTCTTCTTTCGTCTCGACTGTGCGTCTGCCTCTCTCTTTCTCTGTCTCTCCTCCCGGTCATGCAAGGCAGTCCTCTTGGACAGGCCTCATCTTTCTTGTCTCTCCTTCATCTCGCGCCCTCTTGCCCAATTGCGTCTTTGGACCTAGTAGCCCATCATCCACAATCCCATCTCCCTGGGCTCTCCGGCCGAGAAGGGAACCTGCAAGACATGCAAGACAGCCGTCGATTACCTTCCTTGCGAGCATCAATCCTCTTTGCCCCGGTTGCTCCAATCCCGAGCTAGGACACAGACGACGTCTGTTCTTCGCCCTAGATCCTAGTGTACTTTCGCTCAGACTCGACTCCTCCCTTCTGTCAACTCTAGCAGTTCTGGACACAGACGACACCATCTCGTTGATAGTCTCGTCGACTCTAGCCTGAGTCAAGTTGCCACACTTCCGGCGTCCATTGTTTCTCTGACAATAGACTGATTCACCTCTGGGATCGGGCCCGAAAGTTGCTTATTGTCACTCAGACTCTCACTCCTTCCCGCTCTCTGCCTGCTCCTGGCCATCGCCATGCCCGAAAGGAGCTCTTGCAGACATTTGGTTGCTTGCATAGTAGGACTGCAGCTGGCTGAGAAACAACCAAGCACCGTAGCTCTTTCGACAGGTCGGACGGTGGACCAACACGTCTGTTCCATTCATAGGCTTCCGCCTCGAAGCCCGGCCACGAAGGGGAAACGTGCTTCCCATGCTGTGCCACCACCGTCGCCGGGCATTACATCCAGTTGGGTCTGCTTTCCCCGGCTCTCATTCTCCACTCCAGAGGCACTCGCTCTGTCTAACACACACGCGTAAACTATACAAAGGGATCTAGGCTATGTAGGTCTGGTCTGTGTCAGGCCAGCTGCGTCGCCCTGCTCTTCCTGCGTTATTGGTCCATTGACGCAGGTCTCGATTCTAACGATCCAGATCCAGCCGGCTGGCTGGCATAAGCGAATCCTCTGCGGCGGGCCAGGTCCTGCGTGCGAGATATTCCGATCAGCACGTCGCCAACGATAGGTATCATAGTTCGTGGATCCTGCACACCATCATCCTCTCGGCTCTTCTCCCTGGCCCCCTTTCTCAAAGGCCTATCCGAACATACGGACGACAGCGAGAAACGTTACCGGTTCCCCTCTCGAAGCTTGTTTTCCATAGTACATCCGGCCTACGTTTCGTCATTCTTGGCCTCCAATCCTCCCTTGCCTGATGACCGATGACGCATGACTCATTGTGCTCCTGACCATCCATTCAGAACGCTGCCCCTCGGCGCTGGCTTCAGAGGGTGTTTTAATATCCCGCCAACCGCCCTCATGACACCTTCTTTTCTTTGCGCGCGTGGCGCAGAAGTGAGAGTGACCGGCCGTTGAGGTGGCCACGGGGTGTTCTGCAAGAACAAGTGGGTGGTGGTGTCAATTGCACGTTGTTCTGACAAAGAAGCCCGTGGTTACCCACGGGGGAGCGATATCGTATCAGTGCTCCGCAACGTGCAAACGCCCTGGGCTTCAAAAGAGGGGCGGGTTTAATGGCTTGCATCAGAAACGTGGGTAATCGCTCACAGCCCCCTCTTCCATCCCCGGCCTGCTTCCACAACTTGCGAGGGCTTTTGTGGAGCGGCTTGGGCGGGCATTCTCCTCACAGATGGGCTTTCAGAAATAGGATGTGGCCACTCGACAACTTTCGGGTGTCTCTTGACTGATGGGCATCGTTAGTTCAGGACGCCAAACCGCAGGGTTCGAGATGGCGACGAGTGCGCGACGAGTGCGCGCCGATTGCGGATTCGAGATCCAAACGACTGCGCCCATCCTAGAAATACACAGTCACCGATGTGAATGGGGAGTGAACGTTGGTGTACCCGCGATTGCCGCCAGCTTCACCTCAGGGACGAGAGGCAACGAGCAGAAACGGCTCTTCCAAGGTGAGGTGGGCGGTAGCTAGGTATGCGACTTGCGATGCGGTCGGCGCGTATCGCGTGCCTCGCGCGTCAAGACGCGTCTTCGACGCGACAGGCGTTTAATTGCCTGCAGAAACCATTGGCCAATCAGTTCTGATCCGTGCAGAGGACGATCCCTCTCATTGGCCCATGGCACCTCAGACCGTTTCACCCCGACACAGTGCGCCGGTGCGGGTGTGGGTCTGGGCAGCCATGGACCCACCGAACGTCGCCCGCCCTTGGCTCGCTTGATACGTACCCGTCGCCTTATCCAACGTCACTCTTTTTTGTCTTTGCGACGGGCGCAACCATCCATAACTCCCTCACCTGGGGACCAGAATCCACCGGTTTCCACGCCAGGGCTTCTAGATCTACGGGAGCAGCGGCGGTGCCACGGGCTGGCTGGCTGGCTGGGTAGGCAAAACCCCGATGATTCCGGGGTCTTCTTTCCCCCCCTTCCTCACGTTGCGCTCTCGTCTGCCAGTTTCCCTGATTTCTGTGATGTCGGCTCATCCACCGAGTCGTCATAGCAACCAGGTACGGAATCCACCAACGTTTAATGGCGCGACCGGGGAGGGGCGCGTGTAAGTCGCCTGAAGACGAGAGCCCACGAGATCGAAGGACAACTGATCGCGGTTCATTTCCCTGTCGCGTGATGAATGGCTTCACGGGCGCGGCGTCATCTCATAAAAAAACTCTTCCGTGTTCATCAAACCATCCGAGAGAACTGGCGACGGGGTCCCTCGCCTGCCGGTCGTATCACCCCCCTTGCAACTTGAGATGAACTCCTCGGCAGCTTCTATCGACCCTGGGCTTGGAATTTCGGTGACCTTCGTCTCTAGTTCAGGTCAGGGGACGGAAACTGCTCGAAACCGCTGCCGCTGCCTCGGTGACGTCTTTCGGTTTCTTCAGGTGACCTGAAGAAGCTCTTCCTGGAGACCTGACACCTGATCCTCGAGAGTTGGATATTGAATTTGCGAGCGTCCTGTACTATCTTACAACTAATCGAAGGCACACCTGCATGAGCGTTATAACGGTACCCTTGTCGCCTGTGTTTGTCTCGCTGTTCCAGACGGCTGCCACGCCGGGCGTTCAGGAAGGCGTATCCACGTGTAAGGGAACAGGTTGACGAGCCCTTGATGAAGTAGCACAAGTCAGCAGGTATGCTATGAAAGAGTTGCTGTGACACGGTGGAGATGCTGAGCTATCAATGCTCTCAAATTAGTAAACTTCATACATAACCTGGGACGCTTTGGGACGGGACGTTCACCACATCCACATCCCGTTTCCTGCGCACGCACTATGAAAACAAGTTGAGGGTAGTGACCGCTGAGGTGCTGAATCACAAAAGGGGGATATCAGTGAGATGCAACTCGAAAATGCAGTCACGTTAATGGCCACTCTGGCACGGGCAACGTGATATCAACTTCCCTCCCTGGCGCCAAGGCCGAAGCTGAGAAACCTCATTTTCTATTTCAATACCGGTCTCGCCCTGTGGAGGACTCGCTCACGGGGCTAAGCAAAGGCCAATACCGGTACGACAAGCTTCTACCTCGGCCGTCTGGCTGGTAGAGATACCTAGTTCGACTACTCGAACATTACGATCGATTTCGATACCGGCTTCTTCCACAGGAAAGTGGCTCGTTCCCCACTCTCCGTGAAGAGGTTGGCGAATGGCTGGTGTCGGCACGGGAAAACTAGCGCACGCCACGAGACGTGCCGGCTGGCTACTACGGGCGTTTTATCTGGGAGAGGATATCTTTGGTATCAACCAGTCCGCTTTCAGTGCCGGTCGTGGGGCTGGGAAACGGGAGTAATGGCCCGGGTGTGTTCGACGTTTGTGCTGAGAGGTTGTTCGTTCGTGAGTTCGCTGGGTTGCGGCGTAGCCCAGCCACCTTGCGAACGAAACAGCCGCTTTTTTGTTGCCACGGCTAAGAAAGGAATAAGATTCGTGGTATGTGATCTGACAGTATTTCTGGTAGGTAGGTGTGTTCAGTGTTGTTCAGAGTCAAGGGAATTCTGCGAGTTGCAGGAGGATCGTTGCCTCGTGACCAGTCTCCTGCGAGAGTTCTGTAAAATGAGAACACCAAGTATCCGCCCCATGCCGTGAATGATGGAACCGTTCTAGTTCTCGACTTGCAGGAAGGCTCCGTCTGGTTCGAGACCTTCAGTAACCCAGGGATTACGAATTGGGACAATACACAAGGACGTGCTTGCGTTGTTTCCATGGGCGCAGTCGTGGCGACACGGCAAGTGCGGGTGAGATATCCACTTGCCGCGCCGCTGAAACCACTTCCACGATATCGGTGAGGTACGACGAGAATGTCAACTTCCGCGGAGCTTGTTCTCGACTCACCCAACGGTAGCAAGTTAGCTCTCTGTTAGTACGCCATTGAAAAGCTGTAGTCTTTGGCGCCTGGTCCGTCAAGTCGTAGGGCATTGGCCGGCGCTCGCTCTATTTCCATTTCATCCAAAGCAAGCTTACGATCCTCGGCCTTGTGTGCCTGGTATGAGGTGTAGCCTAGCTCGAAGGAAGGTGAATACGTGACCTAGATGATGTTAGCAGTAAAGTTCTCAACCCACAGTCCCTCCGTGGTGGCAACTTTGACGCGTAATGACTGATGGGTGCTGTTCCCCTACTCTCCGAGACCTGGTGTGTAGGCATCTACAGATTTGATTCGGGTATCATCGGTTGGAACACAGAAGAGCAAGAGCCAGAAAAGATCCCAGAGCCAACGGGATATGGTGATACCATCCGTCCGTTCGGGAGAGCCCGTGACCACGGTACGAAGCATCCGTCGTTGCCGTCGCCTTGCTCTCGGCTCGATCAGTTATGGACCCCAGACCTGGCTGAATGACTGCTTGTAAAAGAACAAATGAACTGCTCTGTTCGAAAAGAGAAATGCGGAGTTCTCACGGGATCCTCGTTCTCGTTCTCGTACCCGTCATTTGCCTTCTTTGTGCCGCAGCGGGTCGATATTTGCAGCTCGGTATGTTCTTGCGCGAGAAGCCCAATCAGATATTCAACACGCCGCCCAATTCCGCTCAAATTGAGGCGCCAAAGTCTGGGTAGATACGGTTCACCCGCTATAAGTTGCGTCTTGATTCGGGTTGTTCCCGGACGTTTGTCCAGCTACATGCCCGCGGTGGGCGAGGCATTGTGCCGTTGATGGGCGCTCTCCCACGCACCGCTGGAGCTAGAGAAAGCGGGAACGCTGCCCGTAGGAGGCACATGAAATTACGAGATAATCAATATGCGTTCTGTAAAGCCTGGTCTTTGACATGAGATTGGCTCGAGAAATCTAGGCTGCTGCAATGGTACGATACATGAGAACGTCGGACAAGGGCGTAGTCGCGTTATTGGGTCACAAAACGCTTGTGGCGATTGTATTTCATTGCTGATTGGCGTCTTCTTCAGATCCCCTATATACGGGGTAGAATGATGCCGTCCAAAGAAACATGGCCGGCTGCTGATGAAGTTCTGGCAAATCGCACAGAACTGCTCACAAACCACTTGCGATGGAATGAACATCGTATAAGAAGCTAGCTGGCATGGAACTCATGTAAGGCGATTTTAGTAGCAGAAGCAGTACGTTCACGGGTATGAAGGTGTGGCTAAGTCTCCCGTAGAGTCCCTCTACTTGCATTTGTTCGAATCGTTGGAGAACCCTGAAGACGTGGCTAATATCATCCCGTCTTCGGGCATTCCCGAGCGCGATCCGAGTTGGAAGGACCAAAGGGTCCCGGTATGGATTTACTGTGATGATGCACGTGCCTGCCTTTGCTGCCTGCTTCCCGTCCCGTCATGGGGATTGTGCAGGGCAGGTGCTGTGTCCGGTTGAACTTGCCGTCTTTTGGCTACTTCCCATGATAGTACCTGCGCAATATGACAACAGATGCGGCAGATCGGAACCCTCACCCACGTCTCCCGTCATAGCCACCCATCCATCCCCTTTTGTACAAACGTTCCATCGCACCCTCTAGCACGGAATTACTTTTCGACTCATGCCGATAGCATCGAGGCCCTTTACTACACGTCAAGATATCCCGGATAACCGTCAACGTTGTCCAGTGCCCCTCCTCGTTATTCGAGTCAGGTCATCGGTGCCCATGAGACGATGACTGGTTCAGCAAAGACCGACCGTCCGCGGTTCGCGGCCACCGAGACTACCAACCGCTGCCCAACCGCATGATAACTGACCAAACCCGCCAAGCGCATTACAACGCACGGTGAGAAATATGTCGCAAGAAAGCTGGAGAGATCGAGCTTCTCACGGTCTGGATTCAAGGTCGGCATTGACAAACCTGAACCATCAGACACGCTGCCCAACCCGTATGCTTCTGGTGGTAACGCCATTAACGGCGGACCGAGCCTCGCCACTTTCCGCACGGCATGCGACGGAAATGGAAGAAATTCACCTCGACTTGACCGCTCAACTATAGTTACCCCGACTCCAGTCGCAATGAATCCAGGGGCTGACACCCGCACCCAGCTCGTCGTCGGCTACAGCAGGCTCCCGGCCTCTGCCAAGAAATGCTTAATCAACACGGGGGATCCGGTCCACCTGCACACCTCCGGCGGAGAGGTCTCAACCGGGCCGCAGGCCGATTTTGCCAGATATTGGCCACCGGATTTGTGCTGACTGGTGTGGAGGGGGGCGAGACCGAGACCTTCGGCGGGGGTGGGAGGCTAATGGGTAAAGGGAGATCAAACCCTCGAGTGACGTCGACCTAGGCCAGACCCAATGGCGACTCACGACTCCGGGTGGTGTAGCAGATCACTCGGAACGTTGCCAGCTTTCGTGCCGGACCGGGGCCTGTAGGAGGACTACATGGTCGATTGACTGGTTCCCTGCATGATGGAAAGCAGATATCCGAAGCGTTGGAGACTGGCGACAAAAGCCCGCGGTCCACTGCCGAACTTCCCAGGGCAGTCCCGACCTGCAACAGGAACTTCGGAGTTGATAATGCCTGAGACCAAAGGAGACGGCGGGCTTAAAGCGCAAGGATTGACAGGTACGGAGAGGGGGGTCTCCCAGTGGCGTCGCACCCCTCCATCCGTCCAACCGTCTGGTCGACTGCCCTGATCCGTGCAGCAAGATCGACAATGACATCCATCGTCTGAAGTCGATTGGGATGCCGCATCACGACGATCGTCCCTGAGCTTAGGTGTTCCCGTACGGCCGGGCGACTGATCGCAACGGCGGCTTGTGGGCAGCGTGGCAGCCAACTGCCGCCACGGTAATGATCCCCAATTCAGAACCACATCCTGCGGTCCGGCCCAGCAGCAGTGGGAAGCAAGAGGACATGGCAGGTTCTCAAGTCAGGATATCCCTGCTCGGCAAATATAGAATCTGGCTATACTTGTCCTCTGGAATGCGAGAACTTGCAGGTCTCGACCGAGGAACCAGACCAATCGGCTGCGTGCCCACTTGACCTCTCAGGACGATCCCTCTCCGGCAGCATGGCGTGCGGCACACATGACAAGTTGAAGAGAAGTCCGACATCCCTCGAATCGACGGCAGGGACGATGCTAAGAGGTGCAGCACCTGAATGGCCTCCAAGGCAATGGGCACTGGGCCGAGTGCGACCACAGCGTCAAAAGAAGTAGACATGGCGGCGGCTACCAAAGAAAGACACCAGGCGGCAACCAGGCCAAGCTTCTCGCTGCACAACCCGGCCGGCTGCGATGCATGCAGGTGTCCGCGTCAGTCTTTCGTCGACAAGAATAAGTCGGGCCAGCGAAGAAGCAAAATAGCATCGCGCCAAGCTCGTGTTGCTCCTCGTCTGGTCTCGGGAGCTTCGGTTGTCTGATGTCTCTGAGTTCCGAAGACGATGGGATTATTTCAGATCTGGTTTGATCGACAGCGTCTTCAAGGGACAACGATGACAACAATGACAACGACAACGACGACGACACACACTGCAGACGTGCGGCGGGCTCACCTAGTGGCTTCAACTGAAAATGCGGGGTGCAGTGGAACTGCCTAGCTTTGTCGGCTTTTGGGCGGAATCCTACTGAGGCATGAGTCTGCCACTCGCCACGGAGTGCTACCCCCAGCTGCACATCATGCCAGATCTACTGCTGCAAGCGGGAGCGGACACGGCAGGCTCGAGTGAGCATGATGGATGGCTGTTGATTCTCGTCATCATCAGATCAAGTTCGTCCCAACTCTCAGATGACGCCACATCTCCCGAAGGTGAGTGATTTTTGGATGACCTCCAGGAAATCGCCAGGGTTCGCAACTCTTCCAGCTGCCTTTGACAAGCGACCTGGGGTCCCAGCCTTCGGACCAGGTTCCATCTCACCGTTGTGGATTGGGGGCAGCCATAGAGTCTGGATCTAAGGGGCCTAAGCGGTATCGCGGGGCTCAACAGGAGTGCGAGACGAGGGTCATCCGCTGCGAAAGCCCTCTTTTTTGACACGTCAGTTTTTCAGGTTGGCTTTTTTCCCTCATTCTTAGTTTTCCCTACGCTGCAAGACTATGTGCCGCTCCAGGCCAGACAAGACCATTGACAATAGAGTTAGTTGGTTTGGCAGACGCCGGCAATGTTGGTTTCATCGCACCATGCTAGATAATAGGTGGTGCGCAAGGTACTTACTTGCACAGCGTTGCATGATCGGATGATCGTGCCAACGCTTCGAGTCGAAGCAAGGAGCAGCGGTTCAGGCACTTACCATGTAGCTGGGAACCGCTCGGCACCCGTGTCGCCGGCCGCCAGGCCTGCGACCGTTGGCTGCGACACAAGAGGACGAAGTCGATGCATGCATTGTAGAAAGCGAGATGAAAGGGTTGTTCGAAGCACCAGTCACGCGGCCAGAGCATAACCGACTATGCCCGTTGGCTCGAAGGTCCAGGCCTTAGGATATCCGACGCCAATTCTGTCGATTTTTCACCCCTGAATCTGCCAGCAGCAAGACAGAGCGCTTCCGCTTTTCTCTCTCTGAATTTTCTCAGGGCGGGGTCATGGACCTGGCTGTCGACTCGTTAGGGCAATGAACGTGGTGAGGTTGCAACCCGCCATCGGGAGCCCATCTTTGCTCGACTGGGCACAGCCGACCGACCCAATAACTTCGAGGACGAGAGACAATATCGAGGCACATATAGGTCCAAAGCAGAAGTAAATGTGATTCTTCCACCGAGTCCCGTGGATCGAGGGCTTCGACGCCGGCTTAAGGTAGGTATACCGTCTCATCAATTACGCGACCAAATCCATCATGGGCCTTGAACCCGGCGTCTGGCGTCAGAAAGGCTTATCAACTAACGGTCAACATCGGTGTTTAGACTCTTTGCTGATGTTCGGTCTCGGTCCTTGCTGCAACAGACTTCCACTGCAGTGAGCTGCATCGGCTCCCTCCGAATTTGAACAAGGACCGTACCTGTTCTTGTTGCTGTTGCTCTTCTTCTTGTTGATACCAGTTGAGCAAGGAGGGGTCATCGTACACGAGGAGACCGTTCCTCGCATTAGCACGCCGGGGGCGGCAGCGGGACAGCTCCCACGCTTTTCGTCCCATGTCGGTGCTTGGACACCACCCCCCGTAACCGGGATCCGCATGATTGGCAGGTCGCGGTAGCAGGGATGAATGCAGAAATGGTTCGGCGCGACATTCCAGCGAGCTCTTGCTTGACCTCGACAGAGTTGAGAGCTGAGAGAAGAGGTCAGGTCAGGTCAGGTCGCGCGCGAGGTGAGGACGGCCCAGGCAAAGGAAATGAGGACGACGGCTACAGCGCTAACGAGACGAGATGGCAGAAGACAAGTCAGATCCCCGCCTCGTCACCTGGCGGTTGCATACGTCTCATTCAAAACTCGTGCTGTATCCACCAATATCGAGCTTGCGGAACTTAATGAGCGGGTGCTTCCTGGGCCTGATTCTCTGCAGCAGAGTGGCATATCGCCCTCACTCCGCTCTGTCATCCGGAGTTGGCCACCCCTCCAAAAGACTACCCTTGTCTGCCCAGACTTCCCACACCCACCATTCCACACTTCCTGGCCCCCGTCGTGATGGAGCAGGGGTTTGAGGAAAGGGCCGCTCGCAAGCAGGTTCACGGCGTGTGGCACCGTGCTTCCTGGCACCCTCGGAGAGCTCGCAAGATGAACATGGGATGTAAGATGGGGGTGAGATGGAATGTGACAACATCCAGCCAATCGTCAGCCCGGCTGCCTTAGATGAGACGATGGGTACCCAGCGCCTGTTATTCGAAAGCAGTGTACGAAGTTGGGAAGGCTCAACGGCTGGCCGGGCTTGGGAGGCTCTCTCCGATGTGCAACACGGACGACGGATCGTGCAGGGGATTGTCGAGGGAAGAACAGCCGTGGAATACCTGCTGCTTCTAAGGCTTCCGTCATACCTGGCGCTTATCAGGTCGATTAATTGCCCAGATTGGTGATCTGGGGCATCAAGGGGCATCTCGGAGGCGGAGAAGAGAGAAGGGCTCTCGTCTTCCCGATCAAGCGCCTTCCAAGATGCGGTTTCAGGCTCTTCGCGGGGAGGGGACCGAGAAAACCTTTTGTCTTTTCCCCCCTCCCTCTTTTGCCTCATTCCCCAGGGTCGTCGTCTTCGTTGCGAGGACAAGATCTGGTGGTACCTGCAGCAATCTCTTCAATTTCTGCGTGATTGCATTTCTCCCTCCCCCACCCTCCTTGCACCCTCCCCCTTGTCATTTCTTGTGCGTTGCTGTCTCTTGGTTCAGCTACTCTGGCTGAGACTTCAGTCGTTCTCTTCGTCTCTCGTACAAGCTGCTCAAAGGTCCAAGCCGGGCAACATTCGATACCAGCGTGTACTCGAGCAGCGCCAAAGTCTGGTTCTGGTTCTCAGGATCGAGTCCGTTCGCCTTGGGAGGCCGTCTGCATCCCTACCGGCTCGAGTTCCCCCCCGTCGAAAAATCTCACTCCGGCACCCTCCAATGGCCGGAGGTCCTTCGCGGTCGTAAATCGCCACCGCTGCGACTCTTCATAAACGGGGACTTGCCCCGACCACCATAACCCAGTCAAGCACCGAGGCATTCGGCCGTATATTACAGCTTCGTCTTCTGCGCCCCGGACGATATCGACGTCACCTTTCCGAGTCTGACACACGTCGTATATACGGATACAAATCCACGCTTACACCAACGTCTCTTTGCACTACCACCGGCGGCGACCAGAAGAGACGACGAATAAGAGAAGCGGTAAAAAGGTTGGGCGAATCAAAATACTCCCGACTGTCGTCTGAGACACCAGCTGCCCAGCCCCCACGCCCAGTTGTCAACAAGCAGCCGTCAGTCAATCAGTACACTGATGCTAGCGCGAGCATACGAATAATAAGCTGAGACTTGTCCCTTAAGTGGCGCTGGAAGGGAACAGCCGCCTCCCGCGGGCCATTCGCCGTCGAACACAACACATCGAGCTGTGAACTGTTAGTCGGGCACTCCCTGGACGTGGCTGGGATCAAAGGTACGATATCCACCGCTTCTCTTCATATTTTTCTCCGTCTTCAAGCACTTTGGGCAGTGAGGCTCGCTCGCAGATGCCCCTGTCATCGTCCACTTCCTCCTCGTCTCTCGATCCCCTCACACTCCCCCTCCCCCCCCTGTGACCCCGATGGCCAAAGTCTCGCCTCTTGTTTCTTTTCACCGTCAGGCAATTCAAGCCCTGACCAAGGAATTCCCAGTCAGGCCTGCTGGGAGCTCCAGAAAGACTCAAAGTCTGGGTGGCAGGGGTCAGTCCACTCCGGCCCAGCCCAGCCCAGCGCAGGGACGATCCCATAATTATTGGCTTCGGAAGCATTTGTTGACTTCCGCATCAGGAGCCTGCAAGATCCCTACCAGCCCGATAGATCAGGTTCATCTCTGTTGACACCTCACCGACCACACCTGGGAAAGTTGGATGCCCGAGGTGTAGTCCAATAACCCAATAGCACTAGTACTGGTTGTTGGTACGGTACCTTGGTAACCACAGATCTGTTCTATGTTTGGAGAGGCGAAAAATACGAAGAAGAGAATATTAACATTGGCTGTTAAGCAGGATCAGCAAAAAAAAAAAAAAAAAGTGAAGGTGTGAGCAGAGAAGGTACGTACGTGCCTGTTACTTCTTCCCTTGATTGATTCCAGCACTCACCTCGCTCTCTATTCCTGCTTCCTGCCTCTCTGTTTCTGACCCTGACACTGTACCTCTCCTCTTCCTTCGAGGATTCTTTCCTCTTTTTCCACACACATACATACACGCTCACGCATCTTACCTTACCCTACTACCCTGTCCTACCCTACCTTACCCTCCTTCAGCTTCGTCATTCATCATCTTCTTCTTTCGTATCAGAAATCTCATTGCACCTTACTCGCAGTTCTCGCCTCGCCCGAACCCCTGCTCGAAAACCACGTCCGTATCGTACTCCCACAACCAAGGCCGCCTCGCGTATAAGGCTCCTCTACGGCATCGAACACGCCCAACGCGCCTCGACTGCATATCTGCCGCATCTGCATCTTCTTGCTGGATACTTCGGAAATATCCTGGTTGCCGTTGGCCTCCTTTGGGACACCTTACTTTCGCTCTCGCAGCTTGGGTTACAATCAGCCCACGGGAACGAGAAATAAGTTGGGGAGCCGACCCAATTTTGACGCCGGTCACCTCAGCAAACCTTCCAACTTTGGTACTCCATTTGTCCAGTGCCGCATCCACAGGCGTTAAGTCATCTCGATTGGCCCGTCCCTGCCTTCGCTTCTCGCCCCCGTCCCGTGTCTGCATTGGCCCTCTGCATTCGCCTTGTTGCACCAGACACTTTGCCGGCAGTAAAGCTTGGTGTCGCCTTTTCCGACGTCCGCCGGCTTGTTGATACTCCCCTCATCAACACACCCTCCAAGACGACAAAGCCATCTTGCGTTTCCATCAGCTGTCATTCTGGACCTTCATCGTCACAACCCGTCGACCACTTCTGTACTCTTTGCAGCCAACCCGTGGACTTGTGCCGGAGACTGACCGGACTAACCGTCTCCTCACCCCTCTCCACCTAGCCTCGGATTGGCTTTGCTGTCTCTACCGCCATCTCCAGCCTGCTCGTTTCATGCAATAACATTTCTCGAACTGAGTAGTGTTCTTGGAAAACCGTTGTAGTGCTACCCGGCTTCCCACCAGGTTTTCAGAGTCTCTTCGGAGCCGATGGTTTCGATCATGTCGTACCAGTACCCTCCTCCTCTACCCCCCAACGGTCCTGAAGTGGACATCTCCCACCCCGGATACGCGCCCGGATACAGCGCATCGGCTCCTGGCCCGTCACAGATGGTCCCGCGATCGCACGAACAATCTCTCAAGGAACGTAAAGAGTCCTTTGCACAGGCGAGTCTGACGTTGAAACGTTCCATGTCCAAGCCTAATGCCAGACTGCGGCAGGCCAACCTCTCAGACCC
The DNA here is from genome assembly GCA_030770045.1 of Colletotrichum brevisporum. Taxonomy (NCBI): domain Eukaryota; kingdom Fungi; phylum Ascomycota; class Sordariomycetes; order Glomerellales; family Glomerellaceae; genus Colletotrichum; species Colletotrichum brevisporum. The sequence goes on along the minus strand of JAUGSI010000006.1, from coordinate 2,997,521 downwards.
GAACCAGGCTGCTCTGGCCGGGGAGAAGAAGAGAAACAAGCTGGGTTACCACCGAACCTCGGTGGCTTGTGGTAAGTGGCTGACTTCAGCTGTCCCGAAGACTTCCGGGCACGCCCGTTTTTCCCCTGAGCACTTGAACTAAGGAATTTTCGACAAGGACACTGCCGTCGACGGAAGATCCGCTGTATCCCTTCTCCAGCCGATATTCAGGGTCGGTGCATCAACTGCATCCGGCTTAAGAAGGAATGTAGCTTCTTCCCCGTGGACCAGCCTCCGCCGCCACAGGTAACGGAAGGACGCCCTAAGCCGCCCTCCCGAGCGTCCACTGGGCCCAACATTCCTTCTGCGTCTTCTTCCCCTGCCATGGCCTCAGGCCAGTCTCCGGAGATGTCCCAGTACCAGCAGTATCAACATGTGGCCATGCCGTCCGCGCAGCACATGGCGCCGCCGACCATGCGACCAACGAACGTGGATGCGTTCGGTACCGATGCTAAGAGTAAGTCTCGACGCTGGCCGTAGATTCGAAAAACCGCTAACCTCCGAGTAAAATAGTGTCATCGGGTGCGACCTCTGCCACACGGTCTTATGACTTCCAGAACCAGGCAATCGCCAACTGGATACCACCCAATGCCGCTTCTGGCTCTGTATCCAAGCCGACCAGCCTGAACGAGACCTGGAGATCGTATCCCCAAGAGTCGCCCATGACACCGTCCTTTTCACCATACACTCCTCAGGGGCCGGCATCTGGGTGGGGGCCGGCCGTCAACTCAGACCCGAACGCTCGAGACGACCTGGGCTGGTCCTCCTTCGTACCAACCTCCATGTCTTTCCCCAGTGAGGCCCAGTTGCTGTCTCACTATTCTGCGGTGACGCAGGGCCGCTCGTTTGGCAGGAAGTCGTCGACGATGTCCATGGACATGTACCCAGCGCAAATAGCTACCTCGGTTCCTGGCATCGACCTCCACAACACGTCTTTGTCTGCAGGGGCGGTCCCGCCTCCAGGTTACGGCTCTTGGGACCAACCGTACACCTACTCGAAGGCCAACGAGGGATACGAGGGCTGGGACTACGACGACAGCCGAGAACAGTAAGGATTTCCCTCATATTGCGGTATCTTGACGGACCGCAAAACACAATCTGGACAACAGAATCAGTCTGGAAAACAACAGAAAAAGTACAAGAACAACAGCATTTGCATATTTACGGGCCCTACTGGAATTCGAAAGATACCCGCACCCGCTTTGAGAGCGGCACCCATATCGCTTGGCGCAATTCATGGCAGTTGAGCGATTTCGATTCGATTCATTTGGAGGAGAGAAAAGATTGGAGGCCACTTCGATTCCATCAGAGCAGATGACGACCGTTTAAGAGGGATTTGGGGGAAATATGAGAAACGACGAACGAACCCCTGGAACAACCCGGGTTTGTCAGGGCGTAAGGCCCAAGCTTGGATGTTTCTGCAACACGGGGGCCACACGAGACCGCCAAGTGATGGATCCGCGAAGGGAACCACGGATCACAGAAGCATTCACCCACTTTGATTTTTCTATTCGGCATTGCCCTCCGACCACACATTATCCTCGAGTGCTGCAGTCGACGCGCAGTCTCCCGAGACACTGCATGGCGCCTCCTCCGAGAAGGCCCCACCTGACGTTACAGTGCTCCGCCCCTGGTTGAGGCCGACACAGACCCGGCCGGCACTGGGTCCAAGAGACGGAGGACGTCGAATTTGAGTAAACAGACAAACTGCAGGGCGGAAGGAAGTGGGGCCGCAAGGGCGGCACCGCGGGATGCCGGACAACCGGGGGGATGGGACAAATACGAGGTCCCAACAAGCCGGGGTCCAGACCGAGCAACAGGGTGCGACTCCGGACGGCTCCGGCCGCGGAATGCTGCACAAAACGAGCCCAGACGAACAGCAGGAAGAACCTTGGCTTCGGGTCGAACTGGGGGGGCGAAGTTTAAAAAAAAACGGGAGGAGGTTTGGTTTGGGGTTTACGAGACATTTGTTTGGGCATTCTTGGGGCACACGCATCCCGGAGGGTTTCACGAAAGCTTCATTTTTCTTTGTTTCTTCTTCTTTTTCGATTCTTCGCGTCGCTCGTTCATCCTGTTCATCTTTCGATTCCTCTTCTCTCTTTCAAATCTTCTTCAGCATTTGCTTCTTTACCCCTCTTGTTTTCTTTTTTCTTCGTTCTTATGATTATGTAGATTTCTCCATGCCCCCATACCCCTTTGACACGACACGCTCATCTTTGCTACTTCCTTCACCTTCGTCATCACATATTCCCAGACATGTTGTCTTGCGCCTTTTATTTCCTACGCAAATAGAATATCTTCTTCGCCAGTACCGCATTGCCAAGATTTACTCGACTTCGGATTCTCGTGGTACAACAAAAACTTGGTGTGAGTGAATTGTCATCAGAACATTGCATGAAATCTTAAGAATCTAGCATCCTGCCCTCCTGGCGTCTCGGCGCGACGCTTTCCTATTTCATCATGTTCGTGCCATCATTATGGGCGGCAAGAGCGCGTGCCGCGTAAAAGGAACGTGGTCGGGTTCCCACGATCATTCGTTAGGAGCGTTCGCTGCCCTCACTAGCCGATCATGGGCCACTTAAGTCAGCCCCTGATTTCCGTGCTGCAGGAATTGGCCGGCTCTGGGGACAATCCGCCGCCGTCGTAGAAATGGGTAGGTCAAACCTGCCCCGACCGTCGAGAAAGGCGGATGGCGGTATCCCCGCCAAAATGGCCGTGTGGGAATGAGATGATTCCATCTAGCGATCATCGAAGGCTGTCCTGCAATTCCCGGACCATCGAACCGGATTCTCCTTCTGAATTCCTCATCCGAACCCGGCAGTCTTTGGGGCGATCTACTGCACCAGCTGCCACGTGAGAACCAGCAGCGTGATGTACGCTGCCAGGCTGAGGAGTGTGAGCAGGGCGACGCTGTTGCCGGACGTGCGGAACTTGCGGACGACCGAGACGGAGCCGTCGGCGTCCTCCTTGGGGGACGTGAAGAACTGGCGGTTGCCCTCGTGGCGGCGGTAGATGGCGACGAGCATGACGGCGGCGCCGTAGACGGCGAAGAGGGCGCCGATGGCGTAGAACTCGGAGGTGAAGATCTTGAGGATGATGAGGGCGAAGGAGAACTGCGACAGGGCCGTGCGCATGTAGGCACCCTCGAACGTCCGCTGGGCGGCACGAATCTCGACGAGTCTGCAGATTGTTAGTTTCCTGGCGCGGCTTGCTAGCATGCGGACGCGGGCGAAAATGATGTGCAGACGGGACTCATCAGCGCATGTTCCTTGCGCGTCCGTCGTCGTAACCTCTGCGCATAAATCAGATCGCTTACTCTTCGGCAGTCAGGATGACTGAGCGAGCCCGATGGAGCCGCAGGTGAAGATGGTCTTGAGGATTCGGCTACATCAGAACGTTCAAGTGAGCGATGGCTCTCCAAAGTCAATAGACGGCAAGATGCCGACAGGGAAATTTCGCATTGTACACTGCCCCTCAAGTTTCGAACCCACGCCAGAGTGCGGATATTCACGAACCTGGAACATTCTGCGTTAGTCTCGATGAAGACGCGTGCTTCGCGGGTTGTTTCTTGGTCTTCAAAAGGGGTGAAACGACACCCCGGCAGCCAAAGTATTTGAGGGCCACGTTTGTATTGTAGGTCTCTTCAAGTCGTTCAAGATAAGAATTCAGAAGTTCGGACCAGCAAGCAAAAGAATATAGGACTGTGGCGAGTCCATCCCAGGCCCAACGCAGTGAGCTTTGTGGTCGTGGAGTGGGTTAGAGTTTCCTGGCAGCTGATGTCCACTGTTTCTTGGCTTAACTTGAGCTTGGTGGTGTTGCTGGGGTGGGTCAGGTGCGGCTGATTAGATAAGTTGGAGCGCGAAACTGGCCAATGACGATGACGACCTGTTACCGAGGCAGGTATCCGTACACACTTCAAGCAGTGCAGTTGTGTGCTAGGGGCGGACGTATCTCAACGCTGGAAGGTAGTATGCTTGTACGGATACTGCGCACGACATCTCGCCGCGCAGCGTACCTATGCTTCTTCTGCTTGCTAGACCAGCCCTGCACGTGAGCTGGAACTCCTTACAGCACCTAGGTCCTGTCTGGTTTCCTTGAGCTGCGCAGGACTTTTTGACGGGTCTACGGCGGCCATGCAGGTGTTGCATCTTGGCAGTTGACAGGCGCCGGATCCCATTGGCAGGCTCCCCGTTGGCTGGTGCCAGAGGTATTTTGGGCACGGAGACAGGTTCGGGTAGTGCACCACCTGCCCAGCTGGCCAAAGGAGAGGCATCCGTACTCCGTCAGAGGGTCGATCAGATTGCCCATTTGGATTTATTTCGGGCAATGTGACGCAACGATCGCAATTCCGTGTATCCCTCTACTGGTGCCAACAGACGGCTTGCTTGAGCTTCAGCCGCTAGCCGCCGAGGGGTGCTCAACTGCATCGGCGATGCTAGACATGCCCTGTTATGCTATTCGACCAACGGCGGGGAGGCGAATGCCTATGGAGATTAGTTTCCTCGCCCAGGAACACTTCCGCGGATCAAACAAGAAACACGGGCTGACGGACTGCGGCAAACGAGGTCAAGTTGCCGGCTTGTCGTGTAATACCGCTCTGTGCCGCAGTGATGCGCGACGGGTCGTGGTCGTGGCGCTGCGCAGTCCCCGATCCCGCTTGTTTCGTGCTGTGGTCGGCGAGGTGCACCGCCCGGCCAACCTCGAGATTGAGTGCTTTTCCAGGGTTTCCGACGTCAATAAAAACCCCGAGCCCCGTTGCCGCGGCTTGCGGCTGTGCACAATCGTGCCAGACCCCACAGCAAAACGTGCCTATGGGGACTTACGATTGAGATTCAATCTCTCGTAGATGCGAAAGCGACATGAAAGCCATGTGCTGGAGTTTTCTGGAACGTCGGGCCTAAGGCGGAAATCATGGTCGATGACTGTGACATGGTGTGCGTGGGTGCTTGAGTGCCTGGCCACATCCAGCTGTCTGTTGAGGAAGTGGGCAGCGGTGGCTTCCGAAGTGCAGACCGGACTGCATGCCGGCCGATGACATCAATCGGCGGCGTGTCTGACGGAGAGCACTGCAAGGCTCAAGGTCCCTGTCGAGATCAACGACGGGAGGGATGCTCTGGATCAGCCGGAAATGGGGAATCTGCCTCCTCGGTGTGAGGATAGGCTGACCGGGAGATCGGTGGTCAAGCTCTTGGGCGGTGCGGCAGTGGCTGGTTTCTGCAACTTGGTGTGAGATGGCCCGAGATAAGGGTCGTCGCGCAATGGCAGCGGGGGAGGTATGCGGTCTGAGTGGTCGGAGGGAGCAAGGCATGATGGAAATCGAAGCTGTGTAAAACCGGGGAGCAGGGTCGTGGGTAATACGATCAACGACATGACAGTGGAAGAAAAAGTTGCGGCTGGGCTGAGATGGTTCCATTCTGTCTGCCCTGGGGCTGAGGAAAATGCGCCCAACGAAGGGGCAGATGAGAACGCCTCGTGCAAGTGGAAGAAGTACCATCAGAATGTACTGGGCTACATGAGGTGCAGTATTAGCACGGTACCTCGACCGCCTACGGCTGGTAGGTGGCTGTCTCAGGTTCCTGCCAATCTAACTGATAGCGGCCCCCAATCTGCCCTACGGCAAGTGTGCCTGCGGACTTTGCAGTGGGTGATCCAGTCACAGCACACGTTCCTACCTCGGGGCCCCACACAGCGGGGCAGACTCGCTGCATGAGGACCCGCGCAACGCAGAACGCTCCTGCCTGTGAACGTGCTCGCTGCAGCGTTGCCCTGGGTTGTTGGTTTGCATTGGTTCGCATTCTGAATGCATGCCGTTGGACGCCTCGCGGCTCCTCTCGGTGCCTAGAGCTACGTAGTAGTGGTAGTGGTAGTGGTACGGGTAGTGATTTTTAGGTATTCATTTGCCGGGCATCACTTATTGCCGTCACCCTGACATACTGGACCCTCGTCCGTGGGTGACTATTCAGACGATGCTTTCCGTGGGGTTTCGGCCGAACAACTGGCCTGAAGTTTGAACCAGGTATGAGCGAGATTCCATACTGAGTAGAAAAGTACCTATGTACCTTGTTACAGTAGGTCGTGTGCTATAGCAGGTTCCTCGCCTGTTACATACCTACCGTGGTATGGCACGAGCCGTACTACCGCGCAAGGAGGCAGCGTCGTGGCGGCGCATTACTACCTTATGTACCGCCTCGGCGGGCTGCGCATCCTGACCAGGATGTTGCCGCCCACAAACGCTTCTACGAGACAAGACACTCATGTTCCTCACCCACAGCTGAACACAGACCACAGAGACAAGTAGGTGGTGTTGCTGGTAGGCAGACCGCCAGCCGGCCAGCCCTAAGTGAGCTTAGCGTTACCCCCATTTATCGGTGTCGTGTTGGAGATGTTGGTAGGGCAAGCTGCATGTACCTTCCTCTCCCTCTCTCCCTCTATTAGGTATCAGCGCGTTGCCCGTGCTGTGTTGCTATGCTGGTACTTCCGTCACCTCTGATGTAGGTGATGCAGGTGGGCATTTACCTAGTTAATAGTACCTACCCAGGTAGGCAAGAAAAGTACCCAAGGTACCTGACTTTACCTACCATAGGCGAAAGGGAACCCACTTGGCTTCCGCTCCCTTAGATTGAATTCCGTTGTTCCAATCGTTAATTCTGAACCCCCCCTTCGTCCTCGTCCTCGTCCCCTTGTCCCACCCCCAACTTTCTATTCATCCAACCCTCCTCGTCATCCTGGGGACATCTTTCTCTTTCTCCCCCTTCCTCCCGCCTACCCTCCCTCTCAGGCTCTCTCATTGCTCCTGCGCAGAAGGCTTGTCGACTCTGCCACAATCAACCGATGCCACGACCTTAGGCTCTCTCGCGCCTCATTTCCCGGTCCTGCATGAGCTCATCGAGTTTGCTCAAGTCCTCCCAGTCCTCGCTGCTCCTTTTCGAGCCTCTTTAAACGAGTCGCGCATAATCAGTCGCATAGACCGCTTCGCGCTCCCTGCTGGCCCCCGCCGACTCGGTCCACCAGCTCCATCTCCGTCCGCCCTCATCCGTCTTGACGACCAACATATCGGAAGAGCCTGATCGCTAGACGCCTCAACAAACAACACTGCTTTGGCGAAACCGATACGATCGCACTCTCTCGGTCAACAGCTTCCCCCTTGTGCATCTTTACGGCCCCCCTGCTGTCTGCCCCAGTTTCTGCTCGCGCCGCTCGTAGGTAGTGTCCAGCATAAGCGCTGGTCAAAAGACACGGCCGACCCGCCCACATTGGCCACCGCACCGCCGCCCCTCCACCGCGGAACACATTTCTTGTGGCTTCCCCCCCCCAGCCTGTCGAGGATCAGACAGACCCTCTTAGAAACAACATCTACGCCCAACGCCGCTTTCTTCGTTGGAAGGGCTACTCTTTCCCTCGAACTCAATAGTTTTGAGGCGACTCGAGCCTTGTCGACTCGACGTGCGCGCCCGTTCACCATCCCGTCTGTCGCATCGCATTCGTCCAACGCCCTTGTCCCGGAATATGACATTGTATCTATTCTTCTGAGAGCAAATCGGCCTCAATTTTGGTCACCCCGTCGTTTGACCGACATCGCCAAAGGTCGCCGCTTACGATAAGACCACCACCATACGCAGCCGTTACCGACGCTCGCGCGTGGTCGTGCAACCATCATGACTTCCACTTACGCCGTCCCTCCCGCGTCCCTCCACGACGGGCAGGCGAACGAACCCCGCAACTCCTCCCCGCCAAACGGAGCCCAACGCCGACTGACTGCTACTTCTTTTGATCCGAATCTGTTGTCGCCCTCGTCGCAGTTGCAGAGCAGCTCGGTTTCACCCAACTTCGATACCCCCGCTGAGTCCATCTCAACCTTCAGTCAGTACCAGTCGAGCGATTACAGTGACATGGATGACTCGCTTGACCCGTTCTTCGGAGTAGACTTCAGCGCAACTGAGTCTGGCACGCCCTCTTTCCTGGGACCGGAAACCAGAACCGACAGCTTCCCAGCGGCCGCTCAGAGCTTCAATGAGTCTCATACACACAGCAAGTCACTAGACGTCAACCAATACCCTCTGACACCCGAACAAACCGCTTCGCTCCACACAGCCTCGCCGGGTAGTGATCGGAGGATGGTTGCCAAGTCCGTGCCCGACCCGCTGCCGACTTCAATCTCTCCCCAGGAACTGCAAAAACCGTTTCAACCATACCCGATAACTACTACATACGTCGGTCAACCTGCTCCCCAGCCGACCCCCGACCCCAGTGGCAGTGGTCGTACCAGCGAGGACAGCGCCATACCGTCTCCTGCCATGATGGCCGCTCAGAGCCCGCGTGTTACAGTCTCCTTGTGGGGTAAAGATGACTCGGAGCCTGTGCAGTCCATTGAGCGTACTTTCATACCAGACGATGAACATTCGTCGACGGCACGTGGCGGCGTTAGCACCGTGGGGGAGTTGATTTCTTCGCAAGATCAAACTTCCTTCGTGTCGCACTCGCGACGTTCCTCATTTAGTCGTCGTGGCTTGGACCCCGCTAGCAGGCCGTCGATCGAAGTCGAAAGTGTCAATGAGATGGTGACACGTCGAGAGATCGAGGAAAAGAACCAGGAGGTTGATCAGTGGCTATCCATAAACATGGGCACCATTCCTCCGCCTCCCCAGCAAGAGACGACTCTGCAGACTAGTCCCGATTCCATGACGGGAGATGATCGTATCCATAATGGCGACCAAACCGAGAATCGTCATCAGCCCGGCCAGACTTATTTCACATCAAGAGGTGGCGAGATGACGGCTACAGACCTCCACATTATGCGTTCAAACAGAGTATGGGGCGACTCTCCTATGGTGCACCCCATCAGCGGACCAAACTCGGAGAGATACCAACCTGAGTCCTCAAACGCTGCAATCGCCCGGTTCAACAGGCTGTGCAATGACAACGAATCAATCGTCTCCAAAGCGGCTACCTGGGGCACCCGTCGGCGCAACTCCCTGCCTAGTATGAAAGACGTGGATTTGGAAAATGTCACCAGCGGCAACATATTGAAGAAACTGTCCATTAGCAGGGGCGAGGGTGGCAGAAGGCCGAGCATTTTGAAAGAGATTCGCGGGCTCGTCCGCAGACCTAGCGCCTCGTTCAAGCGGACGAGAAGCATCAACGAAGATGATCCGGTCAAGTCTGAGGCCTCACCTCCGGAGAAGGAGAAGCGTGATAGCTTGCCGACGCTACTGCAGGCTCGTACTACCAGCTGGGGCAAACCGAAGACGCCGACGCCCAGCATCAACACTGCCCTGGTGTCGATGAGCACGAACATGGCCGCCATCGGAGCCACTCACGCCCGGACTGGCTCGATCAGTGCCACACCAATCACATCGCCCAAGAGTCCATTTGGGGGCTTGCAAGTGAAGAACACTCTTCGCAGACCAAGGAGCAAGTCTGACCTGCCCAAGGCGAGCCCCGGCGAAACGCACTCTAACCTCGTTGGCATGTGGAGGAAATCCGGGGGACCGCCAGTTGCCGCACTCGCCAAGACCTCGTCGACTACTCTGGATTTGGACGATGATGATGACGAGGACGATGAATATGAAGAGGGCGAAGTCAACTCCGAGTCCAGCAGGCTGATCGAGGATGTCACACCCAACTTTGCTGGCTTCCAGCAACATGTCCTTCGCCTCAACCCCGACTTGGCAAACATGAACAACTTCTTGGTCGACCGCATTGCTCATCAACAGGTGGTTCGCTACAAGAGCCTCCTGAACGCCAAGTTGAAGCATCTTGGAATTGGCGCCGCTTGCACGAGCGGGTCTTTTTGCCAGGCTCGCGGCGGGCGGCCTGTTCTCCTCGACCAGAAAGGAGATGTTCGTGAACTTGACCCTCTGTCATCGGGGCTTGACTCTGGAGATGGCGACTTAACGCCCATCGAGGGTGCTGTCACGAAAGACAGCTTTCCCCAGGACATTCCCATGCCGCCTACCCAGTCACTCCCGGCAGAGTTCGAGTGCCAGTTGTGCTTTGCGCTCAAGAAACCCAAGAAACCGTCTGACTGGACCAAGCACGTTCACGAGGACGTGCAACCTTTTACCTGCACCTGGGACAGATGCCGTGATCCCAAGATCTTCAAGCGGAAGGCCGACTGGGTGCGACACGAGAACGAAGGCCACCGCCACCTCGAGTGGTGGACGTGTGATGTTGAGGACTGCCGACACACATGCTACCGCCGCGACAACTTCCTTCAGCATCTCGTGCGCGAACATAAGTTCACCGAGCCCAAGAACAAGACCAAGGCGGCCATCAAGCGTGCTGGAGCAACGGACCCCACGTGGCACAAGGTTGAGAAATGCCGTCACGAAACGACCAAGAGACCGCAGGAGGAGCCGTGTCGGTTCTGCGGAAAGCAGTTTCCGTCCTGGAAAAAGCTGACGGTTCACCTGGCCAAGCACATGGAGCACATCAGTTTGCCTATTCTTCGACTGGTTGCTGCCAAGGATTTGGAGCCAGACACCATCATCAGTCCCGTACAGGATCCGCCCCCAAGATCCATCTTCAATGCCCCGGAGCCGATGAGTGCGCCACCGCTTGTTAAACACGAGCCGCCCCAGAATCCCGCTTACAGACACGCGTCCTACCCAACACCAACTCCCAGAGGGGTGCCACATCACAACGGAGGTTTCTCAGGCGTGGGGCAGTTTGGATTCCCTGAAAACACTACTGCCAATACTCAGTTCCCGGGCTACATGTTCGGCCAATACGCGAACAACGGGCAATCTATGGGACAGAACATGCTGGGTCTTCAGAATATCAACCAAGGAAACCAAGGGTTCAACCCGGACTATGGAAACAACAACAGCATGGGCATGTCCGGTGCGTACATGGCACCGCAACAGCAGTACATGTCCCCCGACACTGAGCCTTTCCCAACGCTGGAGAACGCCCTCGGGTTGCAACACCCCCAGGTGGGCGTGCAGATGACGTACGATGGCCTCATGGGACCAAGCGGCGTCAATGAGAACCAGTACAACTCGCAGGGGTCGCACTCTCCGTACTCTCACTCACCCCTCCAAGGTGGCAATGGTTTCTATCATCCTCAGTAAAAGATGCTTTCCACGGCATGACATGCTGAGGGCTTCTCCTCCCTCCACTTCGGCGCGTTTTTCGATACCCCCTTATTACATGTACAGAACCATCTTGCCAGAGCTTCGTGGCAAAGACTCGGGGCGCGGGGGAGATTTATTATTTCTTTCTATTTTTTTCACGATATCTCAATATTACGGCCTACATTAGGAATGGAGTAACCCGGGCGTCCGCGGAAAGGGGCATCCGAGAGGGGTTGTGACCGGGATTTCTTCCATGCCAAGGCTCGACATAGGCGCGTGGCTGGTTATTTGATATGAAAACACAGCAGTGTGTAAGTTTGATGTAAAAGCTTGGTCATATCGATGGTCTCCCCAGCCGGTACACATGGACAGTGGTCGATGCAGAGGTCGACGGCGGAATGCGATGAACATCAGATAAGAGATGGACTGGCCGGTTTAGTGGCCGGGAAGGTGTTTATTTTCCTTTTGCATGCAACGAGTTCGAATAGACAAACCCTTCGCCAGAACCAAGTCGTGTAGCAAGCACCTGATGATAGGCATCCTTGGCTTTGCTGCTTGCTGGGTGGGTGGGCAACGCAGCGCGGGACGAGATGAGCTGGCGCCAGCGGACCCCACCAGAGAAGCATTTTTAGCACCCGTCAATTCCCTTCCAGAAGGCCGAACTTTCGGGAGGGGTGATTTGTGATTTGGCGAAGCGAGGGTACACACTGGGGCCCATATGCTATTTATCGAACCGGCCACTGCCAAACGTCGACTCGTGGAGTGAGTGGCCTGGCGGAGCCCGGGCATCTTCCAAGGCAAAAGGGTTGCAGTCTGCGGGAGGGGGGGACCCGCCCCATACGAAGGAGGCGCAATGCCCGCCCCGGCGGAAGGGCAGGTATTAGTACCAATCAGTGGTTAGTTGGTCACTGACCGCCGGGAGGGGGAGGGAAAGGACGATTGATGCAGATGAGCTTTGTTTATCCGATATGACGGACGGTGAGAACGGTGGCCGGCCGGTTGACGTGGGCTTCCCTATCTATGTATACTTTGTGCGCCGCGTTTGCGAGTATGGACGGGGACCACGGACGGACGGACGTTATTCTCGATCCGTGCCTGATTGTCGGTGCCTCCTGCATGGGGGCGCGTGAGGTAAAGGGTTCATGGAGGGAGGGGCCTTGTTTACTCATCAAGATTAGAGATGGGTTGTTTGCACATACCTATTGTACACTATCACAACCAGGCGAAGTTGCCGTTGGGTGTTTTGTCGTTTGGCGGAACCATGTTCTGTCTCTGTGCCGACTCGTCTTGGTTGTCGTCGAGTCAACGGTTGTCGTCAAACCAATTCGCAAGAAAGTGAGACAAGCTTCTCTTTTTCGGGGCTTAAGCCGCGAGGCAAGACAACTCTCCGAGTCCCAAGGAAACGGTTCGTTGTCTTGGCCTGTTGCACCGGCACCGGGCGCGGCGGCCGGGTGGCTGGCGGGGTGCCGAGCAGGAAAAAAAAGAGGGATTTCACATTCCAGGGGAGGTCGGGACGACAGGGCGAGGAGGAGGAGAGAAGGAGAAGGAAAACTCGTCACGGTTATCACGGTCCGTCCAAGATTAGCGAAGAGAAGAGGGGAAAACGAAAGACAGTGGCCAAAGGCATTGACGGGAGCCGAGACTTTCGTTCCTCCCTGCGGTGCCGCCGCGCCGGGAGAATAGGATATCCGTGGGAATATGCAATAGCTGACGTTTGATAATGTGCTCTCTCTCTCTCTCTTGGATGTCTCTGCCGGCTTGGTACTGAGATGAGTAGCGTGTCCCGAGATGTCGGGGCCACGGGAGGGAATGGAGGAGGCATGATGCTTGTCCGAGAAGGAGGCTGGGGCGCGGGGTGGCCGTGACGGTTTTGCTGGCTGTTTCTTACGGTGAAAGTTAAGTTGTCCCTGGATGACGTACGTACTGTGTAGCTGAGAGACCACGCATCATCGACTGCGGTCCGGAGGCCTGCTGAAGATCGCCCGTGACGCCGGTGGCATGGTGAGATGTGGAAACTCTTTTCTCGGGAGGGAGAGCCGTGAAGCAGACGCGAGAAGGATGTGACGACAAGCGAGGGGTGAGGGCGACGGATGGTTTCGTGAGGAGTACAACAAGAAACGGACTGTCATTCAGTATGTACTGTGAATCGACAGAGCATCGGAAGATTCAAGGTTTTTTCCCCCAGGAAAATAAAGGTGACCCAGCGGTGCTGTTGACAAACAAGGAGACAGGTGGACAAAAAAAGGGGGGTGAGGAAAACATCGGACGAAACTGACAAGTCTAACACGAGTTGCCAATCGGGCGGGGGTCTGAGGCGTAAGTCGTTGCGCGAGGTGATGCATCCGAGTCTGAGCCAGACGGAGGAGGCTCGAGGGGAGGGAGGAGGAGGTGCAGGCGGTGGCGCATGCAACTGTTACGACGACGTACAACGGACGGCGGCATGCACGTTTGTTTGACGGTGCGCAGTCTGACCGTACCGTCTGGTGTTTGGGGGTCTGATGCGCCACTGACAGATGGCACGCAGCAAGGCCCGACCTGGCGGGGGGGCACGGGCGGGATAGAGGTGGGAGCGACGCGGGAGGGATGGGATGGGATAGCAGTGCAATACCGTCATAATTACTTTTAGTGCGGGAGATGGGATGGATGGGGGGGATTATGAGTGTGGACGTGGTGATCCGAAGCTTGTTGGACGACGCGCTCGGTGGGATTGCCCTGCCTTATCTCTGTGATCTCTGTGCGCGATCACGGCAGTCGATATTAGGCACAGCCTGCGCAGGATTGCGCAAGCAAGCACTAGCACTCTCTTTTTACTGGCTTTAACATGATCGGACATTGGGGATGGGGCGGAGGGGGGAAGTCTGCTGTTATGAGTGACCGAGATGTGATATTGAACGCCCTTCCCAGGCTTCCCTTCCGCGGTGATGGGCTTGCCGGCGGTAGCGATAGAATGGATAGAACGGCTTGGACTGTGACGTGGAGACGGTGACCCGGTGCCGGTGGGCACTGGGAACTTGGGAAGGAGGAGGAGCCCGGAGGACAAACGGGTTATTTTTAGTGGCGTTTAATTTGTGAGGGTATCAATCAGTCAGTCAGTCCCGTCTAACGTTCCAGTCAATCGGTTGACCCGGTCCAACTGTGGTCCTCGACGGAGGTCGTTCCTGTCTTTTCTTGACCTCTGGGAGAAACGTTCACTACCAATTACCCCGTAGACAGCACAAGTACCTATGGAAGCAACCGCTGTCTTCCACTCGCTCCTGCTCCTCAATGAAGAATTTCGCAGTGGGCTCCTTCCCAGAAAAGGTGCAAAATGCCTCCAGCTCCTCCCTCTCCCTCCCGTGATGGGTGCGGTTTCAGACAGGACTGGGGTCCGGGTTGGGGTCCCCTGCTTTCTGCGTGGCGCCGGCGTTGACTTGCTGTGGGAAGTCGGGACCCCCGTTCGACGCGCGAGAGAGAGAAAAAAAATCTACCACTCCCCTGTCGATCTCCCAGCCAAGCCAGGCGCCACCCCTCCCCGAGTACCCCTGACCCAATGCAGGGGCAGTTGCGAGTAGGTCGCGGTTGCTGTTGTCATTATTTTCAGAGAACGGCCGAGTAGGCAAGACTGGGAGAGACACAGAAGTCACACGCACACACACCTTTCGGAGGATTAGTTGTGAAATCTTCAAGCCACCCCAACGTCGACGCAACTGGTCAGAGACGCGCCGGTGGTTGGGAAGCGATACGGATACGTTTATGAATCATCTCTGAGCGGAATTACCGATACCTTCTCCTCCTCGAGGCACTTCAAGGCCCTGTTTCAGGTCCACTGGGAAGAATGGGCAAACGTGACGCCAGCACTTGGAGTTGCGTACACTACGGAGTCGGGCAACGTCCACAGCCACCGTTGGGCATGTCCGTCCATCGTATCGTTCATCCGTTCCT
Source organism: Colletotrichum brevisporum (assembly GCA_030770045.1). Lineage (NCBI taxonomy): Eukaryota > Fungi > Ascomycota > Sordariomycetes > Glomerellales > Glomerellaceae > Colletotrichum > Colletotrichum brevisporum. The sequence continues at coordinate 2,982,486 of JAUGSI010000006.1, read as the reverse complement.
TCCATTGTCTCTACAGCGTTTGTGCCTGGATACGGATACCACTATCATCAGATATCCCCGAGACTTTCCGGACGCCGTGCATCACCAAGCAATAAGACCCGGTAGGCAAACGGTGGTTAATTTGGTGGCAGGCTGCACGTTGCAGCGAGCAGATTGGACTTCCCAGGTACTCATGCACCACTTCCAGGGCAATCAGGTACTTTGGGCCCCCCGGCGCAGAAGCCTGCAGAGTAATTTGTTCCCTGCCAGAATCCCGGACCCCTCAATCTCTTGTTTCCTCTGTGGACCAGTCTGGACTGGCCGCGCACACGACAACAAGCACCCACGCAGCCTGTACATACACATCCTGATAGTCTTGGACAGATGCCATCCGAGGGCTTGGGCGTCCGACCGAGGTGGTGGCGTTTTCGTTTGCTCGTGTCGTCGGCTCTTTTGACTTTGGCCCTGCCGCTGTGCTGTGTCTGTGTCTGCCGCGTATCGCTCCGTCAGCTAGTACCGCCAGCGAGTCCGTTCGACGCGCTACTGTATTCCTCCCTCCTCCTTGCAGTAGCATACATACTTGCATACCACCATACTAAGCACATAGCATTGCCATTCATTGGATTGTGCCTGAACACTACGGATACCACGCTGATACCACCCACACATCTCGACACGCTAAAGGCCCAACTCTGGGAGGGCCCCCAGTTCGTCGGCGCCGCGTCGTGGGTCGACCCAATCCTTGGGTTATTACTGGACATATGGGGCCGAACAGGGGGCAGCGACACCATGGCAGGGCTTCGGCTGGCTGAGAGGGCTCCGCGGGCAAGGAGCATGTCAGGGACGAGGCCCCAATCGAACTTGCGCCCGGTGGATGCGACATGGGTGAGGCCGTGGACGAACACGACCAAGACGGTCCGTTTACCACCAGCAGAAGCCGTTGTTCAGCGCTCACTGGCTTCAGTAATACTACTGTATCCGTACCAGTTAACGTTAACGCTCCTCTACGGATACACTAGTGTATGTATGCATGTTGTGTACTCAGCACTGTACCTCTACCGCCTCCGTGGCCACCGTCTCGACTGCTCTGCTGTCCGCTGTCCGTCGTCTGTCTGCTGCGTCCAGGGTCCATGTTCCTTTTCGTGGGTCCATGGATGGGAACAGACGACGCTGAGGTCGCTACCAGGCTTGGGTCCCCGTCTCCCGCCAACCATCGATCGCCAATCGCTTCCCCTTCTTGCCCAGTTCGTGTTCTTCCTTTTCCCTCTCCGTCTCTCTTGTCCCAGTCCAGTCCAGTCCAGTCCAGTCTCCCTCCTCTCCTTCCTCCCACACACACCACACCACGTACACGCACACACTCTCTCCACCACCTCCTGACCGGCGTGCATTCTCAGCATCGTCACCTTTCGCTCGTTTCATATACCCGCCCGTGTGGACTTTAGCCTCTTTTCGTCAGCCACTGTGTCTCTCCCTCTCTGGCTGTTTACTTCGAGACTCTTTCTCACTCTCACTCTCATACCTCTCACCGAATCTAAGCAATAACTACCACTACACCACCACCACCTTCACCATAGGTTCCCGACCCTCTTCTGTCGAACCCTCACTCTCGACAGTAAAGAGGCCTCACGCAGGCTCACCCCATCGACACGATTCGGGCTCTGCAACGGCGCCTCGCTGCCCGTCCTTCTTTCCCTTCTTTCCAGGTTGATCCTCGGCCACCTTTGTTTCTCTCTCTTCGTCTTCTCCGCCTGTAAAGCTGTGCTTGCTGCTCGTTTGCCTTTTACAAACTTCTTTCCAAACCATCTTCTCTAGTACTCTCCTGCTGTTTGTTTCCTTTGGTCTCACGACTCGCCCATATACCCCCGACGCGACGACGACTCGATAGCAATTCACTCGCTTCACCAAGGAAACACTCACCCAGTCACTCGACGAACACGACACCCGCATCTCTCTCAAATCTGTATCAAAGCGTATCAATCTTGGAAAGGGACGGCACACATTGCTGTTGTTGGAAGTACTTGGAAAGAAAGAAGCTCGTAGAAGCTCAGCAACCATAGACTTTGGATATACCCGCTTGGGAAGCATCATCATCGATTGCCGAACAGAACGACGACGAACCACGAAACTTTTCATCACACCGGACCGAAAACCAAAAAAAGAAAACCGAAAACAAAAGTCACCATGACGCGAACCGCACCGAACTGGAGCCCGAGGAGGGTGTTGGCCGTGGCCGCAACCTTTGCTACCAGCACCCTCGCCGACTCCATCCTCAAGACCAGCAGTTTCACCACCTGCGGCAACGATTCCGCCATCACCGTACAGAAGATCGATATTCAGTACAACAACGACGACAAGACCGTCACCTTTGACGTTGCAGGAACGAGCGCCAAGTCCCAGAACGTCAGCGCCGTTCTGGACGTGACCGCCTACGGAACTGCCATTTACTCCAACACCTTCAACCCGTGTGACTCGGCTACCTACGTCGAGCAGCTCTGCCCAGGTATGTGCCCGGTTTGCTGCGCAGCCGAGAACCGGATTTGGAAAATTGACACATCCCACAGTTCCCGCCGGTACCTTCGCTGCCCGCGGCACCCAGAAGATCCCCGATGAGTACGCCAGCATGGTCCCGGCCATCGCCTTCGCGGTCCCCGACATTGCTGCCCAGGCCAAGCTCCAGCTCAACACCCTGGATGACAAGACCCAGGTTGCTTGCATTACGTCCCAGATCACCAACGGAAAGACGGCCAGCGTGCCCGCCGTTTCCTACGTCGCCGCAGGCGTTGCCGGCCTCGCTCTCGTTGCCGGCGGTGTCTCCGCCGTCAGCTCTGCCTTTGCCGGAGGCAGCGCCGCTCTCAGCGGTGGCCACGCAGCCGGCGCGGGCACCATGAGCCCCAGTTTCACCGAAGTCGCCGGCTGGTTCCAGGGCATGGCCATGAACGGCATGCTTTCCGTCAACTACCCCCCCGTCTACCGAAGCTTCACCAAGAACTTTGGCTTCTCCACTGGTATCATCCCCTGGACCGACATGCAGATCGCGATCGACAACTTCCGCGGAGCGACTGGCGGTGATCTCACCAAGGACAGTGTCCAGATCCTGAAGAACAGCACCCTCGTTCTCAGCGACGGCTCGACCATCGACGGCAACACCACCACCCTCAAGGCCAAGCGTGCCCTCGAGGCTTTCGGCGCTCTCGTCCTGAGAGACATCGAGACCAGCGTCAACGGAACCACCAGCGGCGACGCCGGCGACGATCCCGTCAGCACCATCAAGAAGCAGGTTCAGGGTATCACTGCTTTCGTCAACACCCTGAGTGTGCCCAAGTCCAACACCTTCATGACCGTTCTCCTCGTCGTCGCCATCATCATTGCTGCCATCATTGTCGGAATTCTGCTCGTCAAGGTCATTCTCGAGTTCTGGGCTCTGTTCGGCAGCTTCCCCAAGTCCCTCGCCGGCTTCCGCGAGCACTACTGGGGCTCCATCGCCCGCGCCATCACCCAGCTGATTTTGCTGCTCTACGGTATCTGGGTTTTGTACTGCATCTTCCAGTTCACCAACGGAGACTCGTGGGCTGCCAAGATCCTCGCCGGTGTCAGTCTGGGTGTCTTCACTGCCATTCTCGCATTCTTCTCCTGGAAGATCTGGAGCACTGCCCGCAAGCTCAAGCAGGCCGAGGGTGATGTCAACGGTCTCTACAACGACAAGACCAACTGGATGAAGTACAGCCTCTTCTACGAGTCCTACAAGAAGAACTACTGGTGGATCTTCGTCCCCGTCATCATCTACATGTTTGCCAAGGGCACCATCCTCGCCGCTGGTGATGGCCACGGAATGGCCCAGACCTCCGCCCAGCTCATCGTCGAGGGTATCATGCTCATCCTGCTCCTCTGGGCCCGCCCTTTCGAGCGCAAGTCTGGCAACATCATCAACATTGCCATCCAGGTTGTTCGTGTCCTCTCCGTCGCCTGCATTCTCGTCTTCGTCCAGGAGTTCGGCATCGCCCAGACCACGCAGACCGTCACCGGTGTCGTTCTCATCGCCGTCCAGTCCGCCCTCACCGGTATCCTCGCCATTCTCATCATCTGGAACGCCATCAACGCCTGCATCAAGGAGAACCCCCACCGCAAGCGCAGAAAGGAGATGGGTAAGTCAAGCCTCGGCCAAACGTCTTTACGCGATCAGAATGCTAATTCCCCCACAGAGAAGGCACAGCGTGACATTGACACCCTGACGCCCCTCGACGCCCGCAACTCCCTCCTAATGGACCGCAAGGACCCCGAGCACGGCACTACCTTCTCGATGTCTTCCGTTCCCGAGAAGAAGGGCGGCCGCCCCGACTCGCCTGAGGAGTACCTCGGCGCCCGCGGCAACGCTTCGTACCACCCCCTTACGCCCAACCCGCCTTACAACAACCCTAACCAAAGTAGAGAAAACTTGGTCCTTGGCGCGGCGCCCATCGCCGACAGGAACCCCACGTTGCCCAACGTGGGCGGCGACTACAACCACGGTGGATACGGCGGCGGCGGCGGTTACCGGGGAGTGTACCACTAAACGAAAAACAAAACAAAACGGGCGATCTGGGAGACGGGATCGGGAAACGCGCGCCCTGTCCCCTCGATTCGGGGCCGGGGCCGCGAGCCTGAATGAACAATGAACATAGAAAAAAGTGTGGAATGTATGACAAACGGATCGATACCAAGATCCAGGAAGAGCCACTTTATATCTCTTTTTCCTTATTTTTTTATTTACTTATTTTTCCTTGCATCTAGTCTCTCATTTCTCTCCAACAACCACAATACCTCTGCACATGGTCATGATATCAACGGCTGCCGTGTATCCCTTCCTTACTCTCGTTTCTTTTTTCTTCCAACTTGATCAGCAAGTGGAAAAGGGCCGGGGATTGGGAAAGCGCGCACCGCAGTCCGTTTTACACATATACAAAACGTGTCAGGGAGAAGACAGCAAACCAGCCTGGCTCTCTCTTGTTTCGACCGCAAGGTTTTTCTAGGGCTTCTTACGGGTGCATGGCAGCGATCGCGAAAAGGGAGGAGGGTGTTTAGATGCCTCTTTTCTTTTTTTCTTTTTATTTCCTCCTCACCACCATCGCTCCCTTCTTTCCTTCTTGCGATGGGGTGGATTCGGATCAGTCCATGTACATATTTTTCCAATCGGAACACAACATTAATGCTGAATTCTCCGTGTGCGTGTGTACGTGTGTAAGTTTGTATAGTCCTAATACATCTTGACTCGAGTAGACTCCAGTCGACGAGTCCAGGCCTTGGGATCAGCGGTCCTGGATCTTAGCTGCTAATTATGTTTTAGTTTCGCGTCGCTCGATCCTGTGCCAGGAGGGGCTCCCCACCCACTGAGCCGGCGCGGCTGATGAGGGCAAAGATCATCGGGGTCGTTGCTGGCGCGAATCGTGGCGCCTGGGCGGTTCGCTCGAGTTGCTCGGAGGACCCGTCGGCGAATCCACAGTTGTTGCGGCGGCCCTGTGCCCCGCGAGGATGTGGTTTAGTTACATTTCCGGGCCCCGCATGGCAATGGTCGGGTCAGGTCAAGTTTCTTGGTCGGGTCAGGTCAGGTGGGAGACAGCAATGGTCGGGTGAGGTGTGGTTCTTGAGTTGAGTTGACCTGACCATAGCTATTGAGTTGACCCGACCATAGCTACTGGGTTGAGCTGACCAGTGGGAGGCTACAGGTGTTTCTCTCACTGGTCTGTTGACATCTGGATGCTCCCTGCCTCTTTTTGAGTGACTGAAATGGCCATCGGTCTTCAACCGAGTGAACCACGCGTCTCTCGCAAGTTGGTGTTCTTTTGTGCGTTCAGGTGGTGCTGAAGCTGAGTCGACCTACATGCGTCGAGTTGAGTTGACCTGATCTGAGACATTTCTTCAAGTTGACCTGACCCTAACCTGCCTCTGGAAGTTGAGCTGACCGGGGTCAATGGTCAGCTCAACTCTGTGCTCCTGTCTGTGCGTTGAGGTGACCCGCGTTCTCGACTCGCGTTCTCCCTGGGCCCCACGGCAATGCAGTGGTCGGGTCAGGTCAACTCCAATGGTCAGGTCAGGTCAACTCTTCCCATGTGTTAAGCTGACCCGCGTCTTGCAGAGTTCCACAGCAGTGGTCAGGTCAGGTCAGCTTTAATGGTCGGGTAATGTCATTCAAGGTGCCAATGGTCGGGTGAACTATATGTCAAGTTCAATTGACGAGTGAGTGAGTGAATGAGTGGTCCGTGGTCAAGTCAGTTGAACGTGGTGGCTCACCCGGCCTGCGAAGAAACAAAACCCTGCCCCGGGCTTCGTTGTGGTTTTCGAGACTCGGAGAGTCCTCGCCCACGACGCTCATTCCACACTGCCCGCTCTTTGGCCGAACATGCCAGTTCACACATACACACGCACTCTCTCCACGCCATTTGAGCTGACCTGAGGTAGAAGACGCCCCACTTTAGTCTTCGAAATGGATTGAGCATCCAATCATCGCTCTTCCTCGCGAGCTGACCTGCCGTAACTTCAGGGTCAACTGGAGTTGACCTGACCTGGCCTACCATCTGAGCTGAGCTGACCTACCAGAGTTGAGTTGTATACATGCCTAATACTGTTCACCGGTCATGTTTTCAAACCTACCTCCGGCCGGCATGCACATCACCGCGAGCCAGCGACGCGTTCCTCGGCTTATCAGCCCGGGTCTGGAATGTGCAAACAGGCGCAACGCATGAAACGAAATGGCCAGCCGGCCACGTCAATTTGCATGTTGCAGGTCGGGCCGTCCCGAGCTGAAAACAGCGTCTAAACCGTGCGTGCTACACTTCGGACTGACATGCAGTGATTCGCTGCCGCCAAGTGCGTATGTTGGCATTGCGGTCGAATCAAAGTGTCACACTATAGGATTTTTGAACCAGACCCTGAAAAAAACAGCGGCAGTAACAATCGTGGCTTCTCCAGTGAGTTTCACCGGTGGTGATGGAACCTGGACAAGTCTGGCAGCGGCGGCTGGAAGGAGCAAGGGCGGGCGACATTCCAGGGCTCGGGTGGTTTTCAGGGTCCAAAAGCACAGTGGAACGATGGGAAGAACTGAGGTCTATACGCACTGTAGTTTAACGGTCGATACACGCCTGTAGCACAGTGTGTATGAAACGCTGCCCCTCATCACCCCACTGAACGTCATCTGCAGG